>OX465392.1:14165549-15554066 GCA_950005105.1 Lycophotia porphyrea | reverse complement strand
AGTCGGCTGCAATCAATTGCATAACACAAAAATGATTCCAGTTCATGTAGAAGTTTCATACTTACGTTGTGGTGTCGGAAAGAATGTGACATCAGCGGCAGTGCGTAGCAGGAGTCTAGCAGCCAAGTCGTGACGACCACGTTTTACATGTGTGCGTACCTACCAATTATACAAAAGAACATTGTTAACGTTAGTTTCACTGAGTTTAAATCTGTTTTGTTTAACGCTACAGCGAGAAATAATAACTATAGTGTAAATTCAAAGCCGTCAATCTCGTGCACATTTTTAAGAGTGTCACTAATTTACATTTCTGCTCATCGCTGGATACTTTGGGTCTTCCTATTCCACACTTTCGTGTCCTAAAACATGCAGTCAAAGTCGCCGTTGAAGACGCGAGGGTCAAAAAACTAAGTGACAGGGACATGAAGCAGAAGAAAAAATAGAGTGTGTGCTTAAGACCGCACGGCAGTAGTGAAAACGGTTGCCTGTATCTTTCTCGCTCGGGTACACTCGGCGGTCCCGAGTTCACCCGATCGAGCCTTTCACCTCAGAGCGTGACGGATCAGCCTACCTACGAAAAAATGGGTGTGCGCTGCGCCAAAAGAAGTTTTCACTTCAAGAAACTGACCAGTATATAGCTGTGCAGCAGCGCGATGGCGTGTCGCATGTCCCTGGGCACGGCCATGCGCGACGCACGCAGCGACACGCACATGGCCCGCACCACGTCACGCGCCTCGCGGTACTTGCCCGCGCGACACTCTGCGCCTGCTATTATTACCTGTCAATAAATCATAAGCTTATTACATTCGTCCCACTGCTGGGACACATACCTCCAAATCGTTATTTTTTTTTGATAAAAACGTTGCCCCACACTAGGTATTTCTCCTGTATCGTGGGTGCGTTCACAAACATTTAAACTCACATACACAAACAGCCAGACCCGGAACAACCATCTGTAGGCCACACAAATATTTGTTCCGAGCGGGGATCGAACCCGCGACACGCAGCGCAGCAGTCAATCGCTTAGCCACTGCATCAACCGTGCCGTCATATAATTCACAATTCTCCTGCCCTTAGCCCAATCTATCTGGGGTCGGCGCAGCATGACTACTTCTTCCATACTTGTCTATTACTCGTCATCTCATCAGTCACCTCCTTTCTTGCCATATCATACGTCACACAGTTCATCCATCGTTTCATTGGTCTTCCTCTACTCTGATAGCCATCAACATTCATACTCAAAACTTTCCTTAAAGCAAAGTTTTCCTCATTCTTCCGCACCACATGCCTATATATATACTACTAGCGTACGTCACGCGGTTTCACCCACGTAGTTCCCGTTCCCGTGGGAGTACGGGGATAAAATATAGCCTATGTTAATCGCTGATAATGTAGCTATCCATTGCTGAAAGATTTTTTCAAATCGGTCCAGTACTTTTTAAGTTTATTCGTTACATACGAAAATACAAATCTTTCCTCTTTATAATATTAATAGTAATAGATGACAACCTATTACCGCACCACTTTTCAGTCACCGGCGCCAGTTACTTCCTCTTCTTCTAGACTTCCTCTTATATGGTTATTTCTTTTTATATTCATTCTCGTTACACTACGCATTACACATCCATCTCTATTAAGTCATAAGTCATTTATTTCGAAACAATATACATTGTGTAGAAATTTTGTAAAATAAAACTGAACCATGAAAACATTACAATTGAAAAACATGTCAAAGATAAGAATAATAATTAAAAAAAAACATTAATAATTCACTCATTCAAAAATAAGAAATATTATGGCATGTAATCGTAAAAAGCAATAGTAAAAACAGAATGCCAAATAAAAAAAAAAAGCTATCTATTAAATAATAAAAAAATCTCTATATTTCTCTCATTTCGTGTCGTTAGTTCGAATCCAGGTACTTTTTCTTTGTGTAAATTGATTCAACACCACTTTTGCTCTAAACACTGTGAAGGAAAACATCGTGCGGAAACCGGCACCATGTCTTAGGACCAAAAATTCGAAGACTGTGTGAAATGATGATGTGAAATCCATCAACGTGCACTGGGCCTGCAACGTGGATTGAGGCCCTCATCCTCCCACAAAGGCAAAGAAGAGGCCTGTGATCATGCAGTAGGTACCAGGCACCATGTAGGCTGATTTAGTACAAACAGCAATTCAATACAATAACCGCAGTATGGTGATTTTTCCTGTAGAACAGCAACCATAAAAACCCCAGTGCTAACTTTTTTTCCTGTTATATTTTATATCCACATTATCCTTTATCCTCTTTACAGTTTTTAAACTAAATGATGTTAACTGAAGTAGTGACAGTACCTAAATAACTAAATTATACTCACCGCAGTTTTAGCAGCTTCAGAAAACTGTCTCTTGGCCATATACAGCCGGAACAAATGGCGAGGTTCTCGCGGGGTACCGTCGGTATCACCCAGAAGGAACTCAATTAGTCTGCAAAATAAATATGAGGGCGCTTATTAAAATACAGTTTTCATTTCATCATATCATTTTATAATCGGAGAGCAGTGGTGGCCCCGAGGTAGCGACCCCGACTTACGATCAGTAAGTCGTGGGTTCGAACCCAGGCAGTTACTTTATTAATTCATCCCCACTGCTCTCAAAAACGGTGAAGGAAAACATCGTGAGGAAACCGGCATGTCCTAGAATCAAAAATTCAAAGACGTGTGACATCTACCAATCCGCACTGGGCCCGCGTGGTGGATTATAGCCCATTCCCTCTCATAGAGAGGAGGCCTACGTCCCAGCAGTGGGAACATTATAGGCTGCTGATGATATTATAATCTTTATATGCCAAAAGAATACCTTACAAAAAATTTACACTAGTACTAATTTTCTAACTAACTTGGTAAGTAACTCAGTACACAATAATACATTTTGGTAGTTACGAAATCGATTCACACTGACCCCCGTACTATTTATAAACTGTATTACGGTGGGACAAGTTTCCTCGTTCTCGGTTATCGATATTATGATAAGCCGATTTGAGAGAAATTAATTTGATAAGCTCACTTTTAAAATAATGCAAGTAAAACTGCGGGTAAAAATGTAACTAACATTCAAATTGTTGTCCACTTAGTTTTTTTAATTTATAGGTATTAGTATAAATTCACATTCACATTTATAAAATAACTAGCTGATGCCCGCGGTTTCGTGACCGCGTGGATGTCGGTTACCGCGACCAAAAGTGAAATCATGAATTTTTTTGCCATTCCCACAACCCATGGGATTCCGTGGGATTTCCAGGGATTCCATCATACATCATTTTGTTATATGTCAAAGGGTTTAGGCAGCGTTTTCGTTGAAAGCTCCTAGACGGCTTATTTTTTTTCCGACGCCTCCAACAAACATCATTTTATTTTAGCCAATGTAAAAAAAAACTTGACAAATTATATACTAAAACCTTCCTTAAGAACCACTCTATCCATTGGTGAAGTGCATGAAAATCGGTGCAGTAGTTTTTGAGTTTATCGCGAA
Source organism: Lycophotia porphyrea (assembly GCA_950005105.1). Classification (NCBI taxonomy): domain Eukaryota; kingdom Metazoa; phylum Arthropoda; class Insecta; order Lepidoptera; family Noctuidae; genus Lycophotia; species Lycophotia porphyrea. Next base: position 15,550,553 of record OX465392.1, on the reverse strand, counting down.
CAGACAGACAGACGCGGCGGAGGACTTTGTTTTATAATGTAGTGATAGTGATGGTAAAGGCCGGACTTCACCGAAGTGGAGACGACAAGAGAGGAGAGATGTGTTGGAAACGACTTTTTTTTTTGGGGTTAAAATCACATTTTACGGTAGTACTTAATGGAACGCACTCTAAAAAATGTGCAGATGGATGGATTGAATATTTCGGGGGTCGTGGAGGCATTAAAAGTAAAAATCTCACATTAAAAATATGTATTAAAAAAAAAATACTTGTAAAAATGTTGGAACTTTGACCCCCAATATCTCCGTAACTAGAAGGTTCCCAGGTATGGCCTAAAACAAAAAAAATGATCGCAATGAAGGGGACAGTGCCTTTCGGCTTCGTTAAGAGTCTTTTTACACCTTTTATGAGAGAAAGTCTGAAAGTGGTATTTCGGTGTTCGTGGTATGTGATGCGGAGGAATGAGGATGACGCCGTGAGAGAAGTATTGAGCAGGAATAAGAATGGAATAGAAAGGAAGTGACGTAAATAAATTGGGTATACGGGCAGCATTAGACAGTTTTCAGCATTATCGACATTTTTATGAGCTTCCTGATACCATATTTATAGATTTGATTGAAATAACAGCGAACCCAACTCACCTCCTAGTCAATCTCTCATCATCACTCGCCGCAGCCGCATCAATAGCAATACTGATAGCCTCATTATCCTCTTCCTCCGACCCCCCACTCCTCAACAAATGCGACATCGCCTTACTATGCTCTCCCGCATGAAAATAAAACTTCCCCGCAAGCAAATGATTCTTCTCCCCTTCAAAATGTAGCGCTAAACTTTTGAAATCCTCCGGTCTTGCTTGAGAAGTCTGTATCAATATTTCTCCATATAAGTGCAGCTTCCCATTCTTCCTTGCTAATTGAAAAGCTTCGTCATAACATAGAGACATCACTAAGAATTTAATAGCGGATGTAGGGTCGTCGCTGTTTTGGAAATAGTTAGCGACCATTTTCGCTCCTTGTATTGATTTTGTTTCTTGAACTAAGTTGACAGCTTCATCAATATCATCCAATTTGTCTAGATTGAGACGTATCGCTGCTTCGTAATCTTGTGCTTTTAGGTAGGACTTTAAAGCGTCATGATATCTACCTTCAGCTTCCTTTGCTTTCGCGTACTGTATGTGTATACTTGGAGAGTTGATCTTCGGGAGTAAAGCCTCAACTTTGAGCCAAGATTTGAGTTTGATGTACAGGGACGCGGCTTTTTCTGTATTGCCTGCTTGGTCATATAATGCTGCTGCATGACTGTACTGTTTCTCTTCCTCGAGAAGTTGAGCACATTCTTTGACTAACATAATGTCGTGGGAATGTTTCATAGCAGTTGTCACGCCTCTCATGACGTCCCCGCATCGTATTGCCATTCGTGCGATCCCTGCTTCGCATTTGTCGTTGTGCTCTTTGATTTTAATGTCGTCTGGGTTTTCTGATATGAGGCTATTTTCATAGTTGGTTAGGGCTTCGTGGTAGTCTGCTCTGTTAGAAAATTAAAAGTTATTCAGTCTTGTATATAAGTGTAGGTTTTGAGAAGTTTTACTTCGGGTCAATTGGTTATTCGATGATCAAGCAACCATTACACCAATATCTGGCCTGGGTTTTTTAAATGCCAGTCCGCGTATAGCAATGAAAAGAACTAAAGTTCAGCTACTTTTAACTTCATACAGATGAATAATCAAGAGATTTTACTAAAGATTTAGAGAATAAATTGGAGGACACCCATCCCAAACTAGTGTACCTACTACTTCTAGGTTCAATTTATCTGGCAACTTCTGAAGTCTAGTGTAATTTAGGCCCATTCGTTCCACCTGCAAAAAATCTCCCACCTGGATATGAGTTGCCATGGCTGACCTGGAAGTCTTTAAATAGACTCCAGATCCAGGTTGGTTGCAGCAAGGAAAACCTGCTCAGGTGGAGATGCATTAATGACTCTGCCCTGGTGTCTAAAAGTGGTGCTGTTCCACAAACTATGGGGCACTTAATATCGTGTACCGCGTGTCCCGTTGATTGTTCACTACATGAATTGATGGACGTTACCGAATGAGCCAAACTAGTTGCCAACACAATTTAGATTGCCATCGACACGCTAGAAGAGCAGAGTAAACAGGCGCATTAGATTTCGTACTAAAAGCGCCATCATAATAGACCACTGTAAATAATAGTAGACTTCTGTAACGCGTAGTTACGTGAGCTCCAAGTGTTGCGCTCGGTGCAGCGTGATGTCGGGCGCCTTGGCGGGACAGCTCTGGGCCGCGATGTCCTGCGCGCGCGCCCAGTCCCCGCGCGCCGCGTGCAGCTCCAGCGCGTGCAGCGCGCCCCGCCCCGAGCTCTCCAGCCAGCGCGCCGCCGCGCCGCCCTTACCCAGGCACGCGCACAGCATGCCGCTGATGACAACACTCGAGATTTAGAACATTTGCTCTTGAACGCGAAAATGGTCCGCATACATGACATATAATAAATTATATATTTATCGGTTCCGGTCATTAGTACGGACATAAATTGAATCGCAAGCGTGACTTCCCGAGACCTCCTCACGAGTCTACCAACACCAGTGTGCTTCTACAGAGCCTTGATGTTTTCAGTTCGAGGCGAGAACGACATTCAGTGTCTGATCGCGGCGGAGTTGAGACGTCCTGGAACTGTAACCGATTCATTTTGCCCCGTGTTATTGTGTTAAAGTGTAATTTCAAGTAATTTGTTAATTTAATAGATACAGTGTATCGCACCCAGTGTATTTTCATTTGAACGAAACCCATCGTCTGCCCACATAATGCTCGAGCCTAACGGAATAAATCCTGACAACCCGACATATTCATATTCTAAAAATTCTGTAATAGTATAGGAAAATCAATAAAATCAGGGGAAATAATTCGTGTAGTTTTGCAAATTGGTACAGTTATACCTTGCGGTATCCAGATGAACATACTAAAAGTCCTCAAGGGTGGAGGGTGTGCTGAGGGTGTAGGGGGGGTTGAAGGTACCTTTTTTCAGGTTTTAGCTCATATCTCGAATATCTATAGGAATAGCATTATGAGTACTTGCTTACTGATAAAAGTTTCTACATAAAATTTCCTACAAAGGTCATATTTATTTTTGCTCTACGATTAATACCTTAGGAGTTATAGGGTGTGTAAGTTATAACAGAGAGATAAAAATAGACGATTTAAGAGCCCTGCGGAGGAATTGCAATTCGAAGCGAAGGAAAAAGCCGTCAAAATATTGTTATCTCTGTTACACACTTTACGGCGCATTGCGAAGCCGCGCGGGAGCGTGTGTGGATAGTGTTTACCTAGCTACTATTCTATAATTATCGTTCATTCATATCACCGCTAAACATTTGTGATTAATTTGAATGTGTGCCGTAATACCAAAAATGATGAATGAAAACCCAATGCTTTTCCAATTTTTTTTTTTTTATTGTTTATCTTAACAATATAATATAAGTCGTGTTTCGAAATAAACAAAATTAAAAGTATTCCGTTTTTAATATACAACAGATGAGATGAAAACAGCTTATTTATACTGTAAAAATGTGAGAAATTCAATTTGTTTACAATTCTTTTTAGGTAAATATTTTGCAAAAAGAATAAAATTGAAACGTAGGTACACAACACTGTCTTTATCCAAATAACGGCATAATAAGGTCGAAATATGCTTAAACTGAAAATGATTTTGGTATTGGTATTACGTTTGTATGGACAATTCATCGTCCGCCGGCCCCTTAAGAAAACTATCGATTTTTCAAAATTGTTAGGATATTTCCTGAAGTCCTAGAAAGCTGAAATTTGGCATGTAGGCTAGTATTAGTACACAAACAACAAAAAAAAAACTAAAACTTGGAATTTTTACCCCCCAACCCCCTAAATTAGGGGATGGAAGTTTGTATGAGACTTCCGCAAATTTGGTGCTTGAGGTCTGAAAATTGATATAGGGACTCCTTGTTATAAATAATAAAATAGATATTTCAGGATTTTTAGAAAAAAAAAAAAAAACCAGAAAAAATTAACAAAATAAAAAATATATTTTCTTAAGCAACTTACACATTTACAGGCCCTAACTTCACAAACTCTACACCTCCACAGCTCCTAAAATATTGATCGTAGAGCAAAAATAAATATGACCAAATTTGTAGAAAATTTAATGTAGAAACTTTTATCAGAATTACTCTTAATGCTATTCCTACTGGTATTCGAGATATGTGCAAAAACCTGAAAAAAGGTACCTTCAACCCCCCCCCCCCCTCACTAAACCCTCAGCACACCCCCCATTCTCGACGACTTTTAGTATGTTCATCTGGACACCGCAAGGTATAACTGTACCGATTTACAAAACTACACAAATTATTTCCCCTGATAGCCCATATTCGGCTTAATTTGATCGGACTATAACTAGACAGTTAAAAAATAAGCCGCTTTTAAAACAAATTTGTAAGCAAAGAAAAGATAAACATTTAAAAAGAATTATGGCGAAAAACTCACCACAATATGGACAAATCTTCAATATGTGAAGCGTCTTCCAACGCCCACACCATCGCGACGTCACTCAATCTTGTGTAGACACGAATCGCTGTACACCACATCAAATAAGAAAAAGAAGGACACAGATTTAATACAGTTCTGAGAATGGTAACTGGTCACTATTCGGATAACCAACTGTGGTCACTTTTGCTATTTAGCTTTTATAATTTAGGAGACTCACGACGGGTTGTTTATTTTGACCCTTATGATGCATCCACACCGAAGTTACTTTTTGTGGAACAGATATTAGTGGGCAACAATGGATAACAAAAAGTTATACCAAAAGCCGTAAAAGTCATAGAATAGTAATCAATGTTCATGTTGCTCCACAAAAAATCTAAAATGGAATACTTTCAAAAACGAGACCCAAGGTTTCAGATAGACCTGCCAGGGCTGGCGGGACTGTTCGAAAGAGATACCGCGGCCCTGGAACACAAAGGGCAAAGAAGGAATGGATGGGTTTTAGTCAGTACAAGTCTGACACTCCCTTCCGCTCCGCCCAGAGCAGGAGAAGTCATTTGATGATTTCACATCCGAAAAAAAAAAAAGGTTTCAGATGGAAAAATACACAACTCACCAAACTCCACATTCAGCTCCGCTATAGCAGATTCTCCCATCTTCCTCCATAGATCAGCTTCATCCACAGCGTCACAGAACAGCCAAGCTTCACTGAACCGTCTCAGAGACAACAGCTTTTCAATATGGCGGCGTTGGTTCGCTAGACGCTTCTCTGTATCAGCGTCGGCTAAGCCGCTCGTGTTGTGGGAGTCCAATGCCACTTTTATTACCCTTTGGAGAAAAAACGACCATTTTTTATGGAAGAAGTGAAACTTCGTAATGTGGAAATGAAAAAAGGAAGGTGATTTTTAGTGAACGACAGATATACTACACGCATGCGTTCGAGTGCCACGCATTCACTCTCGCTCTGTCTCTTTCTATTCCCCCTCCCCAGGAGCGTTGAACGTTTAACGCAACAGTGCTTTCATACCCCCTCCATGGTAGCGTTAAACGTGTAACGCAACCTTATTGGAAGTCGCATTAGAAGTTTAACTTCAATAAAGTTAATTAATGGTGAACTATTTTTTTTTTATTCCTATGAAGGAAATTAGACCTTATAATAACTTCAAAAAGTTGAATAGTGTTTGACAATATGTCTTAGAACAGCCAAACTTCACTGAACGGTCTCAAGGCCAACAGCTTTTCAATATGGAGGCGTTGGTTCGCTCTGTGTCTAGTGTAAGGTGGTTCGGCCACTCATTTTGTGGGAGTCTAACGCCACTTTTATTACCCTATGAACGAAATAAGATCGAATGTAGAGAGAATAAAGTTAAAAACCAAATAACAACAAAGTCTTGGGACAGACATAGTTCCATATAGTTCTCAATCAATCAATCGTGTTTATTTGTAAACTTAGGTTACAGCAGTGTACAGGATGTTATACATAATAATTATAGTTTCTCTATGTTTTGCCAGTTGGCGTACAAATATACATTTAACAGAGATTTTTCTAATGCTACTATTTCCGGGAAATTCGATCCCTCTTTACTACCGACCGATTTTTGACTAAATCTTGGTGCATATTCAATTACTTGTATCTGAATACGTCATGCGAGACGAGTGCACGCTCGAACTCGAACCCCCTGGCTAAGTTATGTTTCAAAGTGAAGATAGATGCCTTCTTGAGACTCCGAGCATAAAAAAACTACTAAAATATCTCAAATTCACTCACGATCCTCCAGTAGCGTAGCAGTACACGTCTCCAGAGAACAGTATGAGCGGGATCTGCGAAGCCATAAGCGGGGTCGTGCGCACTAGATCTATATGTGATCCGTTGATAGAGTTGGCCGAGTAGTAGTACGTCTCTATCGCCTCGTCCGTGTAGATTATGAACACATTGCGGTCTGAGAGACAAATGTCCCAGATTATTCCCCTGGAAGTAGAGATTTTAGTTTTAATGTTATTTTTGAGATTTAGATTCATATTCCCCAACGACTGCTGCTGTGCTGGGTTGGCTCGTTGGTCTAGTGGTCGCAAGCGCGATTGCTGAACATGAGGTCCTGGGTTCGATTCTCGGGTCGGGCAGTGAAAATTTGGTTTTTCCATAAGGAATTTTTCAGTAGCAGCCACGGAGTCTGGATTTGTGCCCGGATGATGGCTATAGGCTCGCCCCCTATTACATGGGACTTAGGCTCCGCGCAAAGAAATGTAGGTTTACTTGTTAGGTACACCTCTGCCTACCCCTTTGGATTACAGAAGTGATTTATGTTTTGTGTATGTGTTCCCAACGGTTGATCATAAAGACTCAAGGTTTTCTGCCACCTACAATAAGTTACAAGTTATCTAGTAGATTTGGCAAACTAGGCCACTCTAGTCAATGGCTAAATGGACTCACAAACTGTATGTCGTGAGTTTGAACCCACTATTTTAACAAAAAGTAAATTCAGGATTTATACTTTGTGTAATTTATATCATCTTCTACTTCAAAACTGTGAAGGGCAACTTGTGGATGATGACATGTCTTAGTCCCAAAGATGTGTGACATTCACCAACCCGCACTGCGCACGCACGTGATGAATTTTGGCCCATGTCCTCTAACATAGAAAAGGTCTGTGGCACAGCAGTAGACACATTGTAGGCTATTACAGGGTTGAATTATATTATCCAACGAACTCAATATTTATTTTTTGTTTCATATTGTTTTAATATCGTTACCCTGTAGAGTTTTGCTAGCGAATTTAATTAGACCTTATACTTATGCGTAGGGTATCTGTTACCTGACATCAGCAGTAGCAGTCCTAGTGAGCGCACACACGTCGTCGGGCGCGGGACAGTACACGTGCACGCGGCGCCGCTCGTCCGCCACGCACGTGCGCGCGCCGCCGATGTCGCAGTGCACGCCGCGCACGCCGCACACGTGCCGGTAGCGCGCGCACGTGCGCCACTCCTCTACGCCGAAGTACTCGATGTGGCCTTGCTGGTGGTGGGGTGATCAAAAGAAGTGTAGGTTGACAATCGAGCATGGGAGTCATCATCTGCCTAGCCTTTTCCCAACTACGTTGGGGTCGGCTTCCAGTCTAACCGGATGCAGCTGAATATCAGTATTTTACATGGAGCGACTGCCTATCTGACCTCCACAACCCAGTTAGTACTGGGTTATACGATACCCCTTGGTTAGACTGGTTGTCAGACTTTTTTGGGCCACTGACTACCTAACGACTGACAAAGATCTTCAAATGACAGCCGGGACCAACGGCTTAACGTGCTTTCCGAGGCACGGAGGAAACTCGGTATTTAATGGGTGGTCACCCATCCACAGACCAACCTAGGCAAGCACGGCTTAACTTAAAGATCGACCCGAGCGGCTGTTATTATTTAGCCACGAGCTCCTCACACAATCGAGCATGGGAGTAAAGGTACTATATTATGAATGCGACCGCTACCGTACACCACAGTAATACGGCTTCTAAAGGGCAGGGCTTGTTAACGTTACCAACAAACAAAATAATAACCGTTACGTAACGTTAATTCCCATGTGATAACTAATTAACGTTACAAAAATATAACGTTATTTGACAACATTACCAGTAATTTAACGTTAATTAATATTAACTTAATCAGATAATAACGTTACTTTTACCGTCAATTTAGCCACAACCCGGTCACGTTCACGGTTGTGTCATCAGCTCACTGTACTACCTACACTTCTCACACGTAAGAATATGGCAATGTTTTGATCGAGCGAGACAACACGACGCGACGGCCCGCCGATCGCTTCAGCCCCTGCTTCTTCCACCTCACAAGTTTAACCGTTTAAAAATAACGATAAAATTAACGTTATTAAACAATTAACGGTAATAAAGATTAACGATTAAAACGTTAAATCTTTTAACGTTTTTATTAAACGTTACGAAATTTTACCGGTATTTAAAGCCCTGCTACAGGTTGTATACAAAAAACAAATTAATACATATAAAACAAAAAGATTTACAATGAAATTGAATCTGAGTTATCTAGTATCATCTAGCAACTTAATGGTACTTACATCAGTGACGAATATAAAGAAATCGCTCGTGAGGTGTATGTCGACGATTTTGGCTCCCTGCATGTGGGGTTCCGGAAACAACATAGCGTCTCGCTCCGGTTGAGCCGGCTCTACTTGATCGATCTGTGTGTAAAAAGGTAAATAATGTTACTTTAGGGATCTATTACAAATTATAGCGAATTGCCTGCGATCTTCGTCCGCGAGAAATTATTATAAAAATAGTACTTTCCTATTTAAATCAGATTTTTCAACAATTTTAAGGGTTTTTATTTTTTTAACACATGTTTTTTCTGTTTCCTTTGATAGATCAGCTCAGGTAGCTATTCCGCACTGAAGTGGTCCATTCTCCCAAATATTTATATTCGATTGCGAGTTTCTTAGGCCGAGATCTATAAACTTTACTTAACAGTTACGCGATTAGCGATATTCGATATTATGTGTCCTGCAGCTGTTTAACTACAACTGCAAGATTGAGACGGGTACATTTCTAAGTCAAACCACGTACGAAGTTTAAAGTAGACTTCGTTAACCTACGTCAAATGCAGTGGCGAAGGTACCATACAACTCGATTCCTACCGGCTTCCCTTTGAAAAATGGGACAGCAAGTATTATATAGACAAATAATATAATCACATGAAAGACATGTACTCCGGCTTACCTCTTACATCAATTGACCCTTCGCTACTGGTCGGATGGACCGCTAACTTAAAAAAAAATACTCCTGTCTCCACTCACCGCATGCAACATAGCCCGTCCCTGAAACAGCACTGCAGCATAGTCCCCGGCCAGCGAGATGACGTCAATAGGCGCGGGATACTGTCTCCGAGCCGCGGCGCCACCCGCCAACGGGTAGAACCAGGCTATGGCGCCGCTGGCACAGCACACGTGGGAACCGCCTAGAGCTATCACGCTTGGCTCTGTGGGGAGCGTGTAGGTAGCTAGGGCTGTTGGTTCCGCTGATAATTAACAAATATAATTTGTTTTAATAATAAAAAAACTGCAAACCATTAACAGAATTGCACATGAGAAATCCTGAGACGTATAATTTTGAGACAGCTGATTTTGATTTAATATTTTTGCCTAAGAATGCTCTCGCTCATTGAACCCTCTATCATTAGGGCGTATGATACGCCTTTTCGCTTTAATTTTTTAATATTACTTCATGTTCATGCCTACTATGTGCCGTTGCTCAGCAAAGGTTTCTCACAGTTCTTTCCACATCTTGTGTCTGCCAAAAAAAAATTCTAGAGCCAAATTGCGCAGCAGCACACATAAAACTTACATTTATTAACAGGCTCTGGCTCATCGCCCACAGGAATACACTGATACACAGTGGTTTCAGTGAGACTTGTAAGCGTGATGACCCTGGTGCCGTACGCTGCGTGAAGAGGCGGCAAGGCAGTCACGTAGACGTTCAGATAGGCGCGGCCGGCCGTCGCGAGCAGACGCCCGTCTGAGCTCCACGAACAACGCTCGGCGCCGCCCACGGGCATTACTGAGCCGGATACCTCGCCGTTGTTCCATATTGCGATTAGTTTTAGTCTGGAATTGGAGATGGTATGTTTCTGATAAACAAATTCATAGAGAAATAAAAACACGGTGCTGCTCGCCAGTTCTGTTAGCTTAAACTTGGCTTGACACGCTACCGCGTGTATAGATTATAATTAAAGTTTTTACTTTGGTAAAAGACCTTGCAACTCACTTGCTTAACGAAGGAACAGCATCAGTAGCCTGTAGTTTATTTAATCTTCAAATGTAGTAACCTATGACCATAAAGGTCTGCTTCATATTTAACTATAAAATGATCAAAGAAAGACAGACGAAGAGCTATGGTTAAGACCATAGCTCTTTGTCTATTTTTCTTCCACGAAAGCTAATATTTCTTTTTCAATACAGAATATATAATAGAATAGGCAAACAAGTAACAACCCTGTTCCAATAAAGGAGAAACATAAAATTCTTGTAAACTCACTGTCCATCCCCACACGAAGCCGCCAGTCCATTACAAACCGCCACATCAGTCAGACTTTCCTTATGATTCTTCACCTGGAACAACTCTTCACCAACCTCCTTGATATGTGTGGATATGGCGATGATGTACCCAGCACTAAATCCTATGAGGATATAGCCATCTCCGTACCATTTGTATGAGACTATAGAGCCGTAGCGCTGTTGGAAAGCCAGCTCTATTGGATTTTCAGGGTTTAGAAGGTTATATAGGTATAGGGTTCTTTTGCCAACTACTAGGCTTATCTGGAAGGAAGAAATAAAACAATTTAAAAGATATTCTTTGTGACCTTGAGATTTCTATGTACTAGGTGATTCATATACTTTTAGTAGCGGTTCACCCGATGAGATTAATCTATTAAACCCAGTTCATCATCATCATCATCATTCTCCTGCCCTTATCCCAATTTATTTAGGGTCGGTGAAGCATGGCTTAATCTTTCATACTTCTCTATTACTCATCATCAGATACCTCTATTCTTACCATAATATCATCCTTCACAAAGAAAACCCAATAAACCCAGTTTTGAGGTGAATTTTCAATAATCGTTACTCCAGGCACAATTTAGTGTTTTAAGGAATCCTTGTACAAAATGTTTTACTTAAAAACCTACAGTATTTTCCCCAGCCACTCTTTGATCAGTCTTCATCTCAGAGAACTGGAGATCATTGGGTGCATCCCTCAAAGATATCATCCTTAATGTGTCACCATCAGCATTGTTGATAGACAAACTCTTGTCTTCCGAAGCTAACACTAGAATGCTGTCCTTGTTCCATTCTGCACATGTGATCTTCTTTGTGTGTTTACCTATTATTGGTATTCTCCTGAAATTAGAAAGTTTTAAATTTCAGTCATAAGGAAAATATGACAACTTTTAATGAGTATTTTGAGTTTGAGAAATTTTGGTGACTCTGTGACCTAATTTTTTTTTTTTTTTTTTTAACTGTGAGCTAATTTTCCATCATGCGCTAGGTGTTTGGGTGAAATTTTTAATGCACACTTTTTAGGACACTCAATTAGTATTGAAAACCAGAAATGGATGGGTTAAGAACTAGGGTAACTAAGTACCAGTATAGCAGTAACCAGACTAGTACATGTACCAGTACAGCAGTAGTACCACACAAAAGAAAATTTTAAAAGCACCAGGGTGCTACCTTTCATATTTATGTGTTAAGTAGCTTCGTATAGGATTAAATATTAATTTATAATCATAATAAATGAATACAGACTTAGTTGTATGATGGTTATAAAGCGCCAGATTTCCTTTCTGAGTTCCAACAGCTAACAGAGGCTCCCCATAAGCCCATGCAATGCTCGATGGTGGTTCACGGAGCCCTGTCTCAATGTTAATGCGCTTGTTAGCGTGGCACTCCCATAACAACACTGTGTTACTGTTCGGTGTAATGATGGCTAGGTAGTCACCGTCCTGGTCCCATTCCATGCCTCCACAGAGTCTGAAACAAGTTATAGAATGATTCTCAGGTGATACTTTACTGGTAAAATAAAAGTGGTTGAACCAAACTCAAGTAAAATGAGACCATCAATCGACCAGGGCAGGCAGATGACTTTAACCTTTTTTTTTGGGATGCTTGTTATTCTTTCCAAGCCAAAACACTGAGAAACAATATGAGAAAGAGTTTTTTTGGGGTGCTGTATCCAATTGTGAAGCACTCAAGAATAAAGTCAAAATTAGTCAAAGCTAAGGTGGCCAACTTTTAAAAAGGGCTATGCGGGACATTCGGGCTTGACGACGACGGGGGGGCCGAGGGCGTAAGTGTGGTATTCCACTTATTCAGTACCTTGGTCCAATGTATATTTGATCAAAGAAATTGGATGACATCACCAAAAGTATAGAATGGGATTCTATTGTGTATCTGTCATTTATAATACCGGACAAAGAAATTGGACCAATATATTGTAAAAATAATTTGTAATTAATTTACCGATGCGGGACATCGGGACGGAGGAGACGAATTGCGGGACAATTTTATTAAATATTGCAATGCGGGACTACAACTGTCATTACGGGGCGGTCCCGCAGAATGCGGGACAGTTGGCCGCCTTAGTCAAAGCTTGAGAAAAATATTTGGCTAGTACTTTTTATTTATATGAAAAAATTCTTCAAATATGCCTCTTCTCACAATCAAGAATGAACAAAGCACAAATAAATTTGTTTTATTAAACTTAGAATTTTAATCTCACCCTTGCAGCTTCATTCTTTCCAAGAGCTGGCCAGTTCTGTCATGTATGGCCACCGTAGCATCTGTCCCAGTTGTGGCCAGCAAGGAGTGTGACTCACCTTTCTGCCACTGGAAGTACAGCTCACCCATTCCATGGGGCTGTTCTATGGTGTAAAGCAACTGTAAAATGTTTATAAATAATGTTTTTGGGAGTACAAGAAGGCAAATAACTGTATGGGTCTCCCTATGTCACCAACCCCAGGGAGTTTTCGAAATAATCCTAAGGATTACCTCATGGATATGAAATCCTATACAGTTTCTCTCATGATTTTGTTTACAATAATTTTAAGAAAGCCTAGAAATATCTTAGATACGTTATTGGAACTGAATACTTACTTTAGGAGAAGTCATTTTTGTATCCTCTTAATGGAGTTTCAAATTTTCAATACACTTGCTCAGTTAAAAATATTCCTAATTGTATGGGAATTCGACAGTACTTAAATACATATTTGTTGTTGTTATTATTTCGTTGCTTGGCAACTATTCTAACCGAACGTTCCTGAATTTCTGATGCTGTTTCCATGCGGTTTCATGTTTAATTTTTTCCTTAAAATATTATTCCATCTTGCATTTTGGATTATTTTAAGTAATCAATTGCTCAATTCAAAAATTCAATGAATCTAAAAATAATGGAAAGTAAACTACTTTATTGATTGGCCGTGACCTTTTGGGTTGCCAGTATATTGTCGAATAACCAAAGTAATCAATTGAGACTATGCTGTGGATAAGCTGCAAGGCTTTGCGAAGATTTCGTAAGATAAATAAATTACTCTATCAGACGCTGCTGTGAAGACAGACTCTGACTGAGCATATTGTGTTGCAGGCTTAGTGCCCGGATTGGAAAAGAGATACCAAGGAGCAGACGTTTCGATTTATTAAAATCTGTACCCTGTAGAACTAGTTTAGTTTAGTTTAAATCAACATGGTTTCTAGGCCCTAGACTGTTCAAAAATGCAAATAAGCAATTGTAAATTATCTGTATGACAAAAAGAGAGTCCAAGCAATTAATGTGATCACTTGGCTTTTATCACTATCCTATGATGAAACGGAAAAGCTGGTTAGCGTACTCAAATAACTTTATTCAAGTGACAATAATAAACAAACGCTATGTTCTTCATGTAACAATAGTACGGTTTTGTACTTATACAAAATTTTGCATCCTAAGTTTTCCTATGTCACACAACTATATAGTTGTAAATAAATTTTTGCAACTATACACACAACACACATACACGCGCGCGGGCGCACACACACATAATGAGCGCACACACTCACACTAGCACATACCCGCGCACACTCATAAACATCAACGCATACGCATGCACACACTCAAACAATACCGTTTATCTGTTTTTATCCGACTGACCCAGTAGGAGGATAATGTTTTCATTGTTTCTTTTTTTTTTCTTTGTTATTTTTAAGTCTTGTTTGCACCTAAGCGGTCCCTGATTCCTGTGCTTAGTATAAAACTACCTTTAACTTAATATAAACTAACTTACTTACCTACTTTACTTCTTTATATTTTATACATAATGTATAAAGGGTGTAAACAGACTCTTAACGAAGCCGAAAGGCACTTGTTCTCCTCGTCATTGCGATAATTTTTTTGCTCTAGACCATACCTGGGAACTTTCTAGTTACGGAGATATTGGGGGTCAAAGTTCCAACTTTTTCACAAGTATTTTTTGAAATACATGTTTTTAATGTTTTTTTTTTACTTGAGTCACCTTCACGAGCCCCGTGCTATTCCATCCATCCATCAGCACAGTGTTTTGAAAGCGTTTCATTGAGTCATAACATGAAACGTGATTTTTAACCAAAAAAAAAAATTTCGTTTCCCAGCAATAGTTTTTGCGTAAAGTTACTTAGTTTGATGTACACAACGCTTGGTTAACGGCTTCGTGAAGAGTCTGTTTACACCCTGTATGTTAGTCTGTAAGGTATACATCTATGGGCTTATGTAGGCAGAAAATAAATGTATGTTGTTGTTTACTTAATATACTTTGAATTATTACAGACTTCTTAACTATTTAAAATTATTCATGTACAGACGCCAGCAGGTCAACCTGCCCGAAACTGTCAGATTTTCCCAACCAACCTTGAACCTAATGCTTCAGAGATAAAGTTGAAAATCTATTAAAGAAAGACAGATTGTAGTAGCTTGATGTGCTGGCGTCTGTACATACCTACTCATAATTTTGTGTACTAGTGCTGCAAGATGTTTCTCTTTTATCCTATTGCACAAACTAGGCACATTAACATTGGCTATAATAACGAGGGTGGGCGCTGATACCTATAATTACAAGATTTGAAGTTATCTTATTAGCTTAGGTATTGGCTGCAACTCTAACAAACAACTTTAAATTTAAGGCCTATTTTGATTGTAAGCCATATGTTTTAGTGTGCTAATAAACTATTTTATTTTTATCATTATCATTGAGTGTATAAATCATCATCCCAACTATGATGGGGTTGGCTTCAAGTTTAAATGTATGCCTATCTTTTTAGAAAAAATAAAAAATAAATTCTTTCCTTAAACCTAAAAAAATATTGACAAGAAAACATTTGCAAACTAACCAGGGCCTGCTGAAAACGGCATGTGGGGAATTTTATTTTCATCCTTTTAAAAACTATCTGATGTGTCCCACAGCAAGGCAAGGCCAAGAACTCTTTTCCCTCTGCTCTCTCAGTAGCTTTTTGGTATTTTAGCCCTAATCTTTTTGGTAGGAGTTCAACTCGATTATAAATTATGATATTATGTTTTCCAATCCAAGATTCATATATTATAGAGTTTATATGGGCAGTGATATGATGGCAACATTACTGGAAATGTCAAACTAAATGTCACTCTCATGCTCCACAGCAGGTTGTTCATCAACTTTCTAAAATAAAATGAATTGAAACTACAACTTTCTATTGCACCGCACTGTAATTACTAACCTTAATTAAAGTTCTAAGCGGAATGAAACCAAAAATAATGTTACTTGACAAGGTTTGTCTGTTTGTCTAAGCAACATTTGCAACTAAAGTTAAAAATCTTTATATAATGTTGTTAATTTATCCCGCAGTACAAAAAAACAGCTACATTTCATAATTTCTTTATGTGTTGCAGATACTTCCACACAATTTCGATAAAAGCAATGTATTAAGAAACCTGAAAAATGTAAACATTTGGTATAAACACAATGAAAGTAAATACACTGTTAGTATCCTAAATAAAACTGGCTCAAATTACGAGGATACCGGACAAAGTCTTGACAAAACGAATGACCTATCTTTTCAAATAGAAAGAAACACATTCATACAAAATATACTAGAAAGTTTTAGGTCGCCAGAACCGAGACAGCAAGTTAAACCAAAGAGAATAGTAATAGATTACAGTTCTCCAAATATTGCTAAACCTTTCCATGCTGGTCATTTAAGATCTACAATTATAGGAAACTTTATTGGAAATATAAATACATACTTTGACAACAAAGTTACTAGACTAAATTACTTGGGAGACTGGGGAACACAGTTTGGGTTGCTGCAATATGGACTAAAATCAAAGAATATTGATGTAAAGGATTTGCAAAATGATCCAATCAAAACTTTGTATGATGTTTATGTGTATGCTAACAAATTAGCCTCAAAAGATGAGAGTGTACAAGAAGAAGCCAGAAAGTACTTTTCCGATATAGAACAAGGCAGAATGAGTTTAGAAAACTGGAAAAGTATCCGTGAAGTAACTGTACAAGAATTGGAAAAAGTATATCGAAGGCTAGGAATACAATTTGATGCATACCACTGGGAATCAGATTACAATGGTGGTGCCATTAAACCTGTAATGGATTTATTAGAAAAACAGAACATCATTCAAACTGATGAATTAGGAAAGAAAATTACAAAGATAAAAAATAAAGATGTGACTGTACTGAAAAGCGACAACACAACTTTATATCTATCTAGAGACATTGCTGCCTTGTTGGACAGATACAAGAAATATGAATTTGATAAAATGCTGTATGTAGTTGATAATGCTCAGACAGATCATTTTGCAGCTGTATTTGAAGTTGTTAAACAAATTAACCAGAAATGTATAGATGGTTGTGAACACATCAAGTTTGGAAGGCTAAAAGGCATGAGTACCAGAACTGGAAATGTAGTTTTTTTGAATGATATCTTGGATGAAGCTAAGAGGAAAATGCATGATAAGCAAATTCTATCAAAGAGTAAGTTCACATAAAAGTGGAATAACAAAGGATGTTCCGTTTTTAACTTTAACATTCTCTCTTGGTTACTCCATCAAATGAGTATGATACAGCAAATGATTATAATGTCTATACAGCGGATTACTGATCTTGTTCTGGTTAGTCACAAGTTATAAATTGAGGCTGATGTTGTTGGTCATCCATTTGATATCTACCAGGCATGGGAGGCATAATTTTACACCACAATAAGTTAATAAACTTCTTCTTTATTTACAGATACCAGAACCGGAGCTATGAACGAAGAAACATGTGACATATTGGGCACTTCAGCAGTCATAATCAATGATTTGAAGCAGAGACGACAGAAGGACTACTCATTTAACTGGGACAGGGTTCTCCAAACTGAAGGAGACAGTGCCATCAAGCTACAGTACCTTCATTGCCGGCTTTGGAGCTTAGAACAGAATTGCGGTGTATCTGTACCCAACACTTGTGACCCTACTCACTTGACTGAAGAAGTAATAGGCGAGGTTATTGCAGAATTAGCCAGATTTGAAAACACACTACACAAGTCATTAGAAGAATATGAAGCTTGTATTCTTGTTAGTTATTTATTCCGCTTAGCAAGACATGTCAACAGAATGTTCAATGAAATAAGAGTGAAGGATGTTAGCCCGGATTTAGCAGCACAAAGATTATTTGTTTTCCATTGTTCTAGGACAGTAGTAAAAACTGGATTAGACATATTGGGTGTAAGACCTCTGAAAGAAATGTAAATAGCCACTATGAAATTATTTTGAATTAACTAGATGAAACTACTAACTATTTTATTTCTGTATCCTACCATTTGGATGTTTTAATAAAGGTAATAAAATAAAAATAATTATGGCTAGGAATGGTGAATAACTAAAATTATCTATTTTAGTTATTCACCAATCCTAGCCGTCTTATAGTTTATATTGTATGTTTTTTTTAGTTTTAAGGAAAGAAAGAAAATAGAAATCCCTTTATTTGTGCTAAACAAAATAAAATAGCACAAAAAGAAGTAGGGGGAAATATGCATCATATTCATCCCTGGATAACAGTGAATTATTGTGATTCATTTTCGATAAAATGCGTAACTTCTTTTACCTATGGAATAATACAAATAAGATTTATATCGATCAATGAAACATGGTATTTCCCTCCAATATTGTATTGATTGGCAAATCCGCATCGGAGAAGATCCGTATCCTTTTTTAATCACAGATAATAAAAAGTTAATATCTTTGTGTAAAGATATTTTAACCAAGTATCTATTGAAAACATTTGTGTTATTCTAAGTATCTGTTGAAAACATTTGTGTAAAGAATGTTATGGCAAGAAAGGAGGTGTCTGATGAGATGACGAGTGAAGTATGCAAGAAGAAGAAATGCTGCGAAAAAATTGGGATAATAGTAAGAGAATGATGATGATCTATTAAATACATTTCTTTATTTAGCAGAAAAAACTAGGTATTTGTTTCGAGTATAAAAATAACATCAAACAAAGTAAGACTCGAGAATTACTATCATTATTTCTTTTGCTTTTCATGATGTAAATCTGTACAATAATTGTATCGTAAACATTCCAGTGATCAAACTGAAATAAAAATTGTAAAAAATTTATGTTGTGTCCGGCGAGGCAACAAAAAAACTATAAAACTTTTGTAATCAAAAATATCATTACGGGTACAGGTATTCTATCTCATGGGCAAGTTTTATATTTTTCTTGTAAAAATTTAAAACCATCATGAAGAAGATTATATCTGCAATGTGTTATGTACGATTATCAAGAAAAATGGTCAAACTTGGCTATAAGGCGTTCTAGTTTTTATTTGTCTCCATTTTAATAATATAATAATAAGACAAAAAAAAACCCAACACTTGGTATTGGGTTTTCGGCTAAAAAGCATGTGTACTAGAGCTTTATTTAAAATTAAAAGAAATTACTTTATGGACGTGTCTATATCATAGACAGTCTAGAGACACGTCGTATTGATGATGGCCACTCCCGATTTGGAGGGAATATTCAAAAAAAAACATTTAAATCATTTTTTTTAACGTGTGTGCACCAAAATTTTGTGATTTATTTAATAGAATAGTTATTTTTTATCTTCTTTTAGCTAGTTGTATTCTCAAAACACCTCACTTTCATAGTTTTTTGTTGAAAAAATGCTTTTACATGGAAAAAACATCTTCGGTTTTCTTCGGCCATGTTCGGCTTCGTACGCCTTGACGTCAGTATAATCGGACCGATCCTGCGTCAAATCGGTATTTCCGGCAGTCACGTGGTACGCGCGGACCAATCAGAACGCTTTCCTATACTCTATATAGGCCGACATTTTCTGACAAGCGTAGAAAAAGTTTTCATCAACAGCCGCCATTTTGCGCTGGAGAGACTGAGAAGAATTTCGGAATTTGTCGTGTAAATTTTCTGTTTTTTCTTACATCATTTTATCATAAACTTTACCATTCCGTGTATTTTAAAGTGTTAAGTGAAATCGTGTTATTCGATAGCGTAAATAAGTTCCATAAAGTAGCTAAAATCTGGTGATATTGTTTTCATTTATTGTGCTAGTTCCGACGGAAGATGGTGAGAGGGTCTGTGTAGCTCTTCGATTCGGAGCTTTGTAATGGCGAATACTTGAGTGAGAAATTATAATATGTGCCTTCAATGGTGCGAAGGACATCGAACGATCGCGATGTGGGTGAATTACATTATGATGAATGACAAATCGCTCTAAAATGTTATTTCTTGAAGATATAAGACATAAAAGTGTTTTTTAAATCGGCGGGCCGAAATATTCACGACGGCTTACGTTTAGTAAACAGAGCCATGGCCGATGAGCCGCCTAACAAGCGGCCTAAGATGATCCGGGACCCTTTTCAGGGTCCCTCGGACTCCGCGGGTGAGTATTTTATTGTTTTACACGGAGTTTGCAAAGTGTCGGAACAGTGTTCTGTCATATTATCTTTCTTTGATTTTTGACATTTTGCCTTCGTTCTTGTTAGCGCCTCGCAAGTTTTGCGTCGTATTATTGTGTATTAGTTTATGAAACGAGAAAATATTAGTTTTTATTGATATTTTGTGATATTATTTTATTAAATTCTGATGTGTTTCTGTTATTTCATATAATAAAATGAACAAAATGCAACTTCCATGACATTGTTTTGTGTAAATTTTGTAATGTAGAGTAATTATTTATTAGATTTTATTTAGCAGTACATATTTTTACTAAATTTATATTATTTTAGTGTTTTAAAATTAAGTTCTGGTTTTTAAACATTGATTTGTTTTGACAGGCAAGTCAAGTAAAAATATATTTAGTGGAATATGGGAATGAAATATTGCAAAATATTTCTGAGTAGGCAATAAGTTCACAAAATGTTTAAATGATCAGGAATGTTGGTTATTAATTCAAAACATTGTCTGACATACAATAACTATTGGTGACCCACATTAAGTTTTAGTAACATAACATAGTTATTTCATACAAACTGAAAAAATGTAGACAGAATGCCACATTTAATTGTATATCCACATGTAATATTTTATTGTGTGTTGTATAAATTGATAAGAACATAACCTCTTTTTTGCATGCTGACAAAGTAAAGTGCAAGGCCATAATATGAAAACAAAACTTCAACAATTTAAAAAGTATTTGTATGTACCAATAGCCAAATTTCATAGCATATCTTATTCAAAATTACCTTGTATTTTCCATGATATAGTTCTGAATATTGTAATAAAACTTTTTATGTCTTGTATTTTGTTGTGATGAAAGGATTAGATACATTACTTTTAAAAGTCGTTTTCATCAACTTATAAAGTTTATTTAGAAGCTTGTAAACATGCAAAAAAACTTCAATGTGGAAGAAGAGTAAACACAACTTATCTGAAAATTCATGTAGACACTGTTCCTATCATGTTCTGTCTTAGTTATGCCGTATACATTTATGTTATAGTATATATATTTCCTTCTGTTTATTTATTATTTTATTTATAAGTAATGTTTATTTAGTATAGGATTGCTGTCATAAATATTTGAAACCAACTCTCTTGATTTTAGACTAAATAAATTGCTATTTTGTTTCTGTAACTTAATACAGTGTTTGAATGCTACAATTTTCCCCAATTTTATACACAACTGCTAAGTAAAAATTATACAATTGAAAATATCAAAGCAGCTAAAATTAATAAAACGCTTGATAAAAATTGAACACACATTTTACTGTAAACCTAAAATTCTAAATATACAATCTGATAAAACCTGTTCTGGATTAAAAACAACATAAAGTAGTTAAAATGTTGCATCAAGCAGTCATCATAATAGAAGGAATAAAGTAATAATCTATTACTTTTTTTCATTTCCATTAAAAAAACTTTTTTTTATTAAAAATGTCAAAAATATTTATCTCTTTACACAAAAACTTATGTCAATCATAAATTCACTAGTTTCTGATGTAAATAAGGCTGACAATGTCAAACACTATATATATATAACATAAACAACAATGACAAAAACTATATATTTATATACATATTATATATTTATTTTTTGTCAAACATTTCTATAGTTTTTGTTAAATATATATATATATATTAAATGGTTCATATGCAAACAGATTTTTCTCCTAATTTTTAAATCAGTTTGAATTAAATACAATGACCTAAAATCAAAACTTCAATACTGTAGAATTTACTTCATGTACCTACAAAAAAGTAAACTTGACCCTAAAATTGCTAAAATTTTGCCCCACTTTTATATTGTTTCAGCAGATGGGTTTTCTAACCTTGACATGTTCGACCTTGAAAAGGACCTCCCAGATGAGTTGATGGGAGGTGCTTGGGGTGAACAGCCTGGAGTCACGGGCCCCAAGCCCCCTGCCCAGGGGCCAGGTCCTGGGGGGCAAATGTCCCAACAGCAACAGCTCAACGGGGATGACCCGACAGCTGCTATGCACAGGCAAATCAACAATCACCTTATACAACAAGTGAGTACCTGGGACTGATGGAATTATCATGAAATTATTGTTACTCTAGTACAGTGGTGAAGGTTCCATAGAACTCAGGTCCTACCGGCTTCCCTTTGAAAAATGTCACAGTCAGTATTCTATAGACCAATAATATAATCACATTAAAGATATACTCCGGCTTACCTGTTACAAAAATTTACCCTTCGCTACTGCTCTAGTATCAAAATGTTCATTTGCATAATTCCATCAAAATGGACTAATAAAACCTAGTTTTATATTATTAAACTTGGATAGTTAAAAATATAAAACATGGTGGCAGAAAAGATAATTAACCATGTGTTTGTCCTTAATCAAACAGAGTTATATCTATACATATACAAATAAATGAAATTGAAGTGTCTGTTTGTAATTTCAAAACAACACCTTTCTACTAAATGCCTATGAAAGTATATGGGGTGGAAGACACCAACGCTAAAATGGTTATTACATATTTAGTACATCATTCTGAGCCGGCCGCATAGAAATTTTTCATCAGTTATTAAAAAAAATACTGCAGTTTCCTACAAAAGTGCAGTCAAAACGTATGGAACAGCTGATATATAAATTTCTATATGGCTCAGAATGATGTACTGAATATGTGTTAACCATTTTCGCAGCGTTGTCCCGTCCACCCCATATACAGCAGGTACTTATAACAATTTTTTGTTTTAATTTTTGTCTTGTGTGTTTGTTCCGTTAAACTCCGAAACGGCTGGACCGATTATGACGGGACTTTTACTGGTAGATAGCTGATGTTATAAGGAGTAACTTAGGTTTACTAGGGTTCCATGCAAAGAAAATAAAACCCTTGAAATTTTTAACAAAATCAGATTTAAATAGGGAAGTAATATTTTTATAATCATTTCACACAGAGGAAGGTCCTAGGGCACAGCTAGTTGCATAAACCTTAATTTTTGGTTTATAAAATTAAATGCATAAGCTCACTATCATAGCATCACTATTTGGTACCATCATAGTTTTGTTGATTATATAGATTAAAAATATTCAATTTTGCAAGCATTAGGATAATATGTAAATAACTATAAATTTTATTAAAAGGCCATATTAATAGTGTTTGTCGTGTATTGGTCTTTTCACAGGGCAACAAAGGCTTAGTAGGCCACAACAATCCATTAGGGTTGAGTAATTTAGGTAGTAAGAGTCCAAACCTACAGTCACCTCCAAATGTGTCTGTATCAAAGGACCTCATGGGTGGCATGCACCCGCAACTAATGCCAAATACGAGTCATCCAAATCAGCTGCACTCAACAATGCCGATGAGTTCGATCCAAGGAGGAATGAACGTGGGCAACGTCGGCGGGAACATGATAGTGACGAATAGCAATATGACGGGCGCTGGCATGCTCGGGAGCGGAATCATCAACAGCGTGAACAAGCAGTTGCCCACGATGCTGGGCGCCAACCATCATGGGACGCCGCCTCACCACCCGCATGCCCAGGTGAGTACTCTCTGCCATAATAGTAAAAACAAAAAAAAAAGTAGTAAAGATTAGGGATGATCATAATTATATCTTTAACATGCGTACCTCAGAATAATTTTCAAATGTTACTACGAAATTGTCTGCCTTTTAAAATCGGGTTGGGAAGTAATTGGATTGAAAATATATTTGTATACATTTGTCTGTACATATGCGGACGGTGGCTGCCCAAAACACGTTTTTTTTTACTTGTAAGCACTTCTCTGGTTCAATAACATTATATTAGCTCCCACAACTACTCGCTCTGGAAATTCACCTGCTCTTGTGACAGACCTACGGTACTGAAAACCCCAATTAAAAAGGAAAACGATTGGGCCAGAACAAGCCAGGACAAAGCGTACTTGATTGCGGATCATCTAACAAGCGTTTTTAAACCGAATGAAAGACTAGGCAACTCATCAGAAAAATATGTTGATCTCATTCTAAAACAAGACCTTCAAATGGACCTTCCCCCTAGACCTGTGTCGCCCGCGGAAGTCATAAAGACGATCAAACGGCTGGACAATAAAAAGGCACCGGGTTACGATCTGATAACTAAAGAAGTAGTGCTGGAACTACCGAGAAAGGCTATTGTGTTTATCGCCATCATCTTCAATGCTATGTTACTAATAGGGTACTTCCCGAGTGCGTAGAAAGTCTCTGAAATTATCATGATTTACAAGGAGGGCAAAATAATGACTGAAAAAATATCCTATCAACCAATCAGTCTGCTGCCTATTCTATCCAAGGTACTGGAGAAGTATTGTCACTTCGCAGAATTATGCCAAGCCTCTTGGAGCACAAAGTGATACCAGACCACCGATTCGGCTTTAGAGACCATGGCACAGTGGAACAAGCCCACAGAATATGTGACGCCATAAGAAAGTCCTTAGAAAAAAGGGAATACTGCTCGTCAGCATTTTTGGATATCCAGCAGGCGTTTGACAAGGTCTGGCACAAAGGCCTACTATGTAAGATCAAGCAGAATATTTCCCACTCATACTTTCAAATATTCAAATCTTACCTCGAGGATCGCATATTTTATGTGAAAGAAGGTGAAGCCACTTTTGAGTTCCGAGAGATTGACGCCGGGGTACCCCAAGGATCTGTTCTCGGCCCCATGCTCTACACTTTGTACACTGCTGACCTACCACTAACGCCAGGGATAACCACAGCTACATTTGCAGATGACACCGCTATATTAGCAATTAATAAAGATCTCAGACTGGCATCAGAGAACTTGCAGAAGGGCCTTCACAAAGTAAATGAATGGCTCTAAAAATGGAAAATAAAGGCTAAGCTGCTAAGTCAGTACAGGTGACATTCACTCTTAAAATCTGAAACCTGTAAAGTTGGGCCAATGTATTCTACCCCACAGTGACCATGTAAGATATCTTGGCTTACACATTGATCGTAGACTAACCTGCAGGCACCACATTAAATGTAAAATGCAGGAGCTTCAGCTAAAGTACAACAGCCTTTACGGAAAGGATGCTAGGAAAGAACACGAGACTCTCTTTGGACAACAAACTGCTTATATATAAAGTCATCCTAAAGCCCATTTGGACATATGGTCTGCAACTATGGGGCAGCGCAAGCGATTCCAACATAAATATACTCCAGCGCCAACAGAACAAGATCCTGAGAATAATAGCGAAAGTACCATGGCACATAACCAACAATGAAATTCACGAGCACCTTGAAATGAGAACAATCAAAGAGGAAATTCGGAGTTTGGCAGCTAAATATAAAAGAGAGGTTAATCCATCACTCTAACGAACTTGCTCGCCAACTCACCATGGACCAGTATGTTAGATGACTAAAACGTCATCATATTCTAGAGCTAGAAGACCGGCAGTAGCTGTGGGCAGCAGATGAGTAGATGCTTCCAATGGGAATCCACTCCGCATGACAGCATCATAGAAAACATTTGCTCATAGCCTTAGGGCTGATTGCAAATACACGAAAAAGAAAAAAAAAATATATTAGCTCCCAAGAAATAATTTTCCCAAGACACAGGACAAAAGTAACATGATGGCATGTTGCAGGCGATGCAAAACGGTCCTCTGAGCGGGCGCGTCGGTGTCGGTATGGGCACGCCCAACATGCGCACCGCGCTGCAGCACCACCCGCGCATGCCGGCGCCGGGCGGCGGCGGCCACCCGCTGGCGCCCTACCAGCCGCCCTACGCGCAGTCGGCGCAGGGGCCCGGCCCGCAGATGCAGCGCGCCGCGGCGCAGGCCGTGGGCGTGCGCTTCGGGCCCCCGGCCGACGCGGGCGGCGGCGCGGCGCAGGCCGTGCCCCCCGCGCCGTCCCCGCAGACGCCGGGCGCGCCGGCGGGCGGCCAGTCGCAGCCGCAGGCCGCCACGCAGGCGCCGCCCTCACAGCCGCCCGCCGCCTCGCAGCCGCCCACCTCTGGCTCCATCGCCGACCCGGAGAAACGGAAACTTATCCAACAGCAGCTCGTGCTGCTATTACACGCACACAAGTGTCAGAGACGAGAGTCCCAATCCAACGGCGAGACGTGGCAGTGCACGCTACCCCACTGCAAGACTATGAAAGGTGTCCTCAACCATATGATGTCGTGCCAGGTATTGTATTTTATTCATAACAAATGCAAAGAGTGAAATATCCTTCCTGTAAGAATGTCATCTAAATGTGTACCATTTGCAGGCCGGCAAGAATTGTGCGGTACCGCACTGCTCGTCATCAAGACAAATAATTAACCATTGGAAACATTGTAATAAGAATGACTGTCCAGTTTGTTTGCCGTTAAAACAAGCCGATAGGACTAGAAACATGAATGGTATGTTATGTAAGAAACCCCTTTTTTATCTCGATTATTATTTTTTGTTATCCTTTAAGGTTATGTACCTGACGTGGTTTTTAATATCTTAGCAGCGGCAGTGACACATACAACAGCGGGAGTGAGTACCGGTAACGTCGGAAACATCGGCGGCGTGGGCCCCGTGCCCGGCGTCGGCAACGTCGGCGGCGTGAGCGGGGTAGGGTCTGCGGGCGTGCCCATGGGCGGCGTGAGCCAGCTGGGCGGGCCGGGGCCAGGCGCGGCGCCCCCCGCGGCCCCGGCGCCGGCGCCCGCGCCCAGCACGCAGGGCGCCGACATGAAGCGCGCGTACGAGGCGCTGGGCATCGCGTGCCCCACGTCCGTGTCCAACATGGTGGGCGGCGGCTTCCCGCGCGCGCCCACGCGCCTGCCCGGCCCGCGCCCGGGCATGGCCGACGTGGGGCAGGCGCAGGGCATGCAGGCGCTGTTCGCGCAGCAGCCCTGCGACCTGCAGCAGCAGCAACAGCAGCAGCAGTTGGTGAGTCACGGTGTCTATCACGCACATCGTATTTAAATATAACCTAGTATTTAAACATAACTTGGCTTGAATGTTTTTCTCATACTGTAAACCCCCCTCCAGCTTGGTGGCGCACTACAACTACCGGGCGGAGCCGTAACCGCCAACCCAGTATCCGGCACCAAAGAGTGGCATCATTCTATTACGGCTGATCTCAGAAACCACCTCGTTCACAAACTGTAAGTTTAAATATTTAAAACTACTTTGAAACTAAAGATACTGTTCTTGTGATTAGGTCGATTTCTTGACATTTTGTATTTTCACAGGGTGCAAGCGATATTTCCCACACCGGACCCTACTGCAATGTTAGATAAGCGAATGCATAATCTAGTCGCATACGCGAGGAAAGTCGAAGGCGATATGTATGAGATGGCGAGCACGCGATCCGAGTACTATCACCTGCTCGCCGAAAAGATATACAAAATACAGAAAGAACTCGAAGAAAAGAGACAAAAACGAAAGGAGCAGCAACAGTTGCAACAGCAACAGGCGGCACAACAGCAACAGCAGCAACAACAGCAGCAACAACAACAGCAGCAGCAAGTGGCACAGCTGCAACAGCAGCAACAACAACAACAACAGCAGCAGCAGCAACAACAACAACAACCTGTGAGCGTCATGTCCGGAGGCGGAGTGCTGGGTGGGGTAGGAGGCCCCAGGCCCGGCGTGGGCGGGCCCCTGGCGCGGCCCACACTGCCCTCCATGGGTGCGCAGCCCGCCTTACCTGCCATGCGCATCCCGTCGCCCGGGATAGCACTGTCCATGCCCGCCAATCGCATGACCTTCCAGACCAACCTCGTGGGTCCGCCGGGTCCGAGTCCAAACCAAATGCCGCACACGCCGAACGGTGGCAGCGTGGGTGTCGGCAGCGTCGGCGCCCCGGGAATGTCACCCTTCGGTCAACCGATGACTTCACCGGCACCGAATTACCCATCGATGCAATCGAACGGGCCGGCGCCGCTCGCTTCGCCCGGCCATCCGGACGCAACGAAAGTTCGTTTAATGGGCAGTGCGGTGCAAAGTCCATTCGTGAACCACGCGGCGTTCGGGCGCGCGGACGCAGCGGCGGCGTCGCCCGCGCCGGGCGCTCCGCCCTCCGTGCCGGGCGGCGCGGGCGCTCCGGGCACTCCCGCCACGCCCCTGGCCCACCCGTCGCCGGCGCCGGCGCGCGTGGCTCCCATGTCCTCACACCTCGCCGCCATCACTGCCTGCTCCTCTGCCGATGACAGGTGAGTTACACTACAATTATAACAGAAATCCGTTTATGCTAAATTTACATAAATTGAATGGTAAATAGAAAAAAAAAATCATCATCTCGTAAAACCATTCTTGGAGTCTTTTAAAACCACGTCATGCTCACTTTTTATCTTGATAATCTGAACAAATATTATCATTTTCCGTACAGTCCACCACCAGACGTCAAACAAGATTCTGATGATGTTCGGATCAAGGAAGAACCGGATGAGGATTGCGGAGGCAAGGGCATGCGCGACGAAACACCTGACGCCGACGCAGAAAGACCAGACTTCAACGTTAAAACCGAAGTCAAGAATGAGATCAAACATGAAGTGAAAGAAGAACCAGGGGAGACAAGTGTCGGGAGTGTAGGAGAATCGGCAGGCGGGGAAAAAGGGGCACGAAGAACCTTCGTGTTTAAACCCGAAGAGCTCCGAGTCGCACTCATGCCTACCTTAGAAAAATTGTTTCGACAAGACCCCGAGTCCTTACCTTTCAGACAGCCTGTCGACGCGCAAGCGCTTGGCATACCTGACTATTTCGACATTGTGACCAAACCTATTGATTTGTCAACCATCAAACTGAAGCTAGATCGCGGGGAATATAGAGACCCTTGGGAATATGTTGACGACGTCTGGCTCATGTTTGAGAATGCATGGCTTTACAATAGAAAGAACTCAAGGGTTTACAGATATTGTACTAAGGTTAGTTTCACCTTTTACTACTAGAATAGTTTTTCTTGTCCACTGCTTGAAAGAGAACAATTTTTGTAACGCCATCTATTGGCTCTAGAGCCTTGATAGTCTGGTGTAGTGTAACATTGCAATAAAATTAAGTTTGTTTTGGAAAGTGAGTTGATTTGCATTTCCGCCTTAAATCATACGATAATCATTATGAATGACGCTCCTATAGTATTACATTACAATAGTAAGATTTTGCAGTTATGACGTCAATCACGTCCGTGAACTTGCTTGGTGGATGATTTTTTAACTTGTGGTGCAAAAAATCCTGCACATTGGTATCTTTATCTTTATTACCATATAAAGGTCATTAAAAGCAGTATTAGCGTTTAATGTACAGTTTTACCTAAAAATACTGAAAATTTTGTTAACTGTGCCATTATATTTTCAATGACTGCAAAAAATCTATAATAATAATTACTATATTAACCAGAAACTTATGTTCTTTTAGCTATCGGAAGTGTTCGAGCTAGAGATAGACCCTGTAATGCAAAGCCTAGGCTATTGCTGTGGTAGAAAGTACACATTCAACCCTCAAGTGCTATGCTGCTATGGCAAACAATTATGTACAATACCACGGGACGCCAAGTACTTCAGTTACCAGAATAGGTAAGCACAACTTCCACAATATTTTTAATGAAAAATGATTCCAATTACACACTGATGATAGTTCCAATTTGTTTAGAAGCTCTGTTCATTTTCGGATACTTTGTATGACACATAAAAAGATAGTCTTACACTTATTGTAATTAAAAATCGATTATAGAATAACCAGATTTCGATTATGCCATGTGACAAAACTCCAAATTAAACATTGAGTGTGTCGTGCAAACTATCCTTACCTGAATAGACAATAAAGAGATATTGATATTTAAAATTGGATATTTGATCAAGATTCTATTGAAACACAGAGTAATAAAACAAATGGAGTCTTATTGAGGGTGTGAACAAAACTGATCGTCTTTTGTTGCAATTTTACTACCCATGTTGCAAAACGAATCAAAATTTCAAGCAGCCTATTCTAAAAATAAAAAGTTTTATTTAGTACCCTTTTAGTACTTCATTTATTTAGTACTCTGTGTTAGGCAGCAAAATTAAATTCAATCTCAATATATTGACATATCTTCCCCCAAATTTTAAGTTGATGACTATAATTTTGTTTTAAAGTCTCTGATACATGATACACATACATAATACATGTCAGTCCAGCTTTGTCCATACTCTGACTAATGCTTTCGCAAGCTTTATATGTCCTTACTTAGAGAACTCACATGATCATGTGAAATGTCACTAAACTACCCTCTTATGTGTGTATGCTAAAAGTTACTAATTAGTGGTTGGACTTTTTGCTATCTAAAAAAGTAAATAATTTTTTTTTTAAAGTCCTAAAGTTTCTTTACAATACACATTTCATTGTGTGCCAACTTCATCATCATTCATTTAAGCCGAAAGACGTCCACTGCTGGACGTAGGCTACCCCCAAAAGGGGGTTTGACCATAATCGCCACGCTTAGCAGGCGGGTTGGCAACTTATTCAGTCAAATAAAAGAGGTACAACCGTAATGTAGCTAATTTCTAAAATATCTTCACCAAGTATAACACTATGTTACAACTTAATGTAGCAACAAAAACTAAGGTGAATCATATAAGTCCTAACCACTGCAGCTTGTGGTGTATATTTAACTTACCTGCTACAAGAACATTTTCAATACAATATCAAATCAAAATACTCTGCTATGTTAATGTTATAATAACAGCAATTCATATACATATCTCTAAATAATAAAGTAAACTGGCCATCATCAGTTTATCTCAGCCAAAAGAATAGTAAAATATGTGTGAAATTAAATTAAACCATAAAAAAGTAAAATTCAAAGTCATGTCATCACTTGGTTGTGCGCCTTATTCTGAAAATACTGCGCGTATTATAAGTGACGCCGAACTAATCTTCAATAACTGCAATAAAATGCATAGCTATCAATGAGTTAGCCAGAAGTTTCAACTCTGTGCAGCCGTCGTGGCATACTTGCATAAAATGATTGTGTCTAGTTAATTTTGTAACTTGAGCGTTGCTTGCTATCCGTCGCGGAACAAAGGAATATGAGATCGGCATTCATCGGTAAATGAACACCCGTTTAGACAGTGTAGGTGCTTACTAAAGTTTTACATATGAATTTGTTAAAATTGCAAAGAATAAACTGATAGTGCCTATAAATATTTTTACAAAATTAGCGACCCGCCGCAGTGTCACACGATATTCTAAATACTTTTTTCTGAATAATGATAAAACAAAATGGTTTAGAATTTATTATTATTTATTTATTTATAACCAACTTATGCTAACAGTTTGCACCACACATATAAGTTATTGGTTGAACATAAAATTAAGTAGAACAACATAAAATTTAAAGTCAATTCAAAATCAAAACTGGAATTAAAAACAAAACAAAAATAGTAATAATATTAGAAATTAAACAATATGGTAGATGTAAAAATAAAAGTAAATAAAACAGTTTTAGTAGATAGAATTACAATGCAGAAAATGAAATTACAATAAAAATAAAAATTTCCTTATTTGGAATTAAATATGCCTATGAAACCTAAAAGAACGATAACCAAATTATACAAGACAATTTTATTTCGAGTATGTAAACCAAATAATTATATCATAAGCGCAGCCAAGAAAATACTATAACAACTGTCTGAAATATTATATTGTATCATTAGCACTAGTCGGCTTATTGGTCTGCATTGACCTCATAAAAATCAACTAGGAACATATAAACAGCTACAAATTCATTTGACATTGTTTATTATTTTACTACATACTATATGCATCGCTTTGCAATGTCCTTGACGATGAAACTGACGTGGTGTTACCATAACGCGGTCACCATCGATTTTTTCAGATAAAAATAGGATTTTTCATAGGTAAGATTGATGTGGACTATAAAGGGCACACCCTAGTAACATAGTGTACCTTGACAAAATCGTTCGACGTTGCATTGTTTCAATATTTATGAAACCACTGTTTTCGCATCACAGCTTTTTGTAAAGCCCGAAAATGATCACCACCAGTCTTTTTAGATAGGATCATAATACTTTTTCTAAAATAAAAGTAGCCTAAGTCACTCCTTCGGTCAAGCTTTTTCGGAGATTAACAGAAAGACAGACAAAAATTTAAAAAAACTATATTTTAGAACCATATATAATTCATTTCCATTCAGTAACAAGCTGTTATTTTGAAATTACTAACAGACACTTAAATTTTGTTTATTTGTATAGATAAAAATCACGTGTCACTCAGTTTGTGTACGCTATTCTCCCAAACCATCTAGCCAATTTCAATGAAAATTTGTGTAGCAAAGCCGGGGTGGGTTGCTAGTTAAATAATAAATTGAAACTAATTTCACTTGTGACTGGTTGAAACTAAAACGACGTGTACAAAATACCTATTCAAATGTCGCGCAACTAATTACCACTTAAATGTTCTGTGTCTCAGTAATGATTTGTTTTGGTTTAAACTGCCCGTTAGTCTCAATGTTTCATCGTTTAAATCCTGATAATACAAAAAATGTTCAACGAAAGAGGTTCACTTGAAGTGGTTTAAACCTGCATTCATCCAAAATTAACTGAAAATCCGATTTTGGTCGATCCATTGTTAGTGTGGCTGAAGTTTCATCTTTTTAAAACTCAAACAAAAATTAAATAGTTGAAATATTAATGCAGTTGAAGACGTTGATAACTACGGTAATACGCTGATATGATAACTCGTAGTTTTAAAATTCACTTTGCATAAAAAAGAAATAGAAATAGCGACCTCACAAGACTCGTAGGCATATGGTAGGTGTTTGGTCATTAAACTAAAAGCTTCATATAAATAAGTACTTTTTAAGTGCCTCTTTATTAGTTTACTTCGAACCTTTCTCTGTAATTGTACAACACAGCACTGTTTACGTTTTAGAAAAATAGTTAAATTCAAGTTTTACGTAAATCCTTAGTGGTAACTAAATTACGATGATAAAAATAATACAAAAAAAGAATTACATTATTTTTACATTGTTCTTCAGTATTCTTTATTTTATAATAATTGAAGACCCCACAAAATTCAGATAAAGCGATGTCTGTCTGTCTACACACTGCCATGCAATATGTGTCCTATCTACTAAACAAACTCAAAACAATAAAATAACCGCTTGGGCCGATATTTATTATTATTCCATTTATTAAAGTGATCATACACTAGACCAGTCAATTACCTATTTATTGCTATCCATTGTATCTACTTTGTAGCCATGTTTACTTACTAGATGGGATACTTGTAGTACTAATTGTTCTCAATTACATGTATTACACTCATTCTGTGCTCTCTTCCTATTGTCTTTAAATGTCAATTTACCGCTGCTTAAACGATTGGATTGTATCATGTGTCTGAAACAATTATTTCTTTTCTATAAAATGTGTATTCTGAATTTTAAAACAAAAAGATATAGTTGTTTCACATCTAAATTTTGCTCATAGACATCTCAACAACGGTAGGTTTTAATATTTGGAATGAAGAAATCTACGTGCAAGCTTTACTGCGCGTTTACTCGCGCACGCGAGTTGGCGCAAGTAAGCGTGTGAATTTACAGGAAGGTGGTATTATAAGCTAACTTTGGAACAAACTCTTGGATATTTGTGGACAGATTTAATTTTGAAAGTAAGCAATCAGTAAAGCTCCCAATTTTGATATAAAGTGGAAACAACCAAATAAGTTTTAAGAGAACTACCGGTTGATATGTCTATGTAAAGGGCCGCTGTCTCATGTCACGGGCTTTCGATAACCCACCATGTGCGCTCCGCCCACTATCTAACTATTAACCCCTTTTATGTTCTCATTGCTTACTAAATTTTTTTCGCCCTGTCCACGCACGTCCTTGCCTGCACACAATGTTCCTGTACACGCTCGCTTCACATCACTACTGCTACATGGACGCTATGAAATACAGTCTAAAAGCGTATGGGGTTGTCTCCGATAGATACACCTTCTGCCAGAAATGCTTCAATGACATCCAAGGAGACACTGTCACGCTCGGCGATGATCCATTGCAGCCACAAACGTGAGTATCTCTATCGATCTGTGTTTCAATGAAATATCAATTTTGTGTAACAAATATCTAATATATGAAAAACACCTTTGATTAAAGAACTTTCACGCGAAGAATGATATGCGGTGAATATTTCAGTGCAATCAAGAAGGATCAATTCAAAGAAATGAAGAATGATCACCTAGAACAAGAACCATTTGTTGTTTGCATGGATTGTGGTAGAAAGCAACACCAGATATGTGTTTTGCACCACGACTCAATATGGCCTCAGGGCTTTTGCTGTGATAATTGTCTGAAAAAGAAAGCAGCTAAACGGAAAGAGAACAAATTCTCGGCTAAGAAACTTCCGCCTTCCAAACTTGGCATTTATATTGAAACAAGAGTTAATAATTTCCTTAAGAAAAAAGAAGCTGGCGCTGGCGAAGTGCATATCAGGGTGGTTGCATCGTCTGATAAGGTGAGGGATATACGAAACGAATACACTTTAATTACTCTTATATATTGCTGATCATTTCAAGTTATGTCTCACTATTCTAACTGGCCTTTGCACCTTTGTTATGAAGCTTTTCCACATTTCCTCCATTCTGCTGTTGTGATGATTTTGGCTTAATCTTTCACTGTTTGTTACCTAAAATACTTTGTTCATGTCATATCATAAATCACAATAAGGCTTTTCCTGTGGATTCCATTAGATGTTATGTTTCATCCCAGAAAAATGTAGCTAATATTTTTGTTACGTTGTAGGTGCAATATTGACACAAATCACAACTCTTTCTCTATTGAACAGTGACTAAAACTATTCAACTTTTCAGATGGTGGAAGTAAAACCCGGAATGAGATCAAGATTCGTAGAATCTGGTGAACTGTGCGCCGAGTTCCCGTATCGGGCTAAAGCGTTGTTTGCATTTGAAGAGATTGACGGAACCGACATTTGTTTCTTTGGCATGCACGTGCAGGTGAGTCATCCACCTCGTCAATGTTAGTTAATTGCACAAGAATTACACCTATTACTGATTGATTCTATTTTTTGTTTCTGATGTTGGGTTTTTTTGTCTTTTTCTTCTATGTATGGTTACTAAAATTGTAGGTTTCCACTTTGTGGTTTTTCGCAAATATTTGACTGAAAACTTGTTGCACATTTGAGAATACTCTTTTTAAATTTCCAAAACTATGAATTTATTTAATATCTGAAAACAAGGCTGCTCCTGCGCAACACAAACCGTACCATCTGGTTTTGCTACCCAGATTTTATCATAATCATTTATATTCCAGGAATACGGCAGTGAGAGTCCGTCACCTAACACGAGGCGTGTATACATAGCATATCTAGATTCTGTACATTTCTTCCAACCGCGGCAGTACAGAACTGCCGTCTACCACGAGATTTTATTAGGATACTTAGACTACGCCAAGCAACTGGGCTACACGATGGCCCACATCTGGGCGTGTCCGCCCTCGGAAGGAGACGACTATATTTTCCACTGCCATCCACCCGAACAAAAAATTCCTAAACCGAAAAGGTTACAAGAGTGGTACAAGAAAATGTTAGACAAGGGAATCATAGAGAGAATAATACTAGATTATAAAGACATACTCAAGCAAGCTATGGAGGACAATATCTCGTCAGCGGCGGAGCTGCCTTACTTCGAGGGCGACTTCTGGCCCAACGTCCTTGAGGAGTCCATCAAGGAGTTGGATCAGGAGGAAGAAGAGAAGAGAAAGCAAGCCGAAGCCGCCGAGGCAGTGGTCAGTATCAAGTATATGAAAAACTGTTATGGTTTTTGCACGTTGTGAATAACGCCAGGCCGTGTGGGTGGCCAAGTTTTGTTACTAATAATCACGTCGCAAGTGTGTTTATACTTGCGCTTGAAATTAATAATGTATTTCCATCCTAATGTTGATCTGAGGTCTTTGACGTGATTCGTCCTCAAAGATTGGCAAACTCGGCCCCTGATCGGTCTCAGACAAAAATCGAGATCAAGATTAGGATTGAATACATAATTAATTTCGGGTGGAAGTTACTAAAATTCACCAAATGGTTAAAAACCAGTGATAAAAAGGCACAATTTTATAACAAGCACGGAACAGTTTTCGCACGATAAAATCAATTTAACTTGCACTGGTTTTGGTATCTACGCTGTAATTTAATTGCTTGGGTTTGGCATGAGACAATATTTTCTAACATGATTTTTAGATATTCCAGTCCTCTGAGGAGAATGAGCAAGGTCCTGATGGCAAGAAAAAGGGGCAGAAAAAGGCGAAGAAGTCCAACAAGTCGAAGGCTGCACAGCGTAAGAATAGTAAGAAGCAGAGTGACCAGCAGCAAGGCAGTGATCTCAGTGCAAAGATATTTGCCACCATGGAGAAGCACAAGGAGGTGTTCTTCGTTATTAGGCTACATTCCGCACAATCTGCTGCCAGCTTAGC
The DNA here is from genome assembly GCA_950005105.1 of Lycophotia porphyrea. Taxonomy (NCBI): domain Eukaryota; kingdom Metazoa; phylum Arthropoda; class Insecta; order Lepidoptera; family Noctuidae; genus Lycophotia; species Lycophotia porphyrea. Next base: position 15,514,142 of record OX465392.1, on the reverse strand, counting down.
GGTGAGTTTCATTCATTACCACTACTGTAAATTTGTGGGGAAAAAAATAATAATTGAACAGTCAATTCCACAATTCTAGCCATATTTTGCATTATAACAAGGACCACTACTACTAATACTAGTGCTATTCTATACTATAATTATTACTAGCACTAGTACTATTATTATTTCCTTTATTTATTTTTACACATATCAATTATATTTTAAAATGTAAAAAAATATAAAAAAAAACATTTAAAAATATAAAAAATAGTAGCCCACCGGTATCGGGTTATTCACCGTGTTGGCATTAACCGTGTGTATTCTTTGTTTAGCCGATCCAAGATCCGGACCCGCTGATCAACTGCGACTTGATGGACGGACGCGACGCCTTCCTGACCATGGCGCGCGACCGGCACTACGAGTTCTCGTCCACCCGGCGCGCGCGCTTCTCTACGCTCTGCATGCTGTACGAGCTGCACAACCAGGGCACCGACAAGTTCGTGTACACCTGCAACAGCTGCAAGTCGCACGTCGAGACGCGCTACCACTGCACCGTGTGCGACGACTTCGACCTGTGCGTGCCTTGCCACGAGAAGGAAGGCCACCCGCACAAGATGGAGAAGCTCGGCCTCGACATCGACGTGGGCTCTTCTCCTGGCGACATGAAGCAAGCCAACCCTCAGGAGGCGCGCAAACTGTCCATCCAGCGCTGCATCCAGTCCCTGGTGCACGCGTGCCAGTGCCGCGACGCCAACTGCCGCTTACCGTCCTGCCAGAAGATGAAGCGCGTCGTCACGCACACCAAGATCTGCCGCCGCAAGACCAAGGGCGACTGTCCTATCTGCAAGCAGCTCATCGCGCTGTGTTGCTACCATGCGAAGCACTGCCAGGAAACCAAGTGTTCCGTGCCTTTCTGCAGCAGCATCAAGCAGAAGTTGAAGCAGCAGCAGGTGCAGCAGCGAGTGCAGCAAGCCAAGCTGCTGCGCAGACGTATGGCTGCCATGAACACACGAGGGGCAGCGCCGCCCTCGCCGCCGCCCACGCTAGCGTCCCCTCCGCCCTCCAAGCCTGCCACGCACGCGTTACCGCACAATGTGCAGAAAGCGTTACAACAGGTATGTATTTTGACACTTAAAATACCATACTCATATTTTTTGTCAATCAGAGACCGACACAGAGAATTATCCTTAGTTTGGAACTTTACTTTCAAACTCATACAAACATGGAATTGGATATAAAAATATTATTATTCGTATAAATAATAGTCCTTTTTTTTTTCGGATGTTAAATCATCAAATGACTTCTCCCGCTCTGGGCACAGCGGAAGGAAGTGTCAGACTTGTACTGACTAAAACCCATCCATGTTCTTTCCTTGCCCTTTGTGTTCCAGGGCCGCGGTATCTCTTTCGAACAGTCCCGCAACCCTGTAAATAATAGTCCTCTTGATCGTTTTCGATAATGGCGGCTAATCTTAGTGGATTCTAGCTCTCAATGCGGGATATATTAATTGTACATTGCTGTGTGCTCATAATTATACAGATGATGCGCTTTCTTCAAATAGCAAAAAGAGAGAGAGCAGCTCATAGACCAACAGCTTAACACGAGGTTACTAGTGCTTTTAATAAAACTGCCCCACCTAAGAATCGACTGCCCTTGAGATTACGAGACTAATGCGATTTACTGAGCTAAGAGTTCGACCAATTTACTAGGTAGGGTGTAAAGTTGTGTTTGTCAAAGTCGCTTAAGACGGGTAACAGAAGGGTCGCTTCCCGCAGGTGCAGGAGGAAGCAGCGCGGCAGCAGGCGCCGTCGTACGGCAAGCAGGCCGCCATGGGCCCCCCCGGCGGCGGCGTGGGGCCCGGCGGCGCCGTGGGGCCCGCGGCCGGCGTGCGCGCCGACTGGGCCGCGCGCTACCGGGCGCCGCCCCCGCTGCACCACCCGCCGCTGGCGCAGCACCACGCGCGCCTGCAGCACCACCCGCAGCCGCAGCAGCACCACCCGCACCCGCACGCCCCGCAACAGTTACAGGTTACTCACTGAGCTTAATCTTCATCTATTAGGTTCAAAATGCTGTGTATTTCACATGTTACTTACTACTACAAAATTCAATGTGGTTCAATTCTTTCAGTCAGGTACGAGGGTTATTTTTTTAATCTCAGCAGAGAGGAGCACCTTGAATATTTGATTTGTGTCTAAATAGAACATCATAAAAAAAATTATTTATAAAATTATTTTCTTTTATCAACAAATTAACATTTATTTTACTTTTGTTGTAAATTCAGAAACATTAGCTTTTCTATTTGTAATATTTGGCCGTTTTGAGGCTTTATACTTTTGCTTCTCCTTCAATCTGCAAAAGCAAAGCGCGGAAAAAAGCAAATTATTACACAAATATTTTATTTTCATTCAATCATTCTATTGCTTGATTTCTTCGTAAGTGTATTGAAAAAACGTTTGAAACTGTGGCTATTGCAGTTCTGAGTTCTATTACGCCTCGGCTGTAATGACGAAGTTTACCGACTTGTATCAAAATGAACTATGGTTTTGCATACAAAAATACAGACCATTGTCATTTGGCAAAATAGCCTATAGGTGTTTTTTTTTTTTAATAATAAAGGTAAATGCAACATTTGTATGAAAGTTGAATAATATCGGAACCAACATTTTGCAAGTACCGCATTGGGTATTAGAAGGACAGTATACCAAAACAAATATTGAACTACTACTTTGCAGTTTGGAAATATACTGATACTACTAATTCTGTCTGTAAAAACTCCTTAAAGCAGACAAAGAGAGGATCACGCTAAAATTTAGAATTACTACAAACGAAATCAATGTATTGGTATAATTATTGTTTTGATTAGTCACAGTTTAATCTCAAATTCGCGGACAGCAGTCCTAAATATCACCGAAATTATAATCACGAGGATTATTTGCAATTTTTCTAAGGATACCGTGTTCAATTTTAAATTACATCTCACTTTATCACCATGCGACGCCATGATGAGTCAATACGAAATAGTCATTATTGACGACTTTTTAATGACATTTCGTTTTTTTGTCTAATTTTCGGCATCATTTCCTCTGAAATTGGTTTCACAATCTCTTATAATTAGGTATTTATAAAACCCCGTATTTCGTGTCGAATAAGTGGTGCAACCTGCTATGTTACTGTGTCAAAAGTGCATGCAATGTAACTAGCAACATATTATCCGCTTCACAAAATCAAAGGTTTAGTTGCTTAGTATTCGTAACCGGCGTGCGTGTAGGACCAGATATATAAACGCAGACGAAACACAATTAAAAAAAAATGACGCACACACAGCAGTGTCTGCGTCATGTTTTTGTTGCACGGCAGTGCAACTTTCGATTCCCATGTACAGTCACGAACACCAATATGTAATAAACTTTTAAATTTGTTTTCTCCTACTCTATTCTGATTAAAATTTCATGTAGTTACGAACATAGTATTCTTGAACTCATATTTTTATGAAAAAGATCTTATGTCCAAGTTACAATCGTTATTCTCGCGAAAATTGTATACATATTTGAGCTCGTGACTGTATCTTAAGGATTTAAGTACAAAATGAACATTTTCCCTCACAGCAAAGAGCACCCGCGCCACAGCAGCAACAAACGCAACCTCAAGTCCATCAGAAAGCGTTACAGCAGCTCATGGCGACGTTACGCTCGCCCACCAGTCACAACCAGCAGCAAGAGATCCTACAGATACTCAAGTCCAATCCACCGCTCATGGCCGCCTTCATCAAACAGAGACAAGTGAGTGATTGCTACTGCTACTACAATATGTTACGTTACAAACACAGTAGAAAGGCGTGTTTTTCAGAATGTGTTGTTTCTGCAGAACTTTGTAACATATTGTTCATGTCTATTCCAGAACGCCCAAAACCAACAACAAGCGGCAGGTGGTGTGGGTGGTGTTGGACCTGTGGGTGGCGTGGGTACCGTGAGTGCCGTGGGCGGCGTCTGCGGCGTGGGAGGCGTGGGCCTGCCGCAGCAGCAGCCGCAGCTACAGCATATGATGCAGCCGCAGCAGCAGCAGCGGTTGCAGCAGATGCACCAGATGCTGCCACAGCAGACACAAGTAAGTCCTACATTGTTTATTTAACATTGTCCTGTCATTTCAGCCTGTCTCGCGTAATCAGCAAGATTATTCTTTTGAATAATTTTTAGTAGATGACAACATTTTTTTTTACTTGGTCGTAAAAAACAACTAGCTCTTAGAGCAATCTTGTACGGATCATTGATCCTTCATCTTGTTGAAATTAAGGACAAAACTTGTGGGTTTGTCGGTTTTCTGTGTGAATAAGTTGTAACAAAAGTTTATTGTCCGGCAGGGCGTGTCTGGTGTCGGCGGCGTACCGGGAGTAGGGCTCGGCGGGGTGGGCTCCGGCGGCGCCGGCGTCGGCGTGGCGGGCGGCATGGCGCACGCCGGCGCGGGCTGGTTCAAGGGCGGCGTGGGCGGCGTCGGCGGCAACATGATGGGCATGCGAGGCGCGTACGGCGGCGCGGGCGGCGTGGGCGGCGTGGGCGCGCGCCTGGGCGCGGTGGGCGCGCGCTACGCGTTCGGCGGCGGCGGCGTGGGCGTGGTGTCCCGCTCGCCGCCCGCCACGCCGTCCCCGCGGCCGCCCACGCCGTCGGAGCTGCTGCTGCTGCGCCAGTCGCCCGCGCCGGCCGCCCCGCTGGCGCCGCCGGACGACCAGCTGCCGCCCATGACGCCGCAGGACCAGCTCACGAAGTTCGTGGAGCAGTTGTAGTGCACGACGCCAGTGCGCGCGGTCCCTGTACATATAGCGTAGCGACCGGCGCGGCGTCTCACTCCCCCTCGCGAGTGCCCTCCCCGCCCTATTTATTGATCGAGTTGTCGTTAGCGACGCGAGGGACGTAAATTAAGTATTACGATGACCGAAACGAGCGCTCAATGTACAAAATGTAAATATGAGAGGAGTATGTCCTGTCCGCTTCTGCGTAATGTAAGTTGTTTGTAGTGTAGGTACATTATGATACTTATTCTGTTTATTGTAATTAAATCATTTTATAATATAATTATGTGATCATTATAAACTGTTGTTTCTATTTGCCAAAATACCTCGGATCGTCTCCTTTTACTTCCAATCGGAAAAGAACATAAGTTCCCCTGACAACAAAAGCCGATCCTAAAAGAATATGGACGAAATACCAATCAGCCTTATCTCCACGCAACTGTGTCAGGCCCAGGCTCCACCAAAACAGAGACGAGTGACGTAATGTGGATTTCAATGGTGGTGGTGGAGTCGCTTTCCACTCTAAGGGTCAACTCACACCGAAAGAGCGGCGAAGGGCAGCGAAGCGGAGCGCAATTTCGGTGTCATATGAATTTTAACTTTATTTTCACATTACTATAATACTTATTATCGCATGTGAAACTTGAACGAGTCGCGCGGATGCCCGCGGCTCTGCGGGAATTCCGGCGAATTCCATAAACGGAGCCGTGCGACTGCGCGAGAAATCGCGGGAAGTCCCGAGAATGCTCGAGCAGTCGCGAGCGGCCGCTGCTGGTAATATCCCGCCCCTCGAGCTCGCTCCGCGCGCGCCTTTTGCGCGCGAGAGCATTCTTATTCATTCCTTGCAGTGCAACGAATACAGAAGTGATGGAAATGGACGAAGAAAAGCTTATTTATTTGGTGCAAATGTACGACTGCCTATACAATATCAAATCAAGGCAAGGCTTACTGCTTAAACACAAGTTTCCTCGAGTTTTGTTGAAAGTGAACTGCGCATAGGAGAGCGACCCGTGAATTCATCGCGGGCGGGCTTGGGAAGGCGCGCGGCGTCCTGCGACTTCTCGAGCAGTCGCGGGAGTCTGCGCGCCTTCTCTACTGAGCGGGTCGCTGCCCTTCGCCGCTCTTTCGGTGTGAGTTGAACCTAACCCATTCAGTGTCCAGCAGAAAAATAATTCGTTCTTTCGCACAACTCGTATCCGTAGCTATGGACTCGCTAGCCGGGTTCTGGGCATGAATACAAGTCCTCCATAGTTTATGATAACGACGACTCGGATACGGGTTGTGGGCAAAGTACTGGGCAGTGAATGGGCTAATTGGATGTAGCTGAAAACCACTGGTTTTTAAAAGTAGAACGAAATAATGCCAAAAAACTAGTGATGAGAACTTCCACACCAAAGACGGCGGAGCCAGAGGATTCTTCATGCACGGCATTGAATTACAACCCTTAATAACTGCCAAAAATTGCTCGAAGAGTTCTTTGAACTGTCTGCGTCGATGTTCAGACAAAACTGGTCTTTATCTCTCTTACAATAATGAGTATGTGTCAATGTCGTCAAAGAATCCTCTGTGCGCATTACTAGAGTCTGCACGGACGTTTAGGATCAGCGCGTACTGAGCAGCAAAAGACTCGAGCAAATTATTTATTGATTCGAAATTTAGCCGAACAACAACTAACTAAGGACTATTGCGTAATAAGGCAAAGAACATGCTAGGTATTTCAAATAAATCAGCGGTCTTTATTTCCATAGCTGTAAGGTTGCTGTTAGATTGCTGCTGTCAGAGGTAATTTTTTTTTACAATGCCAGAATGTCATTCTTCATTCAACCTTTACGGGAAACCAGAAAGCCAAACAGTAATGGGTTTAAGAGGAGGTCTTTTTTTTGTCTTTCAACATTGTGTTCACTCAGTTCACATTCAGAAGCAATAATGTACAGACGCCAGCAGGTCAAGCTACCCGAAACTCAGATTTTCCCAATCAACTTTGAACCTAATGCTTCAGCAATTAAGTCGAAAATCTATTAAAGAAATCTGACAGATTGCTAAGCTACTAAGCTTGATATGCTGGCGTCTGTACCTACAAATATCTGTTAACAAATAAGGCTTAGATACACACGTAAAAACATACTTTACGTGAAAATAATCCTACTCTTATCGTTGACACATGATAATTTGTGTGCTTTTATGGCACAAACTATGCTAGAACTTCAACTTTTATTCACGGCAAACAAGCTTTCTTCTGCTCCCTACAAATATTTGCAGGTATCTTAAATTCTACAACAGCGAGCAATCATCAATTTTAGTTTAAAACTGGATTTGTTCCTTCTTATATTGATTTAGAGTTCATCTCATTCATCAATCAACGCATCATCATCACACATTCATTCATCATTCATTTTTTTCGTTCATTTTTACGCTCCTATCCTTTTTTGTCATTCAGAACCGTCATTTGCTAGAGCGAGAAACAGCAGTAGAGCAGCATGCGGCAGCACGCTCTCCATGGCTTTATCTGATTCTTTCTTCTTTCCCAGTCAGCTCAAGTGTTTCGTACATCGCTCTGGGGTCCTCTTCTATAGGTACCTGCCGTTGACGATGATGGATACAAAATGATACATTTCGACTTTTTCTTGCGTGTTTTTTATTCGCTCTATTTAAAATACGTACCTCGAGAGCGTCGTGGCCGAGACTGGGGGCAGTGAAGAGGACATCGCTTCACGGATCGCCAAAGCCCGAGCTACCTTCGCGCAGCTGAGATCTGTTTGGCAGTCACGGAAACTGACCCGAAGGATTAAACTCAAGATATTCGGGTCCAATGTGAAATCCGTGCTGCTTTACGGGCAAAACGTGGAAGGTCACAAAGACACATTTCACGCCAAATCTAAGTTTTCGTCAACCGCTGTCTTCGTCGCATGCTCGTAATTTACTGGCCCGAGACCATTACTTTTCTAACGTAGAGCTGTTAGAGAAATGTCACAAGAGCCCAATTGACTGGAATCCCCTAGGGAAAAGAAAGCGTGGCCGACCCCGTCAAACCTGGCGTCACACCGTGTGGGCAGAAGTGACGAGCATCGGAATGACGTGGAGCGAGATGAAGCGTGAAGGTCAAGGCATCGCGATGGAGGACATTTGTGGACGTCCTCTGCCCCATGTAGGACATTAAGTCAATTAAAGTAATTCAAGTAAAACGCTGATATTCAGCTGCAGGTTAGACAGGAAGACGACCTCAACATACTTAGGAAAGGCTCGGCGGATGATGACTTAGACTTTTTCTCGTACTGCAGTTTTCGTATCGATAAAGTTGATATTTACCTAACATAGATTATACTTTCAATCGAAAGTTTAGGATAACAAAAATAAGAAGTTTTATTAATAAAACAAAAGAATTATGTAAAACGCTTTAATTAAATTCATGTGACAATGTTAAAATAAACATTTTAGATATTTTTAGTTATTAGTAACATCTTGCAGTGCTGAACATCATTAAACTCCACATTTTACTCTAAAACGATACAGGAATAACTTCCACCGACACAAAGATTTTAAACTAGCCGCAAAACGGTTCTTTTCACTTATCGCTCATCGCTATATACTCTGACATCTATATACTTTTATTATCTTACAAGATTTGGGACCAATTTCAATACGACGGATTTCCCAAATTCTTTTCTTAGGTTCGCATTCATTCTTAAAATAAGGCCCAAAGACGCGGTAATTTTGAACGTGTTGCTATCACCTTTCACGATTTAGCTACTGAACGAGCAGTCTTTAAACGAGATCATAATATGCAATATATAGATTGTAAATGTTGGTAGCAACATGCTGTCATCTCGTTAGGCCTGAAGGCAGTTCGTAATTTAGATGCTAATCTTACGAGACTGTTCATAAACCAAGTAATATTATGTTTAGGTCATGCTGATGCATGAAAATAGATATAGAGGGCACCACTGATGATGGTATACACACTTCCCCGACTGTTCATGGACTGTTTTTCTAATATCTTGTTACATATTTAAACAGAATATTGTAATATGTAATAAAATAAATATTTATAATCAAAACTGTCATACACATGGTTTTACAAAAATATACCTCTATTACAAGGTTTATAAGCAGTCTCCTATACAAATATATTTCTCCATTTCTAGTCATAACTTCGTAAATGCAATTTCTAATTCATTCTCAGCACATACAGCTCCCAATTACAAATGAATGCTTAACAAAACATGGATAAAGCTTGTTCGGGTTTAAGTAGCAAAAAGTTCATTATACTACTGCATATTTTAAAATAAACGTTTTTTTTTAATGTTTTGGAAAACTGATACTGTTATTCTTGTTAAACGCCAATTTATTAGCACTGCTCTAAGCATTAATAACGCGTGCTTTATTTTAAATTCTAAATTAGTTGCGATTGACGATGCATTACGCACGTTAAGATATAAAAATAGACACATACGATTGGTGTTAATAATGAAAGCTTGTTAATAACATTTTTGGCAAAGCAAAATAAGCCGCACTATTTTCTTTAATTTCATTTTAACACCAGTTTTCCAAATCATTTTTCAACACATTGTTTTAACAAAAAATACCATAATCCCATTCCAATATATTCATTCACCAGATGATCTTAAAAACTAAAACAAACTAATAAAAAAACAATGAAAAAGTATGATTACAACAAAATAATTTAAAAGCGAAAAAGATATTTGAGGCAAGCCATACTATTTGTACTTTAGTAAAATAGACCGCAACGTAAGTTTAACATGATGATTGCCAACGTAAAAAAATGCGACAAAAAATAAAATGATGTTGCCTAAAATATCGCATCGCTCTCGAAACGAAAGGAACAAACTAATAATCACACACACAAGTCATTCTACCACAAATTAGTATTTCATTTATAGATCCTTAATTACATATATTATGCACATTTACTTATTTATTTTTTGTATTTTTTTCTTCGCTTGCAACACATAATTTATACCGTGTTACTATATAATAAGTACCGAATATCAGGTGGGGTCCAGTAAGGATCGCAGTTGTCGCTGTAGCCAATGCTTCACGTGACGGTCCAATGACCACTCAACGCCAGTCAAGGCAAGTCTTTCTGTGTAGACAAATAAATTAAGTTCAGCCCTAAATCATAAATAAAGCCTTGGTGAATAAAAATATTAGACAGAACCCCAAGTAGCGTCAAAGAGTCGTTGGACAGACTACTACACGCACATTCTCTACAAAACATAGAAATGCACAATCAATACAAATCATAAGAGAATAAATTGGGACGATATAAAGGCCTTTACACACGACGTTTTTTTTATGCGTAGGCGACGCGCGTTTTTATATCCTTGCGTTTCTATCGCTATAAACGCGCTGATATATTGCTACAAACGCGCTGTAAACGCACGTGTTTTGCGATGCAGAAGAATAAAACAGCACTGGAAGCGCGTTTCAATCGATACTAACGCGCGTTAAATTTGCGTTTGTATCCATACAAACGTGTAAAATCTGCTGAAACGACTTGATAACGCGCAGAGGACTCGCTAATCAAAAACCCGCGTCATCAGCGCACAAAAAAAAACGTGGTGTAAAGGTCCAACTCTTTAAAATTTAGAAAATTATCGAGCTCGATTGATCGCATAATCAATTAAGTTAGCCACGATAATTATTTCAGTTGGTTTACAAAAAAATAACGATAAAGGACAGCATGTCGAAGTGCTAAATGTAAGGTGCCTACAAATTGACTTGTTCTTTGATTGACCATTGAAAGTATTTTGGCTGTCGAGAGAGATTGTGCAACATAATTGACGTTCGAACATATTTATGGGCACCTTTTTGCCGTAAAACTTATAAATGTAAAATTGACAAGTACTAAAAACAATTTTATCAACTCATAAAACAAACTCGTCGTGGCCGCACATAACGTACCCGACTCATCATCATCATCATCTGCCTAGCCTTATCCCAACTATGTTGGGGTCGGCTTCCAGTCTAACCGGATGCAACTGAATACCAGTATTTTACATGGAGCGACTGGTTTTCTGACCTCCACAACCCAGTTAGTACTGGGGAATACGATACCCCTTGGTAAGACTGGTTGTCAGTATAACGTACACGACTATAATATTAATTTAAATACTAATGGCATAACTGCGCGCACGCAGCTTCAACATCGGTTGGCACAAAATAAAACAATTTGCTGTCCAAATAATGTTGGGAATGTGCTATAAACAATCAGATTTCCTTTACATCAACCATTTAAATTAATATGCCATCACTCAGTCTTTCAATTCGTGAAACTGTAAATATATAATAATATATTCAAAAATCTGCAATAAGCAACAGTTATATGTGAAAATGATACAATAGATTTCATATATACAGTAAAATCACTTTTTTCGTTCTCTAAGGTTTCTTTGTTTGGTTACTGAAGCTATGAATTTTAATTCTTTAGGACTTTATATCTGGCTTTTTACATTTAGGTCTAAAAAGGTACAAAAAGTTACTTATATTTGAACAGGATATAATTTAGTTAGTTAATTTCTCAACAGACCCAATACGATCACATTCTTCTATCATAGCTAAGTTTAAGTAAGTATTACATGCCGTCATATTCATTTATATGCAAGAATTATAACGCATAGCTTCATCAACTTAATCTGTAATGTTCTTTGTTAGCAGCAATCAAATGTGTGAGGTGAATCAAAATTAGTGCACATGCTGATAATTTTCGACTAGACTATTGAAGAATGGTGATTACTTGGACAAGGCGTTATAGTATAACTTTTGGACGAGGCATCAATATGATGCAACACTATGCACTATGAGTATATATTATAGGCTTGACAGTATGGATACTAACCGAATTAACCAATTAGTAAATTTAGGGCTAAGTATATGTTTTTTCTCTGAATAGACCATTATTTGATCTGGAGTATTTTCTTTCTTAATCTCTAATGTGATGTCAATCAGCAAGGGATCCAGTAAACTAACAATAACATTCAACATGATATCTATACAGGGTGTAAAAAGACTTCACGAAGCCGTCAACCAAGCATTCTGTACATCAAATTAAGTATTACGCAAAAATTATTGCTGGGAAACGATTTACACAACACACATAACATCACGCCTGTAATCCTCGTAGGGTTAGGCAGAGGTGTACCGAATAGTACACCCACATTTCGCCAGTTATGTTTAAGTCCCATGTAATAGGGGGCGATTTAACGGGATAAAAATCACGTTTTCCGGTAGGACTCAATGTAACGTACTCAAAACATTGCATTAGCATTGTGCTGATGGATGAATTGAATAGTACGGGGGTCGTGGAGGTGTTAAAAATCTCGCATTAATAACATGTATTTAAAACATAAACTTGTAAAAAAGTTGGAACTTTGACCCCCAATATCTCCGTAACTAGAAGGTTCCCAGGTATGGTCTAGAACAAAAAAAATATCGCAATGACGGGGAGAACAAGTGCCTTTCGGCTTCGTTAAGTCTTTTTACACCCTTTATAAAATTACAGGTCCACTATACAAACGATACCTGGGGTATGAGGTAACCCTGGGGGTGTAAAATGGCCGAGTTAGCAGAACTATAATAGGATAATAACAAGAATTACGTTTCAATTCGTAAAATAGTTACATAGTGTCAATTCATAATATTAACCATTTTAAAATTGTTAACGAGATTAATATTGATATCTTAAAATGATTCTGATAAAGTGGCAATTTTAGCCCCCTGAGCATCACAGACAAAATCATCGTCCCAGTTAAACCTTAGAACGGTTACTAGCCAAAGAAAAACCTAACTACTCCGGGAGTGTCGACAGAAGTGAAAACTTTTTTTTTCAAAATTCTGGATTATTTTTAGGAAATATTTTTGCATAAGTCTTTTACTTATACATTCGCCTATACACTGTATTTTTTTGGGCTTGTAATATGTAGTAATACGGCCAACTGTGCAAGGAAAAAGCGGTCATTTGTTTTTTCGAGATCAGTTGTTTTTTCCCCATTTCAAAAATGCCGAACGGGACTAAAGAAATTTTCACTTAAAAAAAATAGTCGGAATGTGTCCAATACATATTCACTATTGCGACACAGACTAACAAGAGGTTTTAGAGATGCTCTTGCAGTGAAAAAATATGCTAGGTTTATTATTTCAATTAAATTCCTTATCCAAGCGCACACACTTCAAAAATCTCACTTCAGCATTTGATTGCTGTTCAAACGGTTCGATTATAGTAAGTAGACCAAATTAATGAGTAATTCTATTGTTCCTTCTTATCTTCTGTAGGTGAGGGTGTGGAGGTGTCGGTGTCTTCTTGTTCTTCATCAGAGTAGTTTATCGGTTCTTCACCTGGCTTCAATAACCGTCCTACGAGGTCGTATTTCTCTGGAAAATAGAAAGATTCAAGTTCAACTAGTGGTTTTTATAAGTAGTGAAGGGTAAATTTTTGTCCTGCCAGGACTGCAGGACTGTTCGAAAGAGATACCGCGGCCCTAGAACACAAAAGGCAAGGAAGGAACATGGATGGGTTTTAGTCAGTACAAGTCTGACACTCCCTTCCGCTCTGCCCAGAGCGGGAGAAGTCATTTGATGATTTCCCATCCAAAAAGAAAAAAAAGAAAAAGGGTCAATTTTTGTAAGAGGTAAGCCGTATTTAATGTGATTATATTATTTGTCTATAGAATACTGACTGTGCCATTTTTCAAAGTAAAGCCAGTAGGAATTGAGTTGTATGGAACTTTCACCACTGGTTTCTTCTTTACTTTTTAGAACAACAATCAAGTCAATCTATCGCAGTCCACTGCTGGACTTAGGCCTGTCTTGAACTGCAGATTGGGAAATAGTTTATGAAAAATAATGCTATATTCAAATTGGTTTCTAATTCATGTTAATTTAAGTTAAAGAAATATCAACTTTCTGTAGTGTACTGTCTTAACTGTAGTGTAATTACATACTGAAGTTTGTATGAGTTTTAAGGTTGTGATTAAGTTTCTCTTTAAGATCTAGTTAAGGGCCGGTTTTTCAATCGCCAGTTATCTTTTAACCGTCGAATAAGTTTGTGATTTTGACAGTTTTTGTATGGACGGACTGTCAAAACGTCACATTTACTCTTCAGATAAATGTTTTATATTGATAGAAAATACAGCTCTAAGAAAACTGTACTGATTATATTTTCAGAAGTAAAATAAAGAAATAATATTCAAATGTTTATTTGTTCCATGCGACTACTACTGTCTCATTTAGATGCGTGACCACTGCCGGGTTAAAATCATTGGAATTGTAAACAAAATTCGATTCAAATAGGGAAGTGATATTTTTATATGTGTATTTCAGGCGGACAAATTTCGCGGGCTAGTCAACCAATCAACCCAGCCAAAAATATTTACCATAATATCGATCGACCATTTGAAGTTAACCCTAGTAACTTATATCGCAAGGTTGAATGTTGAATCATAACACCAGAATGCGGTATCATACGTACTGATTTGTTAATTACTAGCACCACGCCCGCGACTTCGTCCGCGACAATTGTGATAGTTCAGCTAATATGCATGATATAAATATAATTTATAACCTATAGCACCCACGAATAATGTAGCTTTTTGCCAGTAAAAGAATTTTCAGAATTGGATCATTAGTTCCGGAGATTACTCACTATCTACAAACTTACAAAACAAATCACATCGGCACACTGCTTTAGTGTAAGTTAACATGCATAGAAAGGGCTCGTCACCTCGCTGTCGTAAGGTTAATTGCTTGCATTTGGTTGTGGAACTTCAAGCACAGCATGAACTAACTAGTTCCTTTATATAAGCAACTAGCGGACGTCACGCGGTTTCACCCGCGTAGTTCCCGTTCCCGTGGGAGTACGGGGATAAAATATAGCCTATGTTACTCGCTGACAATGTAGCTATCCATTGCTGAAAGAATTTTTCAAATTGGTTCAGTAGTTTTTAAGTTTATTCGTTACATACGCAAATGACACATAAAATGAATACAAATGTTTCTTCTTTACAATATTAATATAGTATAGACCAGGAAGTGGGGTTTTCTACTTTCTGCTTAGCTTATGGGGAAAAGGCGTGAGTTTATATATGTATGAGTCAATCCATGTTGTTCTTTCCTTATCCTGTCGTGTGTGTGTGTTAGTGTCTAACCTGGTGTCAGAAATTTTATGCCACCCATGGGCCTCTGACTTGGCTATACATCATCATTCTCTTGCCCTTATATCCCAATTCATTTGGGGTCGGCGCAGCACGTCTTCTTCTTCCGACTTGGCTTTACATGCCGTCAAGAAATATCTCTCAGGCATGCTGGTTTCCTCACGATGTTTTCCTTCACCGAAGCAAATGATATAATTATACAATACACACAAATTAATCCGAAAAATCAGGTGTGTGTCTTTTTTTTTAGGATGTGAAATCCTCAAATGACTCCTCCCGCTCTGGGCGGAGCGGAAGGGAGTGTCAGACTTGTACTGACTAAAATCCGTCCATCCATGTTCCTTCCTTGCCCTTTGTGTTCCATGTTGACACCATCCATGTTGACATAGTATTAGTAAGTAGGGGCAGTTTATACCTACATAGTGTCATTACAAATACAGAATCATGGAGCTACTTCTGAATATCCTAAAGGCAAATAACACAATTCAGAAGTCAGCCTACGCTCAGCAGTCTCTACCGACAGCAAAAAAGTCTACAATCAGAGCAGGATTGCAGGAATATACGATATGGCTGACGCAGAGGCTGAGCGATTAGCTGCGGCGCTGCGTGTCGTAGGTTTGATCCCCGTACGGAACATATATTTGTATAAACTACAGGTAGTTGTTCCGGGTCTGGCTGTTTATGTGAGTTTAAATCTTTGTAAACGCACACTGAATACAGAAATAAATCCTAGTGTGGTGCTACTTTTTTCAGTTAAAAAAAAATAAAAAAGAATGCTGTTATTTCACTCAAGCTGCTTACAAAATGTACGTCGTTGGTCCATTTTCATGGCACTTAAGTGGTGACCAAGTTCAGACGGTTTGATTGCCTCAAGTGGTCAAAAGACATATAATATTTTTATTAACATTAATGTTGGGCAGTGAGTCAAACATGAAGGCATTAAAAATAATAATATATCAGTAGCGGTCATCTGACACCTCAGCAGTATTGGATGTCTGTTTTTTGACCTAGCTCGTGGCAAAAAGCGACCCCAGGGGCGTGCCGTCCATAGACGCAATTAGGCCTAGCCTGTACCCGGCCTAGTTGTGTCTAAAGGTAGATGTGTACCCAAGTTATGAGAATTAACCTAAAAATATGTATACCCATTTTCTTGTTTGGGTATCGGTATGCATGGCCTACCCTACGTGGAGAACCACTGCACGCCACTGAGCGACCCCATTACAAAGGTATTAAACATCTATCATCTGCCTTTTCCTTATATAACATGATGGAATCGGCTTCCAGTCTTACTAGACTCAGCTGTACCAGTATTTCACATGGAGCGAGTGCCTATCTGATCTCTACAATCTAGTTACTCGGTAACATGGTAAGACTGGTTGTCAGACTTTCGGGATTACAAACGTCTTAAACATGACTGGCGAACTATGGGGGCATACAAGCGTTGATAAGCGATTCCATTGTTATGCATTAAACCCACCCACATGGCTTTCGTTCTATTTTCAGATACGAATAATCGATTTACTATTCAAACAATGCGTTTGTGAATATAAACAAAAATTTTGTTCAATTTTACAGTTTTCATATATTTTTAGGATGTTTGGGAATAAAGTAGTATCGAACATCCACCACACTTTTCAAGTAAATTGATCTATTATATTTTGAGAAGTCGTAGATAAAGGATTTTTTTAGAAAACCTTCTTAAAACATACTCCTCCCATTACTAATTATATTTTAATGATCTTTCGAGTTATAATAATAAACAGTTATGCACCTGCATTTTTAATCAAAGTAAACCTTAAATTTTTAACTACCCATAACAATGCATGAAACATTTTATAAACGTACCATAGCTAAGATGAATGGGCCTTACATTAAAACTTTTTGCTCAAAACCATAGAACGGCTTCACTTTTGAAAGTGGAACACCAGTGTACTGTAGCATCGTTACCGTTACACTGCAGTGGACAGAACATGACCCACTAAAGCCGGTTTCCCATAGGCTTAGACTTGTAAAATTAATATAGCCGCAGTCTGGTGTAAGAAACTACGTGTTTTTAGTAAAAACTATACATTGTGAAATACAGTGCTAGGAGAAATTTAAACGTGTCGTTTTATTACTTTTTTTATTAGAGACCGGTGACAAGATTTCCGTTCTATAAATTTAATTGCCTAGATGCCATGTGCTAGATGGGGAAAAATGACGAATGTATGCATAAAGTTTCAAACACTATTTAACCATTTCACCGAAAGATTTTTAGGGAACCTTGCTTCGAAGTCTTCGAACTCACTTTCGTTATAAACATGAACTCTTGCAAAGTTTCATGGTTACAGGCCTAGCTGTTAAAGTCGTATGTTAGGTTGTCTGCCAGTGAAATTAAGAGTTGTATGAATTAGATGACCATTTCAGTCTTATTTTTAGCAAAACTCAATCGATTAAGATGAAGAAAAAGTGGATTAATTATAAATAAGTATTCATCTCCAGTATAACACACGTTACGAAAAATAATCAAAACACTGCTGTACCGTAATCTTGTTTTAACGTTACGATGTTACACTGAAAACCACTTGAACGGATGAAGATACAAAAGAGAATTTGCATCTTCATTTACAAAGATATCTCAAACGATGAGCAATTACTTAACAAAGTAAACACGGTACTTGAGCAAGTTCACAACCATTAAACAACCCGATGGTTCTCGACTTCTCGAGTAAATCTTATTATTCAGGCCGAATGAATACGTCATTAGAAGTATATGGGACGGACGACCGCTAAAGCGGGCCTTTTCCGCGGGCCGATGCGTCAGCAAGTTTTACGCAATATGCTACACCGCACTGCGATTAAGAACTTAGTGATTGAAGGCCTTCCCCCGCTGAATATTATTAGCAAAGAATGTTACCGGAATTTAAGCTTTCAAAGCAACGAATGCATGTGGGGCAAGGTATTGTCTTTGGTGACGTATGGGTTAATCTTTAAGAATCATGGTGGCAGGAGGAACAGCGGGAATTTAGTCAATAAGAGCTAACTCCTATTTTAATAAAAGCATACGCTCTTCTCGCAGTTGGGTCATGAAGGGCCATGTTTAAAGATGACTACCCAGATGAAGGAGCATCTACGAGATAGCGAGAGAGAAATCACGCTTGTAAGCTTTTTCAATGATTGTCTCTTCTCTGTTTGAGGCTAGGCTTTTGCCCTGCTTTGGAACTATAACAGAGGCAGACGTACAATGCCGTGTAGACGGCGCGTTCGTGTTCCACGCGCGCCTCAAAGAGATGTCAGCAAACAGGGAGGGGCCCACAAGGGCCGATGCCTGCCAGGGCTACGGGACTGTTCGAAAGAGATACCGTGGCCCTGGAACACAAAGGGCAAGGAAGGAACATGGATGGGTTTTAGTCAGTACAAGTCTGACACTCCCTTCCGCTCTGCCCAGAGCGGGAGAAGTCATTTGATGATGTCCCATCCGATAAAAAAAAGGCAGACGTAAAATAATCTCCAGACCGAATTACGTTATCGGTTGTAAATCTCAACAGAGACTAGTAATATTGCTCCAGGCCCGCAATCGACCTAAATCAGATCCAATATTGTATTCGCCTGAATTGCAATACAAAATAAAGAAGGAAAGTTCATTTATAAAAGTAATACAATTGCTTCTGGAAGCATGAAAATAATATTAGGTATGGCTGTTTTTCTGTTAAAACCAAATAAACAATAAATGGACTGTGTGAAGGATGATAAGATGGCTAAAAAGGAGGTGAGTACTGAGATGACGAGTTATGGAGAAGTATGGAAGAAGACATGCTGCGCCGACCCCAGATAAATTGAGAATAATGATAATGATGGCTAGATGGTTTTGTTTAAGAGGGCTATCACAATTTTTCTTGTATTTGAGTGTTACACTCGAGTTTTGATGTGTGATTAATGATTATAGTTTAGATACGGCCACAAAATAAAAAAACCCCAAAAATGTTTGATTATTTCTCTCAGGAGTGTTCTAAATAAATATTTCAATTTGTTTACATACATGAGTAAAAACCTTGTCTCTGAAATGATGTTTCATAAAATTCTAGTTTTGGGCATCTTTTGATGCTTTATTATATAGAAGACGACCTTCGTTCGCGTGAAATTATAATTAAAAAATCCCTATTATTATAAGCACTTCCCTATTTGAATCGAATTTTGTTACCAATTTCAAGGGTTTTATTTTTTTTGCACGGAACCCTAATTATTTATCTACAATAAAAGTAGCCTAAGTTGGAGTAACTTGTTACATCAGCTATCTGCTAGTGAAAGTCCCGTCAAAATCAGTCCAGTCATTTCAGAGATTAGCCGGAACAAACAGACAGACAACATAGTTTGTAAAAAATGTGGTTTTGGTATATGTACCGTGTATATATTGCCATATGCACTTAAAAAACGGTTATTTTAATATTCCAAACAGACACTCCAATTTTATTTATCTGTATGTATGTATGGATATATGTATGGATATAATCACTACATATTATAAAACAAAGTCCTTCGCCGCGTCTGTCTGTCTGTGCGCGATAAACTCAAAAACTATTGCACCGATTTTAATGCTGTTTTCACCAATGGATAGAGTGGTTCTCGAGGAAGATTTTAATATAATTTGTCAAGTTTTTGTTGCGGGAACGGGATCAAAATTTCATGTAATAAAAATGTCCATGGAACAACTGAAGGTTGTACTTTAGAATGCTGAATTCAATTTATTATGTTTCATACATTATTACACGTACATATTATAAGGCTATATCTGGTCAGCAAATCAGTTTTTAAACAATCACGAAAGAGGTATTGAGGTGAAAAGTGCTGCCAATTCATTTTGATAAATGAAGATAACATTTTCCCCTTTACATAATCTATAGATAGCGTTAAATATACTAACCTAAATATTATGTATTGTTCATAAACTTATCGTTCAAGACCAGACCGATAGCAAGCGCATAACAAGACGCAAATAAAAAAGAAAAATTGCAAAAATTTACATACCACATAACCAACATTACATAATATATAGCCCTTATATCTGGCAAAGGTGTAGAAAACTCATTAAAACATTGTACTACTGACCGAAATTGAGTTCAAGAAGTTCAATACTCTTTTGTATTATGGTCGACAGCACATTACTCATACAAAACGTAAATAACTTTTTGTTGACTATTTTTATCTCAAATATTATTATGCGAAGCCTTCACATGTGGAGGCACGTGTACTTCATATCATTATTTATCTGACAAAGTTTGACAAATGAGTCTGTGTTCGAAACTCGATCTCCTTTGTTTAATACTTTTTTTTTATCACTATCTAAATATTCATTATCATCATAAGAAGCTTGTAAATAAACACCTGGACCTGATTCACCCTGATACCTATTGATGAATTATTGAATGATTTTAATTTTTCTTTTTTAGGTGTATGATTCTCCAGCTCAAGATTGGTAGTATTCCGATCCTATCATATTCAAGGACACCGTGGAAGTGGCGAAGTTTTAGTACTACTGTCGTGCCAGCGACACGAACAAGAAGAATAACCAAAAAAAGCCACTGGAAGTACATCAAAACTGGAAGAAAAGTAGACTGGATAAAATTAAATCAAGTGACTCAAGCCTTTGCCCAAAAGTGACTAAAAATCGATCATTAAGCTTATAGCAATAATGATCCTTGAAGTAACTCCTCTAGTCTGGACTAAAAGCTATAAACTGACAAGTATGCAAAAAATAATTAACAGCCGGATATATGGCACATGTTCGTCGCTATAAAACTGAGCTAAACCTGCTGATCCCGTCACACATGCGATGAAATCTGACCCTTCTATATTTAGAGGGGGCGCTTGTCAGCTGATAACGCACTGCACCTATGCAGATAACGACTGTAATAACTTATAACATAATGGATATTTTGTGATAAAGTATCGCTTCGAAAGTATTGGTTTTTGACTGGGTAACTTGGAATTCTATAGACTGCAATAAGACTGATGGGCTAGTCATCACGTAGTGGATGCTAGAGAACAGGCGACGTTGCCGAGGGAGGGAGGGCCGGAAATTCCGCATATAGGAAAGAGTGGAAGGCTTCTAAGAGGACATTTACCCAGCGGTGGGATAAGGGTAAAAAAAAATCCAAACCCCACGCGATTTGCTGAGCTCCGATTAATTGAGTGGTGACTGGTGGTTTTGAGGTGTTTCAATGAATGGCAGCAGTATACAGTGGTCAGATGCTTTTACTGTAGTCAGTATGGTCTTCCGATCTGAAAACCTGTTCAGCTGGAGATTCATAGATGACTCTGGCCTGAAGTGTAGATTTGGCGTGTCCCACAAATGTCAGGACACTTGTAAACGTGTCCTGATGGACAGTACAGATAGGGCGAAGCTTCGGGCTGTCGATACACTAAGAAAAAGTATGGTCTACATTGACAGTCTAGAAGTAATACTCCTGCAAGGGTAGCAATGTCAATGCTGCCACACACCAAACAAGGGTGTGTATGTGGGACATGCATTATCAACTTTTATGAGAATGATCAATCTCTATAAGTATTCATTCACCACATTATGCACCAGGGAACGAGAAGAGGCTAACATCAACCCATCAGAAAACATACGATTAGATTATCATAGATTACAATTATAAGGGTGCAAGAGATTCAATATCACGTGTTTATGAATGAGTAATTCTAACGCAAGGTAGGGCCCCATGATCTAGGCACTAGCTTGTACTATTATGTCATCGTATTCTGTGGCACCGAGAAGCGCTTAGCATCAGCACGTCAACTACCTATATGTAACATTGATCTTTGATCTCCACATGTTGATACGCGTGATTTCCAATTGCGCTTACAAATTATGGCTGAGGGAATAGATAATTCTGGGATGAAGCTTCATTGAAACAGCTATTTAGGTTTCAAGGGTAGGGCCAGATTGAGCAGTTACTTCTACGCAGGCACTTAAAATCTACATTGCTGATGGTGTCTTAAGAGGAAGTTGTGCAGTCTTTCAAAGGACAGACTTATGCCCCGTTCACGGCTTCAGATGATGCGATACGCGTGCGCTTCTCGTTTCCTACGTGAGGGAATACGGACTGACACGCTTCGCTGTGACTCGTGGTAAGCTTTAAACAAATGCTATCATTTGTTTTGTTCGCAGTTGTTGCAGCTTTTGGGGTCGTGGCCAAGAGGTAACGGCTTTTTTTGACGTCTTTGTGACATGTCATGGTATATGAGGCAGGCAGCAAGTTGATAGCGTGACTTAATGTTTAGGGAGCGCCTTGCCGAGCTTTTAGTACCGACACTCCCAGAGGCTCCTTAAACCCACCTTGTCTTCCACTAATCGTGGGGGATTTGACTGGTTCCCTTCATGCATCAAAACTTTAGCTAAAAATCTCGTTTTCAATATATAATCCGTTACGCATTTTTAATCAGAATTCTTAATTGGAAGTAAACAAACTAACCTATTACGTCACACCAAGCTCTGACCTTCAACAAACCTATTGATTGTGAATTATTTGTTATTTTATGTTCCTTTATCTGATTACTTCTGGCTATTTTAGTGTAGCTGAACACGCTACTGGCCCCGATTCGGCTGGCTGAACAAAGCTGATTTTTTTACGAGAAAATTAAGGACATGTAAATGAGTTTCAAAAGCACGAAAATTACTTTTATTTATTGTCTATTAATTCTTGGGAAGGTCGAGAATGATATCAAATTTTTTATTTTTTTTGTTGGTATAATACAACCAAGCATTATGTACATCAAAATAAGTAACTTAACGCAAAAATTAGTGCTGGGAAACGACTTTTTTTTTTTGGCTGAAAAATCACTTTTTACAGTAGGACTCGATGTTACGCACTCAAAACATTGTGCTGATGGATGGATTAAATAGTAGGGGGTCCTGGAGTTGTTTAATGTAAAAATCTTACATTAAAAACATGTATTTAAAAAAAAACTTGTGAAAAAGTTGGAACTTTGACCCCCAATATCTCCGTAACTAGAAGGTTCCCAGGTATGGTCTAGAACATAAAAAATGATCGCGATGACGGGGAGAACAAGTGCCATTCGGCTTCGTTAAGAGTCTGTTTACACCCTTTATGAGGGAAAAAGAAGTAAATAATAGCGTGACGATTGACAGGGGATAATGGAAGAAAAAAAAACGTGTTGCACCGACCCCAAATAACACGGAACAAGTCACAAGGGCAGGATCATGATGATTATTTTTGGTGTTCAATGGGATTGGCGACCAAACAACAAACCAAAACAAAAAAAAAAGTGAAATAAAACAAAGGTATGCTTCTTCTAGACATTGTTATTTTGTCTTTTTCTGTGCATATGGTTGGAAGATTAACTAGTTAGGGGTTAACCGATCGATTTCTACACCGACTGATAAAGTGATAACATAAATACTGCAGCGATAACCTGGTTCCTAATGGGTGTGGAGATCAAACGGTAATCGGTCGGGTCGTTTTGGTAACAAAATCGACTACCCTAGGCGGTAATTGATATATGTGATTCATTGTTTTATTTTGTTGAATGACTTTCACGGCATGAACATCGGTACGGGAGTGACTGACAGCAATGATCGCGGGTTTGGCTTGAGCCGAACACGTATTACACCTTTGTCACACTTGGTTCGGCGCGGTGTTGTTCTAAGAATTATTCCAGTAATGGAAATAAAAGAAAATAATAACTATAAAAAAACATATATTTTCGACCGACCTAAAAGTAGGCGAATGCTGTCTTTTTCGCTTTAATTTCATCATCTGCCTAGCCTTTTCCCAACTAACTGGGTCGGCTTCTAGTCTCACCGGTTGAAGTCTATTATTTCATGGAGCGACTGCCTCTCTGACCTACACAACGCAATTGATACTGGGTAATAGTAATACGATATCCCTTGGTAAGACTGGTTGTCAGACTTTCCGGCCACTAGTTGCCTGTAACGACTGTTAAAAATCTACAAATGAGAGCCGGAACCAACGGTGTTTTTCGAGGCAAGGAGAAAACCCGGTATAATATGAAAGTCACCCATCCACAGACCGACCTAGGCAAGCGCAGCTTAACCTTAAAGATCAACCTGTGCGACTGTTAATATTTAGTAACAAGCTCCTTTGCGGTTTAATTGCAAGGAAATAAAGCTCTGAACGGCTCAAGCCGATTACACGCCCATAAGTTTCGTTACTCCCTAAATGTCTGAATCGGAATAAATATTTACTTTAGGCATGTAATCTCATATTTGTAACCGTATGTTCAATTCATTTCGCGGTGTGGACGCACCTTAAGGTAAAGTGAATTCAGCTCTTGTATTTACGTATGCATTTAGTTAAGATACATCGGGATAGCCAAGATTCAGAACCGCGCATTACAAATGGACTGTAAGTATTCATCCTTAGTTGGCGCAGTAAACAAATTCAGTTTACTCGTGCGAATAACTCACGCTTCATTAGCTTTGTTTTTCCGAGAGGCGAGTGAATTAAGATTTATACCAGGGGTTCCCACACTGTGCGCCTAGATAGTAAAGACGGGCACCGTAAGGCGCTTCTGCTTACTATTCGGAAACGAATCTTAAGTATTCGATAAAAGTATAATGAAATGAGCTTGTTGTCTCACAAGAGTTAATGTAGTTCATTTTCACAGATAACTTTTCGAGGCTCACTTGTTGGATTTTAAAATACTGCCGAAGACGATGTCGAAAAATACTCGTGAATACAAAATCCTTTCAATGCACAAGAATTCAATTCGTAAGAAGAAGAGAGTCTCATTGATCTCTTACTACAGCAGCCTTAAAACAAGGTTCACGAGTGCCGATGGGTATTTAGTATCAACGGCGCAAAGCGAATGGACGGCCGGCCTTTCAACCGTAACAAAAAATTGTCTATGTTCCAAGGGACCGGTGATAAAATAATGTCTATATAAGTAAATTTGGTGGAGTTTTGGATATTGGTCCAAAACGAATATCAAACCTTAAATTCAAAACCTCTAAGAATTGTCATTTCTCTTGCAACATCTTATTTATATGTGATGCTGGATTTTCAATGCATTTTTGTGTGTCAACACTATAATAAAACCCTGCTTTTTCGACTGGCTAGAGCGCCGAGGCAAAATATTAAATCTGTAAAGCCTGGTGTACACTGGTAGAGTAAACGGTATAGTATCAACGGTATAGTAGTACTAACTATGCTATTAACTAAATATACCAATGTAGATTTGCAGAATAGAGTACTAAAATTATTTATGAGTAATAATTTGTGTGTGATTTGAATTTGTATCTGTCATTATTTTATATAGGTCTCGGACCTGAAATAAATGAAAAAAAAAAACTTGAAAGAGTAGAGTGACTAGCCCCGCGGGCAAGTTACTCTACCACTTGCCTTCTCCCACCACGGCGCGCACTCTACTCTACGGACGATATTTGAGGGACGTACGTGGCGTTCTAGGAAACACTAGTTACTCTACTTATAAAATATAAATTTACATGTAGACAGTTACTCTACTGAAACAAAGACACAGTTTCGGGTCAGGGTCTTGCGGGCTCAGTGTTTACTTACGTCAGAGCAGGCCCCAGAACACTGACGTCCAGATCTCAGAGTGAACATAGACTTGAAATGAACCTTATGTGTATAGTATGTAACGATTGATCACAGTCGGTTTTAGGAATATGCACATTCACTTTTTACAGCTAAGGTTTATTTTTCGGATGAACAGCGACTGAGCCAAGCTTAAGCTACGCTATGTTTAGGTTGCAGTCCTAGAGCGATGCGATACGCGACGCGACCTGTCGCAAGATGTGTTGCTAGCGTTTAGCTCCTGACCACAAGATGAGGGCCGAGTTGGTTTTTATTTTGGTCAGTCTGTGGGAAAAGGATGTAGACAAACTATGAGCACACTACTATGGTCGGAACACTGACGCCAAACGACCTGACGTGAAGGTCATGCACGACCCTAAGCTTAATGTTCCCATAAACTAAACCCTTAGTTGTTTGAATAGAACACACATAATACACTTGAATTGCAAGAACATAATTATATAATATGTAGACTATCCAAATATATTTCTGTTGCTTATAACATACTTGCACTTCTATGGGTTTAAGTAGCGACGATGTAAATTGTATCCATATGCCTTTCCTTACAGGAAAAATATTGAAATGTTTTACTATGAAAACTGGATAGCAGTAAAATAAAATTCTGACCAAACTGAAGCAAATTTGGAATATTGCAGGTAAGTGCTCAAACTGGCCCGAATATTTGCATGATTTTTTTATCACTAAGAGAAACAATTGGAGGTAATGTAATCAAAATGGTAATATTTAATTCGTTTTTAAACATGACCTACTCACTCACAGGAACTTGGTAAGAAGACATTACTAGTTTATGTTAATTTAAAGTCAAAGAGGGAGCCCAAAAATGTACATTTTTATATTGTTTCTAAAATTACATGACAACTATGAAAGCTGAACCTTACGCAGAAGAAACTAGGGATAAAATTGGAATAACAGCAATTTTAATTAGAAACTGTGATTCATGTAAGGATAGTATACTCATTTGTGATTAAAATTACAACTGTATAATTCCAGAATTTCATTGGAACTGTAATCTACATCCAAATAGGGTAAAAGGGAGAGTACCCAACAAGCAATTTGTTAATTAATTCAATTCTGTTACCAAAATATTGAAACTATTTATTTGAAATGATGTAAGGAACATTAATTGTGCTGATGGAATTGAACTGAACAATTTAAATTTGTATTTTTATGGATACTGACTTATTTGTTATTCAAACTTGCCATACTAATCAAAATGAGTGACATATTCATGTCAATTCTTTAATTATTTTTTTTTTACTTATTTTGTTGTTATCCTGAAGAAGTACCATGTAAAATTGAGTATTGTATTTAATAAAGATCTGCACCCGAAGAGACACAGGATCTACAGGATTTTTAAAGACATTCGTAATCCATTGCTACATGTTTGAAATTCAATTTTTTTTTATTACAATATGGGCTTGCTCTTGACTTCGATCCTGATCCAATTTTAACTGACAAATATTGTTGAATTGTCGTAATAAATAGCATTGGTATTGTGGGTGGTATACACAATTGCCACACTACTTTGATTTAATATTATCTTAGCTGCAAGACATGTTCCTAAAAGAATTTATAGCGATGATGCGATTCATCAATGACGGTATGAATAAGTTCCTGTTCCTGTGATTGGTCCATTCATAATTTTTTCTTAATTATCTACTATCTAGATACACATACCTCTGAACTGGGCTTCCCACTCCTTCACGGATTCCATTTCCATCGAGTTCAGGTCACTGAGGTCATCATATTCTTTGTCTGATGACGTCACTGAGAATGTGGCAAGACCTCTTGATGCATCCTTTCCTCCGAACGCTGCATATGGTCCACCTATATAAAAATTATGTTTCAGTTAGGGATTTCAGGGATAAAATAAATATAATAGTAATAGTAGTAATTTATTTTATGAAAATTATTAATTTAGTTCTAGGGTATGACTGAGTTTGTGTGACTACATTTTATTTAAATTAAACATCCAAAACGCATATCTGATAGGTTGTACCAGTATTTATAAACAATAAAAAACTATGCAAGCAACACAGGTTTCAATGTTTTTATAATGCAAAAGGTTATTCAAGGTGCATAGTCTGCATTTTGAATGGATAATTAATGAGTCATGGTAATGTCAACTCTATTTATAAACAGCGGTGCGCCTGCACTCACCGGGCCCGTAGAAGCGTCGCCCTCGCGTCACGTCGAATATCCACCCGTTTACCGCCACCAGCACCCTGCCGTCTGTCTGGTTTCCATCATATTGACGCAACTCTGCAACTGTCATATCCTTACGTATTTTTGGCAACTCCACCGCCGGTGTTTCTGCAGGCACCCTTGTAAACTTTGCGTATATTTTGTACATCAACACAAAGATAATCGCAATTATAATCAAATTTACGGGACTGTAAAACTCTTCTAAGAAACTAGAACCCGCCTCTGGGCTGTCGGTTTCCGGCAATGTTGTCTCCGGCGCTGATGCCATTTTCGATTGTACACAAAATTAACACGATGCCTCAAAGATAGGGGTTACTTGTATAAATTTTAGAAAACTATTTCCATTCGCAATTGTAAAATACTAAAATCACTGACGTCAGCGTTCCGGCAACGGCGAGGCGACAACTTGAGTGTTGTCCTAAACAAAAAGTATAGATTTTGACATAACTAAACAATTTTATTATTTATGAGTATGACTATCCAAATAGCACTAAATGGAAAACTAATTGCAGTTAAAAGTAAATTAACAAGGTTAAATAATAAATTGACACACAATTTCCTTAAAAACGTAAACCTCAAAAGCAAATTAATGTTTAAATCAGCATTGAATTCATATTTGCTGTTAACCCTGGAAGACAAATGTCAAAATAAAATAAAACGATGTCCTTCTATCTGATCGAAACTAGACTTAATCGGTTGGGATAAGGTTTAAAATTTCTTAACTCTTAAATAGTTTGACATTGGAAATTGCGTACCAGGTGCCTCATTTCTTGTTTCTTTGAAATATGAGCATAAATCGACTCTTTCATCTTGTAAACTTTTATAAACAGAGATGTATGATATGTTGAGACGGTTGGAAAATGCGCATAAACGAGTTATCGAACGATAATGCGATGGAACTACAAATCATAGAAGAAAAGTTTGACACCAGCTTGACGTGACGTGCCCAACTCTGTTCGTGTCAAACAGTTCGTAAATGTAAATTGACAAATTCGCGTTCGTAAGTGGGCTGCTTCGCCTGCTTCTTTAGTATTTTTCGATAGTTCCTCAACTTGTAACATGGTCTACAGAATAATAAAATAACATTTCCAATTAGTCTAAATTACTGCTGTTAAAAATGAAGGACCAACGTTCGGATTTATGTTCGAGATATATTACGATTTTTACTGTGGTTTCTTGTTACTGGTTTGTATTCAAAATGATTATTTTTCTTTCCCAAATCCTTATACACTGATAGTCTATATTGTATTCGAAAGGATATGAGTTCGCCGGCTAACTTGCATTATGCGATGTATTCTTTCATTTTATATGCCTTGTGACAAATTTGCCGGTCGTAAAATATTATGTATATATATTTTCTTGCCACAATAAATATACCATTACATGTAATTTTTTACAAAAAAATAATCCAGTTGGAGTTTCTTTTTATTAGTTATCTCATCTCTAATCGACACGCAAAGAAGAAGAATTCATCTCATTTCCCTGTTCACGCCATGGGCATAGCCACAATTATTTTTTTAATTTGCAGGTGTGTGTCAATAGCTACAGTATTTGTCAATAAATCCTTACTTAGCAGCCAGGAGGTTGCATTAGAAGCACCATTGTTTATAACTTGGTTCCAATGTATTGTGTCCTTCAGCATATGCTACACATTGAGTAAATTCGGTGGAATACCACATCTATTTACATTCCCGAAAGGTACACCATGGAATCTAGATGTTATGAGAAGGGTAAATATGAAATTTTATACTCGTTAATGCAAGTGATCTTTTAAACTTTATGAAACTGGCTAAAAGCCTATCTGAAGCAAATTCCTTTTACTATGCCAAGTCTTTAAAGAAAGTTTTTAGTTAAAATCTTGTTAGTCATGATAGCTATTTTAAACATCAGTGGTAATACCTGTGGTAATACTTGCAGTAATAAAACCTCCTTCATTGATTCAACACAGTCTATTTACCACTAATTTGCAGTTGACTGTACATAAAACAGTTTAAGTTCTTTGTTGATAAGTATTGTAAACAACTCAAATAACTGAGCTACAATCTTATCAGACTGTAGTTAATTTAACACTTATGTGCTTTTCTCAGATACAATCAAGATTACTATCTTTACATTAAACAGTTGTATTTTATCTTATTATAAAAATAAAGTAACCAAAAATAATGTAAAGTTTGATAACATCAATTCGTAGTAATGCTCTAATATTAATTAGTAAAAGATAAGCAATTTTTATATCTGTAACTGATAATTTCAGGATGAACACATACATAATTATCAACCAGCACTTGTATAAAGTAGTACTAATTCAAATAAAAAAAGAAAACGCAAACAATTTCCAATTCTCTTTAAAAATAATGACAATAATTGACTCCAAAAAGAATAATCTTTTGGCAGCATCTTCAATGCCACATACAATGTATCATACTGAATGAATTATCCGTGAGATTAGGATATGAATACAAAAGACTGACAAGGGGCATTAGGCTATCAGATAAAATACCGGTCCGGGCTAATGATCCTTCCATTCAAGGATATGAGGGACACCTCACACTGACCACATCATTGACTATTGATACAGACAGTACACCACTTCAATAGTATGTTCAAGCTGTTCTCGTTTGATAAGATTAAACACTCAAATTTTAACTACCAACTCAAGGTCACCATATAAACACATTTGGTTTGTACAGTTGGTTAATTAACAGTTCTCTTATCGATAAAATGTTTTATACTAAATTCATAATCATGCAATTTTGTATTAATTTTAAAAAGTTTGTAAAAATTTACTGCCAGAGCAGGAAAACCATGATAAAAACTCATTTTTTAATTGTGATTTTTCCTGTTAGCATCTATATAAATAAAAATGAATTGCTGTTTGTTAGTCTGGCTAAAACTCGAGAACGGCTGAACCGATTTGAATAATTCTTTTTTTGTTTTATTCGTCCGAATACAGGGAAGGTTTAAAACAAAAAAAAATAGGTAGGTAGGGTAGGTAGGTAGGTTTGTAGGTAGGTAGTGTAGGGTATGTAGGGTAGGTAGTGTAGGGTAAGTAGTGTAGGGTATGTAGGATAGGGTAGGTAGGGTAGGTAGTGTAGGCTATGTTGGGTAGGGTAGGGTAGGTAAGGTAGAGTAGGTAGGGTAGTTAGGTTAGCCAGTTGACGGGAGCGAAGCCACGGGGACAACTAGTCAACAATAAAAACTAGTTAACATCAGTTACATTCACAGTTTTACCAGTATATGTTTTTTCTCTGATCAGATTAGTAGGATAGGTACCCCACCTACACATATTTGCATTCCATAATATTAAACAAAATCTATCAACAATGACTTACAGCTGAGACATCATTTATTAGTAATGATGCTGAAGAATAAAAATCATGATAATCAATCCGTTTTCAAGCACTTTCTTATAAGCACTTGCCAACCTTTCTGTCCTTTCGGCGTTAGCAGTGGTTAAGAGCCATTTTACGTTTTCGCGCAAATATCTAAGACTTTAGTCTCGTAACTTACCATCTTAGGTAACACTCTGGCATTATTGAATACATGTTAAAAAAAGACTAGTCTTTCGTATTGACACTTCATTTAACACATTTGCAAAAAAATATTTATTTTCTATGTAGTGATTAATCTCACACAACTAGTTTACTGAAAAATCTTCGCAGAGTCAATTTCAGACTCCTATATTATATCCTATCATTAATATTCATGAATTTCACTAAAAGAAATTCATAAAGAATTAGACATATAATTTTGTCATCACAATTTACTAGAATATCGATAATTAATAACATTAATTAGTAAAAAAACAAAGTGTTAATTACTTAAATCTTTAATTACTTTTTTTAAGCACTTGCCAGCGCTTTCTAGAATATCCCTATCTTAACCGCAGAGCCCATGTTGGAAATGTAACCAAACAACCTATGATATAAATACAATATTTAACAATATATTTTTGATTTCAGGTGATCCCCCTATCAATAATGTTCACGTTAATGATAGCAACAAATAATCTATGTTTGAAGTATGTAGGAGTACCATTCTACTATGTAGGAAGATCTCTGACCACAGTATTTAATGTGGTATTCAGTTGGGTGCTACTGGGTCAAAAGACCTCTTCCAGGTGCATTTTATGTTGCGGGTTCATCATATTTGGATTCTACCTTGGAGTAGATCAGGAGAGTTTGTTAGGTAAACATTTCTATTTTTTATTATCTTTTGACCTTTTCGATGACCTGGTGAAGGTTGCGGGGATCCGCTGGATGTGAGTCGCACGGGACTAGTCAATGTGGACTAGGAGGAGGCCTATGTCCAGCAATGGACGTCTTTCGGTTGAAATGATGATGATGATTATCTTTTGATACACTCGCAGAGATCATGGCTCAACATGTCGTGATGTAAACCCAACTAGCACTACTTCAGAGTACGAGCATTTCATGGAACATACGTATAAAAAACGCCGTTTGGATTGACCCTTAGAGCTCATAGTGTTGCCAGGCGTCCCGATTTGCGCGGGTCGTCCTGATTTTCAGGGGTTTGAGGACGCGTCCCAATTTGCACCTGATCGGGACGCTAAATGTCCCGATAAATTGATAAATTTATTTAAAACCATAATTATTACCAAAAAATACGTGATTCGGATTCGTGGTCGATTCAAATGTCAAGCAGATGCACCCACATAAGCAACTAACTTAACGTGACCAAACTACGACTACGCCAAATTTTTAATCACAAATGAATACTCAATACTCAATACTCAAATCTTTATTGCATTCCATATGTATTATTATAGATGGTGTAATAAGGTAAAAGAACAATATGGACCCTGTCGGGCACAGCAAAATTAGGAGAGAGGAAGAGGGCTAAGTAGAAATTTAAATATGTATTATTATAAATTATTAGGGTGCATAATTATGAATATGTACATATTAATTATTAAGTTTGTGTATATATGTGTAATATGTTATATTAGTTATTTTTATTTATGTATTGTATAAGAATTATATTGGTAATTGTTATAGAATTATTAGGAGTATTTTCATTATTATTAATAGTTAAATTATCTTATTATTTATGTACCTATTAATATTTTCATATTTATATTTGGTTTCCTTCATTTCATATTATTTTATACATATTTCGTAATGGTTGGTATATAAGAGAGTGAATAATTTTATTTTGCAATTAATTTGTCATCTAAATACTCCTTTACTGAGTAGTATGCCTTGGATTCCAGAAATTGTTTCAATTTGTTAATAAATATATTTGTTTTGTCTATTTCTCGAATATCGTTTGGCAACTTATTATAGATTTGTATGGACATAACTAAAGGGCTGGTTAAGTGCATTTTAAGTCGGGATTGAGGTTTGTTTATTTTGTTTTTGTTGTGTCGAAAGTTGTATCTTAGTTGTGTTTCTTCACAAGTGGTGTAAAAATCTGGGTGTTTTTTGACAAATTTACATAATTCTAAAATATATAAACAGGGAAGTGTGAGTATTTTGTGTTTTCGGAAGTGTGGTTTGCAGCTATCTGTTTGTTCTATGTTGGTTATTATTCGAATTAACTTCTTTTGTAGGATAAATATGGTTTGTGAATCTGTACTGTTTCCCCACAGCATGACCCCATAGCTGAGCCATGCCTGGGCGTATGCATAGTAAGTGACAAGTGCAGTTTGAATGTTAGTAGTTTTTTTAATTTCGCGTAGGGCGTATGAAAATTTAGATAGTTTTGCTCTTATTTTCTGTATATGGGATTTCCAATTTATGTGGGTATCTATGGACAAACCGAGGAGAGTAAATTCATTTACTTGTTCTAGTTTTGTATTATTAAAAATGAAATTTAGTTTTAAAGAAGACTTTTGATGGGGATGAAAAGTAATTAATTTTGTTTTGGCGAAGTTAATTTCAAGATTATGGTTATCCAACCAGTTTACAGCTGTAGAAAGAAGGGCATTTAATTTAGCGTTAATATTGTCATCGTTCTGGCATGAGGTGAGCAGAGAGATATCGTCCGCAAATAGAACACATGGTTCGTTTATAATTTTAGGGAGGTCGTTTATATAAATTAAAAACAAAAGGCAGCCTATAACACTACCTTGGGGGATTGACGCATCTACTGTTTTACTGTCAGATCTCATTTTAATTATTTCATTTTTGATTTTATCAAAATATTCAATTTCTACCAGTTGTACCCTATCCTTGAGGTATGATGTAAACCATTCATGGGCTTTTCCTCGTACTCCTATCCCATGTAGCTTGTCTAATAAAATTTTAAATTGCACCTTGTCATAGGCTTTAGTCATATCGAGCAGCATGCCTATGGCGTAGTTTTTTTTATTAATTATGGTTAGAGCCTCTTGTACGTATTTATAGACTGCTAACGTTGTAGACCTGTTTTTACGGAAACCGTTTTGGCAGTCGTCTAGTATTTTATATTTTTCACAGAAAGAGTATACACGGTCACACATAGCCTTTTCAAAGATTTTAGACGCAGTTGGTAGCAGTGCGATGGGACGATAGTTGTTAGGGTCGGTTTTGGAATTCTTTTTGTGTATGGGTTTTATCAGTGCGTTTTTAAGTTGAGTGGGAAAAGTTCCCTCTTCAAACGATTGGTTAATTAATTTAAAAAATGGTAGAGTTAGTTCGTCTGCACATTGCTTAAGTAGAAATGGAGGAAGTTCGTCTACTCCAAAGCTCTTTTTATTTTTTAAATTTTTTATTATTTTGTTTACTTCATAGGGGTCGACTGGGCTGAGGAACATGGTGTTTTCTATGGGGCACATTACAGGGGCTCCTTTTGCTGATGAGGATTTTTCCCCAATAGAAGCAAAGAAGTCATTAAAAATATTTGCTATTTGTTTAGGTTCAGTTATCAATTTATCATTTTTATGTAATTTTATGTTAATTTTTTCGCTTTTTATTGATTTATTTGTTCTTTCGTTTATTATATTCCACATAGTTTTTACTTTATTTGTTGATTTTTTTATTTTATTTATATACTGTAGTTTTTTTGCTGTTATTACAGAGTGCTTTAGGATTTTTTCGTATTTTTTATAATATTTTGATAATATGGGATTGTTAGTTTTAATGGTTAGTATTTTAAGTAGTCGTTTGTTTTTGCAAGATAATTTAATACCCTTAGTTAACCAGTACTTCTTATATATCGGTTTTATTTTAATTCGCTGTAGTAATGAGTATACTATCCTTACATGAATCACAGTTTCTAATTAAAATTGCTGTTATTCCAATTTTATCCCTAGTTTCTTCTGCGTTTTTGCGAAGTACTGGGCAGTGAATGGGTTTTGATATCAATATTTGCACGATGATTTTTTTTGTATCCTGGAGGCCTGGCACTGTAGCACCTGTTCGCTATTTTAACTGCAAATGAATGTACCGATTTGCAATTAAATATTCAGCTGCTCTGTTTATATAAATAAATACTTTATTCCTTATTTATATATATACTTTATTCCTTCCTTATTTATACAAATTTGAATAACCAACATTAAATTAAGTAGGTATCTAATTAGGAAATTATATTTCAACTAAAGCAACTAAGGTATTTTTATATTTTTGATTATATTACTTACTAGCGACCAGCCCGGCTTCGCATCGATGCAATATAGACATACATATTTACATATAAACCTTCCTCAATCACTCTATCTATTGCTGAAATATGCATTAAAATCCGTTGCGTTGCGTAGTTTAAAGATCTAAGAATACAGACAGCGAGAGCCACTTTGCCTTATACTATGTAAAGATCTATAAAAAAACATCCCGATAGTCGTGGAAGATCCAATCGCACGTTGATCGTTTGACACTTTAACATGTCAAAGCGGAAATTCAAATTAAAACTAACTTAAGCATGACGTGCAGTAAATTTTATATTTATTCTACGTTATAAAAAACAGGGCAAAGGCAGTAAAATGTAACGGAAAATACAATTTAAAAAAGAAGTTGTTTAAACATATAATAAAACAGCGTCAATAATAATACATAACTACGGTTTTATATTGTATTATTTTGTTATTTCTATTCGTCCAGCAAGTTGTTGTACGATTTCAAGTAAAATTTACTAATAATTGTAGTAGAAAAGCAATTAATTAAGCCTTGCCCATGACCCATCTGATATCAACTTGATTTCCCCCTAATGTCTCTTCGAGGTCAGTAGCTTTTTCGCATAGAGACTATTAAAAAGATCCATATAAAAACTTCGGAGGGTCAAATCGTGAGATCTTGCGGAAATTGATGAAGAAACTTCCGTCATGTTAGTAGATAAAGACAATTATTTCGCGATCTTGTAAAAAAGGTAGGTATAACTCAATGGTTTGTTGGCATTTTACATTACTTTACTTTTACAAGTACGTCATAAGTTCAGAGTCGCAGTGAAATAAAAAGAATTTTCCGGTACTGTGTAGGTACAACAATACAATTCAATTACTTAAACAAGAAAATTCGTTCAGGTCCATCCACACTGAAGTTATTTTTTGTGAAGCAATGTTTTTAAGTGTTAGTAGGCAAGAACGGATAGTAAAAAAATTTGCAAATGCCACAAAAGTATTGAAAGTTCTTTTTTTTTTTTTAATAACGTAGCCCCACACTAGGAATTTCTCCTGTATCGTGGGTGCGTTCACAAACATTTAAACTCACATACACAAACAGCCAGACCCGGAACACCTATCTGTAGGCCATACAAATATTTGTTCCGTGCAGAGATCGAACACGCGACACGCAGCGCAGCAGTCAATCGCTCAGCTACTGCGCCAACCGTGCCGTAGTTAGGTACTAAAGTTGCCAATTGTTGGACAGCAAAAAGTAACTTCGTTGTGGATGCAACTTTAGGTAGGGTAAAGGAAACTGAATGTATATCTTATCTATCTTCTTACATAGTCAAATATACCGCAGAATTTGCCTAAAAGAATCAAGTCAAGGCAAGTTCAATTAAAATTTGTGTTATTATGACTGTCTCGTTGGTCTAGTCGCAAGCGCGACTACTGAGCACGAGGTCCAGGGTTAGTTTCTCAGGTCGGGCAAAGGCTAGGCTTTTCCTTCAGAAATTTCTCATAGCAGGTAGCAGTAGCAGCCAAGAAGGTTGGATTACAGCCCGCTTGATGGCAGTAGGGTCGCCCTCTATTACTTGGGATTTAACCCACTCGAGTCCACCCCCGTTTCATAGAACTCATGCGCCATCCCACCATACATATTGCAAGTGGACCCTCCAGGTGGGTTACTGTTTTACGTTTGCGCAAAAGTGAACCGACCTGGTGGGTTCCCGGCATCGCAAGTGCGACTTGAGTGAACCCACCAGGTGGGTTCCCGGCACTGAATGTGTGAAACATAACTGGAGAAATATGAGTGTACTATACATATGGGTAGACCTCTGCCGAACCCTTCGAGGATTACAGGCATGATGTTATGTTGATTCCGAACACAATTTCAACTCTTACTTTCTTGTCTGTCTGTCTGTCTTCTCGAGATCTATGCAACATACAAGGTCGCAAAGACTACAGAATATATATATTTTATTTGTTTAAAACGTTGCCCCACTAGAAATGTCTCCTGTATCGTGGGTGCGTTCACAAACATTTAAACTCACATACACAAATAGCCAGACCCGAAACGCCATACAAATAATTGTTCCGTGCGTTCCCCCGCACACACAGCGCAGCAGTCAATCGCTCAGCCACTGCGCCAACCGTGCCGTCGATTTGTCATAAAATATAGAAAAAAAAGTAATAAGGAAATAGCAGGACTGGCAACGGCAGTTTGGCACGAACTCTCTCCTAATTTGGCCCCACGTATCCTGTACTGCTCGCATTTACCGGCTTCGTGATAGGAAGCATAGATAACTACAATTTATCTACATCCGGTTATAATAAGTAACTTCTTTTCGCATCCTTTGAAAAATAATCTACCAAATTTCCAGAACGTGCGAGCAATGTGTCGCTATGACCACGAAGGCTATATCCACCAAAACCAGACTTAAAATAGTCTGCAAGCGATTTTTTAAACTAAACAAATAAATAAGGCCCGATTTTTATATCAAAATTACAGCTTTTAACTGAATGTTTATTTATGAAAATATATACGGCTATTATAACACATTTTTTTTTTTCAGTTTTTATCTCTGTTTGTTCCGTTGAGCTGAACCGATTTTGACGGGACTTTAACTAACAGATAGCTGATGATATAAGGAGTAACTTAGGAGGCTACTTTTATTGTAGGAAAATAATTATTAAAACCCTTGAAATTGTTTACAAAATCCGATTCAAATAGGGAAGTAAATTTCACGCGGACAATGGTCACGGGCATCAGCTAGTGATTAATATATCAGCATCCAAAATATACAGGGGCTCTAAATTTCGCAGACAATATACAATGAAAAAAAGTGTGTGTGTACTTATACTACTTATTACGCACGTATGAAGTTATACTTCTTTGGCCTACAAAACTAAACTAAAAGGTTGACTAGCTAACTTCAGGGTTTCGGTTTTTCGTGACGGTGTGCGCGCGCATCGTAAAAATTTACTCTCATCATTTTTCCCTAACGCGCCAAAAGAAGTATAACTTCAAAAATGATTTGATGATTTTTATGGAGTCAACGATTCCAGTTAGTTCCTCCATCACGACTGCGGAGTTTCGCTAGCTAATTTATTTTGAACTTGTTTATAATTTAACTTAAAAACAAAGACATACATCAATTTTTTTTTTTTTTGTTTCAGGTTCATTTTCTCTAATAGGCACAGTGTATGGAGTAATAGGATCTCTGATGCTATCTTTATACTCCATCTACACGAAAAAGGTTTTACCTACCGTAAACCAAGAAGTTTGGTTGTTATCTTATTATAATAATGCCTATTCTATAATATTATTCTTGCCTTTAATTATACTGAATGGGGAAATATCGGTGTTGTGGAATTATACCAATTTTGATAGTTCGTATTTTTGGTTCCAAATGTTAATTGGAGGTGTGTGTGGATTTGCTATTGGGTACTTCACTTCATTACAGATAAAGGTGAGCTCTACTTAATATATTCCTTCTTATCTTCTCATTAATATGCAAAATGTTACGTAACTAGTTAATTTCTATAGTATATTCTTATTTACTGCAAATTTCCAATACTTAAAGAATAAGAATACAGTACTGTAATTACATCATCATCAGTTATGCACAGTATGTCATCCTTGTCTGTACTTCTTTATTACAAGTCAAGTCAAAAATTCACAAGTCAACTGCTTTCTAGCCATAATGATCATCTTTCACAAAGTCCATCCATCTCGAATTAGGTCGTTTAATTTAACAAAGGCTATCGTGCAGAAGGCCACGCGACAATGGTTATAAAACCAGTATAAGTTGACCTCTGCTATTGCAATTGCATAATTAATAATCTTAGGCCAACTCAAGGTCAAAGTATTACCCTCGACTGTAAATACTACCGAGTTCACCGAAGACGGTCTGCCAATTTTCACCATTATGCTCTAAGTAATAAGGTTGAAAGCACTTATACGAGGTAGTTTTAGCAGGCCCATTCTAAAACAGCAAATGCCTTCAATTTCAGGTCACCTCTCCACTCACACACAACATCTCAGGTACAGCGAAAGCCTGCGCCCAGACAGTCATAGCTACCCAATGGTACAACGAAACCAAGAACATGCTCTGGTGGACATCAAACATCATAGTACTATCGAGTAGTTGCCTCTACGCCCGGTTCAAACAGCAAGAAATGGAGGAGAACTCTCGGAAACCAGTGCCTGAAGAGAAGCGGAGCTTAGTATGATGTTTTCTCAAGTTATACCAAAGACTGTATCTGTATAGAGTTTTTAGTTGATGCTTTATAGAATAGGGTTTGAATTATTGGGCTTGTCTAACTTCCGCTTTAGTAGATTTTCTTATTTTGTATAAGAAAATCTACTTGTTTGTTTTGATAAAATGCTGCATTTGCAGGGGGTATTTCTCTATAGACCGAGTAGGCCCGGGCCTAGGGCGGCAAAATTTGGTCGTTTTCTAATCGAATAATCGTTCACAGATACAAATAGAAATGGTAAGAATCAGTATCTGAAATACTGATTGAGATAATTAAATCATTTACCGACTATCGTTTTTTCCCATATTAATTTAATTTCTATAGTTAATTTAATTTTTCATGCTTTACAGCACATAGGGGAGCGGCAATCTTTCGTAGGCCTAGGGCAGGCAACGTATCAAATTCGCCCCTGTGCATTTGAAAATAAAATAAAATGGCGGAACTTAGACAAGAAATGTTCCAAATCCTAGTGTGTTGTATATTGTTATTGTTAGAGATGATGTTCCTATAGTAGGGCATTACTTAGTAAAACTTAAGTGTTTTGTTAAGGATCTGATATG
This sequence comes from Lycophotia porphyrea, assembly GCA_950005105.1. Taxonomy (NCBI): domain Eukaryota; kingdom Metazoa; phylum Arthropoda; class Insecta; order Lepidoptera; family Noctuidae; genus Lycophotia; species Lycophotia porphyrea. The sequence continues at coordinate 15,474,063 of OX465392.1, read as the reverse complement.
GATAACGATACTGATTATTACAAAGGCCCGGCCAATTAGTTAAGCATGACGATGTATTGATTATATTTTATCTATTTCTCAGTCAGTTTTAAGTGTGAGTTAAAAGTAAAGTATTTATTTGTAATAATTTATATATTTTACGAATTAAGCTATTACTCCAAGTATTTCTTCAAGTGTAACTGCCTAGTTGGTCTAGTGGTCGCAAACGCGACTGCTGAGCATGAGGTCTTGGGTTCGATTCCCGGATTGGGCAAAGTGCTATCCATCATGGTTTTTCCATCACGAATTTCTCAGTAGCAGCTAGGAAGTCTGGATTTGAGCCTGGTTAATGGCAATAGGCTTTATTACATAGGACTTAAACATAACTGGCGAAATGTGGGTGTATTATTAGGTACACCTCAGCCTAACCCTTCGGGGATTACAGGCGTGATGTTATGTGTTCAAGTATGTGATCATCATCATTTCAGCCAAAAGACGTCCACTGCTGGACATAGGCCTCCTCAAGTGTCGCCACAAGTATGTCTTCCTACTTAATTTAGTACGACTTATACCTTATCAGTAAGAATATAAATAACATTCCATTGTTAATTTTACTGCCTCAGGTCCATTTAAAAGCTGAGAAGGGGTACATGTTACTAAGAAATTAGCAATCAGAAAAATTTTGGGTCAGAATGCTGATCCAAGTAATAATCACTCGGTTTCTGGAACGAAAATAATCCAGAATAATTCGCCTAGATACATATGTGCAAGCGCATATCAACAGCTGTGATTGGTCAAATTAATTATCAACAGCCAATTGGAACATATCATGTACAAATCGTTCGTTTTCATTCCAAAAACCGGGTGTAAGGCTGCCTATCTACCGGAGCGGTAGCGGAGCGAGGCTCCGGAGCGGATAAATGGAGAAATATTAACCAATAGGATTATCCACTGAAGAGGAGCGGGGATTTTGTGCAATCCTATTGGTTAATATTTCTCCGTTTCTCCACTCCGCAGCTTCGCTCCGCTCGGGTGGACAGGCAGCCTTACTCTGTTGAATGAAACCGTGACAGTTTTAAGGGGGAGGCGCTAGGGTAAGCCGCGAAATTAAAATTTTCTTACTTGTCTTACACACTGACCGGCAAATTGCAAAAAAATGTAAGAAAATTTGGATTCGAATATTTCTGTACCCTGGCGGGACGAGCCACAGAAGCCATGCGCGCTGCAGTCATCGCATTTTCTAAATCTTTAGATGAAAAAGTATGCAACGTTGCGCACCTATCCGCGCCGTACGACCCACATTTCTGAAAAATGTTGGGGTATACGGATTCACCACCGCACGCGGATGACGTCATCTTTAGCGCGTAAGGCGAGTGCCGAATAAAAATACTGATAAAATAATGGATGCGATTCGGCGCGTATGATGCTGATAGGTGCGCGGTACCATCCGAAAATGCGATGACTGTGCCGCGTACGGCTCCAGCGGTGCATCTAGTTGCGCGTCCACGGTAGATTAATTATTATTTATACAAACTATATGTTATTATTTAAGGTGAACGCAGACGAGCTACAAAGTCCGCTGGATACAAAGGGGTCTCAGGGAAAAGATTCAATCCACAACATATACATACATGGCAAATGAAACCCGTCGAAAATTAACTTTATAAGTAAATTATGATTGAATACCTATCTAGTTCATTTTATTTATAATGTTATTGGTCCTACGTATCCTTTCATATCTCGAAGTCTATGCAACAGAAAAGCATATCTGTTGGTTTAATCTATGATATTCCAAGAGTGCTATTACTAAAGTAATGATAATGGAACTAAAAGCAATTAGCGCTAAAGTACTTTTAACACGATTTCTAAAAGGCCAATCTAATCTACCTTCGTAATTAAATTCATGACAAGTGATTTCATAGGCTTCTGCTAGTTCAGTCAGCCAATGACAGCTTTTGACATTGACAGTTGTTAGCAAAGGGCTTGGAAGATTTTTGTATGAAGCCTAGTCAGCCTAACTTCCGCCATTTTTTATTTTTTTTCAAAGTTTTGGCTTCGCGCCAAACCTAATCGATAACTGGTATCTTGTATGAGACAAAATGTTCTAAAGTGTCACGTTTCCGAGATTGAGCTATCAAAGTTAAAGTCCATTCACACACATTCGGTAACGTAATTATTTTACGTAACTTTAAAACATTTGTCTCATACAACTATCGATTGATATAGGTTTTATGCATAGCTAATCAAATCTAACTTGTTCTTAAGGTTCCATCAGTGAAAGGATTTTAACTTTGATAGCTCACATCTGGGAAATGTGACACTTATGGTGGTTGCGTCAGGGTAGCCCCTCGAAATCCAAATTTTCTTACGTTTTTTTGCAATTTGCAGGTCATTGTCAGGTTGTATGTCGATGAAAAATGAGTCGCGCCAGTAACACGTATGTAGTTACAGAATCACAATCATGAAATTCATCAATATAACCCTGTAAGTTCATTTAACCCTATTGAATGACTTTTTCATGAAATATTCATTCATTCGTGTTACTAGCGCGATTCATTTTTCATCAACTGGGGAAGGCAACTGTAAATCTAATGGCGCTAGCATAGCTTGTACCAAACATCGTGATTGGTTGGAAATCTCTCAATGTCATTTAATATTTCAAAATACCTTGACCTCATTGGGCAGATTGGGACTAAGCTATGGACAAAATCGCCATCTACAATCAGCTTTGAGTAGCCTTCCCCATTGCAAAAAACGTAAGAAAATTTGAATTTCGCGGGCTACCCTGACCTTAAGAACATTTTCACACAAAACTTGTTTGTATTGACACAAGTTATATCGATTAATATAGGATGTATATGGCCGCAACTTTGAAAAAAAAAAAATGGCGGAAGTTAGGCCGGCCATTAAAGTCAAACCTCTTTTGTGTTGGTAACACTTAGAAAACCGGGCGTTGGTGTGTGTTCACCTATGGTACCTCGACCTTTTTGTGCAATTATTAATTTTATTTAAATTTAAGGTAGTGAATAATTTAACGTGTGCTCGTATAATTTACATTAACGTGTGATCTTAACAATCTAGAGAGATACTGTTTAATAAATGTATATTTATGTACCAAATATAGATTGTTTGATTCGTCAGGATCTATCAAGTGATCATATAGTTCTAAGCCATATATTTTGTTCCAATCAATTGTAAATAACGTGTTATTAAATGCGATCCATTCTGTGTACCTGTATCTTTTTGTTCTTATACTGTAGCCCATTATTTTGATATCTTTTAAACGTGGTTTATCCGAGTTCTTCTGAGGGTAAACACTTGGTCTTGGGTATTGGCTTATGGCAAAATATTTGTCTAATGATTTAGAATCGTCTGTCATTAATGGTTTTAAGCTTTTACCTTCAAAACATAGAACAGATTTATCTTTATTCTCGCATTTAGGTATATTGTGTGACAAGCCACTAAGGTCTACTAAAGTCGGGAATAAATCTACTAACTCAACCGGAGCATGTATATTCTTTGAAGATACTCCTGGTGCTGAGAATATAAGCGGAACTTTTAAAGCTGCATCAAAGTTGCTGTATTTCGCCCACAATCCATTTTCGCCCAAAGACCACCCTGGAATCAAAATACAAAAATATTATTATTTATTGTGCAATTGTGCAGTAACATCATTTTGAATTGGTAGTTAGCCATATCACAGTATTTCCCCTTCGATTTTTTCAAAATCACTGATCTTTAAGCTAAGCTCGTGATAATAAGGCCACCGTTAGGTTGGTTAGCTGCTCAGAGAAAAAATAATATTGAAAGGACTAATAGTTGATAGTTATACTTACCATGATCGCTCGTCAGAACTACAATAGTTTTCCTTCTATCAACGTAGCTCAATAATTCGCCAATCAAATCATCTACGTATAATGCAGCTGCATAATAACTTTGCCTTATCTTAATTGACCAATCGTAAGGCATTATGCCGAGTGGAAAGGATATATTGAGCCTGGCAATATCATCTCTACGCCGGACATCGGTCCAAGGATGCCAGGATACAAGCGGTATGTCAGCAGACATGTAGGGATGCTTTTGAGGCCTCACTTTGTTTATTGGTATCCTTTCTGAAAATTAAAAAAAAAACGGGTAAAGGCTAGCCATATGTTCGTCTGACGCAGGTCCTCACCGGACACGGTTGTTTCGGGAGGTTCCTGCACCGAATCGGGCGGGAGGAAACGCCCGGGTGTTACCACTGTGAGGGTCGCCCAGAGGATACGGTGGAGCACACGGTAGAGGTCTGCCCCGCTTGGGCGGAGCACCGCCGTGTCCTCGTAGCGGCGATCGGCGGCGGCGACCTATCGCGTCCGGCCCTGGTCCAGTCCATGGTCCGGAGCGAAAGGGAATGGGACGCCGTCACCTCCTTCTGCGAAGCAGTCATGCTAGCGAAGGAGGTGGCGGAGCGTGAGAGGGAGAGAACCTCTCGTCCCAGCCGTCGCGGGAGACGCCTCGGGCGTCGGGGGTCACGTGGTGGCTTCCGGCCACCGTAGACGCGGACCTGTGGACGGAGACTAATGGGCTAGCTCGCCGTCCGTCCGTCTTTTGACGACAGGCCGTGTTGACGGCGCGTTCGTGTTCCACGCGCGCCTCAAAGAGATGTCAGCAAATAGGGAGGGGCCCGCAAGGGCCGATGCCGGCCAGGGCTGCGGGCTGTTCGAAAGAGATACCGCGGCCCTGGAACACAAAGGGCAAGGAAGGGACATGGATGGGTTTTAGTCAGTACAAGTCTGACACTCCCTTCCGCTCTGCCCAGAGCGGGAGAAGTCATTTGATGATTTCCCATCCGTAAAAAAAAAAAAAAAGGCTAGCCATATGTGGAGGAAGCAAAGGGAGTATGTAAGGATAGTACCAGGTGGCATTTTGTCTTTCTACGTACGCTTCATATTATGGTAAAAAAACGTTAATGTATTTTATTCAAATTATACATTGTTTGGTAAAAATACTTAGGTAGCAACTGCATAACAAGAATTAAACAAGGAAAATAACACAGGCAATTAAAAAACTGCGACCTTTTAATTAGATCAAAAATAATTTGGCAAAATTCCATGCTAAATTAAACCTTATAACTATGTTAAAATAATTCCAGGACTCACCAAGATACTGTTCAGGAAACTTAATCGGAATGTGGGGCTTATAAAACCCAACAGCAAGCAGGAATGGTTGACTGCTGTTCCGATTTGAAAGAAAACTCACAGCATGTTCTAATGACTCCAAATCTGGCAATGTTCTGCCTGGTTGATCCTTAATATTTACTGGACATAAAAGGTTTTTTTGAAGTTTTTTGGTCTCGTTATCTTTGCAGACAGCAGCATCCTTAAATTTCTCAGTTGGAGGATGAAAAGGATAGTCAGACCAGCTATATGGATAATCATCTGTGAAGTTAGAACTTGTTCCAGGATGGAAGACTTTTCCGACAGAATAAGTTTCATAGCCGTGTTCCTTAAAGAATTGAGGGAGGGTAGTGAAATTGCCTATTGTATCCCGCCAGTAGTTGTAAAAATCGTATAAGCGGAGTGTGTCGGGGCGACGGCCAGTCAGCATAGAGTTTCTGCTTGGGGCACATAGAGCTTGCTAAAACATGTAAAGTAGGTAAAAAATATTAAAAGCGTTGTTTACGACTGACTTATAGTCTTCTTCTGCTCTACATATAAGACACTAATACAATAAAATTAACCAAGAATATTGAAAACCACCTGAACCTCCACTATTGTGACCAGTGGGGGCACCATTTCAATCTTACTTCAGCGTGGGAAAGAGTTGGAAGTATACATTACGTATAGATCCATCTCTTTCCCACACTTTCAGTTTGAAAATCTTTTATCAATCTACTTATTATGCAAAATAAAAGCAAATTACTCAAACTTAATCATTAAAGATAATGTTACCTGCGCAAAGGCATTTTTGAAATTAGCTCCTTTGTCCGCCAACGTTTTCATATTCGGTAAGTTAATCGTTTCGTCCGAAAGATGGCGCAAGTCATCGACGAACATAATTAGAATGTTTTTCTTTGTTGAACTTGAGTATGACTGAGAACTTGTTAGCAAAATGAAAAGGGAAATAATTAAAGGAAACCGTGAAAACGACATGATAATTATATTCTGGTACAAATATCACTTTAGCAATGAGTGTTCATTAACATTGTAACATTGCACGTAGAACGGAACGTCAAAGTAGCGAAAATTTAACATTTTATGTAAATATTTAATTTTTAATAATTTTATCAAAAATGTAACAAAGAAATCTAAGTAACATAATTTAAACTTTAAAACATAAAGGTCAATTAATGATACATTTTAAACTCAACATTAGTTTAAATTCTGCAAGAAACGAAATATTTATTTCCAGTATTTGATCAAAGAGTATATATTTATTCCAGAAGGCAATCATTTTAGTTCAACAGATCAATATTTAGATAATTCCAATCTTTTATGTTTTGTCTCTCTATATGCTAAACAAATAGTGCTAATGAAAAACGGAACTTTTGTTTAATTCTGATTAATTGTGTTTTGTTTTGTATTACTCTATTTGGTTTCATTTATTGAAAAACTACTGATGGTTTTCCAGTTTCGCAATTTGTCGTATCTGTGAAGTGAAGTGACATTGTGTTTGCTGTAGTTTTTTTCCACACAGTGACAATACGCCAATGTGTGCATTTTGTATACAGATGAAACGAATGCTTTGTCGTATGATGCACACACACATCTACAAACGAACAAGTGGGCGTTAGGGTATTGTCATTCAAATCATCTGTTCCGTAAATTGTTGTATATTTTGTACATAAAATCTAATTTATTTTTGATTAATTTATTAAATGAGAGTTGTATTAATGAAATAATTGCTTGAGTGCGCGAGTGAGTGATGTTTGTTTAGAGTTTTTGTTTTTATTCGTGTGACGTCACTGTTTTCGACTGCCAGTACGACGCAATAGCATTTTACTCGAAAATGGATTTAAAATGAGAATTGTTTTCGTAAACGAGGTGAGTGTATTATGTAAGACGCATATTATGTTCAGAATACTCATTAATAATATACTTAGATTTTGCCAGAACGTAGGGTGGATAGACTTCATCGATTTCCTTTGTCCTCGGTCCCCTTTTATGTTTGAAGTACATAGCTAGTGTGTACATAGTAGTGCTACCAGCTGTTTCAAAACAACATTAACATTTTAGTGTTATTATTTTGATGACTGAATAATCTTATGGTGTTGTGATATTGTTTTGTTTTAACTTATGTAATCTCTATTGTCGATACTTAGTTTTTTTTCGCGCGCGCGTTCTATCTTCAGAAGATTAATCTATTTTGTCTCTTTTTGATTCGTGTACCCTTGTTAATTTTATAAAATTTCGTAATATTTTTTATCTGCAGTTAATTAATATTCACGGAGGGTCTTCAAAGGTCCATTCAAGTGTTAAAAATATCATAAACCTAGTCATTACATTCAAAGTACCTACATAAACAAAACATGTTTTTAGTATAAAATGGTCAAGGCTACTTTACATTCAGTCTGCTAAGGTAAGTTTGTATTTAAATATAAAGTTTTCCTTATCTATTGCATCAACTCCTTTTGTATTGCAATGAAACATTGCAATTTTTAAAGATTTCTCAGTATTACACATTGTTTTCTTTCACACAATTGTTTGTTTGTGGCCTTATCAATTATCAATTTCATTATCAGATAGCTTCCTTATCATGAATATTTGAAATATTCAATGTTATGTTTAGGTGGTGCTTGCCAGAATCATGAGTCAGATTTAATTTTTAACAGTTCTTTGACCTTCACTTTTGCATAATTTATTATTGTTATTGTGCTCTATTACCACTGTTACTTTTACAAATAATCACCTAAATTGGCACAAACTTATTTAGATATCTTACGTTTTAACTATTCATGATTAGCTTAGTAATTTTCATGGTATTGTAATGTTAATTATCTTTAATTTTGACCATGCATATGAGCAAAATATTTTAAAAAACATTTATAGTAGTGTAGCTTAGTGTAACTATCAGTAATACACCAACTGCAATGAAACAATAGCCAGCAAATATCACTTGGCTACTTTATTTAACAAGTTGCACTGGGTCTGCGTGCTTTAATACTCACAGAGAGGAAGCCTGCGTCCCAGGTGTGGGGGAACATTACAGGCTGGTTATTTATTTAAACTTTATGTACAGTAGTGGCACTTAGGCCGACTTCAATGCCACAGGGCAGTGGGCTGTCTCTACCAGTCATCCTTTGGGTTAAGTAGGACAATATTGTCTAATATTGACTTATTTGCAGGCGACGCTCACACAGCATGTCAGCGGAGTCGCCGCGGCACGTGCGGTCTGGGGGACCGCTCACTGTGCCGTCCCAGCCGCCGAGCGACCGCAGCATCATCGACGCGGTCTCGGGGTTCATAAACGACGTCACGCTCTCCTCCTCATCGACCGTTGATCCTAAGGATGTTATACAGTGGGCGAGGTAACATTATAAATTTTATTAAGTACTCTTACAGAACAGGGACTATTTAAAATAATTTTTAACCTCCTGAAAGATGACTAATGCTTGCAAACAATATATTCAAATCTACCAATGATCTGCAGACCATTAGATAAGAAAAGTGCTTCTACTCAGGTCATCTTCAGGTTATCTTCTAAAGATCTTGATTCTTTGTAGATTTAAAACAAATCTCTACATAAATTTAGATTCAAACTATGCACTGTACAGTATCAATCAAGAACTACTTTTTACGTTTAATAAATGGCTTTCATCATTATGTATTTTCATTGTAAAGAATCAGAGCCAATTGCCATGAGTGCTATCCCTGGGTGTAGTTTATTGATTGTGTGTAATTGCTTGTGAATGCATGCAGGTGGATACTACCAACGTCAACCCTATGCATTTTTTTTTATAAGTTAAGGTGAAGAGTTTGACAACGTAAACTGTAATAGTTCTGAATAACGTAAACCCTATTTCGGTTTGATGAGTCAGCATGTTATATATTCTACATTGACACTTTTGCAAAGTTTTGCCATACAAAAATTGTTTGTATTGTATAAGTTTCCGAACAGCTCACTTAGGGCCTTTGCATACCACGTTTTTCTTATGCGCTGGCGACGCGCGTTTTTGATAAGCGCGTCCTCTGCGTGTTATCAACACGTTTTAGCAGATTTTACACGTTTGCATCGACACACGCGCAAATGTAACGCGCGTTTCTATCGATTCAAACGCGCGCTTTCAGCGCGTTTGTGCCATTGGTGGTGCGGGGAAGATGATGCGGGGAGAGGTGCACACACGCCGACATCGCTACAAACGCGCGTTTGTAGCGATGTATCAGCGCGTTTACGGCGATACACACGCAAGGATCGTGTACAAAGGTAACAACGTGACTTCAGTCTTCTGAGCGTCCTGATTGCGTTCCACGCGCGCATAAAAAAAACGTAGTGTGCAAAGGTCCTTAGGTTTATGAAATAAAAACCTGTGGTTTCCAAGCAATCTGATCTTTTGGGGTCGCTCTGAGTAATCGTCATTTATTATAGTTAAATAAAAAGATCAATAACCTAACCAGAAACCTTTTATGACGTTATTCAAACAGATTCGAAACAGCGGACATAAACGAGCCAACACCCGAAGGGGACAGTGACAATGACGTGTCTCCTTTACTCCTAATCCTGGGCTATGGGTCTGGGGTCCAAGTATGGTTGATACCTCCCACCGGGGAGGCCCAGGAGGTGTTGTCATGGCGACAAGGCACAGTGAGGGTGCTCCGTATACTGCCTACTCCGCAGCACGGCGACTGCTTCGCATCGAAGAGGCCCCTCATCGCTTTGTGTGACTCTGCCAGCCCAGGCCCGTCGTTTTGCTCGCTCAGCTTTATTTCTATTAGGGGAGGTGAACAGGTGAGCTATATTTTAAAGTAAGTATTAAAGAATAAAAAACAGGCGCGTTTTTGTTTCTTTAAATAAGCACGTAAAGTCGAATATTGATAAACGTAATCGTGAAAGACTTCATATTTTAAGATATTTATCGACGGCATGTAAAGCCAGGTCAGAGGCCCATGGGCGCATTAACCATACGAAAAAGAAGAGACTTAATATTTTAGCTTATTTATAGCCTTTAAAGCAGTGTACTTAATGTAGTTATTTTTATCTATCGTTATGTTAAAAACGATGTCGTAAGAAAGATGACCTTACAAAAAATACACCTTTTATTTTTATTTGTAAGTATCATGATACTACTATTTGAACTTTGCTAAAATAAATTCTATGCACATTAAATCGATTCAATATTCAGACTGAACAAATAAATGGTTAGATAAAAGGCGTAGCTTTGACCTAAACTTACACGTGCAGGGTAGATACTTATCGAAGTAGGTCAATAATATGCTGATTTGCTGAATACTACGGGAAACAAAACGTTATCGTTGCTACAACGGTTTCATTCGGACAATAAACTGAATATGATACGTTTTTATCTGAAACAGGAGACAACCAGGCGAATCTACTTTTAACCCATTCAGTGCCCAGAACCCAGCGTATGAGTCGAACAATAATTTGTTCGTTCGCACAATCCGTATCTGTAGCTATGGACTCGCTAGTGGGGTTCTGGGCATGAATACAAGTCGTTTATAGTTCATAATAACGACAACTCGGATCCGAGTTGTGGGCACGCGAACGAAATTCACGAAGTTTTCGCGATGTACTGGGCAGTGAATGGGTTAATGACGCCAATATGAAGGTGTCTTAAAAGTATACTCTTCTTAAAATTTGAGTGAGGGCTCTATGACATTCTAAATTAACTTCTTGTTCTTCCATCCTATGATTTGTGAGAGCCATCACTGTGTCAGTATAAAAAAGATGAAGCCTGGGCACCATTCTGAAGCCCTAGTACGAGCGCGCGATGTAAACGTAACGTAAAGACGTTGATTTTTTAATTGGAAATACTATTATCCTATAGCATTTTAGTTAAATGATTTGGAACAAGCACACTCAGTATCATCCATAGATATGAATAAATTCTTAAAATTATTATATGAGAAACGTAACGATTTCAAACTTAAAAATACTCGATTTTTAAGTTTCAAATCGTTACGTTTACACCGCGCGCTCGTGCTAGCCCTTAAAAAACCCGTTTGGCTCGTCACCACAAAACAGAACTACTAAGTGAACACCTAATTTGTTGGCCAGTACCAAATATTATTGATTTTCCTTATCCTTTTACCAAAACTTTTCTATCAACAGGTAAAAAGTATAAAATTCAAGAACCCCATTCTCGATGTGTTGGCAAACAAACGATCCGTGGTGGTTTCCTTCTCCGAACGCTTTGCAGTCTTCGACGCCGCGACTTTAGAAGACCGAGTAGCCGTCACTACTTGCTACCCCTGCCCGTGTCCTTTAGGGGGCAGTCTGCCTATCAACCCGTTGGCTCTGGGTGACCGCTGGCTGGCTTATGCTGATAAGAAACTTAATCAGTCGAAGAGGAGCAGTGGAGGGTGTGAAGGTAAGGTCTAAGATTTATTTGGCAAACGTTATTCAATTGTGTGATAGAAGATATTGACAGACGAGGGATGAAATCTCTCTTTCTCTTCTTCACCCTAATGTTGAGTGTAAGTCTCCTCCATTGCACGCTACTATACTCGGTTTTGGGTCACCCACATCCAACTGTTGGCTGCTACTCTGACCAGGTTGTCCAAATGACAGTTATCAGCTACAAATAGTTGTTGAAATGATGATGTGATCCGACCGATTTCGGTCAAGGTGATTGCTTCAGCTTCGCTGTAGTTGCCGTTCGTGCATCCTCAGCCTCGCATGTGGCTTATGTAACCTATCTTCTTTGTGAAGCTCCTCGCACATTGCGAGTATGTGAGTACACCATCGATGTAATTATAGTTAATCACCGTAGGTGTTCGGGCTTTCAATTATTTATGCTTGGCATCGATCTCAAGGCGTCGCTGCAATTCAAAATCATGAACTTTGCTTTTAACCAAAGTTACACTCTAGCCTCTAGCGGCTTGCTTCTCCCACCGAAACGGATCTAAGTCACATTTACTAAAGTGACGTTATAGCACATCTTTATAGGTAGTTGTTCAATATTAGGTTGCCGAAGCCCTACTTTTTAAGTGACAGACTGGTAGGTTATGCTAAAGGTGGGAGTGCTATCGCACGCGTTCAGCAGCATGCTCTGTTTCTCGATCTAGCAAATGACGGTTCCGAGCCACAGAAAAGGATAGGAGCTTGGAAAAATGACCACTCCGTGCTGATTGATGTGGCGTAACCCTAAGGGCGCAAATTTGACGGTTGATGTCGAACTGCCGCCGCACGGTTGTTACGACCGTGAGCAGCACTGCTGCCGCACGGTTATTACGACTGTGAGCAGCACTGCTGCCGAACGGCAGCATTACGACGCGAATCGTCTTATTTGAAGAGGTACGCAGCTGCAGTCCGATCGAATTTACGAAGAAACACGATGCGTTCATCGCACTAGCGAACAACGAGTGAGACACGTATATGCATTGTTGCCGTCCCGCCAACGGACGTGAGTCGTACTGCTTCCGCACGATCTTGTATCGATTCCTTTTGTACGAAAAATCATAACGTACGCAGTACGATAGCCGGACTGCAGCAGTCCGGCACCAACCGTCTTAGGCTTGTTTCAAACGTACCACAACCACACCACATCGCAGCGACAAAAGGTGGTCAAGCAGTGGTTACGTGTGAATAGTGTCGCTGCAGCATTGTGCAGTTGCGCTGTGGTACCGACAAAATATGGATGTGGTTGCGTTGTTCCGACGTGGTTGCGATGTGGTCGGACGCTAGTATGCGGTGTCACCGAAGACTACGTTGTGGTTGCGATGGACTCGGTATCACCCATGTGGTCGATAATGACGGCAAAATGTGGTCCGTGTGAATTCTACTATACATTTGGGGTGTGGTTGTGGTACGTGTGAAATAAGCCTAAATTGAAAGCGCCCTAAACCTGCATGCTACACCTGACGTAAACTAATACCAATCACGTAATGAGTATTTTACTTATCAAGGAACACTAAATGTATTTTCTGTAAACAAAAATTATGAGACGAATTAATTATACATCAACAAAATCGTACGATATCATTAAGTTCAGTGACACACACCTATTGTTGGTAGGAGATAACGTCGAACGATATATAATAGGTATATATAAATTAGTCTATGTATTGAAAGAACCAATACATATAATAACAGGTAATAAAATTTCGTGTGATGGTTATTGCAAAACTTTTCTACACGTGCCGAATGTGATTTAATTTTATTATGACTTGATAACAACTTACCGACAGATATTTTTGGCAACAATGAGCATTTAAATTTTAGATTTCTATTGATCCCATGACGACAGAATTGTATTCTATGGCGTGCCATAGGTTTGCCAACTCTCCATTTAGATAGCAGAAAACGTGATTAAATTAAAAATACCCTAGGTTTGTAATTAAAATACCTATTTATTTATAAAAAATCTATTTTGTGGAGTGGCTTTTTCGTTCAATACTTTGTACTGTTGCCGATTCTTTGAAAATCAAATTGCATAATTATTGAGAGAATTGCTCCATGTCTATATTTTTCTTCTTTTATTTTATTTATACTGCAAAAGAGTTTGGTATACAGGTAGTAATTCCCAGCGATAAAGAAGGCTTGACTACCAACTATGATCAAAAATGGCCTTGAAAAATCGGTTAAAAATAAAGTTAACGTCTTAAATATTTATCTCTTTTATGTTTATCTCTTTTTTGAACACAAAACAGAGGTTATGCTACGCGTGCTGGTAATCGAACCCATCATCTAACTGCATGACTGTACTACTAACCAATATTAAAGTACCAGTATTCAAAGTATCAAATTGCAAATACACTAAAACCGAGTAGTTCGTGGTATTATAAATATAGATTGTATTGCAGCCAATCCACCTAGTTACTCGTATCAATAAACTCAATGTCACCCACAGAGAGGTACATAATTTATTAGCTCGTTCACGGTTATGCGCCGCGATCGAGTTGCTAACTGCACTGTGTTTTGTATGATAGACTTTTCTAGAATAAAATGACACCTGTAAAAAGATAATTTAATTTTGTTAATATATTTTCGGTGTCACAAGTCCTGACATCGGGGTGGAAGGGACACCGACGCGAAAACGGTTACCACGTTTTCAGTAGGTACATCATTCTGAGCCCCCAACAATTTTTGGTCAAAATGTATGGAACCACTGTTTTTTTTTAATAACCAAAAAATGTTGTATGGGGCTCAGAATTAATAGTTTTTACATCGGTGTTCCTTCGACCCTGTAGAAGGTGGATTGTTGAGATGGGGCAAGCGTTGCAGCTAAAGTAAAATGCGCTTAGGAGTCTGTCTGTCCTTAACTTTTTGAGTAATTGGCAGTTGCATTCACGGATTTTTGAAAAATAGTACAGTCGGTTCGAAAGATGTCAATTCTCATGTTTTGTTTTGATGCCAATTGATGCAGTTTTATATAAGGATTAAAGTCTCTTCTGGACCAACTGAAGTTAGAGTATTACAGAACGAGCAAAAACAAATTGTAAATACCTAAACATTTCATACTGCACCGTACTGGAAACAAAGGCTTAGTGATGACTAGCGCGTAAGCGTGCTGAAATTATTAACTTGCATCTGCGGAATCAGATCTTTCCAAGCAAACACGAGCATAAAGAACAGATAAAACTATATAGTTTAGAGTCAAAAGATTAATTACTAATTAGCACACTATAAAGTTTGTTTATCTTTACAAATATAAACAAACAAGGCTCTGTTTACCTCTATTATAAGTAGTTATTAACTCACACGCGATGCATAGCGCATAGCGTGACTAGGATAATTATGCCTTAATTATTTATACAAAACTGACCTAGCACAAAGCCGTCGTCGTATTTTCGTGTTTTAGTTTTAATAGAATTATAAATATTATAAAAATACTCGTACGTATTTATATTTTCGCTCCCGTGTGCTCCAAAAATTATCCTGCGGGAATGTCTACCAGGATAAAATGTCCTATATCTTACACATGGTCCATTTGTATATTTTATCCAAATCGTGAAAAGGTAACATACAGACAGTCAGATCGACTGACTGATTTACTATCGCATTTATAATAATAAAGGGTTTAAACAGACTTATAAGCGAAGCCGAAAGGCACCTGTTCTCTCCGTCATTGCGATCATTTTTTTTGTTCTAAACCACACCTGAGAACCTTCTAGTTACGGAGATGTTGGGTCAAAGTTCCAACTTTTTCACAAGTTTTTTTTAAATACATATTTTTAATGTAAGATTTTTACTTTAAACACCTCCAGGACCCCCTTACTATTCAATCCATCCATCAGCACAATGTTTTGAGTGCGTTACATTGAGCCCTACAGTAAAACGTGATTTTTCAGCCCAAAAAAAAATAGTCGTTTCCCAGCACAAATTTTTGCGTAAAGTTACTTAGTTTGATGTACATAATGCTTGGTCGACGGCTTCGTGAAGAGTCTGTTTACACCTTGTATTAGTTTTGCCTAATATCTAACAAAATGGCGAAGCTCGTAACAAAGACAAAAATAGAACTCGATCGTGTACCTCTATACCGTGAACCAGTGCACCATTACCCCGAGAAAAATGAAAACTGATAATTATCTGTATTCTTCAAATGATCGATAAACAAATACTACAAGAAAAAATATTAATAAACTTACTCTGGAACAAATATTAATTAGATTCTTTTGTTTATAACGAACGGCTGTTGACTTATTTGTAATGTACATATGTCTGTGTGTGTTCATTTTCTTTATCTTAGCTACTGCTTATATATTATTGTGTTATAAGCTCGTGCGTGACTAATCGCTATCGCATGTGTGTGTGCGGTCCTTTATGTCGACTGTGTGTAGCGGTTTTATTTGTAAAAAAAAGAGAAATAAAAAGAAAAGCATAAATACAAGGAAGCTAATACGTATTTTCTTTAAGAAATCTAGAATGTTTCTAATAGCCAAAAATATTGATTTCAATATATTAAGCACTAGCTTTTCCCGCGGCTTCGCTTACGTTCATTTAGAATTTGACAATTAAACTCTTAACAAACTACGAAAGTTTTTATAATAATAAAATTCAATCATGATTCGAAAGACACGTGGCGCCATCTATTATCATAAGAACGTTATTGTTTTTTTCCTTGGAAACAGTACTTTTTTCGGGATTTATGGTACCCTATGTCCGTTTCTGTACACCTGACAACGTATACCTATGCAACATTTCAGGATGATCGGTTCAGTGTTTTAGGCGTGAAAAGGTAATAAACAAACTTACTTTCGTATTTATAATATTATTATAGTTAGGAAATTTCCATAAAGAAATGTAAAAAAAAGTACTGGGTTCGTTCACATGCAGCGACTGCCTTATAGGCAAAATACTTCATCCGGTTTAAAGATTGCAATCCGGCGTCATTTTCAATCCGGCCGGATTTGATCCGATTCCCTATCGATCCCTTATCGAGTAAGTGTTTTTTGAATATATTTCATGTTAAAACTTTAAATTTTACTTAACTATGTTAAAATGTTACTTTACTAATTTTAGTGTTGTTCAGCAGTTAACAGGGTCGAATCTCTTCTGCATAGGGCCTCTACAGCCATAGCTCAGCGTCAAACGACTCGCACGCACATGCAACACGCATTTAAAAGTACCAACTCATGCAACAGGGCAATTATTTTGGCAAAAATTCTTATCATCGGATGCGGTCACCCGGATCCGGTGTATTAATACCGGATCTAGAAAACGTTTAGTGACACCGAATCTGCCGGATTGCAACCCCTAATCCGGTTACATTGGAAGCCAACCCCAACATAGTTAGGAAAAGGCTAGGCAGATGTTAATTGGGTTGTGTGCTGAGAGCTTCGCCGTGAGAGTTCAGTTTTAATGAAAAGCGACCAATCGGCAGCAAAGTTTTTAGCAAGAACCTCCATGTCAGCTAAATGAATTGATAGTTTTCATTCCATTCGCATATCCTCAAACCCTACGTAGTTTCGAAGAGTTGCCATAATACATTTTACCAACCATTAGGATTAGACATTAGGATTTTTATAGATTTTTTCTGATATTCTTGATTTATTTACTGTTTTTACTATTTCACTCGTCTCTATTTATTATTATTGTTAAATATAGGTATTTTACCTGAAATAAAACACAATTTATTTTATAAGCATTACCAAAAGTGAAATGTAGACCTTGACAGTAATCATAGAAAAAACACAAACACGGGACCATTGACCAATCTTATCTACTTATTTTCAGGTGAAGGTGTAACCAGCTACACAGCAACAGTGCTCCACGCTGCGAAGTCCCTTAGCAAAGGCCTACGAGGTCTCGGAGAGAGCGTGGCACACAGTCTGGCTGGGGGGCGAAGCACCTCGCAGTCTCCATCACCGCCTAATGCCGATATACAGCAGCCAGGAGTCGTTACCATATTGGATATTGAGGTAAGTTCGAAGGAAAAAACAATCTTTATAGGACACACAGCCGCTCGGTGCTGTTATATCTATTTCAACTGTATGCTGAATACACTAAAGTTGTGTTTTAGTTATTGCAGTAAATGTGACACATAAAAGTAAACTACAAAATAACAAGTCGCGCAGAGTATGCGTCACATCACGCGAAACGGCCTTCGGTCAGCATAATGCTTAGACACCAGTCACTATACAATACAGGGACATAGCGCTAATGAGTCTGTTATTAATTTATTTTATTCGACGATATCCGTTCTTGAGATTAAACTCCGTGACTGAATTAAGAGCCTAGCTGTACCCACCGTAGCCCGTTTTGGCAAAATCCAGAACATTATCTATATATATAATAAAATTGTAACAGTCTGTACATTGAAGATATTGAAAAAAAAAAAATATATGGGGTCTTTATTAGAGCAACAGAAGCCAAAACAACAGTTTTTAGAATTTTTGTCCGTCTGTCTTTCTGTCTATACGTTTGTACGCGCATCACGCAAAAACTACTGCATGGATTTAAACGCAGTTTTCACCGCCCTACTACTAGATGCTTATCTTAAAATTTAGGCAACATTTTATCACAGCAAAAAGAAAGCGCAAAAATAAAATATAGATACTAGATTCTAAGTACCACGCGTACGAAGCCGCGGGCAAAATCTAGTTTAAAATAAAATTAAAGCTTTGTGACTATGGATAAAGCTTATTTTCTTTTGACAAAACTCTCAAAAATATATTACGAGTAAATAGTTACTCCTAATATATTTTTCAACAAAATTGCATGTCGTTACGAATCCAATGATCACATACAATATAGTCTTATTCCCAGGGTAACGAGGAAGAAGACGGTCAAGATAGCGAAGAACCTTGCGACCCAGTCGTGGCTCACTTCATAGCCCACTCTGAAGCGATCATCGCCTTGAAGTTCGACGCAAGCGGCATGCTACTGATGACAGCTGACAGGCGAGGACACGACTTCCATGTATTCAGAATCAACCCGCATCCCTGTGGGGCGAGCTTAGCGTCCGTGCATCATCTGTATATACTGCATAGGGGAGATACTACGGCTAAAGTGCAGGTAGGTTGTTTTTACATAAGAATTATATAATACGACCCGAATCAAAATTATAACCTCCCCCTAGAACTCGTCAGTTGCCTACCCAAACCGAAGAGAACCAAAAAGCACAGAGCATCATCCAAAGACGCCGTTCACAGCACGTCATGCCTTCTTATACTTTTCCACTCAGACCGGGTAGGTTGGAAAGGGAAATATCTAAGACTTGTTTAATTTTTGTTTTACTTCCAGGACATAGCAATATCCTGCGACTCCCGCTGGGCGGCCGTGTCCACCCTGCGCGGCACGACGCACGTGTTCGCCATCAGCCCGTACGGCGGCGCCATCGGCGTGCGCACGCACACACAGCCGCGCGTCGTCAACCGTCTGTCGCGCTTCCACCGCTCGGCCGGCCTGCCCATACACACTGCTGCGCAAAAACGAGCTTCTGCTACTGCGGTAACTGTACTATAGTAACTAAAAGGTCAAAATAATCTAGCAAAACTCCGCAGACGTACCTGAACAAGAAAAAACAAACTCATTACGACTACGGAGGACATAGCAATAACTCCGTAGACGTCTCTCATCTCACGCTGCCGCGCGCAGTTCAAATAACGTATTTGGCAACAAGTAAAAATATACAACGTGACGTGGTCTTTACCAGACGTGACGTCAAGTAAAGATCCTGGGGGCGCAGGAGGGCGTGGGGGCATAGTTCGATACTAGCCACCCGCCCCCGAACACACCGCCAGTGAACGAAGGGGCGCGAATGCATACGCCACCATCGCGATAGCTCGTGAATAGTTTTATTAATTTCCTCTTTACTGTTAATAACCCCATACAGGGTGAAATTTTAAAATGAGCGTTGATGTCCAAATCCAAAACTATGAGGAATAGTGAAAGATGCTCGAAGATTTTTAGCTCCCGATTTTGATTCAAACTAAAACTGCACCAATTGATTCTTGAAAATTTGATTTTGGAAAAAAAACACTGTATTTATAACACCATTCGATAGTGTCGCTAGGAATTAATTCAAATAATTTCCCTCTCAGGTGAGTGACAACATGTCCCAGGGCGCGTGGTTCCCCAACCCGCGCCTGCCGCCCTACCCGCTGCCCACCACGCTGTCCCCGCTCGCCCAGCTGCGACCCACTGCCAACATACCCACGCATACCATCACTAGGAACAGTTCAGGTGAGTCCAAAAAAAAATTGACCTTAAATAAAACTTCGTCAACTACATTAGCCGAGATCGAAAAAACTGGAAATCATGCGGAAGCAGAATATTTTTTTTATTCGATGATTCGGCAAACATTCAACTTAACAATCTTCTTCCGCAGGTCGTCAACGCCTATCATCTCTATCCGAAGACAATAACGCAGCTCCGCTACTCGCTCGCGCGCGCTTCGGTCCCGCTATAGGAGGCCGCGCGCCTGCGCCTGTGGCCGCGCTGTACCTCATGGCGGCCAACGGGTCGCTCTTACATCTGCTGCTACATCCGAGACCGCTGTCTAGTAAGTTATACTGGTTCTATACAATAACGCAGCTCCGCTATAGGAGGCCGCGCGCCTGCGCCTGTGGCCGCGCTGTACCTCATGGCGGCCAACGGGTCGCTCTTACATCTGCTGCTACATCCGAGACCGCTGTCTAGTAAGTTATACTGGTTCTATACAATAACGCAGCTCCGCTATAGGAGGCCGCGCGCCTGCGCCTGTGGCCGCGCTGTACCTCATGGCGGCCAACGGGTCGCTCTTACATCTGTTGCTACATCCGAGACCGCTGTCTAGTAAGTTATACTGGTTCTATACAATAACGCAGCTCCGCTATAGGAGGCCGCGCGCCTGCGCCTGTGGCCGCGCTGTACCTCATGGCGGCCAACGGGTCGCTCTTACATCTGCTGCTACATCCGAGACCGCTGTCTAGTAAGTTATACTGGTTCTATACAATAACGCAGCTCCGCTATAGGAGGCCGCGCGCCTGCGCCTGTGGCCGCGCTGTACCTCATGGCGGCCAACGGGTCGCTCTTACATCTGTTGCTACATCCGAGACCGCTGTCTAGTAAGTTATACTGGTTCTATACAATAACGCAGCTCCGCTATAGGAGGCCGCGCGCCTGCGCCTGTGGCCGCGCTGTACCTCATGGCGGCCAACGGGTCGCTCTTACATCTGTTGCTACATCCGAGACCGCTGTCTAGTAAGTTATACTGGTTCTATACAATAACGCAGCTCCGCTATAGGAGGCCGCGCGCCTGCGCCTGTGGCCGCGCTGTACCTCATGGCGGCCAACGGGTCGCTCTTACATCTGCTGCTACATCCGAGACCGCTGTCTAGTAAGTTATACTGGTTCTATACAATAACGCAGCTCCGCTATAGGAGGCCGCGCGCCTGCGCCTGTGGCCGCGCTGTACCTCATGGCGGCCAACGGGTCGCTCTTACATCTGCTGCTACATCCGAGACCGCTGTCTAGTAAGTTATACTGGTTCTATACAATAACGCAGCTCCGCTATAGGAGGCCGCGCGCCTGCGCCTGTGGCCGCGCTGTACCTCATGGCGGCCAACGGGTCGCTCTTACATCTGCTGCTACATCCGAGACCGCTGTCTAGTAAGTTATACTGGTTCTATACAATAACGCAGCTCCGCTATAGGAGGCCGCGCGCCTGCGCCTGTGGCCGCGCTGTACCTCATGGCGGCCAACGGGTCGCTCTTACATCTGTTGCTACATCCGAGACCGCTGTCTAGTAAGTTATACTGGTTCTATACAATAACGCAGCTCCGCTATAGGAGGCCGCGCGCCTGCGCCTGTGGCCGCGCTGTACCTCATGGCGGCCAACGGGTCGCTCTTACATCTGTTGCTACATCCGAGACCGCTGTCTAGTAAGTTATACTGGTTCTATACAATAACGCAGCTCCGCTATAGGAGGCCGCGCGCCTGCGCCTGTGGCCGCGCTGTACCTCATGGCGGCCAACGGGTCGCTCTTACATCTGCTGCTACATCCGAGACCGCTGTCTAGTAAGTTATACTGGTTCTATACAATAACGCAGCTCCGCTATAGGAGGCCGCGCGCCTGCGCCTGTGGCCGCGCTGTACCTCATGGCGGCCAACGGGTCGCTCTTACATCTGCTGCTACATCCGAGACCGCTGTCTAGTAAGTTATACTGGTTCTATACAATAACGCAGCTCCGCTATAGGAGGCCGCGCGCCTGCGCCTGTGGCCGCGCTGTACCTCATGGCGGCCAACGGGTCGCTCTTACATCTGTTGCTACATCCGAGACCGCTGTCTAGTAAGTTATACTGGTTCTATACAATAACGCAGCTCCGCTATAGGAGGCCGCGCGCCTGCGCCTGTGGCCGCGCTGTACCTCATGGCGGCCAACGGGTCGCTCTTACATCTGCTGCTACATCCGAGACCGCTGTCTAGTAAGTTATACTGGTTCTATACAATAACGCAGCTCCGCTATAGGAGGCCGCGCGCCTGCGCCTGTGGCCGCGCTGTACCTCATGGCGGCCAACGGGTCGCTCTTACATCTGCTGCTACATCCGAGACCGCTGTCTAGTAAGTTATACTGGTTCTATACAATAACGCAGCTCCGCTATAGGAGGCCGCGCGCCTGCGCCTGTGGCCGCGCTGTACCTCATGGCGGCCAACGGGTCGCTCTTACATCTGTTGCTACATCCGAGACCGCTGTCTAGTAAGTTATACTGGTTCTATACAATAACGCAGCTCCGCTATAGGAGGCCGCGCGCCTGCGCCTGTGGCCGCGCTGTACCTCATGGCGGCCAACGGGTCGCTCTTACATCTGCTGCTACATCCGAGACCGCTGTCTAGTAAGTTATACTGGTTCTATACAATAACGCAGCTCCGCTATAGGAGGCCGCGCGCCTGCGCCTGTGGCCGCGCTGTACCTCATGGCGGCCAACGGGTCGCTCTTACATCTGCTGCTACATCCGAGACCGCTGTCTAGTAAGTTATACTGGTTCTATACAATAACGCAGCTCCGCTATAGGAGGCCGCGCGCCTGCGCCTGTGGCCGCGCTGTACCTCATGGCGGCCAACGGGTCGCTCTTACATCTGCTGCTACATCCGAGACCGCTGTCTAGTAAGTTATACTGGTTCTATACAATAACGCAGCTCCGCTATAGGAGGCCGCGCGCCTGCGCCTGTGGCCGCGCTGTACCTCATGGCGGCCAACGGGTCGCTCTTACATCTGCTGCTACATCCGAGACCGCTGTCTAGTAAGTTATACTGGTTCTATACAATAACGCAGCTCCGCTATAGGAGGCCGCGCGCCTGCGCCTGTGGCCGCGCTGTACCTCATGGCGGCCAACGGGTCGCTCTTACATCTGCTGCTACATCCGAGACCGCTGTCTAGTAAGTTATACTGGTTCTATACAATAACGCAGCTCCGCTATAGGAGGCCGCGCGCCTGCGCCTGTGGCCGCGCTGTACCTCATGGCGGCCAACGGGTCGCTCTTACATCTGCTGCTACATCCGAGACCGCTGTCTAGTAAGTTATACTGGTTCTATACAATAACGCAGCTCCGCTATAGGAGGCCGCGCGCCTGCGCCTGTGGCCGCGCTGTACCTCATGGCGGCCAACGGGTCGCTCTTACATCTGCTGCTACATCCGAGACCGCTGTCTAGTAAGTTATACTGGTTCTATACAATAACGCAGCTCCGCTATAGGAGGCCGCGCGCCTGCGCCTGTGGCCGCGCTGTACCTCATGGCGGCCAACGGGTCGCTCTTACATCTGCTGCTACATCCGAGACCGCTGTCTAGTAAGTTATACTGGTTCTATACAATAACGCAGCTCCGCTATAGGAGGCCGCGCGCCTGCGCCTGTGGCCGCGCTGTACCTCATGGCGGCCAACGGGTCGCTCTTACATCTGCTGCTACATCCGAGACCGCTGTCTAGTAAGTTATACTGGTTCTATACAATAACGCAGCTCCGCTATAGGAGGCCGCGCGCCTGCGCCTGTGGCCGCGCTGTACCTCATGGCGGCCAACGGGTCGCTCTTACATCTGCTGCTACATCCGAGACCGCTGTCTAGTAAGTTATACTGGTTCTATACAATAACGCAGCTCCGCTATAGGAGGCCGCGCGCCTGCGCCTGTGGCCGCGCTGTACCTCATGGCGGCCAACGGGTCGCTCTTACATCTGCTGCTACATCCGAGACCGCTGTCTAGTAAGTTATACTGGTTCTATACAATAACGCAGCTCCGCTATAGGAGGCCGCGCGCCTGCGCCTGTGGCCGCGCTGTACCTCATGGCGGCCAACGGGTCGCTCTTACATCTGCTGCTACATCCGAGACCGCTGTCTAGTAAGTTATACTGGTTCTATACAATAACGCAGCTCCGCTATAGGAGGCCGCGCGCCTGCGCCTGTGGCCGCGCTGTACCTCATGGCGGCCAACGGGTCGCTCTTACATCTGCTGCTACATCCGAGACCGCTGTCTAGTAAGTTATACTGGTTCTATACAATAACGCAGCTCCGCTATAGGAGGCCGCGCGCCTGCGCCTGTGGCCGCGCTGTACCTCATGGCGGCCAACGGGTCGCTCTTACATCTGCTGCTACATCCGAGACCGCTGTCTAGTAAGTTATACTGGTTCTATACAATAACGCAGCTCCGCTATAGGAGGCCGCGCGCCTGCGCCTGTGGCCGCGCTGTACCTCATGGCGGCCAACGGGTCGCTCTTACATCTGCTGCTACATCCGAGACCGCTGTCTAGTAAGTTATACTGGTTCTATACAATAACGCAGCTCCGCTATAGGAGGCCGCGCGCCTGCGCCTGTGGCCGCGCTGTACCTCATGGCGGCCAACGGGTCGCTCTTACATCTGCTGCTACATCCGAGACCGCTGTCTAGTAAGTTATACTGGTTCTATACAATAACGCAGCTCCGCTATAGGAGGCCGCGCGCCTGCGCCTGTGGCCGCGCTGTACCTCATGGCGGCCAACGGGTCGCTCTTACATCTGCTGCTACATCCGAGACCGCTGTCTAGTAAGTTATACTGGTTCTATACAATAACGCAGCTCCGCTATAGGAGGCCGCGCGCCTGCGCCTGTGGCCGCGCTGTACCTCATGGCGGCCAACGGGTCGCTCTTACATCTGCTGCTACATCCGAGACCGCTGTCTAGTAAGTTATACTGGTTCTATACAATAACGCAGCTCCGCTATAGGAGGCCGCGCGCCTGCGCCTGTGGCCGCGCTGTACCTCATGGCGGCCAACGGGTCGCTCTTACATCTGCTGCTACATCCGAGACCGCTGTCTAGTAAGTTATACTGGTTCTATACAATAACGCAGCTCCGCTATAGGAGGCCGCGCGCCTGCGCCTGTGGCCGCGCTGTACCTCATGGCGGCCAACGGGTCGCTCTTACATCTGCTGCTACATCCGAGACCGCTGTCTAGTAAGTTATACTGGTTCTATACAATAACGCAGCTCCGCTATAGGAGGCCGCGCGCCTGCGCCTGTGGCCGCGCTGTACCTCATGGCGGCCAACGGGTCGCTCTTACATCTGCTGCTACATCCGAGACCGCTGTCTAGTAAGTTATACTGGTTCTATACAATAACGCAGCTCCGCTATAGGAGGCCGCGCGCCTGCGCCTGTGGCCGCGCTGTACCTCATGGCGGCCAACGGGTCGCTCTTACATCTGCTGCTACATCCGAGACCGCTGTCTAGTAAGTTATACTGGTTCTATACAATAACGCAGCTCCGCTATAGGAGGCCGCGCGCCTGCGCCTGTGGCCGCGCTGTACCTCATGGCGGCCAACGGGTCGCTCTTACATCTGCTGCTACATCCGAGACCGCTGTCTAGTAAGTTATACTGGTTCTATACAATAACGCAGCTCCGCTATAGGAGGCCGCGCGCCTGCGCCTGTGGCCGCGCTGTACCTCATGGCGGCCAACGGGTCGCTCTTACATCTGCTGCTACATCCGAGACCGCTGTCTAGTAAGTTATACTGGTTCTATACAATAACGCAGCTCCGCTATAGGAGGCCGCGCGCCTGCGCCTGTGGCCGCGCTGTACCTCATGGCGGCCAACGGGTCGCTCTTACATCTGCTGCTACATCCGAGACCGCTGTCTAGTAAGTTATACTGGTTCTATACAATAACGCAGCTCCGCTATAGGAGGCCGCGCGCCTGCGCCTGTGGCCGCGCTGTACCTCATGGCGGCCAACGGGTCGCTCTTACATCTGCTGCTACATCCGAGACCGCTGTCTAGTAAGTTATACTGGTTCTATACAATAACGCAGCTCCGCTATAGGAGGCCGCGCGCCTGCGCCTGTGGCCGCGCTGTACCTCATGGCGGCCAACGGGTCGCTCTTACATCTGCTGCTACATCCGAGACCGCTGTCTAGTAAGTTATACTGGTTCTATACAATAACGCAGCTCCGCTATAGGAGGCCGCGCGCCTGCGCCTGTGGCCGCGCTGTACCTCATGGCGGCCAACGGGTCGCTCTTACATCTGCTGCTACATCCGAGACCGCTGTCTAGTAAGTTATACTGGTTCTATACAATAACGCAGCTCCGCTATAGGAGGCCGCGCGCCTGCGCCTGTGGCCGCGCTGTACCTCATGGCGGCCAACGGGTCGCTCTTACATCTGCTGCTACATCCGAGACCGCTGTCTAGTAAGTTATACTGGTTCTATACAATAACGCAGCTCCGCTATAGGAGGCCGCGCGCCTGCGCCTGTGGCCGCGCTGTACCTCATGGCGGCCAACGGGTCGCTCTTACATCTGCTGCTACATCCGAGACCGCTGTCTAGTAAGTTATACTGGTTCTATACAATAACGCAGCTCCGCTATAGGAGGCCGCGCGCCTGCGCCTGTGGCCGCGCTGTACCTCATGGCGGCCAACGGGTCGCTCTTACATCTGCTGCTACATCCGAGACCGCTGTCTAGTAAGTTATACTGGTTCTATACAATAACGCAGCTCCGCTATAGGAGGCCGCGCGCCTGCGCCTGTGGCCGCGCTGTACCTCATGGCGGCCAACGGGTCGCTCTTACATCTGCTGCTACATCCGAGACCGCTGTCTAGTAAGTTATACTGGTTCTATACAATAACGCAGCTCCGCTATAGGAGGCCGCGCGCCTGCGCCTGTGGCCGCGCTGTACCTCATGGCGGCCAACGGGTCGCTCTTACATCTGCTGCTACATCCGAGACCGCTGTCTAGTAAGTTATACTGGTTCTATACAATAACGCAGCTCCGCTATAGGAGGCCGCGCGCCTGCGCCTGTGGCCGCGCTGTACCTCATGGCGGCCAACGGGTCGCTCTTACATCTGCTGCTACATCCGAGACCGCTGTCTAGTAAGTTATACTGGTTCTATACAATAACGCAGCTCCGCTATAGGAGGCCGCGCGCCTGCGCCTGTGGCCGCGCTGTACCTCATGGCGGCCAACGGGTCGCTCTTACATCTGCTGCTACATCCGAGACCGCTGTCTAGTAAGTTATACTGGTTCTATACAATAACGCAGCTCCGCTATAGGAGGCCGCGCGCCTGCGCCTGTGGCCGCGCTGTACCTCATGGCGGCCAACGGGTCGCTCTTACATCTGCTGCTACATCCGAGACCGCTGTCTAGTAAGTTATACTGGTTCTATACAATAACGCAGCTCCGCTATAGGAGGCCGCGCGCCTGCGCCTGTGGCCGCGCTGTACCTCATGGCGGCCAACGGGTCGCTCTTACATCTGCTGCTACATCCGAGACCGCTGTCTAGTAAGTTATACTGGTTCTATACAATAACGCAGCTCCGCTATAGGAGGCCGCGCGCCTGCGCCTGTGGCCGCGCTGTACCTCATGGCGGCCAACGGGTCGCTCTTACATCTGCTGCTACATCCGAGACCGCTGTCTAGTAAGTTATACTGGTTCTATACAATAACGCAGCTCCGCTATAGGAGGCCGCGCGCCTGCGCCTGTGGCCGCGCTGTACCTCATGGCGGCCAACGGGTCGCTCTTACATCTGCTGCTACATCCGAGACCGCTGTCTAGTAAGTTATACTGGTTCTATACAATAACGCAGCTCCGCTATAGGAGGCCGCGCGCCTGCGCCTGTGGCCGCGCTGTACCTCATGGCGGCCAACGGGTCGCTCTTACATCTGCTGCTACATCCGAGACCGCTGTCTAGTAAGTTATACTGGTTCTATACAATAACGCAGCTCCGCTATAGGAGGCCGCGCGCCTGCGCCTGTGGCCGCGCTGTACCTCATGGCGGCCAACGGGTCGCTCTTACATCTGCTGCTACATCCGAGACCGCTGTCTAGTAAGTTATACTGGTTCTATACAATAACGCAGCTCCGCTATAGGAGGCCGCGCGCCTGCGCCTGTGGCCGCGCTGTACCTCATGGCGGCCAACGGGTCGCTCTTACATCTGCTGCTACATCCGAGACCGCTGTCTAGTAAGTTATACTGGTTCTATACAATAACGCAGCTCCGCTATAGGAGGCCGCGCGCCTGCGCCTGTGGCCGCGCTGTACCTCATGGCGGCCAACGGGTCGCTCTTACATCTGCTGCTACATCCGAGACCGCTGTCTAGTAAGTTATACTGGTTCTATACAATAACGCAGCTCCGCTATAGGAGGCCGCGCGCCTGCGCCTGTGGCCGCGCTGTACCTCATGGCGGCCAACGGGTCGCTCTTACATCTGCTGCTACATCCGAGACCGCTGTCTAGTAAGTTATACTGGTTCTATACAATAACGCAGCTCCGCTATAGGAGGCCGCGCGCCTGCGCCTGTGGCCGCGCTGTACCTCATGGCGGCCAACGGGTCGCTCTTACATCTGCTGCTACATCCGAGACCGCTGTCTAGTAAGTTATACTGGTTCTATACAATAACGCAGCTCCGCTATAGGAGGCCGCGCGCCTGCGCCTGTGGCCGCGCTGTACCTCATGGCGGCCAACGGGTCGCTCTTACATCTGTTGCTACATCCGAGACCGCTGTCTAGTAAGTTATACTGGTTCTATACAATAACGCAGCTCCGCTATAGGAGGCCGCGCGCCTGCGCCTGTGGCCGCGCTGTACCTCATGGCGGCCAACGGGTCGCTCTTACATCTGCTGCTACATCCGAGACCGCTGTCTAGTAAGTTATACTGGTTCTATACAATAACGCAGCTCCGCTATAGGAGGCCGCGCGCCTGCGCCTGTGGCCGCGCTGTACCTCATGGCGGCCAACGGGTCGCTCTTACATCTGTTGCTACATCCGAGACCGCTGTCTAGTAAGTTATACTGGTTCTATACAATAACGCAGCTCCGCTATAGGAGGCCGCGCGCCTGCGCCTGTGGCCGCGCTGTACCTCATGGCGGCCAACGGGTCGCTCTTACATCTGCTGCTACATCCGAGACCGCTGTCTAGTAAGTTATACTGGTTCTATACAATAACGCAGCTCCGCTATAGGAGGCCGCGCGCCTGCGCCTGTGGCCGCGCTGTACCTCATGGCGGCCAACGGGTCGCTCTTACAGAGTAGTTGCGCGTGCGCATACGATACATTTACCTTCGAATGAGTTCAAAAAAAATGCATTGTTTGTGATTAGTTACAAAATTCAACATTATAGTTATTGTGTACACTATCGCAATAGATAACCCTCTAAAAATAGTCGTAAGATGGAGAAAAATAAATAAAAATAAATTTTACCTTCAGACCCTGTTTATCAACAGTCTGTACCTCCTTTGCTATCGTTATACATTGTGTTATCTCTCTAGGTCTTTCAAAGGAGAAGATCTGCGACGACTCAGCCATCGAGTTGGAAGTGGAGCCGGTGTCTCAGTGGCCTCTACAGCGTCCTGCCGCCGCCGCCGACCTGCTGGCGCCACTGCCGCCTTCCAACCCTCTGTTACAGCCGCAGACCTGCAGGGTAACTACACATTTTTAATAATAGCTCCGGACCCCAAGCTCAGCTATGCAACTGCTTCATGGGTCCATCCATCGATCGAGGTCGACCTACGTTTGTTGTGGAACTATCCATTGCCTTAAACCTTCTGTTTGTAGATCTTAAACAATACCTGACAAGATTGGTATCTTAAGAAAGCTTTGAAATAAAGCGCTAAACTTGATGTAGCATATTTGACAATTTTTCCAGTTGATAATATCAAAACCCCAGTGTGCCCCAATGATAACGACGATCTACAGCAGCAAAAACAAAGAATTTTAAACAAAAACGTTTATTACAGAGATGCGCAGATATGTGTATGAGTGAGGAAGAGCGCTGGCTGTCCCAAGTGGAGATAGTGACGCACGCGGGCCCGCATCGACGACTGTGGATGGGGCCGCAGTTCGTCTTCAAGACTTATAACAGCACGGGGTGAGTAAGAACTTCACAAATATAACGCAGTTTAATTCTTTCAGTTTTGGTGGTTAGTTTGCTAACCACCTATTCTAGGTTGTTTAAAAAATATTTCCACGTCATCTATCGACAATGCACTGAACTATTATGCTTTTTAAAGTAGTTGTTGACCGTGTGTTGTATAAACCCCCATGGTGGTTAGTAAACGATAGATATAAGCGATTTGGTGTACGTTGTTAGCTTATATTTGATGAATAAGTGAATATGAATACACAAGCCCCCTTATTCCAAAAGCTTTTTTTGGTATTTTCGGAAAATATTTTTTTCTTAACCCTTTCAGTGCCCAGCACCCGACACACGGGTCGAACAATAAATTCGTTCGTTCGCACAACCCGTAATTGTAGCTATGGACACGCTAGTCGGGTTCTGGGTATGGATACAAGTCATATATAGTGTACGGTGCGTACACTTGCAGAGATGTTGTTGAGGTTGTTGTTCAGGTTTGGAGCGCGTAGAGAAAGATTCACTTAGTTTCCGTTAGGTTTATAGCGTTTAATTGTGTTTACAATAAAAACTGTTGACGATTCCGTTCTCTAATGTTAGTCACCGCGTAGCAGTAATTGCACTCACCGATTTATTATGTTGTATCGGTATTTATAGAAACAAAACATGTACGTCAGTCATTTTAGGACTGTACATCTTGGCAACCCCAAAAGGAGAAATCAACGAGAAGAGAAAGGAAAAGCCATTACAAAGTTAATTAACAAAGTAAAAAGAAAAGTAAAAAGTATAAGTAAAAATAATAATTAATCAAATTGAAAGGCGATGTTCCTGCTCCCAGATCGAGGCTCCACTCGCAAGTCCTTTGTTGTTTGTGCTGCGCCTGTTTCTTCCTGGCACTCCGGTTTCTTGATAACTTGAAGTTCAATTTCTTCAGGTGGCTGACTAGCCGTTTTGTTATTGGCGTGTTTCGTGCACCTGTTTGGGCAACGATTCCTCCCAACCACCACAAGTGCTACTATGATGGCGGCTGTCAGCAATGAGTAGGAGACGGCATATTGGTGGATGTCATGACTTGTCATTGTTGGTGGTGAAGCTTCATTTTTCCTCTGAGTTACAATTTTTTCTTCAATTGTTTGAATTTCTTGATTGGTGCCTTTCGACTGAAGGATGTTTGGCGCATAGTGATATGTTAAGTTCACTATCTTGTTGATAGATGTATCAACTGTTGGAGCTGTGAACCCATAATCCATCTTCATGTGGTCTTTGTATTGACGTTGAGCGTAGATGGTCAGGTCAGTGGATTGCAAGACGCACCCCTGAGGTAATGTCACTATGCTTGATGATGAGATGGTTTGTGATGTCACGTCGTTGTTGCATATGATTCGTAATGAACACGTTTCGCAGCAAATCGCCAGCCAGCTGTTTTGTGTTTGTAGCTCTATCCAACTGTCCTTACATGACGCACGTTCTACGTCACAAGGTCTGCTGTTTCGATGTGAAAGCAGTTTTGCTTCACATGGAGCATCTTTGCTGTGTAGGTTAAATGATGGCAGGTTTTTCTTGCATAATAAATTCTGCGATTTTTGTTGTGTGCAGTGTTTCAAGTCATCTTCAGACATACTCATGTAAACGTTTTTCTTAAAGTTGACAGCGATGTACTTGTTTGATAAGTGCACATATGTAGTTTCTTTAGCAATCCTCACAGGTAAAGGTATAGCATTGTATATATCGAAATCTTCATTAGCTACTAGTGGGATATGTGCTTCGAACAGAAAATAATTTTCAGTAACTCGAGCTTTCACATTGATTAGTTTGTACATATCCTTTATGTTTTCTTTGTAGTTTTCGACTGGTAGCGATAGAGTTTTCGGAAGGTTTCCGGATATTTCCGTTAGTTTTTGCATCAGACGAACCGGAGCTATCAGATGAACGTCCACGTGTCCTTGGTAGACGTTTGTTAGAGTGTTGAACAGCATCTCCTGGAACGTCCTCAAACTGCTGATCAGTAGGTATGTCGTTAACGAAGCAGAATTGATATAGGTTGTGGCCGACAATATTTCCATTTCCGTTTCGATGGATGCTATGTTTGCGTTTGTCTGATTGATGAAGTTATCAATGAAGTTGAATTGGCGTTGAATATTCTCTTCACTTCGTTTTAGTACTTGGTCTTCAAGCTCTACAATAGTTGTTTGGTTCTTGATCAACTCGAGTAGGTATTTTTCGTTAGTTTGCAATGATTGAATGTCGTTTTGGTATTTCTTCGCAAATTGTTGGTCCAATATTCCAAACAAACTATTAGCCACGTAGCCGACTCCGTCGATAAGTCCCCGCTTCTTCCTGTTACTTAAGTGCTTGTGGGGATTGATAAGTATGGAGTTATAATAATTTAGAAGTTCCATTTCATGACTTAATTGTTCCATGGTTGACCTACAGTGTTGTAAGTTCGTTTTATGACACAGATTCTTGATGTTATCGAAATACGTTTGTGTACGATGAGTTCCTTCCCAGTAGTTTGTTAGATTGTAATACATCATCAATATCCATTCATCGTGCACTACTTGCATTTTGCCGACGGTGTCATAGTATATGGGCCGCTCGCGTTCCAAGTTTGTAATTTGAGTATTTAACGCCGGCGCTCCGCGCGTGCCATCAGTGGCGCTAAAAGATCCCGTTACAAATGTAAACAATGATAACATTGCTATTAGTAACATTGAAATAGGATTCCTTGACCTAGTCCGCCGTTTATTATTAGAATTCTGTTGAGGCTTGTTTTTCATGTCGTTTTCTTTGACCTCCTCAATTTCTGAGTTCAGTGGTAATGGCGATAATTTTGTTATTGGGCGTTTCATGATCCCTGCTTGAGTTTTGACGGTCGTAACTCGAACATATCCATCAGATCCTGGATGAGTCTCCAGTATACGACCTAGGGCCCATTTTCCCGGCGGTAGATTGTTTTCTTTCACCAGTACTACATCGCCTTCTTTGACGTTTTTAGAAGGCTTGTTCCACTTACTACGTGTTTGTAGAGTAGTCAGGTAATCGTTTGACCAGTTTTTCCAATATTGTTGAAACATATGCTCGGTAAGCTGCCACCTACGGCGTAAATCGATGTTATTTATGTCACTGTAATCAGACAGCGGCATGGATAATATTGGGCTTCCTGTTAGGAAGTGTCCAGGAGTAAGGCAGTTGTAAAATTCTTCTGGATCTTCAGTTAGCGGGCACAGGGGTCTTGAATTTAAGCAGGCTTCTATCTTTGCTAACAACGTTATGAACTCCTCGTATGTTAGTTTTTGGTCACCGAGTACTCGTCGTAGATGATGCTTCATCGATTTGACAGCAGCTTCCCACAGACCGCCAGCAGTGGGCCAGGCGGGGGCGTTGAAATGCCACTCCACCTCCAGTTTGGCCAGCTCGTTGAAGAGATCCGGTTTCAATAGTTGTCTGAACTCTTCGAACTCTTGACGAAGTACCTTCGCAGCGCCAATAAAGTTTGTACCACAGTCGGAATACATGTGCTTAGGGGTGCCACGCCTCGCACACAGTCTCTGGAAGGCTGCAATAAACGTTTCTGTGCTGAGGTCGGACACGAGTTCTATATGAACGGCTTTTGTCACCATACATATAAATATGGCTATGTAGCCCTTCGAAGTTTTGACGCCTCTACCCTTGTTGTGTTTGACATCAACATGACCGGTAAAATCTACTCCGGTGTGCGTGAAGGGTCGGCAAGGAGTGATCCTTTGCTGTGGTAAGTCTCCCATGAGTTGGTAGCCCTCTGTCTTGTTGAAGCGATGACAGCGTACACATTTTCGAAGTTGGTTCTTAACGGCCCGGTTTCCGCCGACGATCCAGTAGCGTTGTCTTATATAAGCCAACGTCAGCCGAGCTCCTCCATGCAACGTTGTTGAATGGGCTTCTTCTATAAGCAGTTGGGTAAGTCGTCCTCTATGCGGTATGATGATTGGATTCTTCATCATCCTGGGTAGGCTTGAATGTTTAAGGCGACCTCCGACACAAATAATTCCTGTTTTGTTTAAATAGGGATTCAATTTGAGTATTGCGCTTTTATTAGATACTGTTTCGTTGTTCACAAGTTGTTTGTATTCCGAATTGAACTCCAGTCGCTGCGTGTGCATAATGATACTTTTACGCGCTGCGCTTAGTTCACTTGTCGTTAGGTATGTAGTTTCTGACTTTGTTCTATTGCGCAAAATTGTAATGAAGCGCGAAATCCATGCGATGACCCGGATTACTCGTGTCAATGAACTGTGTTTGTTCAATAAATTTGTTATTATGTTATTGTCATTGTTTTCTTGTGAAGGTTTTTTGACTTGAATGTGATTTATGCCGCCAAAATTGGTTTGGAAAGCGCATGGTATATCTTCCGATAGATCTTGTTTTGTTAAAAAATCGGGACCATGCCACCATAGATTGAAACTTATCAGTTTGCTTGGCAAAAGACCTCTTGATGCACAGTCAGCGGGATTCTGCTCTGATTTGACATAACGCCATTGAGCTGCAGGAATGACGCTTTTGATCTTTGTAACTCTGTTGGCTACGTACGTCTCCCATCTTGATGGTTCTCCTTGAATCCACGCCAGTACAACTTGAGAATCTGACCAAGCCCGTATTGATACGTTTCCATGGAACGTTTGCTTGATTTTCTCCATTAGATCAGCCAGTAGTTGAGCGCCACACAGTTCAAGTCTAGGTAGTGTTGTTTTTTGTGCCAGTGGAGCCACCCTTGTTCGAGCAGCTAGTAGAGTTATGATGGGTTGACCATGTTCATTAAGCACTTTGCTGTATATAACACAAGCGTAAGCCTTTTCACTTGCGTCACAGAAGCCTAATAACTCGACGTTTTCTTGTGTATTGCCAATCCATCTGTTTAACGTTATTTTGCTAACGCACGGGAGATCTGTTCTCAGGTTCAGCCACTCAGACTCGGTGTTGCTGGGCACCTTGTCATCCCAGCTAAGTTTACTCATCCAGAGTTTCTGGAATAGTAGTTTGGCTTTGATCGTCACTGGGGAGACCCAACCCAGTGGATCGTAAAATCTTGATATGGCTGAGAGTAAAGTTCTTTTTGTTAGTTGTTTTGTGTTTTCAACAGGCCAGTTAAAGTGGAAAGTGTCGCTGTTTGGATTCCAACCGAGTCCCAATGTTTTTGCTGATTCTTCACCTTTAAAATCAAGTATGTTTTGAGTTGAAATTTGATCCTCGCGTAAGTCTTCCACTATAGCTCGGTCATTGGCTGTCCACTTTCGTAGATTCATGCCTCCTCCTCTTAACAATTGGATTAGGGATTGTTGCAGTTTTTTCGCTTCTTTGAGATTGTTATGACCGCTGATGACGTCATCTACATAGCATTCTTCTGTAAGTATCTTGGCAGCTTCAGGATGTTTATAACCATCGTCAATGGCTAATTGTTTCAATGTCCGCATAGCTAGCCACGGTGCACATTTGGTCCCGTAGGTTACGGTACAGAGCTGATAATCGCGAAGGTGGTGATCTCGTGAGTCCCGCCATACAATTCTCTGTAGATGTTGTTGTTCTTTTGAGATCCAAATGCAGCGGTACATTTTTTCAATGTCAGCTGTGAATGCGTATTTATAAGTTCGCCATTTAAATATGAGAGCCTGAATATCTTTTTGTAGATTGACGCCCTTTTCCATGACGTTGTTCAAACTGACGCCGCTCGTCGTTCGTTGAGAAGCGTTAAATACAACCCTCAACTTTGTTGTTGTTGAGTTTTCTCTCAGGACACCGTGATGTGGTAAGAAGTAGATGTCAGTAGATATCTGACACGCAGGTTTCATGTGACCCAGATCTGCATACTCTTCCATGAATTGTTTATACATTGATGAAAGTTTTTCATTGTTTTCCAGCCGTTTTTCTAACTGTAAGAACTGCGAAACTGCAATTTTTCTAGACTTGCCTAGTTTTTCTTCGTAGTCTGGAAAGAGAGGCATTTTGACGATGTACTTTCCATCCGCTGATCTTCTCACCGTTTCTTTGTAAAATTGTTCGCACTGGTCGTCCTTGGGAATGTCTTTCGTGTTTTGAATTTCTTCATTCTCCCAAAATTTTGTTAGGTCCTCTAAGTCAAATAGAGTAGCATGGCAACCGAACGTTTGTTTCATCTTCCCGCATAAAATCCACCCAATTTGCGTATGTTGTGCAACTGGGGAGCTGTTATTGCCTTTTAATACCCCTTCTAGGATAATTTCGGAATACACGTCTGCTCCTAGTAATAGGTCGATTGGTCGAGATACGTTGAAGTCAGGATCAGCGAGTTTCAAGTTCTCTAAGTGCGACCATGTACCTTTTTCGAACGTTCTCGTTGGCAAATTGTTTGTAAGCTTAGTCATAATAAGCGCTTGGGTCTCAAAACTATAATCGGAGTGAATCGATTGGCAGGTAAATTTCAATTTTCCCCTGCACTCTCTGGAAACAGAGCCGATTCCCGATACGGACGCGTTGATCCCATTCCGAGGAAGACGTAATATTTGTGCAGCGTTTTCTGTTATCAAGTTCACTTGTGAGCCTTGATCGAGTAGTGCACGCAATGTTACGTAGGTGCCATCTATGGATTTAACTTTTAGCTGGACCGTAGTCAGTAGAACTTCCATGTTGTCTTTATACAGATGGTTGGATGTTGGCTGTTGAGTTGATGATGAAGAGCGTTGCTCAATGTTGTTTTTTCCAGTCGTTGACGGGATGTTTTGTTTGTCCGAATTATGCAATAATGTGTTGTGTTTCAAGTTGCATTCTTTGCAGGTTTTCGTCGATTTGCACTCGTTGTTGCCGTGGCTGAATAGGCAGTTTTTGCACAGCTGCAGTTTCGAAACTGTGTCATTTCGTTTGCCGAAGTCCATTCGAAGGAATTTGTCACATTGGCGCAATACGTGACTTTCATTGCAAAATGGGCATTTTCCATGTAGAGCGTGATAGTTGTTAGTTTTATTTTGATTGAAATTATAATATTGTTTCTTCATCTGGGTTTGCTTGTTGAATATTTTCCCGTTAGATGATTTTTCTGGAGCTGCAGTATTCGCTTTCTTAGCTGATTTCATCGTTTCGTATGCCATGAACCGTGTTTCGAGGAAATACAGAAAATCGCGCAGATTTTGCAGTTCTCTGTGATCTTGGAGTTCTTTCATGTAGTCACTGAAAGTATTCGAGTCCAGTTTTTGTGACATTATGTGTACAATGATCGGATCCCAGTTTGACGTGTCAATACCGATGTTAGAGATGCCGTTTAGGCATTCGGTAATGACGTCATGCATCTTCTTCAAGTTGTATGAATCTGCATTTTGTATGATCGGCAGATTTAGCATGTTGTTCATAAATGAAGTAAACTGCAGGCGACGATTATCGTAGCGTTGATTTAGTATATCCCAACATGAGTTATAGTTTTCAGTACTAATCGTCAGATGTTGCACTAAGCGTTCAGCTTCACCTCGCAGTTTAGTCTTTAGGTGCTGCATTTTCTGGACATTGTTGATCATTGGGTTCTTATGTATAGCCTCCAGGAACAGGTCTTTGAAGGAAATCCACTGGCAGTAGTTTCCTGAGAACTCAGGGATTTCGATCTGAGGTGTTGATTTCTGGTAATGGACGGTGGACCAGATTTTAGCGTTGAGTTTCCTCTTCAGTTCATCGTATTTCTGTTCGATGTCTGTAAACATTTGGTAATAATGCTCGTTCGATCCTTTAAGCTGGAAGTCTATTTCCCAGTGAAGTTTATCAATGGGATCCCATTTTGATTTCAGTGTCGTGAAATGGTCTTCCAGTTCCCATCTTTCCGAGGTAGTGACTACGTCAATTTTGGAGATAACACGGTATATCGCATTGAAGTTGCATTCTTGCTTGTTAAGCAAAAATTGAATGTTGTTGTTGTCGTCGTCCTCGGAAGTCCCGCCTAGGTCGAACTTAATGTTTTGTTTACCTAATGTCGCCAGTTTGTTAGTGATGTCCGTTTTAGTTGATAAGAACATTTCCTTAGTTTTCCCAAAGATGTCATCCTTGAAGTATGCTGTGTCCTTATCTTCTAGTTCCAGCATCAGTTGCATATGTCTGCTTTCGAAATCTTGCCATTGGTTTTCTAGCGACGACAAGCGTTTCTTCAAGTATTCCGCAGTTTTTCGTGATGCGGAATCCTTGCGATAGTTGACACATAATGTTTTTATGTTCTCGAAGCACGCTGACTGCAATTCAAGTTTTTCCATTGTTGTGCTTCTTGTTGGTATCGTTCTCAGGTCTGGCACGTCGTTGACGGTGACAGGAGAGCGTTGTGTGGTGTTGCGAAGGCTACTGCGTTGCTCGTAGCTTTCTCCTTTTCAAATCTTGAAATCGTTGTCTTCCTTGATTTGAAATGGTCAGTGGTACTCAGCACCCCTGCGCCTTAGCTACGATATTATGCGACTTCTCAATTTAACTGGGGCGACCCGCTTCTGGGAGACCAGCTAAACCGATTCGCTACCGTAAAGAGACACAAAGGCACCAAATATCCGGCTCGAAGGACCATAAAATGTACGGTGCGTACACTTGCAGAGATGTTGTTGAGGTTGTTGTTCAGGTTTGGAGCGCGTAGAGAAAGATTCACTTAGTTTCCGTTAGGTTTATAGCGTTTAATTGTGTTTACAATAAAAACTGTTGACGATTCCGTTCTCTAATGTTAGTCACCGCGTAGCAGTAATTGCACTCACCGATTTATTATGTTGTATCGGTATTTATAGAAACAAAACATGTACGTCAGTCATTTTAGGACTGTACATATAGCTTATTATAACGACGACTCGGATACGGGTTGTGGGCACGCGAACGAATTTCGCGAAGTTTTCGCGAAGTACTGGGCAGTGAATGGGTTAATGATTAAACCCTAACTAAACAAAATGTCCAATTGTTTTATTTATTAAGTCATCTGATTTAAAGTGTGACTGAAAGAGTTAATCATCCATTAAAATTAAACAGTGAATCCGAAATATTGATTGGTCAAAACTGATTTTCACAGTGAATTAGGCCACTATGATAACTCGAGACATTGCTTTCGGCAGCCAACGGTTACGCAGCGTCAGTGGTTACCAGTACCTAGTGGTTTAGTGGTAGTAATTTGTGTCTACATCCACGGGGAAGTGATTACTTTAAACTCTGCGCGATCGCTAGCGTATACAATGATGCTCGGGTTGGCATCCAGGCCGAATCGACCATCTGACCCGAATGAGACTGTAAGGCGCCTAAATGCGGTCGCATTTGTTATAACGAACCCTGCAATACTCATCATATTTTCCCCACAGCTCTAACTCGTCCCTATCGGAAGCGGAGACGGTGGAGGTGGACACAAGCGCTGCTCGCGGCGTGGCTCGCTCCAACCCGGTCAACATGCCGGGAGTGAGGCCCGTTGTGCCGGTGCTCATCGATTCTGGGTCTGCCAGTAAGTACACAGTAGTACAGCCTATTTTAATACTGACAGTCCAACGTGTAAATATACAGGGTGTAACATAATAAACGCAGGACCTCGTGTCGTGTGTCACACCGTGAAACTGTACTACATATTTTTATGACTTTTGGAAATTCATAACTTTTTTTTAGTTTTACCGCACATGTCGATCGCGTCAGCTCCTATAGAAAGTCCATTTTTTTTCCGAATTTCACGAACTCGTAGAACAAAAGTTGTTTAGTTTCATGGTCCGAGACCACGGATCTTGCGTTTAATATGTTACACCTTGTATAAGATGATCCTGCCACCTAGTATGAAACATAGCTTTATATTCTTGTGCGATAGGCAGTCGCTCCTTGTATTGGTACTGGTATTTAGCTGACCTCATTATAATGGAGCCCAATATAGTCGAGAAACGGATGATGATTTTTACTAAGAATATCCCCTCCATCCACACTTGGCAACCCTCTCAAAAATATACCTTAACTTCTCCGATTACTCTTGTCACATTATGTTTTTTTAACGCTTTCAACCATTTCTCCCTAATGACATAAAGAGACCATATTTAGTAACGCTAACATAAAACATAAACATAATGAATGTCAGGCTTCAATGGCCCAT
This sequence comes from Lycophotia porphyrea, assembly GCA_950005105.1. Lineage (NCBI taxonomy): Eukaryota > Metazoa > Arthropoda > Insecta > Lepidoptera > Noctuidae > Lycophotia > Lycophotia porphyrea. The sequence continues at coordinate 15,434,144 of OX465392.1, read as the reverse complement.
AGATATATACCTTATAACACGTTCACGAAAAAAATGCACACAGCTATAATGATACGTCATCATCTGCCTTGCCTTTTCTCGACTTTGTTAGGGTCGACTTTAAATCTAACCGAATGCAGCTGAATACCAGTATTTTACATGGAGCGACTGCCTATCTGACCTCCACAACCCAGTTAGTACCGGGTAATACGATACCCCTTCCCTTGGTAAGGCTGGTTGTCAGAATTTTGGGCCACTGAGTACCTGTAACGACTATGTAAACGACATGTGAAAAATCTACAAATGACAGCCGGTATCAACGTCTTAACGTGCTTTCCGAGATACGGAGGAAACTCGGCATGTAATGGGTGGTCACCCATCCACGGACCAACTTAGGCAAGCGCGGCTTAACCTTAGGATCGACCCGAGCGACTGTTGTAATTTAGCCACGAGCTCCTCATCTATAATGATACTAGCTGATGCCCGCGGCTTCGCCCGCGTGGATGTCGGTTATCGCGACCAAAAGTAATCATGAAATTTTGATCCCGTTCCCGCAACAAAAACTTGACAAATTATATACTAAAACCTTCCTCGAGAACCACTATATCCATTGGTAAAAACAGCATAAAAATCGGTGCAGTAGTTTTTGAGTTTATCGCGAACAGACAAACAGAAGCGGCGGAGGACTTTGTTTTATAATATGTATAGTGAAGTCATGTGCCTTTAAATCGCAGGAGCATAAAGTCGATACACCAACCACTCATACGCAACTACAATATTTTTTTTGTCAACAGGTTCTCTAGAACATTCTCCGTCGGACAGTTTCCGTCGCAAGTCGTTGCTGGCTGAGAGCGGGCGCGCGGCCTCTGTGTGTGACGTGCAACTTAAAGAGGATCTTGCCGAAGCCATGAAGGAAGATCACGGTATGTTTTGTATTGAGTGTTGTTGTAGACGGGACAGTAAGCAAGTTACAAAGTTGCTGCATTTTATACAGGGTCAAGTTTTACTAGGTAGCAAAACTCCATTGACTTATAGACAGTAACTATACGAACTGCGGTCTTTGAACCTCATAAAAAAACAGGGTGAATTTTTCAAGTGGGCGTGGATGGGCAAATCTGGTCCTGTGTGTGAGGGAGTGTCCGATATAGCGAAAAATACTCAACAGAGTCTCTGGCCCCATTTTGAGGAAATCTAAAGGAAATGTTTAGTTTTGGCATAATTATCACTACTTTCCAGAATTTGATCCTTCTTTGCAACACTATCCAATGGTATAATAATACTGTTATTATTTTTTCATAATGAACGGGTTTTATTTCGGGCTAGGAATATGAATTTTTCAAAAACCCAATGATGCAGTTTTAGGTTGCTTCAAAATCCAGCCCGAGACTACTTTGAGTATTTTTCGCAATTCCTTAGTTTAGGATTTGGCCACCTACGCCCACTTAAAAAAATTACCTAATATTGATCAAATCTTTTGATTTTATGTTTTATCGTGATAGAAAAATAATAATAATTATATACCCACCGCTTCTGCGGAGTTTAGCTATCTAATTAAATTTGATCTTGCTTATATCAATAATTTTTAAAATTTCCTCTTGTATATTGTTCCGTCTGTAGTAAATAAAATTAGTCGAGGAAAGTAATTTATATCTCTGCACGTTTAAACCAAAGGTTTTAATTTAGTCATAAATCAAAAAAACGGTATAGTACAGTAGCTTATGACATTTTGTTTTATTTTCGGTTTAAAATTTATCGGCCAACTTACTTAGACATGATGGATTGATAGGTATGAACTCATAATTTTAAGTAGTACATTAATCATTTAATGCAATGTTTAGAAAACTGAATATTTCTGTTTGTTTTTGATTTGATATTGATACCCGTCACATCTGTGGATTTTCGTGTGGAACTTCACGTCAAGACTTACTTTTTTGTTTCTAACGATTTTGAGGGACGCGGACGTATTTTTTTTTAGAACGTAATTTATTATATTCAGGGAATAAGTATGAACAAACTGACTTCAAAATATTGAAAAGTATTTGCGCGATAATGCACATTCAAATTTTGTCTCGCGAGTGTAACGTTTTTGGAATTCGTTTATCATCGAGTAATTATCCAAGAGCGAAGTTAACAAGCGGAGGAGCCGCCGGACGGACGCCGCGTCAGACGCCACCGGCGCCGGCCCTATACCGAAGCCAAAGGCATTCCGAGATAACATCCTCTATGGCCTCGCCGGCCATCTCCTCTGACGCGCAGCCTCCGACCACTCGATACGTAGGTACAGCCGGCTCCATACGACCAGCGATCACACGTGCACGCACACATATGTACGGTCATCTCATACTACCTCTAACGTCCGTCGCGAGTGCGCACGCGCTCGCTGTACGTAAACGCGCATCTATGTGTGCGTGCGCTTTCGCTCAACGTATGAAGTCGACCTTCCGTGCTTATCTATCGGGTGCTCCGACCTCCTCCGCACATGTAGTAACGGTTGCCTTCGGTTTCGTATAGGGGCGGCGCGCTCGGGCAGCACGGAGCGCTCGGGCTCCCCGCGCCGGGGGGGCGGGGGGGGCGTGGCGCGCGCCGTGGACCCGCTGGGCACCGTGGTGCAGCCGCCCCCGGCCTCCCCGCCCCCGGCCTGGCCCGAGCCCTACGCGGCCTCCAACTGCGACGAGGCCACGTTCCGGCCCGTGCTGCGCGCGCCGGCGCCGCCCGAGGCGCGGCCCGAGGACGCCGCGCGCCCGCTGCCGCGCACCACCACCATCCCCGTGCAGAGCCTGCGCACTGCGCACGCGCAGCCCAAGCCGCGCCTGCAAGCGCTCTCCACGCACGTCGTCATCCCGGCCGCGCTGTCCCGAGACTCCCGAGACTCCCGAGACCCGGGCCCGACTAGTTTTAACTTAGATAAGTATAGCGTAGAGGAGGCGACGCGAGAGACGACGGATGCGAGACCGAATGAGAGAAGCTCGGCCGACGAGCGAGCCTGCGAGGCGCCTCCCGACTCACTGCCAAAACGAAGGCAGTCGGGTGATATTCAGCCGGCCGCCCGACATAGAGTTAGGCGATCTCCCACCCCCAAGTCGGATAGCGAAAGATTCGCTAGCGACGATAGTTCTAGGGAAAGAAAATCTAGTAGGATTAGAGAGAGCCCTCAGCGCCGCGACAAGGAAGCGAGGCCTTCCAAGTCAAACGAGGTACGAGAGCGTATGGAGTCTACTCCTAAAGTAGAGACAGTTATTAAGATGGAGCCTGTTCAGAAAGAATTTGTTCCCAAGGAACATGTTCCAATAGAGCCTGTTCCCAAAGTGACTAGTTCAAGAGAATCTACACCAAAAGAATCTGTTCTAAAAGAACCTGTGTCTCCAAAGAAGACAATTTCAAAAGATTCTGTCCCTAAAGATGTTATTAAAAAAGAATATTTTTCAAAGAATTCGGCTTCTAGGGAATCTGTTCCAAAGGAACCTGTTTCAAAAGAACCTGTTCCAAAAGAGCCCGTTTTTCCAGAACCAATTACAAAGAAACCAATAACGATGGAACATGCTCCAAAGGATCCAATTCTGAAAGAGCCACTCGCTACCGTGGCCACTCAAGACGAAGTGCCGTCAGTGGCTGTAACTTTAAAATTATCATCTAAGAAAAAATCATCCGAGTCAAAGCCTGTGAAAGAAAAAGTTGTGGAACAAATTAAAACTGAAGAACAAGCTTGGGATATGCTTCTGAATGAGCCAGAGAAACCTGTATTGTACAATATTCCACCAGTTGATGAAAAAATTGTTGAAGAACCCAAACCAAAGTCCAAGAAAAATCGTAGAGGGAAAAAGTCTCACGATGAAGCTCAGATGAAAGATGAGGACACTTTTGTTGAAATACACGCGATCGAGGATAAACCCCAGCCTTCCAGTGGCGATCTAGTTTCAATCTCAACACCGTACGAAGATATTGAACCTATGTCATACGTGGCTAAAGCGAAAAAATCTCGGTCTTCTAAAAGCGTTACCCCAGAAAGAAATCTCTTTGATCCCAGAGATAATTGGCCTTTTGATGATCCAGAAATTACTCCCGTACCTAAAGCTAAAAAGATTGAGGAAGATGTTGTAAAAGATGAGTTTATGCCTAGCCCGATTCCAAAATTCAAACCTAAAGATTTGATAGCAGAAGTACCTAAAACAGAAACTCTTAAAGTCTTTGAAGGAACTGGCGAAAGTACATCACCATTGAAAGAATCGCCGAGAGCAAAGAAAACTCAATCTTTATCGCCTTATGCCGACCGTAAGTCTACAGAAAAACGTTATGAAACAGAAGTAACAGATGTCTATGTGATAGAAACGATAAAAGATGATTTCCCCGAAATTCAAATAACAACTAAAGGCACTAAAATACGTAAGAAGTCACCTCAACCTGAAAAGAAGATTGAAGAGGCAGAAGTAATTGAGAAACCTATTAAATCTTGGAGTTCTATTGCTGCTTCTAAAAATGTTAAAAAGGAGGAAATGGTTGTTGAAGTAAAGGTGGAAATAGAAAAGAAAGAAAACATAGAGAAGGTGACTGAAAGTAGAGATTTAGATGAAGAAGCAGGGTCTTCCACACAGGTTTCGTTGCAAGAGAAACTGATTGAGCTCTGCAAGAGAACTGATATAATGGTAGCTGAATGCGATTCGCCTACAGAATTAAACTTCGTTGAAGAACATCATTCCGTTCTTGACTTGCCGCCACTAGAACCTTTGGACTTCGGTTTGGATGATTTCAAACTCGAAGTGATGCGAGACAGCCTTCTAGAAATGAACGATGGAGGCATCACAAGTCCGATATGCAAGATAAACATAGACAATATACTGTCGACCATTAAAGAAACTACAAACAAAGCAATAGAATCAAGCGCGTTCAACCTGATAGATTTAGAAAAAGTTCCATCAAAGAGAGAGAAAGGATTTAGCGTCGTTGAGAATGATAAAATAACGACTCAAGAAGTAAAGATTGAGGAAGATAAGTCTGAGGATAAGGAAATAGAAGTGATGGAGAAGTCTTCGGATGATGACAATACGTCACCGATAGTGTCCACGGATAGCGACAAAGAGGACAAAAAATCAACTGGTGTTTCTAATGTAACCATGCCTTCGACAAAGCAATCTTCTAAATCTAAAAAGTCGCGTAAGAAGAAAAAGTAATAAAATGTGTTCAGTGATATTAATGTTCTATGTTTCGATTTTCGCAATATTTAACGTATAGTTTGTTTTTTAATACTTGAGACTAAATTGACACATGCAAATGGCAAACCTACAAATAATGTTGCAAGCTCTTTTGTGCAGTGTTGTACCTACGATACCGGTTTGTTGCACCGTAACTTTTTATATTTATTAGACGATTAGAAAAAAATTACAGACGCTATCAGTGTTGTTCCCGTACATGGTAAAACGGCTATATAAACCATTTTCTCTTACAAAACAGCAAAACTTTTAAAAAATACGGCAATTATTGGAACTTGACACCATACAAACACTACAATTTAAAAAATAATTATGTTTATACGCCAGTTAGTGTGTGATTTTGAATACGGCAACCCTAAATTTACCAGGAACAACACTGGACGCCATTTTGTTTACATTATTTGTCCTTCAACCTCTGAAGTGTTCGAATGGGTCAATTCTGTCTATTGATACAATATCTACTGTTAATTAATTAAAAGTGTATATTTCACATTATATGTATTCACCGTGTTCCGGATGAGATACATAAACTTCGACCAGATGTCAGACCATGGAAATAAGCATTTTTCATTATGGACACATTTATGAATTTTTTGTTAATTTTTATACAAACAAAAATCCTTGACGTTAATCACCCGATATGCATGCCTCTTTATCCGAATTGGAAATGGCATTTCATAGATTTATCATTTTAATTGCACTTAGCGGCAATATGGGCCAAATTAAGACCCTTTCATACTACATAGCTCAATTAAATTTAATTAAATGAAATTAAAAAATAACTTTGCAACGAAGTGTTGTTAAGTTAGACTTCCTTTGTTAGATTTGATTTGTTAAAGCTATAGAAGCATTTGCAAAAGTTTATGGATAACGTGAAGAACACGGTGTATATATGTATCTGTATGTATGTACCTTATTACTTTTGTATTATTTCGTTATAAATGAGTACCTACAATTTTTTTCTGGATAACTTATTATAAAAAAACGATACTACTTGATTTTATTTACGTTAATTAACGGTAGTGGCACATCACTAATTTAAGAATTGCAAAAAATTGGCAACCCACGTAATGTCAGTTTTGTCTCAGGGATAAAAAAACAGACTATAGTTTAAATTAAGGACATATTCAGCTTACGTTATGCCATTTCACAGGATTTTTTGTCAGATTATTCTTTAGTAAACCATTATTTTAAGCCTATAATGTAAAGTGGTTTACTACTAAACCACTATATAGGCTATAGGCTATCGTTTACTAAATACAGGTTTGTGCAGAATACTTACTTAAAATTTTATGTTATAATTACTGTAGTAGTTCTAATTCTATAATATTATGTGTGTAGCATACTAACATTTAAGTTTTATGAAATAATCGGTTATAAATGGTAACCTGTAACGAAGCATATAGTTAAATATAACCTTAAATGATGTTCTGGGGTAGCTCCGTAGAAAATAAAACGTATTAATCGAACGCAAGCTGAATGTGTCTTGTTTACGCGAATAGAATCAAACATCTGCTGCTGTTGTAGTAATTTTAGTTAAGTAATGCAATTCATGTGATTAAGCACAGGTAAAAGACAAAAAAAACTTAAAATGTTTGTAAAAAAAAAAGTGATTTTAAAATATTTGCTACTAAAGCCTAACAATATTATTTAGGCAATGACCTTTTATCGTTCAGTAGCGGTATTTATGTCATATCAAAAAAATAAACATAAAAATGTAAAAACCTAGCAAAATACACAAAAAATATATCATGTGGGATTTTTTATGAAGATCTAAAATTATTACATACTCGGAAAAGTATTCATTATTAATATTATATACTCGTAGTTTTAGTTTTTTGGCAAAATTTTGATATTATCGAATCCTGACTCGGTGCAGCGGTCTTCATAAAAAACCTCATTTTTTTTTTGTAAAACGGTACTCCTTTTAGTACTTATCTCTTGTTTATTTAGTTATTAGGTGTAGATGAATAAAATTGCATACATTATGGAAACAAAAAAGCTTATAACAAAAAAAACTTAACACTGTTTTTTATGCGCCGCGCAAAATCTTTTAAAAGGCCAGTATACGTAGAACTTTTGCTTACCTGTCATATAATATTAAAGCTTGACCATAATATATAATGGACACAGTTTATTATACATTTTATGCAATCAGTTACATTAGAGGTCAATGCTTTTGCGTAACATAGAGGCGTTAATATTGACCTTGATATAATTGAGGCTCATTTTAATTATTAAAATGTAATTATATTGCGATCGTACCTCAGTATTAATTTATTGTGTTGCTTTTGCCTCAAACAGCTGTTTCTGAATTCGACAAAACGGTATTTCGATTCGATTTGAACACCAAAGAAACAAAAAACCATGAAAGTTACCAACATTTATTATTATTATGATGTATTGGCTTCATACGTTTAAATTCTTAACATTAAAAAATCATTCGATGCATATTTTCGATTTGTCTAGCTATGTTTATTAAGGACATTTTCCAAAAAACCTCTTTAAGGTTGGATTTGTCGTGCTAAAAATTAGATCTCTATCTATTACAGTGCGACAAATAATGTTCTTGGTTGATGTTAGCTGTGTTAGACAACCCTGTAACCTGATACCTTGTGTGTGATAATTCAGAATCAGCTCAACGCTTATGACTTAGTCACTCCGGTATATGATACCTTCTCACTTGTATGGCTGTCTTCGTGTACAAATATATCCTAACTATCGACAAGTATTATTTATTAACCAATGTTCTATTTTAATTTTTATTTAGCTTTAATATGTTGAATCATGACAAATATTTATTTTTTATATAATTTATGCGTGATCATTTCATTTTTAATTTTGGTGAAATTATTTCGCTTAGTTTTAAGTGTCACATACGTAGTTGGTGCATAATACTGTAAATTATTTGACGATGAACTTTAGTTTTTAAGGGTAACTCTTAGTTTCCATGGAAATATAAATAAGTTTATTGGTCGTATTTGCCCTCTATCAGAAAGACTAATTCATTTTAGCAAAATAATGAAATTAAATTATGAAATTATTGTTTTGAATGAATTGGTTATTACGATCTCCAAAATTATAATGTAGGTGTTTTCAGAAAAGATCTAAATTAGAAACTTGTTCAAGTTGTAAGACTATTTATTTTCTGATAAAGTAAAATGCTCTACATCGGAGACATCTGAGTAAGTAGAGCATATGTTTAATTAATTTGATTCAATTCTGACCAGAAACAGGGTGCGAATAAAAATAGTTAAATCTCTTTTCTAATAGGTAGTACTTATTTTGGTAATTTTTACTTATACTTGGATACAAAATTGTAATGTACAACTAATTATGGTTGCTACGTAGTCTAATTACGTATCATTAATTTTCTTTTTTATTTTAGACAATTACTAACGGCAGCTTATGAACTTTAGATCGCTGCTAAACAATATAGTCGATTAAAACATGTATTAGTTTGAGAAGAAAAAAAAGTTCCCTTATTTTCGGATATAATATTTTTTTATTACGGGATTTCAAGCTTCGTAGTCAAAATTTAAGTTCTCATCGTCTTCAGCTTGGCTTTTTATTTACACGCGGAATTAATATTTCCTTCCTAGTTTTTAATATATTTTAAATGTTTCTTTCTGATATATTTGACCAAATCATGTATCTACTAAAATGTTAAACGATAAATCAATGTAAATAAATAGTTCAATCTAATAATTCTATAGACTTTGTATTTCATAAAGATTTGCATTGTCAACTTTTATCTTCAGTAATAATTAGAACCAGTTGAAATGTTGTAATTCAAGCAGAATAATAACTACTTTTAATATTAAATATTCGTATAACGTGGAGGAAAGATTGTATGGAACTTATTGTTGTAGTAAACCGAAAAGAAAATTGTCATTGACAAGCATAATACCTAAATTACAGTCGCGCTCGTAAGGGCAGTCCTAGGTATTTAAATTATCCGATGCGGAGAATTGCTTGGAGATGAAACTTTCGTAAAGATACCTATAATAATAGACCTTCACACGTAAGCCAGTGATCCGTATGAACTGCACTTATTAGCATGACTGTACTGAGCATAAGATAATTTTTACTTAAATACACACGATTCTTTTTTTATATATTTTATTTTTCTTGAAATCTTTAAAAAATATTTCGTTATAGTTATTGTATTGACAAATTAAATGTTAAAATAAAAAGAGTACCTTCAGTCAGGCTTGAAATGTGATTGTCTTTTTAAATAACAATAGGATGTATGAAGCAGGTCAAAATGACCCAGGCTGTCATATAATGTATGCTAAATATGTCTTCGACTTAAATGTTCGCGCGTGTAATGTACCTTTACTTTGGCTATATAGTTTTGTTGATAATGTTATGGAGTGTTTTAAAAAACAGGATAGTATCATACATAATAAAGATGAGAATTCAAAAACAGCATTTTGGCAGTTTTCTTTAACCATTATTTATTTTGTCAAGTATGACCGATTTTTTTACAGTCTGTATTATTTGGCCACAAATCAAAAAAATATATATCAAATCAAATCATTTATTTCTTTGCAAACATGGGTAATAGCTACATAGATGTTCTTTTATAATAAGTTTCTCCACATTTTGCAGTCACATGGGCATGCAAATGGTTGGTTTACAAATATTAATTTAAATTAAGGGGTATGTCTTTGAAATTAATTAAATACAATCAATTTTTTAAAAAATGTCAAATTTACAATGTCATTGAAATTAATTAAATACAACAAAAATTAAAAAAAAAACCAAACAATATGACAATTAGAGTAACAGTAGGTATATTATAAATCAGTCAATAACAGTAGGTGTATAGCGCAACAGTAAGTTGTAATCAGTCAGTGAATCATCATTTAGAAAGTCGTCAACTAAGTAATAGCTTTTCATAATTAAAATTTCGCTTAGCGCCCTTTTAAATTTTAATACAGTCAAGTTTTTTATAACATTAGGAACTCTATTATATATACAAATTCGGAGAAGCGTGCAGCTGGACGTTACATGGGCCATTAAATGCCCCGCTGTACGCTGCAGGAAACACCTCTCTGAATTAGTTGCTTTTGCCGACCTGAACGTGTGAAGCACAACTAACTTTATAATAGAACATGTTGTAACTGTGTAGTTCAAAAAAGATTCAACAACATGTTTCAGTTTTCTTTATCCTTAAATTCCAGTTGTCACAACAACCAGCCGGTACGAGGTGGAGCAGGAAGAGCTTAGCTCGAGCAGTTTCAGCTCAGCTTCGCGGGCTTCGCTCGACCCGCCCTCGTCGCCGACGCCTAGCTGTGGTGGCGACAATCAGCTTCATTTCCCGGGGGACTCGAGTAGCTCTGTATAGAAGGAGCGAGCTTGTGGAAAAATTGTTTAGTGATAGCAAAAACGACCTTATATAACATTATTATATAAGATGTAGTTGAGCGCTGAAAATCCGAAAGAGGTGATTTTTCAGTGGGAATGTTTGTTGGAAGGTTTGCCGCAGTGAGCATGAGTGGCTTCTTGTTGCTTTAAAAAGTGATTGGAATGAAAAGCGACCAATCAGCGACAAGATACAATTTTTAGTGCCATCTAGCGGCAAAGTTTTCAGCATAGCAGCTTAATTTTAGTAACAAACTTCGCGCCATCTTCGCGGAACTAACTTGTGAGTTCTTTACAAGCTATAGAGCTTGTTTGATATATGACATGTAAAACAAAGTTTTGATATCCTGAAGAACCCCCAACCGTCCCGAAACGCGTCTTTTCTCGTATCTGGAAATTACATCATTTCTATCACTAAATAATATATATAATAATTCCCATATAGATAGTTGTATGAGGGCCGCACAGGGAAGAACTGAATTAGTAGCAGCACTAGCTTGATCTTCAAACTCTCCATACGATACGGAAACTTATTGTGATGAGTATAGCCGTCGCATTTCAAGAGGACGTGTGAAAAATTGCAATTTGAACTTTATGTCATAGTGATAAAGATCACATGAATAGTATGTTTTGGAATAAGGTAGGTAAGGATTTTTTATACTTGGGACATAAAGCAAACGGCTCAGAAATCTTATATTCGAATGAAAATGATATAATTATGACTATATCGAGAGATCGATTAATTATTAAAAATGGGGGACTATCAGAACTGTGTATGCTATTATCAACTTTGTACCTTCGCAAAAAGGTTGATATTCGTAGACATGTTTAAAGGGGTAAGTTGTTGACAATATATCTATTTGTTTGCGAGATTATGAATAGGAACGAATAGAGAAGTATTTAGATTTGGCTTATGCGTGCTAGAAGTTGGCTTTGAAGAAAGAGTATAATTTAAATAAACACAAAGTTAGAATTATTTAGCAATTTTATAATGATCTTCATACTTAAATCAATATGTTATTTATATTATTCATGTTTATTGTAATTTAGAGTTAAGTTTCAACTTTTCACACTTAATGTTAGTTTTAAGTGTAGTTGGCTGAATGTATCAGTTTTTAAAGTATTTAGTGAATCATAAAATCTTTTTATATGTTTCTTGTTGTACGAATTAAATGATACAGAAATCTTAAGATATTTACATCGTCTGTTCATGGAAGTATAACATTCACATCTCAATAACAATGTACGGTATTTCTATTAAATTCTATAACCCATGCAGTTGAAGATTAGATTAAATTGTAGTTCACTCGAGTTCAACGAGCAGAGAAACTCAGAAAAATAATAACATATGTACTAAAGAATTTAAATGGTATTTATTTCTATCATTTCGGAAGTATGAAGTAACGTGAGCAACATTGTGCGTTCCATTTTCAACTTAGCACGCTCCGCCAAGCTTTGCCAATCCAACAAAGCGCTCATGTCCCTTACGTCATTTCAAACCAGGGTCGATAATATTCTATTCTTCAACTGCACAGGGGTCGTCCTTTAATCACGTGAGTTTCGAAGGAGGGGAGGGGGGAAAGAAAAATCAAGATTATGTGTAAACGTGTTTGAATTTTTTTTTTTCAATAAGGATTTATTTACTTAACGTATTTTATTAATGCAGGTTCTAAAATTATCTAATCTTTGAAATAATAACATATACATGTAATACAAGCAAGCGGAGGAGGGGTAGCTTCAAACTTCACAACATATTACTTAGGGTTAGCTGGGGCTATAAAAGTAGCCTAAATAACCTCAAGTGATTAAAGGATGGCCCCGATACTAGAATAATCATTAATTTAACTTCAATATTTGGGATCGTGTGATTCAACATTATTGCATTTGTTTACCGTGACTGTGATAAGTAGAAATTATAGAGCTTGCATAGAGTAACCGTTTCAAACATATTCTGTTATGAGCAGATATCGGAATAGGTACAGCATATTCGCCTAAAATAAGGATCCGAAGTAAGTACTACTGCGCTCACTGACGGTCGACCACTTTTCAATCTTATTGCTAGAGCATAAGGTTGAAACTGGTCGACCATCTGTATAGTACATGTGGATAATACGTTTTTCTAATTTAAAAGCTTTATTTCGGAACTTAACACGTTCACTGTCCAATGACTCCAAATGGAGTCACATTTGTACCAAACTCACCATGACTCCAGTAGGAGTCATAATTCCAAAAGTAAATTTGTTGTTTTTTATTTAACTGGACGTAAATACTATGAATAAGAGGAAAAACATTCTCATGGATGTATGGTTGGATAACAAGGCTGCCGAAAATTTAAAAGATCCGCCGTAAAATTTTTAGTTCACACGTCCATAACTCCTTAGGGAGTCATTTTTTGTTTCAGTTATTTTCCTGTAAATTCTTTTTCTTTAGGCCGTATATTAGTAATGTAATCCCTTATAATGACTATTGACAAGTTAGGGCGAGTTTGTAGATGGACGTACGAATATTTTTTATTACTTTGTACTGGGACAGTGAACATGTTAAGAGGAAATGCGGTAGGTATTTGAAGAAACTATATCTGTCGCTCAGTGAGCGCGATTTCGACATTGGTGCAATAAGGACAATTACAGTAAAAAGTCATAATTCGAGGTTTGGCTCTCGACTATTTCCTCCCCCAATATTCGAACATTTTAAAAGATATTTCATAAACTGAATAAGAAGGATATATTATAGTGTGTCTCTATGTTTTTAGTTTTTCATTAATAGTTGTCTAATTTGTACACTAAGCCTCTGTTGACAGGCGATCTAAATTGGCAATTTTGAGCATTTTGTAAAGGTTCTAGTGCGTATACAGATTATGTATCATCAAAAAGGAACATAGAAGAGGTTGATATTTATTTAACTGTAAAAAATCATAGCTTTAAAGTCATAAACAAGAAAGAAAAGAAGCGAGAGTGTTGTATGTAGAAAAGACCACTTGCATTTCCTCTTATGAATCATTCTCTTTCTCTTATAATGGGATTTTATAGGGAAGTATTATTCACATGTCACTTACTTTTTTGAAGTTAAGCAAATAAACCCTACCTGTTTCGATCTCTCGTTATGAGTCCGAAGACTCCTTACACACGCACTTTATTTATTCTGTTATGTATACATTCCATGGGGCCTCAAAATGAGCTTCAATAGCCAATCAGTTGTTGGGCCTAAGCTTTTTTATCATCTGCCTAGCCTTTTCCCAACTATGTTGGGGTCGGCTCCCAGTTTGTAGTTCTGTACCAGTATTTTGCATAGAGCGTCTATCTGACCTCTAAAACGAAATTACTGGGTAATATGATAATCCTTGGTAAGATTTAAGCTGTTACACAGCAAAATTAATGCTTGTGCTAGCAACTGATTGATAATGAGAGCTCATATCGCCTCTTTACAAGAGCAACGTGACATCTCATAAAAACGTTTTTTTTTAGATGTCACGTTGCTCTTGTAAAGAGGCGATATTAAGACCGCAAATTCATGAAATAATTAGACATTGTAAAAGTGTTTTGGAAGCAAATTCTTTGATGTCAGACATCGAATAAATATGATAAAAGTTGTGTTTAGAACCAGAAAACTTTAAATTTAAATAAAACACAGAATAATGGTTATAATAAAATGTGTGCAAAATGGACCTCCAGGTGACGCCAAGTATGTGCCAGCCGCGGTGGCCATATGCCCGAAATCATATTCAAACGTAGGTAAAGGGCATAAAATTATCGTTCAAATAAAGCCAACTAAAGTTCTCCGCTTAAAAAAAAAACCACCTTTTATAATATAGTCATCATTATCTCCAAAAATACCGGCTAGAATATGGCCATCATTATCACCAAAAACACCCGTTAGAATATAGTCAGCCTTATTTCCAAAAAAACCCGTTAGTTAGAATATAGTCATCATTATCTCCAAAAACACCCGTTAGTAGAATATATTAGTCATCATTATCTCCCAGAGAGTGAGCTTGAGTAGAGTTGAGTCATCACTTAAATAGAACCCATTTTAGTACTTTAGGCTTCCACTAAATCGTAATTAAAACTGATTGTATTTCTTACGTTACTAATTCTAAGGTCTAGATTTGTCTGTCTGAATGATTAAAGTCTGACGTCAAAGAAGTAACCCTCCCAAAGAAGCTCGTCATCACAAAACCTAAGTATCGGATTAGGGTAGGATCGAATCGCTTCCGTCAAACGTCTTCCTTATTTATTGATTCCTTGGTAACAAAAACTTTCCATTCGGCTTAATGGACATTTAAATGTATTTATTTAATTTATGCCGTTTTCATGCTGTATTCGAAATATTTAATTTTATGAAATTATTTCAGTGTTCACCAACGAAGGGAATTGTTGAAAATGAACCTTAATTTCTGAACCTTTGAGTTGAAAATAGTATTAAAAAAAACTGGTGGTATGGGCCAGTACTAACTAACGTTTTGGATGAGAACATAGTACTTTTGGTAATAAAGTGACTAAATATTAGTAATTAGATTTTATAAATCGAGTATTTAAATGTGTCAAAATTAAAAAAAAAACAGTTTTAAGTATATTTTAACGAATATAGCGGAAAAAACGGTTTTTGTATGATGTTGGTGATAATTTAATACAGTTTCTGATACCTAAAGAGAAAAACAGAATAGCGTATAAATGCTTAAATAAAAATGTTTTATTTGACATTTAAGGGGCCTACCATCATCTGGGTAAAGGCACTCCCTCACCCCGGTGAGGATCGAATCTTCAATCCGAGATTCGATTGTGTACAGAAACAAGTGAATCTGAACTGTTACATTAGGCGAATGCTATGCAGGACGTATAGCTCTCTCTGTCCCACACAGAACATTAGTAATACTGCTTGAAGAGATGGTAGGCCTCTGATTTTCAGAAACAAGCGCGAGTGTATTATTTATTGTTAATTATTAAAACTTCAAAATTGTAATTGGATAACAATTAACATTTTAGTACTTATCTATTTATATTGCTGTTTTATCTAGTTGTGTAGTCAGTTGGGTTATTTAATACAGCTAATATTTCTATGGACCTGTTGGAGAGACATAAATAATCAACAAAGGAGGTCTTTTCAAAACAAGTTGTTAGAAGACCTGCGCCGGTAGTATCTTTTCACGTGTTGCGATTACCCCATACTCAGTACCCCTAGTGCTCATAAGGGAATAACCGCACTTAGTGTCGTGGAATCAGCTTGAACTGGCCAAAAAGAGCCTTATGGATATCAGGCCCGAAGGCACCTAAGAAGCCGATTCTTGCTGGCTTCCCTTTGGGAACAAGGCACTCTACGTGTCTATGCATTAATTGAGACATTCGCCACGTTTCAATCGGTACAACGCGTTAAACTATTCGATGAATAATAACGCTGTGATTCAGCGAAGTCTGACGCGGTGTCGAGTAGCCTGGGAGTAAAGCTGTGTCACTCCTTAATGCTAGGGCCACATTGGCAGGATTCGGCAAACTTTTCAGTGTGGAAAGTGATGGAGCTAGACATTCTGTCTAGCTACACCTCTCTCCCACATCGAAGTGATTCGCCGAATACCGCCAATGTGGCGCTAGCATTAGCTAGTGGCTGTACGTGTAAAAGATATAATTATACCGTGTAAACCAACCCCCTCAGTGATTGAAAAGGGGCCAATTATAGTGGAAGGCTGTTGGTCCACGGGGAAACCCACCTCCTCCTGTCCTTATACTAATATAAATATGATTTAAGAAAAATGAAAATTTTATCTGTCTAGGGTAATTTAGGAACAGTCACATAGATTTTTTAGCTGTGTTACAATTATTTTGTTAGGTTAGCTTAATGGGTAGGTGGAAATAAAAAGATTTTTTATATGAAATTATCTAAAATTAGTGAATGTGTGTGTGTTTCTGAAACTCCCAAAAATTTGACTGACATTTAAAGTTTTGAATTCCACCAGGTTAGATTTGTTTTTCTGAAACTTTAATGGAAACAATAGTTATTTTTAGATTTCCAAATAGGTATGTTTTCATTGAAACATGACGTTAATAAACGGCATATTATTCGTATAATTAATTTCTTAAGGAAAAATCACTTATTTACACTTAGAATTGCGTTTTACTTAATAATACTTTTGATGCAATACATACATAATATATCGATTATCATAATTACAAAATAAAGTTTATAAAGCTAGTTTTTTTGTTAATAGTTGCCTAGAAACTTGCATAAAAAATGCTTACCACACATGGAACATTTTATACAGGAGATAAGAAGCACGTTTATGTTGATAAAAATGTCTTCAATCGTGTTAATGTAGTGAATACTGTGTACAGAGAGTTTGATGTTATTTTGATTTCTGTTAAATAACAAAAAAAAAAACTTGAGACTTAGCTCGAGTTATCATACTGCGTGATCGAGTTTGAGCTAGAAACTACAGGATCGAAGCTTTCATTGTAAACTACATTGTAAAAAAAACGACCTCTCATTTTATCTGTTTCTCACGTACGAGTTTTTCTACAATTATTATTTTTAAAAGATCCTTTTTGAACAAGACGGATTGTTAATAGATTAAAAAGAAATATGTGTTCGTATTTTATGCACCGCTGTGTATTAGGATCATAAGAACTTAATTTTGACGCACTTGTTTATCGTTAGCGTTTTTATAAAAATTGATATGTGAAAGGTACGGTTCGATACAATACAACGAGTGCTTTATAAAACTAAAAAAATAAACTACTAAACTGCATTTTTAGATTGAACTAAGTTGTTATTTATTATATATTTGTGTCTTTATTATTTTATACTTGTGAATTTAAAATCACTTTTGTATCTAACTGTACCTTGAAAACTATTTTAGTTTATTTTTATAAATGTAAGTGGAAATTATTTTCTTTTCAATCGAGGGTAGTCTTGTGTTCAGGCCATAACATGGTAGTCAGTACTGTAAAATTATTGAAGACCTATTTGGTATTCACTATAACATAGGGTGTCAAAATTATTTGACTAAAATGATTCAGAGTGCAGCGGTGGTCCAGTGGTAATGACCTTGACTTACGAACAGTAAGTCGTGGGTTCGAACCCAGGCAGGCGCATTACTTTGTGTAATTTATTTCATCACCTCTGCTCTCAAAAACGGTGAAGGAAAACATCGTGAGGAAACCGGCGTGTCCTAGAACCACAAATTCGAAGACATGTGACATCTACCAATCCGCACTGGGCCCGCGTGGTAGATTATAGCACATTCCCTCTCATAGAGAGGAGGCCTGTGTCCCAGCCGTGGGAACATTATAGGCTGATGATGATGATGACGATGAAAATGATTCAGTAGCGATTCATTATTTGAATAAAATGATTTAGTAGCGATTCGTCCAAGAGTAATAATATCACAAGTTACTGGCAGGAATTTTGTAATAATTTACTAACATTCGGTTTCTAGAACGAAATCATTGACGCGTTAAAATTATACGCAAGTCAAGTGATGCGATTGGCGAATGGGTATAAAAAAATCAATTCAACCAATCAAATGTTTGTTTTCGTTCCAGAAGCCTGGTGTAAATGTTGACTATTCTTTTTAGTTTAAATTACTTCGACGACTCCAATATAACTGAGAGCTAAATCATTTCCTAAACTTAAATATGTGTTAAACATCAATAGTTAAT
This sequence comes from Lycophotia porphyrea, assembly GCA_950005105.1. Lineage (NCBI taxonomy): Eukaryota > Metazoa > Arthropoda > Insecta > Lepidoptera > Noctuidae > Lycophotia > Lycophotia porphyrea. The sequence goes on along the minus strand of OX465392.1, from coordinate 15,415,942 downwards.
TTTTTTCCTGTCGGTAACTAGCCTAAAATGAAAGCAGATATTGCCAAAATTATAAAAAAAAATGTGTGAATTCACTAAAGTGACAAATTAATGTTTTTGGGAGAGAATTATTGTGATGGTTGGATGTGATAAGGCTTTGTTAGCTAGCCGTAGACATATTTACAAATGTAAGCAAAATTCCTATATTTTATTAAGACAATTAGCGTGTAAAAGTTTACGTTTGTAAGACATGAATACCAATAAATCGATTCTCAAATAATGGTTTGATTTTTATTTCTTTTTCTTTAAGAACCAACCTGTCAAAGTAAATTTACAGGTTTTCGATATTGATCATTACTACACTTACAATAAGATCGCTGTTGGGATTCTTTGTCAACGTTGTTGGGTTGCTGCCGCTGACCAAGTCTGTTAAAATGGCAGTGATTTTTATTCTCATTAAAGTAAGGATGGTTTTAGATTGCTCTCACCGTCGAGTCAGAAAATTACAGTGATCTTTTTTGCTTTTATATAAGGTTGCGCGAGTAGAGCCGAAATGCTTTTTTGGGACGTGTGATTCGTTCCAGTATATGTATACGATAGAAATGTAACTAAAAGATTTTGTAACTGTATAATGCATTTTTTTTATTAATAACAAACAAAACTTAATACAATAAGTACATTCAAGGCACCAGTCTCAAAATGAATATGTAAAATAAAAGTATACAATATTAATATTTATAAAGTTGCTCATTTTATCACCATTATGTGGAATGTAAATATGTAAAACTACTGATTATTCAAAATTATTTCTTAAAAGAACGATTTTCAAGTATATTATTAATATTAGTGAAATTGAGTGGAAACATCCATGAAGTGCCAATGTTTAAAATACTATTTATTGCCTATAATTAAATATTATCTGGGGCTTGGACGGAATAAATCCATTTATTCTTACTACTAAATACATTTATGTATAAAATTTATTATTTAAGTGCAGCCGCCAACACAACAAGTTAGCACGAACTGACAAATTATCTCATTCGATTTTAAACTTAACCATCAACATTTTTTGGTTTAAAATCATTTGGAGAAAGACAGTTTCATTTTATGTGCTGGCTTTAAAATGCTGCAACACTACACAACTATACTTTTCTTTAAAATTGCATTTACCATAGAGATTCTTGTTGATTTTTAAGATTCATAATAATTTTAGTAAAAATATTGATTAACATAAATTCTGAATGGAATCTTACATTACTGGAAGTGTTATGGACGGAATACAGAAATAAAAATATTCACAAATAAATTAAAAACTTAAAAATATGTATTACATTCACAACTTTTTGAGCTGCTACAGATTCATAAGTAACACTTTTGAAAGTATGTACTTTTAATAAAATAAGTACATAATCGAGCTATCCTCATTTCAAAAACATTCATGATCTGTGCAAAATGCCCAATGTTATGGCATTCTTAGACTGGGGAGAATCGACACAGATAGACTCATAAAATACTGATTAAGCTTAGAGACACGCGATAAATGTATAGCAATTTACCGTCCTGAAGAAAGTAAAAACCAAACTTTGATTCGGTCATTTTGCACAAGTTTTTAAAATGAGATGGTTACTAACATTATCATAAACACTGAAAATGGGATATTTACCATGATTACGATTTGTTGAACAGAATCGAGTTGTGAGTGTCAGTGGTAGCGGTACCGAGTACAAAAACCGAAAAAGAAAGAGGGTAGACCGATTTGTCGGCAAATAAACACCCACCCGCAATTACCATAAAAAAAATCAACGCCGAAATATCGGGAACTCAAAACAAATCGAACATTAAACGATACCCGTTTTCAGTGTTAATGATAATTTTACACAAAAGTTAAAAAAAAACATGTAACGAAAACCTACTCCTCCTGTCATACACACCGGATACAAACCCTCACAATAAGCACATCATCTTTCACAAACCCGTTCCTTATCACCTCACTGACAACCGCATACTCCGTATACCCAAACCCTCGCACACAAATCTCAGCTGACGGCTTCCTGAAGGCTATTAACGAGGAGTTAGACATCATTGTGTCCTTCTGGGTTAACTCTGGGTTGTACTGGTTGATCATGGAGAAGGATATACGACCGTTGAACGGCCAGTCGAGGCAGTCATCGTTTTCTGTCTTCATGAGATGCACGTGGAGGGCGAAGCACTGAGGGTTTTGCGGGGAGATGTTGAGGCGGACGCAGAATCTGATGGAACATGATGTTTTTGTAGAGTAAAAGCTATGCTGTGGGCATGGATCGTCACCCACTGGACGCCTAAGGAATGACAGCGCCGTCGAGGTCGACCTCGGCGAAAGTGGCGTGACGATCTGATCATGTTTGCGGGGCTAACTTTAAAATCCCAGTAGTGGGCAACAAGATACGCCTAGGCAAGACTGGTTGTCTGACTTTCGGCATGTCAATGATCTACGAACGAAAAATTGCTTAACGTGCTTGACGAGTCACCCATCCCATTTCGGCAGGCGCTGTTTAAGTTTGAAGATCAACCTGTGCAGCTGGTTTAGCCACGAGCTCAGATTTAAGCGCGTCTCCAAAATTTCAAAATATCTCTACATTGGCCTGAATAACTGCTTCAAGTATCGGAACAATAATAGCGTATTTAATGAAAATTAAAATTTGTAAATTATCGAATCATTTTTTTCTCTCACCTGTATCCATTAGGCGACGTATAAAACCCGGGACTATACAGCATCTTATAGTGATCTCTCAGCATCGCATCCAGCCTCGCTTTAAAATTATCAATCTTCCACACATAGTTGCCCATACAGTACCGGAGCAACATATCATTGTTTTGCTTCATCTTGGCTACGGCGAAGGCTGATAGTTGCTTGGACATGTTTGCTATTACTATATCTTGTTCGCGGTTCCTTTGTTCTAGGACAACTACTCGCTCGTATAGCGCTCTGGAATAAATGGAAGAAGTTGGGGTTAGTTGGATTATTATTTTAACTTTGTCTATAAGGTCAATTATTCTCCAGGGCTGTAAAGAAAGAGAAAGCGCGGCCCTGGAACACAAAGGGCAAGGAAAGAACATGGATGGTTTTTAGTCAGTACAAGTCTGACACTCCCTTCCACTCTGCCCAGAGCGGGAGAAGTCATTTGATGATTTCCCATCCGAAAAAAAAAGGTCAATTATTCTCTGTCAGGTGTCTAGCAGTTTTAGCCAAATGGTAATGGTCTCTATTTACTAACCTTGACATTGCCAGACAAGCACTTGGTGTAATTTATATTACCCCACTGCACTCATTTTCGAAACGGTGACTGAAAGCAACGTGAAGGAATGGGTGATGTCCTAGAACCAAAAATTCGAATGTGGGCTCTCTCCTGTGTTCTTGCAGTGGGAACGATATAGGCTGATTATGTTCTTCTCTTCATATATTTGCTATCACTGTGGAGGAGTGAACCGAGATACCGAAAGTCGAAACAGACCGGGAGGAGCGCGCCATCTAGTGCTATGGCTCTAGAACTGGAGAGACCACCGAAATCGCAGCTTGTATTCATTTTTACTTCTGCTAATCTTCAAGCCAATATTCTCTAGCTTCTGTTGCCATTTCTCGAAGCTACTCTGGATTACAGAGTCAATTTGTAAAACCATATCAATAACTACCTTATTAAAGCACTAGTGTTATTAAGCGGCGCAGACGCAGCCTGGTTGCCGTCCTTGTCAGGCGCCTCCCACAGTGTCATCGCCTCTTGTTCCTTAGCGTCGATGCTCGCGTTTGACATGTCATTGTTGATCTTCATCTCTGAGTACGCATTCATTAAGAGCTGGAAATAGTTTTGTATATTTGAATTAGTCGCAGGAAATAGTTAGATGAGGGACGAATGGAATCGAGAAGTACGATAGAAGAAAGGGGAGGCCTATACCCAGCAGTGGAGCCAGCAGGAGACGCTCATTCTCCCCTTGAAATTTGTCATTTACTTAAGGTTATCTATACTTTGCAGCAAATACTGTTCAAGTACCGCGCGCGCATTTTTATTACGCGGAATGATTTGTGTGATGATTTGTGCTCCTTTAGAATTGTATTATAGATGGCTACGACCCACTCTGTCTAACCCTCTCTCTCTCTGACGACTCTCTATCTCATGACGCAGACGTTGCGCGGGTCGGCAAGTACACGTCAAAGTTCAAAACAGTCAACCAAAATCAACTTAAATTACATCAAAGTGGCAAATAAATGCAATTTTTTAAATTTAATTGTTAAGTTAGTTAATTTAGGTTATTTTAATTTATAATATATAATCTTTAGCTTAGGTAATTAATTTATTATTCAATAGAATAATAATTTAATGCAAATTAAACAAGTTATCATTTTTTTTTTCCTGTTGGCGGAGAAACCAGTTGAGCGACTAGAACTATTAGAAATTAGCTGTGACACGCGAGGCCAAGGAACAAGCATTACAAAAGAGAAAAATGTGAACTCGGAGCTAGTAACTAACTCACACTCATATGTTTCTGCACATCAGTCTGTGCATGTTGGTTCATGTCTTCCTGGCTGTCGAAGCTCTCCTTACACCCAACTGCTTGGAAAGAACATGGCACTTTGATCTCCGGCTGTGAGGATGTTTCCGGTTGGTTGAACTGGCAGGATGCTATGTGTGCGTCCAGGTCTAACGGTGTTACTTTTACTGTGCAACCTGGAAATATGTTTAATTTTTAAATGAGATACATTTGTTGAACTCTTGCATGTGAACAAAACACAATTTTGATCCTAGAATTGGTTTTAAGTTAAAACATTTGAATCAAGTTTTCATGATTAAACTTTAGATAAGTTGTAGGTGCTTCTATAAATAGAACCCTTTTCTTCTAGAAGCCTTTTAACTGACTTAAAACATAAAAAAAGGGCGTGCGTTTGGCCGCAATTCGACTGTTATGACGCTTATCTAGAAGAAACTCGAACTTTGAAGAGATCTAGATTTTAAAGATTGGGCATCAGTTTTTATTAAAAATATTTGCTTACTATACTAGTATAAACTTACCTTTAGTAGAGAATGGGCAGTTCATCCTCTGTTCCTGTATCTCCCGTTTGGTGTAGTTGTCAGGGAATATGTCCACCTTCATGCTCAGGTTTATATTATCTATGGGGCAGTGACCACTGTTCCTGAAATATAACAGAGCCAATCAATGACTGAGAACTATTCCTGAAGAAATTATTGGAGTAATTTTTCATAGAAAAAAAATTATACAAATAACTGTTTGTCCATTGACTCCTTGAAATGTTTAGGTAGGTAACACTTTCTTGAAACTGTTTGTAACTCAACAATGTGGCAAACCTTGTTTACATTTTGCGTTTTCACGATCACTAGGCCATACCTAAGAAAGTCACTGTTTAATTATAATGATCAACACTTGGCTCTGTACAATAGATAGGGCTTCGTTTAAGTGTTGTTTAATGTTGGTAAAAAACGGCATTACGCTTCTAGTTCACCCCAGTAATGGTTCAATGCTTGATTCTGCACATTCCTTCACGAAAAAGGAAAGATTGGCAAAGAGCCAGCTCCTACAGTCACTTGTCAAGTAATATTGAAGACAAATATGTATACATCATAGTTAGACAATGTAAGTGTTTTGGTTCACACCAACTTTCATTGTTATATTGGTTACCTACTTTCATTGTTATATTGATTAAATAACATTAATGTTTTGCTTCCTTTATATTATAACATGTTATGAATCGAAAAGTCCAGGTGTGCCACATCTCAGTTGTGTACAATAAAAAATCTCTCATTTACTTTGAAGACTGAACAAGTTCAGAAAGTGGCGAAGGAGAATTACACATCCTACAATGACCTAAAAAGGACGACAATGACACATACCTAGCAGGACATAAAAATAGGTTAAATTATCATTTCTGGTACATCAATAATTGTTTCATAGATAATTTCTACCTAACTATCTCATAGAGTTTAGAACCGTGCAGTCTAGACACATTGAACCAAGAGTTTTAAATAGAGAGTTGACAGTCACTACGGGCAGTTTTGAAGTTGGGATAGTTAAAGCTTGTTAATTGTTCTTCATGTGAGTCCCCTCAAGGTTAGAGCCTTTACTTATTTGCCGTATATTAAGTACTTACTGCAACCATGACGTTATACAGCTTTTGCAGAACTTATGTCCACAGGTAGTGATGACAGGGTCACGCAACCAGTTGAGGCACACGGGACACTCATAGCGTGACTCTGGCTGATTACTGAGCACTGTCTCGTTCAATGCTTGTATGCCCATTGGCTGTTGTAAAGAACAAAATATATTGAATAAAATATGTTGTTGTCAATCATGGAATTTAGTTGAAATAGTTTCTTATTGTCACAGTAAAAAAGTCTCAGATTTATAAGTAATACGGATCTTGTAATCGACACACCCAAAAACCAAAATTCAAATTGTTAGTGGATTGAACGGTTCTTTGACCATGATCCTAAAAACGTCAATAATAAAGTGCTGACCATGAAAAAGTTTCAGTAGTGTTTACAAAGTCAAATTAGAGGATAATTTTACAAGTTGGACTTACCGCAATTCCTTCAGAAGCATCTTTACTCCTGTCGCGATCCATTGTCACATTTAAACTTAATATTATCGTTTGTTTAAAACAGTTTTTATTAAAAAATCACTTCCAACAAGACCAAGTGCTCAACTGCCAAAACATCATGCAAATTATTGCAAATTCTAATGACATTAGCATTAGCATGACACATGACACTGATGGATGACACATTACGTTTTGACAGCACTTTGTTAAGAGATGACAAAAAAATTGTAGCCAAACAAAAAAATGTATATAAAATGTACAAATTGTAGGTTTTAATTTATAATTTTGGAAAAGTTTCAGTCTCATAGCCATACCCATAGATTACCATTGTTATATTTTCATTTACAGATTAATATGGGAGTTCCTGCCTCTGTTGTAAGTATTCCCAAAAGTTCTGGTGTGAGGTGGAATACCCAACCGCTGAACAGCAAGCACAGTGGCCATAAATATAGCGTTGGCGCAAAATAATTCCCGTGTAAACATCCCGACTACAAGGGGTCCTGTGCATTTCGCATTCAGCGATTTTCGTAACCTACATGTCACCGGTTCACGCCTCGCCTCCACAGGCCCACCTCGTTTGTGTTTTAGCGCCATTGAGGTGGACGCCAAGTTACTATTCACGGTGCAATAGAAAAAATATCAATACAAAATTGATTCCTCAAAAACATAAAACTGTGGAATTCGGAAGTAATTTAAAAACCACCAAAACGTGCATTATATCGAACTTATAAACATAGGACATTCCGATCCGTCACCAAGAATATACATACTAGTTGGTTAACGATTTCATTGTATGCTAATATGTTTGAAGAGGTGAGACCGCTGTTGCTCGGGTATCTATCTTCCGATGGTGTTGCGATGTCAAGAACCGTTATGTTCGTTAGTGTGTAACTATTGCCTTCAGAATTTGTAAAGGCGCTCTTAGACTTCACGCCTCAAACCTTGAAATCATTCAGTTATGATATAGGGTCCGTTCCTCGGGGAATACGTACCTGATTTTCAATATTATTAGTACGTGGAGTTAAGACAGAATTTGGAATCAAAACCAACTAAATACTATCTTGTCGAAATGATCTTTAAGTATTAAGTAGGAATGTTAGACGTGTGATTTATGTACCGAATAATACAATTGAAAGCATGATGTAATAATACTTCAGCTTTGATTAAAATTAACCTGGCGATCCCTATTATTAAGTTGTCCGTCTATAATTTACAGTTATACACCTAATTGTACATTTTTAGAGGTGATATAATTAATGCATGCAGTTGTTTTATTACGGCATGTTACGTGTGGAAAGTAATTAAAAATATTACATTTGCGAGTAATGTTACAAAAGTGCGAAGAATGTGTATTAAGATCGTGGTTGTTTTGTAAAATCCGTCTTATTATTCCTTTGTGAAGACACAATATTCTAACAGCATCATCCAAGCCATCAAAAAGCATCCACTATTGGACAACCTCCCGCCGCAACATTCACTAGCAGATACTTCATCCTCCGAGTCATTTTCCAACTATGTTGTGGTCAGCTTCCAGTCAAACCGGATGCAACTGAATTCCAGATTTTTTATTATGTGACTGCCTATTTGACCTCCACAAGGCCACTACCTAGTAATTGTGTAACACGAAATCCCTTACTTGTCAGAATTTCAGTCCTTTGACTACCCGCACTGTAAAAGATCCATACATGGCAGCTACGACAAAAGATTATTGACACTGGCACGCATATTAGTATAAAGGGTGGAAGAAATCATCGCAAAAACGGCATCGGACATGGAATTTTTCGGTAATTTAAAAAAAAACCAGCTGAGTGCGTGGTAACCGTTTTGGTGGTAATCTTTCCACCTTGTATAGTTTCATAATTAAAATAAGAGCAAGTTTTCTATACAATATAGTGGATTACTTCAAGCAAAAGTTGAGTGTGATAAAATCTTGTTCGGTATTGGTCTGAGGCACGTAGGACCAATACTAATGTGTTTGTTTAAAGGGCCGTATGTTTATTATTCGTATTTGATGAAAGGTTATCAAATTATGTAAAAAATTATTTTACAATAAAATATAATATTATGGCAACTTCCAACTTCATGGTAATACTCTGAGTTCAGAAAAAAAGATTCTTTTGTACAGGAGACCGTATCCATCCATCCATGATCGGTTGGTTACCGATGTTCCAATTTCTTTCTCTTTTGTTAGTCTTGACATTACCTTCGATTGCCAGTGAAAAGAGGTCATAAACGTTTGATACTGCACACAAAACCCAGTCTTGAGATAATATTTGGCTTCCAGGACATAGAAAAATTTTTCAGGATAAAGTATGAGCTTTGAAACATTTTTTTTTAAATTCGCAGGTCAGAAGTTTATATCTGATTTGCAATATAATGCAAGATACCGCAGCTCACATTAATGGACCTAAGCATGCCTACCGTTTTATGAACCAAACGGTACACGTTCATAGACCACCAACACCAAGTTCAACACAATACACCTTAAGTTTAGCACATAAAGACCAAATTCTATTGGGCGATATCTCGGATCATTATTGCAAAATCGGTCGCATATCAAATTCACGGCGGTTAGCGTTGAGCAAGTTGTCATAGCCTTACATAAGGGTATAGTCGCCCTATTATAATTCGAAAGATAACGCCTAAAGAGGTGCCAGCGATTTGTGTGATAAAATGTTGTGATTGGTCTGCTAAATTGAGGTTACAAACGTTTGAAAACATTAGGAAGCCGTAGCAGCGTGTTTTCCGATTATGAAATGTGCTTTCTTGAGAAATAAATTGGTGACAGGGCCTGCTGAAAAGACCTTGAAAATTGTAGACCGTGAGGTTCAAAGAGGCAGGTTATTCTTTGACCACATCTTTTGGTCTTTTTGTCTACTGTAAACACTAATCATGGGAGTCCCTAAATCATCTACAAGGATATTATGGGTAGATAAAGTACCTACTGAGAAATTGATGGAAGAGTCTTACAAGACAGTCAGGCAATTTCGGTATCCCTTCTGAAGATCGAGTAGATTAATATGCTTCACGCCATGCAAAATTAAATTAAACGTCTTAAAGGATTATAAAATTATACTGCGCGACCACCATTCTGCATTGCAGTGCACATTTACGGCGGCAAGTTTCTTACATTAGTTGCTAAGCGTTTAGAACTACTCACAAGATGCCAATAGCAAGTAAAGATGTTTACGATGATGATTCTTATAATGGCTTCCTCAATAGCAATTCCAGCCATCGCACCTGGACTAAGTGAGGCATGACTGATGGAGACCTGTTTTTGTGAAGATCTAGTTAACTGCCTCTCATGCATAAATCTTAGTTTTAAATGTAAATCGTGCTTGTAAATTGTATAAATTACTGGTTGATGTGAGAAGGAAGAGGATTAAAATTATGTTTTTTAATAAATATACCTACGTAGTACAGATTTGACGTGTTGTGTTTACATAATTTTGCAACATGTTCTATAATTTGAAGATCAGCTGTGTTTAGTTCGATTTATGGAATTATTAAAGTTTATTACCTAAATACCTGCGTACTTAATAAATGCTTCCTGAAAATAAATAATTCATTGTTTCACAGCTGAGTAAATATAGGTAGACGACTTCTACTTCAAGCAAATATTTTTGGTCCTAACGTTACAAAAATCTCCTTAGACCACCTTTTGAGACGTTAGGACGTCGTTAGGAGTAAAGGTCGTCTACGATAATTTAGGTGACTAACCTGGAATGAAACTAACAACTGAATCCAACTAAGGTGGGCTGCATTCAGCAAATTGGACGACATTCTGAAAAATTCCACACTGCCTGAAGACCCGTCTCTACAAAGCAGTGTGTTTTGCCCACCATGACGTACGGTGCTGACACGTAGACGCGGTGGCGGACGGAGGTGTACAGACTCAGAGTAGCACAGAGAGCCATGGAGCGTTCCATGCTCGGTATAAAACTAGTAGACTACTACTAAACGTCGCAATCCGGAGACAAACGAAGTTCTTCGATATTGAAAATCGCGTTATGGAACTGAAATGGAATTGGGCAGGACTCCTAGCAAGACGCGGTGATGGCTGGCGGAGTAAAGCTGTGACTGACTGGCGTCCAAGGAATAGAAAGAGCAGTGTTGGCCGTCCGGGCGGCGAGATAGGCAGACGACATGGTTGTCATTACGGGAATATCCTGGATGAGGTTGACACAAGAATGTGGAGCTTGGCACAAGCGAAGAGAGGCCTATACCCAGCAGTGGGTGATGTTGGGCTGTGGATGAACCTGGATTGTAGTCTTAATATTCAATGTTAAGATGTGCCTTAACTTTAAAGCACATGTTTTATCAATGTTGAAAAAAAGGAAGAATATTCCAAACATTTTATCTTTTTGCAATCATGGTATTTCTACAACACTTTAATTTAAAATTTAAATATATTCACAAGTTTTATGTAACTTTACTACAAAATGCATATTTTACTACACAATAATTATATAACACTATTAAAGGTAAATAAAAAAAAAATCAGTTCTAACTTGAGAATGCAAAATTGTTTACTTACTATTTGAACTCGAAAGTTTATCATGCCCTGAAAGGTGCACCTGATTACTATCATTTTGTAAATTAATGATTAATAGACATCTGAAGAAAGGATTGTGTGACGAATGAGGACGGGGGAGAAAATCACGGGTTGCGCCGAACCCAATTAACATACCTGATCTGAAAACCTGGATCGTTCGTACTTATTTGTAACTTAGATATTCAAAATTTTCATTTTTGTTTTTTGGAGAAACATTGGAGTGACTATAAAATAACGAGCGCTAATCAGTATCACTAAAAATGCATCCCCATTACATTTTGGCATATTCATTAACTATGTTTTCCTTCCGCAAGTCGGTGTCGGTACCTCATCATCATCAACCCAACTTCACCTACTGCTGGGCTGCTGCTTCTCTTTGCTTGTGCCAAACTCCACGTTCTTGTGCCAGCCTCATCCAGGATATTGCCATGATGCCATCTCGCCGCCGGACGACCAACACTTCTCTTTTCAGTCTTTGGACGCCACTCTGTTACACGCCACATTACTCCTGCCATCATCCTCCTGCCATCAGCCTCATTTCCTCCAGGTTAACCCACCGCAACCCTAGAAGTGGTGCCATAAACCATCAAACCCTCACGACTGTTAAATGATTTCTATCTACACACCGCAAAGTTTACGAGCATCTTTGACATTATCTATGTCATAATGTCAGTCTGTAGGAACACAAGCACAGGTAGAAACGCGTTACGGAAACGGAGGTAACATATACTAATCGCATAATAAACAAAGTGTGTAACTGAGTTTGTGTTGACTTCTAGTTTTAAGTATTCTCTCCGCAATTTGAACGTAGGCGATAATAGGCGGTGTTAGAAATTTTAATGGGAAGTTTTGTTATTTAATCGGGTGACGGAAAAAGGGTTTAGGTACCTATATTTTTTACCTTGTTGTAAATAGGATATATGTAATATTTGTGCAACTTAACCTGCACTTTGCAGACAAGCTGCTAACGCTGTTGATGTGTTAACTTAAATATGGGAGTCATCGACAGGACGAAGAAGAAGTTCCCTTAAAAAAGAAATGGTCCTTTGAGCACCACCGAAAAAAAACACTGAAACTTTCCCAAAAATGTTGTCAATGACCCTATTTAAAAACCCCGACATCACTCGTATAGTGATTTTTATAGGAAATAGTCCTCACTATCGTATCGAATCTCCGAGTCGAATCGAATCAAAACATCTCCCGATTCATATCGATTATAAATCGAGTTACCATAGTAGCGGAGCATGGTAGTAGTAGTTTTTATATGATAGCGGTCGATCAACTTGGTTTAACGGTAAACCAAGTCATGGGCACCATGCACTACAAAGTGGCTTACATCATTCTCGATAACCGGAAACTGATACAGCTAAAGGTTTTTGTAGTTACGGTTTTTTCTTGATAGGTATTAGTTCTGCTCTAGTTAGGCTGTCTATAGGGAGATATTTGAGAGTTTTTCTTGAGTTTAATGATCTGTGAGCTGTCTAGATTTTGTGTGTTCTTAGTTTTACAGGCAATGTTCTGTTACCGATTACATTAGATGCTACAGAGAAATGTTTTTCTGAAATCGATGAAGATAATAAAGTGCACTCAAATTAACACTATTTGATTTTGAGTAAATATGCAGGGACAGTTTTTTTTCTAAAAAAATACGTTCCCTTGCCACAGAGATCGACTTTTTTAAGATAAATAATATGGCAGTCCGCGAAGATATCAAGAAGAGTTAAAAAAAATTGACATTTATTTAAGGCGTGTAAAAGCAAAAAAAAAATTTAGGAGTCAGAACTAACAATGTTCAAAACAATAAGATATCATTGTTTGTTTAAAAACAACAGTTTAACTCATATTACGTATTCGTGAATCGCTATTAGAATCAAATTTATTGCTATGATAAAATGTCAATTTATCAAAATTAATGTATTTTTTGACAGTTTTGTGATTAATTTATTATCTTGTGAGTCGTTTTTGAAACTTAATATAATTATTACCTATAGGTGCTTAAAAAGGAAGACATAATAATTTACTGCATTTGCTATGGAATACTTAGGCTTGGCCTCAATTCCATGAAACTTAAAAATAACTAATGAAATGTGGGTGTACTATAAGTTACCTAAGCTTTCGATTATTACAGGCGTTATGTTAGTATAATGATTTTATTTATTTACAAAACACTTTTTTATGTTACCAACAAAATACGCGCATTGGACGTGGAGTTGTGGACATCAGCCCCTTTATACAATGCAATATGTTACCAACGGGGAACCATAAAATGTTAAACTAAATTAAATAAATAAATAAATTAAACTTTATTTCAGACTACATCATCCATAATTACAAATTAATAAAAAAAAATGTTTGATTTACCTACTATAGGGTAATGTAAATAAATAAGGACTCAATAAACTCGTAATAGCATAGCAATTTCCTATGAGCATACGTAGTGGTGCCAAGGCTGTACCGAGGCAGAAAGCTCTCAACCTCAAGCCTTTCAGTTGTTATCGAGCCGGGAGAGCGCGCGGACAGCCGCAGTAACGTTAACGCGCGAGTTCGCGTTCGCGGTCTAACTCACGAATGTTCAGTGTTTTCTTAGGATTTGTAACTTAAACATTATGGTTTGCGTTTTTATATTGTCTTTAGATAAGAGACAAGGTATTTTTTCAGCTGTTTTATTATGTTTCAGAGAATTTAAAAGTCTTTTATAAAGTCAATTAGATACACATGTTAATTTTCAGCAGTCCGTCGCCGTATTTTATTTGAAAATTATAATATTTTTAACGATTATGTTAAATAATTAGATTAGATAAATCTGCCCAATCCCTTAGTTAGTTCTTAGTGTTTATGTAAGTATCTGCTAATTAAGATTTTTCAGTCAGTCACAAAATATGAAAATATCAGGTCGTCAAAAGTTTGGAGATAAAAATGTGACGTATTACTTTTTTTGCAAAACTAAATGTACTTCATACTATTTTGACTGTTATTTGAAATGTATACTTTTAATTTCACAAAACGGTGCGATATGCCCTTGTGCAGCCTCTGAAAGAGCACTTCTCGTATTTTATACGATAAGTTATCTTCTCGAGACATTAGATTGACATATTGTTTAAGCTCTATCTGTACACGAAGTCTCATTTACATATTTTCACCCGCTGTTCGGAAAATAGATGCTTTACTTGAGTAATGAATGAAGTCAATGACAGTCATTTATTGAACTTTCTAAAGACAATTAACACTAATGTAATCAACAAATAAACCTCTTATGATTTTAGCAAAGGACAGAATTTATAACGTTACAATAGCAACAAGTCGCTTCCGGACGGCCAGATAAAAATGTGTTGTACTACAGCCGTACCTACCTAATTTGTATTTAAATAACAAGCCCTGCGCCCCTTTTTCCCTTCAGTAAAAATTACGAAATTCTATAAAAACTTTCATTATAACTCCTTTGGAGGAGGATTTTTCAAGTTTTTCCTTACTGCTCACCCTCATTATAAAATAAACTTTTTTGCAAAATTTCATGTTTCTAAAAATGATATCTGTGATGAAATTTATCATAAGCGATTCTAGTACCCGGGTACTATAAGGTACTCAGTTTTCTAATCAGCTACCTAAATTAAATGCCTGTAAACACCTAAACATGTTTACTACATCCACAAACTCAAAACATATGCAAGCCTCTATCAATCATTGCAAAGCCACAAACTCATTTCAATCTCCAACTGCACACATTTCGTTAAAATCTGGTGCATCAAGGCGCCACGGTGTTACACAACAAATAATTTCAAAAGCAATTTGTCTGTCGTCTTAGAAGTAGGCTTTTCCTAAATCATGCCGTAATGCACTTCCGTCTTCCTAGATAAATCTCTACCGGCATCCATCTTCAGATTTCCTAGGGTTGAACAAAATAACAAGCATGTTTTTGGATGACAAAGCCAAAATTTTAGAGGAGTGTTCGACACTCCTCTAAAATTTTGGCATGAAGATGATATGATGCACAAACCCTAAATAAATTAAGATAAAGGCAGGAAAATGAAGTTCCGTCACGTGGGGCAATTTCAGAGTCCTTCCCTCAGTAAAAGTTATTTAAAATGATCAGTACAATCGCGGGTTTAAGTAACTAACTATTTACCAGTCATCCAAAAGAGTCTATGGATCAAGGCTATCTCTCAAAAAACCGCAGAAGTTACGAATTAATTTTAAACCTTGATGTTTTTTTTTCTCAATTGGCCTTGCGTCTTCAATTATGTAACGACGGACGAGAACGGGAAGAAGACTATTGAAGATATTCCATGAATATTATGCAACAAGATGCCCCTGAATGTCAAATGTGCAGTAACTATCTTCTAAAAGAGATTAGTCTTTGAAGTTGAATGTCTATGGTTATCTCGTGTTGACTCGACAATAGCTCATGTCGTGCTAGTGAGATAAGCTAGTTGTAGCTAAATTGTTAGTGTAACTTTTGTCTAGAGACTAAAATGTGTTGGACAATACATACAGTTCTGTTTTGTGGACAGAGCTAAAGTAGAAATAAATTATCGAATGTCTATTTTTAGAGATTTATATTTTGTTGACTACATTTTTGATATAAAGAACATTTCGATTCTTATAGTACACGAACCATACGTTCGAAAACATGGGAAATCCACGTAATGGACGTGGGACATCCCACGTGGTGTAATTTATGGGTCACATCATCTCATAGAGAACATAGTTGACCCCAACGTAGTTGGGAAAAGGCTAAGCAGATGAAGATCATCTCATAGAGAAAAAGCCAGTGTTCCACGTGTGGGAACTTCATAATATAAGCTGATTCATATTGAACTATAAAAATTAACATCGTTCCCAAAAATAGTTGCCATAAAACCTTACATTTTCAAAGAGTAGAGCAAGTTCTACGGTAGCACAATCTATTTACCCACATTTCGCCAAAAACTTGAACCTTACATAATATAGTCACATTGTTTTGAAAATCTCGCGCTCTTTGCATAATGGAATTTGCAAAAGAAACTAGCTTTTGGGTTTTGAAACTTGTGAATAACTAAAAATTAAGTATTCTGTGTCGTTGAAAATGACCCTCAAAGATTTGTTACGTATAAAAAAGACATTGTTAGAAAGGTCACTCTAAATTAGCTCAAGAACAGATCAACCTCGGAATAATCACAAAATTGCCAATTTTTCCGCGACTTTTAAAAACAATAATTTAGTTTTTTTTTTTAAACTAGGCCAGCATTTGAGATAAACTTTTTGTCTCGGAAGTGGAAATGAACCGAGAAACAGTAATAAGTTTAGTACGTATGTCCTGAGCACTTGGGCATTTATACTATCTCACATACTTACTAATTTATTTTACCACAACATGACAATTCATGTCGAAACGAGGAAAGATTAAGACCAATATTCCTTTATACCATTGTTCTCAATTACACCGCTATTTTCGAAACGTCAAGTTAAAACTCACAACTGCAAAAGTGCACAACAAAGGAGATTATCCAACATTTGTTTAGCAACTGTACAACTATGCGACCATTATTAAGTCTGCCACACAAAAAGGTCTAATTAGGAGATGGAGCTCGCTTACAAAAGTTTTAAAAAGCCTTTTTTCTGAGAACGCTTTGTTACGTTGAATGAGAACTGGCAACACTAATGACCTTTTCGTTTAAATAGTTTGTGGACATTATCTTAAACGGTTCTAGTTTGGAGATAGTTTAAGTGACTATTTATGTAAGGTTGATAATTTCGTGAGTGTTGACATTTGTTAACTGCACGAAGAATATAGGTCTAGCTATTTCCGAGTATTTTTGTTCCTTTGTATTCTGGTTCTAAAGACCAAATTTCAACATAGTGGTTATTAGTTATCTGCGATTAGCTTCATGTACAATGTAGATGATACAAACTAAACAAGCCAGGATGTTTTGTCTTTGCAATATGTAAGGACCAGAAATAATGGTTAGTTGTCCTTCTTCTTCATTTTGAATTTTCAAAACAATCATGTTATTAACTTATGTAACGAGGTAAAACTGAGGAAGATATTATCGAAATAATAAGATATTTATTTGACGTGTCAGAGTATTACTTAATTTTTTATTTCTTTTTTTCTCTCATTGTTTTTTAATTTATGATGCGGTACTCAGTCACTTATAAAGCTAGGTGGAGGTGGCCCCATTTAGCCCTTGTTACTCTGCTAGGTAGATTGAATTATGAAGTTATATTTTTAATTAGGCATTGTAATAGTCATGTATGATAAATCAGTCTTACATTTTGCAAGCAACACATCGACCCGATTTCCTTAGTGGGCTCATACCTGACGCAAGATAATAAACAACTGAAACATTCTTCTTTTGTCAATCTCTAACAGCAATTGCCTAATTTTTTATAGTTGACACTCATTTCTATTTTAAGTCTTACGCTCGGAGGACCAGTTTATTTCATGTGCTAAAGATTTATGCACACACCACCTATTGTGTTATGTGCAGGAATCTTTAGTAGGTCTTTCTTCAGTACTTTTGTAGGTGTTAAATACTCCGTCAATGTCCATTGTTCCTTATGTAAGATGTCCATCAAAGATGTTACATACAATCCTTGATTCTCTACAACAGTTTCAATTCATGTCAATACACTTCCTCAAATCACTTTTTGGTGGTTTACAGTTGATGAGATCGATGGTCGTAATATCCATTGGGCAGGCACAGAATTTGGATCTAGCTTCAGTATTACGTATTTTTATGTTAGTCTCTTAGATTCTTTATGTAAGAAGTTTAGAAAAATGAGACAAATATCGTCATCTCTAGTGTTGATTCAGAACAATACGAGAAGGTAATAAAAAGAGAGGCTATAAGATAAAGAAATACTAAAGAATCGAGGGATGGAATGTGTGAAAGAGGATATGGCTAGAAAGAGGTTGGCGACTAATAGAAAAAAATGGATGAAAATGACTTGCTACGTCGACCCCAAATAAATTGGGCAGCAAAATTAAAAAGAAAAGCGTGTGATATGAGTATTCCATGAGTTTGTCGTTCAATATTAAAAGAAGTTTTCTTATATTCACAGGGCTTTAAACTAATGGGATCGAAAAGAACAAGACTGCGTTTTCGATCAGTCTTGCGATTTTTTTCGGAGTGTGCAATATTTGCGCAGGTCGGAGATCTTTATCCTGTCTATCTATTATCTAAGCTTAACTTAGATAATAGATAGACAGGTTTAATCTTAAAGTCGAATAGTTACCCAATAATAATCTGCAATATTGCAAGGTGTGTCGACTGAAAGAAATAACAGCATAACTTAGATCATCTTAATATTACTATTGTTAAGCTGTCGAAAGATTACGCATGCAATTGCTCATGCAGATATGGTGGCCGGTTACAAATATTAATTGAATAAGAGAGAGGTACAATTTATTTAACTAATTTCTTTTGATGTTATTGTTATTTTGGACTTAATCTTCTTGCAATGGATTTACAATCACTTGGTACGCACTTTGCATATAAAGTTTCGTACATTCTCCTTTAATTAAAGATAACTGTATCGTTCCTCCTGTAATTTGTTTTCTGACACTACTGGGTATCAATAGGTTTCATCATGGCATTTCCAAATCATTTTTATTAATTTTAATTTTAGATTCTGTCTTTCTTAATGAAATTGGTCTTACGTATCGAGAGCATTCGGCAAATATGAAATCTATATCTGAAAGACAGCCTCCGATATTTCTAGGTCTTATTCAACCTAGGCTACTCGCAAAATACATTTTAATGTTTGTCGACTTCTTAGATTACATCAGGAATATTACTGTTAATTACACATCATTGCTTTTGATGTTAAGCAAGAAACAGATTAGCATTCGCTTAAGATAGAGCAATCTAATTAGTGATTCAGAATATTATGGGAATCGTATCAAGTTGGTTAGGGATCCGTTTACATAACTTTGTGGTCTCTTTTAAAAGAGATGGTAATAAAATTGATAAATCGATCCTTAGTTTTTTTTATTTGGTCAGTATTGTGTCTTTACGGACACAAAAAAAGAAATATGCAATTTGTAGGAAAAATATGAGAATTTTTATAATTTCTTTAATTTTTTCAGAATTTTTATTTGTCTACCAATTATGGGCTACAATTAAAGGCTTTGAAGAGAAAACCCCAATAGTACGATTACTCTGCTTCTGATCTAATAATAATTTGACAAATGATAGGAATTTTGTCATCCTGTCATTAGTCAAAGTATAACGAAAACAGCGCATTCAAAGTTCAAAACAATAATGTTCAACGGAACTCGCAGGCCTTAAAGCAAGTCACCTTTGCTCGCGTTTTTTATTCTCATCGCCATGCTTGTTAGTTTTTGCTATCAGTCTCACGACTAACGGTTGACGTAACAGCATTTTGTATCAATTCCTTTGCCTGTTAGTGTTGTACTCGACTTCAAATGATCTGATTAGGGCTGTGACATGAATTAAGACAATTTGTTGTTAGGTATCTTGCACTACATTATAGCACCGCTTAAAAGATGTCGTGAGGAAAATTTTGTGTTTAGGGGATAGACAGGAAGACAGAATCAAAAAATGGTTTATGTGAATGAGGATATTGCTAGTATAGGTGAATAAGAAAAAAATGACCAGCGCAATAAAATATGAAGATTTTCTAGAAAATTATGGTAAAAATAAAAAAAACAAAAGTTATTTATTCAAATTAAGCTAAAAACCAGCATTTAGCACTAAATAAAGTAGTCTCCTAAAACTCCTGCCCTTTGTAGCAAACTCACTACAAAGCAAACAATTTTACTACTATGACTGTATCTAATTGAATAAGCCTATCCGTAGAGCTTTTCTTGCCAAAAAATTACACAATTTTAGTATTATCACTTACGCTGTATTTTGACCCTAAAGAATGTCAGTAGGTGTAAGTACTAAACAATAAATTCCTTAAAAAGGTTTGTACATACCCAAGACCAAGATAGCTTGTACACGAGACAAATATTGAATGAAGTAATCAGATACATTGTCGGATGAATATTATGTTTTTTTTTTTTACAATAAATTTTACTTACTGTCAGTTATTTTATATGCGTGCCGCATAAAAACCTTATGTAGGTACCATTCATTGCGAATCAGCCTGTTTCATTATTGAGAAGCGTTCACATAGTTAAGAGAACACGAAATAAAATAACGGTCCTTAGGTACATACCTAGCCTAAGGACCGTTATTTTATTTCGTGTATTAGGACCAAACTATAATTTACATGGGCGGGTTATATGGAACCAATTATTATGTACCTATGTAAAAGACTGTTAATATCGGTAATCCTAATCAACCAATCAGGTGTGGATCTTTGGATATTTTACCATTGGTTTACCAAATAGTTGTAGATCCTCATTTTTATTATTGTGATCATAACAGGAAAGGTATGAGATTTTTTTTCTAAAAGACATTTTCAAAACACATTCAAACTTCACACACCACGATATCATTGGGTTCATTCGAAAAGCGCAAGCAGGCCACTCTTTACTGAAATCATAAGCTTAGCGACGATAACCATGTAACCTACAAAGGTGCATTATTTTGGATTACCAAGATTTTCTCTCGGTTTTGTCAGGACAGTGCATGTGAACTTTCAAAAAAAAGCCTTTCTATAAAATCCTAACTCCCTAACTTAATATTATAAATGTGAAAGTTAGTTTGTTTGTTTTCACGCCTAAACCATTGAACCGATCATTCTGAAATTTTGCATATACGTTCTCAAGTGTACAGAAACGGACATACGGTACCTTTCATTCCGAAAAAAAGTACTGTTCCCAAGGAAAACAATAATAACGTTCTTATGATAATAGTTGGCGCCACGTGTCTTTCGTATCATGGTTGGATTATGTTATTACAAGCCGAATTGACTATCAAATTCTAAATAAACGTGAGCGTAGCTGCGGGCAAAAGCTAGTTATGAATAAATATCTATTATTGTGTCCTCCTTATTTTATTTTAAAAATGTACAAAGTTAATGGTCTATTTTAAACTTCATCTGCCCTCGTTTTTCCCAGTTATATTGAAGTCGGCTTCTAGTCTAACCGGATTAGCGTTGCCAGGCATCCGGATAAAGCTGGACATAGTTAGGTTTTTTGATTGCGTGTCCGGCCAAAATAAACGGTGTCCGGCTTGTCCGGCTTTTGTTAGGCTTTTTACATTTCGCAAACTAGCGAGCGCCAAGCGTGGCCGACCGCAGGCGAGTAGACTAGTTATTTTATTTTTATTTCATTAGAATTTAAAAAGAATTATGGTAATAATCAAAAAAGCTTGATTTTGAATAATATTTTTGTCTTACCTATTAATACTCAGATCCTCAATAATGTAGGGTGTCCGGCCTTTTTATCCAAATGTCCAGCCAAACTGGCTGGTCGGTTCGGCTATTAGGTTTGGCGACCTGGCCCTAAGCTAGATGCAGCTGAGTATCGGTATTTTACACGGAGCGACTGCCTATTTGACTTCCACAACCCAGGTATTCGGTAATCCTGGTTGTGAGACTTTCAGGCTTCCGACTACTTGTTAAGACTGTCACAGGCCAAACGGTCTGTCTACCAGGTCCTTAAGGTCAATTCCATTAAATAATTGCCCGCTACCGCTTATCACTTATACCCTACATTACAAGACGTAATCTCAGGCAGTAAGTGGGTTAAAAATTATAGAACGTAGGTTGTTGTTTCGACATTTCGGCGCAGGCGCAGACACATCCAACGGTAACAAAGACCGTTACTTCGATCCCAGTTGTGGTAAGATTACGATGTAATGCCCGCCCGTTAGCGTGTAATGGAAATAACTGATTTTTAGAATTGAGTACAAATTGTGATGATTTTTAGAATTAGATCGTTTTATAGCTCTGCAAATATGAAATTGTTTCTTGTTGATATGTATGTCTGTATAGCAGTCAAGTGATAGCCTTGTGGTGTGACCGTCGGACTGCCAAGTCACGGATGATAAATCGTCAAATGACTTCTCCCGTTCTGGTCAGAGCGGAAGAGAGTGTCAGACTTGTACTGACTAAAACCCATTCATGTTCCTTCCTTGCCCTTGTGTTCCAGGGCCGCGGTATCTCTTTCGAACAGTCCCGCAGCCCTGAAGTCTCAAGTTCGAATCTAAGACACGCACCTCTGATTTTTTGATTCATTTGCGTATTGTATAATTGTTGAAAACATCGTAAGGAAACCAACATGCGTGAGAGATTTTATCGACGGCATGTAAAGCCAAGTCAGTGGCCCATGGGCGGCATAAAAAATCTGACACCAGGTTAGGCACCAACCACACGATAAAGAAGAAGATGCATGTCTAGAATTAGATAAAACGATACCTATTCCATCGATACGAAGAAGCAAAATGGTTTTAGCCTTACGATTTTTCTTCTGGCTACCGTTCTTCTTATTTCGCATTGATGGTACGTCCGGCCGGAGTCTAGTGGGCTTTACCATGATACCTACAAATGGTGTAAACAGATTCTTCAGGAAGCCGTCCACCAAGCATTACGTACATCAAACTAAGTAACTTTACGCAAAAATTAATGCTGGGAAATGTTTTTTTTTTGGGCTGAAAAATCACGCTTTACGGTAGGACTCAATGTAACGCACTCAAAACATTGTGCTGATGGATGGATTGAATGATGGGTTAAAGTAAAAATCTTACATTAAAAACATGGGTTTAAAAAAATCTTGTGAAAAAGTGAAAAAGTTGGAAATTTGACCCCCAATATCTCCGTAACTAGAAGGATCCCAGGTATGGTCTAGAACAAAAAAATGATCGCAATGACCGGGAGAACAACTGCCTTTCAGCTTCGTTAATAATCTTTTAAAAATAATCCCTATAAAGGGTGTCCTTTATAAGGATTTTTTTCCAGTTGTGAGCGAGAACGGGTCACACTGAAGACTTACAAAACATATACTAAACTAGATAATATTACTATGGTTTACACCTTACTTAAATATGAACATGCTCTACCGGAATGTTTCGCGTTATTCAAGAAATTCGATAACAGATTTCCATAATAGTATATGGAAATCTGTTATGGAATTTGTAATGTGTTTGTAATAAAATCACGCTTTAAACAAGTGCGAGTCGGACTCGCGCACGAAGGGTTCCGTACCATAAACCGAAAAAACACGTTTTATTATTATTTAATAATTAATACTTTTAAAAAAAAAAAAAAAATTATACTTTTTTTTTTTTTTTGTTATAGCGGCAACAGAAATACATCATCTGTGAAAATGTCAACTGTCTAGCTATCACGGTTCATGAGATACAGCCTGGTGACAGACGGCCAGACAGACAGACAGACGGACAGTGGAGTCTTAGTAATAGGATCCCGTTTTTACCCTTTGGGTACGGAACCCTAAAAACATATATGATCTACTCTAAATTCTGGTGTTAATAATATTCCAAATTTTACAATTGTAATACCTTTTTCAACACACTTGCTCATAAAATGGCTCTAATTTCACCGCAATTAGGCACATAATGACACCTATAATCAAACTGTGACTTTTTCATTGCTATTATTCACAAGTGAGTTATAGGGTTTTTTTTTATTTTATTGGTTGTTGCTTTGTTCTTAAAAAAGTTTCGATACAAAAAACAATCGTGTTCTGATTTCTGATTTCTGATTACAAATAAATTAATGTACCTATTGCTCGCTCATTTCATGCAACTTCGTATTTAAATAGATAATTTCAACTTGTACATTATTAATATATAAAACTTTCACTCGAATATAAATTAGTTTTCTCTGTAATAAAGAAAACTTTGAATTCCCCATTTTGTACGTGGATAAAACGCTATCCGCGAAAAGCCAAAAAAAAAGAAATCTCATTCTTTAGTCTATGGCCGATCGCCATTGTTAGATGCGCGCGCATAGGAAAACTGATTAATTTTTCCCGCCACTGCGAAATTATTTTAACAATTCGTTTTCACTGTTGAAATTATAGTTATTTATTAATTAAAATGTCTACAAGTAATAGTTATGAAGAAAATAATTTATGTTTTATTCCGCCCGATTTAAGATGTGAAGCCCTTAGCGTTATGGAATGTTTACTACCTGAAAATTCCAAGGACAAATATCTATTGGCGTACCAAAATTTCATACAATGGCAAAACAACAAGAATTCGCAGTCTTTTTCAGAAAATGTGTTCATGGCGTATTTTAAAGAATTATTTTCTAAGTGCAAACCTATCTCTTTGTGGTGTAACAATCAATGTTAAAAAGTACAGTCCGAACAAAGAATGGAGTGGACTTAAAAAACATACTCTAATGTGTCAGCTTATCTAAACTATCACCAAGAGACTATCCGATGTATTTAGAAGCAAGAAATCAAAGTTTTTATCGTCTCCATATAACCAATATCTGGCTACTAAGGTTAGTTAAATTAATTTTAAATATCTATGCGATTTCAGCCTGTGTTGGGTGTTGAACTTAATTGTTGTTTCTTTTTTTCAGGTTGCTTTAATATTTGGTGTAACTGGTGCATTTAGGATACAAGAACTAACAAATATAACTGTAAAATACGTAGAGAACCATGGCCATCAAAAACAGTTACTTATAATTTTACTAACTGCACATTTAGTAATTGTTTCTGTAAATAAACTTTTTATCTACTAAATAAAATGAATTTTTAGTATTATTTTCTTCACAAGTGTGTTGAAAAACGTCGTATGATACACGTGTGTATTGATGATTACCGTCCTCGGCTCTCTTGAGACCCTCACCTAACGGCTCGGGTCTCAATGGCGCCTCAGCGGTAATCACCAACATTACTCACTTGTACCATAATGTACTATTATGGTTTAGATTTAGTTTCGTTCGCAATTAATTATAATATTTATCTTAGGACATCATAAAACTTTTAATAATCCATTTTTGAATGCATTTCTAATTTAATATTTGCCGTTTAACTAATTTGCCTCAGGCATCAGCTCAAAATCTTTGATTTATTAAGGAGTTTATTACAAAGATTAATCATGCAATATACTCGTACGTTTAATCAAATTCTTATTCGTTATTGTAATTTTTATTAAAAAACAACTTGGTGTAACTTATTTTTTTATTTTCGACTTACAACTATTACAAGTCTTAACGTAATTCGATAGTGTGGCTATCGATTCGTATGATTAGCACATGTTTATTACAAATTGTATTAATCTACAACTAAAACAAAACAAATATTAAAAAAAAAAAACATAAATTAAAAAAAAAAGTTGTTCGTAAAAAAAAATTATTCAAAATTGGAATGTTCAATGCTCAAAAATTAAAATCTTACTAAAAATGCATATGCACAAAGGAAATGATATTATCTTGCAAGACTGTCGTTAATAGTACATTATGGTACAAGTGTGTAATGTTGGTGATTACCCCTGAGGCGCCATTGAGACCCGAGCCGTTAGGGTCTTAAGAGAGCCGAGGACGGTAATCATCAATACACACGTGTATCATACGACGTTTTTCAACACATTTGTGAAGAAAATAATACTAAAACATAATTTTATTTAGTAGATAAAAAGTTTATTTAGAAAAACAATTAGTAAATGTGCCGTTAGTAAAATTATAATTAACTGTTTTTGATGGCATAGCGGTCTCATCAGATAGATTATTTGTACTATTGAAAACGATATTTTTTGTATCGAAACTTTTTTAAGAACAAAGCAACTCAACCAACAAAATAAAATAAAAACCCTATAACTCACTTGTGAATAATAGCAATGAAAAAGTCACAGTTTGATTACAGGTGTCATTACGTGCCTAATTGCGGTGAAATTAGAGCCACTTTATGAGCAAGTGTGTTGAAAAATAAATGAACACACATAACCAAAACTAATTGATGAAAAATGTAACGTCTAGCCAGTGATAATGATACAATATCGTTGTGATTTATTATAACACAACAATTTATTATAGGTTAACATGATCGATTCATAACCGTATTCTGTATTGATGACTCTTTCGAGGATTATAAAATGAGAAAGTAGAATACCTGACCTATAGCGACTGTGTCCTAGTGACTGAGTTAAATGTCCTAACTTCTAACACTATTATACAAGCTCTAGTTTTTAGATTTGACCAGTTCAAAGGTCAAACCTTATTGGATTTGCAATACAGTTGACTAGTCTAGTGGTCGCAAGCGAGATTGCTGAGCATGAGGTCCTGGGTTCGATTCCCAGGTCGGACAAAGTGACTGGGTTTTTCCATCAAGAATTTCTCAGTAGCAGCTACGGAGTCTGGATTTGGACCCGGTTGATGGCAATAGGCTCGACCCTTGTGACATTGGACTTAAACATAACTGGTGAAATGTGGGTGTACTGATCCCACACCTCTGCCTAACCTTTCGGGGATTACAGACGTGATGTTATGTTATATTGACATTAATTTAGCTTGAGTGAACCACATTTTATTCTAGAGGAAGAACTTTCATCATAATCAAGCTAGAGCTGGGAAAATAGTAGCGAGATACTGGGGAAATTAACAACCAGATGGGAATAATTGTTAGAGCTTGAGTAGTCTAAAGGAATCTTAAGAAAAAAATGTGTTAAAGCTCAGTTGTGATCGACAATGAGAACACTACCAGCATATGCAGTTCAATGCAATACGTGCAACCAAGACTATTCTTATTCTTTATTGCACATAACATAAAATAAAAATTCATACAAATTGCAATAATATAGCCCATGTACAATGGCGAGCATAACCCAGAATATCACTACCACAGACCGTCATACTACCACTGACTATCATAGATTTTTCTCGGAAAACTATCTGTTCCTATAAAACAATCCATCTTTTATACTCCAATAAAAACCAGAGTAAAACACAGCTATTAAGCAGAACTAATAATAGACAAAACCACAAACGACAACTAGTTATTACAAAATAACGTAACATCTTCAGATTCGAACGCACGACTGCACATTGTACTCCGGAGTCTACCCGACTAAGCACGAAAAAATATAATTTATCGGAACAGAAAATCTCGTACAGTTACATTGAAACGAAAAAACTGTGTCACACTGAAAGTTATGAGACAATTATGTAATTTTTAAATCACGTTTTCTGATATAAACCATAGTAACTGCTGCTACAGTTTCGCGAGTAGCAAAATTAAAGCAGTTTAGTGTCTTTAGAGTAGTGAAGAGCAATCAGGGTAATGCTAATGTGTGTATCTAATCGAATCATCATGTTTTATAGCCATCATATTTAACGATGTGAAAAAAACACAATAGTGTGTGTAACAGACTTATTTCTTGCCGCCAAACAAAAAATGTGTTCGTTAAAATGTTTCATCTCGATGTTCATTAATTAATTGAACCGTTCATGTTTTCGTTAGTTAAAAGCTTCAGTGGTTATTAAAAATAACTGAGTTTTGTCTTAAGACAGACTAAATACAGTTAAGATTAAAAAATGTAACAACATTACTTCGCAAAAAGTGTTGGTGATAAAAAACTACAATGAAAACTAGGTTGAATGCAGAAAAGAACTGTACCTGGCAGTGAATAAAAAATGAAAAGATTTAAAAGGTGTTCAAATTGAATTTGGAGTGTTCTAAAATGGCGGCGTGGGTGTGGTTGGCAGCGTTGCTGTGTGGCTCTCAGGCCGCAGTGCTACCACCACCATGGGCTGATGTGAAGAGGAATCCTTGCGCAGCATTGCCCAGAGGATGGCTCATGCTGTACTGGCCTAAGGATGGGAAATGTTATACCATTTATAAGGTTAGTAAATGCTTTAGAAATTTTGTACTTTAACCGTGTGTATGTTTTTGATATTTCCTATCTGGACGACTACGGCTACTATTTTCTATGACTTCTATTTTTGAACATACGAGTATGTAGTTGGTTAATTAAGCTTCGTATTTCAAATGGATCGTCAAAGTTTAATTCAAGAATTTTAAGGGCAATAAACTTAGACACAGTCATCTTTATCCATTTTGGGGGTCTTCAATCACCAATATGGCACCAACCGGACATTGGAGTGTGACTGAAATCTAACATTTGTACTTACAAAAGGCGCTTATTAGACAAGACACGACACGACACGACTTAACATTTAACGGTTTCGACACACTTACTTGCTTCACAGGTCAATAGATTATTTTTTAGTCACTGTCCCTTGAAAAACATACTAAGACCGCGCAGCAAAAGATGTCGCAAGAAAAACGGTATTCAAACTTTAATAGTTTTTTAACTACGCGTCCAAGAACGACTGTAATGAGCGATAATTTACCAAAATGTGTAAGATTTGAAACCATAGAGTACCGTTCGAAATGCTAGTTTTTGACACAGAGTAACGAAGTAGTGACAGAAGGTTAATGGTATGCAAATAAACATATTTGAGTTTGAATTTGAAAGTAGCCGTTTGTTATGGGATTGTACGTGTTGTTGTAGGACAGACTAAAACCAATTAGCATTTGACAGAGTAAAAAAACCCCTATTAAATCTAAAAAAAGATCTTGTCTTTCGAGACCTAACATAAAGTTAAAATTTTGATTCCAACTTTGCATAGACTTCGAATAAAACCTCTGTGGCAGACGGTCAATATCAATATTAAAGATCTTTAGAAGGTTCTGTTTTCCTTTGAAACTCTCCAAATGTCCAATTTATACGGATTTCTAAAGTTCTAACTCGAAAAAAGACGTGACTAGGACACAAAAAACTACAGAGACACATGTGCCGTACGGCGTTATCTTGATCTGACTCTATGGGACTTCTGATCCCATCTATTCCGGGTACTCTGTTATTGTGCAACCTCAACGCCAGTGCTATGACCCCAAGACATCTCGCTCATGTCAACCGTTTGGCCACGACCTACTCGATACAGCGACACGCGTGCTGCGACAGTTACTGCGTAGAAAAGAAGTTAAACGAAAGAAATTGATTACAGTGCTTTCAGTAGTACCTCCAAAAGCAACCCTAATGTTACTAGAATAAAGATTATTTGACAGGCTTGTCAATGGTAGCAACCGAATAGCAAGCATCAAGTGACTATAATAAAGATTGTTGTGATTTTGACACTAATAAAATAAGAAATAAAAGTCAGAGGAAAAATAACTGTGAAAGAGGTGTACCGCATGCTACGAGCCACTGAGCCGGTGTCGCAATGTACGTGTGACTTGACCTAAGCCGAATTACAAGCCGCATCGCATGAGGTCATGAACGAGGCATAAAGCGACTTAGTTTTGGAAATACTTCGTAGTTACGTAATACGTGAAGCTTTTAGTGCCCCTGTTGAATAAACAATTAAGCTACTAAGCTGCTCTGTGGCCATGTTCCCATAGAAAAGTCCCGTTGTGTAAACTTGGCGCATAACCTGGAGAATATTAAATGAGGCGGAGGATGAATATTGATATTGAACTTGAAATATCTGATATTGCCGTGTAATATAATGAGGTAAGTAATCGTAACTGCCTTCTGCGGTGGGCTGGGGACAACTTCCGTAAAATGACGTTCTTAAAAGAGCAGGCTTAAATACAGGGTGTAAACAGACTCTTCGCGAAGCCGTCAACCAAGCATTATGTACATCAAACTTAGTTACTTTACGCAAAAATTAGTGCTGGGAAACGACTTTTATTTTTGGGTTGAAAATTCTTTTTTTCTAGTTTTACAGCAGGACTTTAGGATTGATGGATAGAAAGGGGGTCCTGGAGGTGTTTAAAACAAAAATCTTTCATTAAAAACATGTATTTAAAAAAAAAACGTGAAAATGTTGGAACTCTGAGCCCCAATATCTCCGTAACTAGAAGGTTCCCAGGTATGGTCTAGAACAAAAAAATGATCGCAATGACGGGGAGAACAAGTGCCTCTCCGCTTCGTTAAGAGTCTGGTTACACCCTTTATATTGAAATTTTCTTTGTGCACCTGTTCTTTCATCATTGCTTTAAAGACGGTTAAGGAAAACAATGTGAGGGATCAGTTATCCTCATTTGCTAAGTCTTTTTCCAAATTTACTGGGGTCTAGTCTTACCAAGGGGTATCGTATTACCCAGTACTAACTGGGTTGTGAAGGTCAGATAGGCAGTCGCTCCATGTGAAATACTGGTATTCAGCTGCATCTGGTTAGACTGGAAGCCGACCCCAATATAGTTCGGAAAAGGCTAGGCAGATGATGATTGGGGTCCAGTCCAGCGGATGCAGCTGAATACGAGTACTTTACATGGAGCGACTGCTTAGCTGACATCCACAACCCAGTTAGTGCCTATTAGGTAATATCGTACCCCTTGGTAAGACGGTCAGACTTGTCATGTCTACTGTTCCAAATAAATAAAAATAGGAGGTAGACAGTACAATTAAATTTAATAAGATAAAAAGGGGAGGATATGAAATACAAGTCTGCTAAAAAACACACACCTATCTACACGCACTCGAGAACTGGGGTAATAGGTGGAGAAAGTACTTGCTGTTTTCCGAAGGGGGTAGACCCTTGGAGCACCTTTTCCTGCGGCTCCACCGAACAGGCGTCAGGTCAGTCCTGGCTGTTCCGGTGGCAGGCGATCGCAGAACTAGGAGTGGAGTTCCCGGGCGAGTCCGTTTAGCGGAGCCCCGGGAAGCTTGAAGAGAACAGGAGTCCCGGGCCAAACTCCGTTTAGGGGAGCCCCGGGATGGAGTTGCGACTTCCGCTTGGTGGAGGGACACGTCAGAGCGTCGGCGCCCTACCACTTGACACTTTCACTAGTCCACTTTTAGTGGGGTGGACTGCACTGTACTGGTCGCTACTGAAATCTCGTCGTAAACTAGTTTTAGTTCGTAAGCGGCGTCTTTTATAAGGAACTATTTTAGTGTTCCAGAACTATTTGCCTCGTTTTACGATTATATTTGTTGTAGCCACAATTCGTCTGACCAGCCAGGTATAGTTGGCCAAGACGTATAAAACCTCACAATCCAAGAGTGCGTTATGAATTTTAAAATTAACATTTAGTATTCTATTAGTCAGTATACAAACGTAATACAATATCAAAACTAGATTTAAACTAGCCAAAACATATTAATTCATTTTTAGTAATAAAATCTAGTACAACCTTCATTTAACAGGCCGATATAGAAAAAGGAATAAGTAACTTGACAGATTGACGTTGCTTGTCATTAGTGAAAAATATTATTAAAAGTTTATAAAAGTGCTCAAATTACAATGTTAAACTGGAAATAAATGGATGAAATTGAATGGATAATGGATGCCGTGATTTATACCTACTTTCTGCTACCACAGAAGGCATATTTATGATAAAAATGAGACGAAGGACACAATATGGTCTGTAAATTGTACGTATAATTGTTTTTTATCGTATCTGCTTTATAGCAGAATACTATATTTCCCCATCGACCCCGAGAAAATTTTTGGTCTTGAACAAAATTTTTGTAAAGGTTAAAGTATAACAACTTTCACATAACTTACATACTTCATTCAATCACACCGACATCTTACGAAGTTAGGTCAGGTAGGATTCACATTCAATGATCTATACGCAACCTGATAATTATCAATAACTGTAGGCTTATTTTCGGAGTTGTCAACCGCTCGCGTCGAAAACCCATAATTAGATGAAAAATATAAAGATTTTTTAACAATGGCTTATTTTTAATGAAGTTGTCAACCGCTTCAATCAACCTCAGTAGTTGATAATTAGTTATACTAACTTTTACAGTTAGTATATAAGAAGGTTAAGTAACTTGTACCTAAGAACACTTCTTAGAAGAGAGATTAAACTAACTTGTAGAGTTAGTTTATACGAAGGTTAGGTAACTTGTACCTAAAAGCACTTCATAGAGTATCTGGAGAGATTAAACTAACTTGTAGAGTTAGTTTATACGAAGGTTAGGTAACTTGTACCTAAAAGCACTTCTTAGAGTTATCTGTTAAGAACAGATATAAAAGGAAAGATTAATAAATAATCTTCTTTAATGGTTTAAGAACCAAATGAAAATAAAAAACAAATAGAGTTTCAATAGACCGAAAAGAACTCTATAGTTAGAAGAAAGAAATAAGATAGAGATGAATCATGAATATAATATCGAAGGATGAATTTATTTACATAATTATATACATTATATTTTAAAATCTTTGTATACCATTTAGCTTGGTTGCCATTAGAATCAAACTAACTAACTTTTTGTTTTTCAGGAGAAAGACGATAACACCGTTGTTTGATTGGTGGAGTATCACCAGTATCAATATGGTGGCTAATAAGATGAGTGCGGCCTAGTACTCCTCTGCTTTCGAAGGATATAGTTTTAAAACGTTTAATCATGTCATTAGCAATAGTTTTTTGCTTTAATGAGAGATTATTAAAAGGTAGTACTTGTTTAGTAGTTTCAGTTACCACTAAACATTTAGTATTTGGCTTAAAAGCCGAAGAGAGTATGTGTGGAACGAGATTAAACTTTTTCCAAAAGTCAACTCCTAAAATAATTAAAGGAGATAGAGATGAAAATACGAAGGCGAATAATAAATGTCGTGAATAATTTTATCCATGACTAAAAAATAATATAAATGATAGCAAAAGAGAGTAAACATTGCGTTCAAGGAAAGTAATTAGAAGCAGGAGTCAAGAGAGTCAGAGTGTTGAAGAGGGTATTTTAGTTATAAGGGGGACGCGTGAGAAGAACACGTATTTTCTTAAAAAAAAAATAGTTAAAAGAGGTCCACGATTAGTTATTTAACCGATGGAGGACTAAAGTTTGCTGTTACTTCCTTTACTCCTCAGTAGAGTAATTCCAAAAAAAAAAAAAATCGCACAAAAAAAATCTCGGACGAATAGTTCCGAAAAATCCCACCAGGTAAAATACCAGTGGCTTGCACCTTAGTACATTATGTTTCCATAAAAAAATTCTCGGTCGAATAGTTCCGAAAAATCCCACCAAGTAAAATACCTGTGGCTTACACCGTAGTACTTAATGTTTCCATAAAAAAAACAAAGACAAAATAAGCTAGTGATAGAGAATAATAAATAATAAGGAAATAGTAAGGAGGAATTATAAAGAGAATCTAAGCCAAATAAGTGAGTCAAAATAAATCGCTATACTAGTATTAGTAATTTTTCTGAATTTTGAAAATAATTGAGCTCAATTTATTTTGATTTACGTTAGGCGCCAAACTGTCATGTCTACTGTTCCAAATAAATAAAAATAGGAGGTAGACAGTACAATTAAATTTAATAAGATAAAAAGGGGAGGATATGAAATACAAGTCTGCTAAAAAACACACACCTATCTACACGCACTCGAGAACTGGGGTAATAGGTGGAGAAAGTACTTGCTGTTTTCCGAAGGGGGTAGACCCTTGGAGCACCTTTTCCTGCGGCTCCACCGAACAGGCGTCAGGTCAGTCCTGGCTGTTCCGGTGGCAGGCGATCGCAGAACTAGGAGTGGAGTTCCCGGGCGAGTCCGTTTAGCGGAGCCCCGGGAAGCTTGAAGAGAACAGGAGTCCCGGGCCAAACTCCGTTTAGGGGAGCCCCGGGATGGAGTTGCGACTTCCGCTTGGTGGAGGGACACGTCAGAGCGTCGGCGCCCTACCACTTGACACTTTCACTAGTCCACTTTTAGTGGGGTGGACTGCACTGTACTGGTCGCTACTGAAATCTCGTCGTAAACTAGTTTTAGTTCGTAAGCGGCGTCTTTTATAAGGAACTATTTTAGTGTTCCAGAACTATTTGCCTCGCTTTACGATTATATTTGTTGTAGCCACAATTCGTCTGACCAGCCAGGTATAGTTGGCCAAGACGTATAAAACCTCACAATCCAAGAGTGCGTTATGAATTTTAAAATTAACATTTAGTATTCTATTAGTCAGTATACAAACGTAATACAATATCAAAACTAGATTTAAACTAGCCAAAACATATTAATTCATTTTTAGTAATAAAATCTAGTACAACCTTCATTTAACAGGCCGATATAGAAAAAGGAATAAGTAACTTGACAGATTGACGTTGCTTGTCATTAGTGAAAAATATTATTAAAAGTTTATAAAAGTGCTCAAATTACAATGTTAAACTGGAAATAAATGGATGAAATTGAATGGATAATGGATGCCGTGATTTTGCCTACTTTCTGCTACCACAGAAGGCATATTTATGATAAAAATGAGACGAAGGACACAATATGGTCTGTAAATTGTACGTATAATTGTTTTTTATCGTATCTGCTTTATAGCAGAATACTATAGACTTTCGGGCCACTGTCTACCTGTAACGACTGTCAAAGACCCATGAGCCATGAGCTTGAGCTCGGGCATGAGGAATTCCAGACTGCCGCGTGGTCTAGTAGTCGCGAGGGTGACTGCTGAGCATGAGGTCCCGGGTTCGATTCCCAGGTTGGGCAAAGTGTTATTGGGTTTTTCCATCAGGAATTTCTCAGTAGCAGCCACGGAGTCTGGATTTGTGCCTGGTTGATGGCAATAGGCTCGCCTCCTATTACATGGGACTTAAACGTGAGTGTTCTTGTCAGGTACACTTCTGCCTAACCCTTCGGGGATTATAAAATGTGATGTTATGTTATGATTTTATTAAGTCCCATGTAATAGGGGGCGAGCCTTTTGCCAACGACCAGGCACAAAACTAGCCTCCGTGGCTGCTACTGAGAAATTCCTGATGGAGAAACCCAATAACACTTTGCCCGACTCGGGAATCGAACCCAGGACTCATGCTCAGCAGGAGCGCTTGACCAACGAGGCAGTAAGACTATTGAATTCTGATTATTTCACACTAACACAGTTAATCATATCTTTGTGTCATAGCAATTTAGATTCCTACTACCCTTCTATGAAACTAGCCACGACACCGTGACCACTTCAAGAAGTGGTCGTAGACACATATAATCCTTTGAGATGAAATCGTATAAATGCTTGACGTTCGACATGTCCGTATTGCGTAGCGCACTGATTAATGGGCTATGTGACTTTGGCAGGACGTGGCACACATTTTGTTGGAATATGTGGACTGGATATAATTTCCTGTGAAGTTTAAAATCTGTTGGATGCAAGAAGATGTCTGTGAAATGTGATGATGATTTCCTTTGAGATGGTTCGTAGGTATCTCTCCTACCCTACCGACTATGTTTTTTCAATTCTAAATCGATGTTCATCCATGTTTGACAAACTATGAAACACTACGCATACAGTTGCATGATGGGATTCTTATAGTATTACAAAGACTGATTTAAGACTATTTTGACGAATTTACGTTTGAACTTTGTTTCGGGCCAAATAATCAATCATGGCGTGTCAAGTCATACCATGGAATAGCTTTAGATGTGAATGCTGAAACGACGGCTACTATGGATGTCTGAAAGAAAAAGACGTTTGCACCCACACAAATGGAAGTAAATGATGTAAATTAAAACTATCAGTTTGATAGTTTTTGTGAACTTTTCAATCTTACAAATACATCATATTAATAAAAGATTACCAATCAGTAACGAGACAATAAAAGTTGCAAATTCACTCGTAACTCCTGGCGCCAACACGAAGTTTTTTATTACGCTAAAAATCTCAAGGCCATTCACTATCAATTAATCAATCAATACAGACGAATCATTGTGAAATGGCGAAGTGTACGAAAATACGAATATAACGCTTGTGGGTCAGTGTGTGGCATAACAAGATCGATCGGTCATGGTCTTTCACCAATACAGTCGAAACCACTCACCGAACCGGAATACACAATGTTTAACACTGATTGTTGTTGAGTTGAAGTTGTAAGTTAACGATTTGGAGACGCTTAAAGATGTTGTGGTGTCTTTTAAGAGAGTGTTGGTTGAGATTCGTGTGCTCAATTATACGAGAGTGAATACACTAGAAGATTTGCTAGAGGGCTACACTTCCAACTGCTCCCGAACAGGGAGCAGTTGGAAGTGTATTCCTGTTCAGATGTTACTCTTAATGACTAAAAAAACGATGGATGGACTGTATGACGGAAGATATGGCTAGAATGGAGATGACTGCTCAGTAATAGAGAATTATGGAAAAGGAAGACATGCTGGGCCGACCCCAAATGAATAGGGATAGGGGCAGGAGAATGATTATGATGATTAGAACATCGTTCAGCCATTATCGTAATTAGGATGATGAATTGTCTTCATCACTATCTGTCATCATTTCAGTATTAACTTCGTTATTAGGGTGCACTTAACACTGACATGAAGGTGAATGGAATAATCGATGCCGTTGCTAGGAATTGTCTCCCTACCTTATATAAACTATTGTTTCTGACCACGGTGTTGACAAAAGGGATAATACAATTTTGACTATAGTTAACTTTGAAACTAACACAGATAAAATTGATTTTAAATTAAACCTAATGTCCAAATGAATAAATCAGTTAACTTCACCACTGTTCATCATCGAAAACGCTAGTATAATCAATAATCACGTAACGGCAATCGGATTCATATAACATTTGGAACCGAATGTCAAACGAAACGGATCGGCGTGAAAATCTAATGATTTGGTGAACATTAACCGATGAAATTTTGGTTTATCTATCAATAATACCACACTGTCACTTGTTTTGTGGTAAAACTGAAGTTTACCTTCCTCCACGTTTGGTATAGGAAAAAAATCATCTTGCTTGTCACATGTTACTTGGAGTCGGCGCAAAACCTATTTTTCCATCGTGAGTATTCCAGGTTGTCCTAAAGTCAAAAATTCAAAGACGTGACATCCTTTAACCCGAACTGGGCCTGCGTAGTGGTTTACAGCCTCTCACAGTGAGGAGGTCGGGTGTTCCAGCAGTGGGAATATTAAAACACGATTATCCTATGCTTCATCGCTGGTTAGGTAGTTTAGGTCCTAGGATAGGTCCTTGCAAAGGGTGTGTTTGCCAATCTCTTTCAATACTTTTGGGGGATCTAATGCAATGACATTGAACTTTCTTTAGCGTGAGTATGTTTCGTACCCTACGTGAGCTAATAGAATATTAGCAAAATCATAGTATTCCTCGAAGTACGACGAATGAAAGGCATTGCAAAAACTTAGGTAAACGGTGCTAAATGCTTCTGCATTTCAAAAAGTTCTGTGTTTTCTATCACGACTTCCTCAAGGTCATATGAATGATTGAGAAACTTGCAATTATTCACATGCGAATATTTTGAAAATAATATACGTTTGTCAGTATCGGTCACGACTCTTCAAAATCATGATTTTCTAGCTGCGGGTTCATCATATACCTGTTTTTAACGTATCTTTCTTTTTGGAACGAAGTTCCTTATCGCGCGTTGTGAAAGGGGGTAGACGGAAAAAAATCTCACGAAAAGTTGTCACGACACTTTTTGCTATAGTAAGCTATTGTAAGCTGTGCGGCGTCGCATGTTTCTCTGTCTGTCTCTCTCTCTCTTATAGAAAGCAAGCCAGATATTTTCATTTCTATTTCGCATTGAACAGTGTGGTGTCGCGACATCTGTCTGTCTATTTGTCTGTCTATCTGTCTGTCTATCTGTCTGTCTATCTGTCTGTCTATCTGTCTGTCTATCTGTCTGTCTATCTGTCTGTCTATCTGTCTGTCTATCTGTCTGTCTATCTGTCTGTCTATCTGTCTGTCTATCTGTCTGTCTATCTGTCTGTCTATCTGTCTGTCTATCTGTCTGTCTATCTGTCTGTCTATCTGTCTGTCTATCTGTCTGTCTATCTGTCTGTCTATCTGTCTGTCTATCTGTCTGTCTATCTGTCTGTCTATCTGTCTGTCTATCTGTCTGTCTATCTGTCTGTCTATCTGTCTGTCTATCTGTCTGTCTATCTGTCTGTCTATCTGTCTGTCTATCTGTCTGTCTGTCTATCTGTCTGTCTATCTGTCTGTCTATATGTCTGTCTATCTGTCTGTCTATCTGTCTGTCTATCTGTCTGTCTATCTGTCTGTCTATCTGTCTGTCTATCTGTCTGTCTATCTGTCTGTCTATCTATCTGTCTATCTGTCTGTCTATCTGTCTGTCTATTTGTCTGTCTATATATTATAATAACTTAAAAAAAAGGAACTTCGTTCCATCCGGGTGTCCCTTGACACCTCTCAAGTTTTTTTATTTCTTATTTGAGTTCACCTATTGATAACCGTGTAAAATAAGCACCATTGCTTTTTGTGTCGTCATTAGTCCGAATATTCAGGAGGGCTGACCGAGACCCGTGCCTCCATTTTATATTTCGCAGGCAGAAGGAAAAAATCGTGAGGAAACTAGCATAACTGAGAGATATTTCTCGACGGGATGTAAAGCCAAGTCAGAGGCCCATGGGCGGCATTCAAACTCAAACTCAAACTCAAAAGCATTTATTTCAATTAGACCATTACAGGCACTTTTGAATGTCAGAAAAACAAATTAGGCTAAGCTACAGTCACAGACACAAGGCATAATAACTAGTGAAAGTACTGTAGTTGCCTATTCCAAAGCGTAAATCTCTATGGAGAAGAATGGGCAAGAAACTCCATGAACACTCTTTTCAATCAAAATATTGTTACAAATTCTTGGTTACATCATTTATATTGAGATTATACATATATGTGAGAACGATGTAGAAATACGTGCACCTTAAGAGCGTCCCGAGTAAAATATTATATCAACAATTTAAAAACAAAGTAAGTAGTTAAAATAAACCGTGGCAGCTTAGAGATGAACAGTCCCAACTGACAGCGCCCGCGCATAAAAACTTTAACACTAGATTAAGCACTAACCACAAGAAAAAGAAAAGAAAGAAGTCATCCTCGCAGCTCGACCGTGGTAAAACCGCAATATGATCAAGATCTTCAGTGATCAGCCTAGTTAAATATTAGCAGCATAGCTTACATGACTGACATAGATAATTAACGGTAGCTGGTCCGACATTGACCCGTTTAAAAAGAAACTTATAATCTCTCTCATCATTATGTATATGTACTAAACTTATGTCAGTAATTTGAATAATAACATGTCATTTTCCATAATGTACATTATATAATCTGTTAGTGGGTCACTGGAATAGTTTCCCATGATATCATAATTACTAAGTGCTATGTGGGACTTGAGATGACGGGTTTGACAGTAATTCGTGGTTAGCAGCGTAACTGACGTTTGTTAGATGATCGTAGATCACGTGACGAAATGGAGAGTAAAGTATTTTAGAATTTGAGATGTTATTCTTTAGATCAATGGATAGATAACTCCTTGTACACTGGCACTGTATGTAGGTGACACACACGGTATACGATAAGTGATTAAAAAGTACAATGGGCAGTCTCTTTGAAAATCTCTGTCAGACCATCTGAGAATGAACAGAAATGTATGTAATTTATCTTTTTCTTAGTAGTAGTAATCATCCAAATATAAAAAAAAAAAAAACTTTTTTGCTGCTAGCCTACTCTGTCCCACTCCTGGGTAAAGGCTCTCTCCACTCCATTGATATCACGGTTTCTTAATGTCTTCAACTCAAAAACAATGTGTACTAATGAAAATCTATAAGTTGACGCCTTTCTCTGCGAAGCCATTGTGCTTATATCCTTTCCTTGATAACCAGGACAAATATTTCTACCATTTTATGATTCTGGCCCATTTTTCGGTACTTACGAAACCGTCTTGTCTGGCAAAAAGTAAGTAAAATAAAATCAAACTTAATCAAAACTTCTAAAAGAACTAACCATTTAATTTGTATTCTTTAGACCGAATTTAACGACGGCGCCTCGTCTAAGCGCCACTTATCCAATTAGACTCAATCGATTTAGTAAAAGTTAGACAACTGTAATTATTAGAAGTTCCAAGATGATTTGAATTTAGTGTCCTCTATTTCTTTTAATCGGTTTTTGTGCATGTTTTACTAATTTGATTAGTATTTTGGGATGAATTTAGATTCAAAGTCATTAAAAGTGTTTTTGTGATAATTATTCATCTAATCCGTCACCTCGTGATCAGCTCATGATTAGGCTGCTCCAAGATGGAAGGTCGATTAGTGCAAGGGATACTTGATGAATTCCGGAATTTGCACCCATCCTCAATGGACCCTACCTTGCCTTAGCCTTGAACGCACTAAAGAAATGTATCGCAATTTGTCTTTAGAAATAACTCCGTCTCTCCTCCGTCCGGATTATAGAGAACAGAAGTTGAGTTCCATTTAAATATTTTTCGTCATAAGGATACTTATCCTAATGAAAATCCTTACACGAAGGGAAAAGGAGAAACCACTGGCTGATACCGTTATAAGCAAGGGTCAAAAGCCAAAAGAATAAAGCCTACGTGCTAACTCTTTAAGCCTACGTGCTAACTGACATTGCCATTCAAAAGTAGACCATATCCTCTAAGGTAGAGATTAATAAGTTAGCAATGCAACTGACTCACAAAGACACAACCTCCTTTATATCAGGTCGGGGAAAGCGCCAGACAATATT
Organism: Lycophotia porphyrea; assembly: GCA_950005105.1. Lineage (NCBI taxonomy): Eukaryota > Metazoa > Arthropoda > Insecta > Lepidoptera > Noctuidae > Lycophotia > Lycophotia porphyrea. The sequence goes on along the minus strand of OX465392.1, from coordinate 15,375,502 downwards.
TAGGTAATGACGTCACATGACACGAATGCCCACATTTCATTCGAATCGAAGTCGCCAGCATAATTTAACACGTATAAAATTGATAATACGGAATTTGTAATTCAGTTTACTTAAATGACATCAAACTTTGGCCACGAAGGCCTTCATGCCTTACAAATATATACCTTGACTTTTGAAGTTTAAGGTTTGAAATGCTTGATGGTCGGTCTAGGTTACGTGTTTCCCTAGCTAGTTCAAGGGTCACAAGGCAAGTTATCTAACGCTTTGGATGAGTTCAGAGTTTATAATAAAGGATGTTTACTGTGTTTGCGGAAGAACACATAAATACACTTGATGTATTGTTGTTTACGTCAAATATACTACAAGAGAGTACAATAGTAGGTGATAAAGCAAGGCTAGGAGAGCCTGTCTTGACACTGAAGTTGATTGGAGTAACTGATTTATCTATAAAAACTTCATGTAGAGTAGTATTACATAGCGGGCTTAATGACACAAGACATTCTTTACAAGTCAACCTTTAGGTAAAACAGGACAACATTGCGAATTTGTGGAAGGGTACTAAAATAACACAAAACAATAAACACACGTGGAATACACATGGAAGCCGACCCCAACACAGTTGGGAAAAGGTTAGGCGGAAGATAACTCATACATAATATTGTTAAAATACTGCAAAAGTACTGTTGCACTGCAGTCTACATTAATTTACGCAGACGAATAAGCTACCATGATCCTGCCACTGACAAAGACAGTATTTTGGGTGTAATTAATAAACACGGGAAAAATAAAGGGCAAAAGTTATGGAAAGATTATAACAAAACCTAAGTAAGGCTCATTATTCAATACACGTCTTATGTTACACGTAGATAAATATCTCTTTTACGGCTATCAAGTTTAATGTACGTAACCGTCAGAACTTCACGCTACTCCTGCCGTTAGTGAATGTATTGGTGTGGATGCAGTAATGGCTAATGGCGACACTTGACACGAACGTGACTTCTGGTGGAAGAGCACATTATCGAACAGTAGGCAGTACATCACTTAGAGTACATAATAAGAAGTTTGAAAGTGGCAACTGTTACAGTAAAAATGTAAGGGAGTCGTTTGTCTTGGTATGGACATGTGATGAAAATGGATCAAACGCATGTGACTAAAAGAGCGATGCATATAAATGTGAAAGAATATACAGAGAGAATTTTTCAAGAGGGTTTGGATGACCAAATCCGAAATTATGAGGAATAGCGAAAAATACTCAAAGGAGTCTCGAACCCAATTATTTTGAAAAAATATAAAACACTTTATATTATTGCACCATTCGATAGCGTCTGGAAAGTAATGATATGATTGTATATGAAAGAAAAGGAGTCAATGGATAGCGTGACGGCTGACACGGGAAAAATGGAAGACAAAAACGTGTTACGCCGAACCCAAATAATATGGGATAAGAGCTAAAAGATAATGAGGCTTCTGAAACTATTGAAATTCCGTATAACTCTAGGTCAAATCGAGTTCAAAGTGTTACCGACGCACGTGCGGTTGACTGTACTGGTTATGGAAAGTTTTGATGTGGTTTAGTAGTCACAGCTGCTGTTAGAAAATGGAGTGAACAAGGAAGGGCTTTAGTGCACACATTTTTGCTGAGAAGATCTTACTGCCCAATTTTGGTTTATTTATAATGAGATGGTTTTATAAACTGTTATTTAAAGTGTGGATGAAGTAGGTAACTGGTGGAAATAGTCGTGTCCATTTATAACAAGCAGTTCTTAAAAAAATATTGGTCGTTGTTAATTTGTAAAATATCTGAAACTAGGAAGGCAACAGCAATAAAACGGCAAGCGACAGTTAAGTTTTTTCGTAGCAGATGAGAAACAGTATCCTAACTTCAACTTTACCGTTACTAACTTAGAAAGGATAATGGTGCCCTATCCATTTGTAAAAGACGTAGTCTAGCCTTTCAGAGGAGATGCATTTTGCAATTCACATGCTACCTCTGCTCTGCTTAAAACAGAAGGAGGAACACATTGAGACTTCACGAGTCATTAGGAGTAACTCCATGTCGATTTTACACGATAATGATGGGTTCATAAATCATGGGTTCTGGGCGATGGCAAATACTCTTTAATCTATTAATCATCACCACAAAGGTCATTCCTTACGACACAACTATTGCAGTTTGTTATACACCACCAAAGCTATACGATCAGGTCATACCAACTGCGGACCTAAAAAGGAAAGAACCATGGGACGAGTCACTGCAATGCGACATGTGGAGCCACGGTACAGTGAGTCACACACGTTAGGTTATGCATGACAGTTTTAAACGTGCATCATGCAAAAACGTATTCCAGTCCAAGGATAACTGTACAGTTTTTTCCTATACACGTTCATGCCTGCAGTTATCCAGATATATTATACAGGGTGGAAAATTTCAGCGGGGCAGTAAGGGGTGCTACCGCTACACTACAATGATCTTAGGAGACTGTCCATAATTTTTCGATGGTTGGTCTAATAGAAGTTTTTGATCGGTATTGGAAATAGGATTGATTGGCATCAATCAAAAAAATTGTGTATAATGGCAATTTTCTTGCTAACTTTAAATTTTTTTGAAAATCTGTAAATGGGGATAAAAAATTACGAAAATTATGGATAGTTTCCGAAGACCATTCTCGTGTAGCTGCAACGGTTAAGCGTTCCCCTTACTGTCCTACTGAAAGTTTCCACCCTGTATATCAGGTAGGCAAAACTGCGCATGCATTACCTATCCTCGATGGCGCGTTTTATAAGATGAAATCAAGTGCCGTGTGTTACTTGAAGCAAGTTGCCTCCCCTTTTTTCATAATCAAATGACTTCTCTCGTTCTGGGGCAGAGGGGAAGGGAGTGTCAGACTTGTACTGACTAAAACCCATCCATGTTCCTTCCTTGCCCTTTGTGTTCCAGGGCCACGGTATCTATATTTTCGAATAGTCCCGCAGCCCTGGCTGGCTTCAGCCCAGGCGGGCCCCCCTGTTTGCTGACATCTCTTTGAGGTGCGCGTGGAACACGAACGCGCCGTCAACACGAATGCGCCGTCAAAGTTGCGTCCCCCGAGGTCGTGATCGGGGCGTAAATGTGGCTTCAGTTTAGATCAGTTCAATGTTCCACATTTGATACCTACATCTTTCTCTTGCAGTTGCCTAAGTATTTTATTACTTGACATGTAGTCGTAAATAATATTACATTAACTAGTCGACTGACATTATTGATTTACAATTTAATATTATGTATTTCTTGAAAGTTTATGTAATGTATTGGATTGTGCAATATGATTTCTGTATTAGGAATCTGTATAATTGATTAATTATCTAATATTTCAGGTTCTTTTTTTATCATTATCATTGGAAGAAGGGTATTAAAAAAATGTTTTTTTTTTTAGTACTGAGACTGATATACTTAAAAACTGATATACTTTTACTTAAATACTATACTTAACTGATAGAGAAGTATGGAATGCTATGACGACAAAATGAATTGGGATAAGGGAGAATGTTGGTGATAATGATGTTTCAACAATAATTTAAGATTGTCTAAAAATTTTGTAAATAGATGAGAGCAGTTAGCTAGTTTTCGAACATGTGTTTTGATGATTTAAAATATTCACTGAAAGAAGCAATGTCAATTATTTTTGACCAAATATGCGGATGACGCAAATTATTACCTAAAGTTGTGAATAATTGCTGAATTATGTCGTAAAAATCGTTTTAAATTGCTCTCAGTTATTTCAGACGCTCATAAAATACTAATGAATTCACATAAGTATTTTGATTTTAACAGTCGTTTAATTAGCATGTAAAATAAAAGAATTTGGCCAATAAAATAGTTGATGGCTCGACAAAAAATTACTTATTATTATTATGCTAAATAAAAATAATAAAAAAGATCAAGACTTAAAAAAAATGAATATGTTTAATATTGTAATTAATATGTTTAATACATCATCTTCAAATACTACCTATAATACCTACTTGCACTATCCTAATGATTTGTAGTTCTAAAGAAGAAATTCTGATAGAGGACCGTGGTCTAGTGGCCGCAAGCGCGACTGCTGAGCACAAGGTCCCGGGTTCGATTCCCAGGTCGAGCAAAAGCTTATTGTGTTTTTCCATCAGGAATTTCTCAGTAGCAGCCACGGAGTCTGGATATGTTCCCGGGTGATGACAATAGGCTCACCCATGGGACTTAAAAAAACATAGTCAGATAGTCAGTCTAACCCTACCGGGATTACAGATGTTATGTATTAACATACATATTATGTATGTAAAAGACTTTAATGAGAAACCAAACGACTTTGAATTAGAGACTGCAGCACCTATCTTGTCTTAGCAAGCTTTTGTTTTCTAACAAAAGAATGTACTGCAGGAACCAAACCATGTAGACTAGCATATTAAGGAATAAATATTAGGTGTTAATCCCCACACTTCATTAATTGAAGGACAGGAATACCAGTAATGTATAACTAGAAATGGAATGGAAACTTCAAATATTGCAATCACTATTAATAAAAGTCAGCTATAAAAAAAATGCAACCACAGTTGCTAAGCAACAGACCCAGAGGCTGTAACTAGAAGACTAGTTACTAGTCTTCTAGTTACAAAAAACTGACACAGATACATCACACTGTCATGTTGGTACAAATTGCTTACAAGAACTGGTTACTGATTAATTTTCCCACATAGATCACGATACTAAGTCGGTTAAGTAAAAATGGGGCTGCTGTCATCATTGCTACTAGATAATTTATACTTCTTTAGAAAAGAGTAGAAGTTAAGATAACTGGTTTGTTCTAGTGGCTAAAATCATCATCAAGTCTCCGGGCGAGATGGTTTCTTATGAATCTCGAGACACGCTTGTAATGTTGCTTAAAGGTGAGGTGAAGCTTCTGGTTCTTCAACGAGTATTGATGCTTTATTGCAGAAGCCCCGTATCTTCTGTTCTGCTCTTCTGTGTGTCTTCTTGTGTTCTGTTTGGTCCTAATTAAATGAGGTTATTTTTTATATCTTTCTGTTTCTTAGCCCTGTTACGTGGTGCTAAGGTGGCCAATCATTTTATTTATTTAGCTTTATTTATCCCATTTAGTTTGTATCTAATGTGTTGCGTACTTATTAATTTAATTGTTAGTAATGTTAGTGTTTGTACTTAATATAACATTAGTATTGTTAGGTGTAAGGGCTGCCTTCTGCGGTGAAAGCCTCCTCCAGCTGACTCTGTCTTTTGCCAGCCTGGGCCATAAGTTTCCGGCTGTTTGTACGATGTCGTCACTCCATCTTTTAAATGGTCTACCCTTCCTTCTTTTTTTGTTCATTGGATACCAATTTGTAATGATTTGTGACCATCTTTCATCCATTACTCTCTGAATATGGGCTGATCATTTCCATTTCAGTGTCAGGACCTGTTTGACCACATCTTTAACCATTGCTGAACTTATAGTGATTCTATTTTGCTTACTGGATGATATTAGGTACGTTGGTCTCCTTTAGTATGTCATCGAAGAAATATTTCAGATTCCACGCTGAGTCTACTCTCATTGCCTGTTGGCAAGCTCAGACTAGCTATGTAGACAACTTCATAAAAATTTGACCATCTTCTCTGTTTCCACTTTTGCTCACGACTTTACCAAAAAACTCGTGTAAAAACAAAATTTGCTTTAACCTCGCAGTTAACGGGTTTTAGCTTCACTCAAACACTATTAACGTTTTTTGACTAATTATGAACATGCAAATGAAGTGTAAAAGAATAAGTTTCGTGATGCAAGATTATAAATAACAGGTTTCCATATTGTTCGTAATTAGGATAAGCGTAGGTGTTGAAAACAAAGGGCTTGTGAATAAACTAAAGTTTTAAACATTGTAATACAGGTTTAATCACGCGGTTTTGTTGTTCTTCGTCTGAGATTAAATCTCTTTATTGTTTTCACATTATTTTATCTCCTTTCATGCTAATCTTAATTTGTCACGGAGGTGGCTGTTTAAAGAGCTTGCGAATAATGTTTGACGTAATCTTTGCAGCTGGTAATGTTTAGTGTTTTTTGCCCTTCTTTGTTTCGTCTTCTGGAAAATTGAAGCTGGCCCTTTTGCACCAAGCCTTTTTACACATATCATGTAGGTAACAATGAATCGACCTGTGTTTTGCATTCACTGATGTGCGTTTTTTACTACAGTTAGAATGTATGAATGGATTGGGATCTGGGAATAGATAGGCACGTCTCTAGATTAAATTAACTAACGTACTTTTGCCCATGATCTCCTTTTACCTTCCAAACTTCATAACCAATTAATTATAAATGTTTTCCCTTTCCAGAAAGGTCATCCATGCGCAGACACTCAAGAGCTAAGTCCAGGTCGATGGGGTGGCCGTACCATCGCAGAGTGCAAGTGTCCCCCTGGTACAGCCCAGCTCCCCCACACCAACACCTGCCACAAACTCTTCGAGCGAGGACCTTGCAGGCCAGGGGAATACTTCGCACCCGTCGAGGAGTCTTTCAACAAGAGAGGGTAGGTAAGCATCTTGACGGCTCATCTTGTAAGCTGAAAAGTTGGATGTTTTCATATGATTAGTGTGTGTGATCACGGGCAGTTTAAATTGGATAGATTTCTGCTAAGAGTGAAATGATTAACCACTTAAACTGGTACATTGGTTGGAAACTTTTATTCACAAGAACATTTGTATTGTACTTAATTTCTCGTTCTTCGCAGTCTCTGCGTGCTCGACACTATGTTGGCCACTAAACTTGACTGTGATGGAGTGGAAGGCGATCATGTCAGTATGTCTGGAGTTCTATAAAATGAGTGTATGATTTTTTTGTAATATTAAACCTTTCTCGAAACAAAGTTATTGGCGAATAGCGTAGTAGTTCCTATAGTTTTTGTAGCCAATGAACCTAACAGAAGATTCTATTCAGTCTCAAACAGTTTTTCACCAAAATTGTAAACTACCGAGTTCTTGGATTTGAAATCTTATCTTTTACAATTGAAGATCATTAAATATCATTATATTATAGTCACACAAATCTGGGCCTTTTAATCCTTGAGCTTTCGGCCATTATTTTATCTCCCTCTACAGTGTTACCACCTGGACGCCATTAAAGTCGTTAAAACAAACTGGACACTGTAGTACGACTTTCACTAACAAAATACAGATAAAATACATTTAACTTTGATAGTTTAGGGTTAACTAAACACAGGTTTGTCGTGGAATGTCGTAAAAGCCCGGAGGTTTAAGACCTAGTTCCCCCTAGGTATGTATTTACAGTTGCAAAATAAGCTTTAGATAAAGTAACGTTCTAGTGATAATAGTTTCAGAAGAGTCGGAAAAGTATTGTTTTGACGTAACCTACCGAAATCCTTAGGATAATCCTGTTGAATTCGTTATAGAATATGAAACGTTTTAAAACGCCCTCTGATAATTTATCAATTGATCTGAAAAAGTTCAATTAAGGGATTTTATTAGAGGAAGACACTGGCTCCTGCAACACAGTTTCACTATAGTAGGAGTAATGAAATATAAAGTAGTAGTAAGTAGGAGTAAGGAAATAATGAAAAATAAAGTTATTAATTTACATATTAAGAAAAAACTCTACGAAGTAGTGATACTGCTAGGCCTAACATACGGATTGCAAACATGGTCACTGAGAAAAGAAGACGAAGAAAGAATTGCTATCAGCCCACACAATATGGAAAGAAGCATGTTTGGTATAAAATTATCAGATAAAGTCAAAAACATCAGCATCAGGAAAATAAAAAAATAATAGATGTTAGGAAGAGATCAAGATTACTAAAGTGGCATTGTGCAGGACACATTTGTAGAATTCATAATAATAAGCGGACAAAACGTTTAACAGAATAGGTACCAAGAGACAGGAAAAGGAAAAAAGGGAGACCAAATAAAAGTTGGAGAGACATCTTCAACCAGATAGGTGCCGCCTTATGGATGCGTGAGGCGCGAGAAAGAAAGAGATGTGTGGAAAGGTTTAGGAGAGGCTTACGACGCAGTGGCGATTACTTCTAATATAAATTAACTTAGTTATAGATATACAATACTTGTAACTAAAAATACCTGTAAGCACAATTAGAAAGTAAAATAATGTTATGTAAAGTTTTTGAGTGGTAGTAGCAAATAAAGGCTATTTTTATTTATTTATTTATTTAGGAATCAGAGAATCCGAGAATCAGAGAAGAACAAGAGATTTTTTTGTTTTGTTTTAATTATAGTTGGACTTTAGCTTTTTGAGGTATTAGGAACAGGATCTTGTAGAAATACGAAAAGATATCATAGCGATGATCATTTGATAATCATCAGTTGAGGAACAGGATATAAGGGTTCCTCTATAGAAAAGGGAGGACCCTCAAACCAGACGGGTGTTGTTTCCAATGGGAGACTGCTGTTGTGGTTGGGTTTTTTCTATATGTTCTTATCTCAAGGAGAACTCTAATAGCGCGATGCAGGATTTTATTTTAGTTCTCCATTTCATCATAGATGGCACAACAGTACTTTTTTATGTTTTATCAGTAGCATATAGATGCTGTTACAAGCTTAACTAGAAGTTGGGTTGGGATACTCATTACTACTGATGTAATAACGATCTAAGGTTATGATCAATCGATACTGCGTAGTTGCCAAGTGTGTAGCCTTTAGCGCTAGCCAAGCGTGTTGTTAATTCAGTGTTATTGGGATGATTGAAATGCAAATAGTTTTCTGAAATTCAAAGTTTTATTTCTCAATATTATTGTCATTTACATTTACTTTGCCCCAATTTATTTGGGGTCGGCGCAGCATATCTTCTTCTCTAGTACTCGTCATCGCAGTCACCTCGTTCCTAGCCATATTTCTTCACACAATCCATCTGTCATTTCTTTGATTTCTTCTACTCTTATACTCATCCGTATTCATACATAAAACGTATTATTTTTCTCAATATCTACACATAAATAAACATATATCCCACTACTAATACTAATGCATTGTCCTGATACCTAACAAATATCTAATTTCGAAATGCCACCGCATTTCACTAAGTTTTAGGAAACCATTAACATCCCATAAAAGTCCATATCTTTCCACGAAGGTTGATGTGGTCACAATATAAAATATTCAAGCAGGTTAGTGTTTAACATTCCTATTCAAATGAAGTTTATAATATTCTAGGAAATAACTGTTACCTATATTGCAGCATCTTGGAATCTCAGAATATGTTGTAACGATCAAGGTATAACATTGGGTATTAACAAGATTATGATTAGGACTAGGAGTCTGTTAAACCAGTTTTGGCCTCGCAGCTTCGCTTGTGTGTGTTGTGTATTGTGAGTGTGGGATACTACTGGGATTGTACTCCCAGGGCAAAAATCTTTATGTCCAAAGCTTGGAAGCCATGATCGCGGGTTGTTCGACGCTGTTGCAAGCGCCACGATCGCGAGATGTTCGACGCTGTTGCAAGCGCCACGATTGCGGGTTGCTTGAAGTTGTTGCAAGCGCCATGATCGCGGGTTGTTCGGCGCTGTTGCAAGCGCCATGATCGTGGGTTGTTCGACGCTGTTGCAAGCGCCATGATCGCGGGTTGACCCGCGAAAGATATCCCGTAATTAGTTTAGTTTTAACCCGTGAACATTTTAAACAGTATAGCTTGTGAGTTGCAACAGGCCTAGAAGGGTTAACATGTTTTAGGTTGTAAAACCGGGTGGTAAATTAATGGCCAATAGGATCTGCCAGCTTATTTCCATCTATTTCGAACTCATTATGGCTTCGACTTAAGGTCGATAATTCCAATAAAATACGATTCGCCTCAGAATTCTCAGATGTTGACGTTCGAATATGGATTTGATTAATAAATATTGACTCAATTCTGATTCATTCTTAACCCATCCTAGGTATTTTTTATGTGCATGAGAAGAATATTAATTAAAACGTACACTCGTATTTACCTATTACTGACGATGACTTACTGGACCTTATAAAGAACTTCGTCATTATTAGACTGACCGTCATTTCAGAGTTCCGTACCGTAGGGTAACCAACGGGAACCTATTACTAAGCCTCCGCTGTCCGTCCACCTGTCTGTCTGCGGGCTGTGTATATCATGATCCATGATAGGTAGTTGAAATATTCACAGAAAAAAGGTTTCTGTTGCCGCTATAACAATAAATAATAATAAAAAATAAATAAAAGGGGGCTCCCCTACTACGATGGTACAAAACCTTTCATGCGCAAGTCTGACTCGCACTTGGCCGGTTTTTTTCATATTGTGCTCCCAACTCTTTAATTGCATCATAATTCGCAATATTTTCTAAAAAAACACCCATTTATATCTCAATACCAATATTTTCCTATTATTCGTGATACACGAACATTGCAAAATCAAGAAACCCCAAGCGTAGCTGCTACTAAGAAATCCATTACTAATTCCAGTGAACGCCAAGGCATGTGCGTGAGGCCTCAGCAATGTGCCGACGAGACCTTGATCTACTGGCCAGCGGATGGCAAGTGCTACTACAGAAATACACAGGGACCTTGCTATCCTGGATCAGTGTTAGATGCTGGAGAGGATGGGATCGCGAATTGTTCGGTAAGTTTTAATTTTAAACTAGCTGCTACCCGCGGCCTTCGATCGCGTGAAATTATTATAAAAAAATAGGGACTTAATTTTTTTTCACGGAACCCTAATCAATAAATCATAATTCTAAAATAAAAGTAGCCTATGTTAGACCTTATAACACCCGCTATCTGCTAATAAAAGTCTCATCAAAATTAGCTGAAACAAACAGACAGACAAAAATTGAAAAAAAAAAATGTGTTTTTGTTATAAGTGCCGCATATATTTTCAAATGCATTTTGTTATTTTGATATTACAAACAGACACTTCAATTTTATTTATTTGTATAGAATAGATGTATAGATTTCAAATGCATTCAGTAAAAACCTGTTATTTTGATATTACATGAACAGACACTTCAATTTTGTTTTTTTTTATTTTATTTATTCAAAATGAAATTACAGAGTTGTTCCCCCCTGATAACGTCAAATGAGCGCCAAATTATCTTTCAAGCCTTGTAGACTTCCAGCTGTCAATAAGATTACAATCATTTTTGATGCAGCTATGATACAGCCCTTTATAAGGTTTTGATAAGTGTCATGTGCGTGCCCTATCAAAGAAGGCTCGCCCTTTAGATCCACTGATGGTATGTTCTTGAACTAATGTCTTGGCTCAGTTGTTTGCGAAATTAAACCATTATTTTGGTCCGTAATTTGTATACCACAGTACGCCAGAAGATTAACGCTATTGATGAGATCTGAGAAAACTAAGATTCACGTACCTTACATATTCAGTTATTGTTTAATTAGTGATAATAATACATTATTTACAAACTACAAATCTATAACAGTAATACAAATATGTACAAGTATCAAAAGGGTTACAGGGCGTCAAAAAATTCGTCCACATCGCTATCAATAGGAAAAGTGCTCAGAAGGCTGGCAGCATTGCCACGTTGGATGGCACCTTACATATTATATCTATACTTTTTTTTATAATGGGAAATCATCAAATGACTCCTCCCGCTCTGAGCGGAGCGGAAGGGAGTGTCAGACTGACTACAACCCATCCATGTTTCTTTCTTGCCCCTTGTGTTCCAGGGCCGCGGAATCTCTTTCGAACAGTCCCGCAGCCCTGGCAGGCATCGGACCTTGTGGTCCCCTCCCTGTTTACTGACATATCTTTGAGGCGCGCGTGGAACACACATACATCTATACTCACACCTTATTCCCATGGTGTTCGGTAGAAAGTACATGGCGTCACCGGTTACGATTCTTACATATCAAACCATTCTTTATCCACGTTCATACATCTACAAGTTTATGTACCTGGTTGCTCTTCTTTGACTACCTTCTAAAACTGTATTTTTATCTTTTCAGTGCGTGGTCTCCGGTCCTAACTACTGGTCAGCAGACGGTAGCTGCTACCCACACTACACACGAGGTCCCTGCGATAAGGGCCAGCTGTTCTTACCTGGTTCCAAGTGTGGCTGCGAGAGTCATCTTCCTCATTATCATAATGAAACTGGAGCTTGCTATGAATTAGGTATGGAGTTAGGACTTACTTTAATACCAAAGCCGAGATCCATACATGTCACTTGTTGCACGATTTGGTTTTTACAATTTCTACAGGTTCCCGTCACTGTCATTCGCTTTTAGTTGGATAGTTGTGTGATAGTGATAGAACGCTTAGCCAAAGTTAGTGCTTACGTACGTTTTAATATTTCGGCCGATGTTTAAGTGTGTGTTTTCTAGGTACACCAGCACATCAAGTTACCACAAACTGTTAAATTTATCCAAATGATTTTAAACCATAAAATGTTAAAAAATGAGTTCAAAATCGAATGAGAAAATTTGACAATTTGTAGAAATTTGATGCGGTAGCGACCGTACCTTCATCCGACATCAATTCTGGTTAGATGGGGATGGACATCCCGTTAAACCCATAATATCCTGATATTATGGGATTTAGTTAATCATCAACAGCTGCAGCTGCAGTTTACTGCAGTCATCTCCTTTTTGAGTGTATTGAAAACTTACATATTTTTTCGGTTCCAAAAAAAAACTCGTTACCGTACCGTACCGTACTCTTTTTCGGTTCGAAGATTATTAAGAAGTTGTACTTCTTGATAATCTTGTGTTCCACAAACATTATATTTTTCGATGCGTAACTTACCTAATTGGGTGTAGTTTACTGATTGATTGGTAAATGAGCCTTACTAAACTAGTAATTGGAAAATTACATTTATTACACCGAAAAGCAAATATTTTTCGCTCCAAATAGCAGATTGGGCGGCATTTGCGTTTATTAGCTAGGATTAGGTACAAATAGATGTGTGCAATGTATTAATTGGGGCTAAATCACTTGTTTCGAATGGGGTTTTTTTGGCTAAGAATACGCCGTTTTTCTCACTTGAACGAAAACATCGTTAGGAAACCGACATGTCATGTCAGTTTAAGTTTTAGACCTAAAATTCGAAGATATGTGACATTCATCAACTGGGTCCACATGGTGGATTACGACCAACGGGATTTCGTAGAGAGAGGTCTGTGTCCCTGCAATGGGAACACTATCTGTGTAGCTGATTAGAAGTAGTAGTTTAATTAACGAAACGATCTGTCTAATATCTATATTTTTATTTCAATTTCCAGATTCGCTGGGCCCATGTCCTCGTGGCCACACATTCACTATCGCTGAGGTGGCTCCACACGGCTCCCGAGCTGAGTGTAGATGCAAGTCGTTCCATGCTCGAGCTGCTGATGGCGTCTGTTACAGGCTGTATACCAGAGGACCCTGTGCTCATGATGAGATGATTGCTAGAGGTGGAAGGTGTACGAAGGTGGGGGTTTAGATTTAGTAACCGTTAAAAAAAAGTAATGATCTTGATGACGCAATTGAATAAAATGAGGACATAGTCGGATAGGTTTAAAATAAACGACCCTGACTTATAGGTGTCTACTAACTCAAAGCTACAGCTGTACAAGGATCTTACATTTTTGTCTACATTCCAGGTGCCATGTGGAAGAGGTCGCCTGTACGTGCCGGAACGCCGTCGCTGCTACCGGCCTGGTACCGCGGAGCCGTGTCCTGTGGGTGAGGTGGTGGCCTTCGACTTCGAAGCCAGACCAGCCATCGATGGGCTCAGCCATAATGGAGTCTGTGCCTGTGGGAACGGCGCTTGTAGTAGACGAGAGGTATGTTCCCTACCCAAAGGGCAAAACGGGACCCTATTACTAAGACTCTGCTGTCCGTCCATATGTCTGCTTGTCTGTCTGTCTGTCTGTCCGTCTGTCTGTCACCAGGCTGTATCTCATGAACCGTGATAGCTAGACAATTGAAATTTTCACAGATGATGTATTTCTGATACCGCTATAAAAATAGAATAAAATAAATATTTAAGGGGGGCTCTCGTACAACAAACGTGAATTTTTGCCGTTTTTTAGCTCGATATTAATAACCGCGACAGGTAGACGCTTAAAATATTCACAGAATATTTAGTCACTTTAAAAATAAATAATTAAAATAAAATAAATATTTAAGGGGGGCTCCCATACATCAGACTTGATTTTTTTGCCGCTTTTATAGATAATGGTACGGAACCCTTCGTGCGCGAATCCAACTCGCACTTGTTTTTTTTTACCCTGACTAACTATACCAGTAACAGTCTTGGGTCGACCGGGGGTGAGATGGACAGAAAATCTGGATGAGGATGGAACAGGAACGTGAATATTGGCAAAAGCAATGCAAGGCATACATAGCCGTGGAGGATGGCTGGCTGTGGTTGATAAAGATGAAGATCAGTACCTACCTATAAATCCAACTGTCTCCACAATCAACTATGCTTATTAGACTGTAATGTTGCATAAACGTCATAATAGGCTAGTTGACAAGGTCAAAAATAAAATATAAAAATACGTAGAAATAAGGCCACTCATCTTAAAAACTACCATCACCGTACAGAAATTAAATATTGAGGGACAATATAATTGTAAAATTGGATTTACTGATAATAAGTATTACATTTGATCCCAAATAAGTATGACGTCACAACGTGCTATTTCATACAAATCACGTACACATTTTGCGTTTTGACAGTTCATAAAAAAGTAACTATTTTGACTTCCTGTCACATACCCTAATAATACTCTCTTTTGTACGTGGTTGAGATGAAAGAAAAAGCTGTGTTGCTATTAGTTTTTATCAGGCGCGGTAGTGGTGCTGAGGCAGCGTAACGGTATACTTTGTGTTTAACTCGCCGTCATGTCTGTGAAAACTTTCTTGCGGGTTCTGTCTAAACTAAATCATGTCGCTGATTTGGCTTTTTGAAACAAATGAAGTTCACTGCAGAATATACAGGGTGTAAACAGACTCTTCACGAAGCCGTCAACCAAGCATTATGGACATCAAACTAAGTAACTTTACGCAAACATTATTGCTGGGAAACGACTTTTTTTTTTGGACTGAAAAATCACGTTTTACAGTAGGACTCAATATAACGCACTCAAATCATTGTGCTGATGGTTGAATTGTATATCAAGGGGGTCCTGGAGGTGTTTAAAGTAAAAAAAATACATTAAAAACATGTAATAAAAAAAAAGAACTTGTGTAAAAGTTGGAACTTTGACCCCCAATATCTCTGTAACTAGAAGTTTCCCAGGTATAGTCTACAGCAAAAAACTGATCTCAATGACGGGGAGAACAAGTGCCTTTCGGCTTCGTTAAGAGTCTGTTTACACCCTTTAGGTACCATACCATACTGTAATAACTGACATAGAGACGAAAGGGTATTGCAACTTGACTCAAGCGCGTTGGTGCTATTGACGATATTTGCTTTTACTTTCAATTCTCAATGGTTGTCGCTGGGCATTATATTTTAAAATTTTGGGCTAATAAGTTGCATCATACCTTTTAACGGTAATTACCACACTTATCTTGAAAGCTTTTCCCGACAGCAAAGTTAAACTGATTACTTCTTTAAAAGTTTATGGTTTGTTTTTTTCTTTTTTCAGGTGGAAGCTTGCACCGCTCGCAGGGGCACAGCTCCATACAACGGCACCTGCCACATCCTGAACACGCAGGGTCCCTGTGCCGACCACTCCTGGCTCATGAGGGACAGTACCAACAACATCAGGTGCAAGTGCAGACCTGGGAAGGCACCGCCAGATTGTGAGGAAGATGTTAGGGCGGAGTTGAAGAGTTGATACAGTGCATGGTGGTAGATAGACAGTGTAGATACTAATACTGTTGTGTGCTGAATAAGACTATAAAAAGGTGTATCACTAAGTTTCGGAAAGCCTGGCAAATATGGAATCAGGTAAAAGTGAGATTGCAATAAATATGAAATCATTTGACGACCCCACGACACGCTCCTCTGATTTTTCGGATTCATGTCCGTATTTTATAATTATATCACTTGCTTCGGTCAAGGAAAACATCGTAAGGATGCCCGAGACATATTTCTTGACGGCGTTTAAAGCCAAGTCAAAGGCCCATGGCTACTGGACACGATAAAGAGGATTTGACGAAAGAACACCCTCAAACCACTTGCCACAAAACGGGGGTTTAGACAATCAACCAATCGCTTTCAAAGCCTTGTATATTTTAGTCGTTTCCTTTCGTTACTAGGTCCATGCCCTTTAGTTTGCATTAAATGGAACTCGAAGCTGAGGATCAATCATGTCTACTAACTACAAAGTTGAACCCTTTACGAAACGGTCAACCAAGCACTCTCTATAGCAAACTAAGAAACTCTAGCAAAAACTATTGCTAGTTAGTAGCTAACAATTTTTTTATTTGGGGTGAAAAATCGTTTTACGGTAGGAGTCAATGTAACGCACTCAAAAGATTGTGCTGATGGATGGATTGAATAGTAAGGGGGTCGAGGATGTATTTAAAGTAAAGTTATATAACCTTAAAAAGTTGTACTTTAAAAAATCTTGGAACTTTG
Source organism: Lycophotia porphyrea (assembly GCA_950005105.1). NCBI lineage: Eukaryota > Metazoa > Arthropoda > Insecta > Lepidoptera > Noctuidae > Lycophotia > Lycophotia porphyrea. The sequence goes on along the minus strand of OX465392.1, from coordinate 15,358,996 downwards.
ACCCCCAATATCTCCGTGACTAGAAGGTTCCCAGGTATGGTCCAGAATATAAAAATGATAGCAATAACGGGGAGAACAAGTGCCTTTCGGCTTTGTAAGGGTTTTTTTTACACCAATTATAGTCGATAATGTTTGTTGCCAGACTTGGCTATCGAAGCTGGCTGTGTTAGCCAATCCGATGTGCCTGTAGGCCTGTACTAACTAGCAAATGGTTATTCTTTAGGAATTCTCAGTAGCAGCCACGGAGTCTGAATTTGAGCCCGGTTAATCGCAATAGGCTCGCCCCCTATCACATAGGACTTAAACATAATGGCGAAATGTCGGTGTACTATTAGGTACTCCTGCTACATTACATGCTATGTTATTTTATAAAAAGTTGTAATTAGTTGTTAGAGAGAATTGAGTCAAAGGTTTATTAATTTGTACATATTATTAATTTAAGATGAAATAAATTATGCGCACAGTACATACTATCAAGTAGGTAGATATTAAATTAAATAAAGAAGTTTTAATTTAACTTAAAACCTTTTTTGTAAATAATTAATATTCTTATGCATTTAAAACTGGCATTCTTTTTACTTTTTCATTTTGCAAACAAAACGAAAGGGTAAAAAAATACAAAACATTTATATACGAGGGAGGGATGAATAAAACAATAAAATTATATTTTATACACATTGGATTTTATTTTAATAACTTAATCGTTTACATTTCCTTACATTTAATTTAAAATAACAGTACAAAAATAGTCAAAAGTTCCTATCTAATTGCGTGATGTCCGACTAAAACTAAATAATTATACACAACTATAGCACAGCACTAGTCTTTGTTTTGGATCATTTGTCTTTTAATTTCTTCTGTGATTGTCCTGTGAACAAAGAAAAAAAACAATTAATATAAATCTATAAAAGGCTCGCCACCAGGACTAAAACATAATTGGTCAACTATAGGAGTACTCTAGGAGGAGCTCGTGGCTAAGTAATAACTGCCGCTCGGGTCAATCTTTAGGTTAAGCCGTGCTTGCCAAGGTTGGTCTGTGGATGGGTGACCACCCATTACATACCGAGTTTCCTCTGTGCCTCGGAAAGCACGTTAAGCCGTTGGTCCCGGCTGTCATTTGTAGATCTTTGACAGTCGTTACAGGTAGTCAGTGTTCCAAAAAGTCTGACAACCAGTCTTACCAAGGGGTATCGTATTACCCAGTTCTAACTGGGTTGTGCTGCTCAGATAGGCAGTCGCTCCATCTAAAATACTGGTATTCAGCTGCATCCGGTAAAACTGGAAGCCGACCCCAACATAGTTGGGAAAAGGCTAGGCAGATGATATAGGAGGACTCTAGGCACACTTCTGCCTAACGCTTCGAGTATTAACGCCGTGATATTATGTTGCAAATATACACATTATGTTCATCAGCTACTCCTTCGTCTGATTTGTTGGTCTAGAACACACGACTGCTGATAATGGCGTCCTGGGTTCATGTCCCCGGGTCAACAACGGTACTAGATTTTTCAGTAGCAACTGGGTTTTGGATTCGTAGCTGATTGATAGCAACAGGGTTACACCTTGTTACTTGGAGGTCCCAAGTAGGTGCAACTGGCGTGAAGTTATGTTTTCCTCTTAGCCACTGTTTATTTTAGTTTATCTTATCTAGCAACTATAATTCTTTAGGGGTATAAAGAACAGGGTGTATAGTTCTTCATCCCCCATAGAAAGGGGAGGATCCTCCGACCAGACGGGTCTTGTATCTGGTGAGTTACTGCCCGAGAGTTGTTGCCGGGTTCTTAAGTCGCGGATAACTTTACTTGCGCGATCTAGGATTTTGTTGTTTAGTTCGTCCGCTCCGTCATAGATGGTGCTGTATTACTTTTTGTTCTATATTGCTTTAGTACATTTTGTAGTGCCGCTATAACTCTATTCAAGTTCCAATAACTTTACACAGTTACATAAAACTTACCGAAATATATCCTATACACTTGGTTGAAAGGCATCTCGATGGCGACTGTCGCCAGTATTGATATCACAGTCACAACGAACAGTTCTGGGACGTGCACCTGGAAAAACGGAAACAACAATGTTAAAAATCGGAAAATATGGACTAACAAGTTTATCAGGCAAGTTTAGAAAACGGAGACGTATCAGTTGCGCTTGCGCTGAAGTAGGTGAAACATGGAGAGGACTAAATAAAATATTGGGGAGATCCCTGCCCAGCAGTGAGACAACAGAGGTTACCAAAAAAGGCAGTAACTCATTAGGATGTTCTTCCATTCATGTATGAGTTAACTTTCTATGATATACAATTGAGGCTTATTTGATTTGGGCTGCGGGACTGTTCGAAAGAGATACCGCGGCCCTGGAACACAAAGGGCAAGGAAGGAACATGGATGGGTTAGTCAGTACAAGTCTGACACTTCCTTCCGCTTTGCCCAGAGCGGAAGAAGTCATTTGATGATTTCCCATCCGAAAAAAAACTTAAATGTTAGACGCATTTCATTTGGTTAGTGCTTGAGGATTACAGACCAAACCAGCAGTTAGCGTGGCCAATTTTGCTGACCTACTTATTTCCTCGGAATATACCTTGTTTTTGGACTCCTACCAGTTAAGATTTTATAGTTAAGTTTAAAGAGGAGGGATGAAATGCATGTAACTAAAAGAGTGATGGACATGAATGTTGATAGATGGAGAGGGAGAGGAAGGCCAAAGAAAAGATGGATGGATTGTGTGAGGAATGATATGAAAGAAAAAGGAGTAAATGATGCCGTGACGTCCGACAGGGGAGAATGGAAGAAGAAAACGCGTTACGCCAACTCCAAATAGAATGGGATAAGGGCAGGAAGATGATGCCCATTTAAGATTAAACTAAGGATACTTACAAGAAGTAAAGGTGAGTAGTACTCTGCATTCCTCTGCACTCCCACGTTGTAAAAGAAGATGGGGAACTGCGTCAAGTACACACTGTATGCGATCTTGTTGAAGAACTTGAAAACTCTGGATTCGATGAATATGGATCCTATGCCTGTAGAAATAAAAGTTTTTATTGAATATAGGTTTAAACTGTATAACTTTTGTATAGATGTTCTTGGTATAAAGAGGGTAAACAGAAGTGGTGGAAAGAAAGAAAGTTTTTTGAAGTGGAAACTTCTGTAGGCGCGTTGGGCATTTTGAGATGGGAAAAACCATTGAACTCGCGACACCGTTAAACGACCTCTTTTTTGTTGCAGAGTAAGCCGTATTGCTACATATTACAAGCCCAAAAAAATACAGTGTATAGTCAAATGTATAAGTAAAAGACAAAGACAAAAATATTTTCTAAAAATAATCCAGAATCTTATAAAAAAAAAAGTTTTCACTTCTGTCGGCACTCCCGAAGTGGTTGGGTTTTTCTTTAATTGGCGCGTCATGCCTTTTCTCTTAGTTTTAGTTACTCATCGAACGCTTCATTATATTGCCGTCGTATTATGACGTCAACGCTATCTTCCAAATCGACACCTGATTGCAGAAAGACTAATACGAGTACGTCACCCAAAATAGAGGAGAAAGAAACTTAGAAAGTCCTATTTGTTTTAAAGGAACTAATGAGTTTCTTCTCCAGGATTTATTCAAACATTCCTCTGAAGATACAGAGATGTTATTACTTGTGCTGAAGTAAATATTGTTCGTATTATTTTTTAATTAGTTAGCTAGGTTAAGATACTATAATTTTTATATACCTTTATACATAGGTACCAGTAAGATAACATATGATAATAACTATTTAACCAATAAATGTTACCTCCAATCGCCTGAAACACAGGATTATCTAGTTCAGGCACAAATCATGGGTGAACTTGACATAGATTAAAATTATCTGTAAACGTCATATATTATATCTTTGAATAAAAAAATATTTATTATTCCTGGTAAACAGTAACATACAAGATCATAAACTTCACTTACCAGCATAGTCATTAGCAATCGCCCAATGTGCGACACACATGAACACCCCCCACAGAATAGGCGTCAGTGCTGAGAATATCGCTGCACCGAAGTTCTCATACTTGTACCCCTCAAGACCCCACTTGTAAGGGGTCGCGATGGTGGCCGTCATCAGCGCCAGGCAGAAAGCCCAGAGAAGTTTTGTTTGAGCCTGGAATTAAAAATAATATCCTTAACTTCTCTTACTTTACAGAACTTCTCTGTTGACCCCCGGTCACAGGCGCGATTGCTGAGTGGGGTCTGGGTTCGATTCCCGGGTATGGCAAAAAGTGTCATTGGGTTTTTCCAGGTTCGACCCGGGAATCGAACCCAGTACCTCATGCTCAGCAGTCGCGGTTGCGACCACTAGGCAGTCAATTATGAATTGCATTAAGAAGTAATAATTAAAAAAAAACATAACTGGCTAAATGTGGGTTTATAATTAGGTACACTTATGCCTAACCCTTCGGGGATTACAGGCGTGAATTATGTTATGTGTAAGTAATAATTTTATGCTCTAGATTGCCCAATTCTGTGATCGGCTTCCGGAAAAAACATTCGATAGCAAAAATAATGCTCAGGACAATAAACCTTATGTTCAGAAGGCGAATAAAAATACTTACATTTGATAATGTGAAGTTCAACTTTTTGGTTTTCATGAGATACGCCATGACGACTCCTATTAGGTAGATGGTGGCTCTGTGTGTAGGTAGGATGTAGGAATAACGCGCCGCGTCTAGTAGTTTTTGTACTCTGTAAAGAGAGACAAAAAAGTTTTAATGAATTTGTACAATAAAGTGTTTTTTAAGGAGAATAAATCAGAAATGATTAGAGATCCCGGTGACAAATACCAAGTCTGGTTCAAAAAAAGAACTTATGGACGAAAGGTTTTTGAAAGACAACTAAGGGATAAAGGTACAAGGTTACAAGAAGTAAAATTCGCATTTTTATAAAGATCGTGATATGAAATATAATATAATATAATATATAATAATATCTTGGGACAACCAACACACTGCCATCTGATCCCAAACTAGGCAGAGCCTGTACTATGGCAACCATACAACTGATAAACATACTGATATATTTCTAAATACATACATATATATATATAATATAATTAATGTAATTAATTTGATTTTTTTTTTTTAATTAATTTGTTGTGTTATTTATGTAATTTATCTATATAGGTATATATATATATATATATCTATAGATAAATTACACACCCAGAAACAGAACAAATAATCGTACTCATCGCACAAAGATTTGTCCTGTGTGGGAATCGAACCCACGACCTCCGTCCTAGCAGTCAGGGTCACTAACCACTAGACCAACAGGTCATTCATATTGTGATATGTAAGAATTTCCGTAAAACTAGAACTTTAAAATCTTTCTACTAGATATTCGTTATTGTCTCTTTGATATCAGCTTTACGGCCTGTCTTACAACCACGGCACAAGTTTTGGGTTAAAAGTCCCACAAATAAATCATTTGAAAACATTTTATTCCTTATACTTAGGTAGAAGCTTAAGTTTAGTTTAAGTCATTTGTAGATCTTTGACAGCCATTACAGGTAGTCACTTTCCCGAAAGTCAGACAACCAGCCTTACTAAGGGGTATCGTATTACTCAGTACGAACTGGTTTGTGGAAGTCAGATAGGCAGTCGCTCCATGTAAAATACTGGTATCAGCTGCATCCAGTTAGACTGGGAGCCGACCCCAACATAGTTGGGAAAAGGCTAGGCAGATGATGATATAGGTAGAAGGTTATCATGACACTGAACAAAACTATTTAAATCCTAGTAAGATTGCTTATTGTGTTGCTCCTACAATACACCTAAGGCAATGCAGCAACAGTAAGATTGTTTGCCGTTACAATCCGTCATCTTTGATGTACGAGCTGTGGTCTTAGCTTCGAACAGGAGCTTATAATATATCGACTGTGTGGACAGCAGCATCTATCTAAACACTTAATAAATCTTTGGTGTCTTGTGTGGAATTCCGGGCGATTAGATGTCTCGTGTCTCGTGACCCCAATACAGGGTGTAAACAGACTCTTCACGAAACCGTCAACCAAGCAATCAAACTAAGTAACTTTACTCAAAAATTTGTGCTGGAAAACGACTTTTTTTTTGGCTGAAAAAGCACGTTTTACATTAGGACTTAATGTAACACACTCAAAACATTGTGCTGATGGATGGATTGAATAGCAAAGGGGTCCTGAAGGTGTTTAAAGTAAAAATCTTACATTAAAACGTGTATTTTTTAAAAAAAACTTGTGAAATAGTTGGAACTTTGACCCCCAATATCTCCGTAACTAGAAGATTCCCGTAGAGTCTAGAACAAAAAAAAATATCGCAATAACGGGGAGAACAAGTGCCTTTCGGCTTCGTTAAGAGTCTGTTTACATCCTTTATGTAAAGCAAAACCTTGGAGCAACGATGTCAGGTTTGCTAAGATGAGAATAATATACTTATAATGATATAATAATACCTAAATAACGCAAATATCATGCTCCGTATGTAAATTTGACTACCTGCTATCACGTCATAAGCACTATATTTAGTTACCATACAAAATAGACTACGTTTTTTGTTTTTTTAATGTCTAGAATTAAGTTCTTGAGTTGTAATGTTGTTGTTTTATATAAATTTGCTGAGACAGTACCCACAAAAAGCATAAAATGATTAAGCAGGCCATGTGAAGTAGGTGTTTATTTATTTATTTATTGTTCTTATGTGCAAGTTCAAGTTCATTTATTATCTACACATGTTTATGGCATGATGATGATGTATGGTGCATATTATAGGTGTTACAAAGTATTCTTTGGCTCAACATGTTTGATCATGGCTGGTGTACAAATTAGGTCGAACGACCATAACATTTCATAAGAGAGAAAAATAAAAACTAAAAAAAACAATGACATCAATAAATTAACAATTAACATTCAAATTAAATTAAAAAATTAGGTAAATAGTCATTAACATTCATATTAAATAAAAAAAATAGGTAAATAGTCAGGCGATTCAAAATAAATTAAAAAGATGTTGATCTATGTTCTTGCGTTGTCTAGGTATATCTATTATCTGTGCGAATGGCCCTTTAAAATTTGTTAATATTGATTCATATTTCAACATAGTAACATAGTCAGTTGCCAAAACTGAGACACTGGCCTCCTTTCTGTAAGAGATCGTGCCGTGAGTCACCATGCGGTCCCAATGCGGTTTGGGATAGACATGTCTCTTAATTGTTAGTTCTAAGACAGTCAGTCTCCTCAGCCAGCCAGTTTCCTCACGATGACTGCCTTCGAGGTTTCAAAACCATTTTCAAGATCTTAACAAATGACTAAGATGACATTAACACAAGTGCCTAAAGTAGCTACTTTTCAAGTGTCTTCATTAGTTACTAGTGTACTTAAAAACTTAAACAATGTTAGTAAACAAGTTCTTTTAAGTACCTAAGTAGGTACTTTGTTGTATTAAGTAATGGATTGTCAAGTGCCTACTTACATAGTGCTTAGGTGATGCTTTTACTAGCAGGTACCATGGGTACTCGTCACTTAAGCATGCCTATGCAAGTGTTTATGACATAGTCGAGGAGTCAAGGGCTTGTAGTATTTGCTTCTGGAAAATTCTATTCTTGGACTTTGTGTTTCCTCATTCCTTCGTGTGGTGGGAATTGCAAATATTGTTCAAAGGCTCAAACGCTATGTGCATTGCGTCCTTTTTATTGTATTGTCAGCGATGATTTAAAAAGATGTACCCTTATCGTACTTAGGACGTGCCAAAAAAAGTATTTAAACTGAGAAGAGTGAGTTTGCATGGCTCGATAGCCACAGTTTTTTTATAAACTTTTATATAACTTGCTTGTTAAGATGGCACCTTTTTAAGAAAAATATATTTTTATACTGACTTTTTATGCTTTGGAACAGAAGAAATGTTTCTAATGTTAGTTGACAAGTGTCACAAGTGCCACTGGTGTTCGCTTTTGCCTTGTACATAGTTTGTCCCATTATTGTCTAATTAAATAGCAATTACTGATTCTTACAGTGTTTCCATCATCCTCCAATTCACTCATAATACCTACAGTCAATTTGCTCACCAACATTAAGTTTTTTAGTATGTATTGATCAAATACAGTAACTTAATTTCAGACCCCTTCACCCTAACTCATTGAGCTGAAATTTTGCACACACCTTTGATTCTGGTGACAGTATATTTTTGGGGCATACATGACTTGGTCTTCTAGCCAGGATCACCTCCTCACATGAGAACTCCTCAGCGGTTAATAGCACAGTGAATAGTTTGTATACGCATTCAATGTTGACAGATAAACCTAATTTTCTAATAATAGCTTGTTTTTTAAACAAAAGTTTAATTTATTTTTAGTTAGAGAAACTAAATCATCGTGAGTGTTTAAGGGATTCATACTAACGAGCATTTTAAAGGAATGTGTTACTGATGTGAAATTTTATCTTTTCTCACATATTTAGTTTATTTCATACTTGGAAGTGTTGTAATAAAATTAGTTACTAATTTTCGAATTACGTTGCTAGTTGCCATTAAAATATAAACGGTAAACGACAGAAAAAACGTCGGTGTGACTCTTTTATGGTTCTATAATATTTATGGTAAACAGTAGTAAGAACCTACGTATATAAGTAGGTACAGTGACGAGAACCAATATGTTTACATTTAGCAACATTTAAAAGTGATTTCCCCTCCCTGGTTTGGTAACAATTTCATGTAGTTACCAATTTCGTGTTTTTTCAGCCTGTACTATTATGAAAATTGTGAGCCGTCACGGGACGCTTGGCAGATGTGGAACATCGAAATTATTTTGTACAAGTAATATGCATAAAATAATAGTACTCAGTAACAGTACAGTGTATATATAAAGGGTGTAAACAGACTCTTAACGAAGTTGAAAGACACTTGTTCTCCCCGTCATTGCGATCATTTTTTTGTTCAAGACCATACCTGGGAACCTTCTAGTTACGGAGATATTGGGGGTCAAAGTTCCAACTTTTTCACAAGTTTTTTTTTTAAATACATGTTTTTAATGTAAGATTCTTACTTTAAACACCTCCACGACTCGCTTACTATTCAATCCATCCATCAGCACAATGTTTTGAGTGCTTTACATTGAGTCCTGCTGCAAAACGTGATTTTTCAGCCCAAAAAAAAAAGTCGTTTCCCAGCACTAATTGTTGCGTAAAGTAACTTAGTTTGATGTACATAATGCTTGGTTGACGGCTTCGTGAAGAGTCTGTTTACACCCTGTATACCATCGCAAAGCGTAGCGATGCCTCGCCACGGCAACAATCGGTTTTACCCGCGGCTGTAGATGTTTCACATCAAAATAGGTCTTATCTTAAAGTTCTCTGTCTCTCTTTATCGTGTGCCTTACCTGGTGTTAGAGTTTTGATACCATCCATGGGCTTGGGTTTACATGCCGTCGAGAAATATATCTCAGGAATGCAGTTTTCCTTACGATGTTTTTCTTCGCCGAAGGAAGTAATAATTATATAATACAAACAACAATCTAATCGAATGTGATACTCTTAAAGTTGCAATCGTTATTTAACGAAAAAATACGTTTTTAGTTAAGGAGTTTATATATTTGTGCTCATGACTGTACGTGCTCGGGTTTTTGACCGGATGTCGTCATCATAATGATTACTTAATTACTGATACAATCATTGACATTGACACACATCTATACTACTATGTTTTATGAAAAACAATATGATTTTATACTTTTGAAGAAACGTAGAGGTATTCTTTTCACGTTTTTTGGGATATTTCCTAATTCCTCATTGTTGTACCATTTTTTTGCCGGCCGTGGACTTGATAAACATCTTAATTTAAATTATTGTAAATAAATAGTTTATGCTCAAGCAATTCCAGGCTGTGTATAGGAAGATACATTAGGAAGATAAGGGCGCCTTGCAACGGTAAAAGAAAAACATCTGGATGGTATAAATGGAGTTCTTGGAGGCTCTTCCTTCCTTTTCTTCGTATCCTAATGTTTAAGTTAATAGAAGGTCCTAACATTAGAAGAAAGTTGTGGAAGTCACGACGTCTTTGAATAGGGTATTTTACCAACAAAATGTAATTACTCCGTCAGATAGATTTCCAAAAAATATTGGACACGTATTTTTTCTTTTTTTACCTAATAAAAAAATGAAGACGTTACAATGCGTCGAAAACTCGTGTGACGTCACTATGTCAGTACACTTTTACTGGCGAAGCGACGTCACAAACCCCCACTCATGATCTTTGATGCGTTTTATCTTCTTCAGTTTTTATTAATTTGATAAAACAAAAAATACGTATCCAATATTTTTCGAAAATCTAACTGATGGGCTAAATAGAATCATATTTTTTTACTCAGGAAATATCCCTAATTTTTTATTTTTTTAAATGCTTTTTCTTTTTTCCTTTAGTTTCTTGACAATGTTTTTTATCACCGTCTTGATAGCGGTGCTGAAGAGATGATTCACACAAAGGTGCCTAGATTCTATCGTACCCACAACCCAAGACACGTAAATCACAATTGCTAGCACTGGGCTGTCATTGCCCTGCATGGCAACTAGTGGTTGCCCGCGAATTCGTTCACGTGGATATTTGGATGTGTTTTTCCGGGACAAAAAGTAGACTATGTGCTATTCCAGACTGTAATCTATATCTGTGCCAAATTTCATCCAGATCTGTTCAGCCGTTCTGGCGTGATTGAGTATCAAACACCCATTCATTCATCCAACCTTTCTTAGTTACAGTTGTAAGAAGATTAATTAAAATGGTCGATGTTCCAATCAGTATACCGTGGTAAAGGTATCTATTTATGAGTTTTAAGTCGACGAAAATAGTATAAGGTTCTGAAGTCAACGTAATAATATGTACTGCCCTTCGTAACTTCCTAATGGTTAAGTTAAATGAAGGTTCTAACACTGGAAATAAATAAATAGAAACAAAACAAACAAAAAATACAAGATTATTCAAGTTCACTTCGTTCACATCTATTGTCTGGACATGGATATGGACTTTGGACCATGAAAAAACATTGTCCAAAAAACCACACATGCCTTTTAACTGTCCTATTTCAGTAAACGTGTACGTATTGTAAGGTCAAAATGTGGTTAACATGGCGTTGCCTAATCTTAAATAAACAATACTTAGTAACATACTACTTCGTGGTCCAGTGGTCGCAAGCGCGACTGCTGAGCATGAGGTCTTGGGTTTGATTCCCAGGTCAGGGAAAGTGTTATTGAGATTTTCCATCAGGAATTTCTCAGTAGCAGTCGCGGAGTCTGGTTTTGTGCCCGGTTGATGGCAATACATGGGACTTAAACATAACTGGCGAAATGTGGGTGTACTATTAGGTACACTTCTGTCTAACCCTTTGGGGATTACAGGCGTGATGTTATGTATGTTAATGTTATGTTAGTAACAGACGGCCTATAGGGTATTTGGGTAACTCTAGGATTACCTAGCCGAGCAAAACCACTAAACAATTAATTAACACCTTGATTCCAATCAGAGGATTAATTTAACCTGTGTAATGGGCTGTGCTCAACCACCTGTCGGTAATTATCAACTTTCATGTAGGTAAGGTAATATAACTTTGACTTAAGTTTTAAATTACCGGCAAAATTTAATACAATATTGTGCCCAACTTTGACAATTTCTAGATTTCCGAATTTCAATTTGTTTGTCGTCAATAGCCATGATTCATGGTTATTCCTAGTCCGAGTTCCTTTCCGAGTTAAAAATCATCATCTGCCTAGCCTTTTCCCAACTATGTTGGGGTCGGCTTCCAGTCTAACCGGATGCAGCTGAATACCAGTATTTTACATGGAGCGACTGCCTATCTGACCTCCACAACCCAGTTACTACTGGGAAATACGATACCCCTTGGTAAGACTGGTTGTCAGACTTTTTGGGCCACTGACTACTTTAACGACTGTCAAAGATCTTCAAATGACAGCCGGGACCAACGGCTTAACGTGCTTTCCGAGGCACGGAGGAAACTCGGTATGTAATGGGTGGTCACCCATCCACAGACCAACCTAGGCAAGTACGGCTTAACCTAAAGATCGACCCGAGCGGCTGTTATTGTTTAGCCACGAGCTCCTCAGTTCAGTCTTTCCGAGTTAAAAATGAGTAGATAATATTATTTCTCTTATTTTTTGTCAGCCTGATCTGTCTCACTCCTTGGTAAAGCTTGATGATGCGCTTCTTCTCGTAAATTAACGAGAAAGCTATCCAAGGCTTCCCGTCAACTTGTCCTCGGTCTCCTATCTCTATTTGTCTTCTCTTATGTTCTTCTTTTATAGCAGTGATAGCGTTGAGGCATGACTGTCGGACTGAGTAGTCGTAGGTCTCGAGTTCGAACCCAAGGCACGCACCTCTGATTTTTCGGATTCATGTGCGTATTGTATAATTATCACTGGCTTCAGGGAAGGAAAACATCGTGAGGAAACCAGCATGCCAGAGAGATATTTCTTGATGGCATGTTAAGCCAAGCTGATGCCTATGGGCGGCTTAAAAACTCTGATACCAGGTTAGACACTGACCACACGATAAAGATATAGATGATCTTCTTATCTCTATTATTTATTTACTAGATACAAATGCTGAAGTGGGAGTGGTCTGGCTATGTCGCACGGATGCACCCGGAGAGGTGGGCAAAGATAGTCACTCACTGGGCGCCTGAGGGTGGACATCGCCAACAAGGTCGACCTCCGCGAAGGTGGTGTGACGATCTGGTCAAGTTTGCGGGGAAAGCGTGTCCAGAAATCGCACAGAACAGAGAGGTTTGGAGGGACTAAGGGGATGTCTTTGACCAGCAGTGGGACATAATGTAGGATATCAAAAGAAAGATACAGATACGACCAACAGCCAGCACAACAAAGAGAAAAATAAAATAAATACACTTACGAAATTCCGTAATACACGAACATGCTGATATCGTACCAGTATATGGCTAGGTATCTCAAAGCTGTGGAGGCTACTGCGATCAGAGCCAGGAGAGACCAGCCCAGGGTCCTGTACTTCCAGATGAGCAGCATCAGCGGTAGGGTAGCCACGTAGAGTTGCATGTCCATGCCGATTTGATGCGTGTGGGTTAGGCACTGGAACAAAATGGCGTTTGGGTTGTAGTTATCGAGGTAGATAAGCAGAGCGCCTAGTCATACAGGGTGTAAACGGACTCTTCACGAAGCCGTCAACCAAGCATTATGTACATCAAACTAAGTAACTTTAGGCAAAAATTATTACTGGGGAACGACTTTTATTTTGGGGTGAAAGATCACGTTTTACGGTAGGATGGATTGAATAGTGCAGGGATCGTAAGGGGTAACTAGAAGGTTCCCAGGTATGGTGTAGAACAAAAAAAATATCACAAAGACGGGGAAAACAAACTTCGATAAGAGTCGTTTTACACCCTTTAATGTCATTCTCAGCTATAACATAACATCACGCGTATAATCCCCGAAGGGTTAGGCAAAGGTGTACCTAGTATATAGTACATCCACATTTTGCCAGTTATGTTTAAGTCCCATGTAATAGGAGGCGAGCCTATTACCATCAACCGGGTACAAATCCAGAGTCCGTGTTTGCTACTGAGAAATACCAGATTTTTTGAATTGGTAGATTTGTAATATTAACCTGGTAATTCAGAAATCGAGACAAATTAACAAGAAATATAGATAAGAAATGTAAACAATGACTGTACACAATTTATGTAATATTAGCTTTAAAACCAATTAAATAGAACTTAGCAGCGAAACCGCACCAAATGAGAAATCTTTCCAAATTAAATTAGATTGACATTAAATGTTCAAATGCTTTGAAAGTTAAAATAATATCATTTGGTGATTATCCTTCATTTCAGATTACAATGTTTTGCAAGGGATTTTGACTTATTTTCGTGAAAGTGGATTGGAATTTAAAGTATTACTGAGCATGAGGTCCTGGGTTCGATTATCAGATCGGGAAAAGTGTCAGTTTTGGGGTTTTTCGTCAGGAATTGCTTAGTAGCAGTCACGGAGTCTGAATGGCAATAGGTTCGCCCCTTTTACATGAAGGGGCTCAAACATAACTGACAATATGTGGGTGTATCATGTGTACACCCTTTATTCTTCGGGGATTGCAGGCGTAATGTTAACGGTAAGGTTTATCTGTGAAGAATAACATCATGCAAGTCCTGAAAGAAAACTTGCCTAAAAATGCATAATTTATTTTCTGTGAATTTATTGACAAAAGTGAAAAAAAAAACTACGAGGACTACTTCAGTATCCATAATAGTTTCAAAACTAGATATATTGATGTCTAACTACAGGTTAAAGAATCTACATAATAATCCAGAGAAATATAAAGGCACTACTAGTTTTCAACATTGCGAACGATAAAGATCGATATAACCTCATAACTCGTTTAGTAATGTAGGTAACAGTTATATAAGAATCATGGGAAACTGAATTACTAGATTACCGTGTCACCTCGTATATATTGCATCCATTCATTGTTAGCAATAGCTCAGGTAATAATTATAATACTAGCAATAGCAAGCATGTACCTAGTACTATGGTACTTAGTGGTAGTAGTAGTATTATGTTACATTTTTCACATAGTATGTACATTAATGAATCGGTGGAGTTATCATCAAAAAAATGGCCAAATGCGAGTCTTACTCGCGCTCGAAGGGTTCTGTACCATAAACCGAAAAAAACACGTTTCTTGTTTTGTTTTTATATTTGAGTTGATTGAATGAAAGGTAAATTACGATTTACGATTTATGACGTATTAAAAAAAAAACTACTTAATAGATCTCGTTCAAACCAATTTTCGTACATCATATATTTTTTTAGTTTTATCATTCTCTTATTTTAGAAGTTACAGGGGGGGGGGGGGGGGCTCACATTTTACCACTTTGGAAGTGTCTCTCGCGCGAACTATTCAGAAAAAAATGATATTAGAAACCTCAATATCACTTTTGAAGACCTATCTATAGATCACACGTAGTAAGGGTTTGACGAAAAAAACCAAAATTTTTGAGTTTCAGTTCTTAGTATGAGGAACCCCGAAAATTTACTGTTTTTTTTTTCTATTTTTGTTTGAAAATCTTAATGCGGTTCACAGAATACATCTACTTGCCAAGTTTCAACAGTATAGTTCTTATAGTTTCGGAAAAAAGTGGCTGTGACATACGGACGGACCGACAGACAGACAGACATGACGAATCCATAAGGGTTCCGTTTTTTGCCACTTGGCTACGGAACCCTAAAAATGGCACCTCTGGAAGTTTGCCATATTCATCACACCTGGGAAAAACAAAGGTTGATTATTAGTGATTGCCTTGTTTTTCCTCCGTGTCTCGGAAACCACGTTAAGGCTGCAGGAGATGTGCGCAGCAGTGTGATGTGTGTGACTTTAGCCGTTGGTTCCGGCTGCCATTTGTAAATCTTTGACAGTCGTTACAGGTAGTTAGTGACCGAAAACTCCGACAACTAGTCTTACCAAGGGGTATCGAATTACCCGCGTGCAAACTGGGTTGTAGAGGTCATATAGGCACTCGCTCCATGTAAAATACTGCTATTCAGCTTCATCCAGTTAGACTGGAAGCCAGAAAAGGCTAGGCAGATGATGATGACTACGCTGTTTGTTTTTCAGTAGTACACAGGATGATATGGATAGAAAGGAGATGACTGCTGAGACGACGATATAGAGAAGTATGGAAGAACAAAACATGCTGCGTCGACCCCAAATAAATTGTGTATTTTACCAATCAAATCTTATTGGTCCGACTGATAAATTTAAAAAAAATATTGGACACGTATTTTTTCACGTAATTCACGTAAACAAAAAATGAAGACGATACAATGCATCGAAAACTCGTGTGACGTCATAATATCAGTACACTGGCGGACACAAGCCCATTTTGATGCGTTTTATTTTCGTCAGTTTTCATTGACTTGATAACACAAAGGGTGCATGCAATAGGCTCGCCCCCTATTACATATAACTGGCGCAATGTCTGTGTACTATTAGGTACACCTCTGCCTAATCCTACGGGGATTACAGGCGTGATGTTATGTATGTATGTATGATAAAACAAAAAATACGCATCCAATATTTTTCGATAATCTAACTGACGGACTAAATATAATTATATTTTTTTAACTCAGGAAACATCCCTATTGGCCTAAGGGCAGAAGAATGATTTGGACAGAGGTTGACAACAAGGAAGTGGCCAGTAAAATTAGCCATACTGTTGATGAAATCATTCGCCTTTTATAACAACTAATGAACATTAGATGATAAAAGAACGCTATTCCTCAGAACATAACATATTTTTATAGGTTTTGTATTAAAAGCACTCTTTCGAAGTTCCCATGGGCATATTAAAGTAATAACCACCATTAAATACACCTATAAAATCAACATTTTATCGTCATCCGTTGATTGCCGCGTATCAAGTATTAAATGAACGATCTTACAGATTAATTACATTTATTTGTAGTTAAACAGTTATTGTCAATAAATTAGTGATGATTTTATGTCATTTATCAATATAATAATTAAAGTATGTCAACGTCCCAGTGTCATTTTACAGATTATTGCTACAGTTCTTATTTCTACATAGCATAACAACACACCCGTAATCCCCAAAGAGATAGGCAGAGGTGTACCTTATAGTAGACCTACAATTTCGCCAGTTATGTTTAAGTTTCAGAAAAAACCCAGTAACACAATGCCCGACCTGGGTATCGAGCCCAGGATCTTATGCTCAGCAGTCAGATTGCGACCACTAGACCAACGGCTTACGACTTACTCCCATACAAAAAGATAACTCCATCTGTCTGAATGTTAGCTTTTAGACGAAATCTAGGTTACAAAATAGGATACCTTTATACCGGTAGGACCTACGTTCCCGTGGGATACTTTTCGACCTTAATGTGGGCGAAGCCGCGTATAAAAGTTGCTTTGTTGTAATACCAATCTGTTGGAATCGAAACCAGCTCATAGCTATAAATGGAAATATATTATGTCCAATTCAAGGCTGCGCCAAGCCTGACGATTCTTATTTTGAAACTTGTAAGTTCTAAGAAAAAGATATAAACTTCTTGATGAATAAATCGAATTTACAGGCAAAGGTAATTTCAAGAAGAAAACTCCGAGTATACAAAGAAACTGTTGATGTAACTGTTTTAGCAACATAAAGGTTTAGCGACAGATACCCGAAGAAGATCCACTAAAACTAAATTGAATTCGATACTTTTGACTTTAGTTTTGAACAGAATAAACTAAAATGTTTAAAAGCTGAATTCAGCGAGGCTTTTCAATTTACTCAGCTATTTTATAGATGAAATAAAAAAAAACGTTTTCATAGACGTCATCTGAAAGCGGTGTTATAATAAAAAGCTGAGAATACGTTAAATAAATATTGGGAAAATACAAATATTGGTTTTGTTTTCTAGGCTTAACTACGTGAACAATGAAATGATACACACAGTCGCACATAATAAGGGATGGAAACTATACTCCGCCACATTTCACGATTTTTAACAAGCCTCATCTACTTTGAAGTAGCGCAGCTTTAATTAATAAAATCTACCGTTGATAACCCTACAATTTTTCAAGTTTCTTTGATACATTTTCTGCTTTCAGTACCGTATCGAGAAAATGTGTCAACTACCTATTTTTTTCCAAATATGGCGCATTGATAGTGAAATGGTCTTAAATGTGCGTATGCAGAAATGTTTTGCTAAAATCTCCAAGAGTACCAAAACAAATAAAACCAGAAACCTATGCTGACGTTAAATTATTGTTGCAAGCATCGTCAATATGAAGTTAAAAGATGCACACTCGCAAACACACATACACACACACTATTTTAGGATATATCTTTAAGTTTTTTTTTCTTTTTTTTTTTTTTGTTTGTTTTTTTTTGTCTTTGTGAAGAGCCGGATCTCCTAGCTCAGGTATATCTTTACTTAAAAGGAGGTTACGTAACATAACACGATACCTAATAAAGGTTTCAAGAGCATCAAAATACATACCATATCTTCAAAGCCGAAGTAGTTATGTATGAACAGGAAGCTCTTCCACATGTTCTTCTCGCAGACCCTGCTGTGCTCCTCCACGACCAGGTTCCACTGGGGTCCATTGTTCAGGTCAGGAAGGATGTAGGTGCAGAACAACATGAGACTCACGAACAGAGGGAACAGTCTGGAAGAGAAAAAGGATTTTAATATGGAAGACGAAAGGTAACAAAATGATATGAAATTGCAGTTATATCAAGTTATGTTTAAATTTTTGTGCACTTGAAAACTTTTGCAAAGATATGAAGGGTTATGTAGTTTATATATTTATTTTATTTATTTTATTCATTATCACATACAATTGTTTTTACAGGTAAGACCCAAACCAACAAAATTAGTCATGAATTGCTAGTACAAGTTACCCAGTGGACAACATATTAAGTGTGTGTGGAATTCCGCCAAAGAGCAAGAAAATAAGTCCAAACGCCGAGAGACACTATTAAGTATTGTAACTGCACGAATCACTGGTGCAAACTTTAATAAGTTTGTACGGGTTACCGTAACATTAAAAAGCCCCTCCCTTGGTCCCAACCGTAGCCTCCTGTCTGGAACGAGCAATTCCAACGATTCCAATATCCGTGGATTATTCAGCATACCACGAAAAACATAAAAACATACTTGGCAAGAACGAGGTTGCGCCTTACTTCCAACTTATACTACCCAACCATCCATATAACAAAGAGAGTTGGTTACATAAGTGGGTAGAAAGGGTAGACACCAAAATGTTTCAAGTAAAAGAAAGAAAGAAAGAATAAGGTTTATTTGACGTCAGTACATTGAGCACACAGAATAAAAAAGATACAAAATAACAAAATAAATGAAGAATACAAAAAAATAAGAATAATAAAAAAAGGAAAATACATGATATATGTATATGTGCTGTGTGCCTCACGGCTGCGCCAAAAAGGTCCATTTCAGCATTCATGCCAGACAGGTGAAGCTGTTTGACGCTGGTCTTCCAGTGAACCTTTGGGGGTAATGTGACGAACCAACAGTTTCAAACATAATATAACAGTATAAACAAATGGTTACAAATAAATAGATAACAAGTTAATTAATTAAATGTGTAGAAGAATATGTATTTTATTGTGTTAGAAAGTAGCACTGGTAACAATAAACAAATACGGACATAGGTGAGGGAAGAAAGTGATGAGAGTGGTGAGTCAGTGTAAAAAAAAGAACAGGTATCAGGTAAATTTGTTCTGCAACTTTTCCAGCATCTGAGAATACTTCATTTCATAAGGATTTCAGATGATAGCAGTAGTTTTTCTAGTTGACTAATTTGCTGTATTAAGATTGTTAAAACTCGGTCCTAATACGACAACAGTGTGTACTGTCCTACTACGACAACAGTGGCTACTCCTTTCTACACCAGATTGACTAAGACCCAAGACATCAATCTAAAACCAGTTTGTACCATTGTGTTTTTTTGTGCTCAGTCTTTATGCTTAGAGATGCTGACAGACAACTGTCTGCCAAACACACAAGAGCATCTGATAGACATCTCTGTCTAGGAAACAAGGGTTTCTAATAAACCACTTCAAAAATTGTTTTTTCAAAACATTATCTAATAGAACAACAGACTACCAAATTCCCGGAACATTAAACATCGATTTAATAGTAGGCTTTAGAAACAAGAGGGCTTAGCCTATCTGTCAAAGATAATCGCTTCGTAACGACCTCCCTCGTAAACTCGTAATGCACACAAATTTTGACACGTGGGTGTTCCAGATAAAATCCACGCGTTACTTGATCATGTTTTAAGTGTTGAGGTCATTAAGAATTTTATTAGTTGTTATTAGGTAGCGTACGTGACCTTTGATACGAAGAAAGTAATTATACATGGGCTTTTTTTTTTTGGATGGGAAATCATCAAATGACTTCTCCCGCTCTGGGCAGAGCGGAAGGGAGTGTCAGACTTGTACTGACTAAAACCCATCCATGTTCCTTCCTTGCCCTTTGTGTTCCAGGGCCGCGGTATCTCTTTCGAACAGTCCCGCAGCCCTGACTATACATGGGCTGGCACAAATAAAAGAGAAAGGGCGAAAGAAAAACCAATTTTTATTTTTTATTTAAACGCGCATTGTAGGAATTTCTCCTGTACCGTGGGTGCGTTTACAAACATTTAAACTCACATACACAAACAGCCAGACCCGGAAGAACTATCTGTAGGCCATACAAATATTTGTTCCGTAATTGAACCTGTGACGCAGCCAATCGCTCAACCACTGTGCCCATTGTGCCGTCAAATTGTGGCACCAAATCATCTAATTTGAAAAAATCTGCCGTGGATTCTTACTGCATTGTTTCGGCTTACAAAAAAAACTTAGTCAGGTGGATGTTTCCATGGCCTGGACTCATATCTATGAGAGGTCGCGGGGCGTACACACGGCGACACATCTAGGTATTCATATCCAGTATAACCGAACCTTGCTTTATGAGCTTCCCGTATAATCAGAGATCAGCTTATACTGGTTGTCGTTCTTAGAATACCACGTGGGCCCACAGAGGGTCTTTGAATTTTTGTTTCAGTCATGCTAGTTTCCTCATAATATTTTTCTTCATCGTTTTCCTTTAATACAGTCGAGTAAATGGAACACTGTCCCCTACACAGGGTGTAAACAGACTCTTCACGAAGCCTTCAACCAAGCATTCTGTACATCAAACTATGTATGTAACTTTAGGCAAAAATTATTGCTGGGAAATAACTTTTTTTTTTGAGGTGAAAATTCACTTTTTACTCAATGTAACTCATTCAAAACATTGTACTGATGGATGGATTGAATAGTACGGGGGTCGTGACAGTGTCTTAAGTAAGAACAATACATTAAAAACATGTATTTAAAACTTGTGAAAAAGTTGGAACTTTGACCCCCAATAAATCCGTAACTAGAAGGTTCCCAGGTATGGTCTAGAGCAAAAAAATGATCGCAATGACGGGGAGAACAAGTGCCTTTCGGCTTCGCTAAGAGTCTTGTTATATCCTTTATACAACTTAAAATAAAAACAAAAGATAAGACGGAATATTTTTCAATTCCGCGACAAATCCAGATTAATGACGAAAAGGGGGATTTAATGAATGGACCCGTTTCAAACAAAGGATATATATTTTCTGCACTTCAAAGTGTAATCAATCTCTTAGTTAATGATGATGGCATCGATAAATGTTTCAACTCGAAGCTCTTACCTAAACCATCTGGCGATAAGACGATCCTTAAGGTTGATGGTGCCTTTCTTCTCGAGGTCTGTTAGTAGATTGTGGGCATTTAGGAACCCACTCAGGTATAGGAAGCTGTCGGTGTAGAGAATTGCGGAGCGTCCTACGACGGCCCATGGCATACCGAATACCTGGAAGAAAATTGGAAATTATTGGGTGCTGAAAAAATTTAGGGAATTTGACAAGAAACTGGTACTGTTTTTTCCCGGCACAGCTATATTTTGTGGGATCTTTTATGTAAAATGGCAGTATGCCTAAAATATCCTTCTTATGGCCCAAGGCAAAAGATCTGCCTAGTAGTGACTCCATTTGAAATCGAGTCCAATTAATTTTATTTAAAAAAAACAACAGTGATTAATCAAGTTAATAGGTACGTATAAATCACAACAGTAAACATGACTAACCAAACAAATTGCCTAATGATTACTTCACTAATTCAATTCATTACTTGTAAATACCAAACAAATTACAAAGTCAATTCATTACTTAAATTGTCTACAAAATACTTGTGAGTACTAAGTATGTTCCCCTACTATATACAATCGGCACTTAAAGAGTTGGACAGAGGCTTATAAAGTCTAAAGTATTTAATAAAGTTTAAGGCACCGTTCACAACTTCGTACGATACAATTTGCGACGCGGCTTGTGGCAAGAAATAAGCCATAAGAAATAAGCGCGCGCGACATTCGTTTCCTTCGTGATAACCGTGTCTTCTCCGCTGACACTGTTACAAGACCCGTGGTCACTGAACGCGCTGGTGCGTGTGTGGCCTGTGCTATTAGTCCGCCTATGTAACATTCTTGCACATGAAGTAAAAAAAAATAGGATTTTAATACTTACAGCAGAAAAGCTAACTTTATTGACATAAGGGTTGTGCGCCATAGCCATAGACTTGTGCGCTATCAGCAGAGCAAACGCGTTCATACCCCTAAACGCGTCCACCCCTTTCACCCTGGTCGGAGAGTTCGATAGATCGAACACTTTCCTCAGATTCCTCTTCAATGAGAACGCGTTGAGAAGCTTCTCGAAGTTTGTGACTCCCTCCTTCCCATCGTCTAGGATTGTGCCTAGACTGAGAAGCAGGATTACTGCTAGGAAGAATGTGCTGGAAAGGAAAGAAAAATAGGCGTGTTACAATTTAAATCGGTCATGTCATACAGGGTTTAATTGATCCTTACTTTCTTACTCTTCCACGCAAAAACTACTGAACGGATTTGGATGAAATTTGGAACACAGATAGTTTATAATCTGGATTACCACATGAGATACTTTTTATCTCGATAGTATGTTCCCGTGGGACAATTATCGGACTCCACACTGGCGACACCGCGGGCATAAGCTAGTATAACAAAACATCACACCTGTGATCCCCGAAGGTTTAGGCTTACCTAATAGCACGCCCACGTTTAGTCAATTTTGTTTAAGTCCCATGTAATAGGGGGTGAGCCTATTGCTATCAACCGGGCACGAATCCGTGACGGCTACTGAGACATTTCTAATGGAAAAACCCAATAACACTTTTGCACGACCTGGGAATTGAACCCTGGATCTTATGCTCAGTTATGTTCGACTACCAAAAGTCTGCTTCATAAGTATAGCTCAATATCTGTTTTTATTGGTTTTAATGTATTCAATTCCAGTAAGATGATTAAAGATGATTCGATTTTTTTTATAAGCTAGATTTTCAATCACAATTAGCACCGGCTACATTAATAAGACCAGCCAGTATGACGGCTTATCAAGGAATATATTTTTGTAGATAGTTATTATCACGTTTGGCCATCACCACCTTTGAATACCAAACTAGCAACTATCCGTCTAAATACAAATAGGATCGCTTCTGAAACTGTTTCCCGCTTAGATATTACAAATGTAAGTCTATTCAATTTCTCTGAATATCTTAGAAACTATTACATAGTTAGATTGGAACTAGATGCGATTGTAACTGGGCTGAGACCGAACTTAGGCTGACTGCCCATTGGATCAGAGCTGTGTGAATAGAATAGAATAGAATATATTTTTATTTTTATTGTAAAACATGAGTATACTCATGTTTTACAATAAAATATATTCTATCATCAAATAATATGTGCAGTCTTAAAATAACAGGTAGATCTGCATGTTTACCATTTATGGCGTAAAAAACAACGTATATTTGGCTTAGAATAAAACCATAAAAAAACTTGAGTCTATACAGCAAACCATGAAATTTTAATAACTTAATCCTAATGCTAATTAAAAAATAAATTATTGTTTTTACAGATTTGGGGTCAAATTGTAAAAATATCGTAATTACAGGAATCTATTGGATGTGTGAATCATTATATTTTTTGTACCTATACTTTCTATAAGAATTTAAACTACACTTTGTAATTGGCAATACTAAATTATCTGTTACTTTGAATTTTTCACATTTGGAGCACTTCGTGAATGTCAAACATTTTAATCATTCTATGAAAAACATGATTTGACTTAGATTAACAAAATAAAAATAGCACACGGCCCACTGCCTGCTAAACAGCAATGTGTGCATTGTGTGGGAGGCCCGTCAGAGGTCCAACGTCCTTAAAAAAGGTGGCTTCGACTGACTAAATGCGGAAGGCAGAGAACAAGGTGTTATGGTACAACTTGGGAGAGATGTATGTCCAGCAATGACTATGTGCTGAATTGTCGAGTTAATTGATTGAAGGTTGGAGTTGCTTTGTATTTCATACCCATATTTTTTTTTTTCACCTGTTTTGTAATGAAAACTGTGTATCGGTGGATGCCACCATGGTTGGCTTGGTATCATATCATCATCAGCCTATAATGTTCCCACTGCTGGAACACAGGCCTCTTCTCTCTATGAGAGGGAATGGGCTATAATTCACCACGCGGGCCCAGTGCGGATTGGTATCATATGATGCGGAGAAATAAGAGAAATGTCGTGGAGAAAGTTTTAAGTATGAATGTGGATGGGTATAAGAGTAGAGGAAGACCAAAGAAATGATGGATGGACTGTGTGAAGGATGATATGGCAAGAAAGGTATCTGATGAATGACGAGTATTGGAGAAGTATTGATGAAGAAGACTACGTCGACACCAACTATATTGGCATAAGGGCAGAAGATTGATAATGGTTGATGCTACCAAAGTCGGATCGCAGAACTCAACGCTCTCGTGTCTACGCTTCGATTTACGAGTCGTAACAATGGGCTGGACATTTGCCTACAGGCGGAGATGGCTGATGAAGCAAGGCTTTGACCCAATGGTGGCCAAGGTTAGGCCATAGAAACCAACGCCGTCCTAAAGCTTCTTGAGTCGACAAATCGCAGGAAGTACCTGGATAAGGAACGCACAGAACCGGGAAGTATGGCAGAAAAAAGGGGAGGCCTATTATACTCAGTAGTGGGTGATTCCGGGCTGTTATTATGATGATGGTGATGAACAAATGAAGGAACCCAACAACGAGAACATGACGAAGAAACCATAATTTTCCCTATTATGTCAATACTTATAATTCAAACAGTGTTTATAAATGTTGTCGTATCTATACAGGTAGCTAAAGTGAGTAAGGCCGCCCTCGTATCGGTATTGCATCAAGTATGACATAAAACTATTAATCATCTTAATACTGGTCTATAATATTAAGTATCTGATGTTGTCTGCATATTTATATATTCTACAAGGCAGGTGCCGATGGAATCTAACGTCTACAAAAATATCTACCATTTAAAAAAAAAACCCTAGGGACAAATTTTCAAAAATCCTCCCTTAGCTGACAGGCATTTTACAAGGAAGTCCTGTATTTAGACCTAACGGTTTAGGCTGTAAGTTGTCTATCAGTGAGAGAATCAATTTATTTATTTTACTCACATACAAGGTGTGAACATATCCTTCACGAAGTCGTCAACCAACCAAAATATGGAACTAAGTAACTTTACGCAAAAAATATTGTTGGGTAACGACGCGAGGTGAAAAATCACGGTTTACGGTAGGACCCAATGTAACACACTCAAAACATTATGAAACATAACATTAAAAACCTTGGCATATAAAAAAAAACTTGTAAAAATATGGAACTTTAAGATCTAGCTAGATAAAAATGGAAGCGAGAACAAGCGCCCTTCGGCTTCATTATGAGTCTTTTTAGCCGCATTAGAGGCAAATTTTAATGAGAGTTCTGAGCGTGTAAAATAGATGTTGATAGCTGAAGAGCCTTGTAATTAATAGTTAAGAATAGTTTAAAATTAAAATAAGTAGACGTCAAGATGTCTGGCAGCCTCTGAAGGAAATATCTAGCAAGGACATTGGTTTTTAACAACTACAATTCATCAAAAACGTTGCACAAATTGGTATGCACCTTAAACACGACCGCTGTTTTACAGACAATGATTTAAGGTCATTAGAAACCCTAATAAAAAACTCCTACAATGTTTAAGAGACACAATTTAAAGATTCAGTCCACGCATCAGAAGCCGTGCACAAACGAATGGAAGTGCTATAGCAAGTCATCATATGACTAGTGTTTCCCAACTATGTTAGGGTCAACTCGCAGGCTAACCGGATGCAGCTCTTTACCAGCATTTTACATGACGCGACTGTCTATTTAAGAAGAGACCTATACTCAGCAGAGGCTGCTAATTATGATGACGATTCTCTATTTGACCCCCACAGCCCAGTTGCTGAATAACATGATATCCCCTGGTAAAGACTGGTAGTCAGACTTTTCGTAACAATGTGTTCAGAGATCATAAAATGATGACTTTTTGTGTTTTTTGAGGCACTTAAGGGACATAGTCCCTCATCATCTGTTCAGCCTTTTCTCAACTATGTTGGGGTCGGCTTCCAATCTAACCTGATGCAGTTGAATACTAGTATTTCACATGGAGCGACGGCCTATCTGACCTCCACAACCCAGTTAGTGCTGGGTAATACAATACCCCTTGGTAAGACTGGTTATCAGACTTTCGGGCCACTGACTACTTAACGACTGTCAAAGATCTACAATTGACAACCGGGATCAACGGCTTAACGTGCTTTCCGAGGCACGGAGGAAACTGGGTATGAAATGGTTGGTCACCCATCTAGGACTAACCTAGCCAAGCGCGGCTTAAGCTGAAGATCGACCCAAGCGGTTGTTAGTTTTAGTTACGAGGTCCACACAATAGTAACTATTAAATATTATTTAATCATCTTCTATGACGTCATCAGACCATGGCTTAAGGTCATTATGTGCAATTATGTGCACTGAACATGTTAATCATGCTTAATTAATAACTTAAGCTGCTCAATCATTTCGCTTCATTACACTTAGTCTTAGCAGTAATTAGTCCTAAGATAAGGTGTGTAATAAATTACTGTGGTTTAATTAAATAATTAAGATACGTATTATTATAATCTACTTAAAGATCTTGCAGAGAGGATTCGAGGCCTTTGTCTTCGTATTAGGAATGCTGAGGCTGAGGCGGAGGAGGCTCTAAGATAATGTTATGTTTTACTTAAGCTCCTTGTAATTTTTATTCGGGGCGCATTCCAATTATATGTTTTCTTCAAGAAACAATGAGAAAAAAAGCAATATTACGTATGTGTTAAATGCCAAAAAAGAAAGTTTTTGGCCGGAATTAGGACAACATAGGTTAATCATATAGTTACATCTTTAAAAGCCTGTCTCTTCATGATTTGATTACAATGACAACAATAGTTTCCTTTGTTACTTACGATCATCATCATCATCATCATATCAGCCCGGAATCACCCACTGCTGGGTATAGGCCTCCCCTTTTTCCTGCCACACTTCCGATATAGTCCTTAAAAACTTATTACCACTACTACTTACTAGCTGCCTCCTGAGCGTGAGGTCGGGCAAAGTTCTATTGTGTTTTTCTATCAGGAATTTCTCAGTAGCAGCCACGGAATCTGGATTTGTGCCCGGTTGATGGCAATAGGCTCGCCCCCTATTACATGGGACTTAAGCATAACTGGCGAAATTTGGGTGTACTATTATGTACAACTCTGCCTAACCCTACGGGGATTACAGGCGTGATGTTATGTTATGTTATATAGTCAACGGGGTTTTAATAACTATTTAAGGTTTGCTTGACTAAGCAACCGTTTCTACATTTACAAGCATTTTTGTAGTTCCTCGTGAAAAAATTGTTCAAAATGTCAAGATATTGCTTTTATCTTCCCAAGGTTTACTAGAAGCGTTTTCTATTATTATCTTACTGCAGGGCGAATACCTCCATTCACTACGACCACTAATCCCTATCTATTGCTGTTTGTGGCCAATCTTTAAATAAAGAGTCAAGTCTTTTCCGCCATTGCCTCTTAAGCGCAGGCCATACCGCCCGCCAGCTGGCGATGTGGCTTGCGTTTTATGCCTGCCTCGTTGTCTCCCACTGCTTGAAATACTCACGTAGAAAGTGTCTTCCCAAAGGAGTATGGTCGTTTAAATCTCTTCACTGAACACATATTGTTGTGCACTTTGACATCTATTCCGAGACCTGCGAGTCTCTGAGACAACTCCTCTTCCAAGTCATAACTGCTGCAAGAACTGGGGATGCAGACTCCCCACAGTAGGCTTGAGTATCTGGGGACTCGGTGACCCATCTAGAACAAAAGAATATCTAGATTAGTTATGGGTGTTGGGGTAGATGTGTTCTTGAGTGGAGTCGGCGAATCGGCAAGCGTAAGGTGGGAAGCTCTCAGGCTCGTTGGAGCGACGATCTTCGCAGGATGGCTTGTAGAAACTGGATGAGAGTTGCCGAGTATCGAACGGAGTGATGTGCAATTGCATAGGCCAATGTTCAGCAGTAGTCTGTCGTGATTGGTAAAGAGACCGGATCATCATCATCAACCACAGTCAGACTTCACTCCACTCTCTGCTTACTTGCCAATCCAAAAATAAAAGATGACTTTGATAATGTCAAAAAACGGAGTAGCTGTTTAATACTTGCAAACAAGATAATGTGGCAACGAATCCGTCTACTAAGTGAGTGATTAAGTTTATTTGTATTTTGGCCGTTCATTCATTATTTTAGCGATTATGGGGAGGTCCATGTTTACTAGAGACCATTTATGATTAATTCCCGGCTTAAGTTGTTCGGCCTTGATTATGAATAGAACCCAGTACGATAGAAGGACGACCCCTAATTATTCATTTACACATCAGATATAAGAGTCAACCAGAACCAACGTTTAGTCCACTCTCGGCCCCTAGAAGCCCAAAAAATAATGTGTCCACTGGACCCCTAACTATAGTTCATTCTCGACGAGGGTCAAGAGTGGATTTTATTTTCTATCCAAGTTTTAGTTTCCTCTCTACCCCCAAGTACATGAAATTGTCATTAACCTAATACTAGTAAAGAAAACGTAAAACTCTGGCATTTTCTGGGTGAATAGAATGCACAAACTATTTTATCCTTATTTCATTGTATCACAATTTGAGTACAAAACACGAATTGAATGCAAATAGTACGATACAAACTGTGCCAGTAGGCATTTTAAACATTTTATCAAGATTACTCGTATTACTCATATTGCAATCAAATGTAATAATGCAATTATTTCTGCATCCGAAATTGCATTACTTAGCAGAGTGATTTCGCAATGTCTTACGGCAACAACAAAATTTTTAAGACCCAGGTGGTATTGCAAAAAAATATTTCAAAAGACCAAGGCTTTGAGGCGTTTCCTGGAGATTAGCCGGAGAAAATCACACAGCAGAAAGATTGGAAGGCTTCGGGGGTGACCTGTGTCCAGCAGTGAGACAAAATGGGTTAAAAAAAAGTGTGTATGTATATACTTATTACGCACGTAAGAAGTTATACTTCTTTGGCGTATAAAAATAAAATGTTGACTAGCTAACTTTAGGGTGTATGATGACTAGCTAACTTCAGGGTGTCGGTCTTCAGGGGCTGCGGGCTGTTCGAAAGAGATACCCCTGGAACACAAAGGGCAAGGAAGGAACATGTATGGGTTTTAGTCAGTACAAGTCTGACACTCCCTTCCGCTCTGCCCAGAGCGGGAGAAGTCATTTGATGATTTCCCATCCGTAAAAAAAAAAGGGTGTCGGTCTTTCGTGACGGCGTGCGCGCGCATCGTAAAAAATTACTCTCATCATTTTTCCCTAACGCGCCAAAAGAAGTATAACTTCAAAAAAAGCAATAAGTCAAAGAGGGTGCTGCTAATAAATAAACTATTAACACTTAACATAATAATCATCTAGATCACGAACGAAACAATCCAAGGTTTACAACTAGTTAATATTCCGAGAGGGCAGCACCCGTCTACAATGTACGCTTATTTGGTCCCACACTTGATTTTGAATCTCAATTGTGTTGAGCAACACAATAGCCCTTGACCAAGACAGACTTTGCTGAAAATATACAAAGAATATGGTATTGATATCAACCCTTTGTGAAGACAATGGTATCCAATTTTGGTACGGTATTGTTCTGCAGTTATTGTGATATCTAGTGCGGTGCGAGCTGTGGTGAATATGTGCTTTCTGATTTCTTGGTGGAGCGTTTTTTTCTTTTGATGTGTATTGTTCTTTGATTACACACAACATTACGCCTGTGTTTCTCCAAAGGGTTAGGCAGACGTGTACCTAAAAATTCATTTGCTATATGTAATAGCAAGCGAGACTATTGCCATCAACCGGGCATGCATCCGGGTGGTTTCTGAGAAATGGCTACTGAAAAATTTAAAGAATATTTTGCCGGATCGAGGAATCGAGAATAAGCGCTTACGCCCTCTAGATCGTCTTCCTTATCCATTTTCGGGAAGTATGTTGGGGTCGACTTCCAGTCTAACCTTTACATGTAGCGACTGCCTATCTGACCTCCACAACCTAGTCATATAAGTACTGGCTGTCAGACTTTCGGTCCACTGACCATCTGTAACGACTGTCAAAGATCTACAAATGACAGCCGGGACCAACCGCTTAACGTGCTTTCCGAGGCACGGAGGAAACTCGGTATGTAATGGTGGTCACCTATCCACTGACCAACCTAGGCAAGCACGGCTTAACAGATCGACCCAAGCGGCTGTTATTATTTAGCCACGAGCTCCTCTACGCCCTCTAGACTAGTATAGACCAAAGAGTCAGTATTTGAGTACAATGTTAAAGAAATTGATGTTAATTGTGTTAGATTTAATCGCGAGCTTGATTTACATATGAAGAGGTACACTCAAAACGAAAGTTACCAGGTTCTATAAGGTCCCATTAAAATAGATGGACAAAGTTTTAGAAATCATTCAGACGACCAAAATAAGGACATGGTAAAAAAAAAGTAAGAAAAATGCATTAGACAGTTGGTGGCGTCTCCTTTTAAGCATATAGATGCGTGTGCCAGGAGGCGCCGAAAATGCCAATGCAATTTATTATTTTAAGTCAAAATAAAATAACTTTAAACAGCGTTTTTTTTTTGCTTAAATATCTTTAGTTAGACGTACTGCACTCTGTGTTAAAATTTGTCCATCTATTTTATCGGGACCTTATATATGATTTGCCAATACGCTGGATGATATTCGGAAAGAATCCTATTAGAAAAACCCACAAAAATTATTACGTTGAATTTATGTTATTTGAAACTAGGAAATTGAATACGTTAGTTAACTCTTACCGTTCTTATTTATGGGACATGACAACATGTCTACATAGTTAGATTTTTTTTGTTACATACTTTATTACCTTTTGTTTAGAACCCAATGGCTTGGCACGCGACGATGGCAAGAGACCGGACGGCATGTCTTTGTTTCCTTGGAAGATGGGTAGGCCTTTAGTGTGGGACGCAACATGCGTCGATACTCTTGCGCCATCCCATCTTCCAAGCTCATCGTGCTGTGCTGGTGCTGCCGCTGCGGCTGCAGAGAACCTCAAGCGGCGTAAATATAGAAACCTGTGTGGTAACTATATTTTCGAGCCGTTTGGGGTTGAAACTCTAGGGCCGTGGGGTCCGAGTGCTCATAGCCTATTTAAGGAAATTTCGAAACGCCTAGTTGACGCTTCCCGTGACCCAAGGGCTGGCTTTTACTTTGGCCAGAGGCTAAGTGTTGCCATACAACGTGGCAACGCCGCCAGTCTCTTGGGCACATTACCATCTGACAGCGTTGAGGAGGAGTTTTTCGATGCCCTTTTATAGTTTGTTGTTAGTTTATCTATTTTAGTTTAATAGTTTTTAATTATCAATGTATATAGTTAATACAATAATAAACCTTTTGTTTGTTTTTTGTTTGAATAATATATTTGTTTGTTATCACGATGATCTAGGAGTGAAATATTGGATTCGTGACATGAATTCATAATAACTTAAAACGTCTCCTTTTGTAAACATTGGCTTGTTCAACAAAAAATGGGATTTTTATGTATATTTATTTTACCTGTGCAGAAAAAACTAAATACAGTATTTCTCACTATTTTAAGTGATTTCGCCAAAAAATGATATGCCACACCGTCTCGCCTACCCGTCGTGCACAACCCGGGAATCGAACCCAGGACCTCGTGCTCAGTAGTCGCGCTTGCTCGACCAACGAGGCAGTCAGCAGTCAGTCAGTGATTAATAATTGTATTGTTTTTAATTTTCTTCTCATCATAATAAAAGCAATTTAATTGAACTAAAATCCAATTATCATGCTAATGTAAAGTAATGTGTATAATGTACCAGTAGCGAAGAGTCAATTTTTTTTTTTTTAGTCGGAGTATATGTGATTATAATATTTCTGTATAGAATACTGACTGTTCCATTTTTATAGGGAAGCCGGTAGGAATCGAGTTCTATGAAACCTTCGCTACTGTAATTTACATGTATGTGTATTATATCTGAATTTATTGTCGATTACCATAAAAATGGAGTGCACATTTTAACAACTTCACCTTGTCTCTTTTTAATGTAAGCTTATTTAGTAATTGTAATTAGGTACTGTTGGTGGAGAATGGGCTATCCCTATTGGATAGTCATAGTAAATGGTCTTAGAGCAAAAGTTTCATAATTATGCACATAATGGGTGTAAAAGTATCCTTAACAAAGCCGAAAGGCACTTGTTCTGTCAGTTATCGTCAAAGTTCCAACTTTTTTACAAGTTCTTTTTTTAAATATTTTTTCAATGTTGTGTGTTGTGTGTTGTTATGTTGTTGTGTTGTTGTTGTGTGTTGTGTTATGTTGTTTGTTGTTTCCGTTGTTGTTATGTTGTTTGTTATGTTATGTTGTTTGTTTGTTTGTGTTGTGTTGTTAAGTTGTTGTTGTTTTTTGTTGTTGTTGTGTTGTTTGTGTTATGTTATGTTATGTTTGTTGTTACTTTACTTTAAATACCTCCACAGTACCCGTACAGGTACTATTCAATACATCCATCAGCACAACGTTTTGAGTGAGTTGCATTGAGTACTACCGAAAAACGTGATTTTTCAAAATAAAAAATGGTTTCCCAACAATAATTTTTGCGTAGGGTTATTTACTTAGTTTGATGTACAGAATGCTTGGTAGACGGCTTCGTGACGCGTCCGTTTACACCCTGTATAGCACTGAAAACCAGCACAGAATTGGAAAATAACAGGATCATGGGTTTTTGTTCCACTTCGACGGTACTACTGGGTACTTCCGTCTCTCCTTAAAGGTACACACGGTGGCACATCAAGCTTTAAATTTCCAGTATAACGTAGCCTCGCTTTGTATATATTTTCTGTACAATGAGAGATCCGCATAAACTGGTTTCGTATAGCTTGATCAGCCGTCGTGCGTACATCATTCACTTCACCGACCTTAGCACTCCATCTGGATACGTGGACAAGTTTTTAAAAACTTAAAAAAAAAAATGTATTTAAATACTCTTTGGATTTTTTTCTTTTTGTTGTTTTTAATTTTGTGCGTACATGTTGAATAATACTGGCCTATGTATTTAGATCTAGTGGATAAGAAGTCAGCGAGGTGACTGAGGGGCCCAAAAGGTTGTTGTGATGTGACGAGAAGATTAAGTAGACTACTAGCCATCATTTTCTGCCTAGCTTTTTCCCAAACTAAATGGTATAAAAAGACTCTTAATGAAACCGAAAGGCACTGGTTCTCCCCGTCATTCCAATCATTTTTTTGTTCTAGGCCATACCTGGGAAATTTTTAGTTACGGAGATATTGGGGGTCAAAGTTCCAACTTTTCACAAGTTTTTTTTTTATATGTTTTTAATGTAAGATTTTTACTTTAAACACCTCCACAACCAGCTTACTATTTAATCCATTCATCAGCACAATGTTTTGAGTGCGTAACATTGAGTCCTACCCTAAAACGTAATATTTCATTCCAAAAAAAAAGTCGTCTAACAGCAATAATTTTTGCGTAAAGTTACTTAGTTTGATGTACAGGATGCTTGGTTGACGGCTTCATGAAGAGTCTGTTTACACCCTGTATGTTGGGATCGATTTCCAGTCTGACTGCTTATCGGAAATCCATAACCCAGCAACTGGTAATACGATACCCCTTGGTAAGACTGGATGTCAGACTTTCGGCTTCAGACTACTCGTCACGTCAAAAATGCATGCGTCGTTAGATCCTTAATCAAAGGCCAGCGGTTTTTTTTCGCAAAAAGTTTTTTATTTTACCCTTTTTAGTTGTAGCATACCACCCAATTCTTGTCATGAATTAATTTTTAACAAGCTAGACGTGAAGTTTAGAAATATTTTAGTTATCGATTTCCGGGGTCTGTTCAACGTAGGTTGGTTATTGATTAAACTTCTTTTTAAGCCCGTAGGCGCTAGTTTGACGTGAGGTTTTAACGACAGGGATTATTTACGAGGTCGAATTTTACGAGACAGAATTCACTACTGGTTCAAATTTTGGGTGAGTCTGAAGAGCGCACTGAAAGGTCTGATAGAATTCAGTGGGTAAATGGTGGAAATCACGAAACTCTAAAGGAGTAAGCCAGTAACACTATATTTAAAGATCTAGAAGATTGAATTCGTTTCAGAGTTTCTTCTCGATATCTACCTAAATTCACAGCGCGGTTGGCGCAGTGGACGAGCGTTTGACTGCTGCGCTGCGTGTCGCGGGTTAGATTCCCGCACGGAACAAATATTTGTATGGCCTACAGGTAGTTGTTCCGGGTTTGGTTGTTTGTGTATGTGAGTGTAAATGTTTGTAAATACACCCACGATACAGGAGAAATACCTAGCGTGGGGAAAAGTTAAAAAAAAAAAAAATTGGAGTCGTGGACTTGGCTTGTGATTCTAGATTAAATGAACATAAACGTATACAAAGTAGAATACATCGACGCATCAACTTTATCCCGTCATCATCTTCAGCAGTCAACTGCTGGACATAGCCTCCTCAATTGCACACCACTCAACTCGATTCAAGATCACGTCGACCTCAACGGTCATAGGTTCTACGGATAATACGGCCGGTCCATTGGCACTTCAGCTTACTTATTCTGTGAGCTATGTTGATAATTCTCTGTCTGTGGCTGTGGTTACCACGTATTCAGCCCATTAAAAAATCAGCTATTTCACCTACACGGCTAAATGTATGGGCGAAATGTATCGATGAACGCCGGCTGCACGCACGAAAATGTGTCACGTTCCGCCTGAGCCGACCGTGCAAGCGAGAGCGCGGAACAAGCGATAGACAGGCACGATCGGCCTAATCGTTCGGCTTGTGACGCATCTATGTATTATACAAAATAATAATAATTCAGTGATAATAATTCGAGAGAGTGGTGAGAGCAGTGGTGGCCCAGTAGTAGCGACCCCGACTTACGAACAGTAAGTCGTGGGTTCGAACCCAGGCAGGCGCATTACTTTGTGTAATTTATTTCATCTCCACTGCTCTCAAAAACGGTGAAGGAAAACATCGTGAGAAAACCGGCATGTCCTAGAACCAAAAAATTCGAAGATATGTGACATCTACCAATCCGCACTGGGCCCGCGTGGTGGATTATAGCCCATTCCCTCTCATAGAGAGGAGGCCTGTATCCCAGCAGTGGGAACATTATAGGCTGATGATGATGATGATGATAATAATTCAATTCAATTCGTAAAAGTATGTAATTTTGCATCATTTTTTTCTTATGACGTTATCACGTAAAATTATCGTCCGTTAAAAGACTATACAAACAACCATTTTTTGAAAAATCTGCTGTTTCATACATATGGATCGGAATAATGTCCTTTACACCCTGTATAGTGTAGTGTTTAGACAAATTACAGTGGCCCTTCCCAGATTTAATTATTAACCCACCAACGACCTGGGTGCTGTAGAAAATAGTCCTATAACCTCCAAGCATCTCTAGGGTAAGTCAGATACGTTCAAATTAAAAGATTAAGCCTGTTTACTCCAAAACAAAATACAAGCGTTAATTTCACCAGTGCCAGTCACACGTCGCCTAAAAACGAATTATCATATAATGTAAATTAATGTGTATTTACGTTCACTAAGAGACAATAAATCAAACTGGATTAAGAAATGATGTCGCCCCTGAACTTGAGACCTGTCATTGCGAAACATATCATTGTATCATTAAGGTGAGTTGCACGCGAACTAACTGGTTAAGAGAACTTGTAGTGACGTATTTTGCTGGTAACTAGGGCACTGCAGTTGGCAGTGGTATATGTACCTTTAAAAAATATTTTTTACAAATTATACACCGTGACTTTCTAGTCGACTTACAAAGGTAATCCACTCAATGTATCCGACATAAAATAGGTACCTCTAGGCGTGTTTTTTTTTTACTATTACTTAAGATAATAGGTACAAAGAAAATTAATAATACATTTGAATTATGAAATGATGTTTGTGTGTCAAACCGTAGAACATACCTATCCAGCGCACGTCAAGTAGATTATCGCTCGCAATAGGGTATTTCAACTACGTCATGCGTCAAAATAATGAATAATATTTTCATTTTTAAATTATTCAAATCTCATAAATACCTACCTACCTTTTTTATGAATGTATAGTAGTCATTGGATACATGAAGAAGGCTGCCGTTGTAAGACCACTAAAAAGTCACGGTGTATATCTCTTGAAAATATGGAGTACGAATGTGGATTAGGATTTTCCCATAAGACATATTTCACGTGGGGCTTGTAAAGCCAAGTCAGAGGCCCATAAGCGGCATAAAAACTCTGACACCAGGTTAGGCACTAACCACACGATAAAGAACAAGAAGCATTTTCTCAACTATGTTGGGGTTGGCTTCCAGTCTACCCAGCCGAATACCAGTATTTTACATGGAGCGACTGCCTATCTGACCTTCACAACCCAGTTCGTATTGACCAACAGCGTAAAGTGCTTTCCGAGGCACGGAGGAAAATCGGTATGTAATGGTTGGTCGTCCATCCACAGACCAACCTAGACAGGATCGACTCGAGCGGCTGTAATTATTTTGGGTTGTCGAACAAATTATAAAATGTAGTCAGATAATTATTATTATTTATATCGGTTCTAACGGTTATAGGAAATTCTATGACAATAATTTGTGGTTTGTAGGGAGCCTTAATCTTAGTTACTTAATCCTAATGCTATTGTGAATGTTGGTAATTCTCTATTGTTTACACATCAATGTTATTAACCTTCGGTGGGTTAAAAGTTTAAGTTCAATGTGAAGTGTGGAAATTAAGAGTAATTGTTCTTTTTAACCGCCTCGTTGGTCTAGTGGTCGCAACTGCGACTGCTGAGCATGAGGACCTGGGTTCAACTCCCGAGTCGGGCTAAGTGTTTTTGGGTTTAATTTCGCAGTGGCAGCCACGGGGTCTGGCTTTGCATTCGGTTGATGGTAATAGGCTCAACCTTTTTTTTTCGGATGGGAAATCATCAAATGACTCCTCCCGCTCGGGCGGAGCGGAAGGAAGTGTTAGACTTGTACTGACTAAAACCCATCCATGTTCCTTCCTTGCCCTTTGTGTTCCAAGGCCGCGGTATCTCTTTGGAACACTCCCGCAGCCCTGGCAGGCATCGGCAATTGTGGGCCCCTCCCTGAATAGGCTCACCCTCATATGGGCATTACATGGGGCTTAAAACATAACGGACGAAATATGGGCGTACCATTAAGTGCATCTCTGCCTAACCCTTTAGGCGTGATATTATGTTCTTTTATTTATGAATGTTACTCTGTATCTGTGTGTGTGTGTGTGTGTGTGTGTCTGTTCGGACTTATTTTGACTTTTGTAGGAATACCACACTTTGCACTTCTTCGTTTTGCAATTTGTAGCTACACTTTAGAACCGGCACTCAATATTGAGGAAAATATGACATGTACAAACTCTGGAGCTGTGTGTACCATTTCTTTATGAACCTAACACATTCTTTGAAAGGTAAGCCATGTCTGCGGGCATAATTAGTTTAGTTTAAAAAAATCTAGGCTAACCTGGCTAAGTTTCAACATCACTACTGTTTTTAGACATTAAATTAGCTATGTATTTACTTTAATATTAAATATTTAGTTAACTATGTTACATGTTAGTCTGAAACAAGTTTATCACAGAAGGTCAGTTGGTTGCTATTGCGACCGGGTTCTGCCTGTGAGTTTATTTGTTGTGTCTGAATTAGTATGAAACTAAGAGATTATTATAATCGTTAACACTGAAGTTTTTTCAATATTTTTTTAGGGAATAACATAACATAACATCACGCCTGTAACCCCTGTAGGGTTAGGCAGAGGTGTACCTAATAGTACACCCACATTTCGCCAGTTATATGTAAGTCCCGGGTAATAAGTGGCGAGCCAATTGCCATAAACCGAGCACATATCCAGACCGTGGCTGCTACTGAGAAATTCCTGATGGAAAAACCCAATAACACTTCCCGACCTGGGAATCGAACCCAGGACCTCATGCTCAGCAGTCGCGCTTGCGAGTTGCGACCATTCGACCAACGAGGTAGTCAGAGTAGTCAGTTTTAAGGCGATAGTTTCAAAAATTCTAATATTATTTTTTAGAATGTAAAAAAAAAACACAAATAAAGTGATACTTTGTTAAGTATCAATTAAAAACATGACAAAAACCAAATTCTTATAGTTCTGAAAGAGAGACGTTCACCACCAATCTTTACGGAACTCTAAAAACTCGAAAAATGAGCCATTGTATGCAACGCATGTTAATTTGTTTTGTTAATAAAAGATGTCTCGTAACTTTAACGTTACGTGATCAGACTATTAAACTGGTAACTCGACCTTGAATCTTTAAGTTCCGTTCGCGAATTTCATTCTTACTTTATGGCACAGTTTAAAGATAACCAGTACAGTAACCAGAGTGGTCGAACCCAGCCCACTATATGAGAACTGTCATCGGACTTGCAAATAGGCTTCTACAAACACTTAAATACGTTATTTTTTAGGGTTTCGTACCCTAAGGGACCCTATTACTAAGACTCCGCTGACCATCCGTCTGTCTGTCTGTCTGTTCGTCACCAGGCTGTATCTCTTGAACCGTGACAGCTAGTCAGTTGAAATTTTCACAGATGATGTATTTCTGTTGCCGCTGTAAACAACAAATGCTAAAAACAAAATAAAATAAATATTTTTTTTGCCCGATATTAATAAGCGCGACCGGTAGACGCTTGAAATATTCACAGAATATTTAGATGTATATTCACTTTAAAAACAAATACATACAACAAACGTGATTTTGATAGATAATGGAACGGAACCCTTCGTGCGCGAGTCCGACTGGCAGAGGTGTACCTAATAGTACACCTACATTTCACCAGTTATATCTAAGTCCCGGGTAATAAGTGGCGAGCCTATTGCCATAAACCGAGCACAAATCCAGACTCCGTGGCTGCTACTGAGAAATTCCTGATGGGAAAACCCAATAACACTTCCTGACCTGGGAATCGAACCCAGGACCTCATGCTCAGCAGTCGCGCTTGC
Source organism: Lycophotia porphyrea (assembly GCA_950005105.1). Lineage (NCBI taxonomy): Eukaryota > Metazoa > Arthropoda > Insecta > Lepidoptera > Noctuidae > Lycophotia > Lycophotia porphyrea. The sequence goes on along the minus strand of OX465392.1, from coordinate 15,319,879 downwards.
GAGTTGCGACCATTCGACCAACGAGGCAGTCATAGTAGTCAGTTTTAAGGCGATAGTTTCAAAAATTCTAATATTATTTTTTAGAACATGTAAAAAAAAAACACAAATAAAGTGATACTTTGTTAAGTATCAATTAAAAACATGACAAAAACCAAATTCTTCTAGTTCTGAAAGGGAGACGTTCACCACCGATCTTTACGGAACTCTAAAAACTCAAAAAATGAGCCATTGTGCCACCACTAGACCAACGAGGCAGTCATTTGAAATACTGTATGTTAATACTAGTATATCTAAGGTGTATGATTTGTATGACCACCGTCATGACGTCATAGGTCTGTATACAGTATTGATAGATATGGTGCGGATAGATAAGTAGTTTCTTAAATGTAATGATGACGTAAAGATTTAATGTTTGAATTAATTTGAAGCTGTTCTTGTTATTGTTTATCGATTTTATTGTCGGTTTAAAGTCTTCACGCCTTGAATGTGGGTATGAATGAGTCATAAATTATTATATGATTATAATTTATATAGTAATTTATATTATTATATATAATTATAATTTAGTCTCAATACTGTATTAAATAAGGGAAGTAGCGAGTCAACCCCAACACAAGTATTTTTAATTACTTACTGGGGCTGTCTCAACTCATGTAAAGGATGTTACTTTTGAGACACAATAAACATTTATTTATTATTATATTTATTATATAAATTATGCAATAATGGTAATTATTGCAGGGCAAAGGCCTTTTGGCATAGAGTAATGGAACCATGGAACTGAACAATTAAGCAGAGATGTTAGGGATTTGATGTTTCGGATCTGGATACGGATATGGATATAGGAATAAAATTATATGGGTTTCGGATACGGTTATGTAATTATTTCGGATTATTCGTTAGTTTCGGATAGTTTCGGTTACGGATATAATAAAAAATTAACTAGTTATGAAAGAGGTTAAGTTATGACTAGAAATAAAAAACAAACTGCAAGATTCACGTGGCACGCGAGCGGTGAAACAAAAAGCTGTCGAAACATGTCCTTTTATTTAGACTCCGCCCTTATTCGAAACTATCCGAAACTTGTGAAACGGATACGGTTACGGTTACAGATATATTTTTATTTCGGATATCCAATAGTTTCGGTTACGGTTACGGAGCCCCATAACATTCCTGAAATTAAGTAATTGAAAATAGGCTTCGCCTTAATCCAGTAATTGACTCGCTGTGAACTATGTTGATTGACATAACAGCAAATTGCGCCTATTATCTCCGAAGAGTTAGGCAGAGGTTCCAGGGCTGCGGGACTGTTCGAAAGAGATACCACGGCCCTGGAACACACAGGGCAAGGAAGGAACATGGATGGGTTTTAGTCAGTACAAGTCTGACACTCCTTTCCGCTCTGCCCAGAGCGGGAGCAGTCATTTGATGATTTCCCATCCGAAAAAAAAAGAGTTAGGCAGAGGTGTACCTACTTATATTTTTCAGGAATGATTAAGTGCCATGTAAAAGGGGCGAGCTTATTGCCATCAACCGGGTCCACATCCAGCCTCTGGGTTGTTACAAAAAATCGTGATGGTAAAATCGAATACCTAACCTTTTTAGTATTTTAGATTTTATTTAGTTTACAAACTATAACACACAGGCCCTCAATTAAATTTTAATTGAATCAACATAATTTTTCGCCTGCGCGTATTAAATACTTAGATAACTTTTCCAAGAAGCGAATAGTTTAGTTAACTAAAATTTACCATATTTTCGCAACTAATTGTTAATCAAAAAGTTTTATTTTCGTATTTTACTTGTAAGTGACGCGCTAGACTGAAATAATCGGATTTCAAGAGTTTTATCTTAATCGTTTACGTTAGTAATACCTTCTTTGTGGCTTAAAACCTAGGTGCCTGCCAGGGCTGCAGGACTGTTCGAAAGAGATACCGCGGCCCTGGGACACAAAGGGCAAGGAAGGAACAGGATGGGTTTTAGTTAGTACAAGTCTGACACTCCCTTCCGCTCTGCCCAGAGCGGGAGAAGACATTTGATTATATACCAACCTTAAAAAAAAAGGCTTAACCTACAAGATAGACGAAACAGAAGACGCGATGTCTTCTTCAATGCATTCTTATCAATGGTCGTTTCAGTATGTATGGAGAGCAGCGGTGACGCAGTGGTGGCGATTTACAAGCAGTAAGTCGTGGGTTCGAACCCAAGCAGGCGCATTACTGTGCAATTTACTTCATGACCACTGCTCTCAAAACGGTGAAGGAAAACATCGTGAGGAAACCGGCATGTCCTAGAACCAAAAATTGTAAGACATGTGACATCTACCAACCCGCACTGGGCCCGCGTGGTGGATTATAGCCCATTCCCTCTCATAGAGAGGAGGGCTGTGTCCCAGCAGTGGGAACATTATAGGCTGATTATGCTATTCTATGCATTTCAGTATGCACAAACTTCATTCTATTTTAATCCTAATAAATTGTTTCTACAGATCGATTCACCTAGATTTTTGTACGATTTAATTTTAAGTTAATCGTTAAATGTAAGTTTTTATCACTTGGAATCCAGTTATCATCTTGACATTCATCAATATGCTTGACACCTGTTACCAAATGCCTACGTGCCATTTGTCACTTCGTTAAATATATCAACAGAGAGAACAGTAATGAGGATAAACTGTAATTTTATAAAAGGTCAACGAATCTTTTGCCTGCTCCGGAAAATGGCACATATCGACTTTACGCATTTTGCATAATTGCTAGAATTACAGTAACTTTCAACAAGATTGACAGAAGTTTATCGTAGTTTATGTCAATGAAAATCATTTTTGACTTTCCCATCACTAAACAACAAAGTCGCTTCCCGCTGTCTGTCCCTATGTATGCTTAGATCTTTAAAACTACGCAACGGTTTTTGATGCGGGTTTTTTTAATAGATAGAGTGATTCAAGAGGAAGGTTTATATCTACATTGCACCCGTGCGAAGCCGGGGCGGGTCACTAGTATCTGATAAAATAAACTTTTCATAATGTGGTTTTCAGTCAAGGTAGACCGCAGCGAAGGTGGTGTCACGATCCGATCTCGTTTGCGGCGAACATGGCTAGTTATTGCACAGGATACAGAGGTTTGGAAGGAGAAAGGCCTTTGCCCAGCAGTGGGATACTCAAATAACTAACAAAAAAAAAGTAGTTTTCCTTGCATCAGGTGCGTAACATGGTTGCGTTTCAATGTTCCTAGCACTCCTAGCACAAAGCCATGCGATTAAAAGGGTCCTCTGCGGGACTGTTCGAAACAGATACCGCGGCCCTGGAACACAAAACAAGAAAGGAACACGGATGGGTTTTAGTCAGTACAAGTCTGACACTCCCTTCCGCTCCGCCCAGAGCGGGAATGGTCATTTCATGATTTCCCATCCTACAAAAAAAAACCCCTAGATGACTACGGGCAATTTGACCCACTAAAACCCAATTAAATCAACAGCTAACAGTCACATGATAAACAAGCAAACACTTAACCTACACAGCCGCTTAAAAACAATTCCAATTAAAACAGCTGGGCTACGAATCAGCCCCAAACCTGTACGATGTCGCAACCGGCCAAGGCTCTACTCGAAAAGCAGGCTTTCATCCAAGGTCATGGTTATGCCGCCCGGGCCCAACTTGAGTGCATTCTTGCAACAGAAAGTTGCGAAATCACCCCACCTACTAAAATGCACGTTTTTGGGGTTAAAGCTGATATTGGTGTAGTTTGTTTTAGTGTTTTTTGTAACATTTTGATCGAAAATAGTAATGTAGGCTGATGCCAAATATGACAATCCATTTAGACTAACAAGTGGTTGGTGGGTATTTTATTTTGAAATTATGCTAAATTGGGTAGGTTGGACAAACGAAATCATTTTAGAAGATATGTTTGTGTGGTTGCAGTTTGGCATTGAAAATGTGCCCGAACATTTATCAAGGTTGGTTTGATTAATTACGGTGCTTAATGTAGTAAGAAGAGAATTACCTAAAGGTGGCAACTACTGGCCAAGAACTAATGCTGGAAAAAGCTACCGACTAAAATTATTCAGACTTTTCTAGACAGTTTAATAGATAATACTTGTACACACGGCAACATATCAAACTATACATTTCGAGTACAACATGGCTTCGCTTTCTTTACATTTCACGTGCAATGTGAGATCCACAAAAATGGTTTTGTATAGTTTGATTGGGCGTCTTGTGAACTATTTCACTTTTTATGTAAGTAAAATATATTAAAAAAACGTTTTATAAAAGTCTAAAAGGACATGCTACTAATTCAAGTAAACATCGATTACAAAACTTCACATATATTGATACTACTATAAAAAGCCATCGTGTGACCATTTAATTAGCGTTATTAGCACTGAATTTTATCTGACCATGACTCAGCGTCATCAAGGTCTGAGTAAAAATCAGAGAACGTAGTGCGTGAAATAGAAAACAAGAAAAAATAAGAGCTTGCCAGTATTTTTAGGAGAGTTACGAAGGAGTACCTAAATAGTGCACCTACAACTCATCGCACAAGGGATAACCTACGGACGAGCCTATTGAAGTCACCTGGTTACGAATTCATCATCATCATCATCAGCCTATAATGTTCCCACTGCTGGGACACAGGCCTCCTCTCTATGAGAGGGATTACGAATTATTTACGTGGAAAAACTTATACCGCAGTTTTAACCCATGAGGGGCATTTGGACAGACATATGCAGATTTAGTGGTTTTCTTCCATCCCGGGGAAGACTCGTGGACCTAATTTATAAAATGTAACATATTTGCATATCTGGTAGAAAATGCCCAAAGCAATACCGCCTTTATACAGTGTTTTTTTACATGTGCATAGGGTTGCATAAATCATTTTACATGTGCATAAGGTTTAATAAATCAAGTTAAAAAAAAACCGGTTAAGTGCGAGTCGGACTTGTCATAGTACGGAACACTTAATGCGTGAGCTCCATTTTTATTTTTTTATTATTTGTTGTTATAGCGGCAACAGAAATACACATTCCGTGAAAATTTCAACTGTCTACCTATAATGGATCATGAGAAAACGACGGTTTTGAGTTTTCCCGTTGGCCCCACCAGTGGGGCGATGGCAGTGGGGTCAACGGGAATACACCGATACAGCCCGCTGATAGACGGATGGACGGACAGTGGAGGCTTATTATTAGGTTCAAATTAGTTACCACTAGAAGAGGCATCGAAGAGCTAGACTGTTATTTGTTAGACTTTATAAAGTAAAACAAAGAACGAACAATATTCTGCCTTCGTAATTACTGATCCTTTAAATTGTTTGTTATTTTTATAATAAAACTGTAAAATAATTGTCGTCGATTGTTTTCCTAAAAACCCAAAGTTGTTATTAAAGTTATTTTTATGTTATAAAATTTTAAAAGGTAAGGTTAGCAGGTCAATGAAACTTGTTCTTCTTTTATGATTATATTATAATTTGCATATGTTGGTCAAACTACTTCCGTAACAGAGACAGTTATGTTATGGATTAAGAATAGGGTTTTACTGTGAGCATGTTATTAATTGTAATTTAATTCAATGTTCACGTTTTATCAAAATATATTATATTGCCTGCGACTTATTATTTCGAGGGTTTTATTTTTTTGCACGGAACCCAAATCCTTTTTCTAAAATAATATTTGATTAGTAAAAGACTTAGTACCAATCTTATTAGATAGTGTCAGTTAGTTTATCCTTTGTTACGTAATAATATCTGACCATTGACACCTTGTTATTTAAATTCTTGACGATTTGTTATTTTCCTTTTTATTTAATAAACTACTATAGCATAAGCATAATCTGCCTATCATGTTCCCACAGCTGGGCTGGGCCCAGTGCGTGTTGATAGATGTCACATGACTTCGAATTCTTGGTTCCAGGATACACCGGTTTTGCTCACGATGTTTTCATTCACCGTTTTGAGAGCAGTGGTGATGAAATAAATTATACAAAGTAGTGCGCCTGCCTGTAGTCTAGTCAACGTCAAAAAAATTCAATTGAACCTTAAAAAATATAACGATTAATATTATTTGTTTCTAACAAATTGTTAAATTAATAAACAATGAAATTATTTATAAAAAAAAAATATTTCTCTGTTAATCCATTGAAAAGGTAAATCAAATTTAAAAGAAGAAAATAATTTCTTAACTGATTATTTAAACAGTTGAAATATAAAAAAAAACGATTATAAACAATAAAAAAAAATTAATACCTATATTAGATGCAAAAACAGCAGTAATAAGATATTACTAAAAACCTTTTTTTTTAAGAAATTTAATTTTTTGTTAATTAAAAAAAAATATAATTAAAATAATAAACTTTAATAAATTTTTTTTACATAACTTTACTAAGTACCTAAATAAGAAGAGCTCCACGAACGGGGCTTGCACCACTGGGCCACCATTGCTCTCATGATGAAGATTACTGTCTGTATTAAATTAATTAAACGCAAGTGAACATTTAAAAAATCACATCTTTCGTTATACACTTTTGTAATCAAAACAATTTTATATCTTCTTCTTTTTTTCCTTATTTTTGGTATAAATTATCAACGAATGTTGAACCACAACCTTTATAGAAGTCTCCCAAAACGCGATTATTATAAAGTTCACAAGCCCAAGAACAATAAAACTCATTCAAGAGAATTACAATATTTATTATCCTGACAAGTTATGGCTCTGAATAAATTATAGTTTGAGATCATCAGTGTGGAATATACCTAAATTTTAGTTTCCTCAATAGTAAATCATAGTTTTTTAAGACGGACTTATTAGTTAACATTCCAATGGTTGAGACTGCGTGGGCTCATTCTATATTAAAAGATGTAATTTTCAAATGAAAGAAATATCGTTGTTCTATTAGATACATCTCTGCCTACCCTCCGGGGATTACAGGCGTGATCTTATGATCATCATCATCATCATCAGCCTTTTAATGTTCCCACTGCTGGGACACAGGCCTCCTCTCTATGAGAGGGAATGGGCTATAATCCATCACGCGGGCCCAGTGCGTATTGGTAGATGTCACATGTCTTCGAATTTTTGGTTCTAGGACATGCCGGTTTCCTCACGATGTTTTCCTTCACCGTTTTTGAGAGCAGTGGTGATGAAATAAATTACACAAAGTAATGCGCCTGCCTGGGTTCGAACCCACGACTTACTGTTCGTAAGTCGGGGTCGCTACCACTGGGCCACCGCTGCTCTCGTGATCATATGTTATGTAATAATTTTCGCCGTGATAGCAGTACAAAGAAAGGAGTTAAAGTCTATTTGCTCAGCAGACATAAAATGTCAGGTTAAAAAAGAAAACCAACTAAACCAAAAAAAAACCTTTTTTCCTTTCCACAGATAATGTACAGTTATATGGACAAGACGAGATCCGCATCACCTTAACGCCAAAACATAAGCCTCGTGACGTCATCCTTTTTTTTATTTTTTTCGGACGGGAAATCATCAAATGACTTCTCCCGCTCCGGGCAGAGCGGAAGGGACTGTCAGACTTGTACTGACTAAAACCATCCATGTTCCTTCCTTGCCCTTTATGTTCCAGGGCCGCGGTATCTCTTTCGAACAGTCCCGCAGCCCTGGCAGGCATCACCTCCCTGTTTGCTGACATCTCTTTGAGGCGCGCGTGGAACACGAACGCGCCGTCTACACGGCCTATCGTCAAAAGATGGACGGCGAGCTAGCCCATTACTCACCGTCCACAGGTCCGCTGACGTCATCGCCTTGTATCGGAAGTAGCTAGTTAAAATGAGTTGATGTGACATCGATCCGGTGCAGTCCCAATACGTCTGTCTGTCAAAGTCGAAACCACTGACTACCTGTAACGACTGTCATAGTTCTACAAATGACAGCCGTGCACTTAACGTGCTTCCCCAGTGATGGCCTAGTTGTGTGGTGACCTTTGGACGGCCAACTCATAGGTCTCAAGTTCGAACCTAAGACACACGCCTTTGATTTTGCAGATTCCTGTTGTATAATTATCACTTGCCTTGGTTAATTATAACATCGTGAGGAAACCAACATGCCTGAGTGGTATTTCTCGACTGCATGAAAAGCTAAGTCAGAGGCTGATAGGCGGCATAAAACTCTAACACCAGGTTAGGCACTAACCACACGATAAAGAAGAATGTGCTGTGCTGTGTCCGAGGCATTGAAGAATGTAATACGGCTATTATTATTTTAACCACGGGTTCACCCCATAAAGAAAACTTGTAAAAACTATAAATAATTATTTCACTTCATCACCTGCCTAGCCTTTTCCCAACTATATTGGTGTCGGCTTCCAGTCTAACCGGATACCGCTGAATACTAGTATTTACATGGAGCGACTGCCTATCTGACCTCTACAACCCAGATAGTACTGGGTAATACGATACCCATCACCCAAAGGTGGACTGGTAGAAAATGGCTATGGCAGTAAGTCCGCCTCTGTACTTTGTGCTTGAAGTGTTAAATAAATAAATAAATATTCCTTGGTAAGACTGGTTGTCAGACTTTTTGGGCTACTGACTACCTTAACGACTGTCAAAGATCTGCAAATGACAGCCGCGTACCAACGGCTTAACGTGCTTTCTGAGGCATGGAGGAAACTCGGTGTGTCATGGGTGCTCACCCATCCACAGTCCAACCTAGGCAAGCACGGCTTAACCAAAAGATCGACCCGAGCGGCTGTTATTACTTAGCCTTAAATAATAATTTCACTTACGTCAGTAATATTACTCCGTATGTAATGTCCACTGTGTATCAAAGTGTCGATTTCGTCCATATTCTTGTCTCCACCGAGACTTATCTGCAGGGAGGCGAGGCAGTACTTCCCTCGGACCGCGCCGTCGATGCTGAGGCATTCATCATAGTCGCCATATTGGTTTCCGTTGCCGCTGAGGATGCCTGCCGGGGGCTTTGCAGTTGCATCGAACACTAAAACAAAATTGAACCTTTGTAGTGAGGATAGTAACGATCGGTGGGCGTAGGTGTTGATTTTTTGAAGTAAAAACTTCTTTGGCATCGTTGTGATAGTCGATGAAACGAAAAAGCGACAGTAAAAAGAGACAGACACATAAATTCATAAGATTTAACGTGGGCGAAAATGAGATAGGAAGCATTATATAGTGTTTATCTTGAAGCCAACATTTTTGAAGGTTTCACTTTTACCACGTGTGAATTGCACACATGTTTTTTTTTGTAATTTCCAGCGTTTTTTAGGTATATTCATATAACAGCACCCCTGTAACCTCCAAAGGGGTATGCAGAAGTGTACCGTAAGTGTATTTCCTAGATTTTGCCAGTTATGTTCAATTCCCATCAAAAAAGGGGCACGCCTATTGCGTAAAATAAAACACGTATTTTGAAAACATGTGATGATGTGTAAAATTACAAGTTAAGCAAATAATTACGTTTGTTTTATTAAAACCATTACAATGGACTTCGAGTATCATGTTACATCGGTTGTTCAATTTATTGACAATCAGCTTAAATTTTGGCTTTAGTTGTGAGACATTATTTTATTAAATCTAAACTTATAATAATATTATAAGGAGCAATGATTTGATTTTTTGTTTGTTTGTTTGTTACGATTTAAGTAAAAAACTACTGGATCGATTTAAAAAATTCTTTAACTAATGGAAAGCTACATTGTCACCAAATAAATTATAATCTATCCCCTTATTCTCACGGGAACGGGAACTACGCGGTTGTTAGTTTAAAATATATTTTTTTTTACTTTGTGTTATTTGAAGTCAATGTTAATAACCTCATTATCAGTAGTAGGGGAGCCGTAGAACGGATTTTGGGAGTTACACGAGCACGTCAGATTAATATAAGGGAGGATACCTTACATATTGACAAGTACCTCCAGCCTGTATGAGCCCTTAATAAATGGCGGTGCGCTCACCCGTCAGATTCGTAAAAAAAACGATCATCGGATTTACACGAGCGCGTCAGATTAAGATAAGGGGGGTTAATTACTAACTAACAAGTGTCGATTTTGCTAATCTGACGATTGGAGTGTAACCTAAGGGGGTGAGAGGGTAGAAAAGTTGCAAAAAAAATCGATGTCTGAATTTACTCCAGCGCGTTCGTTTTTTTTTTATTTTAGAGGTAATCATACCAGAATAACAGAAAAAATATAGTCTGACGATTTCCGCAAGCCAAATGTAATAAAAAACGTTAGTTAAGATCAGAGCTATATAGTATACTTACCTTACGAAGATTAATCGAATTATATATTTTTTGATATCAAATTCATAATATATAATATTTTTAAATATATGTATAACATTTCGCACTTTTATTAGTCCTTTTTTACAGTGAAGTATTTTTTTTTAATCGTCAGATTAACGATACCTCTCAAAGTAATCGTCAGATTTTTAGTCAGTGTGTCATAATATTTAAATATGTGTTTCTAGTAATCATTTTCATATTTTATCTTTTTCAAAATTACAATTTCAGCTACCGAAACTTCATACAATTTGTCACATAACCCTCAAACGGCACAAGGGCTTTTTCCGAACGGATTTCAATCGAATGCCTTACACACTCCAATCTCGTTCGTTGAACCTTGTATGTCAAATGTCACTGGTGAAATGACTGTGGGTAGTGAATACGAAATGTCGCAGCGTACGATTCAAGGATGCCATTGGCGTGACTCGAATGCACGTGCAGAAACGGCAAAAAAATGTTAGATCACAGACTGACGGACGGCCTGCCGTGGCAGGGTTGGTTTTATTTTTATTTTTTAAGAATTCTCTTTTTGAGAGTTGGGTATTGCGTCGATTGATGTGGGTCAATTTGAATGTTTTGTTTTGTTTTCGAGGAAAATGTATCAAGGAATATGTTGGGTAGCCAGGTTTGTGTACGTCGATGAGCAAAGTTGTTTGTTGTTGGTAAGAGTGTTGCTAGTAAACTTGTTGCACACGATAAACGTAACATGACGTCACGCCTGTAATCCCCGAAGGGTTAGGCAGAGGTGTAACTTGTAGTACACCCATATTTCGCTAATCATGTCTAACTCCCATGCAATAGGGTGCCAGCCTATTGCCATTAACCGGGCCCAAATCCAGACTCCGTGGCTGCTACTAAGAAATTCCTGATGGAAAATCTCATGAACTTTCAACATCTCTTTGCCCGACTATCGAACCCAGGATCTCTTGCTCAGAAGTCGTGCTTTTGACCAGTAGACCAACGAGGCAGTTTTATACTCCGAAAATATGAATTTCACGTAGATAGTTACCCAGTGCTGCTAAAATCGACGATTGTATTAATCTTTCATACAAGTGACATAAGCTCAGGACCTCATGTTCAGCAATCGCGCTTGCGACCACTCGACCAAGAAGACAGGCACTGTTAAAATAAAAACTGGCCAAGGCCTGGCGAGTCGGACTCGCGTACGAAGGGTTTCCTAGCATAAACCGAAAAAAACACGTTTGTGGCTGTTTGTCACCAGGCTTTATCTCATGAACCGTAATAGCTAGACAGTTGAAATTTTCACAGATAAAAAAAGATTTCAAGATTCTTTTTTTCAGAGATTTTTTTGAGAGCCTTGTGACAGACAGCCAGACAGATAAACAGACAGACGGACAGCAGAGTCTTAGTAATAGAGTCCCGTTTTTACCCTTTGGGTACGGAACCCTAAAACCAATAACAAAACAAAATACAACATTCAACTAACAGCTTGTTTATTTCCTCATTGAAATGTCTAAGGATGATCTTCGTGACTCCACAGTTAAAGCATTAATCAAGTAAATCATGCAATGATGAGTAGCAGTTAAGATTCCTGCTTTAAACCGCTTATTACCTATAGTGTGCATAACTTTAATTGCATTGAACTGCTTATTACTACCTAGTGTGTATAACTTAAATAAATTGTAAAATAATGACAGCCGTACGGGTCCATCTTGAAGGTTAAGCTGCGCTAAGAGATACGCGGCTCTGGAACCCAAAGGGCAAGGAAGGAACATGGATGGGTTTTAGTCAGTACAAGTCTGACACTCCATTCCGCTCTGCTCAGAGCGGGAGAAGTCATTTGATTATTTCCAATCCGAAAAAAAAAATGGTTAAGCTGCGCTTGCAAAGGTCGGATGGGTGACCATCCATGACATACCGAGTTTTTATCGTGTCTCGTAAATTGCGAAGATGATGAACGCATTTGTAGTCCTAGTCGTTTAGAAGATCATTCATTTGAATTGGACCATGTCTGGAAACCTTCCGGTTACGGAGATATTGGAGGACTAAATTCCAAATTTACGGGTTTTCCTTTTGCAATAACACAAGATTTTAATGGGGAAGCGCCAAGGTAGCCCGTAAAACTAAAATTATCTTACGTTTCTTGCAATTTGCAGGTCAGTGTCAGGCCTTTTTTATATTTTTATTTTCCGGATGGGAAATCATCAAATGACTCCTCCCGCTCTGGGCGGAGCGGAAGGGAGTGTCAGACTTGTATTGACTTAAACTCATCCATGTTCCTTCCTTACCATTTGTGTTCGAGGGCCACGGTGTCTCTTTCGAACTGTCACGCAGCCCTGGCAGGCATAGGCCCTTGCGGGCCTCTCCCTGTTTGCTGACATCTCTTTGAAGCGCGCGCGGAAAACGAACGCGCCGTCAACACGGCCTGTCGTCATAAGACGGACGGACGGATTTTGCTAACCTGGCGTTGCCACCTATTTTAAAGACATCCATGACCGCTGTACTGTTGCTTGTTGTATTAAACGTAATGTTTTGTGCTCTACCGTTGCAGATCTTAACTTAAGATCAGATCGGTTGATAATGTGTAATAACAAGATTTAAATAATAATAATACTGTCTATGTAAAAACGTGTTTTTCCTCTCGTGAGCAACAGAATATGTAACACTGCACGTGTTTTATAATATGGCGCAGTTCTAGACTAATACCTGTTTATTTCTCAATTTTTAAATGATAAGGTAAGTAGGTATGCAATAATGGAAAATTAATTCTTTTCTCACAAGTAGTTACCAAACAACGAAAGAAAAATCTTCTCTTGTAACCGGTTACAAAAAGTTACAGATATGGAAAAATAATTCTTCTCTCACAACTGGTTACCAAACAGCGAAAGAAAAATCTTCTCTTGTAACTGGTTAGTTAATTTTAGTTACCAAAGTGGACGAAGGGATTATAAAGGGTGTAATCAGACTCTGAACGAAGCCGAAAGGCACTTGTTCTCCCCGTCATTGCGATTTTTTTTTTGTTCTAGATCATTTTCTATCATCTATTCATCGTTCTAGTTACGGAGATATTAGGGGTCAAAGTTTCAACGTTTTCACAAGTTTTTTTTAAATACATGTTTTTAATGTATTTTGTTACTTTAACAGACCTTCACGACCTCCGTACTATTTAATCCATCCATCAGCACAATGTTTTGAATGCGTAACATTGCGTTCTACCGTAAAAAATGATATTTGACCCCAAAAAAAAAAGTCGTTTCCCAGAAAAAAAAATTGCGTAAAGTTACTTAGTTTGATGTAAATAATGAAGAGTCTGTTTACACCCTGTATGTATCAGTAGCGAAGGGTCAATTTTTGTAAAGGCTCCTCCTACACACAGTGCCGGCGGCAATACCGGCCGGCCGGGCCGCTGGCAGACCGGCGGGTATTCGAGCCGCCGGGCTTGCCGCTTGCCGCACACACGAGCCGCCGGCATGGCATGTTTATTATATTTCTTGTTTATTTTATACGGCATGGGCGGCTTGCAAATGTCGGCGGCATGACCCGCCGGCACTGCCGCCGCGCCGGCACTGTGTGTAGGAGTCAAGCTGTAGTGCATATCTTTAATGTGATTATAATATTTTTCTATAGAATACTGACTGCCAGTTTTAAATCGGTAGGAATCGAGTTGTATGGAACCTTCGCCACAGATATGTATTATAATGCACATCAGTTTTTGGTATCACAGGGTTTTATTGAATACTGATTAATTAATGGAGTTTTGTTAATGGCTGTCTCGTTGGTCTATTGGTCGCAAGCGCGAGTTCTGTGACTTCTTTCCTGGGTTCAATTCCCAGGTTAGGCAAAGTGTTATTGGGTTATTCCATCAGGAATTTCTCAGATAAGTGGAAATTATGTTTTTTGTACTCTTCCGCTATTCTTTTCTGATTAATTTATTTGCGGGATCCAAGACAGTTAAACTGTTTCACTGGGACTTCATCGAGCTTCATTTTCTCGGCGCTTTTCTGGTGGTCGCCACTGTTGACTCTGGCGCATAGGAGATGCAGTGGTTGGTGGATGCCGGTGGGCTTGTTTCACATATATAGTTTTAGCTGTCGGATTAGCATGCCTTTTTTTAGGTAGGTATACAAGTTAGCATGCAGCTAACGTAATCTAGCATTTTAATCAGTAAAATTCAAGGTTTCTAAGACATCACCGTTTAAATTTCAGATGACTAGCGTTGGGTAATGGATGTTTGGTTCAAAACGGGGGATTTTGGGCGAATTTTGTTTAGAATTTACCTTATGAACCATTTTGTACGCGGTGTGCGCGTGCGTCGCTGTTTAGACTACTGATCAACCGCGGCTTTGTGTCAATGACATGATGTGATCTAATCTTATTTAATGGTAAGTTTGCGGTTAAGAAAAAAAAACGGTAAACGAGTGAGTTTATCACTGCTGAGCTCAGAACTGTTGGAAAACATCGTGAGGAAACCGTCTTGTTCTAGAACCAAAGATTCGAAGATATTCAAGGTGTAAACGAACTCTTCACGAAGCCGTCAACCAAGCATTCTGTACATCAAACTAAGTAACTCTACGCAAAAATTATTGCTGGGAATCGACTTCTTTTTTTGGGGTGAAATATCTTGTTTTACTTATAACATAACATCACGCCTGTAATCCCCGTAGGGTTAGGCAGAAATGTACCTAATAGTACACCCACATTCCGCCAGTTATGTTTAAGTCCTATGTACAAGGGGGCGAGCCTCTTGCCATCAACCGGGCACAAAAATTCAGACTACTGTTACTGGGAAATTCCTGATGGAAAAACCCACTAGCACTTTGCCCGACCTGGGAATCGAACCCAGGACCTCATGCTCAGCAGTCGCGCTTGCGACCACTAGACCAACGAGGCAGTTTACTTATAGTAAAGTTATAATATTTAAAAACAGTACAAAAAACTTTGACCCCCAATATTGCGTAACTAAATGATTTCCAGACATAGCTTAGAACAAAAAATTATCGCAATAACGGGGAGGACAAGTACTTTTTTATACCCATTATATCATGCACCAACCAACATTGGGCCCGCGTGATGGATTATGGCCCATCCTCTGACAGCGGCTTGCAGTTTTTTTTCTTATGAGTTATTTTTTAGGAGATTGACATCTGATAGTGTAGATCATACCATTGTTGTACTAAAGTTGCCTGTTGGATTTTCCAAAACGAACTCGGCTTTGTTATTTAGCTTAGTTTTTTTAAATAAAAAACATGTTACTGTTTTTATTATCGTATTTAAACAGGTAAAATCTAAAGTATATTGGTCAAATGTGTTATTTAAATAGATAGTAATCTGTTTATTACTTTGACCGAGTTTTTTATATATTTTCTGCATTAATTAAAAAAAAAAAAAATTGTGCACAGTAACCATAAATTTTTTGACACCCTGTAATTATTTTTCCCTTTTAATACTTATACATATTTTTATTATTACTAGAAGTCTATTTATAGTTTATTAACGTACGCATAGTAAATAATAATAAAAAGCCATCTACAATGAACAAATGCAGAAAGAAAGCCATTAAGTAGGTACTAATAGGTAGACATACGGGGAACAGCGTTAACAATTAAAAATTAATGTGTTATTTATTACAATCATTACCTATATAAAAAAAAGACATGTAAATTAATCAGATCCGTTTGTAAGTGGGTAATATAAAGTCATTAGGTAATTCTATATTAGCTGATGATTTCTGAGTCATTTCTAGGTTTATTAATGATGTCAGTTCCGTGATATATTAATGACTGAGTTATCATTAATGATAAATGATGAATGAAGACTTATCCCCGTTTTATATATTACATTTATGCTTCTGCCATAAAGACCACATGTTAAAAAAGAAAAAAAATCTAACCAGTCTATATCAACAGAGGTATAAATGTAGCTTTTTCCTTTTAGCAAAACTGGTTTTCCTAAAATTATTACTATCGAAAAACAATTTGATTCAAAAAAATCAAAAGTACAAATACCTTTATAAAAACGTTAACTTTGACTTTTTATAAAAGGTGAACCGGCAGAAAATAATTTAAAATTTTAACCATCATCTTTTTTTCACGTCTGTTTTTTATTTTTAAAATTCCAATTCAAATAATCATTACTTTATATTTTAAACCTGCACTTAAAAATAGGTATTAAAGCGTTTAGAGCTTTAGATGATAGACTATTATTTTTAACCGACGAAAAAGAGGAAGAGTTTCTCCAGCCAACGTTTTTGTTTTTAATTATTTTTTCAATAAAAATTCTTGTTTCCATTATTGATGTAAAATAATAAAACTTAGAAACAATAATATCTGGTTTCAATAAACTGGTTCTCTATTGTTTAAATTTTCCAGAAAAGTCATGTTTTTTTTTTAAATATTTTTAAATTTTTGACATATCGTATGGTGATTTTTCTTTATTAACATCATAAACGCGCAGATAGGCTTTTAAATAATTAATTATGTTTTGATCTTGATCTGAATTAAATACCGGTATTTTTGTATTAAGGAAGGGAGTGACGTCGTTGTTGAACTACTAAACTTAACTAAACTATGCCAAGTTAATCTATCAATAAAATACGGTATAGTTTGAGACACGGACTTTTAATAAGAACATGGTTAATGGCTATACAAAAAATAACAGCGGTTTCATACATTAGGCCGTGTCGATTCCAGTTTTTAATCTACGAAAGAAGGAGGATGTTGTCAATTCGAAACGTTAAAGTTTTTTTTTTTAAATATTTTTTTGATATAGTATGAACAATTGACTACGTGTAACTTTTTATAATTTAAACTTTTTGTTTTGTCCTGTGCGAGACAACTAAAAACTTTTTCTCTTTTCCTCTTCTAAAATATGGTTGTTTTTATTTTTTAAATAGTCAAAAAAGTGTCTACTTACTATTCATGGTGAATGTTTCGGTCATGGTGTCCGTCATGTACTGTACGTAATTTTTAAATTACAGTGAAACTTCAAAACAATGAAAAAGAAAAAGCTTAGGTCAATAATGTTGAAAGTGGTAGTAAACAAAAGGTTTTGAAAGCGATTGTGACCCGACATTCTTTCAGCGTTAACTATAGTTAAAAATGTATTGAATTGACATAAGCTACCGAATAGTTTAGTCACCATCACCATCTGCGTAACCTTTTTCCAACTATGTTGGGGTCGGTGTCCAGTCTGGATGCAGCTGAATACCAGTATTTTACAACTTCCTATCTGACCTCCACAACCCAATAAGTACTTTGTAATACGATACCCCTTGGCAAGACTGGTTGTCAGACTTTCGGGCCACAGACAACCTGTTACGACTGTCAAAGATCTACAAATGCCAGCCCGGACTAACGGCTTAACGTGCTTTCCGAGGCACGGAGAAAACTCGGTATAACCTAAAGATCGACCTAAGCGGCTGTTATTATTTAGCCACGGGCTCCTCATAGTTAAGCTTATCTAGAAAATTGTAGACATAAGAATCACTTTGCAATTGTCACTTGTCAACTTCAAGAGAGAACTTGTCCTATAGTTAACTTAAAAACAAAACAAAAAAAAATACATTAAAAAAAAAAACAATTAAATCCAATAAAAAAAAAAAAATGTGTGCGTGTAAACGCACACATTTTTTTTTTTTTTATTGGTTCCTTTACGCGCGATTGAAGTAAAACTTCTTTTTCTTTTATTATTATTTATTGATGAAAGAGTAAAATGTTCCTGGGACTCTGCCATTTCATTTAATATTCACTATTTCATTTTATATTCTATTTAAAATTCATTAATATCACTTTCATATTTTATAAATATTTTCTTTTGTTAAATAAAATAATTGAGAGTAGCAAATTGAAGGTTAGATCAGCACATGTCAATATAATCTTGTTATTGAATATTATAGAATGTCGCAATCGTCAGAAAATTTATTATAAATTTACTTATTTTAAAAGTAATAAATAAACAAGTATATTTAGAGATTTTCAAAAAAATTTGCTATTTAAAATAATGTTTTTAAAACTGTTGAATTTTTCATTCACTTTGCTATTCACAATTGATCCGTTTGAAAATTTGGAAATAAATAATCCTAATTGATTATGATATTTGCCACTAGCTGGCGTATAAGTCAAGAAGCGTGGAGTATATGACATATACTTACGAACAATCAGAATTATTAATTTTAAATGGCGGAACCTACACAGACTAAAGTAAGCGTTACTTCCGTCAGAAAAAAAATCTGAGTTACTCCCTAGTCGCGCCTAAAGAAGTTTTACTTTAAAAAATATTCTTGTAGATCACAGATAGGTGCCATTCAATTATATTTTATTAAGGTAGATTGTCATTATGACATGGTTATGCTCAAGCATAACCATATGAAGTTTTCCAAAATATGTTGTAAACTGATGAAGATTTAGAAATTAGCAATAATTTGTTTATTTAAATTATAGTGATTTCTAGTTTTTTGTCTTGATGGATTTAACTGTTATGGCTAAAAATATTTCCATGGGATGTAGGCCATGAATGCCATGATAATTTATTTAAATACAAGCCGTGTGTTCAATGGGATTTCCCATAAGAAAAATGACACACATCCTTACAAACTTTCTCGTTTTTAAACAACTTAAGGGGACCAATTTTTTAATAGTACTTTCTAACTGTTGTTCACCTACGTAATAATATAATATACAAGGTGCAACATAAAGCAAGACCTCGCATGTGGTCACCCAGAACATAAAACTGAACCGTTTTTCTTACTTTTGGTAATAACTTTTTAATTTAATAACTTTTTTTTTCGATTTACCATACATGTTCATCAGCTAATCGCATCAATTCCTATAGAAAGTTCAACATAGTTTTTGCGAACTTCAAGAACTCGTAGAACACAAATAATTGCTAAGTTTCATAGTCCAAGACACCAAACGAGAGGTATTGCGTTTATGATGTTACGCCTTTTTAGATAAAAAAAAACTTTTCTGCAGAAGTTGAGGGTGATAGTGAAATAATAAATTTTAAAATTTCTTTGTAAATTAACAGATATACCTAATCATTGATGGTCAAAAATGATTTATCTATTGTTGCAGAACGGAAACTGCACTACAATTTGTTGCATAATTGTCAGTCAACTCCAAGAAGCATGCACATCGTCATCTTCGGCAATTACTTTTAAATCACAAAATTCAAATACCTTTACTTCCACATTTCAAGAAGAATTTACTTGTCATTCATACCCTCATGGCTGATTACGCATTATTACAGTACTGAACACAATAACATCGGAGTAAGCAAATAAAACGTATTGCTGTTCTCAGCTCACATGTCAAGGGAATGACAGTTCATTGCACTCTTGCATTTGTTACGAGACTGTAAATAATTAGCTTGTGGGGTGTTGGAGATAGCTGGAGGGTATTGGAGATTCCAAGTGTGAACTGTCGAGTTGAACTGTATTTCTTTCTATCATCATTAGCATCTTGCTGCCCTTGTCCCATTCTATTTGGGATCGGCACAATACGTTCCCTCCGGAGCAACTGGACAGATTCTCAGCTGGACAGTTTCGCAGTTGGACTTATTCTCAGCTGGACAGTGTTGCTGCTGGATAGATTTCTGGACCTACTACAGTCATGAGAAAATAAGACAGACAGCTCTTCCAAAATTCTAAATATCCTTAGACTTATTTGGTAAAAGAATAAACAGTACTGGTACAAACTACGTCTTCTTCTTCCATCTTCATTTTTTTCAAATTCAACTGTATTTCTTTCCATACTTACATATTATTTTTCTTATTGTATACTAGCACTTCGCCCGCGACTTCATCCGCAAAAATTGTGATAGCTCCACTAATTTGCATGATATAAATATAATTTATAGCCTATGTTACTCTCTGATAATTAAGCTTTTAGCTAAAACGGTTAAAATCGGTCCAGTCGGAGCTTATTCGGTACGAACAAACAAACCAAAAAATCTTTTCTCTTAATAATATTAGTATAGAAAATCAGGTTCTTTAAACCTAACAGAGAAATGTGTTGATCGAGAGTTTGTTTCTCCATTTCTTCTGCTAGCTAAAACACTAGGAAGTGGCGAAAGGTGGGCGTTTTGGAAGACTCTCTTGTAAACTTTACTATAAAGTTCATAAAGGACGTGTTTCATTCGCTTTGACTTTTGATTTTGATTGCGGTGCTAACAATAGGGCGGTTTACCAAAAAAAAAGTGTGTGTGTGTACTTATGTACACGCGTTAGAAGTTATACTTCTTTTTAAAAAAAATTATCTGTCGCCTTATCTCAGCCAGCAGTAGATTAAAAATAAAAAACCTAGGCTTGTCAATATCTGACACTAAGCTAACTTCAGGGTGTATGTTGACTAGCTAACTTCATACTGTTAATTTTGTGTCACAGATGCGCGCGCATCTTAAAATTTCACTCTCATCATTTTTTCATAACGCGCCTAAAGAAGTATAACTTCAAAAATAATTAGTCCATAAAATAGTCGACACGTATTTTTTCTTTTTTCACATAAACAAAAAATGAAGACGATACTGTATCGACTTTATTTTTTGCGTCGAACACTCGTATGACCTCACAATGTCAGTACACTTTTTACCTGCAAAGTGACGTCGCAAGCCTACTCATGATCTTTGATGCGTTTTATCTTCGTCAATTTTTATTGACTTGATAAAACAAAAAATACGTATCCAATAGTTTTCGATAATCTAACTGACAGACTAAATAGAATTATATTTTTTACTCTGGAAACATCCTTACTTTAAAGAAAAGTTTGGGAACTGAATTACTTACAAAACCGAATAAATGGAGTTTGCTTCGAATTCAGAGTTTAATCTGTTACTAGTTCAGACAATTATAAAAAAAAAACTTAAAAAAAAATTACTTTGGTTTGGTTCATTGACTTTTTTGCCACAAACTTCCAAAACTAAAGTTATTTTTCACTTTTTAATGTTGTTTTTGGAAGTCGGTTATTTTTTTCGCAAAATAGTTTTTATTTTAACCTTTTTAGTTGTGGTATCTCACACAAATCCTTATCAAGTATCAATTTTACGTTGTAACTAGTAATCCACATAGACGATTAAGAAGAAAAATTGCATAATTATTATAAAGGACTAGCTGACGTCACGCGGTTTGCCCCGCGTAGTTCCTGTTCCCGTTTCGCTGATAATGTAGGCTATCCATTGCTAAAATAATTTTTCAAATCGGTCCAGTAGTTTTTAAGTTTATTCTTTACATACAAAAATACCTCTTTATAATATTATAGTATAGAAGATATCTATAATATCTTAAAGCACATAAGCAAAGTTGATAACATTTATATGGGGGTACCGCGTGGCCTTTCCCTACCAAAATAATCATTCAAATGGGACCAGTAATCACGGAAGAATCGGTGAACATAGATGAAAAAAAAAGGAGGTGGTGGAATACATAACCTCCTTCTTTTTAAAAGTCGGTTAAAACAAAAATGAATCGAAATTCTGTCGCACATTGATAAATGGCTAACGTTTACATTAACAAATGACAAACGTTTTGTAAAGTGCGAACATAGCAAATATTTCCAGAAGTAATTCATTTGTCGCCTATTAGAATTGTTACTAGGTAGTAAAAACTGGCCAAGTGCGAGTCGGACTCGCGCACGAAGGGTTCCGTACCATAAAACACATTTATTGTATGGGAGCCCCTTTTAATTATCAAATAATTAATTATTTGTTAATATAGCGGCAACAGAAATACATCAGTTGTGAAAAATTCAACTGTCTAGCTATCACGGTTCATGAGATACAGCCTGGTGACAGACAGACGGATGGACAGCGGAGTATTAGTAATAGGGTCCCGTTTTACCTTTTGGGTACGGAACCCTAAAAATGAAATATGACCGCAGGTGATCGTTTTGAAACAGATGTAGGTCAGCGGAACTTGAATTTTGCTGATTTTATTAAATCACATACGTTTTTATTGAATGGATAAATAATCGTGAGTTTTTCGAACGCCTAAGTACGTATGCACCTATATAATCCGTAATGATATCCAGTATTTTAAGTCACAGCATAATGATTTCCAGCAGTTGAATATATCAGTCAGTATTTAGGTATAAACCTACTTTTGAATACAGCATCATCATATTTTTCAGAGTCATTTTATAGTGTTTCATTTGATTCCTTCGAACTTCTACCACTTAGTACGTCATTATACCGTCTTGAGTGGTATAAAATCGTATTCATACGCTGAAATCTGAAAATATTCACCCGATATTTCAGACATGCTCCTCTACAAGAGCAAGCCAGGTTAAACCGAAAGCCTAACTTTATACCTATTATTCTATATACCTAGATGCATACAATTCAATTTCAATCATCCTTTTAGCGGCCATACATTCTAATCCATAGAAGTAACGAAGAAGATCGATAATGTTGCTTAATACAAAAATAGATCTATATTAAAATGATTAAGGGCTAAGTTATTATTCTCCTGCCCTTATCCCAATTTATTTGAGGTCGGCGCACCATGTCTTCTTCTTCCATCATCATCAGCCTTTTTAATATTCCCACTGCTGGGACACTGGCCTCCTCTCTATGAGAGGTAATGGGCTATAATCCACCACGCGGGCCTAGTGCGGATTGGTAGATCACACATGTCTTCGAATTTTTGGTTCTAGGACATGCCGGTTTCCTCACGATGTTTTCCTTCACCGTTTTTGAGAGCAGGGGTGATGAAATAAATTACACAAAGTAATGCGCCTGCCTGGGTTCGAACACACGACTTACTGTTCGTAAGTCGGGGTCGCTACCACTGGGCCACCACTGCTCTCCAAAGCTGCTCTTCTTCCATACTTTACTTCCTCTATTACTCGTCATCTCAGCAGTCACCTCCTTTCTAGCTATATCATCCTTCACACAGTCCGTCTATCGTTTCTTTGGTCTTCCTCTATTCACCATCCACATTCTTTCTGAAAGCTTTTCTTACGACATATTCTTCATTACTCCGTATCACTCGTCCATATTATATGTCCATATCATATTAAGGGCTAAATAAGGTACTAAATTCAAAACACGTGTATTTTCTACAAATAAATATCTAAAGCTTTGACCTAGACATTCATCAGTCAATTATGTTTACATTTGGGTATCTGAAGTATTACGAAACTCCTTTGTATAGTAATCCACTTTCATTCATGACGAGTGTCCTTGAAGTATTTTGGGTGACCTTTTCTTTGAGAACGAAAGTTTAGTTGTATGTATAATTTTGTTTTTTTTTTTTGATAAAAGTATGGAATCGCTCTTAATTTATGTTATTCATAATAATATCACACCAGTTTTTAAAGGTTACAGAGAGGTGAACTTAATAGAACACCCACGTATTTTATTTTCTAAAAATAGTAGCGATTTGATTATATGGAACAATAAATTAAAGAGTTGGATGCATTGACATCCAACGTGGCAATGCTGCCAGCCTTCTGAGCACTTTTCCTGTTGACAGCGATGTAGACGAATTTTTAGATGCCCTCCCTGTAATTGTTTTCCCATTTGTAGTTAGTAAATAAATTAAATTAAATCTCGTATAATATTGTAAATAGAGATCAATAGATCATAAAAAAATATAGTGTTAATGTATTTCACATTGGCATTTTTTCTCAAAATTGAATTTTTGCGGAATAAAACACGCGTCTTATGAGATGAACTGCGCTCGACCGAATTCAATAAATATTGTCATAATTGTAATATTCACGAATAATCGGACCTTATTTATAACGCAATTTAATAATAATAAAAAGTATATAAAATTAATCGGAAAATGTTAAAGAAAAAGGGACGGCTATCAACCACCGGACGCACCGGCCGACATATTTCACATGCGGATATCATTTTCGGATATAGATTATTTCTAATCATTAGATAGTATTGCAAAAGTCCTTATTAATAATCACTCCATTAAAATTGCACTACGCATTTTTTGTATATGAATAAATTAAGTTTAATCAAAAGCTACCCTACAAAAAAAATGTTAACAAAAATAAGTAAATATTTACTTTTCAAGGCCCACAGCTCCAGCCGGTCCAAGCTGTCGATATACTGCTGGCTATCCCGTCGGCACTGCTCGCTCGTCCCGTTGCTAGGTACCACAATTTTCGGGAACTTCTCCCACATATCCACAATATTAAAACGTCCACTTTCATCGTAACTTTCGTTTTTCGCGGCTAATTTTAATATAGTCCCATTTAGAATTGAGTCTGTAAGTAAACTTTTGTCTGGAAGTGTCAATTCGATACACTCCCGCGCAGTGACGGTTGCGATCGCGAGGAGCAAGATAGCGCATGCGCGCGGCGCCATGTTGTTACACTGTATGACGGGCAGCGCTCGATTCGCGGGTATATCTGAACCGATCTGAACGAATGTACTTGTCACTATAACCCAGCGGATAGGACAATAGCGTTGAGTAATTTTTTTATAAATATATAATTAATCAACTTGGGATTTTTGATTAGTTAATTCATTAATTTGTTAGGTCGTTTTGTGACCTAAGCTTAATGTGAGATATCATTTGTTTTGTTTATGACGTGTGTTGGTAGTGGGTGAGTCGGAGATTTTGTTGTCGTCACTTGATGGCTCGTAACTCCGCTTACGGTATATTGTGACGTAATGATGATAAAGAATATGACATTGAATTGTTGATACTTACATAAGGTGTGGCGGTGGTTGTCAAAAACAACAGTTCTTTTGGTGTTTACTATATGTAGGTGATAGCACTTACAATGAACTCTGGAGGTCGTTTTCTGTTTAAGCCTCATTAGATTAGACATCATTAGATAATTATAATAATTACTTAGGCGGTGTTTAAAAATTACTTAATATTTTTTTGCGTAAATTATTTTTTAAAAGGTAATTAATAACCTTCTCCAATTACAGATAGGCCCCTGCATTGATCTCGTGCCCGTCTTCTTAAAAATAAAAAGGTAGTTTGGTTGCAAAACGAAATGCTTATTTGATTTAACTACAAAAATAGTGACAACTCTTGTACTAAAGGTGTTTTTGAACTGTCAGCGATAAAAAATATTAGTGACGAAAAAACATTTAGCATAATCAGCCTAAATGTTCCCATAGCTGGGACTCACAGAGGGAATGGATTATAATCCACCACGCAACCCCAGTGCGGGTTGGTAGATGTCACATGTCTTCGAATTTTTGGTTCTAAGACATGCCGGTTTCCTCAAAATGTTTTCCTTCACCGTTTTGAGAGCAGTGGTGATGAAATAAATTACACAAAGTAATGCGCCTGCCTGGGTTCGAACCGACGCTTACTGCTCGCAAGTCGGGGCCGCAACCACTGGGCCACCGCTGCTCTAAAAAAAAAACATTTGTGACTTGATTATTATCATTCTTTAATACACTTGATGCACACAAGTAAAAATAAACTGTACAAAGCCCGAGGCATTTTCTACCAGACGACCTTAAGGTGATTCAGGTACAAACTATGGCACATGTAACATAAAATATAAATAACATACTATCACGCTTGTTGTTCCCGAAGGGTTAGTCAGACGTGTACCTAATAGTACATCCATATTTCGCCAGTTATGTTTAAGTCCCATGTAATAGGGTGCAAGTCTATTGCCATCAACCGGGCGCAAATCCAGATTCCGTGGCTGCTACTGAGAAACTGATGGACCCAATAACAATTTGCTCAAACTGGGAATCGAACCCACGACATCATGTTCAGCAGTCGTTTGCGACCACTTGACCAACGAGACAGTCAATATAAATAACTGTAAAATAAATAAGAAAAAATCCAAGAGTAAATAAAAAAATATTTAAGAGTTTATTTATTTATTGAAATTTCATGTACTATTAAAAAAAACCGTACGAAGAGTGATGCAGAGATCAAACGACTTATATTTACTAACACTAGTGTAGTAAAGTATTTGACATTGATGTTAGTAACAAGTGATTAGCATGGAGTTACGATTTTCGAGGACGTTCTCACAATTTTGTTTGTTTAAAGTTTAGTACGCTACTATCAACATAGCAGTTATTTCTTGGTTCAAGATTTGGATTAGGCGAAAATATGGCAAGCTTCAGGGCACACCCTTTTTTTTTGTCGGATGAGAAAACTGCTCCTGCTCTGGGCGGAGCAGAAGGGAGTGTCAGACTTGTACTGACTAAAACCCTTCCATGTTCCTTCCTTGCCCTTTGTGTTCAGGGGCGCGGTATCTCTTTCGAACAGTCCCGCAGCCCTGGCTCGGGGGCATGCCCTTACTTTACCTGTTTATTAAAATTCATTGCCTGATTTAAGTTCAATTACGAGACATTCACGTGCAATTTTATGAAGGAAATCATCGTGAGGAATACGTACTCAAACTCAAAAGTATTTATTTCAATTAGACCATTATAGGCACTTTTGAATGTCAGATAAACAAAGAAGGCTAAGCTACAGTCACAGACACAAGGAATAATAACTTGTGAAAGTACTGCAGTTGCCCATTCCAAAGCGTAGATCTCTATGGAGAAAAATGGGCAAGAAACTCCATGGACACTTTTCTATCATAAATATTTTTACATAATCTTGGTTCCATGATTCAACATGCCCAATTATTACTACTATAACTACAAGAGCTTTGCAATTACGTACACAACGAACAATTTTATGAGGAGAGGAATCCAGTATGTCCTGGAACTAAAAAAAATTAAGACGAAGAATGTGACATCCACCAGCTTGCACTGGGCCTCCGTGATGGATATCTGCCCACTGCCTCTCATAGAGAGGAGGCCCGTGTCCCAGCAGTGGGAACATTTTTTTTAGATTATGTTATGCTTTTCTAGGATTCGTTAGTCTCGTGGGCGCAAACACGACTGCTGAGCGTGAGGTCCGGGATCGATTTCCAGATCGAGCAAAGTGTTATTGGGTGTTTCTATCGAGAATATCGCAGTAGCAGTCACGGAGCCTGGATTGTGTCCGATTGACGGCAATAGGCTCGCCCCCTTAAATTTAAAATATAACTGGCGAAATATCGGATTACTGTAAGTATTAGCTGCACTGCATCTGCCTAATTCCGTATTATAAGCGTGATGTTATGTGTAGGGTTCGAGTATGCATTGCACAACTCATGAATCATTTGAAAAGCGCTAATGAGTCATTTATATAATCATGATGTAGCTAAATCATCACAAGTTGGATGACTTAGTCTTATTAACGTTTTTTCTCAAAATATCACATACAGGTTTTTGTTTCACAAAATCTTTGATGCTTTGAAAATCGTCCTAATAACTATTACTAACTTATAACGATAGTATTTTGCGATATAAGTGTCAATTTTTACGTCAATATTTACTTCGCTTGGCTGAGACCTGAAAAAAAAACAGGGTGTAAACGGACTCTTCACGAAGCCTTCAATCAAGCATTATGTACAGAACACACAAACTAAGTAACTACGCAAAAATTATTGCTGGGAAATGACTTTTTTTTGGGGTAAAAAATCACGTTTTACGGTAGGACTCAATGTAACGCATCTAATAAAAAAACTTGTGAAAAAGTTGGAACTTTGATCCCCAATATCTCCGTAACTAGAAGGTTCCCAGGTATGGTCTAGAACAAAAATAAAATCGCAATGGCGCGCGAGGAGAACAAGTGCCTTTCGGCTTCGTTAGGACTCTTTTTACACCTTTTATTTACACAATGAAAGAAAAGGTTCTAAGGCAGGTGATGATAATGGATGACTTGCTAAGTTTTGACTAAACTGGAACTAACTAATTTCATCTAAGTAGTAACCTAATCTTCTTACTATATTAATTATCGACAAGACAATTTAATAGCAATAAGCGATAATACTCCACTGTTGGTTGTTGATCGAGTGGTCGTGTTTGAGAGCACGTACCCTGTATACTGTTACGGTTAATTTACTCCTAGTTAACGCGTTATTAGCTTACGGTGTAAATAGATATATTATATACCAGATACTAATGTAACTAGTAAGACGCTAAGACCGCAGACTAAGTTGCTGCTTTATGGCAACAGAAATACATCATCTGTGAAAATTTCAAGTGTCTAGCTATCATATCAAATAATTTACTGTTTTGTTTAAATAATAAAAATATAAATTATTTAATAATTAAAGAGGGCTCCCATACAAGAAACGTGTTTACTTCGGTTTATGTTTTTCGAATAAATGTCTTTTGACTTTTGAAGTCTACCAAGGAGTCAAGTATCATTACAGGAATGTAGTTTCGCGACCAAACAGATACGGCATGGTTCCTTTGGCTTAATAGTTACATTAGTATCTGGTATATAATATATCTATTTACACCGTAAGCTAATAACGCGTTAACTAGGAGTAAATTAACCGTAACAGTATACAGGGTACGTGCTCTCAAACACGACCACTCGATCAACAACCAACAGTGGAGTATTATCGCTTATTGCTATTAAATTGTCTTGTCGATAATTAATATAGTAAGAAGATTAGGTTACTACTTAGATGAAATTAGTTAGTTCCAGTTTAGTCAAAACTTAGCAAGTCATCCATTATCATCACCTGCCTTAGAACCTTTTCTTTCATTGTGTAAATAAAAGGTGTAAAAAGAGTCCTAACGAAGCCGAAAGGCACTTGTTCTCCTCGCCATTACGATTTTATTTTTGTTCTAGACCATACCTGGGAACCTTCTAGTTACGGAGATATTGGGGATCAAAGTTTCAACTTTTTCACAAGTTTTTTTATTAGATGCGTTACATTGAGTCCTACCGTAAAACGTGATTTTTTACCCCAAAAAAAAGTCATTTCCCAGCAATAATTTTTGCGTAGTTACTTAGTTTGTGTGTTCTGTACATAATGCTTGATTGAAGGCTTCGTGAAGAGTCCGTTTACACCCTGTATATATATTTACTCCGTGCGTTCGTGCTAGGCCCACTATTTCCAAATAATTAAAAGATTTTTCTATTCTTTCCTTTTCTTAACAGCCCGCAATCTATCCATACAAAGTAACGATAAATTATCAAATTTTTTTTTTCAGGTCTCAGCCAAGCGAAGTAAATATTGACGTAAAAATTGACACTTATATCGCAAAATACTATCGTTATAAGTTAGTAATAGTTATTAGGACGATTTTCAAAGCATCAAAGATTTTGTGAAACAAAAACCTGTATGTGATATTTTGAGAAAAAACGTTAATAAGACTAAGTCATCCAACTTGTGATGATTTAGCTACATCATGATTATATAAATGACTCATTAGCGCTTTTCAAATGATTCATGAGTTGTGCAATGCATACTCGAACCCTACACATAACATCACGCTTATAATACGGAATTAGGCAGATGCAGTGCAGCTAATACTTACAGTAATCCGATATTTTTCCAATTATATTTTAAATTTAAGGGGGCGAGCCTATTGCCGTCAATCGGACACAATCCAGGCTCCGTGACTGCTACTGCGATATTCTCGATAGAAACACCCAATAACACTTTGCTCGATCTGGAAATCGATCCCGGACCTCACGCTCAGCAGTCGTGTTTGCGCCCACGAGACTAACGAATCCTAGAAAAGCATAACATAATCTAAAAAAAATGTTCCCACTGCTGGGACACGGGCCTCCTCTCTATGAGAGGCAGTGGGCAGATATCCATCACGGAGGCCCAGTGCAAGCTGGTGGATGTCACATTCTTCGTCTTAATTTTTTTTAGTTCCAGGGCATACTGGATTCCTCTCCTCATAAAATTGTTCGTTGTGTACGTAATTGCAAAGCTCTTGTAGTTATAGTAGTAATAATTGGGCATGTTGAATCATGGAACCAAGATTATGTAAAAATATCTTTGATTGAAAAGAGTGTCCATGGAGTTTCTTGCCCATTTTTCTCCATAGAGGTCTACGCTTTGGAATGGGCAACTACAGTACTTTCACAAGTTATTATTCCTTGTGTCTGTGACTGTAGCTTAGCCTTCTTTGTTTTTCTGACATTCAAAAGTGCCTATAATGGTCTAATTGAAATAAATACTTTTGAGTTTGAGTATGTATTCCTCACGATGATTTCCTTCATAAAATTGCACGTGAATGTCTCGTAATTGAACTTAAATCAGGCAATGAATTTTAATAAACAGGTAAAGTAAGGGTATGCCCCCGAGCCAGGGCTGCGGGACTGTTCGAAAGAGATACCGCGCCCCTGAACACAAAGGGCAAGGAAGGAACATGGAAGGGTTTTAGTCAGTACAAGTCTGACACTCCCTTCTGCTCCGCCCAGAGCAGGAGCAGTTTTCTCATCCGACAAAAAAAAAGGGTGTGCCCTGAAGCTTGCCATATTTTTAGATATATTATATACCAGATACTAATGTAACTATTAAGCCAAAGGAACCATGCCGTATCTGTTTGGTCGCGAAACTACATTCCTGTAATGATACTTGACTCCTTGGTAGACTTCAAAAGTCAAAAGACATTTATTCGAAAAACATAAACCGAAGTAAACACGTTTCTTGTATGGGAGCCCTCTTTAATTATTAAATAATTTATATTTTTATTATTTAAACAAAACAGTAAATTATTTGATATGATAGCTAGACACTTGAAATTTTCACAGATGATGTATTTCTGTTGCTGCTTTATGGCAACAGAAATACATCATCTGTGAAAATTTCAACTGTCTAGCTATCATGGTTCATGAGATACAGCCTGGTGACAGACGGACAGCGGAGTCTTAGCAATAGGGTGCTGTTTTACCCTTTGGGTGGGATTTGGGTTGGGAACCCTAAAAATGGAATGAAAATCCTTTTTGAATGTAAAAATTATATAAGCCTATCCACCACAACCGTTACTTTCACCGCTTTCACACTTCTAGGCAACAAATATGTATCCATCTGTTAAGTTCGAAGAAGAACTTCATTCTATTCTTCATCCTTTTATTCGCCTTCCCGGATGATGATGCCAATTACAAGTTTTGTGGATACAAGTTGTCTAGTGAAGACGTTGGCCTAGTCTCTCTCTCAAGATATTTAGCTAGGTCTCATATCTGGAAAAAATCGTTTTCTCTATTTTCACGCGAGCAGAGATCGCTCGCCCAGGTACTGGATCTAAAGTTTTTCAAAAGCACAACAGTGTCTTCCACATGTTTTCAAAAAATCAGAATAGCACACACTCCTGAAAAGCCACACGTCTCTTCGTTATCAAACCCTATTCGCATGGGAAATCATCAAATGACTTCTCCCGGTTGGGGCTGATTCGTAGCCCAGCTGTTTTAATTGGAATTGTTTTTAAGCGGCTGTGTAGGTTAAGTGTTTGCTTGTTTATCATGTGACTGTCATTAGCTGTTGATTTAATTGGGTTTTAGTGGGTCAAATTGCCCGTATTCATCTAGGGGTTTTTTTTTAGGATGGGAAATCATCAAATGACTCCTCCCGCTCTGGGCGGAGCGGAAGGGAGTGTCAGACTTGTACTGACTAAAACCCATCCATGTTCCTTCCTTGGCCTTTGTGTTCCAGGGCCGCGGTATTTCTTTCGAACAGTCCCGCAGCCCTGGTCGGAATTAAACCCTTCACTTAAGGTCCAAAATCGGGGCAACAAAGGCAACATTATTCGGAAATTAATCTCATTTTATGACCACTACAACCAATTCTTATTCAATAAACAAAGCATTCCCTAAACAAAAATCCGGGGTTTATTATTCCGGCTATATGGGCAGTTGGGCGGAGGGCAGAGGAGAATCGGCACTTTAAGGCCAATGTGTCTTTTATAGATAGCCATTTAGGCCCAGAGTGGAATCTATATAGTGGTGATTACGGTAGGGAAGAGCTTAGCTATTATGAGCTAGGGATGGGCGGACTTATTCGAAATCGATTTGGTGGATTGCATAAAATCGACTTTTTATGAAAAATTTCATTTTCGTTTTTTTTTATAACTGTTTTTTGTTTATAACTGTCACAAGCGCGACTGCTGAGCATGAGGACTTGGCTTCGATTCCCGGGTCGGGCAAAGTGTTATTGTGTTTTCCCATCAGGGACTTATCGGAAGCAGCCACGGAGTTCAGATTTCCGCCTGGTTGATGCCAATAGGCTCGCCCCCTATTACATGGGACTTTCACATAACTGGCGAAATGTGCGAGTATACTATTAAGGTACACTTCTGCCGACCCCTTCGGGTATTACAGACGTGATGTTATGATTATTAATTATGTATTTAAAGTTTTGTCGGTTATACAAAATGGTGGTTGAGTTTGTCCCAGGAATAGAAAATTACAGAATTGGCAGCGTCGGCGCGTGTGTTAATTACGTGATGTAGAACTAGCCAAGTGAGAAGACCATGGCAATTCACGTACAGTGCCCTTTAAAGTCGTTCCTAGATCATAAAAATGTTTACTTAATTAATACTTTTGTATAATATGTTGACTTTAAATTAATCATGGTGGCTTATTTAAATTGTAAATAAATCGGACATTGATTTATTTGCGATTGAGGATGCTCTAAAAATATATATCCATAAAGTATTTTAGTTTCTAATAAATAAACTGAAACGAGTTTTGAGTCGTAGTTTTAAAGAATCCAAAATCTATCTATTTAATATCAATTTTTACCGATGTTCCAGAAATCGATTTGATTCACATCACTAATATAGGCGACCCTAATATTTTTGGCTATTGTGTGGACAAATATCAAGGGCTCAGATATTATCGTGACATAAAAATATATTTTTATATCCTATCAATATTATTATGGCTCCTGTAATGGGCTGTACTAATTAATTCCCTTAGAAATATTTATGTATTTTCGATTTCACTTTGCTTTTTTATATTTTTTCGTAGAATGTTTCCTACTTTTTATGAATTTCTATTTCACCTTGCCAATGACACTTAAATTTCTTATGAATGGATGGGTATCCAATGGTTCTTTCTATGGGTTATTTGTTCTTTTAATCGAATAGCTTCTGCACGCGGTTTATTTCATCAGTTTCGAGGTGTAAATTTATCGCACGGAAAATACTAACGGAATAAAAAGTACTCTTATTCTATGATCTAACCCAGGTGACAGACAGACAAACCAACAAACAGTTAGACAGAAAAAGGGACATATTTCTTTCGCAATTTTTTATAAGACCTCTCGTGTTATCTGAGCTTAAGGAATATCTACCTACCAAGGCTAGATTTCAGCTTCATTGTAATGATAACAATTAGATTACAATACAAAAATGTCGGAGTTCAAGATTCTGGTGACAATTGCTTTGGCATTGACTGCGGGTTACGAAACAAATACTTGTATCAATTAACATACCTATAGGTACATGCAGGTTTGAGGTGTGCCTGGTAACACTAAACTGTGAAAATTGTGTTTGAGTATAAGATATAAATATTACCTGTCTCGTTGGTCTAGTGGTCACATTCGCGATTGCTGACTATGAGGTCCTGGGATCGATTCCCGGGGCGGGGTAAATTGTTTTTGAGTTTTTTCATCCGGAATTTCTCCGTAGCACCTGCGGAGTCTGTATTAGTACCCGGTTGATGTAATAGGCTCGCCCTATATTACATGGGACATAAAAGTAACTGGCGAAAAGTGGGTGTAGGTATACCTGTGCCTAAGCCTTCGGGGATTACAGGCGTGATGTTATAAATATTTAATAACTTTTGCCCGTGGCTTCGCCTGCCTGCATCTTCTTAGACCAGGGGTTCCAAAACTGTGCGCCGCGGCACCCCGGTGTGCCGTAGAGAGTATAGAGGCGCGCCGTGAGGTGCTTCTGTTTACTATTCTCCGGAAACTAATCTTAAGTATTCGATAGAAATGTAATGAGCTTGTTGTCGCACAAGAGTTAATGTCCATTTTCACGGAAAACCTTTCGTTCGAAGCTCACTTAATGGTGTTTAAAATACGTTGCCGGAGACGATGTAGAAAAATTTTCGTTGATTCAAAATCCTTTCCATACACAAGATACATCAGAATTCACTTAAAACAAGGTCCACGTGTTCCGATTTGGTGGAGTTTTGGATAGTGGTCTAAAATTAATATCAAATTTTAAATTCAAAAACTGAGAAATCGCATTCCTCTTGCAAAATCTTACTTATGTGAAACCGGATTTTCAAATATATTCTTGTGTGTCAACACTGTTATAAAAACGCTTTTTCGACTAGCTAGGGCGCCGAAGAAAAATATTAAACAGCGTAATAAGGGCGCCGCGAACTGAAAATTTTGGGAACCACTGCGCAAGAGCATACAACCGGGATTAAAAATAAATATTTAATATTGGTATAGAAGTCCGGATTATTTATTCCAATGATTATATTATTTTGTATAATTAGTTAGCATTAGCCTACTTTTTGGGTAGTGGACGTTCATCTCTTGTACGCAGCAACTGAGTGGTCGTTTTGATCAGAAAGAGTTACCGAAGGAATTCTCATTCAGACTAACATACAAATAGGTACAAACAAAGCAAGGTAGTCATCGGCAACACCCTAGTCACGCGAGATGCGTCACGTGACTACACTAGAGACTCGTGCGACACTGCGCCACCGGGCGAGGCCGCGCCTGGCACTGACTTATGACGCCCAACAAAGTACGCGCTAACAAGCGCAGAGGAGAAATGCATGGTAGTCGTAGTCGTATGATCGGCAGCGTGCGCGCAGGCGACGGTGACGCGCAGGTGGGGTAGGACTTAGGGCTCGTTTTCGGAGACGCGGCACGTCGTGCGGCGCGACCCGCTTTCAATTCAAACAAATGGCGATGTATGAGAGCGTTTACGGAGAAGCGATTTACGCGCGTTTGCGTTGCTCGCAGATGACACCGCCGCGTCGCACGCGTTGGTGCACGCCCCGCGTCGTCGTAAACAACATCATACATTACCATATGTTTGCGTTTGGGCGTGTGATAATGCGGGCCCCTGCACGCGTCGACTCTCCGTAAACGCAAAAAACGAGCAACTCGCCGCGCGGCGCACCGCCCGACGTGCTCCCCGACGCACCGCGTCTCCGTAAACGAGGCCTTAGGAGCGAGACAAAAAACACGCCATGATCTTAATATTGTATTTATGATTGTTTAGCCTGCCATACCTTTATATTGTTTTATGTTATTATCTAAGAACTGTTTGTTTGATTTTTCTTACTAATATAATTAAATATTTATGCTGTATTGGCTTCCGTACGTTTCTCCACGGGTAACCACTGAAAACCAGCGCTGTGCTGGGGGAGCCCCATTTTTTTTTTTTTTTTCTTTCCGGTGTGGAAAATCCTCATGGATGTCCTCCGCCCTGGGGCGGGCGGAGACGTCTGTCAGACTCGACTGACTAAAAACCACTTTTCCCTTCTCACACTTGCACCGGGGATCATGGGAACTAGTGCGCCTTCCACGATCCCCGGCTAGTGCCGGCCCGCGTCTGCGGGCCTCCTCTTGCCCGCGAGAGGAGTGTGGTGTATTCCCCCCGTGACTTCTAATAGGGGTGCGCGCGGAACACTACGCGCCACCGCCTCGGGTCCAGTTATATGGGGGGCGGCGAACGTGGGGGCCCCCCATAGCACAGCATCATGCTGAGTGGTCGCCGGTTTGTGGCACTCACGACGTGCAAACTGTCAAGTTTTCTTTTTTGTTCTGTTCTGTTGTATTCTAAATGTTTTGTTATGTATGTGTATTATTAATTTTAATTTTGTATGCACATCATATCTTTGCGACAAATAAATGATTTTTCTTTCATTAATCTGATGAAAATCCAGGGTTCTTGAAGTGTCGTCTTAAATGTCCAAGACAAAAAAACAAGTTTTGAATATTTTGGGGGCCTGACTTTATTTTCGTCGTTCAAAAATGCTGAATAATAACCTTATTTGAATAAAAGACTAGATTTTGATTATTTGCATAAATATTTTTTGACTACAATCGTATATTTTGTAAAAAAAACCGGCCAAGTGCGAATCGGATTCGCGCATGAAGGATTCCGTATCATTGTTGTATTTATTTTTTTAATATTTGTTGTAATAGCGGCAACAGAAATACACATTCTGTGAAAATTTCAACTGTCTACTATTACGGATCATGAGATACAGCCCGCTGACAGACAGATGATCGGACAGCATATTTACACCGGAGGCTTAGTAATAGGGTCCCGTTGGTTACGGAACCCTAAAAATGGTGTCTAAAAAAATTGGAGTTTATGAATTATGCATGATATAAAGTCTTAGGCACTTGAAATCTAGTAAATTATCGTAAGAACCAGAAATGAAAGACATTAGAATTAGACATTCGAAAAGTCATTCGTGATAGCAAATATTCGGAGTTCCGTACATCGCGATGATGAACATTCTCAATTACAGAGTTCGTCATAGCATACCTTCTGACTCACTTAAGTCGTACTATGAAACTTTATATATACGGAACATCGGTATTTCAAACTTCGATGTTCAGTAATACAGTCCATCGATGTGGCTGCACATGCACATGTGCGTGTGAACTGAGAGGCCACACATCTAGCAAGCATCAAGATGATGATAAATCTTATACAGGGTGTAAACAGACTCTTCACGAAGCAGTTAACCAAGCATTATGTACATCAAACTACGCAAAAATTATTGCTGGGGACTTTTTTTTTTGGGGTGAAAAATCACGTTTTACGGTAGGACTCAATGTAACGCAAAACATTGTGCAGATGGATGGATTGAATACTACGGGGGTGGTAAAGGTGTTTTAAGTAAAAAAAATACACAAAAACATGTATTAAAAAAAAAAAACTTGTGAAAAAGTTGGAACTTTGACCCCCAATATCTCCGTAACTAGAAGATTCCCAGGTATGGTCTAGAACAAAAAAATGATGACGGGGAGAACAAGTGCCTTTCGGCTTCGTTAAGAGTCTTTTTACACCCTTTATGAGTGCATCTTTTCAGGTTAAATTATAAGCTATAGTCAGTCGGGTCTTCTTCGTCGTCACGAATGATATATGATACCCATAGTTATATAACTAAACTAGCTGTTGCCCGCGACTTCATCCGCGTGACTACCTCCCTGCCAAATTTCAAGTTTGTAGCACAAAAAATTAAGGACTTTCATACAAACTTGCGAGAGACCTAAGACCTCCCTGTTGCAAAATCCGTTCTTACCGCAAGTCTACTAACTATACACTACCTTCCTGCCAAATTTCATCTTTATACGTCAAGCGGTTTTTGATATTTCGTGATGAGTGAGTGAGTGAATGTGCCCTTTCGTTTTTATTTATACAGGGTGTAAACAGACTCTTCACGAAGCCGTCAAACTAGCATTATGTACATCAAACCAAGTTACTTTACGCAAAAATTAGAGCTGGGAAACGACTTTTTTTGCGGGATGAAAAATCACGTTTTACAGTAGGACTCAATGTAACGCACTCAAATCATTGTGCTGATGGATGGATTGAATAGTAAGGGGGTCCTGCAGGTGTTTAAAGTAAAAATCATACATTAAAAACATGTATTTAAAAAAATACTTGTGAAAAAGTTGGAACTTTGACCCCCAATATCTCCGTAACTAGAAGGTTCCCAGGTATGCTCTAGAACAAAAAAATGATCGCAATGACGGGGAGAACAAGTGCCTTTCGGCTTCGTTAAGAGTCTGTTTCAACCCTTTATTTAGATAAACTTCGAACAAAAAGAAGGAGCAGAGGAGCTCGTGGCTAAACAATAACAGCCGCTCGGGTCGATCTTTAGGTTAAGCCGTGCTTGCCTAGGTTGGTCTGTGGATGGGTGACCACCCATTACATACCGAGTTTCCTCCGTGCCTCGGAAAGCACGTTAAGCCGTTGGTCCCGGCTGTCATTTGAAGATCTTTGACAGTCGTTAAAGTAGTCAGTGGCCCAAAAAGTATGACAACCAGTGTTACCAAGGGGTATCGTATTTCCCAGTAGTAACTGGGTTGTGGAGGTCAGATAGGCAGTCGCTCCATGTAAAATACTGGTATTCAGCTGCATCCGGTTAGACTGGAAGCCGACCCCAACATAGTTGGGAAAAGGCTAGGCAGATGATGATGAGATAAACTTCGATCTGGACTCAACCGCATCTATGTCGTAGTTGCTTTGGCCAGGTCTCTTAAAGTGTGGGAGTTGTACAAAGAGCTGATTTGGAGGTGGACCATGGTATCGGATAAGGCTCTGCAGTGACACCCTGCTTCATCGAAATACTCACACCGGACCAAGTTGTACCTGCAGCGGACTTCTGTCAGCCCCGCATGATGGCCAGGTTGTATAGGCTGTACACACACATGCGTAAACTTTTTTACATTATGCTTAAAACACGTGCAGTCATGTTTGGTGTGTTAAGATATATCTAACTTGTTCTCATAATATTAACTAATCTAGACCAGGCTATTATATCAGTCATTACAATAAATTATTAATGTAATGTATTATTTAAATCGGTTTAATTGCCTGATGAATATGCTTATTTTCTGTTTTTTTTTTCTTTTGAGAATGTCATAGCAATAACATGTGTTAATTATTATTTTTCGAGAGCGTTTTTGCCGGGTTCATGGATTATTTTCGTAGGTATATATTTTTTTAGCCTACAAAGTGACGATATTTATTTTAATTTGATGTTGATGTGTAATGGACTTGTGTTTTAAACTTAATCAAAACAATATAATAATTAAAATTAAAAACGGTTATTCATAAATGAACCTTGTACTAAATAACAAACATTATTTCAGTTTCAGTTCT
Organism: Lycophotia porphyrea; assembly: GCA_950005105.1. Taxonomy (NCBI): domain Eukaryota; kingdom Metazoa; phylum Arthropoda; class Insecta; order Lepidoptera; family Noctuidae; genus Lycophotia; species Lycophotia porphyrea. The sequence goes on along the minus strand of OX465392.1, from coordinate 15,281,056 downwards.
CTATTAAATTGTGAACGTAATGACAAAACCAAAATAAAATTATTCTCCCAATAATTATTATAATTTGCGGTATCAATACGCTGAAAGCCACATTTAATAGAATGTAATAACAACTGACTTAATTATGAGCGTAAATTTATTGTAATAATATTATGTATTTATTAATCGAAATAGTATTATTTTAGTCACTGAAGCATATAAAATGCACGCGTTTTTAGGTCTGCTGGTAAATACCTAGGGTTAATTTGCTATGATTGACTCACTGGCTTACTCAGATGTAGCCTAGCCCAAGCCTTGGTGCGGGCTCCCCAGCGACGCCCTGAGCCGAGGCTCGTACCCCACAGCGTGTGGTCGGTACCCTTAGCGTGTGGTCGGTTAGTTTATAAGTTGTATGCCTCTGGCTGGAGGCCTTAAACTCAAGGCATCCACAGGATTAGCCTCATAAGTTGACCCGCGAGACGCCATTACCCAAAAAAAAAAAACAATGTTATATTGAAAACCATTTGATGATTTTTTATTGTATGGTCATTTTTCACCAAGGTGGAACTAGCGAGTTTTGTTATCTTTAAAAACAAAACAATATTATGTTGAAAACCATTTGATGATTTTTTATTGTATATGGTATTTTTTTACCAAGCTTTGGCACAAGCGAGTTTTATTATCATATTATCTATCATTAAAATAGTCGGTGTCTTGGGCTTGCAAGCCGAAACGGAGGGGCTGGGATGAGCTGGACTCCTTCAAAGGAACTGGTTCTAATGTAGACTGAACTGTAAAGAGAATAGGGAATCCTTTCCCTGTACTGGGACATCGCAGGCTTTTTAATTAACCTTGGAACTGGCTAAAGTAAATTAACAGGTATCTTACTGACTTAAAACATTTAAATACAGAGTTAACGGACTTTTCACGAAGCCATCAACCAAGCACACATCAAACTTTAAGCAAAAATTATTGCTGGGAAACGACTTTTTTTTTAGTGGGGTGAAAAATCACGTTTTACGGTAGGACTCAATGTAACGCATTAAGAAACATTGTGCTGATGGATAGATTGAATACGCGTGAAGGTGTTTTAAGTAAAAAAATACATTAAAAACATGTATTTAAAATAAAATAAAACTTATGAAAAAGTTGGATCTTTGACCCCCAAGAGCTCCGTAACTAGAAGGTATGGTCTAGAACAAACCGTATAAACCGTCATTTAGATCAAACCGTAAACACGAAAAACCGCAAAACTCAGGCCGAAACGTTTAACTTTAAGGGGGAGGGTAGCCTGCAAAATACAATTGTTTTAAGTTTTTTTTTGCAATTCGCAACTCAGTGTCAGGCTGTATGTTGAACAAAGTATGATTCGCGACCGTAACAGGTATGTATTTACAGAATTATTCAAGTCAGCAATACAACCCTCTAAGTTCGTTTAATCCCATTGAATGACTTTTTATGGAATATCTAACCTGCAAACGTAAGAAAATTTGAATTTCGCGGGCTACGTCGCTATGTGATACTTAAATTAATATCTAAATATTAGAGCACTATTTGGAAATTCAACTCTCGACGCGAAGCCCAGCGTTGATAATCCAACAATGAACTTTAGGCTTACGGGGTTTATCTTGATAGGTAACTTATACCTAGTCCTTCGTGGAACTCATACGTGACGATGTAATAAGTAATGTCAAGAACACTCAATGACAGGCAATTGAGTCATTGTTCACTCAAATAATGGGTTTAAAGGTTTCTTTTGAACAAGTAGTTCACCTTTGAAGTTCTAAAGGATTAATCATGGTAGGTACTTGGTGGGGGCCTGTAAAAGGGCTAGATTCTAATTAGTTTTTAACCCATCACCACAATATTCACAAACCAAAAACAAAGCTATTCTGGCTCTCTTTAGGACATTGTATCGCAAGATATTTTTATACTATTTTACAGGATGGAAAGTACCTTAAATAATCCACCAGTTTATAAGTGAAATTAAGTAAAACTGTTTCTATCATCAGTTCATCACATCTGTCTGAGCCGGGAATTGAACAGGAACGACTTCGAGAAAAGTACATACGGTATTTTTATTAGGACTTTTATGACTGCCGCGTTGGCCTAGTGGTCGCAACCGCGACTGCTGAGCATGAGGTCCTGGCTTCAATACCCAGGTCGGGCAAAGTGTTATTGGGTTTTTCCATCAGGAATTTCTCATTAGCAGCCTCGGAGTCTGGATTTGTGTCTGGTTGATGGCAATAGGCTTGCCCCCTTTTACATGGGACTTGAACATAACTGGCGAAATGTGGATGTTCTATTAGGTACACCTTTGCCTAATATGCAAACCCATTTAAGAATACAGCATGCATTTTCGTTCTCTTCAATTTCGTTGTATAGCGATGACTTGGCAAAAATAATAAATTTTGAATAAAGTCATTAATAAATCATCAAATCAATGGTTCAAGTTGTTCGTGACAACGAACTATTAGTGAATGACTGATGACTGGACTTGCCATCATGACTGGCAACTCAAAATTAGATGAGCAAGTCCCGTGACACATCTTACAAAATGTACTCAACTCAAAGTGGGACAAAAAAACTCTCACGGAACATTACCCTGCCATTGTCATCGTCATTGTCATCGTCAGATCTTGGTAAGCTCTCTGGTTGGTAGTCGGCCCACAAACTGGTGCAAACTGGTACGTTACGTTACGTCGAAGGACTGGCCAATAGTCGAAGGAGCGAACGAATCCTGGAGTGGAGACCGTGTATCGGCATTGGACGCACCCCAGGCTCGAAAGACCCTTGATCTTAAAAGGCGGTTGGGTCAACGGAGGTCATAGGTTTTTTGGCGCAGTTTGGGAGAAGGTGTGATTGTGTGAGACTGCGTTAGGTTGAGCAGCTGATCATAACATCACGCCTGTAATCTCCGAAGGGTTAGGCAGAGTACCTAAGGCCCACATTTCACCTAATAGGGGCGAGTCTAGCCATCAACCGTGCACAAATCTAGACCTTGTAGCTGCAACTGAGAAATTCCTGATGGAAAACCTAATAACATTTTGCCCGACCCGGGAATCGGACCCATCAGTCGAATCGACCACTCGACCAACGAATTTGGTTTATACCTAATGATAAGTTTTCGATTTTTCAATTATTTCACATATTTTATGCCAGTCCTCGCAATGTGCTCGTATGCATTTCCGATTCGGTAGATATTGCTGTCGGAAGTTCGATAAATGCACTCATTAGCTGCTCCCATTTTAGCATGTTAATAAAAATAAAATTGTTAGCCTTTCCTTCAACCCACTATTTCCTTATGATTTTCAAACGTCATAGTTGGTATTTAGGCAATAATGGTCAACGACCTTGCAAAGGAGCAAAGCGCAGCGTGGGACGGCCACCTGCCAGATAGACCGACGACCTTGTCAAAATTGCAGGGAGTCGCTGAATGCAGGTGGCATTGGACCGGACACGTTGGAAATCGATTGGGGAGGGATATGTTCAGCAGTGGACAGCAACGGGCTGATATGATGATGATGATGAAGAAGAACTTGCAAACACAGGTTAAATAGCTCCTTTAAGAATGGTTATTACTTCTAAGATTTACGATAATAACACACACATTAAAATTAACAAGTATTCTCAAACTAAGATATTAAATGCGCATAGTTTGAACAAAATAAATCTCTTGAATGACTTACAGACGTCTTTGGTTTTCTCGTTTTAGTTTTGTTGCGAATATGATAACGATAGTTTTGTTCCCTAGTGATTTATTATCGAATTTCAAAGTGGTTTTTGTTTAAAATGTGGGTGAACTATTAGCCTGTACATCTCTGCCTAACCCTTGAGGGATTACAGGCACGTTGTTCACGAGACTACACAGAATTGCCTTGTATCAAACGTGTTTTATAGAAGATATAGGCTGAAGTTTAAGGTAACACTCACATTTCACATGCAATAGGACACCAGGCTGTTGCCATCGGCCAACCGCAGATCTAGACCCCTGGCTGCTACAGAAAAATAGGATGTATTTAGTCAGACATATTCGTCTGACTAAATACTTCCTATTTCTTAAGATTTGCTATTAATAATAATGTAAGTCTAACATGAAAACGTTAAAATAGAGTAATAAAATGAGACTTATAGATCAATTCCTGTTCAATAAGGAAGGTGAGGTTAGCATTATTGTGAATAAAAAAATAATCCAATACAAGTATGCTAACAATTAGTTTTGACACTGACTTTGAGTCTTGTTCTCTGAAAGCCAGTTTCTACATCAACAACTTAAGTTATTAGTAAATGTATTAACTAATAGCAGATGTATCATCCAGCAAGTAACAGATAAAATAAAACTAAACAGAGTTGCCACGACACAAACGTCGTAATTTGCCCAAAAAATTGTTGGGAGCTTTTTTTACACATGACAGCACCGCAATGTCAAGTCGTGCCAAAGTCAAAAATGTCAGTTCTGTAAAAATAGGTAAAAACCCACGTCAATGAGTATTTAATCCGATGACTTTGACAATACATTTGCAATATAATAAAAACAATATCTCTCATGTGGTATCTCGCACCATGACACTGACTCACACAGTAACTTTCGTTCTAAGCGTTCTTGAAGTTCGCCAAAAAATGGACTTTCTGTAGGAATTGACGCGATCAGCATGTATGGCACAAACATAAAATAAAAAAAAAAATGGATTTCTAAAAGTCCTATTCAATTTCATTTATTTGCGTTCCACAAGGTAATCACGGTGTTAACAAAAGGCCTAGAGCTAAAAGCCGTTGCAGACCCTGTCAGGGCACAGCAAAGTTTAGTGTTAGAAACATATTGCCTTAAAAATCAAATTCATACGTACAAGCTAACAATTAAAATAAAATATATATAAAAACCAAATAATATATATAATACATTCGCAAAAAAATAAATGTCAATATACTTAAAGTTTACAATTACAATGTCTGTCGAACCGAGCTAAAAAATAAAATAAAATTATACATGAAAAACTAAACAATTACATAGATTTCACAAAACATAATATACAATTAACAAGCATAAAAAACATATAATTCTATTATTTTTAATTATAATCTTTCGTTCACCTTATAATAGCTTTTCTTTAATAAAAATAATTTTAATTTATTAATACAGATGTTGTATTTACATACTTATATTTCTTATTTCTTCCGGTAACTTATTATATATTTTTATGGACATGACACAGGTACTTGAAGAATGAATTTATATCTTAAAGTAATTTTATTTTAGTTTGTATGTCTTCTCTTTTTGACGGAGATCTGTGTGCTTTGTAGTCATACTCGTAGAAAAAAAGTGGTTCAAAATCATGGTCTGGGTCATTACATGAGAAGATATGAGTTTATTATGTTACACCTTGTATGTATAAGTACAGCTTGTGAGTTCGATGATTATTTCAATAGACTATAATTAATAGTAACTGTCGTAATAGTATTAATTGTAATGCCTGTAATGTAATCCCCGAAGGGCAGAGGAAAGGCAAAAGTTTATACACAAAGGCTATGAAGATATTTAAATAAAAATTAAATAAAATCATTTATTTTAGGCAAGATATAAAGATAAATTAATGGCGACAAATTAAGTGCATCCACATTCGCTAGTGCACATTTTTTTTTTGTTTACTTGTTCTGATGATGACTTGTCTTGTTGATCTCGTTTGAAACATTATCAAAATACAAATAAACGATCACCAACCAAAAAACATTTATTATTTAAATTGGTAATTTAATATTATTAACTGATTATGCAAATTGATTCCATAGGTTCGTAGATTTAATTGTCACAAAAGGACTACATACCCTCTCAAAATTTAAGTTCAAAGAAAAATGTTTCCTGTGATGAAGATAATACAGTTGTATATTCGATATAATTTACGTTATATTGTCGAGTCAATAAATTGTTATTAAGGAGACTTTATTATAGTTAAAAATTCACATTTATAGGACAGACATCTTCACTTTACTTCCTTATGGTGACTAACGTATTTTATAACGCTTCTTTTGTAAGGTTTTTGCGCATTTCAACCATGAGGTCATATAGTGAATAAATGATAATAATGAATTTTGTCTAAAAAGAAAAAATATCTACTTGCTTTGTCGAATATCTCTCGAGGCTCTCGTTAGGCAGCTGGGTTAAGGGCTTCATTACTTCTGCACAGTGGATACGGATCATATTGTTAGGAGGTGGCTCTGGCAGAAGCTCTGACTTCCAGTAGCTCGGACCCTGTTCTCGATACCGGTGAGCTATATATTTTTAACTAGCTTATGCCCGCGACTTTGCCAGCGTGGAGTTTGGTAATTGTTCCACGGGATCGTACTACCCGGATAAAAAGTATCCTATATGTTAATTCAGATTATAAACTATCTTTGTGCTAAATTACATTCAAATCCATGCAGTGGTTTTTGCGTGAAAGAGTAACAAACATCCATACATCGTGGCTTCGTACAAACATCCATACATTGTGGCTTCGTTAGGTTCGCAATTTGCTTAAAATAATATATTTTTTTGGTCAAGAGGAAACTCCATTTTTTTGCATACATTCGGTGTAGGAATACTGGAGATACCAGGGATATTGTATCTACAAATATTTTTAATATATGAGTTTTATAAAAAAAAAAAAAAAAATTGTAAGGTGTCAAAAAAAAAAACTTAAAAAAAATATTTTTTTTTGTCCGCAGTCCTTGTCACGTGCGGCAAGACCCAAGTCGCTTGAATGTCGAGCTTGTGGCCAAGAGTTTACGAGTAGCTTCTTTAAGTGCGCATCAAAGTTCTTGGCCAAAGGACGATCGGCCGTAAAACGTAGTACAATGTTTGCTGAATTAACATCCGACAAGCTACAGTGGACGTTTAATTAAAAAAGCATATTTTTAATTATTATTTATGGATCTTGAGGAAACAATAATATGGCGATAATTTTGATAATTTATGGCTGTGTCTTGTGAAGTTTACTGGAGATAGTTTTATACGAAATTCCTGTTTATTTTGGCAGTCTATGTAAACTCTTCAGAGTTGAAGACCAAAAATTATTCAAAGCTAAGTATATTGACATTATGCTAGGTTTTCTGCTCAAACTTTGTTAATAAAAATGTAATATCGTGTGACATATAATAGGATGTTTCGTAATATTATTTTCTTAGGGCTCAAAAACCTTAAATATTTTATAGTTTTCTGTTTTTTAAATGGTAGGGTTACATCTTTAGTATTTAAGTATTTCTATATTAAAGCAAGTTCTGTATCAAACTCCCAAATTATGAATTTCACGATTGTTACCCAGTGCTGCTGAAATCGGACATTGAATACATATTTATATCTTCCATATACAAAACTGTACTAAGAGCGTCTATTGGTCCATTTTCGAAGATAGTATTATTTATTTTCCTCCCAAATAGTTATCTCATATGCATAAAAATAATAAACAAGCTTTTATTAGTTTCAATATCCTCCTTGCAAACATATCTTAACCTCCCATAATATTATGGCAACACCAAGGCCTCTTTAATACTTCGTAAGCTAAAAACCTGTAGTTAATCCTGTTCATAGGTTAGTAAACTTGCGGGTATGTGGTAATGATCTTGAACAGCCCTGACTCCTGGGAACCTGTTGGTAATAGATGATGGGAATATAAATAGAAGTACTGGCTGGAATGGTGGTCGTTGAACGCAAATTATACCTCTCTCCTATTGTGTATTCCATAGACCTTGAAGAGTATGCTTAAGTTAAATTTTTCTTCAGTAAAATGTTAATGTAATTTGAAAATTGATTAATCAGTTGTACTAATATTAATTAGTAATTTTTTTGGTTAATAAAGAACATAACATAACATCACGGATAAAAGGAGGCTTTATGGCTTGGATTTTTCTCAGGTTTAAAAATAAACATCCTGTATCGGATCTAAAAACGAAATACGTAGAACTGGCTGAACCATCAGGTTTAATAATGTCAAAGAAGCATGTTATTAGTGTATACTAGTTTTTCTTGTTAGAAAAACCAGGTTCTACAAATTAGTATTTATAATAGAAATATTTATATTTTATTATTGACCAGGCGTTGGTGCGAACTTCTTCCGCGTGAAACTATTATAAAAATATTACTACCCTATTTATATTTTGTTAACAATTTCATGTGTTTTTTTTTGCGTGGAACCCTTTTCCATTTTCTAATATAAAAGCCTAAGGTTACTCTTTATAACATCAGTTATGCTGGTCGTAGTCCTGTCAAAATCGGTCCAGCCGTTTAAGAGATTAGCCGGAACAAACAGACAGAAATATAGACAAACAAAAATAAAAAAGAAATTATTTAGTTATCAGTACCATATAGTACTTTCATTTACATTCAGTAAAAAGCTGTTATTTTGGAATTACAAACAGACACTTCATTTGTATTTATTTGTATAGATAGATACAATGTATATACAGGGTGTAAACAGACTCTTCACGAAGCCGTCAACCAAGCATTATGTACATAAACTAAGTAACTTTACGCAAAAATAAGTGCTGGGAAACGACTTCATTTTTGGGCTGAAAAATCACGTTTTACAGTAGGACTCAATGTAACACACTCAAAACATTGTGCTGATGGGTGGATTGAATAGTAAGGGGGTCCTGGAGGTGTTTAAAGTAAAAATCTTACATTAAAAACATCTATTAAAAAAAACTTGTGAAAAAGTTGGAACTTTGATCCACAATATCTCCGTAACTAGAAGGTTCCTAGGTATGGTCTAGAACAAAAAAATGATCGCAATGACGGGGAGAACAAGTGCCTTGGCTTCGATAAGAGTCTGTTTACACCCTTTATACATAGAACTATGTCATAAACTCATGATTAAAAAATATAATCAATAAAAGTTAACGCTACTGGTAATATTATTCGTCTTAAAACGGCTTTCTTTAGATTAAATGTTAACTGTAAGGCAATCCTGACGGTATATTTACCGCTACTTTTATAGGGAAAAGATGTGAATATTTCTATAGTGACCATAGATAGTTCTATTTGTCCTCATGTCTAGGCTCTATGACACAATATTAACTGGCATTTGCAGCAATTGCACAATAGGTGCTGATTTTAATAGGCTTGGTGTAGCTTACAGTTTACTATGCTAATTCATGAAAGTTGTGGTTGCAATACAATTACAATACAATTAATAAAATAAACAAAAATAATAATAATTGGTTATTTACGGTCCCGCATGATGAGAACCTCGTGAAAGCCGAGAAAGATAAACAAATCAAGTATCCTGACTTAGCTCGCGAGGTTGGTGACATGTGGGATGTGGACTCAGCGATCATTGTGCCGGTAGTCGTATCAGCCCATGGCTTAATTGCCAAGAGCCTCGACCAATACCAGAGGAGGCTCTCGTTAGGTAGCTGGATCAAGGGCTTGATTCAGAAAGCGGTACTCCTGGACACGGCTCGTATTGTAAGGAGGTTCCTCTCTCTGTAGCCCTGACCGCCGGTAGCTTGGACCCTGTTCCCGATACCGCTGGGATACTATTTTTTATATTTTTAAATGTTTTTTTTTTATGTTGTTTTATATTTAAATTTGTAAAGAATATTAAAGATAAAGAAGAATATTTAAGATAGATAAAGGAATAATATATTGGTTATTTAATTAATCTTAAATAAAATATATGAAATGAAGGTTATGTTGGATGGTGTATGGTGATGTTTGATGAAGTGTGTTGGCAATTAAGGGTAGTTGTTACTGTAATAAACAGTATAATATGCTCTTCTTTCACTAGGCCTATTTTTATTTTTTTTTACGGATGGGAAATCTTCAAATGACTTCTCCCGCTCCGGGCAGAGCGAAAGGGAGTGTCAGACTTGTACTCAAACCCATCCATATTCCTTCCTTGCCCTTTGTGTTCCAGGGCCGCGGTATCTCTTTCGAACAGCCCGCAGCTTCTTTCACTGGGCCTGCGGCTGGATGACGGTCCACGATCTGTTATATGAAGGAGGCAGGTGTCGAGTCCCAGCATTGAGGATAGCATCCAGCCCCCATCATCAGTTTGAGATATTTTCGAAGCGTCATGAGTGCCATATAAAGGTAATTATATCACCTCAAAAGGTCGAATCGGTAAAGCGTGAGTTATGGCTCCGTTCATGAGTGGCAGTCATCACTATCATCACTGCATATTATTTATTTATTTAAACTTCATGTACAAGAGTGGTACATAGGCGGACTTAATGCCACAAGGCATTCTCTACCAAAACAAAAAACTTCTATTATAAAACAAAGTGCTCCGCCGCGTCTGTCTGTCTGTTCGCGATAAACTCATAAACTACTGCACCGATTTATATGTAATTTTCACCAATGTATAGTGTGGTTTTCGAGGAAGGGTTTAGTATATAATTTGTCAAGTTTTTGTTGCGGGAACGGGATCAAAATTTCATTTCATTTCGTCGCGGGCGACGCCACGGGCATCAGCTAGTGGCTTAATATTTGGCGAACAACAGCGTATAGTTTATACGAAAAAAACATACACATTTGTTTCTAAATCCCAACTGACAGTCGATCATTCTACAAAACAATCCAACCAATATATCCAGTTCAATGTTAGACCTTGTACTAATTCGTCGATGTAAACATCAGGTACATACCTAAGGTTCAATGTCCTAATCAGCTTCGACAATACGATTGATTAGTATGTTCCCCGGTTCTTTGGTACATGTTCAAGGTTGCTAAGTGACGAGCAGGTGACAGCAGGCACGTCTGCTAACTTTGATTGGTCATGGTTAAGATGGAAGTCTAAGCCATGGCCATGTTTGGCTTGACGTTTTTTTGGTCACAAGTGTCCAATTTTAGTAGTATGTTCTATTTTAAACATACACGAAAAATAAATTTATTTCTTGCTTTTAAAAAAACGTTGCCCGACACTATGAATTTCTCCTGTATCGTTTACGTACATTTGAACGTAAACGCACCCACGATACGACAAAGAGTAATAACTACTTTGTTTTTGTACATGATTGAAAGGTTATCCAGTTAAATAAATTAGATCATTACTTCAGCCACACAAATGTGCCTAGAGCCTAGATAATCATCCTCTGCAAAACGTAGGCAGTTAAAACAATGCTTTAATAAACATACAAAACGCTTTGTTGTCTGCAGTACCTACCTATTAGAAATGTTGCCCAGAACCACTACACATTACTAACTACTTAAATATGTCACTGCAGGCGTTCAAGATACTCTTTTTGCGTGCAATCTTAAACTAGCCGTCATAGTATGCATCTACATAATATGTCCAGGGGCGGATTTGATACGTTGGCTGCCCTAGGCCTACGAAAGATTGCCACCCCCTGTGTGCTGTAAAGCATGAAAAATTAAATAAACTATAGAAATTCAATTAAAATGGGAAAAAACGATAGTCCGTAAATTATTTAATTATCTCAATCAGTATTTAAGATACTGATTTTTACCATTTCTATTTGTGAGTAACATACATCGTTATTCACAAATTGCCTTTTGCCTGGCCGAATTTGTTTATCAAATCATCACAATCTAAAGACCGTAGCAATTGTGAACGATTATTCGATTAGAAAACGACCAAATTTTGCTGCCCTAGGCCCGGGCCTACTTGGCCTATAGGGAAATCCGCCCCTGCATATGTCATCTCGCCACTTCATTCAACGCCAGCCTCAACTGCAACATCTATCTATAGGAATACCTGGAGGCTCTTGCTCTGCCTTCACAAAAACCGGCTACTGCAATGGCTAGTACCGTTTGAGCCCCCCTACCGTTAGATTCCTAGATGCTTACGTTACCTTACCCCCGCATACCTTAGTACTGAAACATGATAATAAACCGGTAACAGGTATGAAACACCGGCCCCATCTAGTTTTAAAAATCATGACGTGTAAATGTGTTTGGAAAAACCTATTTGCAAAATAAACATCATTTATCATTTACAATATAAGGTCCCATTAAAATAGATGGACAAACTTTATAAATCATTCAGACTACCAAAATAAGGACAATGGTAAAAAAATAAAATGAAAAAAACCCATTAGGTACTTACAAGAAAAAAAATCAGCTAAGGAAAATACACTAAAAATGCCGCCTATTTATTATTTTAGGACAAAATAAAATCACTTTAATAAGTGTTTTTTTTGCTTGGTTTTTTTTGGTTAGACGTAGGTACTGAACGCTGTGTTAAAATTTGTCCATCTATTTTAATGGGACCATATACAGTAAAACCAAATCAGTTTAAAAGAATATACTATGGATTTTCTTGCCGGTTCTTCTCCATAGGAAAGGACCAACCTATGTGAAATAAAATATTTTGATTTTGTTTTTTTTTTAGCCTAGCAGACTTTTTACCCACATCAACAACATACACACACCACATTACGTCATATTTGAAGTGCTAGATTATTGTAGATTTTTTTAAATTAGATGATAAATTAGATTTTAAATTAGAAGTAAAAACCACCACCTATTATGTAACAAAACTAAAAAGTAGGGGTCACTTCAAACCCCAACAAACAAATAGGCACAAGGGTAATTACGATAAGATCATAAGGTCTAGTTTACAACGCACTCGATATTCAATACAGTGAGCACTCCTCATTATAATACAATGATTAGTCATGTCTTTGGCTAATTCTGACTGATCGTTACCTACAGTCAGGGCTGGCTTGCGACATGTATTGGTCATAAATCAATCGTACTCTGCCTGGCGTAGTTGTTTTTGTTCAATTAATAAAATTAAACTGGATTAACAGATCTGCGCGTTTTTTTTAGGATTCCGTACCCAAAGGTTAAAAAGGGACCCTATTACTAAGACTTCGCTGTCTGTCTGTCCGTCTGTCACCAGGCTGTACCTATCTCATGAACCGTGATAGCTAGACAGTTGCAATTTTCACAGATGATGTATTTCTGTTGCCGCTATAACAAAAAATACTAAAAACCGAATAAAATAAATATTTAAGGGGGGCTCCCATGCAACAAACGTGATTTTTTGCTTTTTTTTGCTTGATATTAATAACGGCGACAGGTAGACGCTTGAAATATTCACAGGATATTTAGTTGTATATTCATTATAAAAATAAATAATAAAATAAAATAAAATAAATATTTAAAGAAGGCTCCCATACAACAGACACGATTTTTTATAGATTATGGTACGGAACCCTTCGTGCACGAGTCCCACTCGCACTTGGCCGGTTTTTTTTTGTTTTGGGTATTTCCATTAATTTTGTTAAAATGTTTTATGACATCATCAAGTAGTAATTAGCTTTTCCTAAGAAAGTATATGGAGGGTCCAAAGTCGGTTGATGCACAGAATTTTACTTCAAGTAAAACATAGGGACCTGACTCCATAACATCACGCCTGTAAGCCCCGAAGGGTTTGGCAGAAGTTTACCTAATAGTTTACCCACATTTCGACAGTTATGTTTAAGTCCCGTGGAATAGTGGGCGAACCTATTGCCATCAACCTGGCACTAATGCTGACTCCATGGCTGCTACGGAGAAATTCCTAATGGAAAAGCCCAATAAAAAATTTACCCGACCCGGGAATCGAACCCAAGACCTGACTAATGAGTATACAATCACACATACGACATTACACGGTATAACACAACTTATACCTCTCAATTACTACAATAGGGTACAGGCACAGGCTCACCAGGACACCGTTTATTAAAATTTCAGTTCGTAACACCTAATAAGATCTCGACAGGCTAAGATGGAGATAACGCGACGAACTCTAATTGTAGTGTCTAAACGTGGAGCTCCACGAATGTACAATACAAAAGCCACAGTACGGGAGGAATGGCGACGGATTGTGAAGCTAACTACCCTGATGTGTCGACCACGAACACTCTGCCAAGAGTGTGTCGACGAAGAAGACGAAACTTGGTGGGTTTGGAAGAAGTTGATATAGACCTATTCCCTGGAGTGGGTTAGTCCTGCCAGGGCTGCGGGACTGTTCGGAAGAGATACCGCGGCCCTGGAACACAAAGGGCAAGGAAGGAACATGGATGGGTTTTAGTCAGTACAAGTCTGACACTCCCTTCCGCTCTGCCCAGAGCGGGAAAAGTCACAAGAAGATTTCCCATCCAAAAAAAGGAAGTGGGCTAGTAGAAAAAGGATCTAATCACCAGCAACAAACAGCATTTGTCGAATGGTATGTCAAGGTGTTGGACTGACAAATAAGATATAGTGAATAGGTACGAACCCAAACCTGACATGAGCCGGTTTTTATTTTGGAATATCTAGCAAGAAAAAATAAAAAGATATAACTTATACCTACTTACAGCTTTTTGATTAAAATATAATTTTATCAATACCTATCTATTTTCTGTTTACAAGTTTGCCCCAATTTGGTACCTAGGTATTGGGTAATTACAACCTTCAGGAAATTACAGAGAAAGTGAATTTTGTTAAAAGTAGTTTGTGTATCGTGTTGCCCTTGTGAGAGCAGCAGAGATCAAGCTGCCTTCGTGGTGAATGTTCGACCCTTGGGTTTTGTATTTTGACTTTAAAATGTCTTATAATGTCAGTACCAACATACTCATTATCTGACTAAGCTTTAAACCATAACCCTCTTTTTATAAAATGTGGTCTTAGAAAATGTACCGGGTTTAGTACTAGGTTTAAATCTTGAACTTGAATAAACGTTATTACAATAGTAAGTTTATCGCTAGTCCTAGAGCTATCTATGGTATCAAAGTTAGACCATCGTGACTCTTAGTTTAACTATGGTACTAAATGATTAAACGTCAAATTTAAAAATATGTTTTCTTAAAATTACAAAACAACATTTTGCAAAAAAAAAAATGGCGCATAGAACGCTGAACGAATTAATTAATAGTTTAAATATTTTATTGCTTATAATCTGTGGATAATTTTTAGACCAAAGGCGATCTTTGGTATTAAGTAGTCCTTTGTTAGTCAACGATTTGTAATAGAATTAAATAACTAATGTTAGTACCGTACTACACCTAGACCTTTCAGTTCTGGTTTAAACCTGGTACTTATGGAAGTTTTTATAATAAGACGGTAGTCGTCTAAATACTGTGTTTAACAAAAGACGTGCACACCAAGTGAAACAGGAATTTGTTTGGTATACAACAACTAAAACACCCAACTACTGAAAAATCACGCTCTAATTAAGTTCGGGGCTTACAAGTTAAATCGACTCCTCCTATTGTTGAAGTCGGTTAAAATATAACTTGTTACCCGGGCCATAATAACAAATCGATTGCCACATTATTCATCAAAATCGGATGAATAGTTTAGGCGCTACGGAGACATAAGTAAACACAAACATACAAACATAGACTGCTAAAATCATAACCCTTCCTTTTGGCTTCGCCGTAGTCGGGTAAAGGGCTTTTTCGTTACTATTTTAATCTTCATACATTGAGTCTCGTTTCGCCAACAATAATTTTTTACAGTTTTTGTATTGGACGATACAGACAGCTTCCAAAGTTACAAGGAAAGTAATTCTTGTACGGCTTCGTTGGCGTAGTAGTTATAATCGAAAGTGCGTTCTTTGTAACAAAACTTATTTAACCAAAAACACTACATGTTATAACTTTCAGTGTTTAATTAAAGATGAACAAAACAAACAAAAGTTCAGCAAACAATGCCTATTAAAAAATGAATAGCACTGTGGCATGAGTGCTAACTCCCCACAGAAAGTAAGTAGGCACTTAAATTATTTTCTATGAAAGTTTATACAAGTTTGAAGAAGGACAGAATAATTGAGTATTAAACAGTACTGTACCGTTATTCGAAGCCTAATATACATAGAGAGATAGCGTTCGTTTCCGTTTACAAATCATGCACTTTCGGTCGCGTGGTCTGCCCTCGCCTCAGCCAATCAGCGTCCTTCCCTCCGAAACATCGAAAACAACTAGCGTCACCAAAGGCAGTTGGTTTGTAAAACCCAAATTTTTCTTCATTTGGCGTTTCGTATCCCGCCAGAGGCGGTCACTAACTGGCACTACCGTGCTTAGTCCCGTCTCATTTGCAAGTCGTGCACTATAGCTCACTTATAACATTGTATCAAGTTTAGAGCCTATAATCTATAAAAAGTTATTAATACCGACGAAACAGTAAGTACTTTTTTATAACGGTGTTACCGTTCGAAGATAGCTTGTGTTATCTGAAATGTATCGACTTTTTGTCAAATATTTTTTAATACATTCGTGAGAAATATACCCTCCCTTTCGTAATATACCTTCTTTTTATAATTTAAAACAAATTGATAATGCTCATGCAACTTGTGAATACTGTGTTTTTCGTTTAAAAATGTGTGTTCAGATGGAGGAGTCTGGCATGCCCTTGAGCAGTGTGGTTGCCGACAACGAGAAGTGTCAAGAGGTTAGGAAGCCAGTGGCCGCGGCATCTAAAAGAAGACGTTCGACTTCGTCGAGTTCCAGCAGCAGCAGCAGCACATCATCGAGCTCATCTTCCAACGACGATCGCAAACATCGTCGCAGCCGCCGCCAACGTAAGCATAAGCGTAAGAAGACGCGCAAGGAAAACCGTAAGTTAGATCAACTACTTAGTATTGTGAACGGGCTTCAGAATCAAATTGCTTCTACTTCTAACTGTGATGCTAGTACTAGCAACGTTCGTGATAGTCATGATGATTATATCGATCCGTACGTAAGCGATGAACTTTTTGAAGGCGAAGAACCCTCTGTAATTAATGAAACTCAGGCTCCGCCTTAAGACCCGACCGTGAATTTAGTAATGAACATAAAGCTTAAGGAACCTGCTGTCCAACAAGCATCTGACGAAATGATTCAGCAACTTAAAGACTTGCAACACTTTGATCTTCCTGATTGGAACAGTGTCCGTTATGCCGATGTACAAAAACTTTACTTACATACCCCCGGTTTTACTAGTTTAGAGCCTAATGACGAAATACGCCGTTACGACAGTTCAAAATCCACAGCCAATATGGAAAAAGCATTTGCTAGTATTTCTTACGCTTTATTGAGCCAACGCAAGGCATTTCAGTGGGATATGAAAAATTTCCTTATGTGGGCACAGATAAATAATTCCCCTAATTATGGTGATCTTTATACAAAATTAAGTGAAATATTCACCAACGGTGAATATTGTAAAGTTTTCAATGACACCGTCCAGTTGGTATGTGGTCATAGAGCTGAGCTAATTCAGCATAGACGAGAAAGCATCCTGGCTTCAGTGAAGGATCCATATCACAAAAATGCTTTCCGTAAAATACCACCTTCTTGCTCAAACCTGTTTGAAGCTGAAAAATTCGGCACAATTTTAGATAAAGCAGGAGGTGTTAAGAAAGTGTTCTGGCCTAAAGAAAAAGATCGCAACTCTGCACCGCAGAACGATCAAGGCACATCTTCTCAAACCTCTACCCAAGCGAAATTTAGAAGACCGACTCTTCAGGGGAAAAGTAACTTTAGACAGCCGAAAAAGGCAAACTACGGGTCATTTCGCCCAAAGAATGGTAAGTTCTCCAACGCACGAGGAGAAAATGCATATAAGGCCAGTAACACCAACAGAGCCCCCTCTCCCTCTTCCCACCGGGATAGGAGAGAATCTAGAAAGCGAAGGAATTGACTCAACGAGTCAATCTTTCTGTGCCGGCAAACTTCGCCTGTTCTACAATCGCTGGAAAGGGCTCGGGGCACCACCCCACATTTTAAAAATAGTAAGCGGGTATCGCATTCCATTTTACAAAAAGCCACCGCTATTCAAGCCTGCCATACTTCAGCAAACACCTTACTCACCAGAAGCGTCGAAAATAATAGATCAAGGTGTCCTGGAAGAGGCAAACTGCAGCCCCAGCTTCATTTCCAAACTCTTTCTCCGGCCAAAACCCGATGGCACGGCAAGGCCAATATTCAACCTCAAAAACCTCAACAAATTTGTGTACGCCGGCAAGTTCAGATTGGTGAATATACACCGTGTGCCCGATTTTCTGCAGTCAAACGACTGGATGGCAAAAATCGATTTTCACCAAGCGTACTTCCATGTACCGGTAGTGAAGAGCCACCGGCGCTTCCTACGTTTAATTTATGCCAGCAAACTTCTCGAAATGACATGCTTGCCTCTCGGTCTAAGCTCGGCCCCCAAGACGTTCGCGTCTCTCACGAACTGGGTAGCTCAATGCCTGAGGGATCGCGGTGTACGCATACTCGTCTACCTGGACGACTTCTTCATGGTAAACCAAAAGCCAGCCACATTGCGTCATCACATTGCCATCACACTAGACCGGCTGAAATACTTGGGCTGGACAATAAATATAAAGAAGTCTGTCCTAACACCGCAGAGAATTCTAGAATTTCTCGGCATAATATGGAATCCCTGGAAAAATCAGAAGTCCCTTCCAGAAAGACTGGCTGCCAAGTTAGAGTCGCAAACTCGAAACATGCTCGAAAAAGAAAAAGCAACTCTAGTAGAGTTACAAACCATCATTGGCAGTATGAACTTCGCGAGCTTTGTAATACAGCGGGGACGCCTGCATTATCGAGCATTACAGGCGCAAGCAAACAAAATGCTAAGGCAGCCAATTGCAAAAGTTTATCTCACTGCGAGAATGAGACACGAACTAATCTGGTGGCAACGCAATTGTCGACAGAGCTCCCAGATCCTCTCCCCGTTTCCGACGCACTACCTCACTACGGACGCGAGCAATCTAGGTTGGGGAGCCAAACTAGACAATCAAAGTCTCCAAGGAACATGGTCAGACATGCAGCAAAACCTGCACTCCAACCAAAAGGAGATGATTGCTATCATAAACGTCTTACAAGATCAGGGTCACTCCCTGCGCTCTCAGTCTCTTCTAATACAGAGCGACAGCAAATCTGTTGTTGCATACCTACGGAACGAAGGGGGCACAAAATCTGCCGCTCTTACGAACCTGACTATGAAGGTTTACCAACTTCTAGATCGTCACAATATTCAGATATCTATTTATCACATTCCCGGCAACTACAATTGTCATGCGGACCACCTGTCCCGTTACAAAGCTCCTCCGGAATGGCACCTCCTCAGAAATGTAACAAAATTAGTATTTCGCAAATGGGGCGTACCAACGATGGACCTGTTTGCCTCACAACGAGCCCATGTAGTTCAAACGTACTGCTACCTCGACAGAACAGACAATCAAGCAGCATTTCACGACGCCATGAGTTTGACTTGGAACTTCCCGCTGGCATGGGTGTTCCCTCCGCCATACCTCATTCCCAGAGTTCTAGCTCATCTGAACAACTCGCTGGGGACCTTCCTAGTGGTAGTACCACGGTGGGAGAACGTATTTTGGAGACCAGACTTGAAGTCCAGAGCGCTGGCCCCTCCGTTCACGGTGAGGAATCTAGCAGAGGTTCTGGTAGATACGACAACAGGTCGCCCACCACCCAATGTTCACGAAATGACCATAGAAATATGGAAATGTGGGGGTGGAATCAATATTTAACTGACTGGAGCGAAGAACAAAAGGCTTTGTTGTGTTCAGGCTGGCGTTATATCAACCCTCAACACGTACAAACCAGCTTGGAAGAAATGGGCAAATTGGGCAAAAATAAGGAAGATCGATTGTTTCAATCCAACTGGATCTGATCTCGCCAAATTCCTTGCTGATTTACATCAACAAGAAGGTCTGACACTAAGCACAATCTTGTTGCATAAGTCTGTCGTGGCCACATTTTCCAACCCCGGCAAACAAGGCACATTAAGCTCGCACGTATTAGTGAAACAAGTCCTTAAATCTATAGCTTTAGCTAAGCCAAAAATAGATAAAGCTCCTATATGGGACCCAGCTGTGTTAACGAATACATTGAGCCGCAAAAATCCAAATACCGCAAGTTTGATTGAGACTAGCATATACACAGCCACGTTGCTTCTACTATGTTCAGGCAGACGAGTTCACGATTTGACATTGCTGAAGATATCACCAGAATACTGTGTGATAGGAGACAACCACGTTATTTTAAAACCAGCATTTGGATCAAAAACAGATTCGCAAAATCATCGGCAGTCTAGCTGGAAACTGACATCAAACACGGAGAACATAGCCCTGTGTCCAGTACATTGGATAAAACACTTGATCCACCTGTCGGAACCACGAAGAAACGTAGCAAAATCTGACAACTTATTCCTAGCTCTGACGGGAAACCCCAGGCCTGCATCTCGTACCATCATCGCAGGGTGGATAAAGAAATTACTCCGGGAGGCGGGCATTGAAGCCACCGCGGGTAGTGTGAGGTCAGCAGTTGCATCAAAAAACTGGATTGATAACTTTCAGTTGGATGATATACTAGCCAGAGGCAACTGGAAATCGGCAAACACTTTTAGAAAATTCTACCAAAGAGAAATAATTAATTCTTCAACCAGTTCAACTACAATTTCATCACTCCTATTGATGACTGACCTCATCGAGAACAACTTCGTCAAATCAATTATTAGATCTGACTTTACTTTCGAATCTTAACGTATTATTAAACTTGAGTGGTTAACAAATAAAAATATCGCTTGTTGATTTAAAATTACTTATAAGCAAAATGCATAATGCTGTTTAGATATTATTCACTATGTACTTATGTACCTATGATTAATTATTTCTTTAATAGAAAGCAATAAAAATCATTTCTCTGTGTGCAATTTTGTTTTTCCTTTTTATTATTTGCTTGTTTAGATAATATGGTGGTGAAGCCTTGTTCATAGTGGGGTTGTTGTAATTCCAAACAGTTGCTCTATTTATTACTCACATTGGCGCCTCTAGCTTCAACTCTGCGCCACCAGGCGATAATAAACACGTCTCTCTATGTATATTAGGCTTCGAATAACGGTACAGTACTGTTTAATAGCGACGTTTTACCTGAAATTAAAACGTTTATTAAACATACTTACCTTATTCGAAGCCTAATATTTTTTAATCCTGCCTGGTAGCATAGAAACACAATGAAGAAAAATTTGGGTTTTACAAACCAACTGCCTTTGGTGACGCTAGTTGTTTTCGATGTTTCGGAGGGAAGGACGCTGATTGGCTGAGGCGAGGGCAGACCACGCGACCGAAAGTGCATGATTTGTAAACGGATACGAACGCTATCTCTCTATGTATATTAGGCTTCGAATAAGGTAAGTATGTTTAATAAACGTTTTAATTTCAGGTAAAACGTCGCTATTTTAGATCACTATCACTACATATTATAAAACAAAGTCCTCCGCCGCGTCTGTCTGTCTGTTCGCGATAAACTCAAAAACTACTGCACTGATTTTACCCATGCTGTTTTCACCAATGGATACAGTCGTTCTCAAGGAAGGTTTTAGTATATAATTTGTCAAGTTTTTGTTGCGGGAACGCGATCAAAATTTCATGATTACTTTTGGTCGCGGTAAACGACATTCACGCGGGCGAAGCATCGGGCATCAGCTAGTTACTTATAATTTCGTACTTAAAATGATAGCCTATGAATCAAGGCAAGTTATTATTATAAGTTCATTATACAGGATGTAAACAGACTCTTCACGAAGCCGTCAACCAAGCATTATGTACATAAAACTAAGTAACTTTCCGCAAAAATTAATGCTGGGAAACGACTTTTTTTTTGGGGCTGAAAAATCACGTTTTACAGTAGGAGTCAATGTAACGCACTCAAAACATTGTGCTGATGCATGGATTGAATAGTAAGGGGATCCTCGAGGTGTTTAATGTAAAAATCTTTCATTAAAAACATGTTCTTTGAACCCCAATATCTCCGTAACTAGAAGGTTCCCAGGTATGGTCTGCCTTTGGGCTTCGTTAAGAGTCTGTTTACACCCTTTATACAGACCACAAATACAACTACACAATAAAATATATTAAGTAGGTAAGTAACTAAAACGATCAGGTCCTAAAATTTATTTCCGAAGACGATTTAATTTTTAAAGCAAGTTTATGGACACATGGAAGTAAATTACATTATAGTTGGATTGACATGTCTTCATTAAAATTAACACAAGACATGGGAAACTCAAGGGCGCTGTAGATATTAAATAATTAATTAGCAGATTCTAATTAGGTGTGTGGTTTTTAATATAGAAGTGTGTTCGGTTTGGTGTAAAGGGGATAAGGAAATTCAATTTATGGTATTTTTAATTCAGTCCTTTTTTGCATTTATAAGTCATTATCAAGGAAAATGATGCCCTTGTCCTATTACTTGGGGTCGTTAAACAAGTTTTGTTTTACAGGTTTATTTCATTCTTCCCGCATCCACATCCATAAATACCGCTACAATAGTAGTGATACTAACAAATCAATGAATGTCTGAATTAGTTATTTCTTCATACAATACGGCGGCGCCTTACGAAATTATTTCAGCAAATATTGCAACAGATGAATTCAAAACCGTAGGGCAACATTAATGAACGTAATATCATTTTTTATATTTTTTAATAATGTCAGTAGTTAAGACCCCGACTTTTTTTTATGTTTGTTAAACATTAAAAAAACATTAACAAACATTTAAAGCGATCCCTAGCAACAATAATGCTGATCTATCACAATACAGTCAATCTTATCGGCTGTGCCGCGCGACCGCCGGACAATTGCCTTTGCAACACTATTTTTACTCTGATCTTGGACGAGAGCCATCAGCTGAGCTAATGCCAGTTCACTAGTACTAACCCCACAGATATACGTACCCGCTCCCACAAAATTTCTAAAATACTCTTACTAACCCATAACCTCGACCAAGAACCATCAATGAGCACCCGATTCAATGAGATTCGTTTTAATCCGTGCGTTACAAATACACGCCAAGGTTCGCGATAGTTTCAGTTCGAGAGTATGGCGACGTGAGCGCGCAACGCGTCGGCCATGGCGCGCCAACGATGGACGCTAGCTCTAATTTTAATCTGCCTGCCTATCCTTGCCACAGTGATAACCGCATTCCGTGTACGCGATTTACCCAAAGCCGAAAGTGTGAAACTCGATATAAAAAAGCAAAAGTGTGAAGACTGTGATGTGAAGGTCGGTCATAAGTTGCCTAGTGTTAAAATCGAAAGTGAAAAACATGTGTCTGAAGATTTGAAGAAGGTGGGACGAGACAAGCAACAAGTACATCAGAAGGCTGAAATCAAACCTGCTCATAAATTCGATATAAAAAGCGTCGAAGACGACGACGAGGATGACGGAAAGGATATTTTAAACATTAAAACAGGATTTAAAAAGGAAGTTCCCGCTAGTAAAGTGAATTTAGAGGCAAGTAACAAAAAGTCTTTAAACTTAGATAATGACGATGACGATGACGACGATGACATTAAACCAAGTTTATTGAAAATGCCTAAAGTGGTTGACATTAAGAAAAGTGATCAGAAACCAAAACAAGACATTAAGAGCTCAAAAGTCAAGGAATCTCCTTCAAAAACTGTAAAACACGATGATGACGACGATGATAAAACACGTGTTTTGTCGAAACTAAAGGCATTTGAAGTAAAAAAACCTGATTTGAAACCTAAACAAGACATTAAACGGCCAGAGTTCAAAACGCTATCGAAGTCGAAAGAAGTTGATGATGACGATGATGATGAAGATGATGACAAAATCAAGCGAAAACCATTTGAAGTCAAGAAACCTGATCTGAAAACTAAAGAAACTAAAAGGCCAGAGTTTAAACTCACGCCAAAGCCAAAAGCAGTCGATGATGATGGTGATGATGACGACGATGATGATGATAAGCAAAGTGTTTTCTCAAAATCAAAAGCCTTGGAAAAGAAAATTGATCACAAAGTAAAACCAGATTCTAAGAGCTCAGAAGTCACAGACTCTGCATCAAAGTCTAGAGAAGTTGACGATGATGATGATGATGATGATGACGACGACGACGACGACGACGACGATGATGATGATTTCTATAGCAATACATTGTCAAGCATCATGGAAACATTTAGTATGCTCGGTTTAAAAATTGACCCAAGCCTCGAACCTACACCTAAAATTCACGAAACTAAAAAAACAGAACACAAAGTTAAAGATAAAAAACATGACGATACTCACGAAGTCAAAGAAAAGCAAAAACATGAAGTCGCATCAAAATCGCCTACTACTAAGAGTGATGTTAAACCAGAGACACAAAAAGTGAAAGAAGCGGTTATACCCTTTTTCAAAACATTATTTGGTAGCCAAGACGATGATGATGATGACGACGAGGCTGATAATGTTGATGGTGACGATGATGATGATGATGATGAGGACGACGAAGATGATGACGGAGACGACGATAAAACTAAACGAAAGAAATTTGAAGTGAAAAAACATGATCTGCAGCCTAGACAAGACATTAAAAGGCCAGATTTTAAACTTACACCACCAAAATCAAAAGTAGTTGTCGATGATGATGATGATGATAAGCCAAGTACTTTCTGGAAGCCGAAAGTTTTGGAGAAGAAAGCTGATCAGAAAGTAAAGCAAGATACTAAGAGCTCAGACAGCGCTCACTTGGCATCGAAATCAAAAGAAGTTGATGTTGATGATGACGATGAGGACGACGATGACGACGATGATGATGATGATTGTGATGATGACGATGATTTGGCGTTAAAAAAACTAAAACCTAAAATGGACGTTAAGGAAAAGGATAAACCAGATAAAAAACCATCAGAACCTAAGAAAGAAGTTAAAGTGAAAATAGAACCGCCAAAGAAAATTTTAAAAGAAGACTTAAAAGATAAATCTGAAGAAAGAAAACCCGAAATAAAACCCAAACCAGAAGTTAAAAAGGTAGAACCAGTTCAAAAAGAAACAAAGGAGGGTAAAAGTAAAGCTAAGGAAGATGATCACAAAACTGATAAACCAATCTCAAAAGATAAACACAAAGATGCCACTGAAAAACCACCTCCTAAAAAAGAGGACAAAAAAGAAAAAGAACCAAAACACGTAGAAGATAAACCAAAAAAAGAAGTTGTAAAGAAAGAACATGAAAAAGAAACCGCCAAAACAAAATCTAGTCAAGAAAAGGACGAAAGAGATTCAAGTCACGAAGATAAAATGACTGATAAAATTGTTCCCGAACATAAGAAAAAATATCCAATCAAAGACACTTACAACATGCATGACTTTAAAAAAGACACTAAATCCGAATTTTTAAAAAAATCTGATAAATCGTCAAAAGAGAAGTTTGACGATGGCCCAGAAATGTCTTCGTCAACTGAAAGCCATTTAAAACACGTTACGGACGCTTTACACAGACGGAATTTGCTCAAAAGTGAATTTGAAGACTTCTATGCATTCTTTCCTACATTTGCGCCAAATTTTTCTCGAATCCATAACCC
Source organism: Lycophotia porphyrea (assembly GCA_950005105.1). NCBI lineage: Eukaryota > Metazoa > Arthropoda > Insecta > Lepidoptera > Noctuidae > Lycophotia > Lycophotia porphyrea. The sequence goes on along the minus strand of OX465392.1, from coordinate 15,255,801 downwards.
GGAATGCAGGCGTCACGGACAGATTGTGTTGAGGCAATTACGAGGAACCAAACTATGGGCACTGAATAGTAAGTTTCTATAATTTCTAATATTTCATTCCCAGCACGATCCAACAATCATAGTTTAGAATTCAATACTCGTATTTTGAGATTTATATCCGTTAACCGAAGTAATTACTTTACCTTACAACTATTTATATTGGCAATGTTTCAGAGATTTTCACAACAGATGTTGCGCGAAAAAAAAATCATAAATAACGACTTATTGCAGTTCATTAATCAAGGGTTTTACTGTTTTAATTGAAGGACATTTTTTGTCACTATAAAAAGAAGTGTTTATTCTGCGTAGTTTCATAGCGTTGGCCTAGAATTTATAATACACAAAGGGATTATAAAAAGCAGTAAACATTGTTGTGGCCTTGACACGTCTACGTAGCCTCAGGTGCTCTCAAGGGCTTTGCATAGTTGAACGAAACAGGAATTTTTCATTACAGTGCTCGACGCTACGGCGAAGATTCCCTCGGGTATCTTGCAAGGTAATGGAATTCAGCTTGGTGACTTCGACCAGTGTGTGGGGAGTCGTGCCCGGGTGCAGTTGGAGAGTGGTAACGTGGTCAAGGTCCAGGGAAAGTACTGCTTGGCTCGGCTCGACGTGAAGGCGGAACATCCAGAACTGGAGGCTCCAGTGCATTTGGCGCAAGCCAAGAACTTGATCAGGAGTCGGATCGATGATGTGAGTTTCAGAAATAAACAAATCATTGGTTTACATTCTCGCCACGTTAGACGTCATAACAAACAAATGGTGCGTCTAAACTACTAACTCGAGCTCATTGTTTGCATTATTCGTACGAATCCCAGCTTATTTTCGTAAATACTTATGTTATTTATATTTACGAGCAACGTGCGTGTTTTGATTTCGTTATGTCAACTTTCATGTCGTATTTTTTTGTATGCCAAAAAATTCAATAATGGCTTAATAGTTTAAAAGTTGCATTGCAGTTTTTAGTAACCGGTAAAGCACTTTAAATGTTCGGTTGTTTCAAAACTAAGCTACTACGTGGTGAAATAACTGCACTGAAAGAAATCAAACATCAATTTTGCTTCAGAACAGGCAGCACATTTCTGAAAGCGATTAGACGGTAAATGCTTTCCTATGACCAGCTGCAAGTGTCTTTGAGACAACTACTATGACACAAGTCAGCACCCACCTAAAAGCTAGACATGATACTGAGACAGTTTAGGCCAAATTAGGTAAGAAGACCTCAACAATTGACACGTCTTGATCAGCGAAAACGAAGACAGGAGGTTAAAAGATAATACAACATTGACTTAATTTAGCAACTGAAAAGCTTATGTAATAATAACGCCGGTAATCTCCGAAGAGTTCGGCAGAGGTGTAACTAATAAAACTACACTCGCATTCCCCAGTTATGTTTCAGTCCTATGTAATAGGGGGAGAGCCTATGGCCTTAACATAGCTTATGTCGATCCTATTGAAACTCGAATACGAAGTGCACTTGCACTTGTCTAGACTTCAATGATCCTTCAAAACGCGATGTATGCATGACCATGTGGTTGGCGACATTTGCATCATTTGTCTGTCAAAGTACGTGTATCGTACATGCATCGGGTGCCAACCAAGCTAGACGATGAGTGACGTTTGACTGTCTGCTTATTAAATGTGACGAAAGTAATCGTGACGATATTTTTTGATGAAGAATTGTAGACAGAAATTCAATGTCATATCAACATATCAGAAAAATAAATATATATCGTGCTATATCAGAAAAACATCACTTTTTTTTATTAAGGTGGTTGCGTCAGTGTAGCCCGCGAAATTCAAATTTTCTTACGTTTTTTGCAATTTGCAGGCCATTGTCAGGTTGTATGTGTGTTGTATTTCGCGGGCTACCCTGACTCAACCGCCTTAACAGAACTGTGATAAGTTTCAGAGGTTTTAGTTAAGTTGCAATCAATTTAAAAGGGTTTTGTATTTCTCGTAAATAGTTGGAAACAGGCGCGACACATTCCATTTTCTTAATTTTATATTCAAATGGGTAATTTAAATGTGCTTGGTTTTTAGGTTTTTCTGTAGGGATTTTTTGTTTTTTTTTTTAAATATTTTTTTTAGAATTGTCCGCCATCATTCACTAAGTGTAGCTAAGTCCGCTGGTGGCTACAAGTTTTCGGCTATAAAATCGTTACGGATTTTATCAAAATATGCATGATTATTCTGAATGGTTACTGTAAGATTGAAATATTATGTCTACAGATTCGTTTAAGCTAAGTATATAAGCGCCGTATATTGATGAATCTGATATAAATTGAAGTCTTTATTGAAATGCTCATTATAAATCTCTGATACTTTGCAACTTTAATACGTAGATTATTTGAGAGATTATTTGGTGTAATAATAAAATTAAATGCGTAATTTTAATCATTAGGAGTGATGGTTCTTTCAATTATAATAATGGAATTGTTACAATGTTCTATTCCATTCATTCGGGTTCTTTTATATCATAATTCTGTTACATTTCATTGTTTGAATCAGAAACCAGAAGCCTTCAAAAATTATTATACACTTTCATTTTAGTAGTTTTATATACCCCTAAAATTAATATCTTTAGTAATTTTATCAGAAAAAATTGCTTTTACCCACGGTTTCGCTTCTATTATATACGGAAACTAACACATGGGAACTTTTTAAATTTATACATATATATGTTACGGCTAATACCCGAAGTGCGGCTACACCTAGTTTTAGCCGGCTACAACTAGATGCAGCCGGCCACATGCGGTTAAACTTAGATGTATCCTCTTATCTTCGGTAAGAACTAGGTTTAGCCTTCATCATAGCGGCTAGAACTAGGTGCAGCCGCACACCGGTGGCTAAACTTAGGTGTATCCTATTTAACATCGGCTAGAACTAGGTTTTCAGTTCAGTTAAGCATTTTAGTTTTGTTTTGAGATTCTTATCTTGCGTTTCCCGATTGATTCGATTATACTGAAAAAATAAAAGACCGGGATGTTTAAGTGACATTTATATTATAAGTGAATAATAAAACTCAAAATGTCATAATTTTCTTTTCAAAAGAACTAGACATCTTATGCGCAAAAATAAAAAATAAACGTAAAAACACTGAAACGTAAAGAACTGACATAATAATAACCGGGGTAATACGAAATCGAGTCAATTGGGAAACGCAAGATTAGAATCTCAAAACAAAACCAAAGTGCTTAACTGAACTGAAAACCTAGTTCTAGCCGATGATAAATAAGATACACCTAAGTTTAGCCACCGGTGTGCGGCTGCACCTAGTTCTAGCCGCTATGATGAAGGCTAAACCTAGTTCTTACCGAAGATAAGAGGATACATCTAAGTTTAACCGCATGTGGCCGGCTGCACCTAGTTTTAGCCGGCCAAAACTAGGTGTAGCCGTACTTCGGGTATTAGCCGTAACATATATAACACTCGGGAATAATGTAGCTTCCCGTTAGTGAAAGAATTTTCGGATAAGTAGTTCCAAAGGCAACGCCCTATATACAAACTAATACCTCTATAAGAGGAAGCTAGAATCTTCGATTAGATTCTTTGTGGTGGTTAGTTGGTGAGAAGAGTAGTTCGGACATAATCGTGTAATGTGGCACCAAGCGTCATGTACCCCTTGCAATAATAAATCCATGCGTTGGTTTGCTAGAGGCAGCACCCACCGTAGCAGAAAATTACTAGGTCAGAGGTTTAATGCCTGTTCTATTAAGACTGGCCTGCTGTTAGATTTTCGACTTTCGCTGCTGAGCTGAGGGCCGAAAACAGTGCGCTAATCTGTTTAAAAAGGGGAATAGGAGAATCCAAAAGGCTCTGCAGAACTAGAAATACTAAGCGTCCCCGTGCTTTGTTTAGCCAGGTCACTTTGTGCCGCGATTTTCAACATTGAGTTGGGGAGTCTGCGTGCCAGCTGCCTGCAACCCTGAGGATGTGGAGGTGGTCATCAAGGATGCCGTCAAGCATTACCAGCACACCAGTGGGGTGGTTGTGCGAGTCAAGGTGGACAAAGAAGACTGTCATGTGGAGGAAGGGGAATGGTGGGAGGACTGGACTGAAGTGCCTACTCTCTTGACACTGTGAGTTTAGTTTTATTATAACAGCTATTAACATGAACATTGAACATCATATGATTGATGGGGTCATTCACTCATTGATCGACGAACCCCAAACCGCTCAGTCAGAAGCTTGCATTTTTGCACTCGGGTTCCTTTTACTGAAAGTGAGCATTTAAAAAGGATTTTAGATCATTCAATAGGGGGTAACATTGTGGTTGAAAAGGGCTTTCATTATTTGCCCTCTCCAAATTTCGTCAAATTTTTAAATTTTCAAAATAGCAAAATACAACAAGATTTGTTTGAGACAAAATCATTTAAAGTGTCACGTTTCTTGGATATGTCATCAAAGTTATAATCTTTGCCTTCCCCTTGCCGTTGCCTTATGCATGGCTAAGTAAAATCAAAGTTGTACTAATATCTAATTGTACTGCCATCAGTGAAAACATTCTAAATGTGATAGCTTCTAAATCGGAAACGTCACACTTTAGAAGATTTTGTCTCATTCAAAACATCTTTGTATTAATAGGGGTTTTATTGTAATCTAATTTAATTGGATTTTTTTTTATGGTAATTTTTTTTGTCCATCTGAAGTTCCATTGGGCTTGGTTAAATCTATGGAGGCAAAGTGGATAGTATGGAGTAACTAGTGCAAGTTGGCTTTAGATGTAACAACGAACTCCTTAAGAAGAAGCCGAAACACAGATAATAAAAAACCTGGTCACATATTTTCCAGATCGTTCTATGGTGTCATCCTTTTGCTGGTACTTGTGGCGACGCTTCAAGACTTTTTTGCTAGAGGACGAGAAGATCAGGGCGAAGACGCTGATGAAAAGGCGGAAGGCAATGCAGAAGAAGAAAAAAAAACGAGAGACGGCAAGAAATCAGGTAATACAGTTGATTTATCCATACGAATTCATTATTTTCATTTTTCATACTCAAAAGAGATGTCAGCAATCAAGGAGGGGTCCGCAAGGGCCGATGCCTACCAGGGCTGCGGGACTGTTCGAAAGAGATACCGCAGCACTGGAACACAAAGGGCAAGGAAGGAACATGGATGAGTTTTAGTCAGTATAAGTCTGACACTCCACTCTGGGCGGAGCGGGAGGAGTCATTAGATGATGTCCCATCTGAAAAAAAAGGCTATCGTATTTTACTACTGGTCTAAATGTTGCCGAACTAGTTAAGTCTTTCCTAGACGACAACACAAATTTCACATTTTGCATCTGGTTCGGGCCTGTCCAATTGATCCCTGACACGAGAGTAAATGAAAATTGTAAAGTCATGGAAATTAAGTAATTATCTTCACTAACTTAAGTTGCCCGTAAAATTATATCACAACAGACTGCCATTCGTATACGAAATACAAGTCAAATTGGCATACCTAGTGTATCAATCTGATAAGCAACTCATTTCCTTGACCGTTCATGAATGCCCAAGCAGTCACCGAAACCAGCAAAAACAAACTGTTGAAAAGGTACTGTTAAAAATAAAATGACCTGATTAATATTACAAAAGTCTCAAGATTTATTCAGCACATCTGTTTAGGTCATAAAATCTTTATGTGGTGTTCCTGACAGTGATATATCAAGGTTAAGCCCAGATATTTTTGATATTTTTGCTCGTGGTTGAATATTAAAGACTCAGTCAAAATTTTTTGTTTTGACTTCGGAAACAATTTTCTCTATCATCAACTTCAATTTAAAGTCAACTTTGGTAGGTGAGATATAATGTTCCTACAGGTAATTAAGATTTTAATTTGAAGCGAGATCTTGATAGTAATTATACTTTAGGACAGGCAGGGACGGATGAAAAGCTTGTGTCAATCCAGTTGAAAGTCGTTGTAGAAATACGAAACACTTTGAAAGCGATTGCCATTTGTTTTCTAGCCATAAACGATGTAACAATTGAGTCTCACGAACCATCCCCCTATTCGTCAATGTTACAGAACGTTGTAAATAACAGTTCCTATAATAGTGTGCAACCATAATTATTCTACCAAGTCACTACAGCATACCCTCTCTCTTTCCTCCACAGAAGGATTCCTAAGCGGCTTCTCCCTCTACTACACGATCGGCAAGCTGATGGCTCCGGGGACAAACGACGAAATCTCCTGCATCCACGGCGTTAGAGGCCTCGCCACCATCGCTCTGCTGATCGCCCACAAGTTTCTACCCGTCGCTGTGATGCCGTATACTAATCGATTGAGGATTACTGAGGTAAGGACTTTCACTACCGCGATATTAGTTTCTTGAAGACAGTCATTCTAGTGTCACAGTTAAGTGTCATGCAAAAGGCATGTGCTGGGAAAGTTTTGGGTATTAATGGAAGACCATATGGTGGTATTGTCCTTTCTTTCGTGTTGTTCGTCGTGTCGTTGAGCTCCTTGAGTTATAAGTCCAGCTACACGACAACTGACAAACGCTTGCACTGAGTAGACAGGTCCACGCAAATCTGTGTGGTCCCTCCTTCATAAGACCGTCTCAGACACGAATTTGCATAGTCTTCAAGTGAGTTGACCAAGATTATGTCTGGACCTTAAAAGTGATTATGATCTTTGAGTTTGTTTCGGCTGTTTCTTCTCAGAGTAGTCAAGTACAAAACACCGGCCTCATGTAGTTTAAAAAAATGACGCGTGACGCGTTTTTGCGCAATTAAAACAAATTGACAGGTGTCCAAGATCAAGCTCCTAAAATTCGTGTAAAACATCGCACACCCAACAATTGGCACATACCTATTGCCTCACATTACGTTATTGTCATGCGGCCGCCAAGGTGCTTAACCTTAGCCGTGGAATCTTATTCGGAGCATCTGCGTGAAAAGCATGCTGAAAAATAAATAGGCGTAGTGATGCGACATGTCGATAGATGTGTCGCGATATGTCGATGGATAACGAAAGATGTGAAAATTCATGCAACAAGGGAGCTAGGTAGAGGTGTATAATGGGTAGGACACTAGCATGACTCACCGGTCAGGCTTAGTGTTATTAGGTTTTTTCATAAGGAATGTTCCCGAATGTGCCTGATTGACCGCAAGAGGTTCGAGCTCCTTATTACTTGAGACTTAAACATCACTTGCGAAGAGTAGATGTGTGAATGTACTGTGGTACTCCTCCGCCTATTAAAACTGAAAATTAACAAAATGCTTAAACGTCTTTATTACCTCAGAAAACATTAAACAATATTCTAAAAATAAATCTATCGCCATTGAAGTCTGTTACTGTAAACGAGAAAATCGCACAATACCAATATGGGAAGATACTAAAGAAGTTATTTACACTTTTATGATGCTTGTGAGTTTATAGCAGTCTGTCTGAGCCTCACATGTATGTTTAACAACAATGACTAAACAATAATAGTACCCTCAGGTAAGTATATTTATAAAATCCCAATCCTAATAAACACAGCACTAAACAGTTAAGCAGCGTGACGTTTACAAATCACATTGTTTATTGTTTAATCAATCAGCAAACGTCGTAAATCAACATATCGATCTTCAAATCGACTCACACTTTCCCAACACTATTTCTCTTTCGTAATTCTTATTAGTAAGGCAGAAGGGTGATATTCGCGTAACATCTAGCCGTATGAAGCATGTTATCGTTGGCGGGTTGCCATATTTCGTTGCTAGTTTGCCGTCCGGTGTAGAATCTGAATCATGAGGTAATACTTCGGGCAAGCCAGTTGCGAAATGGGCAGATGTAGGTACTAATTAAACGATTAACTCATTAGTATGATTGTGGAGGTTAAACGTGACCTTGATTGATTGGTGTACGGTTTCTGAAGTTCTGAGAGAAACCCACTATGGTACACCTGATGACCGCAGAATTCGTACAGCTCAGAAACATGAATTGTTTTTTCAGTAACTGCTTTACGTAAACGCTCTGGAATTCATCTCGGCATAAATATTCAGCTACACACTGTAGCTACAGTTTAATGTATCATTCTGGGGTGGGTGTCACAGAATTAGAAAAAACAAAACCATGGAGCTCTTTTCGATCTATTAATTACAACGCTAAAATAGTTTAGTTTTATGTGGTGCAATATAATATTAGTTATTTATTAGTTGCGCTTTGGAGTTTAGCCGACACTGTCCTATTGCTGGGCAAAGACCTCCTCCATAGGGTTCCTGAACTAATACATGAATTCGAACCAGCCATTGCAGTACATGTTTAGGGCGCTTGACACTTATTTAGCTTATTAGTCCACAGTTGGAACACAGGCTTTTGTGTGACTGCCAGTGCTGCGGGACTGTTCGAAAGAGATACCGCGGCCCTGGAACACAAAGGGCAAAGAAGGAACATGGATGGGTTTTAGTCAGTACAAGTCTGACACTCCCTTCCGCTCTGCCCAGAGCGGAAGGGAGTGATTTCCATCCGAAAAAAAAGGCCTCTGTGTGAGAAGGTGAAGAATTCATCATCATCATAACATTTTACTTGGGGTCGTAAAGATTCATATCCATCACTTTTTTTGTCACATGCAAAATACGCGTATTGGACGTGGAGTTGCAGACACCAGCCAAGTATACAATACAATACATTATAATAGTCACAAGCGTTTTATTACTACATCCCTCCTATTTATATGTCTATACCAAGACAAACGACTTCCTTTCAATTATTCTGTAACAGTCAGGTGAAGAGTTACTCAGATCCCTTACCCTTGATCGCATTTTAAAAGTACAAACAAAAATAAACAAATGACTCCGCATTATTGTATGTATGCACGACGGCCAATCAAGCTATACAAAACCAGTTTATGTAGGTCTCTCATTGTACGTGAAAACCTATACAAAGTGAGGCCATGCAATACTGGAATATATACTTTGATTTGCCGCCATGTGAACTGATTAATTTATGTCAAAACGTGCTCAACATAATTCAGCTAATTTACGTAATAACCTTGGGTATAACAGCTGTAATTCAAAGACATTATGGCTTAGGAAGATTAAGAAGTCGCGTATAATGTCTCATTAACATTAGGTAGGTACTTAGTAGATGTGCGAGAGACAGATCAATTCAGATCATTCGATATTAATAAGAATTTTTTTTTTTATTATCTGGCAGCTAAGGCCCTATAAAATACACCAAATATTTTTTTACTCTTTCTTTTTTAGGTGTGAAAGGTAGGGCTGCGGGACTGTTCGAAAGATACCGCGACCCTGGAACACGGCCCGCAAGGGCCGATGCTTGCCAGGGCTGCGGGCTGTTCGAAAAAGATACCGCGACCCTGGAACACGGCCCGCAAGGGCCGATGCTTGCCAGGGCTGCGGGCTGTTCGAAAGAGATACCGCGACCCTGGAACACGGCCCGCAAGGCCGATGATTGCCAGGGCTGCGGGCTGTTCGAAAGAGATACCGCGACCCTGGAACACGGCCCGCAAGGGCCGATGCTTGCCAGGGCTGCGGGCTGTTCGAAAGAGATACCGCGACCCTGGAACACGGCCCGCAAGGGCCGATGCTTGCCAGGGCTGCGGGCTGTTCGAAAGAGATACCGCGACCCTGGAACACGGCTCGCAAGGGCCGATACTTGCCAGGGCTGCGGGCTGTTCGAAAGAGATACCGCGACCCTGGAACACGGCCCGCAAGGGCCGATGCTTGCCAGGGCTGCGGGCTGTTCGAAAGAGATACCGCGACCCTGGAACACGGCCCGCAAGGGCCGATGCTTGCCATGGCTGCGGGCTGTTCGAAAGAGATACCGCGGCCCTGGAACACGGCCCGCACGGGCCGATGCTTGCCAGGGCTGCGGGCTGTTCGAAAGAGATACCGCGGCCCTTGAACACGGCCCGCAAGGGCCGATGCTTGCCAGAGCTGCGGGCTGTTCGAAAGAAATACCGCGGCCCTGGAACACAAAGGGCAAGGAAGGAACATGGATGGGTTTTAGTCAGTACAAGTCTGACACTCCCTTCCGCTCTGCCCAGAGCGGGAGGTCATTTGATGATTTCCCATCCGAAAAAAAAGGGGTGAACGCTATGAGTCAATATTGATCCTGTATTCCCATCTGCCACCATTGGTGGTAGTTGGTACTAATTGCTGCATCTACCACCACTTGGTGGTGGCGCACATGTACATACATAAACTCACGCCCTTTTCCATTGGGGGGAGGCAGAAACCACAGAACGCCATCTACTACGATCCTTACATACTCCTTTTGCCTCGTCCACGTTCATACGTCTCGTCATACACGCACGCCGGTTGCGAGTACTACGCACCTGACCTTTCTGAAGAACCTCACCAATGAGGTGGTGGCACCTGCTATCATAAATTGTAGATTTAAAAATGGTTCCACCGTGTCGTCAAAATATTTTCAAGATACCAAAAGGGAAGTAGTGGTGCTTCGTGTGGTTGTAGTCGCCGCTATAAGACCCATTAAAAAGCTCCTCTGTCAAATTTCAATTACATACCTTACAAAATTAATGGATGAATATGAATGACAGGACTTCATGGTATCTGGGTTTTGCATTTAGACTTGGTTGTATAAAAATGCTATTAAATATTTTAAACATCAATGACAATTTAAAAAAGGTAATCTCAGCATTTTTAGCGTTGTGTGTTTAAAAAAAAAACGGAGGCTCCGTTTATGCTGAACCAAAGACAGTAAAGTAAAAGTAAAGAAAAAAAGGAAAGTAAAGTAAAGTTAAAGTTTAAGCAGATACTGTATTAGATACAAAGTAAACTTTAATTGCTTTAAAAATGTAAATAGTTTCATTAATAAATGTTTTTGAATAATATCTAAGTTGTCCGCTTCAACGCAAGACATAGATAGACCCGCTATATTATTATATTTATTTGTATCACTCATTTATATAACCTACTTATGTCTACAAATAAAGATTTTCATTGAAATCCAGCGGTACAATGCAATTCGTTTTGGACTTGCTAATTCCCGAAGTTTCGACTTATGATGATAATTTCCCACTTCCAGCTAGCCAGTTCTCCTCTCTGGTCATGGTGCCGCGCTGGCTGGATATTCACCGACTGCTTCCTACTCCTGAGTGGCGCGCTGACGGCTTACAGGATCTCTGAGAACGACACCGGAGCTCCTAGGAGGCTGTTCTCAAGATATTTAAGGTACCTTATTCATTATCACGTGCCTGGCACCTTTATTATCGACTTGACCAGCCTAGCCTGTTCCCAACTATGTTGAGGTAGGCTTATAGGCTAACTGGCTACAGCTGAATATCAGTTTTTTGACCTCCAGAAACCAGCTACTTGGTAACACGACAACCTTTAGTAAGGCTGATTTTAAGACTTTCGAGGCTTCTGACTACGTGTAACGACCATGAATGGCTCATTTACCAGCTTAACCAACTTTTAAATTCATGGAGGGTTCTAAGTATTAGCCCCTTCAATTTATTTATTGCTTTATAATTAATTTAATTTTTTATTTATTTAATTTAAACGGTAGAACACCAATTACAGTAATTAACGTAGAAACAGAAAAAACAAAACCAAATAAAACATCCAGTTGATACCATTCAATGGCTTGAATAAGGTTAACTTAAAATAATATAAGACTAACATGGAACAGGGGACACTCTTGCATACTTTCTCTAACAGAACATCAGTCATACAGGGTGTAAACAGACTCTTCACGAAGCCGTCAACCAAGCACTATGTACCAAACTAAGTAACTTAACGCAAAAATTAGTGCTGGGAAACTTTTTTTTTGGACTAAAAAATCACGTTTTACGGTAGGACTCAATATAATGCACTCAAAACATTATGCTGATGGATGGATTGAATAGTAAGGGGGTCTTGGAGGTGTTTAAAGTAAAAGCCCTAATTTTTTTATTTTTTTTTTATTTTTTAAAAAATCTTTCATATTAGTTATAAAAAAAATAACGCTCAATCTTTTTGAGGCAAGATTATGTGCGCCATTGATTATTATACAAAAAAAAGCTTGTGCTGAAAAAGTTGGAACTTTGACCCCCAATATCTCCGTACGCATTACCTTACTCTTCCACAAACTTATTCATCCACAAACACATCATATTCAGGGTTTGCAATCAGAAGGACGTTGAGCGTCTTAGAGCGCCAGAGATTCATCTCTGGCGACAGTTTTGGATGACGGTGGGGCGAACAGATTGTGCCGGCGACACTGACGGAGTCCGATATATTTGTAGGGCACAAAAGTCTGTGGAGTTCAAGTAAAGAAACTCTGCCAGCATAGCTTACTCTGATCGATCGACCCATTTGGTTGTTATTGATCAACCACGTTCTTCTTAATAAGAACGCACATACTTAAATATCTAAAAATCCTACAAATTTCAATGTATAAGTCCATAATTATGTATTGATTATTGAAATAGACACTCCTCGAAATTTGGAAAACATGGAAATTTTAATGTAAATGATGATTATCAAGAGATAATAACAGCCAAACAACCAACAAACAACTTATGTCGAAATAAACGCCTACTAGGAAAATAATAGTTAGAAGAATAATGCGCTACCGGTTGCTATAATAAACTGGTAGGAATTTTTCCTCTTTGTGATCATGAACGGAAATTAATACGTATTTATTTAAGGTGATTTCATAAATAAAAATGACATTCGATGGGTATTAAACTAAGAAGGTTGTATTCATGATTTTAATGAATATACTCATGTTTTTTTACTAATTGTTACGGTTGCGAATCGTATTTTAATAAACTTACAACCTGACACGGAAATTTTAATTTCGTGGTTTATTGTCCTGGGGCTTCCACCTTAAGTACTAGCGACCCGTCTGCATCGCACGGCACATTCACAAAATTTCATTGAAATCAGTTGGGTGAAAATATTTATTAGAATTTTCATTATAATAAAGGGTGTAAACAGACTCTTAACGAAGCCGAAAGGCACTTGTTCTCCCCGTCATTGGGATCTTTTTTTTCTTCTAGACCATACCTGGCAACCTTCTAGGTAAAAGTTCCAAATTTTTCACAATTTTTTTTTTAAACATAACATGTATTTTTTTTACTTAAGACACCCCCACGATTCCCGCACTATTCAATCCATCCATCAGGACAATGTTTTGAATGCGTTACATTGAGTCCTACCGTAAAACGTGATTCTTCACCCCAAAAAATAATAAAAATAGTTTCCAATTTTTGCGTAAAGTTACGTAGTTTGATGTACATCATGCTTGGTTAACGGCTTTGTGAAGAGTCTGTTTACGCCCTGTATTTTAAAAAGAAAACAATTCAATAATGTGTTTACGATGCTAGTATCCAAATTCATAACAACAAAATCATCTCAGTATTTTTCCTATGTTATTTACTCAGAAAAAAAATTAACCACAAACATTTACGTCATTCCATACATAACAAAATCTTGACCTTCATCATCTGCCTAGCCTTTTCCCAACTACGTTGGGGTCGGCTTCCAGTCTAACCGGATGCAGCTGAATACCAGTATTTTACATGGAGCGACTGCCTATCTGACCTCCACAACACAGTTAGTACTGGGTAATACGATACCCCTTGGTTAGACTGGTTGTCAGACTTTTTTGGGCCACTGACTACCTAACGACTGTCAAAGATCTTCAAATGACAGCCGGGACCAACGGCTTAACGTGCTTTCCGAGGCACGGAGGAAACTCAGTATGTAATGGGTGGTCACCCATCCACAGACCAACCTAGGCAAGCACGGCTTAACCTAAAGATCGACCCGAGCGGCTGTTATTATTTAGCCACGAGCACCTCTTCTAAAATCTTGACCTTCAAAATACTAAAAAATCCCTTTTAAAACTAATCGAACTTTTTAATTAAACCACGAAAAACTCCAGAAAACAGTAAAAAAAACAAATGCTAATAATATAACCATGGTTTGGTGGGAATAAAAAAACTATCTACTGTATGGAGATTACTTTAAATAACAATTCAACAAAATATTTTAAAGTTTGACTCATTCATTAAACTCCTTTCCTCCGTATCCAACAAAACACTCAAGTCTTTTTATTCTTTCATCACTTTTGTTAACCGACTTTCTTCAAAAAGGAGGAGGTTCTCAATTCGGTTGTATGTTTTTTTTTTTTTTTTTTTTTGTTTTTGTTACCTCATAACTCCGTCATTTCGAAACCGATTTGGAAAATTCTTCTTTTATGTGAAAGGATATACTTCCCGATTGGTCCCATAGAAATTTAATCAATATCGGTTCAGTAATTTGGTTCCTTTTCACGTTAATTGGTACATCACGCGACGTCTCATGAAGTCTTGCATGTTACATTTGACGTACTTCCCGATTTCCAATCGAATTGAAATTTTGCACACTTGTGTATATCGCGTGATAGTGTACTATATAGATGACATGGAGCTGATCTGATCATGGAGCTGGAAGGTGGCCTTAGGAACTCCGTTATGAAACGACATAACCCCATCGAGTTTGGGTTCGTATGATTTGTCTTGACGAGTACTTTGTCTCTAGATGGTATCCAGGGTCTGACAATGGAGCTGGAAGGTGGCCATAGGATCTCCGTGATAAAACGACGTAACCGCATCGATTTTGCGCTCGTTTGATTCGTCTTAATGAGTACTTTGTCACTAGATGGTAACCAGGATCTGATGATGGAACTGGAAGGTGGTAGAGTCTATGATCTTGATGGGAGTGGGTGTCATATGGGCATTCAACATGACCTTGGTTTTGTCCATGCTAATTTTTTAGTACATTTTATATATTTTTTACCGGGGCATTTTTTTTCCTTGTTAAAGATAATTATGCTGTTAACAAGGATTTGTGTTAGATACCACAACTAAAAAGGATAAAATAAAAGCTTTTTTGCAAAAAAAAAAACCAACTTTAAAAAAACAAAACATAAATAAAAACTTTTTGGAAAAAAAAATAACCGACTACCAAAAATAAAACGTAATAATAAAATTACAAAAAAAAACAAAGTGGAAAATAACTTATTTTTCGGAAGTCGGTGGCAAAAAAATCAATGAAACAAACAAAGCCACCGACTTCCGAAAGTTAAGTTATTTTCCACTTTTAATTTTTTTTTGTTATTTTTTTTCCAAAAAGTTTTTTTTTTTATTCTTTATCAAGTTAGGACGTACGGTCAACAAAATAGATAAGTATCCATGGTCGTTAGATATAGTTGCAGTTTTTTTAGAAACTGTTGCACATCTTCAAATGAACTTTAATTAATTTAACCAATTATTATTTTTCTTCATTTGATTTTAATTTCATTCGAAAACATCGATCGGTTTTTAAGAAAAAAACAATTATATCTTTCGACCCTGGATACTTATCTATTTTTGTTTACTGTACAAAATATCTTTTAAGCTACAGCAGCTAATTGACTATGCATCGAAAACTGTATTTAAGTACCTTAAACTTATTATATAATATTTGTAATCACGTTCTCGAAAACGGCTTTAACGATTTCGATGAAAGTTGCAATGGCGGATTCCGAAGGCGAAAAATCGATCTAGCTAGGTGTCATTTGTGGGAAAATTCGTTTTCTCTATTGTCACCCAGGTCCTATTTTATTACATAAGATAACAGAAGCCACTAAGCCCAGCCGACTTTCTGTCACAGAGATTTTCTTCAAGAAGATCTTTTATCTAAAGTGAAGAATATTTCAGTGTAGACCTCTGCCTAACTCTGTGATGTATGATGTACTCTGTGATGTGTGTATTTTGTTATACAACGTGTAACTATGGCAACTATAACAACAAAATAATAATAAAGCACTTCAACTTAGTATGTATCTAATAACGGTTGATCGTGATTGTGACAATTTGCGGTACGGAGCTCTTAGAACGCGAATTAGACTCACACTTCACTGTATAATCTCTAATCATCATCTTATTAGGTCACGGGAAATTAAAATATGGGAAATCCTGATACCTCACCACAATAATTTCCAGCACTTTTCTTTGTTTTAATGCGTTTTATTGTTTTTTTTTGCAATTATCCCAGTTGTTTATCCACTGGAAAAATACTCATTCAATTAGGCACTAGCATTATTTTCCATTGCGTGCACTTTGTTGGTATCTTCATACATTCGAGATTTTTATTATTGATTTTAGAGATAGAGCATCTTGTAAATGGATTTTGATTTTCACGTTTTTACATGAAAACTATTTGCTGTTTTCATGAAACATAGAATAAGAAATTCACTGCATAATATATTTTTTTATTTCCGAGAGCATTTGTTTATATAAAGTTTCATAAAACGTTAGGTTGGCATAACAAATATGCATTATCAGTAACACTATGATTTAAAGTACATAGGTATGGATCAGCACCTAATAAGACATATGATACTACGCTAGCACTCAACATCAGCTGCCTAACCTTTTCCCAACTACGTTGGGGCTGGTTTCCAATCTAACCGGATGCAGCTGCAAATCAGTGTTTTACATGAAGTGACTGCCTATCTAACCTCCACAGCCGAGTTACTGGGTAGTACGATAAACCTTGGTAAGACTGGTTGTCAGACTTTCGGGCCACTGACTACCTGTAACGACTGTCAAAGATCTACATAATAATATGACAGCCGAGACCAACGGCTTAATGTGCTACTACGATAGTTTTCCATGCAAATCCTTACTGCCTTACTATTATATTTTATATTTTTAATATTATAAATGCGAAAGTAAGTTTGTTTGTTACCTTTTCACGCCTAAACCACTGAAGCGATCATCCTGAAATTTTGCATATACGTAATCAGGTGTACAGAAACGGCAATAGGGTACCTTTCATCCCGAAAAAAAGTACTGCTCCCGAGGAAAATAACAATAACGTTCTCATCTCATAAATGGCGACACGTGTTTTTCGAATCATGATTGAATTACAAGCAGAGTATAACCCGAACTGATTGTCAAATTCTAAATTAACGCGAGCGAAGCCGCGGGCAAACGCTAGTCACTATCACTACATATTATAAATCAAAGTCCTCCGCCGCGTCTGTCTGTCTGTTCGCGAAAAACTCAAAAACTACTGCACCGATTTTCATGCTGTTTTCACCAATGGATAGAGTGGTTCGCGGAGAAGGTATATAACCCAAGCGGGCGAAGCCGCGGGCATTAGCTAGTGGTCTATAAAGTCCATTGCACAAGAGTTCATCTCAGACAATAATCTGCATAGTCCTCATGTGAGTTGAGCAAGATTATGTCTGGAATTTAAAAGAGACTATGACCTCTGAGTTTGTTTCGGCTGTTTCTTCTCAGAGTAGTCAAGTATGAAACACCGGACCCATCTAGTTTAAAAAAAATATGACGTCTAAAAGTGTTTGTAAAAACCTATTTGCATAATAAACATCATTTATTATTTATCAAGTGATTTTAAATCCTCTTATTCAATCAATACTAAACTTGTTTGATTGAATTGGATTTAAAATCACTTGTACCTTACCTATCCAATATAACTCAGCTTTACGTATGTAGATTATTTTTATACAAACAAAAGTAGATACACGCCCACGTGGGAATGACATGATTGTGTAAATAAAACGATAATGTATAATCGTCATATATTTACTTAGTAATTTGTATAGATACACGTGCGAAAAAATGTAGGCATAAGTGAACAATTAATGAATTTTACTGACTCAATTCAATTTGTTAGGGGAACACTTTCCAAAAGTCGAACTTATTGCGGTAAACTCACAAATTGGTTTACGTCGTTCAAAGCAAAGTTGTCATAATTCGATGATTGATTTGTTTTGATTTACTTCAGTGTATTTCTGGCTATTGCATTTTGATACCGCTAGATCAAAATACATAAAGGGTGTAAACAGACTCTTAACGAAGTCGAAAAATACTTGTTCTCCCGGTCATTGCGATCATTATGTTTGTTCTAGGCCATACCTGGGAAACTTCTAGTTACGGAGATATTAGGGGTCAAAGTTTCAACTGTTTCACATTTTTTTTTTTAAATACATGTATTTAATCTAATATTTTTACTTTCAACTCCCACCCTTCCTATTCAATCCATCCATCAGCACAATGTTTTGAGTGCGTTACATTGAGTCCTACTGTAAAATGTGATTTTTCAGCCCAAAAAAAGGCGTTTCCCAGCACTAATTTTCGCGTAAAGTTACTTAGTTTGATGTAAATAATGTTTGGTTGACGACTTCGTGAAGAGTCTGTTTACACCCTGTATTAAAATATCTATTGGTATTAAAATATACTGCCTCACTCTTCGGGGCCATGATATTATACGTGCTATCAGTACCCCTGAATAAACTGACTCTATGCTTCTTATTTTGGATAAAAGAACTTTAAAGAATTGAACTATAAATATTAAAGACCTGCATTAGAAACTAGGTAAGCTTATTAAATTGTATATTACTAACAAATGATAGGCCTATTCGGACCCTGAATTTCACACCCTGCTGAGGTACATGCATACGTACAACCGCTGGTTGCGAGTCGCACTGGACCGGTCAATGTGGCGACACTTGGGGGACGCCTATGTCCAGCAGTGGACGTCTTTCGGTCGTAATGATGATGATGACATACGTATTAATTAGCATTGTTTTCGTAGAACATGGGTGCTAAAAAAAAATTACTTATATGAGATTGTACCTACTTCTTGGGTATTTTGACACATTTTTTTGTCTTATATATTAACAGAATTGCCTTGAAATGTGTTAATTATGTTAGTAATGTTGACGAATTAGTAAGTAGTAGTTTTTAGGAGTATGAGGAAATGGATGTATTTAACACGTATGTAGTAGCAGAATTATAATCATTAAAATATACATAATATTTATCTGAGTGTGATGTTTTTGTACCTATAAGTCATTGGACATCTAGACTTCGCACTATTTACTTAAAGCAAAGAGTCCTATACAAGGTGTAACATAATAAACGCAAGACCTCTTGTGTGGTGTCTCAGACCATGAAACTGAACAAGTTTTGTTCTATGACTTTTGGAAATTCATTACTTTTTTTTTAGTTTTACCATACATGTTGATCAGCTGATCGCGTCAGTTCCTATACAAAGACCAATTTCTTTTTTTGCGAGTTTCAATAACTCGTTGAACAAAAGTTGACATGTTATTATGTTACACCTTGTATATTTGCTTGTTTGCCATTTAATACAACTCGGTTAATGTTTTAACAATATATTATTTGTAGTCCATGTACACATATCGAAGTTTCCCAGCCTGTATTTCATTCGTTTATGATATTTTTAAGATTTGTGGTAAAGAACCGCAAATGGCATCGAATGCTTTAAAATTGTGTTGTTTTGTCTTTTGGAAGCATTACATTAGGCTGGGATTTTTTGGTAGAATATTCTGGAAAACCCCAAGATAAAATTAGAACAAAAACAACAAGGTCTTTAGTTATAAATAAACCAGCTATTGACGTCATGTCTACCCCTACCTAGAATATTAGAAAATAAAATAATAAAATTAGTTTATTGGCACAAAATACCTTTTTATACAATACCATACGGTATACAGTACTGTATGTATGGTATCGGACGTAAAGAATAGCACCCTCCCTTATCTTCTCGTGGATGTCGTAAGTGGCGACTAATGGACTTACTAGAAAATGGGCAGCAGCGTTCTCTGTGCCTTTGTAACAACCGTACTGCGATCGCCAACTCACCTGCCAAGCGTGGCGATTATGGCCCTTTGGGGGAGGCCTATGTCCAGCAGTGGACGTCTTTCGGCGGAAATGATGATGATACAACACCAATGCATTCCACATAAGTACATTGAATTTTAGAAAAAGGCTGTACAAATAGTTAGAAACCCTGCCTCCTAAACTAAGGGGACCCTGTGACCTAGGAGTCAGTGTTCTACCGTAACTTGGTGTACAAAATAAACCTTTATTTGTGTGTTAATAAACTTATACTGAAAAAAACCTTGCAGTGTTTGGTTTATAAGACTAAACCTTTGAGTTATAATGATAAAATTAAATGATATTTATTATGCAAATATTTTTTTACAAAAACTTTTAAGCTATCATTTTTTTTAAACAATCTGGGTCATAGTCTCTTTTAAAGTCCAGACGTAATCTTGGTTAACTCACATGAGGACTATGTAAATTAAGAAAAATCGGACAAGTGCGAGATCGACTCGCATGGGTTTATCATCTATAAGTTAACGCAAAAATATTGAATTTCCTATGTTACTTTTAATATCGTACATTTCTTACTGCTTTTCCTGTAATTTTTAGGCAAAGAAATACTTTTTGTATTTTTTTTTTAAATTTTCGGCCCTGTAGTTTCCGAGTTAAGGGGGGGGGGCAATGGTCAATGTCCGCCTATTTAATTAAATAACTTCAAAACTATTGATCTTAAAATTATAATAAAAAATATATTTGAGATGCTCACAATGAACCGTTTCATTTGATTTGTAATAAGATATAATTTTCATTTTTTTTTTCATTTTCTAATTACCCCAAAAGTGGCACCCATATTTAAAATTCATTAATTTACGTTACACATCCGTATCAGGGTCACCGACTTACACATGTGTACCAAATTACAACTTTAATTTCCATTTTTTCAAAAAAGGTACGGAACCCTAAAAAATATTACGGAGTTTATGCTCTAAACTGTAAGGTCTTTGGTTATTGACTATGTTCACGGGCGAAATGTTATTGCATTACATAACATCACGACTGTAATCTTCTAAGGGATAAGCCAATTATAAAACACACACATTTAAATACACATACATGAATAATATAAGTAACCAAGATTTTGTAACAATATTTTGATTGCAAAGAGTGTCCATAGAGTTTCTTGCTCATTCTTCTCCATAGAGATCTACGCTTAATAATTCATGGATAATTCATTAAATGGGGTTAAATGAACTTAGAGGGTTGTATTGTTGATTTTCATGATTGTTATTCTGTACCTACATACGTGTTACTGTCGCGACTCATTTTTCATCAACATACAACCTGACACTGACCTGTAAATTGCAAAAAAACGTAAGAAAATTTGAATTTCGCGGGCTACCCTTACGCTTCCATTTTAAGTATAAAGAAATTATGAAGTTCAACTACCTCAAATTAATATTTAAACACAGTTATATTCTCTTAGCTAAGCAACTTTTGATACACTATAATAATATTCATGGGTACACGAGGTCATTGACTCCTCTTAATAAGCTACAATCATTTGTATAAATCATAGACTTTAATATAATTCGATTCTCGTGTTTATTGTTTCCCAACTAGTTTATGCCAGGGCTTCGGCTGTGTAGAGTTCAGTAATTTGTCCTCGGGACTGTACTACTGGAACAAAAAGTATTACAAGTGTTAAGAGGAATTGTGGGTGGACTTTTTTCCATACAAACGCTCTCGCCCGTTTTCTTTCTGGTTTATGACTTTAAAGCTATGATTTTTTACAGTTAAATAAATATCAACATCTTCTATGTTTTATGTTTACTTTTTTGAAGATACATAATCTGTATAAGCACTACAACCTTTACAAAATGGTCAAAATTAGCTATTGTTGATTGCCTGTCAACAAAGGCCTAGTGTACAAATTTGACAAATACTAACGAAAAACGAAACACATAGGGACACAGTATACATCCTTCTTATTCAGTTAATGAAATATCTTTTTAATTGGTCAAATATTAAAGGAGGAAAAATTCGAGAGCCAAACCTCGAATTATGACATTTTACTATAGTTGTCTTTATCGCACGAATGTCGGAATCATTTCGCGCTCACAGAGCGACAGCGGTAGTTTTTTCAAATACCTACCATGTTTCCTCTTTATATTATACCTGTGTGCCAAATTTTATCCAGATCCAGTTTTTGCGTGAAAGAGTAACGAACATCCATTCATTCGTCAATCAAAACTTAGTAGTAAGATAAGATTTCACTAAAACCTGTGTAATAATGAAAAAACATCGAATGAAAATGCCAATCAGATTAGCGAGAATAGCTCAGCCAGACTAATAAAATTTGCTGGAATGCCACATAAAATGAATGTCGAAATGAGAAGCTTATTTTTTTAGATATTCAGTATATTCCTCCAATTCCATATTTATAAAGTTGATTTGATACTAGTTTTTGGTGTAACTAAAAAATCTGTGAAGAACATGACGGAATGTCTAATATGATTTTGAACATTAGTAACCTCAACATGGTTGGGAATACAACCAAATTGCCTAATATAGACTATGCTAATTCTGAGCTTTTTAAAAAACGTGGCCCCACGCTTTACGTCTTTACGTGTAAGTGAATTTCTTTAAGAAGACTATACAAAAGTTTTGAAGCAAAAAGAAATTCACTACACTGCTACTGTGCCAGTTATGCTTTCAAATCTTTTCCCTATAGAACCCTCATTTTTCATCCCCAGGTTAACACCAGCTTTGATGGCTGTAGTGCTGTTTTACGCATACATCTGGGACAACATTTCCAGCGGTCCCATGTGGGGCACCTTTGTCACCAAGAACGCTGAAGTCTGCCAGGAGGGCTGGTGGTGGAACCTTCTGTATGTGCAGAACTATTTCGGCTTTGAAGATATGGTATGTATAGTTTTGCATTTTAGTTAGACTTTGATACATGAACAAAATACATATCGTCGCTGTAGAATGATAACCTCGTATCTCCAGAAATCCAAACTTTATAGAAATCGAAAAAATGTTTCATTTCGTCAATGTTTAAAATATTTTTATGTACTTTTGGCTCATGTTTTGAATGATAAAAATGAATTACTTTTGGGTTCACGGTTTCGCCGTGTTATAAAATATTGTACCTGGTATTCATTCGATTTTTACAAAAAAAAAGTACTTTTTTGACATACGTGGTATTCATTTTACAGCGACGATATATTATTGAAGACGAAGAAGTTTGATTTCCAGATAGAAGTATATTCGGAAATCAAACTCCTTCGTCTTCAATTTTAAGGGCTAAACTAAAGCGTTTTATATTTCTACAACGTCTTTGAACAGGGTTGACATTATTACGTTTTTTAGTAGGTTATGTCAGTCAAATATATACAGGAAGACCAAGGAAACGATAGATGGATTGTGTGAGGAATGATATGAAAGAAAAAAGTGAAAATGATTGCGTGCGGTTGACAGGGGAGAATGAAAGAAAGAAAGAACCATGTTGCGCGGACCCCGTGTAACATGGGACAGCGGCAGGAATATGATGATGATATCTTGCTTGATTGATATTGTGCTGTAGAACAATTGTATGAGAAACAATAAAAACTTTTTATTTTATTTATTTTATCTGTGAACTACATCTTTGACATTTCAATCGTGGCTATCGCTGATTTTCCCACAAATTTTCCCAACATGGTTTTTTAGGGTTCCATACCCAAAAGGTAAAACGGGACCCTATTACTAAGACTCTGCCGTCCATCCATCTGTCTGTCTGTGTGTCAGTCTGTCACCAGGCTGTATCTCATGAACCGTGATAGCTAGACAGTTGAAATTTTCACAGATGATGTATTTCTGTTGCCGCTATAACAAAAAATACTAAAAACTGAATAAAATAAATATTTAACCCGGGGTTCCCATACAACAAACGTGATTTTTTGCCGTTTTGTTGCTCGACGCTTGAAATTACTCACAGAATATTTAGTTGTATATTCAAATAAATATTCTGTGAGTATATTTAAAAATAAATAATTAAATTAAAATATAATCAATATTTAAGAGGGGCTCCCATACAACATGATTTTTTATAGAACCCTTCGTGCGCGAGTCCGATTCGCACTTGTTTTTCAATCCACAATCATTAATAATCTTCAGAGCGCAAAAACCCTCAAGATAGACCCTGTAGATAGTAGCCGAATCAATCTTCATTTCTTCATCATTTTCAATTCCAGTGTGCACCTCAAACTCATCAGCTAGCCCTAGACATGCAGCTTACGATCCTCGGCTGCATGCTCGTATGGCTAATGCAAGCAAAGCCGGGACTGAACAAGCTCCTCATACCAGGACTGCATATCTTCGCGGCGTACTCAAGATACACTACTGTTCGAGACCATCGGTTGACCATGCTGGCCTATCATGGTGTCAGGTGAATACAGGGTGTAAACAGACTCTTCACGAAGCCGTCAACCAAGCATTATGTACATCAAACTAAGTAACTTTACGCAAAAATGAGTGCCGGGAACCAACTTTTTTTATTGGGCTGAAAAATCACGTTTTACGGCAGGACTCAATGTAACGCACTCAAAACATTGTTCTGATGGATGGAATGAACAGTAAAGGGGCCGTGGAGGTGTTTAAAGTAAAAATCTTACATCAAAAACACGTATTTAAAAAAAAAGTTGTGAAAAAGTTGGAACTTTGACCACCAATATCTCCGTAACCAGAAGGTTCCCAGGTATGGTCTAGAACAAAAAAATGATCGCAATGACAGGGAGAACAAGTGCCTTTCGGCTTCGTTAAGAGTCTGTTTACACCCTTTATATTTTGTGACCTTAGTATATAAGGTGTTAAAAAAATAACTTTAAGAATTTCGTGTGGGCATTGTACTCATCATTATCAACAACTTTTACTATGGGACGAACGCTGAAATCGCGAAAAAAAATCAGCTGTTCTATACATTCTACACGTAACTCAATAAAATGTACGGGACAGCTGACTTTTTTTTGTGGGGGTAAACTTCAAAAGGAGACCAGTATTTGGGGATAAGACCGGGTAATGTGGGAGTTTTACCTCACTAAAACCACCCCGTTGATAACAGGCCGCATGAAAAGAGGAGCCGATTCCCCTTAAAAGACCTTAATAGACAGAGCTTGATAGACAGTAGCGAAGGGTCATCTTTAATGTGATTATATTATTCGTCGATAGAATACTCATTGTTCCATTTTTCAAAGGGAAGCCGGTGGGAATAGAATTCTATAGCATCTTCGCCACTGCTACCAAAAATTTAATATTGAACGTAAGGAAGTACAACTATGAAAAGGTTTTTAGTAGAACAGATTTCGAACAACTTTAAAATATAAAGTAGAAAACAAAATTATAGTCGAAACTCCAAATGTCTATTGTCCGATTTCACTTAACCTAAGTGACACCTAAATGAATGCCTGTAACCACAACACCTGTATTGGGATAACAGTACACACACAGTTCGCCAGTTATGTTTAAGTCCCGCGTAATAGGGGGCAAGCCTATTGCCGTCAACCGGGCATAAACAAATCCAGACTCCAACTGGCTGGTACTGAGAAATTTTTGATGGAAAAACCCAATAACATTTTACCCGACCCGGGAAGTGAACCCAGGACTTCATGCTCAGCAATCGCGCTTGATGACTAGACCAACGAGGCAGTCTAATACCTATAACGAAAACTGGCAAATAGCTTAGGTACAGACGCCAACACATCAAGCTACTAAAATCTTTCAAATTTCTTTAACAGATTATCAACTTTATCTTCAAAAATTAGGTTCTAGGTAGGTTGGGAAAATCTGTCAGTATTGGACAACTTTTTTTTTTTTTATTCGGATGGAAAATCATCAAATGACTTCTCCCGCTCTGGGCAGAACGGAAGGGAGGGTCAGACTTGTTCTGACTAAAACCCATCCATGTTCCTTCCTTGCCCTTTATGTTCCAGGACCGCGTCATCTCTTTCGAACAGTCCCGCAGCCCTGGCTGTTTCGGGTAACTTGACCTGCTGGCGTCTGTACAGACGCCAGCACATCAAGCTACTACAATCTGTCAGATTTCTTTAATAGATTTTCGACTTTATTGCTGTAGTATAAGGTTCAAGGTTGATTGGGAAAATCTGACAGTTTCGGGTAGCTTGACCTGCTGGCGTCTGTACATAAAAATACAAAGATATCAAGTTAGATCTCTATTATAGAAAACTTTTTTATTATGATGATCGGTTTTACGATGCAACACAACATAATAAACTTGTCGTTGTTGACCATCTCGACCTGTCATTATGTATTTTACATAAGTAATCATTAGGTTGAGTGTTATATTGATTGACTTTTGACGTCAGATCTTTTTCCTGCAACACTTTGCCTCCATTTATTACGGTCCTATTTACAATAAAATATGTCGGAGCCGGTCATTGGTATGGACTTTACATGAATCGAAGGACGCCTGTCCTACTTACCCCACCACGGCGTGCTTTACAGAGCCTTGATGTTTTCGGCTCGACGCTTGGACGACAGTCAGTGTCTGACCGCGGCCGAGTTGAGACTTCTTGGAACTGTACTCGATTCATTGTGTCCCGTGTTATTGTGTTAAGTTGTAATCTCAAGTACTTTGTTAGTTTTACTAAGAACAGTGTGTCGTGTTTTCATAGCACAAAACCCATCCTCTGCCCACATAATGATGGAATAAATCCTGACATTCCCGACATATATCACGGCTGTAATCCCCGAAACGTTAGGCAGAAGTTAACGATACACATACATTTCTACATAATATTTAGGTTCAATGAACGAACCTGTTCTAATCAACCTGGCAAGCATCTATGTAGGTTCTGGGTTGGTACTGGGAAATTCCTGTTGGAAAACCCAATAACACTTGGACTTGGTCCAATCTGGCAAACCAAGACTTCATGCTAAGCCGAAGCACTCAACTTTTTAGACCTGTCTTCTTAGCGTATCGACGGCAAGTAGTCTAAATAGTATTTTTAGCCCAAAACTCAGCCACGCAAACCCCGCTCACTGATACAGTAAATAAATCATCAAGAGCGCAGGTCATAGGGCATGCAGTGCAAGATGGAAGGTGGGTCATGTATTCTTCTTATGCCTATGAAGTTTAATTAAAATCGGTTCAATCATTTCGAAGAAAAAGGACTTGAAAGTTTGTATGAAAAGCTGCCATTCGCAGACAAGTCATTAACGCTCTTAATGATGCATTCATCATCTGCCTAGCCTTTACCCAACCATGTTGGGGTCGGCTTCCAGTCTAACTGGATGCAGCTGAATACTACTACTTTACATGGAGCAACTGCCTGTCTGACCTCCACAACCCAGTTAGTACTGGGTGATACGATACCCCTTAATCATCATTATCATTATCATTTTCCCACCCTTGTCCCATTTTACTTGGGGCTAGTGCAACACGTCTTTTTCTTCCATTCTCGCCTATCAGACGTCTCCTTTCTCTTTCATATCATTCTTCACACAATTAGCTGTTCCTCTTCTGTTAACTCTTGATTCCTACCTTACTATTGAAGATCAGTGGTTGTTAACCTTTTAGTCATGGGGGACCATTTGAGAAAATTTCTGTTTTGCCTTGGACCACCCACTTGGTTTATTGATTTGGAGGTAATATATAGTACCTAAATGATGGTAACTAAATAAAGGGTTGTTTTATCGATAAAGGAATAAAACACCCATAAAATTATTCAAAGCCATTTTTTTTTCTTTTTTTTTTGTTAAATGCACATCACAGATATGCAACAACAAGATTAACAAGATTAATAAAAAGATCAAGATTTATTTTTATTTATTTTTTGGATGTTTTTAACAAAATTTTCGTGACTGAAAATTGCTCACGTTGCGCACGGGTCGCATTGTATTGACTCGTTGTCACTTATCTTATTTATTAGGGTGGCTCCGTGGACTACTTGGGATGCTTCCAAGGACCACCAGTGGTCCGCGGACCACCTGTTGAGAACCACTGATTTAGATAATTATTTAAATGCTACCAATTTAGGTGCATTTGTGCGTAATATTACTGTTTATCCATAATTATTTGCACTAATTTGGGTGACTAAACATACATATTAGTTACATTTAATTTGTGTTTGTTTTACATTTTGTATCAATACAGTATTTACAATTATGTCACGTTAATTCTTTTGACAAATGTTTGTTTAATGGATCATAGAAACGTGGGTAATAAAATCATGAAATTGTTGTCGATCCAATGACAATTTCACTTGAAATTCGGTATTTTACAAGCTTCTTTGTGATTATAGTGAAAATCTAAGTATACAGGGTGTAAACAGACTCTTCACGAAGCCGTCAACCAAGCATTATGTACATCAAACTAAGTAACTTTACGCAAAAATTAGTGCTGGAAAACGACTTTTTTTTTTGGGCTGAAAAATCCCGTTTTGCTGTAGGACTGAATGTAACGCACTCAAAACATTGTCCTGATTGATGGATTGAATAGTAAGAGGGTCCTGGAGGTGTTTAAAGTAAAAATCATACATTAATAACATGTATTTTAAAAAAAACTTGTGAAAAAGTTGGAACTTTGACCCCCAATATCTCCGTAACTAGAAGGTTCCCAGGTTCCCAGGGTCTAGAACAAAATAATGATCGCAATGACAGGGAGAGCAAGTACCTTTCGGCTTCGTTAAGAGTCTGTTTACACCCTTTATTAGCCAAATGCTAAAAATTTTATGAATTGTTATACGTCTGTATAAGGCTACGAACACACTGACAGGTGGCTTGAATGCTAGCTAGTCGCTTAGCGAGCAGCGAAGTGAACCGAACGATCTACAATCTTCACAACCGGCGCGGGTGGTTCTGCGCTCTTGGCGAAGTAGCGTGCCTATAGGAGTTAAACAAGCCACCAGTTTTTTCTATCAGAAATTTTTCAGTAGCAGCCGCGGAGTCTGGATGTGTGTCCGGCTGCCGGCAATAGGCTCACCCTCTATTACATCGAACTAAAACATAACTAGCAAAACGTGGGTGTACTATTAGGTACACTCTGTCTAACGCTTCAGGGTTTACAGGCGTGATGTTATTGTAATCTTCTGACTTAAGTAACGTAATACTATGCTATTCAATGCACCTATAATTTTGATAAAGTAGGTTAAACAAAACGCCACAAGATTTTCCTCACATAATACCGTAGTTAAAACTCAAGCCTGTTAAACTTCTGAACTCTTGCTTCAACTTGTTTACAAAACCCTGATACTTTAACATGAACACTTTACAAGTTATGCCAACTTAGGAACTTGTCAGTTTGGAATTTTAATTTTGACATGTTTTCAGTGTAAGTCAGCTGTACCGGACGGCTCGTCTGAGCTATACGTCGGTGCTTCATCGTTCTACGCCGTATTTAGTCGGTTTAAGTTTGGGCCTGGCTTTGAAGAAACCTGTGGAACATGGAAAGGTGAGATTTATTGAGAATTCAGTGTGAGGGTACTGAGAAATTAACCTTGAATTAATGTGAGAAGTTTCTCTCGAGGAAAGGTTTTCAGATTTTAATAAAGGGTGTAAAAATACTCTTAACGAAGCCAAAAGGCACTTGTTCTCCCCGACATTGCGATCTTTTTTTTTTCAGACCATACCTGGCAACCATCCATCAGCACAATTTTTGGAATGCGTTACATTGAGTACTACCGTAAAACGTGATTTTTCACCCCAAAAAAAAGTCGTTTCCCAGCAATATTTTTTGCGTAAAGTTACTTAGTTTGATGTACATAATGCTTGGTTAACGGCTTCGTGAAGAGTCTGTTTACACCCTGTACATTTTGCATTCCTGATGCTCCTACGGTATTATACACATAACTATTAAATAACTCAAAGTTTTGTAAACTAAATTGCACAAATAAAAACTCTTGATGATGATGGTGAGGATAGCCATGATAAAAAAGGTCAACACTATACGTATTATTAAGAATCCAGTAACTTTAGTTTTAAATGAAACGAAATGAACGATAAATCCGTGACACGCGGAATATCCTGCGAAATTAAATGCAACAGAAGAACTAGTTTAGAAAACATAATGACTGATCTTAAGTAGCCCTGATAATTAAAGTAGCTTTTCTAAACTTGTATTTCTAACCTTCACTTCTCTTTGTCAAAACTGTCTGCGATATTATTAACAAGTTCAGGTCTCCCAGATTCGGAAAAAAATGGAACAGCTGGGCGGCTTATATAATCGACTAGTACTATCAGATTTTTTGCGGACGGGCCCGCAAAAAATGTGATAGCTCGGCTAATATGCATGATATAAATATAATTTATAGCCTATAGCACCCACGAATAATGTTGCATTCTGAAAGTGAAAGAATTAAAAAAAAAATGGATCGTTAGTTCCGGAGATTACTCCCTACACACAAACTAACAAACTTCCAAACAAATCTTACATCTGTATAAGATTAGTATAGATTTTGCCTCCCCGCCTGTGTAGCAACCACCCTTTAACTATCTATTGCGGTAATCTTAGACAAAGTTTGTTTAGTCTATCTATCGTTATTGTTCTGTATCAAAAGAGTTCAGTTTCGTTGTCATTTCAAAAGTGTTTTCTTTTTACAGTTTATCCTTACCGTCGGTTGGCTATCCAGCACTGCTTTGTGGTGCCTCATTTGGTGGGCAGGCATCGATTCTGGTTATCTCCAGTACCGGTACAGCGCATCATTTGCTGCTCAGTACGCTTCACTTGCACCCATCGCGTCTGCCCTTGCTATTGCATGGGTGATTTATGCTGTGCATAGAAGTAATGGTAGGATTTTGAAGTAATTTTAGTATTTACTTTAGAGTACTACTTTTTGTAGAGAAACATTTTGCGATATGATAAGATTTACGTTACTTTCTATATCTTTTGAAGCCCTTGCTATATTTTTTTGCTATACGTTGTTGGGTAATATTAACATTGCTCTACAAAAATAAACTTTACTGCGGATGTACTAAAGTAAAGTGTAGTAAAGTTTATATTTACCTTTAGAATTTCAACTTTCTTTCTAGTTACCGTATTTTGTCCGTAGCGAATACTAGTTGTAATGATTAAATTTGATTTTGAGGAATTCAATATAATTCTGCATCAATCTTAATGCTCATTTGGTTTTATAGGTTTCCTGGCACGTTTCTTGTGTTGCGGTCCCTTGGTGATGATAAGTCGTCTCTCTTACGCCATCTACCTCGCCCAGTTCATCGTGTTCATTACTAACGTCGCTACTGTCAAGACTTCTAGGGAATTTACTATAATATCCATGGTAAGTGTGTGTTATCATATGACTATATTCTAGTTTGATTGGCAACATTTTAAATGGTGACTGATTTATTCTGTTTGTATTTTATATTACAGATCGACGTCCAAGAAATATCGGCCATACTACTATCATCAATACTTTTGACGGTAACATTTGTCTTGCCGATGCAAAATCTACACAAAGTTTTCACTTTTCCATCGAAATCCGCTAGTACAGATGACGCTAAAGGATCAGAAGATGCTGAATCAAGAAAAGAAGAGAAACAGGAGGAAGTAAAAGAGGAACAAGTACCACAGATAAGAAGTAGACAACACTTTATAGCTCACAGAGAAGTACTAGAAGAAATTCCTGAAGCAGAAGTAGAGTACGAAGCACAGAGAGATAATGAAGGACTTGGAGAAATTCTAGAAGAAGAAGAAGAAGACGATGATGAAATCGGCGAAGAATCTGTTGGAAACCATGATGATGATTTGGAAATTATCGAGGAAGAAGGAGGAGAAGACGAGGAAGACGAAGCTTTGTTGGAAAGAGAACACTATGTACGAAGGAGATCAGAACCCAGTCATGATGACCACGATCTGGATGAATGGGAGTGGACTGCGAATGGTAATCGTAATGGAGCTCAATATTATCGATACTCGAGGTAGCGTTGTTATCTGTTAAATTAAATTATCTTTTTGAGTTTTGTTTCTTGTTTTATTTCATGTTACAATAGCTTCGACTGTATCAAACAAAGAGAGCTCTTACTAGGTTATCGTGTCTAGAAAATTTAAATCTAAATATATGTTTTAAAAACATTAAAAATGTACCCTGTGTTTAAAGTTCTAAAGGAGACATTAAAAGGAAAAGGGAGAAGTATTTTTGGTAATAAAATTAATGAAGAAGGGTTAGGGAATAATCCTTAAGAATGCGTCTAGAAACCCACTACCGGTTTTTTTACTTTAGTTCATCGCACCGATTATATAACTTTATTCCCTTATTATAAATATTTTATTACAATCCACCTAAACGTATTAAGAATTTCTAAACAGGTATCAAACATACAACATTGTAATAGGATTCAAAAATCCGGTTAACAAAATATTTCAAGGCTAGATCCGTAACGAACTTAATTAAGGAAAAATGGCTGACCTTGTCTTAATGGTTCTAATAACTTTTTAGCATTTTCTATGAATTAGCTCTCACTCGGTATACAAGGTGTAGACAGAACATTCACGAAGCTGTGAAAAAGTTGGAGCTTTGACGCCCAATATTTTCGTAACTAGAAGGTTCACAGGTATGGTCCACAACAAAAAAAAAATGGTCGCAATGACTGACGGGGAGAACAAGTGCCTTTCGGCTTCGTTAAGAGTATTGTTGCACCAAGTATTGAACGAACGACTTTTTGAGGACGTGCGGTTTCGTCATGACGCAGTTATTAAAATATCTTGGTCGGCTAGTACTATATAACATGAATGGTATTAAAGTACATGTTCTCCATTCCCTCGAGAATGGCGGAAGTCTTATAGCTTATTAAGTAATATAGGCGTTCATGTCCGCCTGGTCAAGTATTTCCTTTACCTACTAAGTCATCAAATGGAACTATAGGCCTGCCGCTTTACTGATGGGGGTATGGATGTTAACGCCCGTCAGGGATTGCTGAGCTGATGGATACCCGCCACAGTAGACATAAAATATCTTAACTAGGAACCACATAACATAACATCACGCCTGTAATCCCCGAAGGGTAAAGCAGAGTTATGTTTAAGTCCCATGTAATAGGGGGCGAGACTATTGCCATCGGTGCGTAATCTGGTAACATGTGTTGTTGATCAATTATTATACTAAATCATCATTTATAGAGCCTCTAACAACTTACACAATATACATACATACCTACATGAACATATTACGTAAAGCGATCAAATTGCGATCAAGTAAATATGTAATGATATATGTTAATGAAGATACCAAAAACTGGTCACTAAATTTAATAAAATTACCCATGACCTAAAATAAAAGTAAAATCGAACCATCCAGAATCAAAAGATAATCAACCACCGATCAGAAACAATGATGTTATTACAATATTAAAAAGGCGACAGAACCCGAGGCGAGGACTCACTTCAATGATCGAAGGATCGACGCCTCCGACCTCAGTATTGCTAGAGCCAGCGCGCGCGCACGTCATGTTTTCCGCGGCGATTTTCCTAATCGCGTGCGCGGCAACCGCCGCCATCGATACGAAATCTTTTAACACTACATTATTGAACAAGGAAGTGCTACAGAAATTATCACCTATATTAAATGCTAATAGAACTTTGAATGAGAGGGAAATAGCTTTGCTTAACAGGACTGTTCATAATTTGGGTGTGGACAAGGATGTTGTGGCGAAAATAACTGATTTCGTTAGGAATAATACGATTCAGAAAGTAGCTGAAGCGAAGAATCATAGAGAAGCAAAAATTTCTTCTTACGATCCTTATGGCGATGAGATCGGTAATAATGATGGGTCTGTCAGACATGTTGAAGAGTCTCCAGATTACGCGTCCTCAGTAGTGCTGGCGAGTGATCTGCTATCTCTTACTAGTGCTGTAGCTAGCGTGAAAGATACGGCATGCAGGGAGCATGGATACAAGTTCCTGGACGGATTGATCATGAACAAGAGATGGGCGCTGAAAAGTAAGTACCTTCTGCATTTTTTTAATTTTATTTATTATGCACAATGCATGTTTTGTATTACTTAAAACGATGCATAGTTACGTTATTTATAGCTGTGTCAGCATTTACAAGAATGCGACATTATTATTATGTGTGCAGTTTTGCCGTGTATTATTTTTATTTAGCTTTTTTATAGTGTTTTAACATTCCAATTGTTTCAAACAGTAGTGTTTTTAGAGGTTTAAGGATAAACCTTCTACGTTCGACTACTACTACGCACGATCTTGGAAAAACGACTTTTCCTCATTACTGTTTTCCTTAATAACCAAAATCGCCTTGTAATTATATAATTAAATTGAATCATAGTTTTTCCTATACTGTATATATTTTTATAGTTGAAAAGATATTTTTTTTTATGTCAGTTTTTTCTCTTGGCTTGTTTGCAATAATAACACGTTTTTCTACGATTGTTACTTTATTGACAGTTTACCGGTTTTATATTAATTTAATGTGGCTCGGAAGCAGCTGGTTGGAAATATTTACGACAAAAATATTTTGATTATTAGTTTTTTGATCCATGAATAAACATCCAAAAAAAACTTAGTTGACCAGAACAGATTGAGCATAAAGGAATCTGTGATATTTATTTATTTATTTATTGTTTAAACAATAAATAATAATAGTACCAGTCTTATTATAGAGCTTCTTAAAGTGACAGGTCGCAGGTCGCAGGTGAGAGCGAACTTAGAATTGAATTGTATCGTAATTCCTCTGGAAAATATGAAGACGAGTACAATGCGCAGTTGATTCTATACTAAAACTCACACAGTTATACAACAAGGAGTAAATCAGTAATTGACATTCTATCAGCGATGAACGACGATGAAAAAGTCAATAAACACATTACCCTCCTCAGTGATGTAAACATGCATTAGATTGACAGTAGTTTGTAAAAATGCAATAGATGACACGTTAGACAGACATGTCGATTCTGTTGAAAATCGAACCGTTGTAGAAATACGAAACGCTTCGAAAGCGGTTGTCATTTGTCGAGGGCCACAGATAAAATTATCCGATATTAAAAAGAATAAAGACGATTAAAAAAGTACATTTTTTTATTGACTGTACTATAAAGTACTTGTAATTTGGGACGAGGCAGAAATTTAATAGTGATATGGGACATACTAAGATTTTTTTGGAATCTGGGACAAAACTTTAGGACGAACGAATAATAAATCAAACTATATGGATTAGCTTAGCCCACGCAGTGTGACTAGCGCTGTAGGCTCTTCATCAGTATCATCTTAAGGCTTATGAATAACCGGGGGTATACGTTACGTGAATGTAACATTATCTTCCAGGTATCTCTACCCCTGTTATGTAGGCGGTGATAGCCTTGTGGTGTGATCGAACGGATTGCCAAGTAGTTAGGTCTCGTAAGTTCGAACCCTATA
The DNA here is from genome assembly GCA_950005105.1 of Lycophotia porphyrea. Taxonomy (NCBI): domain Eukaryota; kingdom Metazoa; phylum Arthropoda; class Insecta; order Lepidoptera; family Noctuidae; genus Lycophotia; species Lycophotia porphyrea. The sequence continues at coordinate 15,220,828 of OX465392.1, read as the reverse complement.
GGCACGCAACTCTGGTTTTTTTTGGATTCATTATGCGTATTGTATAGTTATCACCTGCTTTGGTGAAGGAAAACGTCGTGAGGAAACCAGCATGTCTGAGAGATATTTCTAAGAGGCACGTAAGCCAGGTCAGAAAAGTCTATGGGTGGCATAAAATCTCTAACCACACGAAGAAGTCTTCCGATATCCCCAAAATAGATACTTTCTAAGGGGATTTTCCCACACCGTAAAAAAGGCACAATCATACATTAGGATGGCTTTTCAAAATGTATCCTAAAAGAACACAAAAAAGTCATTTAAAATCATTGCAATACGTATTTAAATCCAGATCCACTGAGCTTTTTTTGTACTGACATTGCAACGCATAAATTAGATTTAATTGAAGGTATCAACAGTGATTCCTATAAGTAATGCATCACACATAGCTGGTTAAAATACCAGACATGGTTAAAAAGTGACGTCATCAGTCAGTACGAGAACCTCCGCATGATCTGACCAAGACAATGTCTAGACTTTAATAGAGACTGTGATCTAAGTTTGTTTCAATGTTTCCTCTCACGGTAGTCAGATAGGAAGGAAACTTCTAATTAATGTAGCTTAATATAGCTGCATCTAGTTTTTATAACATAACGCCTGTAATCCCCGCAGGGTTAGGCAAAGATGTACCTAATAGTACACCCACATTTCGCCATTTATGTTTCAATTCCATGTAATAAGCGAGCTTATTGCCATCAACCGGGCACAGATCCAAGCTTTGTGACTTCTATTGAGAAATTCCTGATAGAAAAACCCAATAACACTTTTCCCGATCCGAGAATCGAATCAAAACCTCTTGCTCAGCAATCGCGCTTGCGGCCACTAGACCAACGAGGCAGTCTTAATAACTATCATTTAATTTCATCAAAGCTTAAACTTGATATTGTATACCTATACACAAATCGTCTACTAAAACACGTCAGGATATCGATTTGTATGTTAAATTGATGATGGCAGTTACGAGGATTGGTCAAAGGGGACGGACATGTTTCATGGTAATAGTTAATTTGGAATGGAGCGTCCATCTGTCTGTTACTACGAGACGATACAATATGATAAGCTAAGGTACGATTGTCTGCCCGTGGTCACATGGCTACAAACGCGACTGGAGTCCCGGTTTCGTTTCCGAGGTCGGGCAATGTGTTATTGGGTTTTTCTATTTGGATTTTTCCAGTAGCAGAAATTACTCAGACTTATGATAACTCAAAGAAATTCCAAAGTCTGAATATCGGTAGCAATTTGCATTTACATACACCAAATGGTCTGCGAATTCCGAAATCATCACGATTTCTTGACTTCCAAGCGTGTCAGGATATGGTTTCAAGATTGAAAACAATTTAACGACGATTATCAATCTACACTAATATTATAAAGAGGAAACATTTTTATTTTTGTGTGTTTGTAACAAATAAACTCAAAAACTACGGGACCGATTTTAACTATTTTTTCACCAATAGAAAGCTAAATTACCAGGAAATCATATTTTTTGAGGACGAAGTCGCAGGCGAAGTGCTTGTTTAATATAAGAGTCTTTATTTTAACCAATAAAGGTCGGAATTCCTTAAACTGTTTACTTTCATTCAAAAGCTTATCTCAAGGTTTGCTTCTGAAATAAAAATAGCCTGCCCAGCTATTTTAAGCCTTACCGAAAAAGGTTCCTTTCTCCTGATCAATCATTTTGGCAAGTTAATTTAGGCAAGGATTAAAGATAGATTGGTCGTCTTCTGTGGACCGGTTTACCGTTGACGTCACTAACGTTCTATTGGGTTATTTTTGGGCAAGTATTCCGTTGGGAAGTATACTTGGTTGCCACGGCTTATTTGAATTAATTATTTTTTTGTTGTTTTTACTATGGATACTTTTAACGTGCACATCTTGCTACATCGTTCTCACAAAATGTACCATCTCAACATTAATGATGTAACCAAGGTTTTGTAAAAATATACTTATTTAAAAGAGTGTCCATGGAGTTTCTTGCCCGTTCTTCTCCATAGAGATCTACGCTAGGGAATGGGCAACTACAGTACTTTCACAGTTTTTTATGCCTTGTGACTGGGACTGTAGCTTCATTACATTGTTATCTGGTCGACAATTCAAAATTGCCTGTAACTGGCCTACTTTAAATAAATGCAATGATTTAAATTTTGATTTTGGTTGTATTTGGACTGTTTTTTTTCGGTTTTCACTAACTCTAAGCGCTACCTTTACGGATGCCTAGCCAAAACCGCACCGTTGGATTTTCAACAGCCTCAAGAGACACAATTCCAACACTTGAAATATTTAAATCAGGAATTTGACTTAAACGTTTAAGGGTTTTAACGTTTATTAACTTTTAATGGTATTAGAAAAAGGATTGGCTGCTTTTTATGTTTTTAATGGAGCTTCTTCTTAGCGTATCGATGGTGGTACTCAGCCACGCAAACCCCGCTCACTGATGCAGTAAATTAATCATCAAGAGCGCAGGTCATAGGGTATGCAGTGCAAGATGGAAGGTGGGTCATTGTTAGTATTGGGTTAATTTAATGGAGCTGAAGTATTTTTATTCTTTTGTCAAATGTACGGAAATGAGAAATGTGCTAAAGAGAGGTGTGTATGCCGTTGGGTTGATTACGCACTTGAAAAATGAAAATAATTTTAGAGGCAGGTATTACCACGTGTTAGATACTTGCTAATTCCTTGAAATTTAGGTTAAAAATAGAGCTATATCATCATCTGCTTAGCCTTTTCCCAACTATGTTGGGGTCGGCTTCCAGTCAAAACGGATGCACCTGAATACCAGTATTTTAGATGGAGAGTCTGCCTATCTGGCCTCCACAACCTAGTTAGTACTGGGTACTAAGATACTTCTTGGTAAGACTGGCTTAAAATTAAATAGATGGATATACTGTACCTATTCTCACTTCGATTTGTGATTATATTATATGAAACGATCGAGCTGTGAGTGTGACACATCAACTTATACTACCCAAATCTGTGCGTCAATGCCACAATTTATGTCATGACATCTCTGTGAATTATGTTACTCGATAAATTATAAAATTTTTGTATGTGATAATTGGTTTCCTTTGTGACGAACAGGTGTTAAATTCGATTCACTATAGAAACATGATAAAGATTGATTAGTTTATTGGCACTAGCTTGAGATCAATCTAAAATTAACACATTTAAGGTAAATTGCCATAAAATGGAGAGCCTAGGTTGAAGTATCTTACTTTAATTTTCATCTCCCGTCAGGGTTGTTAAATAAGAATTTGGACCATAAATTCATAATTCTACCTCGTTGCTCTAGTGTTTGCAAGCACAGCATGGGGTCCTGGGTTCGCTTCCGAAGTCAGCCACAATGTTGTTTGGTTTTTCTATCAGGGATTTCGTAGTAGCAGCCCCGGACTTTAGGTTTGTGCCCGGTTGATGGCAATAGGCTCGCCCCCTAATACAGAGGACTTAAACATAACTGGCGAAATGTGGGTGTACTCTTAGGTACACCTCTGCCTAATCCTTCGGGGATTACAGGCGTGATGTTATTATGTCATTCAAAATACCCTCATTAGTTTGGGGTTAATTTAATTTTTTTCGGGAAGAGCAGGTCAACAACAATGGGTGGTTAGCCATCCTCTATCTAACCCAGGCTAGCACTGTTTAACCTAAAGATCGACCCGAGCCGCTATTATTATTTAGCCCCAAGCTTCTCTCAGCATTACAGCCGAAAGACGTCCACTGCTGGACATAGGCCTCCCTGATAGGGGGGGTTTGGCTATAATCGCCACGCTTGGTGGGCGAGCTGGCGATCGCAGTACGAACGTATTGTTACAAAAGCACAGAGAACGCTGCTGCCCATTCTCTGGTAGGTCCCTTGGTCGCCTCTTACGACACCCACGAGAAGATATGGGATGGTGCTATTCTATACGTCCGTACATACAGAAGTAAGCTCCTCTACTCTGAGGATAAGAATCAATACAATAACTGAATTTATACATATTCGTACAGGTAAAACAAGTCTAAACGCCGGACAGAACGGCATGCATGATCGACATTTTGCATTTATTTGTTGACTCACATTGCGACGACGATCATTCTGCCAACGGGACGTGACTATTCAGTAAATACTACCTCACTTGTGTCAATATGACGTTTGTACATTTCGGTGGCAACCTAATGATTCTCAATTTCCATGGTCATTTAAACTGATGTTAACTGGGGAAATGTGGGTGTTTTAAAATGTCTCTGCTTAACTCTTTGGGGACTATAATTATACGTTAAGTTTCGTTATGTATAATATGTATACGTTAAGTTTAGTTATAGCGCGTTGCTCAATTAGATCTGTTCAAAAGTCATGTGAAGCTATTAACATTTTGTCGTCTAGAATTTATTATCTGTGGTAAATACTGTGTTATTAGCATAGACTCTATTTTACACCGGACAAGCCCATAATAATACCATTACTTGCCCCACCTTCGTTTTCAATTTTTAGGGTTCCGTACCTCAAAAGGTAAAAAAAAGAACCCTTATGTGTCACCATCGATTTTCTCAGGAACGGGTGAACCTAGCAAGGTGTAATTTATAGCAGATACTGAGGTCTATAGTCCCTATTAGGTGTATAAAATCAAGATCCTGAGTCAACACGATAAAAAGATATGGGATTTATGATACGATAAATTTAGACTTTCGCGAAAACTTGTAAGTACCAAAATCTACCTTAATTTTCCACTTGTTTTATTTTTCGGAATTTTACCTTTACTTGTGCTGTAAGACATTGCTTTTAACCAAAATTGAAAATTCTAGGTCAACCGGAAGTATAGGTTTTGGGTCGAAAACCTATATGGTAGTTCCCGTTGACCTAGAATCACGAAATTTGGCAAGAAGCAATGTCTTACAGCACATGTAAAAGAAAAAATCTGAAAACCGCAAATATGTAGTTTAATAACAAAATACTTACAAGTTTATAAGGAACCCTCGGTGCGCAAGTCCAACTCGCACTTGGCTGGTTTTTTTTAACTTTTTATTTCACCGCAAAAAGTGCATATAGAACTTATTGAGGGTCTACAGAGTTCTCTGATCCCGCATCAGAACAATTTGATAATCTCCCTTATATATAAAAACATCAATTTAAACGGTTTCTGAAGTTAAACGCTTTATCAATTACCTTTCGAGTTTAGAGTCCTTTACAAATTCCTTTAAACTCGCGATAACAGTAAAAGTTTAAATTCGTTTAAATTGTAGCTCCTAACACAGAATCAAATAAAATTAAACGGTTTTGTTTGATACAGAAACTCTTTTGTTGAGGTTTAAAATCGCTGATATTGCTCTCCGATAGAACGCATTCAAACGAAATACTCGTAAATTGTACACGTAAAAGACGCTATCTTAACGTTTTTAAGATTTATTGTAAAGAATTTAATACCTTTTGGATAAATCCTTTTTAATTTATCAAAAAAAAAGCGTTCAACCTCGCTTCTCCCTGTCGAGGTCAGAGCGGGGCCAAATTAAGATGGGGTAACTTTTCGTTGTGTTAAAGACATTTTAAAAGACGAGTCTTTTTTCGATGTTCAAGACACGAAGTAAGTGGATTCTTCCAGTTGTTATAAAATTGGATCCGTTTTGAATCTAATGGCCAGATGAATTCAAACGAAAAATGTTAACAGTCCGTAATTTGGCAATGTTTTAAAGCTGCCATGAAAAGTTGACAGGCAAAACTAATTCGTAAGAGTGTGATTACAGTTCAAGGGCGTAAAAATACCTTTTTCGTGGAAGTCATAACCTTTTGCAGCAATTGGCTCCTCAAAACCTTTTCCAATTATGTCAAGATACTGAAAAAGATCACGTTAAGTGTAATAAGTGGTTGAGTAATATAATGAAGGTTTAAGTAATTGTGGTCAAAAGTAACAAGCACCATAAATTGAAGATCGGTTGCCAAACCAGTTTGACTATGATTAAAAAGCTGCGTTGACGACCGAAATTGTGTAAAGTTCATAATAATTATATGCTTTTGAGTCCCTCCCTTTTTGGAACCGGCCAGTAATGCGAAGGCATTCATATAATCGATGTGGTTTGTGAGTATAATTCATAAAGGAGAATATTTCATAAAGGCAGCATCTAAATGCAAAGATTTGAATCCTTAGATGTCCCTCACCATGCTTAAGTCACGCGAAAGTATTCACACTGAAAAAAGTGGGCTTACACATTCCGAATGAAATGTCTATCATTTCATTCGGAATGTGTAAGCCCACTTTTTTCAGTGTGAATACTTTCGCGTGACTTAAGCACGCGAAAGTATACGAAATTTAGTATGAGTGAGTGAAATAATAGTATTCAGACGTCAACCGAACAGAAACTCGACCATCTTGATGATGATGACACGTGGTTGGGAGAGTTTTGTGATTTAAATATTTACTTGTGTATCGATTTCATTTGTAGCTTATCGTAAGGGTTTACTTAGTGATACGTTTATTTTAGTAAAAGTTGTATTATAAGGTAAAATCCTTAAATATTTTATATTTAAATCATGTCACTTAGGCACAAAACCAGTATTTTTTTTTAAAATATTCTTCATTAATTTTGTATTTACATTTTTTTTAAATAAGAATTCTGTATTATCTATATTAGTATAGACTGGTTTTGAAAGGTATATCCCACATACGGATGACAGGTGGTTCAAAAAATTAACATACTAGTAGAAGTAAAACTGTGGATTTGCTATAGTTTGGGTTTGAATATAAACGATACTTGGTTCAAGGTTATAGCGGAAGAGTAGTGTCCTCTCGTGAAGATACATGTGAGCAAATCACATTGCTCGCACAGGTGCCAACAAGATGGAACGAAACGAAAATAAAGAGCAAAACCTGGAGTTTGAAGCGGTGGTCTGATCAGATATCCAAACAATTCGACATAACTATCAGCGCCGGTCTCCACCAGGTCACCGATCGTAACAGATAAAAAAAACCACATACACAGACACCAGATACACAGATTGGTTAAATCATACCCCTTTCCTTCTTCAGTTTTGCCGTAGTCGGGTAAAAACTGGTGACAACTTGAAACAGAGTCATAATTGTCAACAGTAAGAAAGCGACTAAGAAGAAGTGTGTACCTACGCCGAAATATGAGCAGATGTTTAGTAGGAATACTTCCTCTTCTTCTTTGCATGTCGATAGACTCAAATAATACCCGACCAATATACAGGGTGTAAACGGACTCTTCACGAAGCCGTCAACCTAGCATTATGTACATCAAACTAAGTAACTTTACGCAAAAATTATTGCTGGGAAACGACTTCTTTTTTTAGAATGAAAAATCACGTTTTACGGTAGGACTCAATGTATTCAAATCATTGTGCTGATGGATAGATTTAATAGTACGGGGTTCGCGAATGTGTCTTAAGTAAAAAAGATACATTCAAACATGTATTTAAAAAAAAACTTATGAAAAAGTTGGAAATTTGACCCCCAATATCTCCGTAACTAAAAAGTTCCCAGATATGGTCTAGAACAAAAAAATTATCGCAATGACGGGGAGAACAAGTGCCTTTTGGCTTCGTTAAGAGTCATTTTACACCCTTTATAGCCACCTGCACAGCTCTTTCGGACTAAGTGCGGAAACCAAACCCTTATAGAAATTCTGGAAGGTGCAGGTGGCTGTGCAGGATGGGTAAGAAAGGAGATAGGGCATATATATCCTGCAAAGGAGCTCCACACTAAGATTGTATTTGGGACGGGTCGATGATACCCCATTTGGCCAGATTATTTCTACAGCGTCAACCTGGGCCCGAAAACGGTTAAGAGATTTCAAGGTTGGCCACTGCAGTTCCTGTCCAGGAGGAAGAAGTTCTGCTGAATTAATGCTAATATTAAAATAGAACAGAACATTTCTACATACTTTACATTAGACAGTACATTACAGGAGCTAGCTATTACAAACTCAAATAATATGATCAAGAAATGGCGTTGTTTTGTCAACTTTAAAAAACCGTACGAAAAAGTGTAAATCATAAAAATATTTTATGATCAGGATAATCCGATGGAATTTGAACTTCAGACGAAACAGTTTGAAGATCAAATAATGATCCTTAAATAAACTCGTAACCAAAACTGTATGGAACCTTCTAATAACATTTTTGATACTTGATAAGACGTTTCTATATTCGGATATTTATTTTATTGATTTCTATCGCAGCTGTGGTTACAGAAGTGTTTTTCTAAGAGATGGATTGAGGTGAATTGGTAACATTCATTTTGTCAGTAACCCATGAAGTGTTCCTTATTGAATAGAGGTGAAACTTGATTAGGGGTTCCGTACCTTTTCATACTTCTCATGCGTTGGGACAGACTATGGAAGAATGTTTCATGCAGTAGTGATGAGCCACTCAGCAAGAGTTGAATACTTAACGCATTTCACCAATGATACATCTGAACCACGTTCATGAGCTATCAGTGTCACAAACATTCTGCATCAATGTTGATCGCGTTCAGTTTCATTATTGAAATTCGCCCTAAGTGTGAGTCACTTTGGACAGAGAAAAGGTTAAGTTTAAATTAGTAGAGATCAATTTAACGCGCAGCCATTAATGGATACCTTTTCTTCAGACTTGGGGCGGTTATTAAAAACCTGAAACAAAATCTTAATTACACCATGTGTGACCTCGGAATCTGATATTTTCACTTTACTTTTTGCAACCTCGCGAACATCAAACATGGCAGTATGTCAATGTATTGGCGAAAAAAACTACTTATCGTTAATTATTTATTTACCTAACCTTGCTATACCGTTACGGTTTAACTTCTTTTAGCGTGGGTTTGATTTTATCATCGGAAGTATCGCATCTATCAAGCCGTAAATATGTACAGCTAAATACGGAACATTGCATCTCATTTCCGTTTCAATTATTTATTGTTTGACTTAATTTTTGGTAAAAGGTCAAAGTCAACTTATATTATCTTGTCGGCTGTTATTGATTGTTAAAAAATAAATAAATTATGGTTTTTGGATCGTTTCTGCGTCTCATGGAACTGGTAAAGGCCAAGTTCACGCTTACGTTTGGTTCCGGGTTCGGTTTTCCGATTTATTCATCACTTATGCCCTGACCATGATTGTGAGTGAATACACCTTTACAACTTTATATAAGATTTCGAACCCCTAAAAATCATTTCTACTCTTCTTATATCCAAGGTACGCAATTCGTCCCTTTGATACAAATTTTGAAATGATTATCATCACTAATCATGTTTAAAAAAAACATAAAATTAATAAACTTCACGTGTATAAGAATGCAATTTAACGCTTTCATGCAAAAATAAAATATAGCATATTTTAGAAATAAAATTATCATTTGAAAAAAAATATAAAGAGATCAAGTTAATGAGTCAGTGTTGATAATTTTCCGATAATTATCAATGAAAATAATAATTTTGACGATTACGAACCCTGCTTTGTTAGCAGATGCTCACACAAGTCATCATTCGCCTCGTATACGTTCATGTACAAACGAGGACACTCCCGCCTGATCACAACTAAGTGTATTTTTGCTTGCACTCACAACACGAAGCGGTCTCTAGCCGGGCGAACGCGCCTCCTCTTGATTCAAGCGATTTTTTTTTAAATGATTAGGCGGAAAAGGCCGCGCCTGTACCTACGTGCCTTCCAAACGTGAACGCAGAACATGTGTGACAAATGAACCCAGTAGTCAAAATGTTATTATGTGGCGTAAACTTCTTTATCATTAGACATCAGATCATTCGTCATCCTATTGTTTCATTCATTCATTCATTATGTCATTCATATGACCAGTCGTAATGCCTATCATCACGCTATGACCAGTCATAATTACTATCATACAACCATGACCCTTATCTACAATGGATTAGTCATCTTCCACTTTGTCCATCGAAAGAGTTTCTCAACCGGAAGCTACTCGGCCATCTTATAAACGGTCACACAAAAGTTCAAAGTCAGTGTTACTGTAAATTATATCTGATGTCCTCTAAAATAAACAATGTATTTTTTTTTTATTGAGTGAGTCGTAAATTACGTAATCGATCAAAGGACGGTTTGCATTTATAAAATATATTGATGAAGCACTTTCACTGGATTTTTACCCGACTGCCAAGGAAGGGTTGTGTTTTTCGCGCGTACCTTGTATGTATACCCATTCTTTATTACCTAATATCTTCCAAACCGCTCCACGATTTATTTAATTAACATATCATTAGATTCGTCTTGGTAACCCAAGTGTTCTTAATACCAACATGACGACCGTGAGACGCTATAGTTTAAAGTAAAAAAAACTGCAACAGTCGGGACCCATTAAATAATCTAGACTAAAATCATTCAATTCCATGCCAATTGGCAATAGGCTCGCCCCCTAATACATGGGACTTAAACATAACTGGCGTAATGTGTCTGCCTAACCCTTCGGGGATTACAGGTGTGATGTTACGTTATGTCATGTCATGTAGAAAATTCAAGACGGTTGCTTTAAAAAAAAAATTGGGCATTGAATTGGAAACGAATAGAACTCTGAAGTCAGTCACTTGCTGATTTTAGTATACATTGGGAACGACCATGTGTGTTGGTTTAATATTTTGATTAATATGTAAAGAAATAATTTATTCAGTAACCTTTAAAACCTAGTTAATATTGACTTCATTAGGTCAAGCTGTTGTGCGTGACGTATTCTGCTATTGTCAAATACTACTGAGTTCACGGACAGTCTGCTACTTTTCAGCCTTATGCACTAAGTAATAAGGTTGAAAGTGTTCGACCGTCAGTGAACCGGAAGTACCTAACTAAAGATCGCTTTTCAATGTGTTCGTATCAAATATTTAAAAACGTTTTACTCAAGTAAGTAGATATACCAGTTTCGGTATGTTCGTCAGAGCATTCATAAAACTCGATATTTCAGTGATTTTCACTTTACATATTTCTCTGATTAGTTTTTATTTGAGCTGAGTAGTGTTATTGTTATCTAGTGCTAGTTATTACTTATAAGAAAAAACTAAACATTGTTTCATAACATAACATCACCGAAGGTTGAGGCGTGTACCCATTTAGTGCACCCACATTTCGCCTGTTATGTTTAAGTCCTATGTTATAGGGGGAGAGCCTATTGTTATAAACCGGGCACAAATCCAGACCCCGTGGCTGCTACTGAAAAACAAAATCCTAATGGGAAAACCCAAAAACACTTTGCCCGAACCGAGACTCGAACCTAGGACCTCATTCTTAGCAGTCGCGCTCTTGACCACTAGACCAACGAAGCAGTCACGTTGTTTCAATTAAGCAGTTTCGGCACACATACTTGAGACACATTTAAACTTTGATTCTAAGACATCTTTACGGATGTTTTAAAGTAACCTAGAAAAGTTTTTTTGAAGTGAAAACTTCTTTAGCATCGTTGTGATTTGAAAGTCGATGAAACGAAATAGCGACAGTAAAAAGAGACAGACACTTAAATTCATAAGATTTAACGTGGGAGAAAATGAGATAGGAAGCATCATACAGTGTTTATCTTGAAGCCAAAGCCTTTTTGAAGGTTTCCCTCCTACCACGTGTGAATTGCACGAATGTTTTTTTTTTTTTTTGTAAATTATTTTTCAAATTTCCCAAACTCAATATAAATAAAACTATTATGAGCCTGTTGTGTCCCACTGTAAGGCAAAGGCCTCCCTTCCTTTTTTCCCTGTCTAGAGCTATTTTAGCCCAATCCTATAAATATGCTAAAAATGCTTGGCTCAATGCTGGTCCTGCTCCACAACCATAGGGGCAAACTAATTGATTACCATGTGAAGTTATTGTGGAAGCTGCAGAAGATTGTAATAATATCTTTGCATTGTATAGACTCAATATCTTAGTATTATATAATTGCATAGCACATGTGTGAGTACTATGTACTGTAAAGCTACCATTTACATTTGGTTATCTTTCATTGACTTGAATTTACCCTGGTGGGTGAGAGAATGTCATGCTCACTCCAATGTCTCTCTGATGGTGGCGGGTGTGTCGGGTCATTTAGCTCGCTTCAATATGGTTGAACTGAATGGGGCTGATCCATGGATCACAGCGACAGCGACAGTGACAGTTGGGACTGGTCATCTCTAAGCTGCCACGGTTTATTTTAACTACCTGTGGCTTTGTTTTAAAATTTTTGATTTATAATCTTTTACTCTGGACGCTCTTAATGTGCACGTTTTTCTACATTTTTCTCATGTATAATCTCAACATGAATGATGTAACCAAGATTTTGTAACAATATTTTGATTGAAAAGAGTGTCCATGGAGTTTCTTGCCCATTCTTCTCCATAGAGATCTACGCTTTGGAATGGGCACCTACAATACTTTCACAAGTTATTATGCCTTGTGTCTGTGACTGTAGCTTAGCCTTCTTTGTTTTTCTGACATTCAAAAGTGCCTGTAATGGTCTAATTGAAATAAATGCTCTTGAGCTTTGAGTTTTTTCCTTTATGTAGCAGTCCAGCTCATCGCGCCATCTCCTTCTGGGCCTGCCGCGTCGCTGATTCCTGTTGTTCGGAACCCAATCTGTAGCTATTTTCGCCCAATTCTGATGCGACATGCGGTGTATAAAGCCTGCCCAGTTCCATAAATAAAATAACACATAATATTATTATTTTTCGGAAGTATTAGTTTAAACGGCCTTAACATATATTGGTTTAAAGGAAATAAGTGTCAAATGTTAATTAATGATCTGATTTTAATTGTTTATGATAAATATTTAAAGTCATTAAATATTTGTGAAATTAGAATAGCAGATTTAAAAGGACATTGCTGTGATGTGACAATCTTATACATGGGTTTTAAAGTTGTCAGCTTGGTCAGATTCCACTGTACCTGCCTACCTGCAATTATTCAGGGTTACCCTCCTATTATTAGAGACAAATATAAAAAAAAAAAAATATAACAGCAGTCATTGTGCCGATAGTCGTCTCGGCCAATGCCTTAATAGCCAATAGCTTCGAACAACGTCTGAGGAAGCGCTCGCTTGGCCGCTGGATCAAGGGCTTGGGCGGCGCATATTGTTAGGAAGTTCCTCTTTCAAGAGCTCTGGCCACCGGTAGCTCGGACCCTGTTCCCAATCCTGGTGGGGTACAATTTTTATATTTCAAATGTTTTTTTTTATGTTGTTTTATATTTAAATATTTAAAAATGTAAAGAATATGTGCATAGATAAATAAAGGAAATAATTATATAAGAATAACTTAAATTTTTTTTAATATACTTATTCTTTATTAGGTTAAACTAACTATATACATTGATAATTAAAAACTATTAAACTAAAATAGATAAACTAACAACAAACTATAAAAGGGCATCGAAAAACTCCTCCTCAACGCTGTCAGATGGTAATGTGCCCAAGAGACTGGCGGCGTTGCCACGTTGTATGGCAACACTTAGCCTCTGGCTAAAGTAAAAGCCAGCCCTTGGGTCACGGGAAGCGTCAACTAGGCGTTTCAAAATTTCCTTAAATAGGCTATGAGCACTCGGACCCCACGGCCATAACTTAAATTAAATTACGTCTGCGAAAATGGGCTATTCTCATTTTTGTCATTCAGGATTGCTAATAATATAAGGGTAGCATTTCCCCCTTTAATAGTTAGTATTAGTCGCCCATTGAGTATATTATTCGCCCGATTAATTATATCCAATAATAGTATTTCCTGACCGTCACGGCGGCCAACCACGGTAAAGATCATCGGCGCGGAAGATAGTAAAGTGCACAAATGTGTGCGCAGGCACAGGTGCATTTATTCCCTCAATCTTATAGTCCAATGGGACGGCAACACGACGCGACCCGAGAGAAATCAGGCGCAGGACCAATAGCTTAACGTGCTTATTTGAGGCAGGGGGGTATCATACCGTCAACTTCCTAACTCCTGGCTGCTATTGAGAAATTCATAATGGAAAAACCTAATGACACGTTTTGCCAGGCCCGGGAATCGAACCAAGGAGGGACGCTCAGCAATCTTACTTACGACCGCGAAACCAACGGAGCAGCTATCTTAAGCACATTAAAAAAAAATGCAGACATTGGTGCCGTTTCGCTTGTTCACAAACTAAACTAAATTTAAGTTGAGTGCATCTTTTTCTTTCTATTTCATTATGAAAAGGATAGAAGATAAATATTAGTTTAATCCTGTCAAATTAGTCAGCACCTGACGTAATTTGATGTAATTTTAGTAGTCAACTTTTTAATCACGTCTAAACTTGTGTCAGGCGCTGGTTAATTTGACAGGACTGAACTAAAATTTATCTTCTGTCCTTTTCTTAATTAAATAGAAAGAAAAAGATGCACTGAACTTAAATTTGGTTTAGTTTGTAAACAAGGCAATCGGCACCATTATCTTAAAATTATGCTAAATACAACTTTTAACGAAAAAAAGCAGTATCGAATAATCTGACATACGAATCGATTAATTTGACATACGAAACGTTTAATTGACTTTACTGCGTAGTTGTTGCATAAATGCGTTCTTGGCATCTTGCCGGTGCGTTGAACCGAACCAGATTGTGGAAAAACCACTTATAAGATGTAGTGTTGTGTAATCAAAAGTGGGCCAGTAATGTGCTTTAGGCAAGTCCTCAAAATAAATAACAGTTACTTTACATAGAATACACAAATTAGAAACCTGTTGTCCAAAAAGTCATTATTAGAACGCATACTTATCGCCTGTGATACAGTATTACCCTAGTACCTACAGGCATCGATCTTTGTTATACGTACATTATTTCTAAGATTTAGTTTTATGTTGTAGTGTACCAAGTTAAACTTCGAATAAATTTATTGAAGTGAATACTTCTTCAGGCGTGTTGGACATTTTTGAGATGGCGAAAAACAATTGAACTCGCGACATGTTAAACGACCTCTTTTTCATTGCAGTTAGCCGTATTGCTACATATTACAAGCCCAACAAAAAATTAGTGTATAGTCAAATGTATAAGTAAAAGACATGCAAAAATATATATTTTTTTAAATAATCCAGAATCTTAAAAAAAAAGTTTTTATTTCTGCCGGCACTCCCGGAGTAGTTGGGGTTTTATTTATTATATAAAAAAAATGATAGATGATAAACGATATTTAACGAATTAAACAAAAAGAAAAGAAAATATTGGTAATAAGTTATCAAAATGTGTTAAGGATAATTTTATTTATTGTCGTTTACCAATGCAAATTATTTATTTAAAAAATACTTTTATTTCTTTTTTAAGCTGGGTTCAATCTTTTCAAAATGTACCTGACTATAGTTTTATAATATATAATTAAATATAAAAGTCCCAATAAATAAGTCAGTCATCACACCATATCAAAGACCTTGAATTATGGACTTTGATTTTATCGCCATGCATCGGTTATTGAACGTGAGGAAAAATGTGAATGACATTGAACTGCAAGTAGTTATATACTTTACATAACAAGGCACATTGGTTCACTTCCGTGTTGATTCATAAACAATGAATTATTTATTAAAATACCATATTGGACATCACTACATTGATAATACATTACGTTTGATGATATAGTCGAGTGCAATTACATAATAAGGTTGAACGAAGTTTATAGTGGTCGTATTGTCATGGGTCTTCTTTATTGAGTTCCTTTAAGAGAGGAGAAGAAAGTAAAAAAAAAGTTTCGAGTCTCGTGATTTTTTTTTTTAATTTTCTTTTGATCTTTTTTTTTCGTTTATGAATAACTGCAAATTCGACGAATTCATATTGTGGCGTAATAGTGTGACTTGCGTGCATCCATTGAACGCCAATTTGGGCTGTTTCTTTGTTCATTATCGATGTAATGCATAATTATTTTATGTATATTTTTTTTAATTTCCTATTTTCTTTAATTACTTCAAAAATATTGAACTTTAAGACCAAAATTTATTTTGTAATTAGTTACTGATGCTTTTTCACAGATAGAGAAAACCACTTTTATTTTATCATCATCCACATCTTCCTGCCCTTATCCCATTCTACAGGGTGTAAACAGAGTCTTCACAAAGCCGTCAACCAAGCATTATGTACATCAAACAAAGTAACTTTACGCAAAAATTAGTGCTGGGAAACGACTTTTTTTTTTGGGTTGAAAAATCACGTTTTACAATAGGACTCAATGTAACACATTCAAAACATTGTGCTGATAGATGGATTGAATAGTAAGGGGGTCCTGGAGGTGTTTAAAGTAAAAATCTTACATTAAAAACAGGTATTTAAAAAAAAACTTGTGAAAAAGTTGGAACTTTGACCCCCAATATCTCCGTAACTAGAAGGTTCCCAGGTATGGTCTAGAACAAAAAAATGATCGCAATGACGGGGAGAACAAGTGCCTTTCGGCTTCGTTAAGAGTCTGTTTACACCCTTATTTGGGAACCACTTTTATTTTATGCGGACTAGTTATTTTTATGCATTCCCAGATTAAAGGTATTAAATATAGTTTGCTAAGAATAATACGAGAAATAAGATGACATTGCTATAAAGCGTATTTTTTTGTTTTTTTAACTATCATAATATTTTATTCAGTTGAGGCTCCTAACTATCCTTTTGTGCGTGAGTGCTAGAGAGATAGGAAGCGCCCGTAACTTCGGCCAAAAATACATATTTCGTGCTTAGAGAGGACCTCCAGACCCAAGTGGATATAACGGGACGAGCTTGACACCTACAGTGGGATAGGTCGAACCAGAGGCAGAAAACTCAAACTCAAACTCAAACTCAAAAGCATTTATTTCAATTAGACCATTACAGGCACTTTTGAATGTCAGAAAAACAAATTAGGCTAAGCTACAGTCACAGACACAAGGCATAATAACTTGTGAAAGTACTGTAGTTGCCCATTCCAAAGTGTAGATCTCTATGGAGAAGAATGGGCAAGAAACTCCATGGACACTCTTTTCAATCAAAATATTGTTACAAAATCTTGGTTACATCATTCATATTGAGATTATACATATATGTGAGAACGATGTAGAAATACGTGCACGTTAAGAGCGTCCAGAGTAAAATATTATATCAACAATTTAAAAACAAAGTAAGTAGTTAAAATAAACCGTGGCAGCTTTGAGATGACCAGTCCCAACCGACAGCGCCCGTTCACGAGCATGACGCATGAATCAGCCCCATTCAGCTCAACCATATTGAAGGAAGCTAAATGACCCGACACACCCGCCACCATCAGCGAGACATTTTAGTGAGTATGACATTCTCTCACCCACCAGGGTAAATTCAAGTCAATGAAAGATAACCAAATGTAAATGGTAGCTTTACAGTACATAGTACTCACACATGTGCTATGCAATTATATAATACTAAGATATTGAGTCTATACAATGCAAAGATATTATTACAATCTTCTGCAGCTTCCACAATAACTTCACATGGTAATCAATTAGTTTGCCCCTATGGTTGTGGAGCAGGACCAGCATTGAGCCAAGCATTTTTATCATCAATGTAATCCCCCAACTTATAATATGCTTGCCTACATAGTGTGCGTTTTATACAAGATTTAAATTTCGTCTCATTTAGTTTTAGAATGTGGGGAGGTATTTCATTGTAACATTTTAAACAGTACCCCATAAAAGACGAGTCTACTTTAGCTAGCCTAAAACCTGGCTGTACTAGTTGGTCCCTGTTTCTGGTACTATAGTGGTGCCTGTCACCTCTTTTACTAAATAAATGCAGATTTTTCCTAACGTACATGATGTTTTCATAGATGTATTGACAAGGTACTGTCATGATGTTAATTTCTTTGAACAGTTCTCTTAGAGAATCACGCCTACGTAGATCATATAAGGCTCTGATAGCTCTTTTCTGCAGAATAAATATAGACTCGATGTCTGCAGCCCGTCCCCATAGTAAAATACCGTATGACATAATACTATGAAAATAACTAAAATAGACTAGCCTCGCGGTATCTACATCAGTAAATTGACGGATTTTTCTAACAGCATATGCTGCTGAACTCAGCCGTCCTGCAAGAGATGTTATATGCGGACCCCATTGTAGCCTTGAGTCGAGCGTGATCCCCAGAAAAACAGTATCTTCGACGAATTCTAGTTTCTCTTGAAAAGGCCTCTATGAAAAAAAAAATACTTCGCACTTTATTACGAATTAAGCCGTTTCCGTTACGTATAAGGTAAGGAAAAAATCTTATTCCGTTTGATATTCATTCATGATTCTTTGCAAAGAAATCACGAAAAATGACGGTTATTTCCTCGTAAAGGGCACAGGAAGTTCTTTTGTCTTCTATAGTTTAATTAGTGGAAGTGTATATTTGTATAATTAACTAGTTGTGTTTTTATATAATTTCACGTTATTTATTAGTTCGTGAGTTTAACTCTTTCAGGCACACTTTTAATCAGATGACTTAATAAATAAAACAATTGGACATTTTGTTTAGTTAGGGTTTAATTATTAAAATAATTTTTTTTTCCGAAAATACCAAAAAAGGCTTTTGAGGAATAAGGGGGCTAGTTTACTAACCACCATGGCGGTTTTCACAACACACGGTCAACAATGACTTTAAAAAGCATAATAGTCCAGCGCATTATCGATAGATGACGTGGAAATATTTTAAATAACCTAGAAAACGTGGTTAGAAGACTAACCACCAAGCCTGAAAGAGTTAAAGTACTCTAATATAATTAGTTTATGTAGAATACTTGTCCAAAACGTTCTTTGACAGGCTCTCGGCGACTTAGTGATACCAAAGACAAGACCAAAGAGTGAAAAATGTATTGAATTGACAGAAGCTATCGAAAAGCTTATGTCAAAGTCAATCTTATTCAAAATCGTTATACAGATAAAAAACGCTTTGCGAGTGGTTGGTCCAGCCTCTCTTGCATCGTGTTTTAAGATTCGGGACAACCACCACCGAAAGATTGTGGACCGAGTGCGGTCACTGACAAATGCTTCAGTGGGATTTAAAGTTTCAGTCAAACCGATACGGACAAAATGTGGACTGACTGTTGTGGACACTGGACGTGGCCACGGCCAGATTCATTAGGACATTATCAGTCAGACTCAGATGTCCGGAGTCGCGTCTGCGGTGGCATCCAAAACTTGTTCGAACCTATTTTTAAGAACCCTTGACTCATGTATCGCTTCACAAAAATCCAAATTAAAGTACATCTTCTTTTTACATTGTTCCTTGCAAAAAAAGGAGTTTTTTTATTTTGTATAAGTAGCTGTTTATTCGGTAACAAGCATGAAGAAAACAATATTTTCGGTATTCCATTAAAATGAGTAAACAACGTGGAGGGAAAACAATATTTTTTGGAAGGTAATTGAGGGTACCAGACAAATTAAGCCTTGAAGGTTGTCTGTAATGTTGTTTTGGCTGATCGAGTAAATAAAATTGTGCTGAAATTCTTGTATTTGGTAGTGGAGTGAGCTTCGTTTGGGAATTTTTGAGGCGTAGTACTATTGGGCCATGGTTGGTCCTAGGTTGGTGTGTGGATGGGTTGATGATGAGAGAAACTGAGGCCTCCGTACCTCGGAAAGCACGATAAGCCGTTGTTCGTGATCTTTGACAGTCGTTAGGTAGTCAGCGGCCCAAAAACTCTGATAACCAGTCTTACCAAGAGGTATCGTATTACCCAGTGCTAACTGGGTTGTGGGAGTCAGATAGGCAGTCGCTCCATGTAAAATACTGATATTCAGCTGTATCCGGTTAGACTGGAAGCTGACCTCAACATAGTTGGGAAATGGCTAAGCAGATGATGAGTACTATTGGGCCATACTATTGGATCGGTAATATAATTAGAAAATTACATTAATATTTCAAATGACACACAAATTAAATAGTAGTTTTTTTTTTACGTGAATAAATGCCAAATTATCAGGTAACCAAATATTTAGTGGGAATATAAGGATAAGAAAAATATAGCAACAAAAGTGAGGTTTTGGGTTATCATATTACTAGCTGATGCCCGCGGCTCCGCCCGCGTGGATATCGGCTATCGCGACCAAAAGTAATCATGAAATTTTAATCCCGTTCCCGCAACCCATAGGAAATATCATTATATTTCAGCCAATGAATACAAAAACTTGACAAATTATATTCTAAAACCTTCCTCGAGAACCACTCTATACATTGGTGAAAATAGCATGAAAAACGGTGCAGTAGTTCTTGAGTTTATCGCAAACAGACTGACAGACGCGGCGGAGGACTTTGTTTTATAATATGTAGTGATGACCTATAGACGCATTTATCTAATTATACCAGACCCCGATTATTGTTGAGAATTTGCAACAAATGCAAATTACCGTATTATTAGACCGTAGACGGCCAACAAAAAACAAGTTGGCATTGAGCAGCTAAACAGCAGGTAACATACAGGGTGTAAACAGACTCTTCACGAAGCCGTCAATCAAACATTATGTTCATCAAACTAAATAAGTTTACGCAAAAATTTGTGCTGGGAAACGACTTTTTTTTTGGGCTGAAAAATCACGTATTACAGTAGGACTCAATGTAACACACTCAAAACATTGTGCTGATGGATGCATTGAATAGTAAGGGGGTCCTGGAGGTGTTTAAAGTAAAAATCTTACATTCAAAAGATGTATTTAAAAAAAAAAAGTTGTGAAAAAGTTGGAACTTTGACTCCCAATATCTCCGTAGTTACGGAGATATTGGGGGTCAAAGTTCCAACTTTTTCTTAAAAGGTTACTTGTGTGTACTTTTTTTAAAAGGTTCCCAGGTATTGTCTAGAACAAAAAATGATCGCAATGACGGGGAGAACAAGTGCCTTTCGGCTTCGTTAAGAGTCTGTTTACACCCTTTATAGCTTTCAAAATCTAACAAAACTAACTCCCCAAGTAAGCTAAAAATAAGTAATAAAACATAACCTTTAGGATCGCCAAAGTTTCATGCTTAACGATACTGTTTACCTTCTTAAATAACTTAACTACCTCCTAACTTGTTAAATGCTTAAAAATTAACAGAGTTTTAGTTCCGCAAGTTCCTTTAAAGTTGTAAAAGTCAACTTAGTGTGACTTAATAGTGGTGCACTGTACTTGTTTAAGTATGCGCGTAACTTGTCACAATTTATACATTGGCAGGAATTTACTACCCTAGTTAAAAGAGCTGTGAATCAAGTTTTAACTGTTAGCGTTTTGTTAATAAGAGCATTAAATGCACTTAAAGGGTGCTTCAGGTAGCTGTAGTTTAGTTTTTTATAGGTTTGTTATTTAGAAAATGAAATTAAAACGTTTTTTTTAAGGTTAAGGGTAAATTCATAAAGGTACTAACAATTTAATGTTGTAGGAAAATATTGTGCTGATTTTGGGATCCAATTTATTTGTGTGTGTAGTATTCACTTGTAGCAGAGCTAATAGGTTGTTAACACAATTTACTAACTATATCACAGGGTCACCAACACCACCAAACCCCCAGTCCATGGACCGCTTCACTTTTCAACTCCCGCCATAAGTGGTGACTGACAGTTATCATTAGTGACAGCTACCCGACTTGTGGTTGTGAGACAGTGTTACCATGTCTATTAAGTAGATACACTACAGTGTGGTTCTATGTAACTTTTGACATAGGGAAAAGGGATTTATCCGCATGTTCTGTAATAATATAATATGGAAAAAAACATTCTGTCTTTGAAATAACAGACAAAATGTGGGTGTTATTATAAATTTCTGCCTAGCCTTTCGGGGAATTCAGGCGCGATGTAAAATTGTTGTTGAACCGGTAAACAAAGGCTTGTTTGTCGGAACTGTTGCTAGATCAGTTCTCAGACCTGTTGAATAGAGCAGGAAACCTAGTTTACTTGCTTAATGGCTAGCAAGAAAGGTACGATAAATAGAAAGAGGTTTCTTAGTAATTTTATGACGCGGAGTGTTTATAGGGTACTGAAATCTGTTTTATCAGATGTTTTGGTAATTCAATGAACAAGAATGTTTAAATATACAGAGACGGAAGAAGTGGTAACTAAGTAAGTACTTTGGTGCTCTAAAGTTCTGTGATGATGTTTAAGTAAGCAGCTCGCATATCTTACTGATTTGCATTCTTTTCTCTGACGCTTTAAGCATGAATGCAATGTGAAAGAAGGAAGCCATTCTTTAAAAGGACGTTAAAAATTACGTTTGTTGCAATTGTGACTTGTTGAGGAGCTTAGTGGCTAAATAATAACACCCACTCGGGTCGATCTCTAGGTTTAGCCGCGTCTAGGTTGGTCCGTGGATGGGTGATCACCCATTACATATGGAGTTTCTTCCGTGCCTCGGAAAGCACGTTAAGCCTTTAGTTCTGGCTGTCGTTTGTAGATCTTTGACAGTTGATACAGGTAATCAGTGGCCCGAAACTGACAACAAGTCTAACCAAGCAGTATCGTAATACCCACTACTAACTGGGTTGTGGACGTCAGATAAGCAGTCGCTCCATGTAAAATATTGGTATTGAGCTGCAGAAGCCGACCCCAACATAACTGGGAAAAGGCTAGGCAGACGTTGCTTCTATGGTTTTTCCTTTCAATTTATTTTAGGCTA
Source organism: Lycophotia porphyrea (assembly GCA_950005105.1). Lineage (NCBI taxonomy): Eukaryota > Metazoa > Arthropoda > Insecta > Lepidoptera > Noctuidae > Lycophotia > Lycophotia porphyrea. The sequence continues at coordinate 15,198,307 of OX465392.1, read as the reverse complement.
GATATTATGTTGGCTCACTTATGGCTTAAATGAGACCTCTAGAACATATCATTTTTACATCTATTATGAGAGGACAGTAAATAATTCAATTTGTATTGACAAAGACAGCAGTAATAATCTCCAAGCGTGTTCCTGTCATCGCCTAAGTAGTTTACAGAAGAGCTTGATTAATTTTGAAGAAAATGGTTTAGATAATAAAAATAATAAAGAATATAATTACGTCGTTCACCGACCGGGTCTTAAACCTGTTTGAAAAATATCTTTATCTTTTACTGGAAATACCAGTCTTTAGCTAGACCACATCATTTAAAGCATAATGCAATGATTTCTTTAAAAATTCTAAAAAATAAATAAAAGAAGGTATTCGAGGTAGCTAGAGTTGCTGAGGAAAAGCCACTGGGAAGCTTCTGGTTTTTACTATTGGCTAATCTTTTCTGAAATTGAGCATTATCTAGCTTACCACAAGGTAAAGAAGGTTCTCGCCCTGAACTGGTGGTTCCAGGAATCGGATGTAATGCAATTAGAAGTTCATAAGTTAATTAAATGATTCCACAATAATTATGATGTGCGGTCAAGATATCTTGCAGTGGATATTGAAATTAATTTGTAAGTAATTAATTTGATAGGGTTTACCTTCTTACTTTAATATTGTAGGTAAATAACAATATCGTCTGTATTTCGCGGCACTTCTAAAATTGGAGGAATATACAGTTGACCGCAATTCTGTGGTAACCATTTGATGTAGAGCTTGCCAAGTGGAGAGGCCACCTGATACAGGTTTTAGTAGAACTGCCGACAGCCTAATGTCATCATCATATCACCCCGTTGCTGTCCACTGCTGAACATAGGCCTCCGCAATCGATTTCCAACGTGTCCGGTCCAATGCCACCTGCATCCATCGACTCCCTGCAGTTTTGACAAGGTCGTCGGTCCATCTGGCAGGTGGCCGTCCCACGCTGCGCGCCAATGCATCAATGCGTTAATTTTGTTGATAAGCTAATATTTAAGTGAGTCGAGGGAAAAGAGACACCGTTCGTTTTAGCAGTGTTGTTTAGGCTTTTCTCATTTTACAATTGCAATTTGAACTTTACTAGTTTGTCAATGTTTACATTCAAAAGTTTTCATAATTTATTTCATCAGCTTGTTAAATTGAGTTTTGCAACGTAAATTGAACATCAATAGTTAGTATGATTGGGGTTTTCGTTAATAGTCCTTTCACTCTAGTGTATTTATTTATTTGTCGATAAATTTATTATTTTTATTTTTTTTAAAGATAAATAAAATTGGAGTGTCTTTAATATTAAAATAACCGGTTTTTACTAAGTGCATATGGATGTATACATTATATACCAAAACTACACTTTTTACAATTTTTGTCTGTCTGTCTGTTCATTATTAATAATAATGATATGATTGATTGATGTTGATATGATTTTTTAATAATAATTTCACGCGAACGAAGGTCGCGGGCAACCGCTAGTTTTAGTGTAAAATTATTGAAAAGAACTAGCGAGCAGTCTGTTATTGGTCATGTGTGTTTAGGGCTAAAATTCTTACAGGGTGTAAAATTCTTCATCTCTCATAGAAAAGGGAGGATCCTCGAACCTTACGGGTATTGTGTCTAATGGGCGACTGCTGGACAGTTGTTGATGTCGGGTTTCTATAAGATCGCGGATAATTTTAATAGCGTGATTCATTTGTCTCATAGATACTTTTTGTACAGTATTACTGTAGTACTTTTTTGTACCGTCCGCTAACATGTGTAAAGATTTAACACCAATTAGCCAAAACATTGGTGAACTACCGTCACTCTGCGGCCGTGAAACAACGGCACTGCTTTCGTAATAAAATCGAGCTCAAGTTGATGCAGCTATTTGAATTTACGCTGTTGCAAACTTGCAAGCGCCACAATCGCGGGATGTCGAAATATTGGGACCTCACAATAATTGAAAATTACGGCAGATATCCTGTAAGTGACCGTGTAAGTTTAGTTATTAACCGTGATCAAAATAGTGTTTATTTATTTTTGAGGAGTAGAAGTAGAAGATTATACACCGTGTTCCTCACGTTATCCATAAACTTTAGCAAACGCTTGTATAGCTTTAACCAAATCTAACAAAGGAAGTCTAACTTAAAAAGGCTTTGTTACAAAGTTATTTTAATTTCATTAAATTTAATTTAATTGAGCTATGCAGTATGAATGGATTTTAATTTGGCCCAGGTTGCCACTTAGTGCAATTAATTAAAATGATAAATCTATCAAATGCCATTTGCAAATCGGGAGGCATGCATATTGGGTGTTTAACGTCAAGGTTAGTTAGTAGTTAGTTTGTATGAAAATTAACAAAAAATAAGAATTCATTAATGTGTCCATAGTGAAAAATACTCATTTCCATGGTCTGAACATTAGGTCGAAGTTTAGTATATATCGTCCGGAACACGGTGTATATTATTTAAATATTTGAATATTTCTTTAGAAATCTGCTTGTTTAGAATAAGATGTCAGAAGACTTATCTCAGGTCGCAGAGATTAGCTTGTCTACAAGGTTAGTAGTAAAAGCAAGGTCAATTTATTTACACTGAACTTTTTATAATTTAATAAAAATATATTTTATTCTTGTTTTATTACTTTGAATCTGTGTTGCCGATAAACTAAATTAACTTAAGGTGAATGGTTTAATAATTCATTAAAATTTAAAAAAAAAACCTGAACTTGATATTTTATTTACATATTTATTTTACCACATCATTTTATGAAGAAATTAAGTAATAAACTACTTTATAACCGAATAATAATCAGTTTTAATTAGGAACCAGCTTAGAATTTTATTTGAAAAGTAATAAAATTTGGTTATTTATTCTAATCGCAGTTTTACATATTATTCTCAGCAGTCTTTTTCTAATAACCGACAAAAAGTTTCTACGCAGAAGGGTCTACATTATACAATAATAATTATGAATATATAGTAAAAGTGTATCAAGTGTTTATATTGTAATAAACAATAAAATAAAACGTCTTTAATTCTGCCATAAATATATAGAACATATAAACTTGATTCATCGTTATTGTAGCAAATCATATCAACATTACATTTTAACATTACGTTATCAACATTACATTAATTTCATAACATTACATTCGTTTCATTACATCCACCAGATCAGTGAATCAGTCTCATACAAATACGTAAATTCCTGTACAGGTATAATAAACAAAAGATCAAATTTGATCTTGTTGCATAACACCGTCATAAGTCACCGTCAGCGCGTGCGCAGCTTTACTGCTTATTTATGTACATGTTAAGTATTACATCGAAACCGGTTGCTTTTGTGATGATAGATTACTAAGTCTAGGAAACTATTTTAATGTTGATATATATATACAGGGTGTCCCAAAACTCAACGTCAAGCCGAAACGGGGTGACAGGATTGATCATAACCATCACGAGAAAAAACTGAAAAAAAATCTATCCCATGCAGTTTGAAAATTATGGGCATTTTAAGAAAAACCTAGAAATTTGATCAAACTGTACCATTTTTCGGTTATTGTGGTTATTATTTTTTATTTTTGTTCATTTGAACTTTAGAAACGTAATCCTAAATAACATTTCTAGAATCTCAATAAAAAATAATGACACAATTGCCTTAAGTTCCCGAGAATTGAGACTATTTGTTAAACTACGAATTTAAAATTTTCAAGATTCGTCGACTTTGACAGGCCCTCCTATAAAAAAAATGTACTAGAGTGCCTTGGCAAGTAGCATTAAAAGTTGGCGCATTTAATCAGAATTCTAAAATGGTACAATACTTGTTAGTTCCATACAATAGAAAAGAGTAAAAAAATTAAAACCTCAAGTAACCCGATTTTTGCTATCAGATTTTACTCAGTTAAAATGTTTTTAATTCGCACAAGCTCTAGGTAGGTTCTTAATTTTAAGGCAAAATGATGAGAGAGATGGATAATGGGTATGTTTGCCATGAGTGAGCGAGACAGATAGTGACGCCACGCATTGAGACGGAGATGCGTCGTTTAAACGAGTGCGAATGAAACAGATAGATGCTATGGCATCTATCTGTTTCATTCGCACTAGTTTCAGCCAAGCAAATGGCTACGCTACCAGTCCGACACCAACCAGTTAGTACGTTTCGCTCATTCGTCTACTGCGCACGTTCGTATTCGCTTGTGTTGATTTAGTACTGACAACTTTGGCTTCTCTTTTTGGACTTGAATCTTTGTGAATTGGACTTGTTGATAACATACCGGCAACTTTGGCTTCTCTCTGGACTTTTGTGTTGGCATCCTTTTTATCTACCATGCCTACGCGCTACACTTCACAAGAATATGCGAACATGCACCTCATTTATGGGGAATGCAGATGCAACGCAAGTGCTGCCGCTAGACTTTATCGTGAAAGATATCCAAAATTAGAGCGCTACCCGGATCACCGCGTGTTTGTTAATGTGCACCGTTCACTCACAGAGGGCGGCCATTTCCCGAATCAAATACAGGCTGGAGGTAGACCTGTGTTTCCTTTCCAGGAAGAAGTATTGCAAGAGGTCGCACGTGACCGAAGTATTTCCGTACGTGGAATTGAAGAAAGAACGGGAATACCGAAAAGCACTGCTCATCGTATTTTACAAAGAGCCGAAATGCATCCGTTTCACGTACAACGAGTTCAAAGTCTTCTACCTCGAGATTATCAGGAAAGGATTTCTTTTTGTAGAACAATGCTACAGAGGCATAATGAGAATCCCCAATTCATCCAAAAAATTCTCTGGTCAGATGAATCGACATTTAAAAAAGATGGTTACATGAACTTGCACAATTATCACGAGTGGCATGTGGAGAATCCACATTTAATGCGAGAAGATAGATCCCAGTATCGTTTTAAAGTAAACCTGTGGTCCGGAATTTTAAACGGTAAAATTATTGGGCCTATTGAACTGCCTGAGAACTTGAATGGAACTAATTACCTACATTTTTTAAGAGAAGATTTACCAACCCTGTTAGAGGACGTACCACTAGCAGATCTTCGCGACATGTGGTTTCAACAAGATGGCTGCCCAGCGCATTTCGCAGTGCAAGTAAGAGATTTCCTTGACCAGGAATATCCGGGAAGGTGGATTGGACGTTCGGGCACTATCTCGTGGCCCGCCCGTTCACCAGATTTAAATCCCCTGGATTTTTTCTATTGGGGAGTTCTCAAAGAAAAAGTTTACTCAAAGCCCATTGAGAACGTAGCCGACCTGCGTGAACGCATTTCTCAAGCAGCTGAGGCGATCAACTCTCGAAGATATGCCCGACTAATAAGTAGATCTTTTTTAAGAAGATGTAGGGCTTGTATTGAGGCTGATGGTAAACAATTTGAACATTTATTGTAATAAAAAACGTTATTTCTCTATCATCTGACTTTTATTCCAACAAACCTAATTATTTTACTAATTTTACTAACTTTTTTTCACTTTGGTAAAAGTGGCGTCACTATCTGTCTCGCTCACTCATGGCGAACATACCCATTATCCATCTCTCTCATCATTTTGTCTTAAAATTAAGAACCTACCTAGAGCTTGTGTGAATTAAAAACATTTTAACTGAGTAAAATGAGATAGCAAAAATCGGGTTACTTGAGGTTTTAATTTTTTTACTCTTTTCTATTGTATGGAACTAACAAGTATTGTACCATTTTAGAATTCTGATTAAATGCGCCAACTTTTAATGCCACTTGCCAAGGCACTCTAGTACATTTTTTTTATAGGAGGGCCTGTCAAAGTCGACGAATCTTGAAAATTTTAAATTCGTAGTTTAACAAATAGTCTCAATTCTCGGAAACTTGAGGCAATTGTGTCATTATTTTTTATTGGGATTCTAGAAATGTTATTTAGGATTACGTTTCCAAAATTCAAATGAACAAAAATAAAAAAGAATAACCACAATAACCGAAAAATGGTACAGTTTGATCAAATTTCTAGGTTTTTCTTAAAATGCCCATAATTTTTAAACTGCATGGGATAGATTTTTTTTCAGATTTTTCTCGTGATGGTTATGATCAATCCTGTCACCCCGTTTCGGCTTGACGTTGAGTTTTGGGACACCCTGTATACATATATATTTTAGCAGCCTATACTGTCCCACTGCTGGGCAAAGGCCTCCCCCAATCCCTTCCACGTGCTCTTTTCATGTGCCTCCTCAAACTAGCCATCGCGGTTGACATTTGCAAAAAAATTGATTACCAGTTATGGTTTACAATTTAAAATTCGTGTTACCCAGTATTAACTGGGTTGTGGAGGTCAGATAGGCAGTCGCTCCATGTAAAATACTGGTATTCAGCTGCATCCGGTTAGAATGGAAGTCGACCCTATCATAGTTGGGAAAATGCTAGGCAGATGATGGCTTACAATTTAAAAAAGTATATTTGTTTATTTATTTATTTTATATAAACAACTACAACATATATAAACATAAGATTAATAACAACATTAAGTGGTAATGTTGCAGGCCACTACATTATCCGCAGATAAGACATATTTAAGGATCAGTGGTTGCCACTAGATGGGCATTACCAACATTAACAAATATTTTGAAATAGTTAATATACTATAAAGCTAACTATAGCTACAAAACCAAATCAGAGCAAAAACAAAAACAATAACAATTTCGTCATTAGATAAATAATAAGAATAAGATTACAGTTATGATATTTTTTTTATAATATTAGATTTAAATTTATTTTTCGAGCATGCAAATATATCAACATCAATAAAATTTGAATTATAGGATTCCAACATTCTATGAATAGGGCAGCGTAAGCCTGAGTTTGTGCGACAAGAATTTAGCGCAAATATGTAGAGTACGTGCACGAACCAGACGCACATGAACTGTTCGGGGGACAGAATAACACAACTTACTCGTAAGATCAATGGCATCAAAATTATTGTGAACTATATCATGAAGCGTATATTCCATCTATCTAGGTATCTGCGATGTTTTTCTAATTCAGTATCTTAAAGTTAATATTCTATAAAAAAATATCATAATTACAAGTTATTTTAATCACGGGTTATATTGTTTTCTTTCTTACAGCTATTCTATGTTTTTTTAACATAGTGTGACTGTTTCTAAATTCCCCAAATTTTTGTTTTTTTCTAAGCTCTTCATCTTTCTAAGCTCTGTTCGTATGCCTAGCCTTTTTCAAACTATGTTGGGGTCGGCTTCCAGTTATACCGGATTCTGCTGAATACCAGTATTTAACATGGAGCGACTGCCTATCTGACCTTCACAACGCAGCTAGTGCAGTCTTTTCTTTACGGTATTTTAAAACTTCTAAGTAACCAAAATAATTGAAAAATCTATTTTTGTGCTGGTGTTTTTAAAGCTTTCTGATTTTGATTGAGCACTGATAAAAAAAGATATTAATTGAGCTTTTGAGTTTGTTATTATTTATGTTTTAGTACCTACTAGAAAATCAAACAAATAGGTTGATCTTTTGCTTTTTTTTGTGTTTAAGATTGGTAAAGGTCAAGACTTATCTTTAACTTTATAATAATTTCAATAGTCTTTGCGTGTTTGTTTGTCTGCGGTATCGTATCCTCTAAACGTTTTTAGTGCGGGTTTTTATTCAAAGTGTTCTTTCGCGATATCCTTCTATAGCTTCTGAATTCGAACTTGTATCTTGATCTACAGCCATACAACAATCCATACACTAGTGCTTACCCAAAAATACAAACACGACTTTAATAAGAAACAGAATTAACATTATTTTCGTACTTACATCGAACGTCATAGTAGGACAATAAGTGAAACAATAACGAATACGTACGACCACAGAATAAATAATTTATTGCACATACCAAAAATATCTTCGGCGATGCATATCGTTTAAAAGTTTGAGGGTTACTTCAAAATATTATTAATGAGGTGCTGATTGAAGGTCAGTTAGGAATTATGACCTAAAGAGTGCTAGCCTCCCACTAGGTGAAGGTTGCGGGTTTCCACTGGATGCGAGTCGCATGGGACCGGTCAATGTGGTGACATTTGTGGGAGGCCTATGTCCAGCAGTGGACGTCTTTCGGCTGAAATGATGATGATGAGAGCTAGAGTGGGTTACAGCGTCTTCTCTTTGTTTATTTATCTACTTACATCTACCATTGTTTACATGCTCTATATGCGCCTGCGCTCTTGTTTGGACGATTGCTGTTTATTGAGTGTGGAGATCGTCGTTATATTCAGATTCTGATTTATTGATTAATAGAGTTCATATCAAGATAAAATAATATATATTAATAAAAATAAATAAATGAATAAAAGCTACTTATAGAAGAATTGAAACTAAATATTTACAAGAAAAGGGACTAATTAATATAAAACTAGCTCAATGCCCGCGGCGTCGCCCGCGTGGAGTTCGATAAATGTCCCACGGGAACAAACTATCGGGAAGAAAAGTATCTTATGTGTTAATCCAGGTTATAAACTATCTGTGTTCCAAATTTTATCCAAATCCTTCCAGTAGTTTTGGAGCCTATTCGGTACAAACAAACAAAAAAATCTTTTCTCTTTATAATATTGGTACAGAAAAACAAACAAATTGGTATAAAATAAACTACATAAACAACAGGACGGTGTAAACTAACTGCGTAATCGTAATGGGTGGTCACCCATCCACGGACCAACCCAGGCAAGCGCGCTTAACCTGAAGACCGACCCGAGTGACTGTTATTATTTAGCCACGAGCTCCTCAGGTACAACAATTATAGTCATAGGCGCCTATTACGGTTTTAGTGAAACAGAAACCGGTTGTGTTGCCATTAAAAAAATAAGTAATTGAATTCTTTTTCTTTTTTCTTCTTTTTAAAAAAACGTTGCCCCACTCTAGGAATTTCTCCTGTATCGTGGGTGCGTTCACAAACATTTAAACTCACATACACAAACAGCCAGACCCGGAACAACTATCTGTAGGCCATACAAATATTTGTTCCGTGCGGGGATCGAACCCGCGACACGCAGCGCAGCCTGCAGTCAATCGCTCAACCACTGCGCCAACCGTGCCGTCGAATTTTTCCACTATTATAAATTTTATAATTAAGAAGACATAAGTAAGAAAAAGCCCATCAAAATATTTTTATGTTTGTTAAAACTGAGATTTTTTGCTTTGCTACTTTTAATTGTATTCGTTTTTTTTTGTTCTCCAAAGATATTCTAATGTTTGGATGGTGTCTAGTACCGTAGCAATGTATATTTATATGTACATTTAATTTGGCTTATTACACAACTAGGATTCAAGACCATGAAAGAAAACAGTAAGGAAACCAGTATGTCTTTAGATGATGCTCGTGTCAGGATGCCTATAATGATAGGTACTGTTTATTAGTTAATTGAACTAGTACAGTAAACTTACCAGCTGAATTATGGGGCACTATCAAACATTAATTAAAATCAATTCAATTTATTTATTTTTCAATTTAATTTATCATCATCATCATTTCAGCCGAAAGACATCCACTGCTGGACATAGGCCTCCCCCAAGTGTCGCCACATTGACCGGTCCTGTGCGACTCGCATCCAGCGGATCCCCGCAACATTCACCATGTCATCGGTCCACCTAGTGGGAGGAGGCCTTCCAACGCAACATCTTCCGGTTCGCGGTCGCCACTCCAGAACCTTTCGGCTCCATCGGCCATCCGTTCTGCGAGCAATGTGCCCTGCCCACTGCCACAATTTAATTAACCTGATGTAATACCAATGCCATTAAACTGCTGTTGATTAAGTCAGATGCAACTTTAAATCCGCTGCTTGCATAAATGGAGTGGCTAGATTAGCATTTATCCATTTCAATGATCCAGATTCCTTAAAAGTCCAGCTTCTGATCTATACGCAAAATTTTATCGACCGTTGATCAGCATGACTGCTCCTAGTTACTTTTCTTGGCAAACACCAGTTATGACAACAATAGATACAGTCATCGTATTTTCGACGCCACAGCAATGTTATTATGCTAATGCACATACTGCGTAAACCAAAACATGCACGACCCCACTTCCACTATTTTTGACCCCCAAGGTCCATTGCACTGTCCACAAATGTGAGTGTTTTATCAACCACTACACTCTATACTTTGAAGTTCGAAATAAAATTACACAATTTAGGTCAATATCACAGTGCAAGTGTTAGTTAGCAGGCGGGCTGCGTGTGAGTCAGTCTGTATCGCTCCCCAAACCACGGCGTAGGTAGATACAGAAGGTCAACTTAATACAACGAGCAATGACAGACGTACGCATAGGTACTTCACACATAAGACAATCTCTAAGGACTCAATACTGAAAGTGACTTATTGAATGGTACCTTCTTCTTAGCGTATTGATGGCAAAAAGTCTAAATAATGTTTAGCACAAAACTCCGCCACGCGAACCCCGCTCACTGATGCAGTAAATAAATCATCAAGAGCACAGGTCATGGGGCATGCAGTGCAAGATGGAAGGTGGGTCATTGTTTGTGGGGAGACGCCGTATTTGCACTTGAGGTCTGGTACCTTAAACGTAATAACTATGATAAAAATCAATGTAAACAAATGCTACTGGTCATGATCACCCTTTCATAATCATGCCTACCTACGCGTCTTGAAGTCTCTGTGCGCTTGTTATAATTTGCTCGTTGCATTTAGAGAGTGGGCCTTCTGCATCCGAATCTATTCTTTGCCCAAACACCGCACGTCTGCTTAGGCATTCGCGACAAGACTCAAGGTCGTGTAAGGATTGACTGTTAATGCGCCCATGTGTTTGGTTGCTTTCGTTGTCGATTTATTTATTGTATACCAGGAATTTTAGGTAGGAGAGACTGGGTTATTACAGGGTTTTATAATTTTATGAGCAAATTTATCGATTTATTTTCGGCCTTAAAGACACTTCGATTAATAATATTTTATGCACATTATATATAGACTACAAATAGAACAAAAATAATGCTAATAAAAAGGGAATTCTAAAAGTAAGTACCTAAATTTTTACAACGATCACAATAGGACAAAATTAGGCGTCAAAGTACTCCTCCGCATCGCTGTCATCCGGAAACGTGCCCAGAAGACTGGCAGCATTGCCACGTTGAATGGCAATGCTAATTCTTTGGCCAAAGATACTTTTATGTTTTGTATGAATAGTCCGTCCCCTGGATTCTGACAGCAACGTCTAAGGAATTAATATTTACGATATATCCGGAACATATAAAATTAATTCATTGATAGATTCTACTCACAATTAAATGCGTGTGGTCTTCCGATAAGGAAAACTGTACTTTATCCGTGTCTTGATTAGATATAGATTGAGATGAGGCGCCTCAATATATTTAATTGAAAGCAGTAGTAGTAGTTCACAATATTATGGTTAAAAAAACTTGAGCTAAATGCTTATTATATCAGTAAAGGGGAATCTTTAGGAGGGGCCTACAAGGGCCGATGACTGTCGGGGCTGAGGGACTGTTCAAAAGAAATACCGCGGCCCTGGAACACAAAGGGCAAAGAAGGAAAATGGATGGGTTTTGGTCAGTACAAGACTGATACTCCGTTCCGCTCCACCCAGAGCAGGAGGGCTCACTTGATGTTTTTCCATCCTAAAAAAAAAAGACTAAAGGGGAATCTTTATATTTATGGATTGTGAAATGCCTTATTATTTATTTCTGAGTTCTTAATTCCTGTAACATTTGAATTTTATTGCAGAATTTAAAATTATTTATTCTTTTGCTGTCAGTTTTTATATTTCTTTTTCAAGTAGTTGTAGGAACCTTCCTTTTTATACAGGGTTACCTTTTATTTTATCAGATTTAAATACATTTACTAGCACTTCCGTGAAGTTTCACAAAATGAAATAAAAATTAAGTCATTTTTTATACCGAGAGGTGTGAAATAAATTAAAATTATGATTATGTATATTTATAGAGATTAAATATAACTTTAGAGAGTGAAAGGGAAAACCAACGAATATGTATAAACAAGTAAATTGTTGTAAGAGAAACTTTGAGTTGAGATAATCAAGTTAACTTTAAGGAAACATCGATGAATATCCAATCAATTTTTAATTTTGCATTTGATGATAACTCTGCAATAAATGGTGAGGTGAAATAACACCAAGCCTGTAATCCCCGAAGCGTTCGGTAGAGGTGTACCTAATAGTGCACCCACATTTCGCCAGTTATGTCCTATGTTATAAGGGGCGAGCTCATTGCCATTAACCGGGCACTAATCCAGAATCCGTGGCTACTACTAATAATTTCCTTATGGAAAAACCCAATAACACTTTGCCCGACTTGAGAATCTAACTCAGGACCATAACCTTATACTCAGCAATCGCGATTGCGACCACTAGACCAACGAGGCAGTCAGTATGTAACCATACATACACACGAAATCGAAAATGGAGCCTCCAATAATAAAATCTAAAACCAAAATATTTCCTTGTGCGTATTTGGCTTAAATGTATCAGACACCGGTTATGTACATTCATTGAATATGAATGGCTGATTATAAAAGCAATAAAAGTCTAATATGCAGGCTTGACAGTCGTCATACTATACAGAGTGTAAACAGACTCTTCACGAAGCCGTCAACCAAGCATTATGTACATCAAACTAAGTAACTTTACGCAAAAATTAGTGCTGAGAAACGACTTTTTTTTGGGCTGAAAAATTACTTTTTACAGTAGGACTCAATGTACCGCTCTCAAAACATTGTGCTGATGGATGGATTGAATAGTAAGGGGGTCCTGGAGGTGTTTAAAGTAAAAATCTTACATTAAAAACATGTATTTAAAAAAAAAACCTGTGAAAATGTTTGAACTTCGATGCCTAATATCTTCGTAACCAGAAGTTTCCCAGTTTTCTTGAACAAAAAAATGATTGCAATGACAGGAAGAACAAGTGCCTTTCTGCTTCTTTAAGAGTCTGTTTACACCCTTTATACAAGGTACAATAAAATGAGGATATACATGATTCTGTGTTGCTAAATACCTTTACAGAGTGCGTTGTAAATTGTGAGATCTCATAGTTTTGGTATGTGTGTTGTGCCATCTACACCCCCAGAAACAAACTAGACTGATGTATCCTATAGGTATGTCTACTCTACATCGCGATATTAAAGTAGGACGAAATTCTACCATAATGAGCCAACTCACAATCTCTTCTAAATTCATTTACAAACGATCTAAGATTCTAAATGAAATGAATATTACTATTCAATTAAATTAGTTTCACATACATCCAAATCGTGTGTTAGGAATAGTTTTAAAAATGAATTACCAAAATCATAACAAATACGTCGGCAAATGGGACAAATTCTAATGTGCGTTGGTACATTTTGATAGAACTGCGCTCTGGTCCGCTGGTCTACAGAAACGGGACAAAAACCGTCGGGCATTAGCCCACCAGGCCCAATCCCCTGCTGGTCAGAGGATTTTCATTTTTCCATTGAGGATGAAGAATCTTCATCCTATTCCACATACGTCTAAATAAATGTCTTGATGTCGCGTTCCGCTATCAAGTAAAACTGTTTTGTTTACCAATCATAGCTAATGCATACAATTATTGTCGGCAGATAATGTGTCTTGTAGTGGACTGAGACAAATTGTCGTTGTCAACAATTACTGCAAAATAGTCGGCGATATAAGATGACGATAAAAATAATTAACTTTAATATAGCATAATATGAAAATTAAATACTATAATTTGATCAGTTCTTTTTTTTTTAATTTAATTTAATATTATGCTATATGAAATTATATGATTGCCAATTCTCTCCAAAACTCACAATTATAGCTAAATGAAGCTGTTCTTAAAATAACAAACCGCAAAAATACAAAACAAAAAAAATGTACTATTTATTTCGTAAGATTTTTTCGCCTGCATTTTAAAGTCTTGAAAATAAAGTTGTATACCACACAAAGCATATTAAATGCTTATTTAACTCCAAGAAGTTAATAATCTAATTCCAAGCACATGTAATATTCAGCTAACGTGACAAACAAAGAAACATTTGTTTGTTTGTGTGTCGCACAGTTTATTGTTGAGTAAACTCTTTATAATTACAGAATAGCTACTTACTCAGCATGTTAATGTGGTTAGTTGGTAATGTTTGGACCAACGTTTGACATACCTTCTTGGTTCAGTGTTAATCTGCTTTTTAGGGTTCCGTAGCCAAATGGCAAAAAACGAAACCCTTATGGATTCGTTATGACTGTCTGTCTGTCTGTCCATCCGTATGTCACAGCCACTTTTTTCCGAAACTATAAAAACTATACTGTTGAAACTTGGTAAGTAGATGTATTCTGTAAACCGCATTCAGATTTTCACACAAAAATAGAAAAAAAAAACAATAAATTTTGGGGGTTCCCCATATTTAGAACTGAAACTCAATTTTTTTTTTCATCAAACCCATACGTGTGGGATGTCTATGGATAGGTGTTTAAAAATGATATTGAGGCTTCTAATATCATTTTTTTCTAAACTGAACAGTTTGCACGAGAGACACTTTCAAAGTGGTAAGTCCTCCCCCCTGTAACTTCTAAAATAAGAGAATGATAAAACTAAAAAAAAAATATGATGTACATTACCATGCAAACTTCCACCGAAAATTGTTTTGAACGAGATCTAGTTAGTAGTTTTTTTTTTAATACGTCATAATCGTAAACCGCAATTTACCTTTCATTCAATCAACTCAAATATAAAAAAAAGACTATTTTGCCGTATTTGTTATATTGTATAGATAATGGTACAGAACCCTTCGTGCGCGAGGCCGACTCGAATTTGGCCAGTTTTTCTCAATAATATAGGGGTCGGCTTCCAGTCTAACCGGATGCAGCTGAATACCAGTATTTCACATGGAGCGACTGCCCATCCGACCTCCACAAACCAGTTAGGTACTGGGTAATACCTCTTGGTAAGACTGGTTAGTTCGTCTTGTGGCAGTTCCTGTTATGGTAATTTATATGAGTTATCCACACATGTTACTCTTGTTAGTGATATGTCAATTAATATTTACAAGCTTCTTTTTATGAATGATAATGTATCGATTTATTGGGCGTGTGTGCGCTTTATTTTTTGTAAGGCATTACATAAGCTGTGTCACCTTTCGTGGCTTTGTAATAAGACACATAATGGCAAGGTGTAGTTACGAACATTTATATGCATACACAGAGCTATTTTTAAAAGTTATTATTCTCCTACATGTATTGAAAATTGTTTACGAAATAGGTCTAATCTCAACGTAGAAACAGTAATTACATGAGAAAAATTGTTTTTTTCTTGAATTGTTTACATATTTGCGCCCGTGACTGTACAACCATAGTTTGGTCCAACATTTGCAATTGTAGTCTGTTGATCTTGGACCAATGTTAGTTGCATGTCGAACAGCTGTAAAGTACAATTATTTCCTTATTCGTGAAGGTGCCAAAAAGGAATGGTAATAATGGTTTACCCTATCGTGTGTGCCAATGTCTGTTCATTGTTGGTCTGTAATTAATATGAAAAGAAAGCCTTCAAAGTACA
Organism: Lycophotia porphyrea; assembly: GCA_950005105.1. Taxonomy (NCBI): domain Eukaryota; kingdom Metazoa; phylum Arthropoda; class Insecta; order Lepidoptera; family Noctuidae; genus Lycophotia; species Lycophotia porphyrea. The sequence continues at coordinate 15,182,787 of OX465392.1, read as the reverse complement.
CCTCTGTTTAACCCGTCGGGGATTATAGGCGTGATGTTATGTGTACTTTCTATACTAATATTATAAAGAGGAAAGATTTGTATTTTTGTATGTAACGAATAAACTTAAAAACTTCTGGACTAATTTGAAAAATTCTTTCAGCTCTGGATAGCTACATTATCAGCGAGTAACATAGGCTATATTTTATCCCTGTACTGCCACGGGAACGGGAACTACGCGGGCGAAACCGCGTGACGTCCGCTAGGCATACTTATGCATTTCGGACGCGAACATGTGGCTCTCACTCGCTTGGGTGGTGTCCCAGCTTTACTTTAAAAGGCTGATTATAATATGCTTAGCGATTTGTTTAACTATTAAATGCTAACTGAATTATTTAAGTAGGTATGGATTACATAATTTGAATACCACTCTATGTAAACTATCAGTTGTTATGTACCTAATTAAGAATTTAAATTGAAGAGCCTACAAAAAAAAATGTAAGCGGATGTAAATGTAATGGAATGCACTGTACATGAGTAAAAACTTAATTAAATACTTTAATAATTGGTTTATTTATTAGAGTAAGTTAGCATATAGACCATGTAATTCGAACATGATTACCCAATGACAAGTCCATTAACTTCATTGAAAACATAAAACGTGTGAACCATAGAAAATGTACCGGTAGATCAATATTTTATTGATTTACAAAAAAGTCTGTACTTAAAACTCTTAAAACTTATAGAAAAGATAGATCAATATTTATCCATTTACCTAAACTTACTCGTAATGTAATACTTATGAGATTTTATATGATTTTGATTCTATTTTGTCGTTTTCTAAGAAATACATCCATTAGATCGCTTGTGCTTCCTTTACTAGGAATTGTACAAAAAACTGAACTATTTCTAAAACCCTATGCGCCATAATACGTCGTCGACATAGCCCAGCGGGTTAGCAAGCTGAAGTGGCAATGGGCAGGCCACATAGCGCGAAGATCGGACGGCCGATGGGGCAAACCGATACTGGAGTCGAGACCACGCATTGGAAAGCGCAGCGTGGGACGGCCACCTGCCAGATGGACCGACGACCTTGTCAAAACTGCAGGGAGTCGCTGGATGCAGGTGGCATTGGATCGGACACGTTGGAAATCGATTGGGGAGGCCTATGTTCAGCAGTGGACATTAACGGGCTGATATGATGATGATGATCCGCCATAATTAAGCCAAGCAGCCAAGTGACCCAAGCACCCAGAGAACTAGCGTTTTGTAAGTGCCACTTTCAACAAGATTGGCTGAAGCCTTACGACAGCGTATGTCCAACCAATGAACCCATTATTTACTTTTCTATTACTGTCAAATATGTAATTTTGTCTAGAAAGAAATGATCGATGGACTGTATCAAGATGACTAGAAAAGAGTGACTGCTGAGATGACGAGTAATAGAGTAGTATGGAAGAAGAAGACGTGCTGCACCGACCCCAAAATAAAGGGTGTAAACAGACTCTTAACGAAGCCGGAAGGCCGCCAATTCTTGCCGTCATTGCGATCATTTTGTTCTAGACCATACCTGGGAACCTTCTAGCTACGGAGATATTGGGGGTCAAAGTTACAACTTTTTCACAACTTTTGAAGTTATACTTCTTATGGCGCGTTAGGGAAAAATGATGAGAGCAATTTTTTACGATGCGCGCGCACACCGACACCTAAATTTAACAGCATGAAGTTAGCTAGTCAACATACACCCTGAAGTTAGCTTAGTGTCAGATATTGACAAGCCTAGGTTTTTTATTTTTAATCTACTGCTGGCTGAGATAAGGCGACAGATATTTTTTTTAAAAAGAAGTATAACTTCTAACGCGTGTACATAAGTACACACACACACTTTTTTTTTTTTTAAGTACTTGTTTTTGAAGAGTCTGTTTACACCCTGTAGATTCGGATAAGGGCAGGAAAATGATAATGATCATGATATAATTTTGTCTAGACACTCAAGTCAGTGTTTTACAATCTACAAAATTAACATCTAATAAAGTAAAACTAAATGTATTTCTAGGTAACTATAGCGTTGAAACTTTTTCCGCTGTCGTAGAAATTGACACTTGTGGTCAAAAGACCTCATAATGATCAAGTACTCACTGTCATAGTGACATACTTATGACGTCATGCATGTATTATAGTGTCAGTGAATGACCGTTGACTATTGTTTACTTACATACTTAAGAGTCGTGTACTTGATTGCTTAACGACAAATAATAGTATTATCAGTGTAAAGTTTAAAGAAAAAAATATATATTTATTAATGGATTTATGCAGTTGTTAGGTGTTCATTGTTTAGGTGATGAATGAGTGTTTATTTTTTCTTTGTCAACAAACCCATGTTTTTCTTTAGTTTCCTTTATTGAAAGAGACTTAAGATTCTATAGATAGGCTATCAGAAGAAAAATATTTAATACTAGTACCCGTGGCGTCGCTTACGTGAGCGCGTTTTTTTGGTATTATCAGGGAACATTAGATGGGAACTTGAAGTCGTAGTATATTTCTAACATCCTCTGCAAATAGTGTACCAATATACTGACTTGCAAGAGAATGATGTTGATGATACTGACAGCCTAAGTTGTGAAGAAGCTTGTAAGGAATATCTGTGTAAAATTTGATCAGAATCTATCCAGTAGTTTTTGCGCCAAGTCATTCACGATTTGGATTTTTACGATTTTATTATATGTAATAATAGATAATATAGATAAGAAGATTTATTATTGAAATAGGTTCACCAACAGCTTCTGTGTACAACATATCTTAAGTATGTTAAGAAATGTCATAAAAGAAATATGATGTCATAACCTTAACTCAGTAAGGCCTCATACAGCGTGTAAACAGATCCTTCACGAAGCCTCAAAAAATATTGCTGGGGTACTTTTTTTTGTGAATACGTTTCATGGTAGAACTCAATGAAATGCACTCAAAACATTGTCCTGATGGTTGCATTGAATATAGCAAGGGTCGTGGAGGTATTTAAAGTTACAACATTAAGATATTGAATGTAAAAAAGTTGGATCTTTGACCCGCTATATCTCCGAAACTAGAAGATTCCCAGGTATCTCTCAAGAAAAATATCGCAATATCGAAGACAGCTAGTACCTTTCAGCTTCATAAGGCTATTTTACACCCATTCAATTTAAATGTTTTTAGTTTCAAGATCTTCCTGATCATCACCTGCCTAGCCTTTTTCCAACTATGTTGGGGTCGGCTTCGAGTCTAACCGGATGCAGTATTTTACATGGAGCGACTGCCTATCTGACCTCCACAACCCAGTTAGTACTTGGTAATACGATACCCCTTGGTTAGACTGGTTGTCAGATTTTTTTGGGCAACTAACTACCTAACGACTGTCAAAGATTTTCAAATGACAGCCGGGACCAACGGCTTAGCGTGCTTTCCGAGGCACGGAGGAAACTCAGTATGTAATGGGTGGTCACCCATCCACAGCCCAACCTAGGCAAGCACGGCTTAACCTAAAGATCGACCCGAGCGGCTGTTATTATTTAGCCACGAGCTCTTCCAAGATCTTCCTGATACCAAATAAAATTTTTGTGGTAAGAGAATACATCTTTGCTACTGAAATTATTTGTCTGAACTTGTCGTCTAGTTTTGGTTCGCCCGGTCAACAAGGTTAAGTACCTTGCAATTAATTAATCAAGTGATTCACTTCAGCGCTTGACCTATTGTTTAGACGATCACATTATGTTGAGGTTGAAAGGAGGAAAATGTGTTTTTTTCGAACTCGTGCTTGAGGACCATAACTATTTCAGTACTAGGTTTTGCAAGCGGCTTCTCTCGCGTAGAGTTCAGAAATCGTCCCAAGAAAACGTATTTCGGGTTTAAAGTATCCTATGTCGTAGTTCGCATCTACGTTTGTGCATGTGAAAAGGTAACAGACAGAGAGACAGTATTTTCACATTAAAATAACATAACATCACGCCTGTATTCCCCGAAGGGTTAGGCAGAGGTGTATCCAATAGTACACCCACATTTCGACAGTTATGTTTAAGTCCCATGTAATAAGACGAGCCAATTGCCATCAACTGGGCGCAAATCCAGGCTGCTACTGATAAATTCTTGATGGGAAAACCCAATAACACTTTGCCCGGCCCGGGAATCGAACCCAGGACCTCATGCTCAGCAGTCGTTTGCGACCACTAGACTAACGAGGCCATTTCACATTAATGATATTAATACGGTTTTCTATAAGAAACAAAATCTGTAAAAAAAACACTTAAAACACTTTAAATAGCAGCTACTGTTTTTTGTCTTATTTATTGTTTTATTCCTTTTAAATTAATTTACTTCAATTTACGGATAGACGAGGAAATATTACAAGATAAATTACTTAAGAGGATAGGAAAATACATAATTTGTATAAGCACCCTTTACATGATACTCAAAATTGCCTATTTAGATCGCCTGTCAACAAAGGCCTAGTGTACAAATTTGACAACTATTAATGAAAAACGACAAACATAGGGACGCAGTATATATCCTTCGTATTCATTTTATGAAATGTCTTTTAAATTGGTCGAATATTGGAGGAGGAAATAGTCGAGAGCCAAACCTCGAATTATGTCATTTTACTATAGTTGTCTTTATTCCACCAATGCATTGGTGCGATTTCGATATTGCGATTTCGATATTGCAATGTCGAAATCGCGCTCGCAGAGAGACAGCGATAGTTTTTTCAAATACCTACCATGTTTCCTCTTAAGTATTTACTTATCTGTTAGTAGATGTAGTAAAGTGCATGCAGTAGCAGGTGCTTACATCTATGCAATTAATAAAACTCGGATCATTACCATGTCACCTTGATCACAAGGTCGGACGATTGAATCGTAATTACATTTGTAATCGATTGATTGATAAGTATTTGGCATACAAGCGACTCGCCCCTGTATCGTTAGTTTTTTGCGACTTGACAAAACATTGAGATAACAAGACATGCAAGTTTAATATGAATGCACTTAGCCTCCCGGAATAAATACATTAAATGATGGCAAAAATAAAAAAAAAAAACAAAATTCATTTTTTTTTTTTTTCAAATTCCATTGACACGTTGAGAAGAAACGCAGTCACAGAGGCCGACACGAAAATCTTCAAATAAAATACACGTGAAAAGCTCATGATTACAAAAAGCAACAAAACTAGATATAATGCCTTTAAAATGTATTTCGAAATAGACATCATATTCATAATATTAACATCGAATTATTGACAAATCTTCAATTAACGTCAGTTGGTAGATATGTCGTCATCAAGTGAGTTGCTTGGTAAGTGTTGTTAAGTGAAGTAAAAAAGCATTAGCCACTTCACATCGCGACGTTTTTGGTGGTAAGTGTTCTTCACCACATGGTAGGCAAGTACAGAAGCCCTACATTATCACAATGTACTAGAAAAGTGTGGTCTTATTTAAAGATGTGGTCGTAAGTGAATAATTTTCTCCATGAGACCAGCATCGTAACCATGAAAAAAAACTGTTGACAAATTAATTTTAATGAATAATACTAACAATATTTTAATTAAAAATGTATAAATTAAAATAACCTAAAGTAACTCTTAACAATAAAATAAAAAATGGCGTCAAAAACCTCCTCCTCAACGCTGTTCACTGGTAATGTCCCCAAGGTACTGGTGGTATGGCGACGCTTAGCCTCTGGTCAAGGTAAAAGCCAGCTATTTGTGTTGAGTAGGTATTTTGACGGCACGGTTGGCGCAGTGGCTGAGCGATTGACTGCTGCGCTGCGTGTCGCGGGTTCGATCCCCGCACGGAACAAATATGTGTATGGCCTACAGATAGTTGTTCCGGGTCTGGCTGTTTGTGTATGTGAGTTTAAATGTTTGTGAACGCACCCACGATACAGGAGAAATTCCTAGTTTGGGGCAACGTTTTTAAAAGAAAAAAAAAAAAAAAAAAAAAAAAACATTTAAATTGTGAACCCGTGGGGTAAATAGTTCAGTAGTTGGTGATCTATATCACACCCATATCAAAATACCAAACTATCAACATCAAAATAACAATACCAATCTGTGATCATCATCATCATCTTCCTGCCCTTATCCCATTTTATTTGGGGTCGGCGCAACATGTTTTCTTCTTCCATTCTCCCCTGTCAGACGTCACGGCATCGTTGACTCCTTTCTCTTTCATATCAGTCTTCACACAATCCATCCATCTTTTCTTTGGCCTGCCTCTCCCTCTCCATCCATCAACATTCATGTTCATCACTCTTTTAGTCACATGCGTTTCATCCCTCCTCATTACATGTCCATACCAAGACAAACGACTTCCTTTCAATTTTATACCAATCTGTGATATAAAACTTTAACAAATTCTTCTTCTAAATAAATAATCTAAAAAAATGCGCATTTTTTATATTATTTTCGATAAGATATGAAACGACCTTTGAATTTGACTTTTAAAAATGTTGAGGTTTTACACTTTTTGAACGTCAAAATGACATGACACTGCCTGAAAACGCCTTTCGGCACTTTCTAGTGTGTACGCTGGGAAAAACAATTTCCCCAGCAACACATTTGTGGTTAAGATAAAAAAAAAAAAAAAATAGGTTATTATGTTTAAGCTTACTAAGCAATCATATTGTTTGAAATAATTATCACAGACCGGAGTGTATTGAATTAAATACGCTTTAAAAAACCGTTTGTGGCTACTCTAGTATAGTGCTGCAAGGGTAATTTCACTGGCGCTTGTTTGACTTTCAGTGGAGTGCTGTTAACAGAACATGGCAGCGTGAATTCTAACTATAGCCACACGCCAAAATAACTATGCAACACTCTACCACCTTGTAATGGGAATGGCTACTATGAAACTAATGGAGCTAGCATAGCTGGTTCCTAGCATCTTCAGTGGTTACAAATCTAGTAATGTCATCCATCCATTGTATCGAAATACCGTGAAGTCATTGGTCAGATTGGGACCTGGCTTTAGTCGCACCATCTACAATAAAATTTTAACCGACTTCACCATTGTGCGTAGTCTGGACCTTCTGACTCTACTTATAGTGTGACCTCCACTCCTGACGAGCAAGTTGTTCTGCACATTTAATTAGGACCCACCTGACGTCGCGACTGTCGCACAAATGTTTTTAATTTGTCATATACGGTGTGGAGTTTCTACGAAAATTGTGGGAATGTTATGAAGCTTTGTGGTAGTTGATGTAATTGGGGAATGACAAAATTTCAAGTCTCGCTTTTTTGGCAATATTCAGAAATTCATTCCAAAACTTTACATAGAAGTAACCCATGCGTTGAAATATTTTACATGACGAATGAATCTACATTGTAAGGGCTATACATATATTTGGAAATGAAATCTTGAATTGGTGCATAAAACGTTACCGAGTGTGATATTCAATAAGATGTACTTAGTAACTGCCGTCATAATGATGACTAAAACGTCTATATCTTAGATACAAACAGAAAATTCAATCCGAAAAAATAAAGACCTCCTCTCTACTACTTGAGTACTTGGGGTCAGCGCAACACCGTTTTTCATTCCTTTCTCCTATCATTTACACTTTTTTCTTTAATATCTTTCCTTACACAATACATCCATCTTGTCTTGGACAAAAGCATAGAGAATTCACACCGTATGTCTAGAGACAGCATCCTCATAAAATTCATGTCTTTCAAGTGCAATGTCTGAACGGGAACATGGTCTGTGACAAAGCACGTGCTAATTACCGTTTACACCTACATATTGGCCTCAACATTTACCTCTAACCTCATCTAAAGTCACTGAACTGTGATGGAAATATGACAGTCAAAATCTGTATGAAAACAGGCCGAAGTTTGAAGATGTCATTAGTGCACCCAAGTGTCCTAAAATACACAGAAATACAGCTATCAGATGGAGCTGTGCAAATAATGTAGTCTTAGGTAGATTTAGGATTAGTAAACTTAAATATTTTTACTTTAAATCGGTTAAATACTTAGGATTACTTAAATATTTACTGCAATGCGTGTTTAGATGACTGACCTGCTACGAGTGTGTAAAAATAATTTACGTTTTTTACTTGACCTATAAATATAATCTTGGCAGATTTTTATTTTTAATATGGATTCATAATTCTGACCTGTATTTACGCAAGAGCTTAACTCAACTAATCCACGGATTATAGTGAGCTTTAGTAAAAGAAAGCACAAATAGAGAAGAACTCGAGTGGGGATATTGAAACAAGAAGTATGGGGTATGACGGACAGTGTTAAATGGTCATAATGTATTTGAATTCAGTCGCGGTGCCTTTGGACAACTAGACACTAGAACCTCTCTGTCTCTTGTCTCCCTTTATTATTATGATCATATCTGCCGAAGCCGTGCAGGTCTGCTACTTGAAATAGGTCCCTCCCTAGCGTCACCCTTAGTGGATTCTCTCGTACTTACCTGGTCGACGATCTACCTTGTGGAATGTATTCCAATCTTGCACCTTCCAGTTCATGTTCGTTACCAGATTTCCCATCCGTCCTGGAAGCAATGTGCCTTGCTCATGACTGCCACTTATACTGATACTGATACTGTTAGCCTGCATCAACACACTGCTGGGCAAAGGCTTCTCCCCATGACTTCCAGTTGTTTCCATCCAGGGCTAATGTGGGCCACTGGTTGGTTTTATCCAGCTCGTCCCGCCATCTTCTACGAGGTCTGCCGCGATGCCTTCTGGCTGTGTCAGGGCTCCAGAAAGTGGTTATTTTGGCCCACAGCTCATTGGGCATGCGGCAGACGTGGCCAGTCTAGTCCCACTTCAGCTTAGCGGCTTTTTGAGCAACGTCAGTAATTTGTGTTTTGGAGAGCAGTGTGGTGTTGCGTACATGGTCTGTTAGTTGACGCCTAGAATACTGCGCTCCATTGCACGTTGGCAGACCTTGAGTTTGGACTTTTGAATGTTTGTCAAAGACCAAGTCTGGGATCCGTAGGTCAAAATGGGAAGAATACACATGTCCACTTATGTTTGGCAATTCCATAGATAGGACTACTACTAGAACTGGACGGAAAAATACTGCCATTGCCATGCCGGAACTGTGCACAAAATCAGAACCTCGCATTACAGAATAGAAAAATGGGTGTGTGACGTCATGCAAGCTCAAACTGCAATTCGTTTCTTCCTTCTTACAAATTTCCAAGTCAACAACCCCCTTCTCTACTTTTAGCATTAACTTGGCGTGTCCGCAATAAAATTGCACCCCAGTGTAAGTGCGAAATTTTTCACTGCAGCTACCTAATCTTGACATTATCTACATATTTATTACACCCTGGTATTTCCACGGAGAATGGATTAATTTCTATTTCAATTCTGACTTGCAAGGAAATGTAAGGCGGTAAAGCATTCTTGGACTTGAATTTTAATTTACAGTTTTACCTGCAAAAAAGTGGTTCGTAATAGTGCATATTAAATCTTGCTGTTCTGTTGGAACAAGTTTTTTATTTCTTTTGCTTATAGTTTTACCTGATTCGTGCTTTATCAGCCGTCCATTAATGGATTACAATGGTTGAGGATAAAATTCAGTGTTGCACTGCAGAATTGGAGATGGTTTTAGATATTTTTTACAAAATACTCTATTTTTTTTGATCATATGGTCAAAGTTGACTATTACGTATTTAATGAAGCCGCAATATCCCTAAGTGAATCTCTCTAATCTATAAGGCGGCCGTAATCGTAATGACTAAAATGTAACAGGCTCAATGATGCCGTTTATGAAAGCATTTTTACATTGAAACCAGTCATGTCAACCATCTGTTATTTAGCTGCTGCGATTTGCAGTCGTGGTCACTTTAGCAATTGTATTTGAAGACATTTCAGAACAACAGTTCCAAGAATAGTGAATAGTGAATAGATGTGTTAATTTTACGAGGAGTATAAACAGACTCTTCACGAAGCCGTCAACCAAGCATTATGTACATCAAACTAAGTAACTTTACACAAAAATTAGTGCTGGGAAACGACTTTTTTTTTTGGGCTGAAACATCACGTTTTACGGTAGGACTCAATGTTACGCACTCAAAACATTGTGCTGATGGATGAATTGAATAGTAAGGGGGTCCTGAAGGTGTTTAAAGTAAAAATCTTACATTAAAAACATGTATTTAAAAAAAAAACTTGTGAAAAAGTTGGAACTTTGACCCCCCATATCTCCGTAACTAGAAGGTTCCCAGGTATGGTCTAGAACAAAAAAATGATCGCAATGACGGGGAGAACAAGTGCCTTTCGGCTTCGTTAAGAGTTTACACCCTTTATATGTAGATCCTGTTCTTTAGTGAATGTCTCTATAGGCTTTAATAGATGATTAGGGGAAAAACATATGACGAATTAATTCAAAGTCCAACAGTCAAAATTGACGTGTCATTCTCAATGTTTATCTAGATGTTGCATTTCACGAGCAAGTGTAAATATTATTGAAATATGAAGTTTGAGTCAGTGATATAAAAGTCACATGTAGCGCTCGTGATTTGTAGGTTGGTTGCTATATTTGATCTGGTATCTATGTTTTACAAGAAAACCATTCGTTATTTGAATTATTTATTAGCAGCATATTGCTAACTAATCGCATAAAGTTCATCTATTATTATTTGCTTAATTCACACGGATATAGGTATATTTTGAAGGTGTTAAATATGATAAATGACGTGAGTGACGTGTATAGCTTTGCCAAGTAGTGCATCTTTGACTGACTTAATTCATCTACGGAGAACCAATTTATATGTATCTGGTTTTGAAGTAGAATTATTTTAAGTTCGAAAAACTCATTTTTAAACGATGTAGCAAAGCGCTTCGTGCGAATGTATGAAACATCGAAAGTACGTCTGGAATCGCGATAAAAAAGGGGGAAATTTTCAGAAAAAAATACATTTCAATGCTTTTATCAAAGGTTGCTTTTAGTGGAGTACTTGTCTACTAATAAACGTCTGCTTAACTATACATTTTTTGACGTTAAAGAGTCCGTAAGATAAAACTCAAGGAGTCTCTCTCATTTTAACAAGCGGTACAGATCGCGGCACGTAAGTTGAACCAAAATGGCGGTCGTCGGCTCAGGTACAATTATGGATTGATCCTGATTAAGACCCCAAAATGTGTGTGTGTTACAGCTCGTGGCACGTAAGTTGACCTTGAATGCGCAGTAACACATTTTCGGGTCTCAATCGACTGCCACGTTGGTCGAGTGGTTGCAAGCGCGACTACTGAGCATGAGGTCCTGGGTTCGATTCCCAGGTCGGGAAAAGTGCTATTGGGTTTTTCCATCAGGAATTTCTCAGTAGCAGCCACAGAGTCGGGATTTGTGCCCAGTTGATGGCAATAGGCTCGCCCCCTATTACATGGGACTTAAACATAACTGGCGAAATGTGGGTGTAATATTAGGTACACCTCTGCCTAACCCTACGGGGATTACAGGCGTGATGTTATGATATGTTACGTGCCGCGATCTGTACCTACCTGAAAAAACCTTTAACTTCCTGGCGTGTAACTTCTCAGACATTCAATCACGCATTCTTTGCAAAAATCGATACCAATACAACAAGGTCTGCCAAAACGCCATCACATCCTCATAATTACTATACATGTCATATCCAATGCTACCGGGAAACCATTATAAGTTCGTGAGGACGGTCGCAAGGACTGACGGTTTTCCGCAAGACGGCTATCGTCTTTTGTTTTATAACAAAGAGAAAGACTGATCTGGCCGTGTTTGGTATTTTTTTGTTTGGGAACTCTTTAGTGGTCAATTGTTGAGATGTATCTTGTTGGAGAGGTGAGAGTCTGCAAATAGATCCTTTTAAGGCGCAAACCCACCGCGGCGCATGCTTTGCACGGCCACGCGGCGAATTTTAGCTGCGTGGATTCATTTGTTTGACATCGTGGATCTACGTTTCCAGTGCCTTGCACGCTACACATCCACTATGTACAACTGTAGCGTACGTGGCCCACCGCGACATAGTCGTGGGTTAGTATTCGTGCATAGCGTGTACCACATACACAGCATGCATGGCGTCGATAGCATTGAGCTATGTGAGCGCCTTATTCGAGCAAGCCACGCATGTACTAATGACGTCAATTGATGCTTAGCGTGTCCGTGGTTTGCAGTGGACTCAAGTAATACATTTTCTTGCAAAGCGAAGCTTAACACACGTGCGTAGCCTATCCGTGCGCCTTGGTAGGTACGCGTCTTTAATCTGGTGTGGAACTGAGTGAAACCTTGTTAGTTATCTTTTTTGTAACAACTTATCTTATGTCATCATCTGCCAAGCCATTACTGAAACTATGTTAGGGTCGGCTTCCAGTTTTACCGGATTCGTTTGAATAGTATTTTACATGGAACGACTGCTTATCTGACCTCCACAACCCAGTTAGTACTGGGTTGTGGAGGTACTACGGTACACCTTCGTAAGACTGGTTGTCAGACTTTCGGGCCACTGATTACCTGTAACGACTGTCATTATAGATCTTCAAATGACAGCCGGGACCAATGGCTTAGCGTGCTTTCCGAGGCACGGAGGTAACTCGGTATGTAATGGCCTGCCACCTATCCAAGGACCAACCTAGGTAAGCACGGCAACAATATATCTTACTACCCAAAACTGTAAAATTTTCCCAATCAACCTTGAACCTAATGATTTAGTGTTAAGGTTGAAAATCTATAAAATAAATTTGTCAGGTTGTATTAGTTTGGTGTTCTGGCGTCTGTACATAATGCTTGGTTGACGGCTTCGTGAATAGCCCGTTTACACCCTGTATATAGCCACCTGACCTACTGCACTTAATTGATAAAGAAGAAGTAATTCTTCTTTCGAATCTAAAGATAAAATCCCACGATTATCAACAAAACAAAGCATAAAAATAGATCAAGCACGAGTTAGGAGCATGCTCAGTATAAAGATAGCCATCTTAACGACCTAATCTGAAATTGGTACAGTAGTTTCGACGTGTGTTGGTTATAAACGTACACACGAAACACAACAACGTCCATGAGTGTGATACCACGTGGTGTACTGTGATGAGCCCGAATTTTTAGGAAAATTGCCACATTTTGACATAGAATTATGGGCATTGCTAAGATATTTAGATGGTTGAACTTGTGACTTACATTTAAATAGCTAATATTAGATTTATAAATTATTCTTGAAACTAATAATCACATACAAACTTGTACATAAATGGACATGATTTAGTTTCATTCTTCAAGCGTTTTCTGTTGCAAGTTACTTTGTTTTTTTTATTTGTTTAACAACTTTACATGTTGGAGGAGTTTGTGGCTAAATAATAACAGCTGATCTTCACAGGTTAAGCCACGTTTACCTGGTTTGGTCTGTGGATGGGTGACCACCCATTATATACCAAGTTTAATCCGTGCCTCGGAAAGCAGATTAAGCCGTTGTCTGTCAATTGTAGGTCTCTGACAGTCATTACAGGTAGTCAGTGGCCCAAAAGTCTGTGAACCAGTCTTAATGAAGGGGTCGTATTACCCAATGTTAATTGGGCTGTGGAAGTCTGATACTATAACAACGATAACATATTGCTATTCAGCTGCATCAGTGCAGCTAGATATGCAGTTTGTCATGTCTACTATTCCAAATAAATAAAAGTAGAAGGTAGACAGTACAATTAAATTTAATAATTAATAAAGAGGGAAGATATGAAATACAGTCAAGATAAAAAACACACACCTAACTACACGCACTCAAGAACTTGGGGTAGTCTACTTGCTGTTTTCCGAAGGGGGTACACCCTTGGAGCACCTGGTCCTGCGGCTCCACCGAACAGGCGTCAGGTCAGTCCTGGCTGTTCTGGTGGGAGGCAGTCTCAGAACTAGGAGTAGAGTTCCCGGGCGAGTCCGTTTAGCGAAGCCCCGGGAAGCTTGGAGCGAAGAGGAGTCCCGGGCCAAACTCCGTTTAGGGGAGCCCCAGGATAGAGTTGCGACTTCCGCGTGGTGGAGGGACACGTCAGAGCGTCGGCGCCCTACCACTTGACACTTGCACTAGTCCACTTTTAGCGGAGTGGACGTTACTGTACTGGTCGCTACTGAAATCTCGTCGTAAACTGGTTGTAGTACGTAAGCGGTTTCTTTTATAGGGAACTCTTTTAGTGTTCCAGAACTATTTGCCTCACTTTACGATTATATTTGTTGTAGCCACAATTCGTCTGACCTGCCAGGTGTAGTTGGCCAAGATGTATAAAACCTCACAACCCAAGAGTGCGTTATGAATTTTAAAATTAACATTTAGTATTCTATTAATCATTATACAAACGTAATACAATATAAAAACTAGATTTAAACTAGCCAAAACGATATAAATCATTTTTTAGTAATACATCCTAATACAACCTTCGTTTAACAGGCCGATATAGAAAAAAGTAAAGAAAGAATAAATAAGCTTGACGCTTGACGTTGTTTGTCATTAGTGAAAAATATTATTTAAAGTTTATAAAAGTGCTCAAATTACAATGTTAAAATGGAAATAAATTAATGGAATTGGATGGATAATGAATGCCGCGTTTTATACCTATTTTCTGTCACCACAAAAAGCATATTTATGATCAAAATGATACGAAGGACACATGGTCGGTAAATTGTACGTATATTTATTTTTTATCGTATCTGCTTTATAGCAGAATACTATACGTTAGACTGGAAGCCGTCTCCAACATAGTTACTTAAAACTTTTCCCAACAATTGAAGAAAGTCATCGTCTGCTTCTCATCTCGCGACAATATCCCGGTATTTCCTATTCTTCTTTAAAACAATTTTCTAGTCAATATAATTAACTCCTTCTTCCTCTCTTTCCAGTGTTCGACGCATCTGCAAAATCTCCACAAGGTCTCCTCTTCGGGTCTTCCTACCACCTGGGTAACTTCGACGAGTGTGTGGCTATTGAAGACCCTGGGTACAATGGAGTCACCATCGAGGGACAATACTGCCTCGCTACTATCAAGTGGAGACAGAAGCATCAGAATAATAAGGTAACTGTTTTATTTAGCCTCGCCACAAAACAATCAGAGTGGTATGTTATTTTTTTTCTTTTACGGATGGGAAGTCGTCAATTAATGACTTCTCCCGCTCCGGGCAGAGTGGAAGGGAGTGTCAGACTTGTACTGACTAAAACCCATCCATGTTCCTTCCTTGCCCTTTGTGTTCCAGGGCCGCGGTATCTCTTTCGAACAGCCCCGTAGCCCTGGCAGGCATCGGCCCTTGCGGGCCCCACCCTGTTTGCTGACATCTCTTTGAGGCGCGCGTTTGAGTAATCTTATTCGTCACCGGCACTCTTAAAACAGTAGAGGAAACACAAAATATCTTGGGGAAACCACCATGGCCTAGAAACAAAAAATCAAAGACACTTACGAACCTGCACTCACAGTGAAAACACCAAAACAGCAAGCCGAGCAGCAAAGCGAGCAGACTGTTTAGAAACCCTGACATTGTGAAGAGTAGTAGGTTATAATGCTAAGCTTTTAGTCTTGTATAAACGGGTCTCCGTGGTAGATGGGAGCACTGCAACTGACTGCCTAATTCTAAGACACTAAGTGCAGGAACTTCAAAACGGCAACAGTAACTATGCAGCACAAGTTCGTGGAACAATGCATTATGTTTAGAACTTAATAATAAGGCTCTTTCGGTAATCCTACTAATTTTACTTAACAATGTCATAGTAACGACTTACTCGTCTTCGACGGGTACGACTTAACTAATTTCCTACTCGCTTGTACAGACGCCAGCACATTAAGCTACTACAATAATTATGTTATATTTCTTTAATAATTTTCGACTTTCTTGTGTATGCGCATTAGGTTCAAGGTTGATTGGGAAAATCTGACAGTTTCAGGTAGGTTGACCTGCAGGCGCCTGTACCTGGAGGCTGGGAGTTATTTTAGTAGAACATGCATTGTCATGCAGATACAGGCTGGTTTATTCTGAAATATGTTTTGGTGTGGGCCGTAGTTTTTTTAACTCTGAAATCTATAATGTTTTAGAACTTTTCCTGTCTTTTAGGGCTATTTGCACGAAAAACTTATCTTAGAGTTAAATGCTAACACCAGGTTAAATTGACAATAATTGTATGATAAAATGTCAATTTAACCTCGTATTAGTTATTAACTCTGAGCTAAGTTTTTCGTCCGACATGGCCTTATACTTTTTGACCCGCTTGTTTACCCTAAAACTTGTAGCTGCACGGCTGATGGTGTTCACTTATTTCTAATATTAGGATTTCCTTCAAAAGTTCTTCAGTTCAATGAAAATGAGTCATGATGCCTAAAATGTTTGACTTAGTAAAACAAATTAAAAAATCTTTGGGAAAAACAAACATTTTCGATACTTGTGCATTGTGCATTGGTGTTCTGTTTCCAAGTCTTTACTTATCAGTCGTGTCGTAGGACCGAGTGAAGTTAAATTATACGTATTTGTAGCGTAACGTAACTTTCTGTGGGGCTAGCACGATGCTAGCTATGGCCCACAGATACAAATAGCAAGAAAAAAAAAATAACAAGTCTGGTATTGTACCATGACAGAAAAAAAAACTAGAAACATTAGGTTCAAGTACTACACGAAGTTTACAGAACCAAGCAAATAATGACAATGATCACTAACAAATTAACTCAACGGCTTAGTTTACACTTTGACAGATCTATTTAAACACTGCAAGAAAGATAAACTATTGTGTAAAACAAGTCATATTAGTTTTAGCAGTCAATAATAATAATGACTAGGAATGTGTTACTTTTGACACTTTTTAAACGTATGCAACCATGACCTATTATTAATATACACACATCGTGTATATTAATAATAGGTCATGGTTGTCCTTGCCCACAATCTAGCTTACCTATACAGATTAACTTATTTTCCCGCCAGTCGTTGACTTTTTAGTAATTTTTATGAGCTTGACTCATAAAAAATATGAAAAAGTTCGATATTTTTTTATTTAATCAAATAACAATGTTAACATTAAATAGTATATCTATAAGTGCACTTGACTAAATGCTAGTTAACAAAACAGGAAGGTGTTGCAACCAGCACCCTTATCGATCGATATTGCAAATGTTACCTATTCTATTATTCTTCGGGTGTTATTTAGTAATGCAATTATTTACCAATTGTGCTTGCATCGCGAACAGAGATAAAAAACCAAACTACTCCGAGAGAAGCCAACCGAAGTGAAAACGTTTTTTTCCAAGATTCTGGATTATTTTTAGAAAATATTTTTGCATAAGTCTTTTACTTACATTTGACTATACACTGTATTTTTTTTTGGGCTTGTAATATGTAGCAATACGGCTAACTCTGCAACGAAAAAGAGGTCGTTTGACGGTGTCGCGAGTTCAATTGTTTTTCCCCATCTTAAAAATGCCCAAAGCGCCTAAAGAAGTTTTCACTTTAAAAATAGGATGTTAAATTAGGCTAAAAAAATATCGCTAAAAATTAAGCACAAAATTGTGTGCACATATTTCTTCTGCTTACAGTACGTAAAATTACGTCTAAGGATCGCTATAAAACATGATGTTAAAATATAAACAGGAATTAATTTGTACTATGGTCATTGTTAGTTTAACTTTATTACATTGTAAACTAGTCTTATGCAACACTCGTAACAGTAATGTTTATTGTTAAACTTAGTTTAACGACTGTCGTGTAATGCGTTAAACAAAAGGCATTTTGCTTAAAGATTTACATAGGAATTACATAAATCAAGTGATAATTTAAACAAACCGTATAGAATTTGGTCAAAGGGCAAAATTAAGCACTTTCATCTAGCGTTTTCCCAGCTATGTTGGAATCAGCTGCAGTCTAACCGGATGCAGCTGAATACCAGTATTCTGCATGGAGCGACTGCCTATCTGACCTCCACAACCCAGTTAGTACTGGGTACCAACCAATACCCCTTGGTAAGACTAGTTGTCAGACTTTGGTCACTAACTACTTGTAACGAAAATTAAGCATAGATAAAGAGGTAAACTGAAGTGTGGAAAAAACTAACTGCCTTAACTTTGAACTCTTGCCACCAGCTCTAATTACTCCAAAGCTAGCTAGGAACTAAGTTTGTAGTAATAAATTAAGTCCACACATTTGCTTTGTACTTATCCAACCATCAGTAGGACGTTAGCACCTTGTTGGTTAGTTACGAGAACTGCTTGTAGGTGAAGTTTAATGTGTGTTAACATATCAGCTAGGTTAAAGGTGCAAGCAAGGTGCACTCTGCATTTTGACTACTAATACCTAAAATGCTTGAGCCGGGCACTCGAAGTAGTTGCTCTTGCGTTATTTAGGCATATCTGTATGTGTGAATGAATCTAACGCTCAATGTTAACCCGAAAAGCCTTTATGAAATGGTTAGCCATCTTCAGAGTACCCGCGGCTATCTCTGCTTAACCTTTTTTTTTGTTTTCGGATGGGAAATCATCAAATGACTTGAGGGAAGTGCCAGAGTTGTACTGACTAAAACCCATCCATGTTCCTTCCTTGCCCTTTGTGTTTCAGGGTCGCGGTATCTCTTTCGAACAGTCCTGCAGTCCTGGCAGGATCTCTGCTTAACCTTACATAACGATCAATCCACACAGGAGACACAAAGCCACGCAGCGATTCTAAAAACAATTCTAATATTGATTTCCATTTCAGACTCGCACCGGTCGGGGAGAAACACTACGATGGGCAGTCTGCGTGCCAAGCGCCTGCAATGCTAAGTCAGTGGCTGGCTTCGTCAGCAGTGTTCTAGCCCATACTGTCAGCAATACCACAAGAGTTGAAGTCAGTGACAGGGACTGTTATAAGAGAAAACCGCTGGATATTACGACGTTGGATGTGGCTTATTTGTAAGTATACGAGTTATTTTTTGTTAGCGATATAATGTGCAGCTTTTAGATAATACAACCTTATTAGTGTAAATGGAAGCCGTTGGTCCCGGCTGTCATTTGTTAATCTTTGACAGTCGTTACCGGTAGTCAGTGGTCCGAAAGTCTGACCACCAGTTTAACTAAGAGATATCGTATTACGCAGTACTAACTGGGTTGTGGAGGTCAGATTGGCAGTTGCTCCATGTGAAATACTGGTATTCAGCTGCATTCGGTTAGACTGGATGTCGACCCCAACATAGTTGGGAAAAGGCTTGGCCGATGTTGATGATGAGGTGTAAATGAGAGCATATTTAGACAAACTAACGCGTTAAACTTAATCTACTAAAATGTATAGTGGCCTTACTGATCACATTCTCTCGTTATCGCACATCCTTATTAGTATCCATTAGTAAATATGGACAGTTAATACCCTGCCTTCTTTTCCATTTCCTCTTTATAAGAAAAGCTAGGTAAGCGTAACTAAAATCCAAAATTTATAATTAAAGCTCACTATTAATCTATGTAAGCGACAGACTTTTCTACAAAAACGTAGGTGTACCAAGCAACAATAGAGAGATTAGAAGATTTTTCTGTAAAGTCCGCATACCCAGACTAGGGCCTCAGCTAATAAATCACACAGGTTACTACCCACCTCTATATTTCTTCCATTTTCTCATGATTTAGTATGGGTTGGGATGATATTGGACGACATAATCGAGGCGACTTTGTGCTGGAACCAATTATTCAGTTAGGTTACTTTTGCGGTCAGAAAATATGGAGAGAGTTTTATACTTGCATTCAATTAACTGAAAGTACTTTAAGCGAAGTAATTAAAAAAGTAAGTATTAGAAAATAATTGTATGGCTTTTCTTTCTTTTGTTTTCAGTGGTTTGATTGATTTAATGATATATATTTTGTAAGTTTAAAGAACTCAAGAAAATTAAAATTGTTAAGTATTTTCTTTTCCAGTTCTTGACTATTATTTTAGTATGTTTACAAGCATAACAACAATTACCCCAACACAGCACTAATTAAAAAAAGGGACGTTAGAGCCATAAAATAAAATAAAAACCGGACAAGTGCGAGTTCGACTCGCATGGAGAGGGTTCCGTACGTTAATCATCTATAAGTTAACGGAAAAATATTGAATCTCCTGTAACTTTTAATACCATAGATTTCTTATAGGTTTTCCTGTAATCACAAACAAAGAACTATTTTTTTCAAAATTTTCGGCCCTGTAGTTTCCGAGTTAAGGGAATGGTCCATTTTCGCATATTTTCTTAAATAACTTCAAAACTGTTTATATTAAAATTATTAAAAAATATATATATATATATTTGAGGTACTCACAATGAACCCTTTCATTTGATATGTAACACGATGTAGTTTTCAAAACTTTCCTTTTTTCATTTTCTAATTTATCCCACAAAAGTGTCAAAAATGTTGCCCATGTTTAAAATTCATTAATTTACGATACACGGCCTTATTAGGGTCACCGACTTACACGTCATGTGTACCAAATTTGAACTAAATCGGTCGAGTAGAATCGGAAAAAATCGACTGTGACAGACGGACAGCCAGACACACAAGCGAGTGAAGGATCACTCGCTTGTCTGCCTGGCTGTCCGTCTGTCCTGTGCACCTTTTTTGAAAAAACGGAACCCTTATACGAAGAAGGGTTCCGTTTTTTCAAAAAAGGTACGGAACCCTAAGAACTACAAAAATGTACAGCAAACATAATTTACGACTTTTCATTCAAACCGATAGCTATGTAATTCCACCCCATTCACAATAATTTTGCCTGACAGAAGGTGTAATTAGGGTTCAAGCTAGTAATTAACTAACCAAGTGTCTTGACTATGATAAATGACATTAATTATTGCTTAGCTTTACTTTTAGTGGAATAGTCTGAGTTTTAGTAGTTAACATTTTTGATTGCTGCCATTAAAAACTAGATTTTGACTTCAAGATAAAATTAGAAATAGAAGGGGAATTAGGCTGACTTGAAGTGGTCACTAAGACGATAAATTAAGATTATTCATTGAAATAGTTTTGAGGAGACCTCATTCAGCGGATTTGTCTTGATATCTTGAGATTTCAAGTCAATTTTTGTTGATAATCTGTATGAACGTGGACAAAGGCAAAAGGAGTATGTAAGGATCGTAGCAGTTGGCGTTCTGTGGTTTCTGCCTATCTCCATGGGAAAAGGGCGTGAGTTTATGTATGTGTGTAATCTGCATAATAATTGAATTGCCTCGTTGGTCTTGTGGTCGAAAACACGGCTGCTGAGCGTGAGGTCTTGGGTTCGATTCCAGGGTAAGGCAAAGTGCTATGGGGTTTTTCCATTATAAATTTCACAGTAGCAGCCATAGAGTCTGGATTGGCGCCTGGTTGATAGCAATAGGCTCGCCCCCTATTACATGGGACTTAAACATAACTGGCCGAAATGTAGGTGTTCTGTTAAGTCTGCCTAACCCTTCGGGGATTACATACGACCTAGAAGCAAAATGAAAATTGAATTTATTTTTTCCATCTATCAACCCGCACTGGGCCTGAGGCTCGCGTGGTGTTACGTCTCCCGGAGTAAAGGCTTGTGTCCCAGCAGTGGGAACCTTATAGGCTGATTATGCTGCTACTTAGGTAACTGTTACTTACGAAGAAATGCATCTCAATGAATATTCCGTCCAATATTTATCTTAATATTTATTTTGAACAACTTAACTGGATGATTTCCAAAATGCTCACACAGCGTTTATCAACATGTACGTTTATTAGAAACATTCATAAATCTTCTAATTTTAAGAATGAACGTAATATAAAAAAAAAAAAATCTCGAAACATTTTCCAATTCGACATCCAAATAACAAAACTAACAATATTGTGCTCCAACAGAAAAAATAACGCCAATTACTGTTTTTATTTGTTTTCTTCGTGTAAATATACTTTGTTAAGAACACACATATTTTCTCCATACCGACTGAACGTACACAGCCGTAACTTTCGACGTATTTTGATTGATCACATATGGGAAGATAATATTGCTTTCCATTTTCATTAATACTTTATGCTACCGTTTCATCATAAAATAATTTTGTTGTATCGATGGGTTTTCCAAGGGTATACAATTTTGGGAGTAGATTGGAGATTTAATAAGGTTGAAAATTGCTTGGAATTTTTTGTGTGTATGATAAAATTTGATCGATCGCATCAGCCAGTTATTTTTAAGACCCTGATGACTTCATTCATAGTAACTTCACATTTAGTATAATACCATTTTTTGTGGTTGGTGATTACCCAATCGTAAAGCGTCATTATCTACCTGGCCTTTTTCCAACTATGTTGGGGTCGACTTCAGTCTAACCGGATGCAGTTCAATACCAGTATTTTACATGGAGCGACTGCCTATCTTACCTGCACAACCCATTTGATACTGGGTAAAAGATACCTCTTGGTAAGACTGGTTGTCAGACTTTTTGGACCACTGACTACCTGTAACGACTGCCAAAGACGCACAAATGACAGCCGGGACCAACGGCTTAACGTGCTTTCCGAGGCACGGATGAAACTCGGTATGTAATGGGTGGTCACCTATCCACAGACCAACCTAGGCGAGCACGGCTTAACCTAGAGATCAACCCGAGCGGCTGTTATTATGTTGCAACGAGCTTCTAAAGTAATCCCAATCGTAAAGCATATACTAAAAAAAATAGTGCAAGGTTGATTATTTGCTTTACTAACATTGAATGTTCTGGGTCTTACTGTTTACTCTATCCAATCAGATAGAACATCGGTTCGTAAATTTTTATTGTTATTTCTTCTATTTCAGGTCATTGATCCTCCTGTTTGTCACCATCCTATTCCTTAGCACTCTCTTTGAAACCTACACAATTTACTATGGCAATAAGAAGGAGTCAGTCACCTTCAACTTGATTATCTGCTTCTCCGTCATCAACAATATGAAGAAGATCATCTCTACGAAGCAGCACAATACCTTGGGCTTGGAATGTATCTCTGGGATTAAGGCTTTGGCCATGATTTTCATCATTGCTGGCCATGCCTGCATGTTTATTGCTAGTGGACCTGTTATGGATGCCGATGCCTGGGATCGGGTAAATATATTTTTATTTCAATATTTTTTCATAAACTACTTACTTATTAATCTCCTTGTAAATTTCTTGTGATCTACAAAAATTGGCAAACTTATGGTAGGACGCTATCTGGTTTGAAGATCTTCGTACGGCTGCTGGTAGCGGCTAGATGAGAGTAGCCAGATTAGAGAGGTCCTATGTCCTGCTAAAGGGTGATGGATATCATCTACGTTTATTGTATTAAAATAATAATCTTTTAGGCTCCACCACAGTCGAGTAAAACTGTTCTAATAAATAGTTACTCTCTTTTTAACATTAAAGTAAAATGATCAAGGCCTTTGTAGTCTGAGCCAGTCTAGCCAAGACTAGACTAAACATTATGCATATTTTTTTCTTCGTTTAAAGGGGTAAAACAAACAAGTTTAAATTACTTTGTCTAATAACAAAGCAGTTTCCACGCGACTATGAGCGTTAAACCTAGAAAACGAGGAGTAAATTAAGTTCAGGTCATAAACTTAATGTACTGGGAAGTAAAATTTCAGTGGTTTTATTTCAATATTGTTTGTTTTATATATATTTTGAATAAAAGGCTATGTCGATATTTGATTACAGCGTTGTTGCTACGGACGTAATTTCGTTAGTGAAATTCCTGTGTAGGGCTGTCAAAATTTTCATTTATTTTAAACTTACAGCCGCTTGTTTTGAGTAAATGGTGTTTTATTTTAGTTCAAATTTAAATGAATATTGCAAGGCAATTATTTGCAATAAGTAATTAGAAAATGTCACCACTAATTAATTAACCTTTGTGAAATCAAAGTTTCTAGCTCAAAATTAGTCAAATTTTTAATTACTTCTTTTCTGTACTATGTTTTGTGGGCTGGTTGTTTTGTAGACTTGACACCACAAAAGGAATTTCTCCTGTATCGTGAGTGCGTTTACAAACCTTTTAACCCTCATACACAAACAGTCAGATCCGAAATAACTACCTGTAGGCCATACAAATATATTTTGTTTCGTGCGTGAATCGAACTCGCGACACGCAGCGCAGCAGCCAATTGCGCAGTAGCTGAGCAATTAGCTGCTGCGCTATGAAAGCAGGGTTGCTATCATAGGCTAAAAAATATGCATCTTCAATTAATTAGTTGCCAAGACCAGCCAACCCGCCAGGGTTGCGGGACTGTTCGAAAGAGATACCGCGGCCATGGAACACAAAGGGCAAGGAAGGAACATGGATGGGTTTTAGTCAGTACAAGTCTGACACGCCCTTCCGCTCTGCCCAAAGCGGGAGAAGTCATTTGATAATTTCCCATCCGAAAAAAAAGACCAGCCAATCCTATCCCCATACACTTTATCGCACACAGTATAATTTATGTAAAAATTTGCTGGCTTGATCTCCGGATATTATATCCTCGATAGGGTCAATAGCACGCAGTTTATTTGGATTTACACAGAGCTTCTAATTATGCCTGGAGCTGGCCGCCCAGGTACAGTATCGTATAAGTTTTGTCCGTAATCAGGGCCCCGTTTTTAGTTGTACAATTGCCTAGGTTTGTTCTCAAGGTTAACTGAGATGAAGGGAACTAATCGTGAACTCAGCAGGTTTGGCACGTAGACTTGCTTCAAATATGAAGTGGAGGGTTCCCTTAATGAGGTGTGATTATCGTCTGATGAATAGAAACGGCTTCATGTAGTGCTGTTTCGAAGGGTTTTCGAGGTTTCTAGGTTGGTTATACATCGATATTTATATAGATCTTACTGCTTGTGGCTATTAAGTACACTTTCTGGTACTTCATCTTCAAAATAAATTTTGGTTTGATTGATGTATTCGACTTATGAAGGGTGTAAAAAGACTCTTAACGAAGCCTAACGGCACTTGTTTTCCCCGTCACTGCGATCATTTTTTTTGCTCTAGACCATACCTGAGAACCTTCTAGGTACAGAGATATTGGGGGTCAAAGTTCCAACATTTTCCCAAGTTATTTTTTTTTAAATACATGTTTTTAATGTAAGATTTTTACTTTAAACCTCTCCACGATCTTTTTACTATTCAATCCATCCATCAGCACAATGTTTTGAGTGCGTTACATTGAGTTCTACCGTAAAACGTGATTTTTCAGCTTAAAAAAAAGACGTTTCCCAGCACTAATTTTTGCGTAAAGTTACTTAGTTTGATATACATAATGCTTGGTTGACGGCAAAAATTCAAAATTCAAAAAACTCAAAAGCATTTATTTCAATTAGACCATTACAGGCACTTTTGAATGTCAGAAAAACAAATTAGGATCGACTTATTTATTGGAGAGGGCCCATACCTAGCAATAGACTGCTGTAGGCTAATGATGATGATAACTTAGGTAACATCCTAATCTCTTCCTTCTTTCCTTTTGCAGTTAGTCCGTCAACCAGCCAATGCCTTCATGTTGAACAACACTCTGTTAGTGGACACTTTCCTGATGCTGAGCGCCTTCCTCTTTGCAAGACTGTTCCTTGTTGAGCTGGACAAGAGAAGGGGCAAGGTTAATGTTATACCCATCCTGATCTTCCGGTATATCAGGTAAGATATTGTCTTCTAAAGATAACATTAAGCCTGTATTCCTTGATAAATTAGGCAGAGGTGTACCTATGCCTAATCTTTCAGGGAACCATCCATCTATTCATATTTTGCCCGTTATGGGAGCGTATTGCCATCGACCGGATGTAAGTCGAAAGTCAAGTCATTGAAATTTCGGTTTGCTGTAAGAAAACTCAATTCTGGGTAAGCTTATGATTGTACGTAAACTATATTAATGCAATTTGTATGTATATTTTCACTTTTGTGTGCAATAAAGAAGAATAGTTTTGTCCTGACTTCAGCTGCTTCTGTGAAAGTCCTGATGAGAAAGTCCAATAACAGCCCGACCTAGAAATCGAATAATGTCTCTAAAACAAAAGAAATCAATTTTATGGCATTTACGATTTCAATCATACCAACTGTGACAGTTATTGGTTTACTTTGAGTAACATTCCCGACCGGTATTCTTATTTCATTGAAATACGAATCTCTCGTAGCAAAAGAAATTAGATCACAAACATTTCGTTTTCTGCAATTTTTTTAAAGCAAATTTTTCAAATTGAGCACTATGCAAACTGCCATCGTTTTGTTCCTCGATTGTCTTTTGACCTGCGTGATCCAGGCAGCTAAAATGTTCGCTTCATTTAATATTTTTAATAAAAACAACATCTATCCTTGTCGTAAACAAAATTTTGTACAATTTTTACTTGAAAATACATCACAAAATCCCTTTGCATAAATCTTTTGCCTCCAGGATTTCATCAAAACGTAACTACTTCCTCTTTTTTCAAATAACAACCTCTTACCCAATAAACTGCCATACACAATGAACGTCGTACCCTTTGCAGTATGGAATGAGCCTTATTAACTTAACGCATTTCTGTACCGTATTATAAAAGCTGGTTTAGCTTGCTCTTTCTTTGCTTTCAATAGCAACTTGTTGTTTTTCCCCCTTTGACGTTTTCTTTCGATGCTGGATTGCGAAAATATCCATTTTAATGACTCTTTCAACGTATGTTTTCCTTAAACTCTCAATGTACCCTTTATAGATTTCCTTCCCTACTATTTCTTCGAACATATTTTTTGAATAATTCAGTTTGATGAAACAAACTTTTGAAACTGCCTAGAAAGATATTAGATTAACCCGAGTGTAACCGAAAGTGACCGACTCCAAACCGAATATTAAGTTAATCGACAGCTCACTTTACCCGTGCTTAGAATTTATTATCAAACCTAAAATAATACATTTTGATACTTCGTGCGTGACAAACGATAAGAATATCCGTTTTTTGAATATTACAATGGTTTGGGGTTTCAATGATACCAATTTCTTTGAAGCAGTCCGGTGGGCCGACAAAAGCATTCAAATGGCCTCTAAAATGATTACTATACGGGGTGAAATGTTTACTGAGGGGGGGGGGGGGGCACATAGACATTTTTCATCGGTAGTTAAAAAATCAGTTGTTCCATACATTTTGACCGTGTAGATATTGCATTTTTGTAGGAAACAGCTGTTTTTTTTTTAAACCGATGTAAAATTTCCATATGGGAGAGTTCAGAATGATGTACTGAGTACGACTTGGAAACCGTTCTCGCGTTGGTGTCCCTTCCACCGCATATATTTACGAATCTTATATCGATATTTCCTTTGGATATGTCCTAGTGAAAATTTTAGGCTGTCTGCAAGTTACTGGAATGCCCATCTATGATGCCACAAATGCATTTCATTTATTAGTAAAATCCTTATGAAATTTTAAGGAAAACGCTTACTATTTTCTTCTTACAACGTATAAATGTCTATTTCCAGGGTAACTCCAGCATACTTGGTCATCATATTGTTCTACATGACTTGGCTACCTAAGATGGGAGAAGGTCCTCTATGGCAAGACAGATTACTGTTGGAACAAGAAAGATGCATGGCTTCCTGGTGGACCAATATTCTGTACATCAATAATTATGTCAATACTGATAAAATGGTAAGTTTGAGAGTTCCAAACAGTAGAATGATAAATCAACACTAGGATTATTACCAGTGTTTTTGGACCTTACCTTAACTTATTTTTAGTTTAGCTATCCCACTGCTAGGAAGGTGTCCCCAATATATTTTCTAGTTCTCTCTAGTTTTGCTTTTGCCGGCTAGTAATCAATTAAAATAATACTTTTATAATGTAGATACACCGTGATTTTTTAGTCGTCCTATAAGGGCAGCCCACTTCATGTATTCAATGACTGACAACTATACATTCATAACAAAAAAAATAGGTGTATGAGATTTGAATAATTAAAAATATTATTCTGACGCATGACGTAGTTGAAACATTCTGTTGCCAGATATGATCTACTATACTCGTGCTGTTTGGCATATAAACATTATTAACCGGACGTTTCATAATTCTAATGTCATATTAATTTTTCTTTATACCTATCATCTTAATTAATTCTGACACCGACGAGAAAAAAATTGACGCCTAGAGGTATTTTATGTTGACGTCGAACATATTATAACACACAAACAACATGCACCAAGGTGCCCACCTTGGTGCATGTTGTTTGCCGGCGACATTCTTGTCAATGAAGATACGCCTGAGATCCAGAACAGATTGGAGAAATGGCAACAGAAGCTGGAGAATGTTGGCTTGAAAATCAGCAGAACTAAAATCGATTACATTTTTTGCGATTTCGGCGGTCTCTCCAGTCCTGGAGTCACAGCGCGCTTCTTCCTGTCTGCTCCGACTTACGGTATCTCGGTTCACTCGTGCAAAGCGAAGCACAGACTTAACACGGGATGGATGAAACGGCGGTAGGTCACGGGTACAATCTGCGTTCTCACATTCATCTCGCAAGGGGAAGATTTATAAAACACTGGTCAGTAAGAATACCAGCTTGAAGGTGAAGACAACAACGAACTAACAATATAACACTTCGGTGTAAAAGAAAAGCATAAGGGTCAACTTTCCAGTTGTCAAAGAAAAGTTTCACGGGCATTCAAAAAGCTAGCTTCATAATGCTTCCCTCTTTATTGTGAGCGAATCTTTTTAAGTACTAGACAGTCTCGGACAAGCGATGACAAAGAATTTGCCTGTTTTAAACTTGATGAACTTGGCAGCTTGCTAAAGTTATCTGTTTGGGCCATTGTCCTTTTGCTATTAGATAAATATTTTACAGTGAAATAAATTTCGCAAGACGTGGGAATATTGTTTGGTATTATGTTTTGATTGCCATTATTTAATTTAATCGGTTTGATTTAGACTGTCTCTTTGACAGTCCAACATTTATCATCACCGTCTTCCTGACCTTGTCCCATGTTGCTTGGGGTCGGTGCAACACGTTTTTTTCTTACATTATGATTCTTACTTCTTCTTTTTTCAGACAGTCCAACAATTTGGTTCAATTGACTGCTTTTAATATTGTGATTGTGATCGAATTCAAATTAAATTTTGATAAATTTCTAAACCCAAATACCTATTTTGTTTCTTTCAGTGTATGTTCCAATCCTGGTACCTTTCCGTGGACACACAGCTGTTCTTCATGGCACCCATCTTCATCTACAGTCTATGGAGGTGGCGCAGGTTTGGCCCCATACTTCTGTCAGTTGGCATTCTTCTCTCTTTGGTTGTTCCTGCATATATCACCTATAGAGATAATTTGGATCCTACGCTTTTGTTTTATGCCAAGTAAGTTAAAATTTTCTTCGTCTTTGTCTACCAAGTCTGATAATGTCATGCATATTGTTGTTGTTAGCCAACACTTTAGCTTCAATATTGTAAGTCTTTAAACGATTGTTTTTATTGCAGAGAGTTTACTGATATCATTTCCAATTACTACTTCAATGAAGCTTACATCAAGACGCATATGAAGATGATTATTTATTTCATGGGAATTCTTACTGGATACGTTTTGCATCGGGTACAAACAGAAAAGTAAGTAAAAATTATGTTTTTTTACCTTAAATCCAAATTAGAAAAAAGAAAACAAAAGAAGAAACTTGGGTATCGAAAAGAGAAGGGTAGAATAGAATATTTATTTATTTATTGAAAAATGTTTTTATTTCAGACGGATAAAGTTCGAATAAGGTGCACATACTTCTTATTTATGGGATACTATAACAATTTCTTCGGACAGTAATTTTTCGGAATGCGATCAAAAAAATTTATTAAAATTTTTCATTATTGTTTCAGCTACCAGTTCTCTTTCATGACGAAAACCTTTGCATGGATTATCAGCGTTGTCCTTGGAACTACAACTACCTTCTTTGTGACGGTCTTCTATCAGGACTGGCAATACAACGCCTTAGAGGCCGCTGCCTACATTTCTTTGCACAAACTTGCCTGGGGTATTGCTAATGGATGGCTGATCATTGCCTGTGCTACTGGCAATGCAGGTAAAATATCGCTTTAAAATTATATTGTTAAGGTCAAGTGAATCTAAAGTCGTATATAAAAATTTAGTGTCTATGGACAAGCATGATGCCTTGCGGTACTCCTAAATTTTTACTCTATTTTTTTTTATAGTTAGTAATTAATTGATCGGTACAGATTTTTAGTATGGTGTCACGACTTGCACTTTTATTTTTGAAAAAAAAAAGACTGAATTCCTAATTCCAATCAATAATGGCAGATTTATTCATTCTTTAACGCTCCTCTATTTAATTTTCAGGTTTCTTCGGAAAATTACTGACGTGGAAATTCCTCGCTCCTTTCGCAAGATTGACATACTGTGCTTACTTGGTAAACGGAATCGTCGAATTGTACTACGTTGGTGAACTAAGACATCCCCTACATATCACCTTCTTCACTGTTGTGAGTATTATTTGAATAATAACATCAAAAAATCACGCATGTAATCCCCGAAGAGTAAGGCAGAGGTGTACGTAGCCTATTGCCATCAATCAGGCACAAATCCAGACTGGCTGTACCTGAGAAATTCCTGATCCCAATAACATGTTGCCTGACCTGGGAATCAAACCCAGGAACCCATGCTCAGCATTACGCTTTAGTTAGTCAGTAGAAAAGAAAGTAAATATTGCATCTTCATTTCGCTCAATCTTAAGCCCCGTTTTCTGGCTGCGGGCTGTTCGAAAGAGATACCGCGGCCCTGGAACACAAAGGGCAAGGAAGGAACATGGATGGGTTTTAGTCAGTACAAGTCTGACACTCCCTTCCACTCTGCCCAGAGCGGGAGAACTCATTTGATGATTTCCCATCCGTAAAAAAAAGCCCCGTTTTCTACACACTTCAAGCACCAGTGACTATCATAATTTTGATGGCAAATATCTATTTCCACATGTGGCATGGCGCATTGAGCCTGCGTGGCCCTCCCACAGAGAGGAAGCTTAAAAACAGGCGGTATGCAAGAGACTAATTATTCTCAATGATACGCCAAACAATGTGTTCTTTTATAACTAATTTAAAATACATCTACATAACTCTCGTCCACAACTATACACGCGTGTCTCAAATAATTATTATTTCCGAAGTAACAAGAGGTTTTTGTGTTCATTGGAGAATACTTTTGGCTTCCTCAAAATTCTGTTTTGTTTTACAAACAGGAAAAAATTCAGGAAACATGAATGTAATTACTTTCCATGCTAGGTTTTTGTAAGCTTAAACGTGAGGCTTTCAAAAGTACAGTTGGAACAGTCGGCTTATAACTTACGTAACAAGGGGAAAAGTTATTAATAAACGATTTTTTGTTGCCCCATACTTGGAATATCTCCTGTATCGTGGGTGCGTTTACAAACATTCGAACTCACATACACAAACAGCCAGACCCGGAATAACTTACTATTTGTAAGCCATACAAGTATTTGTTCCGTGCGGGGATCGAACCCGCGACACGCAACGCAGCAGTCTTTCGCTCAGCATTGCGCCAACCGTGTTGTCTTTTTATCTTTTAGAAGACTAAGAGAAAATTAAGACATTTAATTTTATCCTAAAATCAATATCATAGTCAGCGTATTATGATCCCACAGCTGGGACACAGGCCTCCTCTCTTACAGAGGGAGTGGTCCGGAATCAATAACATGAGTCCAGTGTGGATTGGTGTCTTCGAGGTTTTGAACCAAAAATTAGGACATCTTCTCGCTCTGTTTTCCTTCACCTTTCTTACTTTTAATATTTGTTGCAATCTACAAATTTAAATTAATTCTGAAGAGGAAAACCTTGTGTAAACTGTAATAATTAAACAAAATTTAAATTTTCAGATGGCGAATGCTATATCTCATATAGTGCTGACGTTCTTCCTTGCCATGTTTCTATGCTTGACCTTCGAGTCACCTCTGCATGGGATTGAGAAGATTCTTCTTCGATTGTTCGGTGAGTTGACCAACAATAAATTATTCTCCATACTCTCTGACGCAAAATTTTGGATAGACGGATGTTTATTAAATCACGCAAGAACTGCTGCACAAATCTAGATGGAATTTGGCACACACATTATAGTATGGAATAGCACAAAGGCTACTTTTATTCCGGAAAAACAAGTTAAAACTCGACGCGAACAAAGTCGCGGGCAACAGCTAGTAATTACATATTTCTGGTAGACACTCTCTTTATCGGTCTGTTAACTGTTTACGCCGTAACAGCTGAACGGCTTTGGATGAAATTTGGCATTCGAGTAGTCTATTATACTTAGGATATTTTTAGTCGTGGTAATAGATCTCATGGTATAATCTCCGACCTCCACAAGGGCGCTGGCGTAATGAAGCTGCATAAAGCGACGCTCTCATAAAAACTGTATTATTATCGTCTCGTATCGTTTCTGTCAAAAACTTCTAATTTAATTTCTGTTTCAATTCATCTTTCAAGACCAAATCTTTCAAAACTTTTCTTGAAGTTATAATGACTAATGTAGTCACATCAATGATCACACTTCTAACTTTGTCATAGCAATCTTAACAAAGTTGAAACTGCAATCAAAATACGTACAAAGTTATTGAACTGTAAAAATGTATTCAATCAAGTTGCTCATTCATAATTTAAGATCTTTATATTATTATTTTTTGAGCTTTAGTAAAAGGTCTATTGTGGGTATCGAACTCAAGAAAAAACCTACCTTTTCTTCAGTTCAGTAACTAATGCCATAAAAGCGACATAGATTACCATTGTGCCTAAAAATATTTACAATGCTTATTGTGCTCGTGACTGATTGTGATTTGACATAAATGATTTTGTCTTAGTTATAAATGTAGTTGTAGACTTGTTATTTCCCTGACCTTATCCTAATATATTAGGGTTCAGCGTAGCATTTCTTGCTCCATAATTTTGTTTGTGAACTCAGTAGTCTGCTATCATATTTCACACATTCAATCTAACGTTTCTCAAAAATACAAAAAGTATTCCTGAAAAAAAAAACACTAAAAAGGGATTAAAAAACGAAAAAAAAATGCATTAATAAGTCCAGTATTGATTTTAATTGCAATATCTACTACTTCTATCATGTAAACATAACATAACATTACGCCTGTAATTCCCGAAGGGTTAGGCAGAGGTGTACCTAATAGTGCACTCACATTTCGTTAGTTAAGTTTAAGGTCCATATAATAGGGGGCCAGCCAATAGGCTGGCAGCCACGTTATCTGGACTCCAGAAGTCCAAATAACGTGGCTGCTACTGCTACTGAGAAATTGCTGATGAAAAAATCCAATAACAATTTAACCGAACCGAGATTCGAACCCAGGACCTTATACTCTGCAATCGCTGTTACCACCACTGCACCAACGAGGCAGTCAAACGTCACACGTGTGTCAATGGCGAAGTTAACTAAATAGGCTTAGAATTAAGCTACTTTTCGCACTTATCTCGCGTTCATTTAATTATACTAATTAAGGATTTTTTTTATTTTCAGCGCGGCCCGTTCTAAGTGACAACGCAAGAAAGGACGTTTCAGTGGAATCTTCAAGAAACACTAGTCAATCTAAATTAGATTCGTAGCTTAGTGTCAGACCTTCTTAGTTTATATTGTAAGTGGAAATCACTGTGTGATATTTACATAGATGATTTTATATGGTTTAGTTAGATTGAGATAGGTGCAATACCCATAAGTTATGCGGTTGGTTTACGAAACTGGAATGTGAATAAAACCAGAATCGACTAAGGGCAAAACTGAACGCGATCAGCACTTGTGAACCGGTTCAAGGTACCAGTTTCAGTATTCTAAAACAATGATGACATGGACGGCTCTTGAACGAAGTTGAGATGTGCTGAAATCACGTTTTGTGGCAGTTTCAATTCTAGAAAATAAGATCTTTAAATTATGCTAAAGTCAACTGTTTTTGTAAGTTGGTATCATGTTACTCAGCAAGATGGTTGACCACTACTTTAAGGTGAAAATGTCAGGGTAGCCTCCTAAATTCAATATTTCTTACGTTTTTTTGCGATTTGTCTTTCAGCGTCAGGCTGTATGTTGAACGAAATGTAGTAGGATAGTTTACCAAAAAAAATTAATTAGTCCGTCAGATAGATTTCCGAAAAATATTGATAATAACGATTCAGTGCGTCGAAAACTCGTGTGAATGTCAGTACACTCACACTCACACTCGTTTATCTTTGTCAGTTTTTATTGATTTGATAGTACAAAAAATAAGTATTCAATATTTTTCGATAATCTAACTGACGGACTAAATAGAATCATAATCATTTTTACTCAGGAAATATCCCTATTAGCGGTCGTCATATATGGCTTTACAGATTTATAATCATTACGGCCGCGAATCATATTTTAATCAACATACAACCTTGTGTCAGGTTGTTCCAAAGCTTACCAGCTTATTAGAAAAAAACGTAAATTAGAATTTTGCGGGCTACCCCGGCGCTTCCCCCTTTATAACTTGGGGTGGGTATTGCTCCAATGTAATATATTATTTTGAACCAGACAGGCTCAATTATTTAAGGTTATAGGTAATTTTGTAAATATATCTTTATTTTTTAGTAGTTAACTAGATTTAAAACTTTTTTACGTTTACAAAATTTAGAAATAAAGAAAAATGTAATACCAATTTTTATTTTATGTATCTCCAACGACAGTGTATAAATAAATATTTGATTGGTATCAAACCGAGTAAGGTATTGCTGTATAAAATGTTAATAAAAATATCGTAATTTTTCCCGAACGTATCCGGAATCAACTTCCAATTTTTATTGCAAAAATTATAAGTCCAAGATGGTCGTCTGCCTTTTAAATAACATCAATCCAAAAACATTGTATTGTAATTGAAACCCTAACGAAAGAAAGTTAAGGTTTGAAATTTAATATATTTTTTGTAAGATACAGTCAGTGCAATAAACAAGTTGACATTTCGATGTTACAAAATATAGTTTCAATGAAGAATTGAAGACAATTGGCGATCGAGATCGATGAAATATTGAGAAGTGCAAAAATGCTTTGATTGTAGCATTAATTAATGCATTTTTTTTATGATAACAATAAAACTATGTAAAGTATCTTGACTTGGCTCGCGAGGTTGTCGACATGTGGGATGTGGACTCAGCGATCATTGGGCCGGTAGTCGTATTAGCCCATGGCTTAATTGCCAAGAGTCTCGACCAAGACCTCAGGAGGCTCTCGTTAGGCAGCTGGATCAAGAGCTGGATTCAGAAAGCGATACTCCTGGATACGGCTCGTATTGTTAGGAGGTTCCTCTCTCTGGAACCCGGACCACCGGTAGCTTGGACCCTGTTCCCGATACCGGTGGGCTACTATTTTTTAATGTTTTTGTTGTTGAATACTTGTGTTTTAAGAAATATGTAAAAATATTACAAAAAATGTGTATATAAAATTAAAAAGCGGAAATTATGTAATAAGTTTATGATACAATTTTAATAAAAGGTAAACTTGTCATGAAACTTGAATTAACTGAATAACTATTTTGTTTGTTCTTTATTTCTCTATCTGTATTTTATTACATTCCAATTGTCGTTAAATGTAGAACAATTAGCTTAGACTTCGGATGAATATTACCTGTAGCTAGTAAGTTTAGTCTTCGTTTCTTACTTATATGCTATCAGACTTAAACGAAAAATTGTAATTACATATACAGTGAATTTAATGATCGGAGTTAGGATAAAAAACTTTATTTTTACTGTATTTAATATTAAAAAGAACGATTGCATTTTGATAACTTTTATCATATTAAACTGCCCTTACTGGGATACACGTACGATAAATATTTCAAGACTTATTTGTTTAGATATTGTATTTTAAATTCCATTGCTCAATGTACTCTATTTTATACATACCTCAATGTAAACTAGATTTTTATTTTGATATTAAAAAATGTTGTTTAAATGTGATTTGCTTTTCCTTTCAATTTTCAAGAATGAGTGTGTTTTATTTACTGATTTGTTGGCTGATTAGTCAGTCGCAAGCGCGACTGCTGAGCATCGAGGTCTTGAGTTTGATTCCCGGGTAGAGCAAAGTGCTATTGGGTTTTATCATCAGGAGTTTTTCAGTAGCAGCCACGGAGTCTGGATTTGTGCCCGATTGATGGCAATAGGCTCGCTCTCTGTTACATGGGACTTTGACATAACTGGCGAAATGTGGGTGTACTATTAGGTACACCTCTGCCTAGCCCTTTGGGGATTACAGGCTTGATGTTAAGTTTTGATGGGTAAAATATAAGGGCAGCTTGTTTTTTTTTTCATGATAAGATACTCACAACAACTCAGCTACTAGCTCTCAAATGGTTGTCTGTAAAATGGGTTTAATGACGATAATTTTACGCGATAACGTCATAAAAAAACATTGGTGACGAATTCTCGTGCCTCTCTATCGCTTGTTCCGCGCTCTCGCTTGCACACTCGGTTCAGGTGGAACGTGACACTTTTTCGTGCGTGCAGCCGACGTTCATCGATTTATAAGACGTTATCACGTCAAAAATTGTTACCCATACAGCCTTAAAAAGTACCAACCAACCAGCACACTTTCAGCCCTACAAAACTTCTCACACAATATAAACGAGTTACTTCCAATATTTGTGTTACCAGTGTATGCACTCAAGTGTTCAAGCGCATGGCCGGCCAACTTGGACAGTTTTCAATTACTCAAAGTTACGGGGTAAGTGCATAGCCCATCAACTATTTGCAAACTTGCATAATCTTCGTAGGATCATGCTTGGCATACACGAAGCAGAGTTACTGGTACGTATAAATTAAACTCGCTGGCTTGCCATGTTGCTCTTGTGTTAAGCAGAAATGTTATGGAGTTCCGTAACCGTAACCGAATCTATCGGATATCCGAAATAAAAATATATCCGTAACCGTAACCGTATCCGTTTCACAAGTTTCGGATAGTTTCGTGGGCGGAGTCTTAATAAAACGACATGTTTCGACAAGGTTTTCGTTTCATCGCTCGCGTGCCACGTGAATCTTGCAGTTTGTTTATTATTTCTAGTTATAACATAACCTCTTTCACAACTAGTTGGTTTTTTAGTATATCCGTAATCGAAACTATCCGAAACTAACGGATAATCCGAAATAATTACATATCCGTAACCGTATCCGAAACCGATATAATTTTATTCCTATATCCATATCCTTATCCAGATCCGAAATATCAAATACATAACATCTCTGGTGTTAAGTGTTACGGATTTCGGGAAGGTAGGATAACTTGATACATACTTGGTTCAGTGTTGTTTATTGTTCGTTGATGAATTGGCTTTGCTAAGTGATTGTTTTTGAAGTCCTGATTTAGAGGAAAAGATTCGCTATTGTTGCGAATCGTAATCATAACCTTATTCAGTTGAAAGACATGAAATTTTCTCTGATACCGGTTTTCACTTACATTGCTACAACGACCAGCCTATTCAACAATTGATGATAGTGATGATAATTATGGTTCTATTTTTAAATCAAATTTTTATACCAGTTTTTTTTATGTAATGGTGTCTGAGGTCGTACGGAATTGCATCCTTCTTTCTGGTCTGATTTGTATTTCTTTTAAGCTTTTTTTTTTAGGATGGGAAATCATCAAATAACTCCTCCCGCTCTGGGTGTAGCGGAAGGGAGTGTCAGACTTGTACTGACTAAAACCCATTCACGTTCCTTCCTTGCCCTTTGTGTTCCAGGGCCGCGGTATCTCTTTCGAACAGTCCCGCGGCTCTGGCAGGCATCGGCCCTTGTGGGCCCTTCCCTTTTTGCTGGCAATTTTTTTTTAGCTTGATGTGAGGTTTTGTTGTAGTTACATCTCTTTATTTTTACTGTTAATTTGAAACATTGCACACAAGGATTTTCTCCTGTATCGTGGGTGCGTTTACAAACATTTAAACTCACATACACAAACAGCCAGACCCGGAACAACTAGCTGGAGGCCATACAAATATTTCTTCCGTGCGGAAATCGAACCCGCGACACGCAGCGCAGCAGGTAACCGCTCAGCCACTGCTCCAACCACGCCGCCGAAGTTTGAGGTAATCCTGCATCATCTTCAGGATATTGAAAATACATTTTATTATTTTGAATTTCAGTCGCCGACCAAATAAAAAACTAAGACAGCGCTGTCAACAGTGACGTGAAGCCGGTTTCATAAACATGTGTGCACTGATGAGCTTAGTTTTGAGTTTAGTTTGCTTGTAGTTTGATGTAAATGTGTGCGTGTGAGCGTGTATGTACATAGCGAGGCGTAGTTTTTCGCATGCTTCACTGTCTTATTCGCAACGCTGTCTTGGTTTGATTACTTTTATTTGGTTAGTTTTATTTGATTTCACTTTTCATTCTATAAGATAATAATGTTTCCAGTATGAATATTTCATTTAGGACATGTAGTACTCTCCTTGTCGCCCAAGAAGTTAATTCTAAAAATATAAAACCAATTTAGTGTTAGAAGCTCATTAGAAACAGGTTTTCTCGGAGCTGAAAAAACGTTTGGTAATTTTTTTTATTGTATGGGATATAATTTGGTTTAAAGTATAAGATTCAGGGCTATGTTCGAAGTTAATTACTAGATAAGGTTTTTATTCAATATTAATTAGAAGATCTTTTCTAATTGATTTGTAATCTTCAAACGACTTAGGATCTCCCTTGATTAAGCCATATTGTTAGAAGGTTAACCTAATAGTACACGCACATTTCGCCAATTTTGTTTAAGACCCATGTTATAGGGAACGAGCCTATTGCCATCAACCGGACACAAATCCAGACTCCGTGGCTGCTATTGAGAATTTCCTGAAGGAAAAACCCAATAGCACTTTGCCCGACTCTGGAATCGAACCTAGAACCAATGAGGCAAGAAAAATAACTTGACTGAAATTACAGATAAATTTAGCTTATCGAGCGATAAGAGTTATACAGGTAATCAGCACTTTTTGAACACTGAAAGGTCATAAAATAGTCTCCCAACACGTCCACCCTCCACCTCTGGCGAAACTGGTGTTTTTCTAGAGATCAAGCTTGGGAGAAAAAGTGCCGCTGTCAAATCCTCAGTACACACATCTATCTGTTAGTGAACAGTAGTACCACACTGTATCTGCATATACAGGGTGACTAGTTAAACTTGGGAAATACTTTAAGGGAGTGAAATACTCACAAATATGAACAACTTTTATTACGGGACTACCTATGACATATGTCAAAAAAAAACTTCTGCTGAATACATTTTTTCGAGTTACGCGACCAATAATGAATGGCAGCTGAAATTTTTTTCGCGGTTTCACTGTCGGTCCAATAGAAAAAGTTGTTTAATTTCATGAGTACTACACACCCTTAAATTATTGCCAACGTTTAAAAAATCACCCAGTATAATATCTTTCTTTATTTACAGTTGCTAGGCAGTCAATCGAGGAGCTCGTGGTTAAATAATAAGAGCCGCTCTGGTTGCTCTTTAGGTTAAACCGTGCTTGCCTAGCTTGGTCTGTGGATGGGTGACCA
Source organism: Lycophotia porphyrea (assembly GCA_950005105.1). Lineage (NCBI taxonomy): Eukaryota > Metazoa > Arthropoda > Insecta > Lepidoptera > Noctuidae > Lycophotia > Lycophotia porphyrea. The sequence goes on along the minus strand of OX465392.1, from coordinate 15,143,427 downwards.
CCCATTACCTACCGAGTTTCCTCAGTGCCTCTGAAAGCACGTTAAGCCGTTGGTCCCGGCTGTCATTTGAAGATCTGTGACAGTCGTTAGGTAGTCAGTGGCCCAAAAAAGTCTGACAACTAGTCTTACCAAGGGGTATCGTATTACCTGGGTACTAACTGGGTTGTGGATGTCAGATAAGCAGTCGCTCCGTGTAAAATACTGGTATTCAGCTACATCCGGTTAGACTGGAAGCTGACCCCAACATAGTTGGGAAAAGGCTAGACAGATGATGATGAGGCAGTCAATCGACACGAAGCAGACTACATTGTGTATTAGGTATTCCTTATAAGTGTTGTTTCATCCAACGCTACCCGCTTTCTATGTCGCCTGACTCGTTCAAGATAGGACAGCAACATATATTGGGTCGAGGAGAGAGCTGCGTAAAACGTTATCGTAAGAAACAACCAGCTTACAAGTTCCTTTCCTTATCTTTTATCTTTTGTCTAAACAGCGTCCCGCTATGTTTATATACGTTCCGCCATTCAAGTTGGCAGAACTTGCCATTTGTTAAATTAAAATGTTTCCCGAGTTCAGATTCGATTCTTCTTTGTGGAGTAGTTTTGTTTTTTTTTTAAAAACTTCAGTTGCAGTCTTTGCTGGGAAGTTGTTTGATAGTTTTGCTTGAACTTGGGTAGGAAAAGCTATTTAGGACTTGGTTTTGCCTGCGTTGAGAGAGGAATCTAACCCTTGGGCACTTGCTACCGGTGTGAAAGTGTTGTATGTGTTAACATAGATCATGATCTATCTGTGTGGTAAATTACAACGAATTCTTTTCGTGCATGAAAATGTAACAAACAGAGTTAGTTTTGCATTTGTAACAATACTATGAATTGATGGATTGTTACTCGTATTGTTTCAGCTATTATAAAGTTTAAGTACATCTAATCAATGAGAGAGCAGCGGTGGCCCAGTGGTAGCGACCCCGATTTACGAACAGTATGTCGTGGGTTCGAACCCAGGCAGGCGCATTACTTTGTGTAATTTATTTCATCACCACTGCTCTCAAAAACGGTGAAAGAAAACATCGTGAGGAAACCGGCATGTCCTAGAACCAAAAATTCGAAGACATGTGACATCCAATCCACACTGGGCCCGCGTGGTGGATTATAGCCCATTCCCTCTCAAAGAGAGGAGGCCTGTGTCCCAGCAGTGGGAACATTAATAGGCTGATGATGATGATGATGACATTTAATCTATCTATCTGTCTATAATAATAATACCTTTTAACGAGCAATTCTTGTATATATATGTACGCTGAATCTCGGAAACGGCTCGAACGATTTTAATGAAATTTAGTATGCAGGGTGGAAGGAATTGGGGGAGGCCTTTGCCAAGCAGTGGGACAGTACAGGCTGCTAAAAAAAAAAAAAAAAAAGGGTGTTTCCGGGGCGATAAATCGATCTAGCTAGGTTTCATTTTTAAAAAACGTCGTTTTATTCGTGTTACCGAGCGAAGCTCGGTCACCCAGGTATTAGTAAATGAGACAATGATACCCTAGTCTCAAGTTCAAATCCAAGACCCAGAATTTCTTCATAATTTAGCCCTAAATAAAACCTCTTTGAAATTTGTCATGTACATGTGAGTACAAATAGATATCCTGAGATAGGCCTACGATTCCATTTCCTTAAGTATAAAGGAATTCCATTTCAATGACCTACTATTCAGGACCATTTTCGATTATAATAAGACATCTTATGCCCGCTGCTTCGCCCGCATGCAGTTCGGTAAGTGTCCCAAGAGATCGTACTATCCGGATAAAAAGTATCTTAAATGTTAATCTAGGTTATAGTTCTAGTAGGCTCAGTAGTTTTTGCGTGAAAGAGTAACAAACATCCATCCATCTTCATAAAAGTCTTTAATTTGGACGATAACGTTTCTTAACTTACTATATTAAAAAATCCGATAGGACATAGCACATACGGAACAAGAAATAACTATAAGCAGTAATTTATCTTTCAGGAACACTTCCTCGAAAATTTCACAATACAAATGTGGTTTTATTTACTAGATAGTTCCCTTTGTGTATTCCCGAAACTATCGCGAAATGTGGCTGTTTTCTAACAAGTGGGATAATATATTTTAGACAGTGGTACCACAAGGTTACAGAAATACCTGAGAGATAATTCCGTAACACGCTTACGCAGTACGAATAGCAGGGTTATTTTTTTTTGACAATTCAATAATATCCATTGCGTTACTTTCGCTGTCAAGCCGATTAATTTTTTCAAGCATAGATTACGAATTTTTTTAAACAATCTTTCGGATTGTGAACGAATTGTGAACGTGTGTCTTTCCGTGTGTGTGTGTAATTGAGGTGCTGATATATTTAACCATCGAACAGACTATTGTTTCGCCTATGATTGAACTAAGTAGGATTTCAAAAAATAGTTTTAATAGCACATACATATTTACTGCGGGTTTTCAGTGACCACTTGCAGCGGCCAAGAAGTCGTTTGTTTGTAGTCGATTTGTTCTTTACTCAAAAAAGTGCATTGGTATTGAGCACATTGAACTGTACCTGCAGGTAGTCAATACAAGCGTGTTTGTAATCTGTGGTTTGCAAACACAGCTGCACTCTAACGCAGGTGTCCTAAGGCCAGCTCAACGAGGACAGAAACCTCGCGTGGAGCAAAAGGGCAAAAGCATGTTAGGGTAGGCTTCCAGTCTAACCAGATGCAACTGAATATCAGTATTTTCTATATCTGACCTCCAAAACCCAGTTAGTACTGGGTAACAAGATATCTCCTAGCCTCACTCTTACCGGAGAGAGATCAGGCACAGTCTAACGTGCTTTACTAATACTAACTGTACCTTTTATGAAAATATGGTGTAAAGATCTTTATCCCCCATAGGAAAGGGAGGATCCTCGAACCAGACTGGTGTTGTGTCTGGTGGGCTACTGCCCGACTGTTGTTGTCGGGTTTTTATATAAACATAGTCTTAAGTCGCGGATAACTTTAACTGCAAGATTTAGGAATTCCTTCATTTGTCTCATAGATGTCGCTGTTCCTTATGTTGCTGTAGTACTTTTTCTAGTGCCGCTACATACCTACGCTACGACTAAATACGGCTGACAGTCTAAGCACGATCATGCTATATTATATCAAAGTAAATAGCTACGAAAAACTAGTTACAGCAAAGTTTACGAAACTCCGCACGTATCCGCAGTACACTTTCACTTGTAAACTCATAACCCTCTGTTTACAGCTTCAGCCAAAAAATTACAAAGTACAAACGTTGCCTAAATAACTTCACGACACGGGGTTGAATTAAAAGGGGCAACCGCGCGTATGCCTAACTTTTTTACCCTTTCAGAGTTCGCGGCACCTGCGTTGCTTAAATTATGTAAATACAATTTAATTCAAAGTCCTTTGTAATCTTTTACTTTCAAATTTTCGGGGAAATTGACTTATTTAGGCATACGAGATGCAGAGTTTAGTTTTTTGGTGTGATGAGAAAAAATGTGTTGTGTTTTGTTTTGGGATGTTTATGTTCATTTCCTTTGTGTAGTAAATAATAATAATATGGAGTTGGGAGACTAAAATATGGCGATATAATGTTATACAAGATCGGCGTTGGATATTAAAACCACAATTGGTTTACGTCCTACAAATTGGCCGGTATCAAATATTACCTACAATAATATGATCTAACTGACTCATCACAAGTTTCGGTGAAGTAAATCATCGTAAGGAAACTAGCATGGCTGTGAGATATTTCCTGGCTAGTAGCCAAAGCAGAGAATCAGAGTTGTCCACATAGCTCACAGAATAAGTAAGCTAAAGTGACAATGGGCCGGTCATAGTAGCCGTAGAACCGATGACAGTTGGGGTAGACGTGTTTTTGAGTAGAGACCGCGAATCGGCAAGCGTAAGGTGGGACACCCTCAGGCTCGGTGGAGTGACGATCTTCGCAGGGTGGCTGGTAACAACTGAATGAGAGTTGCTGAGGATCGAGTTGAGGGGCGTGCGATTGAGGAGGCCTATGTCCAGCTGTGGACTGCTATAGGCTGATGATGAGCCAAAGTAGAGGCCCATGGGTGGCATAAGAACTTTGACACCAGGTTAGGCACTAACCACACGATAAAGAAAGAAATACTTCTCAAAGATGTAATCCAATAAAAAGTAATCTTCACATCTTTGGCTTAAACCCTCTGATAGTATAACTAAACTAACGACATTCTTCAGTATAGTTTAGTCTTATACAATAATCGAGCTTAAAACTAAGTTTCTTTAGTGGCAGAAAATTAAAAAACGATTCGTTTTTACTCTTGAACGCCTGCCGTGCCGAATTGAGATGAATATTTAATTTGAGAGGGATCTTGCTCATTATTGCAAATGGTACGTGTTTCATCCATTTTAGCCTGGCAGTAAGAATATTGAAAATATAACATCAAATCATGCCTATTTTTTTTTTTTACGGATGGAATCATCAAATGACTTCTCCCGCTCTGGGCAGAGCGGAAGGGAGTGTCAGACTTGTACTGACTAAAACCCATCCATGTTCCTTCCTTGCCCTTTGTGTTCCAGGGCCGCGGTATCTCTTTCGACAGTCCCGCAGCTCTGGCAGGCATCGGCCCTTGCAGGCATCGGCCCTTGCACATCTCTTTGAGGCGCGCGTGGAACACGAACGCGCCGTCTACACGGCCTGTCGCCAAAAGACGGACGGACGGCGAACTAGCCCATTACTCACCGTCCACAGGTCCGCGTCTACGGTGGCCGGAAGCCACCACGTGACCTCCGACGCCCGAGGCGTCTCCCACGGCGGCTGGGACGAGAGGTTCTCTCCCTCTCACGCTCCGCCACCTCCTTCGCTAGCATGACTACTTCGCAGAAGGAGGTGACGGCGTCCCATTCCCTCTCACTCCGGACCATGGCTTGGACCAGGGCCGGACGCGATAGGTCACCGCCACCGACACGCTGGTGATCCGCCCAAGCGGGGCAGACCTCCACCATGTGCTCCACCGTGTCCTCTGGGCGATCCACGCAGTGGTAACACCCGGGCGTTTCCTCCCGCCCGATTCGGTGCAGGAATCTCCCGAAACAACAGTGTCCGGTGAGGACCTGCGTCAGGTGGAAGGTGAGGGTGCCGTGGCACGTCTCCAGCCCCTCCTCAAAGAGGGGACTTATCGCCACTATTGTGGCGTGCCCTATCAAATCACGCCTGTAATGGGATTATTAGGAAGGGTTCGGCAGAGGTGTACCTGATAGTACACCCACATTTTGCCAGTTATGTTTAAGTCCAAATAGGGGGCAAGCCTATTGCCATCAACCGAGCACAAATCCAGACTCCGTGACTGCTACTGAGAAATTCCCTTCCTCCTTCCGGCCTCCTTCCTTACTGACTTCGGATTCATGTGTGAATTTATCAGTTGTTTCGGTAAAGAAAAACATGAGGAAACCAAACCAATTTTCTGAGGATATATACATTCTAATCACAATGAAACATAATAAAATGGAACTTAGAATAAATGGAGATTTATTATATCCTCACCTTGTTGATAATAAACTCTCTCGTCGAACATACATCATCATTATTTATAGATACAAAGAAGGTGAATCCTAAAATACTAACTGTTAAAATCCTTGAAGTCTAGACACTATAACATTACATTATATGCGTATCTTACACGTGCCCATCAAAAACACATTATATCTATAATGTACCTATTTAATGCCATTTGTCTTGGTATGAAGTCAATATACAGCTGAGTAAACATTGTCTTGTTAAAACATCGATTTCCGACTGGAGAAATGAGGAAATTGTCGTGAGTAAGTTTTGAGTAGTAAAACCATAACATCTCGCCTGTAAGCCCCGAAGGGTTAGGCAGAGGTGTTCTTAATTGTACACTCACATTTCGCCAGTTATATTTAAGGCCCACATATTAGGGGGCGAGCCTATAGCCATCAATCGGGCACGAATCAAGTCTCTGTAGCTGGTACTGAGAAATTCTTAATAAAAAAACCCGATAAAACTTTTCCAGACCTGGAAATCGAACCCAGGACCTCATGCTCAGCAGTCGCGCTTGCGTTGCGACCACTAGACCGACGAGAGTATTAATGTGTTTAAGAGTAAGGGAGGACAAAAGAACCGATGGATGGCCTTTTTTTATTAGAATGGGTAATTATCAAATGACCCTTCCCACTCTGAGCGGAGCGGAAGGGGGTGTCAGCCTTGTAAAGACTAAAACCAATCCATGTTCCTTCCAGGGCCGCGGTATCTCTTTCGAACAGTCCCGCAGCCCTGGCAGGCATCGGCCCTTGCGAGCCGTCCCTGTTTGCTGACATCTCTTTGAAGCGCGCGTGGAACACGAACGCGCCGTCAACACAGCCTGTCGTCATAAGACGGACGGACGGCGAGTAATGTAGTAGTACTCACCGTCCACAGCCGCCACGAGGCCCCCGACGCCCGGGACGTCTCCTGCGGCGGCTGGGATGTGAGGTTCTCTCCCTCTCATGTAACGATGGATGGCTTGTGGTGAGAATATTATGATGATACGAGTAATAGAGAAGTATGGAAGACCGAGACGATCCGATTAAATCGGGATGTTGACGATGACATTGTCTTCAAACTGTCATACGTGTTGAATTTGCTGAGAAATTTGACTTTGCTTTTCGTTTATCTAGATTTATAGACCTAATTATTGTCATTGGCATGACTGAATTAGAGGAGGAGCTCGTGGCTAAATAATAACAGCCGCTCGGGTCGACCTTTAGGTTAAGCCGTACTTGCTTAGGTTGGTCTGTGGATGGGTGACCACCCATTACATACCGAGTTTCCTCCGTGCCTCGGAAAGCACGTTAAGCTGTTGGTCCCGGCTGTCATTTGTAGATCTTTGACAGTCGTTAGGTAGTCAGTGGCCCAAAAAGTCTGACAACCAGTGTTACCAAGGGAATCGTATTCCTCAGTACTAAATGGGTTGTGGATGTAAAATACTGGTATTCAGGTGCATTCGGTTAGACTGGAAACCGACCTCAACATAGTTGGGAAAAGGCTAGGCACCGCAAGGGCCGATGCCTGCCAGGACTACAAAGAGATACCACGTCCGTGGGACACAAAGAGCAAGGAAGGAACATGGATGGGTTTTAGTCAGTACAAGTCTGACACTCCCTTCCGCTCTGCCTAGAGCGGGGGAAATTCATTTGGTGATTTCCCATCCGAAAAAAAAAGGTGCAGGGACCCTTATAATGGAATAGCATGCATTAAAACTTATTTTGTCAAAAATAACACAAAGCTAGTAGTATATCAACGTAATTTCAAAATTCATACCTATGTATTACATGTATGGTTTACATTGTGTATTTGCGTAAAACATTCAATTTAATCAAAATTATTTTCACCTGTGTCAATAAAGTCCAGTTTTTACAAAAACATTTTGTATTTCCTCAATACAATTCACTTGTATTTTGGGAGAGCCGTTCTTGTTTTTACTGCTGGACGTATTTTAATAAAATAAGGTAATATTGTTTTAATAATTTTATTATCGTTCACATATAACAAAAAGGCATGGGATTAAGCTGCTCCAATGTAAATTGCTCTGTGAATGTCGAAATTTCGGACTTCGCTTGTTTATTATTAGTTCCTTTCTTTTTTTTTTTTTCACACTGTGACATGAAACGAGTTGATTGGAATACTTACCTTGTTAAGTATTTTTTTATATATTTTTTTTTCCTTTATTATTACATATTATTATTTTTATTTTTTTTTACTATTGTGAATTGACATTTAATGTTTTTGACGGGAATACTTCGTTAAGTATTTTACTAAATTTCTTTTATTTTTATTATTGTGACATTTAATGTTTTTTTTTTTATTTTTTATTGACATTTATTAATTTATTTTATTTAATTTCTGTGAATGTGAGGACCATGTGGGTAATATTTTAATTTTATTTGTAATTTTTCCCACGATTGTCTGGCAGTTTGAGCACTACAAGCGACCTACCCAAATGTCCTTTCTTTGGTATTGTTCGTCGTGTCGTTGAGCTCCTTGAGTTATAAGTCGAGCTCACGATAACTGACAAATGCTTGGCACTGACTGGACAGGTCCGCTCAAATCTGTGTGGTTCTTTCTTCCAAAGGCCATCTCAGACACTAATCTGCATAGTCCTCATGTGAGTAAACCAAGATTATGTCTGGACTTTAAAAGAGACTATGACCTCTGAGTTTGTTTCGGCTGTTTCTTCTCAGAGTAGTCAGGTACGAAACACCGGCCCATCTAGCTTTAAAAAACATGACGTGTAAAAGTGTTTGTAAAAACCTACTTGCAAAATAAACATCATTTATCATTTATCAACATTTCACAGTATTTTAATATGTTGGTCACAATTGCCACAATCATGTTAAACAATATTGACAATATTATTTCGTTATTTGTTTGTGTTTTGTTTCGTGTTGTTACCAACAAACCAAAAACAAATTTGAACCTTAACTGTTTGGATAGTCATCGTACCTTGAACAGTTAACCTCGTACATCAATTTAACCAGTTGGTCTTTCTTTTTTATCGTGTGGTTAGTGTGGTGTCGGAGTTTTTATGTCGCCCATGGGCCTCTGACTTGGCCTCACGATGTTTTCCTTTACCGAAGCAAGTTATCAGTATACGATGCGCGCATGAATCCGAAAAATTAGAGGTGCTACCGTCTTTTTTTTTTTACGGATGGGAAATCATCAAATGACTTCTCCCGCTCCGCGGAAGGGAGTGTCAGACTTGTACTGACTAAAACCCATCCATGTTCCTTCCATGCCTTTTGTGTTCCAGGGCCGCGGTATCTCTTTCGAACAGTTCCGCAGCCCTGGCATCAGCCCTTGCGGGCCCCTCCCTGTTTGCTGACATCTCTTTGAGGCGCGCGTGGAACACGAACGCGTCGTCTACACGGCCGTCAAAAGGCGGACGGACGGCGAGCTAGCCCATTACTCACCGTCCACAGGTCCGCGTCTACGGTGGCCGGAAGCCACCACGTAACCCCCGACGCCCGGGGCGTCTCCCGTGGCGGTTGGGACGAGAGGTTCCCTCCCTCTCACGCTCCGCCAAGGTACAACCGTCTTGGGTTTGAACTTGAGCCCTGTGACTTGGCAGTCCGACGGTCACACCTCCAAACTATCACTGCCAGTTGATCATCTTGGTGACTGGCTTATATTTTTATAATGGCATGGGATTTTTCCTACTTCTTATAGTTTATTTCGAAAGAAAAAAAAATTTGGAAAATAAACCGAAGTCTTGATTAAAAATCTTCTGTTACAGATGCATCAAAAATTCTTAGGAGTCATAGCTGTTCTTTTCGTTCTATTCATATTAGTTGCCGAAGCCACTCATGGTGAGTACCACTACCATTTTCTACCACATATCTTAATAGATTTGTTTTAATAGTTTATTGGTATTTGCGCTCCAATTTTTTCATTGTAATATCTGTAATAAGGTTTCTAAAAGATTTTTATGAAAATGTAACTGAATAGCTGACTAATTGTCTGGGAATTAGCATTATGCTTACGTTAAAATTACACAAGACAGTGGTAAAGTACCTATCCTCCTCCAGTTACTAATTGATAAAATAAAATATATATATTATATATATTATTATATATTATTTTGAAAATATATTTTTATTTATTACACAAGACAGTGGTAAAATGCATACCCTCCTCCACTTCCTAATTGTTTAAAAAATATATGTATATGTATATTATTTTGATATTTTTTTTTTATTACATAAGACAGTGGTAAAATGCCTACCCTCCTCCACTTCCTAATTGTTTTTGCAGAACAATCAGATGTATTGCTGGGATACACCTCATAGTTCTATTCACTGCCATGTAATTTAAAGCTTTAACTAAAGGGGATAAATATAATGACCACCAAAAATAACTTTGTGACCACTAACATCTAGCACCTAAAATATCAATTGATCACCAAATTTAGTAAATGAGTACCAAATTTTAATGAGGTGGTTGATAACAAACTAGTCTTGCCTAGACTTGGGGCACTCCGACACAGATAGAGTAGGTTAGGATTAGGTTTTTTATTTATAAACCATTCAGCAGTAGGAGCCCCGCCTAGCGGGGCTCCGTCGACCGAGTCTCCCTCGACTCAGATGCAAGAGCATAACAGTTCAATTTCTGGTGGTCATTTACTTTTATTGGTTTTAATTTTACGCTAAAATGGGGATCTAAATTTGGTGTTATATATATAACATTTTTGGCAATGAAAAGTGTTTTTTAGTCGTTACGTTTTACTAAATCTGGCGGTTACTTAAACATAAGCCAAAGTTAAATGAGCAAGTGTGGTTGATTGTTACCTTTTATATTTTCAGATGGAATCACAGCTGTCGAACTTTACGACACCTATGATGCCAACCCACAAGAAACAATCGAATGATAAAAACATGTTCTAATAAAACCTTCTTTTTTTTCAACAACGTTGTTTTTTTTTTATACTAGGGGCCGATTTTTCAATCGCCAGTTGACTTTTATCAGACGAATAAGTTTATGATTTTGACAGTTTTTGTATGGACGGACTGTCAAAACGTCACATTTATTCTTCAGGTAAATGTTATCTCATGATTGAAAAATCAGCCCCAAGTAAATTATCTGTAGCAAATTTATATGACGCGATGGTCTAGAGGTTAAGGCCTCGCCTCTCATACATGAGGTTGTTGCTTCAAATCCGGGCAAGCACCAATGTGACTTTTTTAATTAATATAATTATGTACTTTCTAAGTTTATCGTGGACTTCACAGATATTGGTGAAGGAAAACGTCGTGAGGAAACCTAGACTCCAAATTCTTATTATATGAATCTGAAAACGCCAACCGTCTTTAGCACGCGTGTTGATCGATGCTTGTGCCTTTCCTGTATAAGAAGAGGCCTTTCCCAACAGTGGGGCAGCAATAGACTGATGTTATTATCATCTTCTCCGATACCGTAATAAAGAATTCATGATCGCCTCGTTGGTCTAGTGGTCGCGAGCGCGACTGCTGAGCATGAGGTCCTGGGTTCGATTCCCGGGTTGGGCAAAGTGTTATTGGGTTTGGCCGAAAGGCACTTGTTCTCCCTGTCATTGCAATCTTTTTTTTTTCTAGACCATACCTGGGAACCTTCTATTTACGGAGATATTGGGGGTCAAAGTTCCAACTTTTTCACATGTTTTTTTTTTAAATACATGTTTTTAATGTATTTTTTTTACATAAGACACCTTGACGAACCCCTTACTATTCAATCCATCCATCAGAACAATGTTTTGAATACGTTACACTGAGTCCTACCGTAAAATGTAATTTCTTGCCCCAAAAAAAAGGCATTTCCCAGCAACAATTTTTGCCTAAAGTTACTTAGTTTGATGAACATAATGCTTGGTTCACGGCTTCGTGAAGAGTCTGTTTACACCCTGTATAGTCATAGTTAGGTACAACAAACAAAAGCAGTGTTTGCATACCTACTCTAGCATTATATTTCTGTTAAAATAATTTATAAACATCCAACCCACACAACCATTAACCTATTTCCACGACATAAACATAAAATGCATCAAAAATAAAATAAAAAATGTCGTGCGCGTTTTTAGCGTTTTATTTTTATGCTCTCAATATTGTAGTGATGAAAATGCCGCGGCGTCAGAAAATATTCGGAGTTTTCTGTTAATATCGCGTCCCTCTAACCGTCGTATCATATAGTCGTATTATTATAAACATACGTAGAATCGTGGCGTATTATTTGTACAAGTGAATACAGGCTGGGAATGTAATATTTTTTGGAGGGTTAAGGGAGCGCGTCCAGTGTTTTGCGATAGAATGTGTTTTATCCTACGTAGTATGTAAACTATAAAGGGTGTAAACAGACTCTTAACGAAGCCGAAAGGCACTTGTTCTCCCAGTCATCGCGATCATTTTTTTGTTCAAGACCATAACTGGGAACCTTCAGTTACGAAGATATTGGGGGTCAAAGTTCCAACTTTTTCACTAGTTTTTTTTAAAATACATGTTTTTAATGTAAGGTTTTTACTTTGAACAAGTCCAGGACCCGCTTACTTTTCAATCCATCCATCACACAATGTTTTGAGTGCGTCACATTGAGTCCTACTATAAAACGTGATTCTTCAGCCCAAAAAAAAAATCGTTTCCCAGCACTATTTTTTGCATAAAGTTACTTAGTTTGATGCACATAATGCTTGGTTGACGGCTTCGTGAGAGTCTGTTTAGACCCTGTATAAAACCTGGTGGGAAAATGTGTACTTTTACCTTTTCAATGGTCTGAAATCGTCGACCAATTAGGATATTGTTGATGACTCACGTTCCTTTAGCGTATTAGACTTATCAGAGTGAGACAACAATATTTATACGATTTATAAGTAGGACAATTAAGCCATTGGTCCCGGCTGTCATTTATAAATCTTTGACAGTCGTAGTCATTGGCCCGAAAGTCTGATAACTAGTTTTATGAAGGGTACCTATCGTATTACCCAGTACTAAATGGGTTGTGGAGGTCCAATAGGCAGAAAATACATGTAAAATACTGGTATTCAGCTGCATCTGGTTAGATTGGAAGCCGACCCCAACATAGTTGGGAAAAAGCTAGGCAGATAATGATGTAAGCAGGACAATACAGGCGATCTCATTCTTTGTTAAACGACTTTCTTCAAAAAGGAGGAGGTTCTCAATTCGGTTGTATTTTTTTTTTGTGTTTGTTACCTCATAACTCCGTCATTTCTAAACCGATTTGAAAAATTCTTCTTTTATTTGAAAGGCTATACTTCTCGATTGGTCCCATAGAAATTTCATCAATATCGGTTCAGTAATTTGGTTCTTTTTTCACGTTAATTGCTAAATCACGCACGTCGCATGAAGTTTTGCATGTTTAATTTGGCATACTTCCCGATTTCCGAGTGAATTGACATTTTGCACGCTTATGTATATCGCGTGAGAGTACAATATATAGATGACATGGAGCTGATCTGATGATGGAGCTGGAAGGTGGCCTTAGGAACTCCGTTATGAAATGACATAAGCCCATCGGATTTAGGCTCGTATGATCCGTCATGTTGAGTACTTTGCCTATAGATGGTGTCCAAGGTCTGATGATGAAGCTGGAAGGTGGCCATAGGATCTCCGTAATATAACAACGTAACCGCATCGAGTTTGGGCTTGTTTGATTCGTATTGATGAGTAGTTTGTCTTTAGATGATATCCTGATGATGGAGCTGGAAGGTGGCCGGATAGTGAGTGTTGACAAGAGGTTCAACAGAAATGTTTGTTTATTTTTTATGTTCTATCCATTGTAGAATATTTTCGTGCGAAATCAAGTGTGTCTGTGTCATGCAGCATGCTACAAGGTCATGGAGTGCACACGCCTCAGGGGCTTGTGGATAACATGCATCTCACTATGCGAAATATTAGAGGATCAGCTTCATATTGGCAGAAATGCATTGGCGTTAATACTATAATCGATCGTCAATTGTTTGTTTGTGACGTCACTACCCGGGAAGCAACCGGAGTTTCGCCGCCGTAAGTGTCCTCATTTTACACATTAGTACATTACACTATTGCTTTTTAGTATATTTTATTTCTTTTTAACCGGGGCATTACTTTTCCTTGTTATAGATATGCTGTTAACAAGGATTTGTGTTAGATACCACAACTAAAAAGGATAAAAACTTTTTTGAAAAAAAATAACCGACTCCCAAAAAAAAAACTTAGAAATAAAATTAGAAAAAAAAAATTAAGTAGATAATAACTTAACTTTCGGAAGTCGGTGGCAAAAAAATCAATGAAACAAACAAAGCCACGGAAGTTTTTATTTTGTGTTTTTTTTTTAAAGCCGGTTTTTTTTTTGCAAAAAAGCTTTTTGTGTTTTAAGCTAGGAAGCAGGGCATTTAACTCTTTCAGTCTTGGTGGTTAGTTTTCTAACCACGTATTCTAGGTTGTTTAAAAATATTTCCACGTCATCTATCGATAATGCGCTGGACTATTATGCTTTTTAAAGTCGTTGTTGACCGTGTGTTGTGAAAACCGCCATGGTGGTTAGTAAACTAGCCCCCTTATTCCTCAAAAGCCTTTTATGGTATTTTCGGAAAATATTTTTTTTCAATTAAACCCTAACTAAACGTCCAATTGTTTTATTTATAAAGTCATCTGATTAAAAGTGTGACTGAAATAGTTAAAAGAAAATAAAGGAAATGTTATAAAACTACGTTTTTTGTATCCTCTCATGATACATTTGTTTGGAATCATCATCAAATTCCCAATGCAAAATGGCTTTTGATTTTCGTCGATTGTTCCTCAATTTTTAGCGTTCGGTCGCTCTCGGCTCGCGTATTAACTGGACAGTAAACCTGACTACACGCTACTCGTGAAATAGATTTCCATTCAGAGTTAGATCGACTGACGTTCCGATGTTTCGTCCGTCCCGATCCGGATTTGAAAATTTGAATGAGTAAAAAATCGTATCGGCGACGCGTATTTTTCGTTTTCAATTTTATAAGTCCTTACCTTATTGTTTCCGATTCGTATTCGAGTGCCGCACTCGGTATTGGTTTGTTTGAATAGAGCTGTCCATTTTTTGAATGGATAAATCTTTTTTAGTTTCTGATGTAATTGCATTTTTTGAATGTTGATGGATGGAGAGGGAGAGGCAGGCCAAAGAAAAGATGGATGGATTGTGTGAAGACTGATATGAAAGAGAAAGGAGTAAACGATGCCGTGACGTCTGACAGGGGAGAATGGAAGAAGAAAACGTGTTGCGCCGACCCCAAATAGAATGGGATAAGGGCAGGAAGATGATGATGATGATGATGTGATTGCATTTTGCGCGTTTGTCTGTCTGTTCATTATAAACTCAAAAACTCCTGCACCGATTTTTATGCTCTTTTCACCAATGGATAGAGTGGTTCTCGAGGATGGTTTTAGTTTATAATTTGTCAAGTTTTTGTTGCGAGAACGGGATTAAAATTTCATGATTACTTTTGGTAGCGATAACCGACATCCACGCGAGCGAAGCCGCGGGCATCAGCTAGTTTAATATAAAACTTAATATACCATCACGCCTGTGATCCGCGAAAGGTTAGTGTACCTAATAGTACATCCACATTTCGCCAGTTATGTTTAAGTCCCATGTAACTAGTAGCTTACTGCCATCGACCGGGCACGAATCGAGACTTCTTAGCTGCTACTGAGAAATTCCACAGCAGCTGGCAGCTGCAGACAGACAATAGTCGCTCTTGCGCCCACTAGACTAACATGGCAGTCTTTAAATGAATCATATTTTTTTAATAGTGCGTTAAAAATGTTTCTTCGTCTAAAGCATGTCGGTGGCAATCTATGAGTCGCTCCAGATGTTAGCGACGCGTTTGACATTGCTATTTATTTTTTTATTTAAGGACAACCAACAAAGCATACACCAATATCGCTAGCATCGATGCTAATGCTTATAATTATGCTTATAATTTTTTTGGTCGACCAAATAAAATTCTGTAAAACACATATCACACACGCCCAATCAATCAAACTCACCTGCATCAAAATTCACTAAAGAATGACCCTACAAATATTCGACGATCGCAATTATTCAAAACGGAACTTATGATGAGGGCTCTCGTACTCAATAATTTCACAATATTCACGATATTATTCCGGACAGCCATCATCTATCATTTACATCGTTGATTGACAAAGAGCGCTTTTGAGCGCTGATGTTGAACTCCAAATGACTTTTACGCATTGCGGATGTACGTATGTACTTGCATACTTGTCTCCTCTCAAAGTGACGTGTGACGGTTCATTGAGAGCAAAAGGATTGGCATAATAAAATTATCATGGTATTTTTATAAGCGTGTGAAAAGGGTTCAAAGGTTCGACAACTGATGCTTCAATATTTTTATGCGATCTGAATCGATATTAACGTGTCAACATCCTTATGAAATGTGATTGCAAATATGTAAGTCATGGTAAGTATCTAAGAAAGATCTGGTGTTGGAATTTTACTAGTTCCGAAATTCAATACTCAATTAAAAAAAAAAAAAACAAAACAATTAGGTAATGAATTATAGTAATTAATTCTTACGTTTTTTGCAATTTACAGGTCAGTGTCAGGATGATTATTTTATAAAAAAGTCAATCATCGAAAGGGATTAAAACCGATTCTACTTTAGAAAACAGAGAGAGGGAATTCTTTACAATATGAACCATTATTATTATCATTACCACGTTTTAAATGTTAATATACACGCCTTTGTGTGCGTGCTTGCCTAGGTTGGTCTGTGGATGGGTGACCACCCATTACATACTGAGTTTCCTCCGTGTCTCGGAAAGCACGTTAAGCCGTTGGTCCCAGCTGTCATTTGTAGATGTTTGACAGTCGTTACGTCATCAGTGGCCCAAAAAGTCTGACAACCAGTCTTACCAAGGGTATCGTATTACTCAGTACTAACTGGGTTGCGCAGGTCAGACAGGCAGTCGCTCCATGTAAAATACTGGTATTCAGCTGCATCCTGACCGGATGCCGGAAGCCGACCCCAACATAGTTGGGAAAAGGCTAAGCAGATGATGATGATACACGCCTTTGTGTACTATCTCACCTGAAGGTAAGCAATGTCTGGTCTATCGGCTGATCAGCTATCTCCAAACGTTCTACTGACAATTACCTGACCTTATTTTCCAGGTTTCATGAACGTTGGTATGTTGCTAGATATTTAGTTCCAGCTTTATACAACAGATGGCATTAGCTTGGCTGCTGACACTGAGAATTCTCCTCTTTATTATACCGAGAAATTGATTTATTTTATTTTATTTATTTTACTATTTATGTACACACAGTAGCAGCACAGGAAAATAACATTATAAAATATTAATACATAGGTACTGCTGGTTTCTTAATAAATGTCTGCCAGCAGGTCTGCTAGCAGAAATTTCTTAAGAAATAAGCAAAAGGAGAAGTTAAAAAGAACAGTAAGATATGATGAAAGATGATGATTAGGCAGATATCATCATCTGCATAGCCTTTTCCCAACTATGTTGGGGTCGGCTTCCAGCCTAACCGGATGCAGCTGAATACCAGTATTTTACATGGAGCGACTGCCTATCTGACCTCCACAACCCAGTTACTACTGGGAAATACGATACCACTTGGTAAGACTGGTTGTCAGACTTTTTGGGCCACTGACTACTTTAACGACTGTCATAGATCTTCAAATGACAGCCGGGACCAACGGCTTAACGTGCTTTCCGAGGCACGGAGGAAACTCGGTATGTAATGGGTGGTAACCTATCCACAGACCAACCTAGGCAAGCACGGCTTAACCTAAAGATCGACCCGAGCGGCTGTTATTGTTTAGCCACGAGCTCCTTATTTTTAGGCAGATAAATTTACCTAAAAATCAGTCAACAGATGTGTACAGCTCGTCGTTGGCCTCCCCCAAGTTTCATCAGGACAGTGTTTCTAGCTTCTACAGGACCCCTAATTCCTACGGCGAATAACTTATTATAGAAGAAAAACTTGTATTTTAAGCAAATAAATTATTCTTAACTCTTAATTACATCATCTTTTTTAAGAAATACTGATCATTTTTATACCTAACGTTCCATGTTGTATTTATATAAATACCTTCGAATAACAGTAGCTACTCAAACACACAACCACATATTAAATAACATAATTTTGAATACAACTCTCAGTACAACGTAGCCATATTTAGAGCTATTTCGACATCAAAGCCATACAAAAACATACTGGTTTCAACACAGTGAAAAGAAAATTTACACTATTTAAGAGCCCCGGGGCTCTTAGACGTAGAGCTCCTTTAAAATTTATCATAACAACCTACGCTTAAGCACTTTGTATCTAGACGCCTACGTAAATTGTGTTTGTTGTGGGTAAGACAGAAGGTTAGTTCTGGTGGACCATTGAAAGGGGTGGAGTATTCCCATTTGAGCACCGATTTCAAGAGCACCAATGCTTAGAGCCAAAGATATTCCCTTTGCTCAAAAGGGAAAATCTTTGGTGCTCTTGAAATCGGTGCTTAAATGGGAATACTCCAAATGAGTAAGACGAAAATTTATTTTATTTGTACACTGGTAGGGCTAGAAAAATCCTTATACACAAAATTATGAACGACAAGAGTTGTCATTTAATATTGTACTATTAAAAGTGATCACATAATGGCGAAAAAAATACAGGAAATGGCACTTTACCGCCCGAGATCTAAGTCAAAGATTTTGCGTAAAACTACTACAGGGTCAAACGTATTTTCTAAGAGTAATGATCTTTTTTGACGTGGCAACGACTAATAAATCGAGGAACGCCGGCTGCATGCACGAAAACGTGTCCCGTTACGCTCATTGTACGCATTCGCCACATCTATCTATCTTCCACTCGATTTTATGACGTTGTCACGTTAAACTATCGTCCGTAAACCAACTTTACAGACAACCAATTTTTTTTAGTTATGCCATACTTTCCCACTCCTGAGCAAAGGTCTCCCCCCATTTCTTCCGCTTCTCACGATGGTGTGCTTCTTTTCGCCAATTTGCGAGAGACCACTTCTCCTCGGTAATAATCTTACCACTCATAATTTGCATCATCAGCCGTCAGGCGGGCATAGGCCTCTTCAATCGCACGCCACTTAACTCGATTCGCGGCAACTCTGATCCAGTTGTTACCAGCCACCCTGTGGAGATCGTCGCTCCACCTAACTTGATGGAGTTAACCTTATGCTTACCGATTCGCGGTTTCCACTCAAGAACACGTGTAAGGCCAACGGTTATCGATTCTACGGCTAATATGAACGGGCCACTGCCACTTCAGCTTACTTATTCTATCAGCTATGTCAACAACTCTGGTTCTCTGTTGGATCACCTCGTTCTGGATGCGATCCCTCAGGGAGAATACAAGCATTTTGGTTTCTAGATTTAGTAATCTAGAAAACAAAATCGAAATTTCTAGTAAAAATAGTTTTTTAGGAGATTCTATTGAAGTTCTGTTCAATCAAAGCAAGACCTTTTCATCTCGATTCATCTCACGCCAACTACTATCGAACAATAAATATCATTCAATTGATATTTCATGAACTGGTATTTGATGCTTGCGTGGGAGAGCTCTTAAGGGCTCAGGTAGACCTACTCAAAATATCACTACCCAATTCCCCTGCGAAATCTGAAGTGATTTTAACAATTCTGTTTCTGTAAAATAATACAGGCACTTAATTGAAATGCTATTGTGGGTCGAATATGTACTTTTTGGGGCTATTTTTAACCGTTACTGCCTAGGGGGCACTTTGTGTTTTTTATCCACCGAAGGGTAGTTCGTGGGCTGTCGTTGTGGTATTATATTATACAGTGTAGTAGTCATACCAAGGAGTATCGCGTAGCCCAGTCATTGTATTAAGGAGGTCAGATTGGCAGTCGCTCCATATAAAATACTGGTATTCCTCAGCATCTGCTACTGGAAGCCAAAATATTAGGAAAAGACTAATTATTAGATGATGACGGTCTAACTTTTTCTTTCAATTATTTCTTTCGTTTGGTGTTTTTGTTTAAAGTACAGGAAAATGGAAATGACTACCTGATATGGACCCCTGGACAACCTTTGTATTTCGTAACCTGCTAAGAAAGTTCGTTACGTTTTATTATTAAAATCAATAAAACCCAACCTTTTTTTGAACCCCAAACCCACTATCGAATACTAACAAAAAGTTCGACAAAGTATATTCTTCACGTTAGTTCATGGCTCGTTCGTTTGAGCTGTCGGTTTTATGCAGTCGGCCATAGCCGGTGCGAGGATTACATGGTCGGGCCATTCCGGTGAGTAGAGGGTTAGAGTGATGTCACAAATTTTGTTGATAGCTTTTTAGTTTTGATTTGTATTATAAATTGAAATGCTTTTTTATTTAATTAGCAGCAGTGAAGTGCTGTAGGCTAGAGACATCAGTGTTGGTCAGTAAAAACAGGTTTATTCAACGTTCAATTTAAAAGATCGAACTAAGCGGCTGTTTAGATACGAGTTCCTCTCACGTAGTCACGTCTTGGTTAGTACGCAGGGTAAGGGTCTTATATCAAGTTTTCAAGGCACTACGTCGGCACGCGAAAGTTTATATCAAGCCAAGCTCACCTACTGGAGAATAGAATTTCAATCTTACGCGCGTAATTTTAATCTTACTTGAATTTAATTTTTATAGAAATACCATGAATGCATAAAGTTTATATTAATAAAAATATATTAGCTGCATTTTGTGAGAGGAATGGCACGTGCGGAACGCGCGATATTACGTAAAAATTTAAAAGTAAATTTCTGTACTGAATGTATTCAGAGAAGGTTATATCTTTGTTAAAAACTACTTAAAGCTCATAGGCCGGTATTGCTTTAACATGAGTTATATTTCCTTAAGTAAGGGCATTATTTTATTGGGTTTTCCATAAAGATTTTTAACGGAGTCTGGTTCTGTGCCCGGCTAATGGCAGTAGGCTCGCCCCCCATTAGGAACTAAACATTTTAATTCATTCCCTAACCCTTTTTAAAGTCCCCTACCTATATTTAACCACTACAAAATCATTTTTTCCATTCCTTTCGCCCGAAAGTCCTTCACCAATATCTCCAATTTACCTCATTTTTTAATAAACTGTGTGGAAGGGCCACACCAAACAATAGGGACCAGAGACTGGGTAGATATTCAGGTGTTCTCCGAAAATTACCATACACCAGGTACATAAGACTTTCATCAAAATACTGAACATAATAACATTGTGTTATGGTTGGGTTACCTGTTTAACTAATTTGCATAAAGTTGTTTCGTAGATGAAGGGAATGGCTGGAAGAGGCTGAATATTTTGTCACTTTGATTTTAGAATATGTTAAAACAAATGACAGTCGATTTATGCTGTCGTCGTCCTAATCAAAGCGATCGGTCGCGAAAACTCACTTGTTCGGAAAGCGTGGAGGCATCCTCTGTCAGCGCGACCACATAATTGAGAGAGAGTTTCTGCTATGACTGCACTATGGTCTTGATCATTATCATCTGCCTAGTTTTTTTTCCAATTATGTTGGTGTCGGCTTTTAGTCTGACCAGATGCAGCTGAATACCAGTATTTTACATGGAGCGACTGCCTATTTAACCTCCACAACCCAGATAATAGCTGAGACTGTTTGTCAGACTTACAGGCCACTGGCTTCCTGTAATAATTTGTAAATATCTACAAGTGACAGCCGCAACCAACGGCTTAACGTACTGTCCGATGCACGCAGGAAATTCGGTACATGTTGGGTGAACACCCTTCCACGAACCAACCTAGGCAAGGGTGGCTTAATCTGACATTCAACCCCGAGCGGCTGTTATTATTTAGCCACGAGCCCGTACTAAAAAAAAAAACTTTATTTATACAAAAACCTTAAATACTAGGTCACATGAATTTCAATTAGGTAAAGGTAATACAGATAGTTTAAGCCCTGACTCTCAAACTAGGCGATCCTGTGACTTAGGAGTCAGTGTTCTGCTGTCACTATGATACCAAAACCTTTTACTAAGAAGAGTGTTATTCGGTATACAAATTCATGGCAAAATCAGGTTTGAAAGTACAAAAAATTAAGTTTGTAAGTACAATTCAATTATTCTAAAAAGATTAAACTAGGAGTAGAAGGAATTTATTAAAAGGAGTTGTGAATGTTTAATTGTGTGTGTAGAGGTCACCTGGAGGTGTGTATGTGAGGGTAAGCGTGTGTATGAGGGGGTGTAAATGTGCGTAAAGGTGTGTGTTTGATTGAGTTTATGTTGTAGTGTTATATTTATGTATCTTGCTGATATTGTTGAGATTGTGCTAGATAAAAATTGGCACCTAGAAGAAGTATTGTACAGCTACTGCCGGAGGTGAAGTAGTTCTTCTGTCCGAACGTAGTCCTGATCCTGAAGACAACTTTGTAACTTAACCTTAACTTCATGGTGACTTAGCCCAGTTAATTGAATAATTCTATGATTTTGATAGTATCTAAAAATTGTCTGGGACCAAACCCAGTGCTCGAGAGGGATCGACGTATATTTTTGTTACGTTCGTATCCAGCACTGAAAAGCATCTTTGTTGTCCCGGACACTCGGCGAGTAGAGATAATAAATTCCCGCCTCACCTGCAAGGGTCCCTCTTTTCTCTTAAGAAATAAAAGTTGCTGAAAAACGCACCTTTTGTATATTTTCTACCTTCAAATTTTTTATGACGTCCATCCATCTTGTCTGCAGGAGGTAACCCGGTTATTATATCTTGTTTCTGTTATATAATGTTGGTGATAATTCTGTCATTTTTGTTGAGAATTAAAATAAATTTTGATCGTTCCTACCCAATTTAGGTTTCATAAACATTTTATACTCCGAATATTAAGCTTGCTGTTTAGGTAAGGTCAGTGATTGTTTACACAAATACACTGCAATTTGTACGTAACAGCTCAAGCGTTTGTAATATCCAATTAAAGAAAAACACAATCAACTTGGATGGCATGCTGCTTGGATTTTCGAACAGTTAGCTCTGTAAACAATACAAGCTATGGGCATATAAATTTTAAATTCTCTTTTTATGGGGTGAAGAATTACGTTTCACGGTAGGAATCAATGTAACTCATTCAAAACATTGTACTGATGGATGGGTTGAATAGTACGGGGGTCGTGACGGTGTAATAAGTAAAGAAAATACAATAAAAAAAAATATTTAAAAAAAACTTGTTAAAAAGTTGGAATTTTGACCCTCAATATCTCCGTAACTATCGAATAACCATGAAATTGACTTTATGTAACTCTTAATTTTACGCCTTTTATGTTTGAATATAATTTCGAGCATGTGGCCACCGCGGTTGGTTTCTTTGAGGCCGTCTAGTTGAAACCACGTGTCAGAAACATTAATGCCCGACAATTGAGGTACGAAAAGTTAGTGATCAAGTCTTTAAACATCAACACCCTGTTTACATCTGTATTCAAAAGACACTAGTATAAAATTAGCAAACAGCAACCATTTGAATACCTAACAAGTTCAATACCCGACGTCCTTTGATACTTAAAGAACAATATTGACTTTATTCAGTAACTCCCGGTACCTGTTCATATAATACTTTAGATACTACTCAAGTTACTTCTCTAAATTTAATTTTGTGAATATCGAATTTTCAGTTGGTCTGCCAACCGGTATCGTGTTTCTAAAGCTGTAATTACTTATTTTCATGCCCTTCTTGGAGTGAGTTGAATTCTAAGCGGCTTCAATGTTTCAGACCGTATTTATACGTAAGTACTTGGGCTATTTTTAGACTAAGGGATTTTGAAAAGATTAGGGAATTGAGGGCTGGAAATAATGTGTTACTCAAACATGTTCTATTTATAACATTGATCTTACCTACAGTTCATCTCAGTGTGTCGTTGACAAACAAAAGAGTCAGTCCAGAACTTGGCTATGAGTTTGTCGCCATCTGTAACGTCTATCAGTTTCTACAATGAGTAAACAACAGGACATGCATCTGTTCACAGCAAGAGACACATGCCTTTAGTGACCCTGGTACTCATTGTTGAAACCTACACACTCTTCCTACATATGAATAAAGGGTGTAAACAGACTCTTAATGAAGCCGAAAGGCACTTGTTTTTCCCGTCATTGCGAATTTTTTTTTGTTCACGACCATACCAGAAACCTTCTAGTTACAGAGATATTGGGGGTCAAAGTTCCAACTTTTTCACAAGTTTTTTTTTAAGTACATGTTTTTAATGTAAGACTTTTACTTTAAACACTTTCAGGACCTCCTTACTATTCAATCCATCCACCAGCACAATGTTTTGAGTGCGTTACATTGAGTCCTACTGTAAAACGTGATTCTTCAGCCCAAAAAAAAGTCGTTTCCCAGCACTAATTTTTGCGTAAAGTTACTTATATTATGTTTGATGTACATTATGCTTGGTTGACGGCTTCGCGAAGAGTCTGTTTACACCGTGTATAATCATCTAATTTCCCAACAAAACCTAAAATGCACGAATTTCGCTGAACAACGAGCCCAAAAACCAGCTGAAACTAGTTTCTCTTCGTCACTTGATCTACACACTGCAACTTCAACTTTCGACCGTATAATCCGAGACAAAACGTTCGTAATGAAAGCGTTTGAACCATTTCACCAGGATTAAACTCTGTCACAATGTCTGGCGTTGAAATGCGATGCATAATGCACAGTATTAAAATATTAAAGAATCCCGTAATGGCTGCGGCGGGTGGGCGCGGCGCCAAAGCTGCTTTCACCACACTTTGCCGTTTTAAATCCTGAGACATAGATTTGAATATTTATGGGGTGAGAAGAAAGTTTTGTGCCTAAGTGTTTGGTTCATCTGTGCGGAGTCGGTAATTGAATTGTTGTTTTATACATGGTGTAAACAGACTCTTGACGAAGCCGTTAACCAAGCGTTATGTACATCAAACTAAGTAACTTTAAAATTATTGGTGGGAAACGAAATTTTTTTTTGGGGTGAAAAATCACGTTTTACGTTATGACTCAATGTAACGCATTCAAAACATTGTGTTGATGGATGTATTGCATAGCAGGGGAGTCGTGAAGGAGTCTTAAGTAAAAAAAAAGTACATTAAAACATGTATTTCAAAAAAAAAAAAATGAAAAAGTTGGAATTTTGACCCCCAATATCTCCGTAACTGTAAGGTTCCCAGGTATGGTCTAGAACAAAAAAATGATCGCAATGACGGGAAAAACAAGTGCCTTTCGGCTTCGTTAAGAGTCTGTTTACACCCTTTATTTGAGGGACAATTAGGGTGTGATATGTTGTTATATAAATCATCATCATGTGCCTAGTCTTTTCCAAACTATGTTACGGTCGGCCTAGTCTGAATACCAGTAATTTACATGGAGCCCAGCTGTTAGTGCTGGTGAATACTATACCCTTTGGTGTAATGGTGTTTGTCAGATTTTTGGGCTACCTGCAACGACTGTCAAAGACCTACAAATGACAGCCGGAACCAACTGCTTGAAGTGCTTTCCGACACAAGTAAAGTAATAGCTGGTCACCCATCCACGGACCGATCTAGGCAAGTGCAGTTTAACCTCGAAGATCGACCTGTGTGGCTGTTATTATTTAGACAAGAGCTTCTCTTGATGTTATTTTATGAATTAAATAAGTTAATACGGGTAAAAAAAAGCGCGTTTTATTGTGTTCAGTGGATTAAAATAATAAATAAAGTAAGTAGTCTAGCGATTCTACAGACAAATGAGTGTAGGTACTATATTTCCTACACAAAATTGAATGGTGGCTAAAAAGAAATGACTACCAAGAAATTAAAAAATATGACGAAAATTGCTTCAAAACACGAAATCCAGTCAACAAAATAATTTAGCTTATCATCCAGTCATGTTACGAGTCGTACAACAAAATACAAACAACATCTAAGCGAAACAAATAAGGGGATAAAGCATGTTTATTTTCAAAACTGTTACCTCCCGGAACTCATTTGAACTTTTCAAAGTTAAACTTTAAACTATTTGATAGAACTAAATGCGGATCCTGTTGTGGTACAGAATATTTCGGTCCATAGTACAGACGCCAGCATATCAAGCTACTGCAATCTGTCAATTTTTTTAAATAAAATTTCAACTTTATCGCTAAACCATTAGGTTCAAGGTTGATTGGGAAAATTTGACAGTTTCGGGTAGCTTGATGTGCTAGCTTCTGTACAAAATGTATCAGGGATATTAAAATGTTAAATTATACAGACAGTTTACTTTTTGAACAATTAAGTTGTTCGGGAATACGAGAGATGTATTGTTTACGAAATTCTGTTGATTTAGTCTCAATTTAGGGAGAGTTGAATGTGCGTCTGTAGTGGCGTACTGGATTATGAACATAAAATAACACCACGGCATCTCTCCAATGAAACAGTAGGATGCTAGTGTAGTGAATACCTAAATGCCTTAAAAATAAGGTGGAGATTCTCAATTACACGCACGCATATATTTTTTTGTTTTATCATTATTGTCACTAAAACAAATTTTGTTTTAATGAATTTCCTTTACGTTGGGAAGATCAACATTTATGATGAACTCTTACATGATAAAATCCATGATGGAAAGTTTTTGCACTTTTGACGAGGAATAACAACATTTTTGAAGAATCAGGTTCAACATTGGATAGTGCATCAGTGTCCTTTCAGTAAGTACTTTAGTGGTATATGCTGCTGATCTGTCATCGTGTCGGATTTTTGTCCTATCGAACTAGGCGTCAGTGGGAGGCATCTGCGTCTGCGCATACACTTGTCAACAGACTATAATATTTCCTATGTCCATGGCTGATATTTACGCAAGAAGGACTACCACAAAGGTTTGTACAACATATCTTTGCCACAAAATAGAACTTTGTTTCCTTTGGCCACCCCAAGGGAAACCAAGTTCTGTTTTGTTTACCTGCCCTGGTTTTTTAGTTTCTTAGTTGGGCCAGAGGGTCATCTTAGGTGCAGGTGCTTGAGAAAACAGTGGCTGACTCCAACTATGTGTGTGTTGTGTTGTATGGTTTACGTACATACCGTCAGGCTTCAAACGCAGCAGCCTACTTTTCTTTTTCGTATTTAAAACAATGTTTAATATAATTTTAAGTTAGTTGACAAATAACATACTTACGCGAACACCGCGGATCCTACGTACTCTTACTTTGTTGTGATCGGTACTCTAATAAACTCTTAGTGTTACCAAATCTGTGTGTGTTTATGTCAACTCACTTAAGTTCAAGTATTTACTTACTTAAACTAAAAGTGTAAGGTGCCAACTACTACGTGACTTTACATGTGTAATACAAAATATTTTTCTTAATTGTTTTTTTTTACGTCTATATTATAGTCAGTGGGGTATATTTGTCGTGTTTAAAGACATTTCATACAATTTTCAAAAACAACAGTGTGGTTGATCCTCACCATCAGCATCATCAGCCTATAATGTTCCCACTGCTGGGACACAGGCCTCCTCTCTATGAGAGGGATTGGGCTATAATCCACCACGCGAGCCCAGTGCGGATTGGTAGATGTCACATGTCTTCGAATGTTTGGTTCTAGGACATGCCGGGTTCCTCACGATGTTTTCCTTCACCGTTTTTGAGAGCAGTGGTGATGAAATAAAC
Source organism: Lycophotia porphyrea (assembly GCA_950005105.1). NCBI lineage: Eukaryota > Metazoa > Arthropoda > Insecta > Lepidoptera > Noctuidae > Lycophotia > Lycophotia porphyrea. The sequence continues at coordinate 15,116,288 of OX465392.1, read as the reverse complement.
TGTAAGAGTAATGCGCCTTCCTGGGTTCGAACCTACGACTTACTGTTCGTAAGTCGGGGTCGCTACCACTGGGCCACCGTTGCTTCCTCTCGCTGGTTGATAGATAAATTCCTTGAATTTATTTTTACACTGCCGTTGATACAATTTCGATTGCCATTTACACTCAAAAAAATACTCCTTTAAAGAAGCACACCATCTGTCCACAAAAATCACATACTCTATGTCCGTCTCATATGTTTTTAATACACGAACATATATTATACCTAGCTCACATTAATTTAACTGAGTGCTTGACTTGTCTGGATTTACAGTGTGACGTCTGGCTCAAAATTCGCCGTATCATGATTAATTTTACAAATTTTCTGTATAGATAACTTTGTTGACTAAATTATGTTAGAGAGAAAATTGTGTCACAAGGAGCTTCACACTTGTCCGGGACGGTATTTTAGAATCTGCAGTATTCTTTCAGCCACAAAGCTGACCCGAAGCAATGAGTAAGGTTTGTCAAAGCTTATTGTAGATGTGTCCATAGCTAGGTCCAAATGAATGAAGACGACTTTTGAATACTTGGAAACTTACTTTGGCATCTAGCATCACTGAGTCATGTTCAAGTTAGCACGGCAGAACTCAAACTAAGCCAAACGGATTTTTCCCAAACCTGCATAATTCGCTCGTTTGTGACAGTAATGATGACATAATTATGTAAGTCGAAATATAAAAAAATACACATCGTTTTTTAGGTCTTCTACAAAACAAGTTAGACTAAAAATATTTTCATTGTATTGTCAATATTTTTTGAGTAGAAACCTTACATAAATTTAACACTTACTTTCGTTAATGTTATATTTCAATTACAAACAACATCAAAAATGTTTTTTTGAGTTATGGCCAGCCTTGTCGCAAATGAGCGGATCATATACGATTTTGCTGCCCGGCTGTGCCAAAACAAACCGACCTGTACAAGTGTGCAGCATGTCTTAGAGAGAAAATTGTGTCACTCTTTAGCCGTCGGGTTTATGATCTGAAATGTATGACATACTCGTATGTATACATTGTACAGGTTAGACAGACATATTTCGTATATTTTAGACTTATCTGGGAAATGTGTATGTACCTACGAAATTTCAAAGGGTTTGGAGTATGTCTGTTTATTTCACCGAACTTATAAAATCAGTTAAGATACTTTCACGAGCGTTTGTCGTTTGATATTTCTTAGTTAAATATTAATATTAATGAACCCACCGTACACATAATAGTTATCTTTTTTAAGTTTTATGTATTTCTATTTCTCTTCTTTTACATAATATGTCTACGTCTCTTTTTGAAGTTATACTTCTTTTGGCGCGTTAGGGAACAATTATGAGAGTAAATTTTTACGATGCGCGCGCACACCGTCACGAAAAACCGACACCTGGAAGTTAGCTTGTCAACATTTTAGTTTTATACGCCAAAGAAGTATAACTTCTTAAGAGCGTAATAAGTACACACATACTTTTTTTTTTTTTAGTATCTCCTTTTGCAGGTATGCTGGAATTTCCCTAAAAATAAGCATCACCTTTGCACTATTTTCTGTTATTTACTTCTTTTCTATATTAAGTGTGTACATAAAATTGTTAACTGCCTCGTTGGTCTAGTGGTCACAAGCGCGACTGCTGAGCATAAGGTCCTGGGTTCGATTCCCGGGTCGGGCAAAGTGCTATTGGGTTTTTCGATCAGGAATTTCTTAAAAGTAGCTTCAGAGTCTGGATTTGTGCCCGGTTGATAGCAATAGGCTCGCCCCTATTACATGGGACTTAAAAACAAAACTGGCGAAATGTGCGTGTTCTATTAGGTACACTTCAGCCTAACCCTTCGGGGATTACCGGCGTAATGTTATGTAATGAACAAAGTGACACCGTGTTTATATAAAAATTACAAACAAACACACCTTTGATAACACATAACCCTCTAAAAGCAGACACGAACATCAATGACCGGAGCTTATTAACGCTCAATAAAACCGAGTATGTTGTTAAATTGATACGAATTAGCAATACTCACGGATTTAACCCTGCACTGCGGTACAATTTGTGTGGCCATTAATGTGAGCAATTTGCTCCCACTGAATATTTAAAACGGGCGTAATCTTTGCCAATTAGGGCGTTAAAAGTGTTAGTTTAAACTGTTTGCATCTAATTTTTGCGGTGTTTTTCGGCTTTGTGTGCCGTGTTTTTAGTGTTTGTTTTGTTTTCGGTTTCTGTAATGGTTTGCTTTGTACAATAAAGTTGGAGTAATTTTAATTTTTTAATGTAATTGTGCTCAAAACGAGAACAAATATTCCAACTAATTAATGTCAGTCAAGCAGAAAATGCTTGTAAAGTACTTGACAATTTATATATTATTATATATTTTATGGACGTACTGAATTTATCATAACAAGGAAGGGTATCTAATTATATTTCTTGAAAACAATGTAAAACGTAATTTGCTCGTTTTCACTCATATTAGCGCACTTTTCAGTTTACAAAGTCGCGGCTCATAGCTTAAAGTTTCAATAGTTGAGCTCCTATAGGTAACGGTAATTATAGGAAAAATGTACATAAATCTATAACTTACTAATTATATACAGGCAAATAAGCTATTATTTGTTACAATCAGTTTAAAACCAGAATGTTCAAGACAAAATTGCGTGGCAAAGTCGCACATATGCGCTGAACTGAACACCATAAGCATGTGTAGGAGCTCGGCATAAATCATCACTGTGGCTACAAGTTGGGAGTCGGTGTCTAACTCAGTCGGCCTCAAGCAATGTTTGAAGTTTGTTCGGTGTTTTTGTTTAACAATCATATTTGTATTATAGTGTGAAGTTGTTGTTATTTTGTTTAAGTGAGTTTCTTTGTGGGTGCTTGTGGCAGAGATTGGTATCTTGCATTTAAAATCTGTTCTTCAACGCAGGAAAAGTGAAAATCTGAACATGTTTGTGCTTTTCGATGAGTTAATAATGAGTTCGATGAGTTAATAATTAAAAACTATTAAACTAAAATAAATAAACTAATAATTCCTTGGCCAGAGGCTAAGTGCTGCCATACAACGTCGCATCGCCGCCAGTCTCTTGGGCACATTACCAGTTGACAGCGTTGAGGAGGAGATTTCCGATGCCCTTTTATAGTTTGTTGTTAGTTCTATGAGTAGTTAAATAACACTTCTGTTTGTACTTTTATGTTCATGGTTGAGAATTAAATCGTGGTAGTTTTTGTTTAACACCGACGACTGAAAATAGCTTAAAAGAAAAGATTTTAGTGTCTCATATTTTTTTGAAGATTCTCCTCTTCTACAAGCAAAAATAATGAAAAAAACTCGAGTCTGCTATTGATCGTTTTCGTCAGGTTATGAATAGGTTATAATATAGTTATCTCATACATTTTACATACATAAACTCACTCGTCTTTTTCATATGGGGGTAGGCAGAAACCACAGAACGCCACCTGCTACGATCCTTACATACTTACATACATACGAAGTATGTACATACATACACGCACGCCGTTGCTAGTACTGCATAACTAAGATTTCTGAAGAACTGCTCAAATAAAGTCAGTGTATGTACTTCTAGGGCGTCCCCTCCTGGCGTTGCCACTCACATATGCCTTGTAACTAGTGTTAGTCACCGTTCACTCACCCTCTTCACATAGGTTGTCTCATCAAAACAAATTGCATATCCCAACACTAATTACACACTTCTGAGGACTAAAATTAACGTCAAAGATAATGGTGGTTCCCAAAATGCAGAACCAACTAAACAGTTATTAATACCAAGTCTACAATAAAAAATAGAAGCGGAAAATAGTTGTGGAGTTTTATAGCCGGACGCGGGTCCGACGTTTACAAGCACTTGAAGTTTTCCCATAAATATTGACATCACTGTAGCTCTTCTATTCATAACATGTGTTTGACCCTTTTTTGTGGCCACTGTTTGAGGAGTTCGGAGTAGGTTTGAACAGCTGGTGTGTTTGTAAGTTTAGAGGAGTGACATTGAGCTGACATAGATAGGCTTACTTTTAAGGAACTGTTTTGACTGCTCTATTGTTAAAAGGAACAGCTCGTGGCTAAATAATAGTAGCCACTCTGACTGTAAGTCTCGTGCACAAAGGGTTCGTACCATTATCTATACAACATTAGACAAAAACCCCCTTAAATATTTATTTTATTTTAATTTGACTATTTATTTTTAATGTTACTACTGGTGGTACTTATCGCAGAGTAGATGCTTGAAATATTCACAGACTATTTATTTGTATATTCACTTTAAAAATAAATAGTCAATGTTGTGTTGACTCCTCATTTAGCCATACAATTGATTAAATTATTCTGCAGTTATTTTCAGTATTTTCATCTCACTTATCTGCACGAATAAATTAAAAATACGTCATGTGCTGCATCTCTATTTGAAATGTTTTCGATATCTCTAAAAGTTCAAATAGTAATTGAGAACAGCGGTGGCCCAGTGGTAGCGACCACGACTTTCGAACTGTAAGTCGTGGTGGGTTCGAACCCAGGCGGAGGCCAGACATCGTGAGGAAACCGGCATGTCCTAGAACCAAAAATTCGAAGACATGTGACATCTACCAATCCGCACTGGGCCCGCGTGGTGGATTATAGCCCATTCCCTCTCATAGAGAGGAGGCCTGTGTCCCAGCAGTGGGAACATTATAGGCTGATGATGATGATGATGATGAAAAGTTCAAATAAATGTTGGCCCAAAATTTTACAAGGTGAACTACGCCCACTGACGTAGTCATGAGGTCATCAAATCCACAGGTGACAGAGCATACGGCATAAAATGAAAGGTTGCTTACTGGTATTGAAAAGCGGCTGCAAACGCACATGAAATCTGAGCCTATAGGCTCAGAATAAGTTAATTGGTAGGGGTTTATGGGCATGAGAAAATTGACCGGAACAAAGACAACCCTTAGAAGGGGATATACAGAGATTGTCTTTGCTTCGGTGGGTTTGGGTTCGAAGGCCAACTTGGATATCCCTAAATAGAGATAATAATAATCCTATTCTCAACAAACAGGGTAATTTAATACCTATAACTCAAGCATTTGCCAAGTAATAAAGTAGAAGAAAACTTCAAATTAGATCAGCCAATATTTTATGAATGCTGTATTACGAAGTTTCACGACTCAATCGAGTTTCAACTTCGATTAATGGCGGAATGAGGAAGTTTTGACACTTGATTGACGGCTGCCTTATTAGTGGATGCAGATGTACTTGTTTCTTAAATATAATTATACTAGCAAACCACCCCGGCTTCGCACGGGTGCAATCACTATCACTACACATTGTAAAACAAAGTCCTCCGCCGCGTCTGTATGTCTGTTCGCGATAAACTCAAAAACTACTGCACCGATTTTTATGCTGTTTTCACCAATGGATAGAGTGGTTCTTGAGTAAAGTTTTAGTATATAACTTGTCCAGTTTTTGTTGCGGGAACGGAATTAAAATTCATGATTACTTTTGGTCGCGATAACCGACATCCACGCGGCCGAAGCCGCAAACATCAGTTAGTATACATATAAACCTTCCTCTTGAATCACTCTATCTCTTGCTGAAAAATGCATTATAATCCGTCGATTAAAAGATCTAAGAGTACGGACAGCGGGATCGACTTTGGTTTATACTATGTAAAGATTGATTGTGACTTAAATGGATAATAAGGTTCAGGAAAAAAAAAATTGGTTTGTAAAAAGTAATCTTTGAATAGCAATGCCTGCACAATCATGCAATTAAATACATACTAGCAATCAAGACTTACCCGAAAACAATGTTTACGTTATGAATTCACTGACTGTCTACCATTTTTCACCCTTATGCTTTAAGTAATAAGGTTGAAAATTGGTCGACCTTCAGTGAACTTCGCCGATAAACCTATTAGCTGAGATGGGATTCGATAGAAAATTAAACTAATTAAATTTTTCCGACCCAGTGATCAACGTGTCAGGCATTTTCGGTATACCTTATGATAAACACAAAAATAAAACAGTTCAAATAATCTAGCCACATTAAGTTAACATCGTTTAGTCACATTTTAACATTTACGAATGCTCGTTCGACTTAGTTTATGACTCGCCATAAACGGGGTTCGATTCCCGGCGTCGAATAAAGCAATAAAAACACGATAAACATTCTCTAGAAAAATCTATTGATGGTGGTGTTTATAGTTTGTCTTTACATAGAACGTGCAATAAACTGATGTTTAGTTTTGTCTTTGTCTTTAAACTTATGTTAATAAGGGGTGAAAAGGATTTTATTTGTAAATTGGAATTGACAGTTAGTAAATGTCCCTTTCATGTTGTTGATAGTTGGTTTTTCTTACCATAACTAAAATAAAGCCTTATCAGAAGGCTTAAACTCACCCAAAGGGCAATGGAGAGGGCTATACTCGGAGTTTCCTTGCGTGATCGAATCAGAAATGAGAACATCCGCAAGAGTACCTAGGTTACCGACGTAGCCTGAAGAATTGCCAAACTTAAGTGGCAGTGGGCAAGGCACATTGCTCACAGAATGGGTGGCCGATGGGGCTGTAAAATTCTGGAGTGGCGACCGCGAACCGGAAGACGTTGCGTTGGAAGGCCTCCCAGTAGGTGGACCGATGACCTGGTGAAGGTTGCGGGGATCCACTGGATGTGAGTCGTACGGGACCGGTCAATGTGGCGACACTTGGGGGAGGCCTATGTCCAGCAGTGGACATCTTTCGGTTGATGATGAACTAAAATAAAGGATTACAGGGAAATCTGGACTGTAGTATTGGTGGTATTTATTCACTGCATACATAAATTTACGCCTTTTTATATAGAAGGTTGAATCATCCTTGCCAACTTGGCAGAAACAGAACACCACAAGTTTGACCCATTCATCAGTTGTTCTTCTTCTTCATTTCATCTCATTTCTATTCTCATTTCTTTCTTCATCTCATTTTTATTCTCATTTAGTTTTTATGCCGCCCATGAGCCCATGTTGGCCCAACTTGTTCAAGTTTAATATAAGTACCTGGGTGCCGAGCTTTGCTCGTTTTTTTTCTACGTTTTCTAAAAATGAAACCTAGCTAGATCGATTTATCGCCCCCGAAAATCCCTGTATACTAAATTTCACGAAAATCATTGGAGCCGTTTCCAAGATTCAGAAAATATATATATATATATATATAGTACATATATACAAGAATTGCTCGTTTAAAGGTATAAGATTAACATAACCTCCAGACCTATCAAAAAAGCGTAAAATATTACGGCGATGGCACATGGCATGACATTTTGTAAAATTCGATTTTCTATATAAAATTTGATATTTTAAACGGAAGGAGTTGCAAGATTTCAGGAAGTGATTTAAGCGTACATTATTACAGCAAAACTCATAAAAAATACGAAAGGAAATCCGATTTTTACGGCACCATGAAAAGTTTTTTTGTATAAAATATGTATTGATTTTCAGGCAATTTGGATTGATGAAATAACTTTTTTACGACCAAATCCCTGATAAATATTATAAAATGTTAATAGTAGTTTGATTAGTTGTTTGTCCTGAATACGTTGAAACTGACTAATAGCTTGTGACACGGAAATAGGCATACTTAGCTGATTTAGGTACCTACACTGATCTAGAACTTCCTCGTTGGTCTAGTGCTCGCAAGCGCGACAGCTGAGCATGAGGTCTTGGGTTCGATTCCCAGGTCGGGCAGTGTTTTTGGGTTTTTCCATCAGGAATTTCTCAGTAGTAGCTACGGAGTCTAAATTTCCCGGCTGATGGCAATAGGGTCGCCCCCTATAACATAACTAAACTTATACTGTCACTTATAGGATATCTTCCCGAACACGGAACGGGTACTGGTTTAGTTTTAAAACGTGAAAGATTAAAGCAGTGTTAAACATAACCGGCGAAATGTGCGTGTTTATTAGGTACATCTCAGCCTAATCCTTCGGGGATTACAGGTGTGATGTTATGTTATGTATCTAGTTTTCCAACTCGGTAAGTCGTTTTCGAAGATCGGACGGCCGATGGGGCAAACAGATACTGGAGTGGAGACCACGCATTGGAAAGCGCAGCGTGGGACGGCCACCTACCAGATGGACCGACGACCTTGTCAAAACTGCAGGGAGTCGCTGGATGCAGGTGGCATTGGATCGGACACGTTGGAAATCTATTGGGGAGGCCTATGTTCAGCAGTGGACAGCAACGGGCTGAAATGGTTATGATGATGATGATGATGATGATTCGACAGTGAATTCGAGTGCTGGATGGAAATACTTGATCAACCTAAACGAGGCATCGTCTTTTTTTTCGGCCAAAGACAAATGGGCACCTACTGATTTTGAGTAACAACTAGTTGGTGCCCCCGTTACCTAATAGCAGCAGCGGTGCCATAAAGAATTTAAACTCAAGCCTGCAAATCAAACACTGTTACTAGCGTACCAAGTAGGAGTATCAGCTTGTATGAAAATAAAATAAAGCATTTAATTAAATATTATATTCAATAAACGCCTGTGGTTTTATCGTGGCTTGCTCAAATTAATTAAATACAAACGCTATTTCGACATTCTAATTTCCTTGTGGAATTACTTTAATTTTTATGGCAGCAGATGCTATATTTTATTAAACGTATTCTTAATTGAATTTGGGTTTTTGGTTATTGAAAAATTTTCTCCGAAAAATATTAAACCAACTACAGAGTTGCTCGGCTATAATATTATGTCTAGTAAATTAGAGCGTCTTAAATGACAGCAATATGTAACTCATGGCTAGAAAGCCAGTGTATTATTTGTTAACGAATTTACATTCTATTTATGTAATTCTTTTTGGATAACAAGTAAGTAATACCCAAAGAAAATTAAATTAATTGTACTAAAATGAGAATACTTAAGGTCGATTTACATCAGACGTGCGAATGCTTTTTCTATCCCCACTATATCATTTTTTTTTTGTGTAAACAGGCGTAAAGCATTCTTTCGTTGTTCTTAGTGCGTTCGCAAAGATTCTATGGAATATTCTAAGAATGCTCGCTCGCTCTATGTTAACGGCGCTAGAGTGTGCGTACAGTTGCTTAGAGCATTCTTGCGTGTTCGGACATGCTCGCGCCCCTGAGCGGTCTCTTCAAAGTGTTCTTGTGTTCTAGCGATTGTATACATATCTTATCGATTAAATTATGGATTGGTCTAAAGAAAAATGTTTATTAATGATAGAAGCCTACCAAAATTCCAGATGTCTGTGATGTAAATCGACCTTTACATGACAACACAGAGGCGCGGCCGGGTGACACTCCTTTCGCTTCTAGGGTAGTGAAGTCAAAAACAAACAATTAACGATCGAACATACGAATGCCGAAGATAGTGTTGCCACGTTTTAAAAGTTCGAAGCGTCACTGGTTTTTTCATTTGTTTTCTACGTAGTCACTCTCATAATATTGCTTGAGCGTATAGCTCGTGCCGTGTTGACGGCGCGTTCGTGTTCCACGCGCGCCTTAAAAAGACGTCAGCAAACAGGGAGGCCGCGCAAGGGCCGATGCCTGCCAGGGCTGCGGGACTGTTCGAAAGAGATACCGCGGCACAGTGGAACGAATGTATGGGAGCGGTTGGACGTAGACATGTCCGAAAAATAAGAGTAAAATTATGACAAACTAATGATGCCATCTTATTCGATTACTTAATGCCTTCATAAATTGTGGTGATGAATTTCTTCATAACTCCCATATTTCGGGAGTAATTTGAGAAAATGTGAAATTTTACTATGAAAATGAGTGTATCGAGCTCTCTCCCTCCTGATTCCGGGCTTGTTTCAAGTACCGGTCTCTAATATCGTAATGCTATTACTAAGAGCTATATTTAATACTAAGACACATAGTGCGCCAAATGTGCACTTTCTGGGATAAAAGGAAATGAAAATTTAAAAAAAAAAACGTTTTTTCCCCATTTGTATTTACTTTAAACCGCAGACAGACTTATTAAGAGGTCTATAAATATATTATATATATACAGAAATATATATTAACAAAAATATTCACAAGAACTGATGAGAGTATGACTTTTAAGTAAGTTGATAATAAATTACCTAGTTTCATTAAAAGTACAATAAATAATTAAGATGTAAGCTCTAATTTACTAAGTTACACATTTTAAAACAATAACATCATTTAATTATCTTCGTCATCATCATCATCATCAATTAATTCAAATTCAGAATCGATGTCCGCTAAATCATTTATGTTAACAAATTCGATATCACTTTTCTCAGAATCCGTAAGCTCATAAAATTCCTTAAAAGAAGATTTTTTTACAAACTTATTTCCTTTTGGACGGATACTTGTAACAAGTGGATCAGAAGACAGTAAAAGATTGTGCATAATATCTTCATTGCATGAGATACTGCTATGCTTTCGAGAATGCCCCTCTCTATATTTTCTAAAATCTTTATTTCTAGCCTCAGATGCCTCTTCGGATAGAAAACCAATGGGCACAATTGACATGTTCTGAACTATGTCTGGCCCATGCATTAAAATTTTATGAAGTGAAGAAGGCATATAATACCATGGGTATAACTCCACGTAAAGCTTAGCAGTATCAAAGCAGAACTCTCGGAATTTAGTTACGTTGATCTTCTCTCCTGATGAAATACACTGCAAGATCACACAGATTTTTCTTAAAAGCATAGCATCTATTCCGGTCAGTTCAGCAGATTTAGTGTAGTTTTCAAAAAATCTCCTTGCCGAGTTGCCATTGTTGGTGGATCCACTGCCTTGTTTCACAACATCGAGAAGTAAGCCCGTTTCTCTTCTTACAGCCTCTTGAACTCTTTTCTTCCTGTCATCAACTTGCCTTTTTGCTATATCACCCCTTACTTGCCATGATTTTATGTCTAATTTGTAGGAAATGTGTAATAAGCATTCCATTGAGCGAATCCAAGCGTGAAGGGTGCTTAAGCTATATTTATACATGTCCTCGTTTGCGTGTTTATCTTTGATTAACTCTAAATTATTCATTTCTTTAGGACAAGCCTTGCATATGTCACACACTGAAGCTGCTGTATCGGATATAATGGAATGAATTTTACCATCAATCATTGTCAACAGCAGTTGGTGTTTGACACTAATTCCATCAGTGATGGTGGATGGAGTTAAGGCTTCAATCTCTGCTTCGATTTCAGCCATCTCTCTCTGCACATTTTCTTTGGTTTCCTTTATAAACTTAAACAATATTGGCCGGCAAAATGAAGTGGAAGATGGTCGCTCGTTTTCCCAAATTGTTACACCTTTTGAGACGAGCCGCAGTGGTACAAGAATAATCATAAAATTACTAGCAAGATCGATTTGCTCATCTTCACTCGTCCTTTGATGATAAATGCTTTGGCTAGATGATCCGTCAAAACCCCATTTGCTGGTCAATACGAGCTGTTGATTGGGATCAACAGGGGTTTCTAACGACCTAATAAGTCTTCTTGAGGTTAAATCCATCAAGGCTTGTAATTTGATTTTTGCAGAGCTCTTTGTAACTGTGAGATCTTCTTTGGCCGGATAGCACTTAATTTTTTCTTTAACCAACATGTAGTAACTCGGGTATTGAAGAGCTCCTTCTTGAGTGTTGAAATCCCGAAGAGTGTTATAGCGCCATTTCGATAAGTTCATCGATACATAAAGAGCCAATGCCTTCAAAGGGGATATTTCCCGTACCTGAATTGATTTACCTTCAATGAAGGCTTTGATTTTTGAGGCCTCTTCTGGATTCTCCGTCAAGTATTTCATAACATAAGCTGTATCGCTTTGTCCTGCCTTTTGAAGCGCCCTTTCGGCCGAAAACATAATTTCAGCGCTGCTACTGCTGCATGAAAGACTATCTTCAGTGCGTCTTCTTTTTTGCCGGTTACTAAGGTCCTCAAAAGATTTACGAGGACTAGGATGTGTACAAGTTGAAGCATCAGATTTAGCAGGAGAAATTATGGGCTCGATGACGTCACTTATATTTTCTGTAGAAGGTTCCATATTTTCATTCTGTAATTCCGGCCATTGAATTGCAGCCTGTAGCCAAATCTCATGTTTCTTCCGAAACTTATCTGTGCTTCTTCCAGACTGTGTCCATTTTGCATAAATGCGGTAGCAAAATCGACGACACCAGTCTTTTAAACTTGTTTCAGCACTTTCACATAACTGAACACAACTGTTATCTTTTAAAACACTGAACAAATAGTTAAAGTCGCGTAAATCTTTATGTGCGCGTGCGCATAAAGCAACGTGAATATCAAGATTTGTATTAAAATTTGGAAAATACATTGCGAGATTAGCTTGGATACAACGAGGTGTAAATCAACACTGATTTTAAAGTTACTAATAGTGACCTATTTATATAAAATCCAGGTATCCCAGGTATCCTTTGTTAAATATTGCAAGGTAATTAGTTATTGTGATAATTAGTAAATGATGCATGCTAAATTAGTGTATTAAGAGCCATTTAGTAATTAAATAATAGCAATGTTCTTATCAGTAATCATTAGTGCATCAGTTTTATATGTAAACCTTAAGTCCCTAATTATATATCCTAATTAGCTTATATCTTCTCTAATTGGCTGCTCAGAAATGTTATTGTAATAAGGTAAACCTTTAGAAAAACGGTTTTAATCAACAAAATAAACAAAAAATAAAAAAATTGTGTTATAAAATAAACATCACTCTTTATCCCAGAAAGTGCACATTTGGCGCACTATGTGTCTTAGTATTAAATATAGCTCTTAGTATTAGCATTATGATATTAGAGACCGCTACTTGAAACAAGCCCGGAATCAGGAGGGAGAGAGCTCGATACACTCATTTTCATAGTAAAATTTCACATTTTCTCAAATTACTCCCGAAATATGGGAGTTATGAAGAAATTCATCACCACAAGTTATGAAGGCATTAAGTAATCGAATAAGATGGCATCATTAGTTTGGCATAATTTTACTCTTTTTTTTCGGACATGTCTACGTCCAACCGCTCCCATACATTCGTTCCACTGTTCGCGGCCCTGGAACACAAAGGGCAAGGAAGAAACATGGATGGGTTTTAGTCAATACAAGTCTGACACTCCCTTTCGCTCTGCCCAGAGCGGGAGAAGTCATTTGATGATTTCTCATCCGAAAAAAAAAGGGGTTGGTTTTCATCGATTGAGCATCGCTATTCGTAAAGGCTATTGTACCTAATGCAGTAAGTGTGTTTGTTAGAACTAAGCCAGTAAAGAACTTTGAACCAAGACCAAAGAACCAGTTCAATTACACTTTCAAACTATGGTTCTAAACTGCTATTAATAATCGGTACTTATGCCTCGTCGCGACTTAACAGGTAAATTACAACATTGGCCCGGCAAAGTTACAGTTGTTGGTAATTAATAGTTGTGCCAGGCTTGTGTACTAGGTTCTGGTGTTGCAATATTGTTTAAAGTTTATGTTAAAGGAAGATTCTCTTATAGAAATTATGAAATAATTTGTAGTAGTATTGCACAATGTGACAAAACTTCATGCCGGCTTTCCGAAGTGTTAAGGAGAGGCCTATTACCATCAATCGGTCATAAATCCAGCCTCCCGCCTGCTACTGAGAAATCCTATCTAATATTATCAATGCGAAAGTAAGTTTGTTTGTTTATTAAATTTTCACGCCTAAACAACTGCACCGATCACCCTGAAATTTTACATATACTTTGTCAGGTGTACAAAAACGGACATAGGGTACCTGTCATCCAGAAAAAAAGGACTGTTCCCGAGGAAGACATCAATGACGTTGTTATGATAATAGATGGCGCCACGTGTCTTTCGAATTATGATTGAATAATGTTATAGCAAGCAGATTACAACCCGCATTTATTATCAAATTCTAAATTAACGCGAGCAAAGCCGCGGGCAAAAGCTAGTTCCCATTAACAGTTTAATCGACCTGGGAATCTAATCCAGGGCCTTGTGCTCAGCAGTCGCGCTTGACGCGCGAGACCAAACGCTTAGAACCTTTATATCTTGGAAAAAAAATCAAGTAAGTAACTATTTTGCTTCTCATCTTAAGTAACAACTCTGAACATCATAAAATAAGCAGCTGCAGAAGTTTGCCGCAGGTATTTAGTTTTTGTTAAAAAATCGCTGGGAAACTTTTCCTGGAAGGTAAATCTACAAGAAAAGACGCACTCTAGTTACTTAGAACTTTTTGAAAAGATGGATGATGAAGAAATGAAACATTTTGTAACTGTTTAAAATATTGTGAGATAGGATGCGTCCGAACTATAGGGAGCGTTGCGCGTACTTGTAACCGTTTGTTAACGCCTAGCATGTGTGCGTTCACTAACGGCTCATGCACACACGCGTACGCCATTGACGACATCAGCCACGAGCGACAACGTCGCTGCACTCGCCCATAGAGCTAGATTATTAGAGTTCTGTGACCGAGAGTCTATGGATGAAGCGGTCATACGCATACCGCCTAATTTTTATTGCCAATTTTTCTTGGTATTAAACCAATGTCGTAACTATCAAGTAGCTTCATTTCTTCCACCCCGTTATTATCCACGTGAAGCTCAATACCGGCGTCTACACCGTTACGTATATTTTCGTTGAGAAACCTGAACGCCTCGTCGTCGCACTGGCTTATGACAGAGGGCGACGGATTGCCGAAAAAAATAATGACATCTTTCCCGACCGCTTTGTTTAGGACGTTAGGACCTTTCGTCCCCGAGAGGGAATGGGACGCCGTCACCTCCTTCTGCGAAGCAGTCATGCTAGCGAAGGGGGTGGCGGAGCGTGAGAGGGAGAGAACCTCTCGTCCCAGCCACCGCGGGAGACGCCTCGGGCGTCGGGGGTCACGTGGTGGCTTCCGGCCACCGTAGACGTGGACCTGTGGACGGTGAGTAATGGGCTAGCTCGCCGTCCGTCCGTCTTTTGACGACAGGCCGTGTAGACGGCGCATTCGTGTTCCGCGCGCACCTCAAAGAGATGTCAGTAAACAGGGAGGGGCCCGCAAGGGCCGATGCCTGCCAGGGCTGCGGGCTGTTCGAAAGAGATACCGCGGCCCTGGAACACAAAGGGCAAGGAAGGAACATGGATGGGTTTTAGTCAGTACAAGTCTGACACTCCCTTCCACTCTGCCCAGAGCGGGAGAAGTCATTTGATGATTTCCCATCAGTATAAAAAAAGGACCTTACGTCCAAAACGTCGTCGTGCGGACAAAATCATACTACTAATAGTATGGTTTTATCAAGATGAATGACATGTTGCCTAAAAAATAACAAAAAAAGGAACAAATACCTTCCAACCTGTTAAAAGCAGTTTCTTGAATATATATAGCTGAAGTCATTTTATAAAAAAAGTTGTTTTCGTAACTACGCTTCTTGGAAAAATCTACCGTCCTCATTTTAAACAGTGGTTTGAGAACGCCACATATATTTTTTTGAATCCCGTGCTGCAAGTATGTCTACTTAATACAGGAATAAAATCAATGTCATTACTTTTACTTTGTGAGCAACATTACAAGAGGTTATTTTTTATTAACCTGTTTGAGTGTCCCACTGCTGGGCAAAGGCGGGGGGCCTTTCTCCTTCCAAACCTTTCTGTCCTGTGCGATATCTGGCCATGTTTGCCCCGTTTTTATTTTATGATTAAAAATTTTACGAGTGCGTACTAACATTTAGGTAGTCTATTCACCCTGAACTACACGTTTATATCTGCCCTACAAACCATGATTTATGTGCGTTTACACACTTTTATACAATAATTAAATTTGTAGGAGCAGAATAATTATGTCCTTCCTATCCGCTACCGCCGCTGCACAAACAGATACTTAGTTATCACACGAGGCTAATAGATGGCGCTGGTTGTATCACTAGAGTGAGCAAAATGAATACATTGATTATTTACTTAGTTTTGAACGAGATAGAGCGAGTCGATTGTCAGTTCATGTCTTCCGATTTAAAAAGTGATATCATCTGATTCTTTTTGTGTTCTGTAGATTGTTTATACCATTTCTTTATAAATCTATGTCTACGTTTCAAAATAACATAATATCAGCATTTTCAAGAAACTCTAGCTAAACAGCAGTAAAAGTGAAATATTTACACGGAACATCATGAACTGTATTTATCGTGCTATATGAAAATCGAGCACAACTTACTGGTTTCCTTAAAAATACCCACAACGAACTTAGTCTGCCTTCATCCATTGAATTATCGAATATTATAACAGCAAATTTTCTGAATTCCAGAACGAAATCTCTCTCGAATATCTGAACCTAAATGTACCGTCACTTTTGCGCCATCCCATCTTCCTAGCACGGCGAATTGTGCTGGGGTTGCTGCTGCCGGTGCTGAAAACCTCAAACGGCGCAAATACAAGAACCTTTTTGGTGGCTATGTGTTTAAGCCGTTTGAGGTTGAAACGTCTAGGGTCATGGGGTCCAAGTCTTTCGGGACATCGCTAATCGTTTGGTCGATTATTCTCGTGTTCAGAGGGTTTGCCTATTTTTTGGTCAAAGATCAGCATTGCCATCCAACGTGGCAATGCTGCCAGCCTTCTGGGCACTATTTCTGTTGACAGCTATGTGGACGATTTTTTTCTTTTCTAATATATGTTGTGTTATTATTTTTTTGGGGTATTCCTCAACGCGCAACTATTTTTGAGCGCAATCAACTAAGCGCAGCTAAATTATTCCTCGAAGCACAACCATTAGTTGCGCTCACGAATACAAATTATTCAAATGGTTGCGCTCAAAAATAATTGCGCTTTACCCTTATTTTAAGTTCACCAGTTTTAAAATCCCGCAAACATCCAAACAGTTTTTTAATCTTTCACCTGTATCTATTTCATTCACATTTGATATTTCAACCGCCACCCAGTCGGGTGTATTATACTAACCCCAGATGTCAGTTCCATTTAGTTCCCAGTTTACCAACTAGGATCATTCAAGTTACATACATCGGGCCGCGTAAAGTTGAACATGTACGTACTAGTCGCAGTTTGAGCCCGGACTTTTCCTTGAGGCGCGTTTATATGGCGCCCGTGTTTGAGCAGAGTATATTTATGATATATTTTTGAGGAACATATTGTGTTTTACTGAGTATGTAGATGGTTATACCAGTAGAGGAAGACCAAAGAAACGATGGATGGACTGTGTGAAGGATGATATGGCTTGAAAGGAGGTGATTGCTAAAATGTCGAGTACCTAATAGAAAAGTATGGAGGAAGTAGACATGATCCGCCATGTACCTAAATAAATTGGGATATGGGCAAGAGAATGATGAAGATAATATTGTATTTTACTGGCTCAGTAATGAAGATCAGCATGCTTGTCGCGTGAAATAAGCGCGTTTATTTGTTGATGTACACATAAAATACTTAACATTACATTAAGATAGAAGAGCACAAATGTACTGCTTATTTCATAAAAAAAAAAATCCAGCAGATCTGCGAGAGGAAAAATGGATTAGAAATGTAGACACAGTGTGTAGAAAAAACAAAACAGGAAAACTTAAACTACAATTAATTTATTTTGACACGCTCACAATTCAAATGAAGTTTGTTTTACAGATACAGACGAAAGTTATAAACTAGATACAAAACAAATCCAACAGTTGCTACTGTTGTGTCAGGTTATTGCTGTCCAGGCTGTTCAAGTCACTTTCATGACAGAAAATTCACACTTTAAAACTGGTGCCATGTAAACGAGCCCTTACGTAGTCTTCGTAGGCCAACACTGACACCAGTAGAAGGTATTAACAGTATTATTGAGACAAATTTGAAGTCTCCGAGTTTGTCAGTTAGTTCACTTGGTAACTGCGGGTTTTGGTAAGTATTGTTGGGAAAACTGATGACGATGGGATTGACATGTTGGCTGTGTTGGCACAGATAGGTTGCAGACCGACCGTGGACAATAGACACTGACACATAACTATTTCAGTACATTATCTTTCAAAGTCCGGTGTCTAGAGCACGGTTCGTATCGCGTCTGCTCGACGTCCGTATTTCACTACAGGGATCCAGCAGAATATCAGCGACAGGTGATACATACTGAGTTGGACTCCCATTTGGTGCAACTTTGAGACGCACACCGCACCTTGTATACGCGTTATTTTGTTTGAAGTATGTCATGGTGTTGCTATACTTCTTTAAGTAAATGTGTTTTTGTTCTTTTTTTTTATGTTGCCACCCTGTTTTTTATAAAGACATGTAATTTGTACCTTTTAATTGTGTTTCTGTGTTGTGCTGTCTTTTGTGTGCACTAAATAAATGGTTTGTCTATCTATCTTATCCGTACCGGCTTGGCAGACCCTTAAGACGAGCTGAACCAGAGATCAATGTCTGTTCGACTCGTTATGGGATGCTGTATTACGGTGGGGTAAAATCTTGTCTTGTAGGTGAAAAAGGGTTCTACACAACCAACAGCTTTTGCAAAAGGTTCTGATAATCATACAATTCATAATATAGTTTCTCGTTATGATTTTACCAACACCAACGACCAAAATGATCGTATAAGGCACTAGGCTACAAAATTGCCCAATGATATTTATTTACTAAATATTCCACACATAATTAAAGACCTGAATAAACATAAGAATTTGTGTACACAACACATTCCGGTCCAATCATAAAGACAACCTGAGGCTATCATTGTAAGGTCCATATTATCAAATCACTTGACTTTAAGTAACAGTCAAGATTTCGAGTGACCTGTAAAGTTAAAAACTACAAATTGTCAATATTCAGGGAAAGTTTCTTAGAACGATCAGTGCCTTTGACAAGGATTTCAAAGGCAATGGGAATCAATTTCCTGGAGTTTTCGATACGCGCAAACGAGTGATTTTAAAATAAGTTTTCATTAGATTTTACATTAAACATTGGGTAAGTATAAATAAATGAAGACCTTGGAAAAAAACAGCGTGAGTTTATGCATGTAAATGAATAACTAAATTAAACGTTGCACCTGTCATATTTTTATCTCTTCATTACCTTTTTTTTTTTCGGATGGGAAATCACCAAATGACTTCTTCCGCTCTGGGCAGAGCGGAAGGGAGTGTCAGACTTGTACTGACTAAAACCCATCCATGTTCCTTCCTTGCCCTTTGTGTTCCATGGCCGCGGTATCTCTTTCGAATAGTCCGCAGCCCTGGCAGGATTGACTGATGTATACATTCATACGTCTGATTTTATACCTTTAATATTCGTAAAGTTTTAATAAATATACGTCGCGCACGCGCCATAGTTGTTTTCTTAGAATCCAGATGATTTAAAACTAGCTTAACAAGCAATCCGTACACAATTAGACATTCGATAAACTCATTCGACAAGATATTCTCGCACGTTCGATCATGTGCGTTCGAGTGCTTCGATAATCGACCTCCAGCGAGTATTTAAAGTACGATACTCATAAACACAAAATTTATTCGGGACTTAATGAGTGCCTACGTTCCAATTACAACCCATTGCAAGGCTTGAACGAGCTTAATAAGTAATTTTATTAGGATTACCAACTGTAATTAAAAGTACTGAAGCGTTTACGGGTTAGGTTTCGTATCTACTTTACATACAACCTATCTATGAGCTAAGTTTTGGATGTTGATGGGTTAATAAAGACGAGGTTTGTTGGGTTAGTACTTAACACATTTATATGAAAGGTTAAATAGACTAAAATTGTTGGAGATTTTCTTAAGTTTTTGAAATAGTGTAGACTGTAGATGTTTCAGTATTATGTTATGACTCTAGATGATACGACAGATTCTGATGCGTCGGATTCGGGGGAGTACCAACAGAATCCTAACCATGATTTCTAAGAGGCCAGGGACTGCAATGCTTGGGAGATTCATTCAATCATATGGCGTGTTGAAACTCGGATTTTGCAGACATGATATTTTTTTTTATAATCACTACTTTTTTTTTAATTTTATAAATGGATGCAATACTAATGTAGTTTTTAAAACCTTTGTAACCAACAATTACTTGGTCCGAAATATGTTTTTTAGTCTAATTGCAGTATTCAATGCAACAAAGAGGCTACAAAGAGGTGGCTTATTTCATACAACTTCACTATCAGAAGTCACCATTAAAATTGCTTATACGTTACGTGACTAATCCGTGTTGTTGAAAGCATCGTGAGTGTGTCTGAAGAGGTTGTTCAGGCTCCCTCCAATCCACTGCTGCACTGGTACATTTTACAAAACTTGATAGTACATATCGAAGAAGGCTACCTACGCAAAGTTTACGCAATAAAAATATGTACGATTGTGTTAGCAAACTTCTACATATGGACATACAACCAAACTTGATTTAAAAGAGAGTCCATGGCTTATCAATATGTGTTTTAGAACGGGCAACTAGCTTTAACCTTCTGACTAACTGGCCACTTCTTGACAATTCAAAAGTGCCTATTTAATTGCTTACCTGAAATGCCTACCTACCTACCTTGTTTTCCTGATTGATTTTGTTTTGTTGTAACTGAAATAAATACTTTAAGTTTTAGTTTGAAAAATGTGTTTGCTGTCTCATAAGGAAAGTTCTAAATCTTATCAAAACAGTCCCTTCAAAGTTACAATACAAGACCATTCTTGCAAACAACAAAACCAATAACACAGTTTTAGTCAAAGGAAATGAATTATGACACAAAAATAATGTCGACGCAAACATTTTAAGCTTTAAAATGATTTTCGCCACGGATCGCCGCGACCACAAAATCTGACGAACCATATAAAAAGTTTTAGGTTCACCGCAAATGTAACTGAAGTTTTAATAAATTCGAGCCAGCTCACTGAACACGGGAATAACAGAGAGGCATAATCATTGAATTTTTTTGACATCATCATAATATTGATTTTACGTCCAAGTTGGATTCGTGTTGCTAAATAAAAACAAATAGCGTATGTTTGATTAACTGATTTTTAGTCCTATATCTGGGTGGTATGGGTTCCTATATCTGACTATACCTAAGCGCTAGTACCTACATAGTTTACATCATTTTCAAGAAGGCAAACTTAGGCTATGAAAATATGGCTGCGGGACTGTTCGAAAGAGATACTGCGGACCTGGAACACAAAGGTCAAGGAGGGAACATGGATGGATTTTAGTCAGTACAAGTCTGACACTCCCTTCCGCTCTGCCCAGATCGGGAGAAGCCATTTGATGATTACCCAACCGAAAAAAAAAGGCTTTGAAAATATTTTAGGGGTTTGAGGAACAGAGTATAAAGTTCCTCCTCGCCTAGGAAAAATCGGGCAAGTGCGAGTTGGACTCGCGCACCGCGAGGGTTCCGTATTTCAATATTCCGTAAACTTGTAGGTGTTTTTGTTATTAAACTACATATTTGCGGTTTTCAGATTTTTTCCTTTACATGAGCTGTAGGACATTGCTTCGTGCTAAATTTCGTGATTCTAGGTCAACGGGAACTACCATATAGGTTTTCGACTCAAAACCGGTACTAGCGGTTAACCTAGTATTGACAATTTTGGTTAAAATTTTGGTCCTACAGCACAAATAAAGGGAAACGTCCGAGAAATAAAAATAGTTGAAAATTAAGGTAAATTTTGGTACTTACAAGTTTTCGCGAAAATCTAAATTTACCCATATCTTTTTATCACGTTGACTCAGGACTTTGATGTTTATACATATATAACACCTAATAGAGACTATAGACCTCAGTATCTGGTATAAATTGCTATTCAACTTGCTAGGTCCACCCGTTCCTGAGAAAATCGGTGGTGACACACGGACAGACAGACAGACGGACGGACAGACGGACAAGAAAATGATCTTCTAAGGGTTCGTTTTTTACGTTTTGAAGTACGGAACCCTAAAAAGGGAGGATCCTCCGACCAGACGAGTGTTATGTCTGGTGGACTACTGCCTGACAGTTGTTGTCGGGTTTTTCTATAAAGTCTTAAGTCGCGGAAAACTTTAACTGTGTGATTTAGATTTCTGATGTTAGTTCTTTATTTGTGTCATAGACGGCGATGGATAAATCCAAAATAGGTTTCATGTCTAAGAGGTCGGTCAAGAGTCGGCTTCCGTTTCCTGATACAGTTTGAACTTTGCTCACAAAATATATGAAGGTGCACGGGATTGGCATTATCAAGCAATGTCATTACGATGCCTTTATGTGTAGTTGTGCGTTTTATTTAGGAGTTTCAAATTAAGAACCCTGATCTGTTCTAGTTGCTGTGCACCGACTTATATTGTTAAAATTATGAACATCCTTTTTTTTCGGATGGGAAATCATCAAATGACTTCTCCCACTTTGGGCAGAGCGGAAGGGAGTGTCAGACTTGTACTGACTAAAACCCATCCATGTTCCTTCCTTGCCCTTTGTGTTCCAGGGCCGTGGTATCTTTTTCGAACAGTCTCGCAGCCCAAATTATGAACACCTCACATAAATTTGCCAATTCCCATCAAAATTGAACATATTTTCGTTAATACCCTACAAAGGACTGTCGTGGTTACATTAAACATTATTAAATTACCGCCATTTTGCTAGTGATGCAAATCTAATAGCTCCGAACTATTAATTCAACTAATAATTTAGTGATATAAATGAGTTTCATTTGAAATTGGCTGTCGTGTTTTGTGGTAGCTTTGAATTCACAAAATTGTTAAATGAACATGACTAATTTAATGCGTATTTATGTTAAATTGGGAGTTTATAGAATGGTAACACTGTCAAAAATAAATGCAAATACAATAATAATTTTAACAAATCGTTTTACTAAACAGTGTGATCACACACGTATTGCAAAAAATTGTTACTATAATGTTCTCTCTACTGCTAAACTAAACACAGAAAATATCGTAAGTATCGTTGGTTCCTTCTTTACGTTTCCGTGGATGGGTGACCACCCATTACATACCGAATTTCCTCCGCGCCTCTGTAACCACGTTAAGCCGTTGACGGGCTGCGGGACTGTTCGAAAGAGATACCGCGGCCCTGGAACACAAAGGGCAACGAAGGAACATGGATGGGTTTTAGTCAGTACAAGTCTGACACGCCGCTCTGCACAGAGCGGGAGAAGTCATTTGATGATTTCCCATCCGAAAAAAAAAAGGCGTTGATCCTGGCTGTCATTTGTACATCTTTGGCAGTCGTTACAGGTAGTTAGTGGCCTGAAAGTCTATCGTATTACCCAGTACTAAATGGGTTGTTCTCGGTCAGATAGGCAGTCGTTCCATGTAAAATACTGGTATTCAGCTGCAACCGGTTAGCCTGGAAATCGAACCCAACATAGTTGGGATAAGGCTATGCAGATTATGATGGGCCTTCTTTACGTAATAAAAGCGTGTGATTGATACTATAATTTAGAATGATTTAATTTGAAAGCTTTTACTTAACGTTCATAGAAAATCACTGCTGACTAACTTTTTATCCAACCGTTTCTAAATAATATTATTCTTACCCAAAAACTTGTATACGAACAAGAAAAATCCGGATTACACGAAAAATCTATCTAATACTTAGTAAGGCGTGTATTAACCAGATTTAACCGGTTTATCATAGCAAGCAACGTCCCGATATTTTGTTGTTCCCCGGGTTTGACTGCATAATGGAACGGATTTCAATATTTTAATATTTATAAGCAATTCGTTTGTTATTGTGCTGGTTGCTCCTACAAAGAGTTATTTTTTTAAAACGCGTCGGTTTTTTCAAGGGATTTTTTTAAGGAAAATCTGTGAATCTCACGCTATTATTTGCTATTGAATTATTTTTTTGAATGGATCATAAAAGGGGCATTATCTTGAAAGCAAACAATGGAAGCTTCGGCCTGATTGTGGGAAACGAAGCGCCATTGCTGGCACGTGTTCATCGTGGGAGTTTATCTGGAAAATTGTAGGAAGCATAAACATTGTTATTTTATTTCAAGTAAATCATAAATAGCGAGAAACTAAACACGTGTTTGCAATTTATCACTGAAATTGTTAATATGAAAATTATAGTAGTGTTATGTGTGTATCTACTACTAACTCGTGTAAATACCACCACCGAAAATATTCAAGTTGAAAATAATCGTTTTGTACTTTACATAGTTTTCAGACATTTTTCAAATTATGAGTGATAGCGATACTAATTGTGCTTGTACGGAACTATCATAAGATAGTAAGATAATTTGGATACAATAATAGTTCGAATATACATTATTTTAACTCCGCGCCTTCTTGCTGGAGTCTATGTAAAGCGTTCTATATTACGTAGAAATTAAAGTTACCTACTGCGCCTAACATTGGGCTACGCGCTGTGCTACACCGTAGCACTGCTACGACTGTGTACCAAAGTTATTTTTCGAAAATAATCATGAGCATAGCCATTATTTTTGTGGGTCTGTACTTAACATAAGCATAGTCAGCCTATACGTATTTAGAAGGTACTAGGTACGTACTTCCACTGTAGGAATTGGGTTGTCAACCACCTTTCGGTCCCAGTGAAACAAATTGCACACAGTGTAGTGTAATAGATTCAAATCCACGTCTCGTAAGTCGGGACCACTGAACAGATATTGGACAACCATGTTACAGGTGGGCACAAAAATAATTCGAATAAAGTGAGTTGACGGCACGGTTGGCGCAGTGGTTGAGCGATTGACTGCTGCGCTGCGTGTCGCGGGTTCGATCCCCGCACGGAACAAATATTTGTATGGCCTACAGATAGTTGTTCCGGGTCTGGCTGTTTGTGTATGTAAGTTTAAATGTTTGTGAACGCACCCACGATACAGGAGAAATGTCCTAGTGTGGGGCAACGTTTTTTTAAAAGAAGAAGAAGAAGATAGAAATGTCACAGAGTCTTGTTGGGTTTTCCTGTCAGGAATTTCTCAGTATCAGCCTTGGAGCCTGGATTCGTGCCCGCTTGATGTTAATAGGCTCGTCCCTTATTTCATGGGTCTTAAACATAACTGGCAAAATGTGGGTGTACAATTAGGTAGACCTCTACCTAACTCTTCGGTGATTACAGGCGTGATGTTATGTTATATTAAAATCAACAAAAATACCAAATTCTTCTTAAACCCCGCTCAATACTTCCAAACAACCCCCAATCCATTAACATGAAATCATGAACTACGATTAACAACACAACCTTACATTGTAAACATGACGACACACAAATCATCTTTAGAGTTGCCCTCCAGTGCGTAATATGCTTAATTTACTCATGTTATGTGAGTTATAGCCTACTCTGTGTTATATCTTAGTCGATGACTGAAACCACCCTGTGGGGTTGCGACCTATATGTGTGTTACGTTGGTTGCATGTATCTAAAGTAATTAGAGTATGAACGTTCAGCAACAAAAGTCAACCAAACATTTGATCTCCAAACCCAGTTAAGGCTGTGGAGGTCAGATTGGCAGTAGCTTCTTGTAAAATACTGGTTTGAACTTAAATTGAACAGTATCTGGTTAGACTGGAAACCGATCCCAACATAGTTGAAAATGGCTAGGCAGATGATGATGATTTATCTATAAATACAGGGTGTATATGGACTCTTCACAAAGTCATCAACCAAGCATTCTGTTCATCTAAGTAAGTAATTTTACGCAAAAAATATTGCTGGGAAACGACTTTTTTTACAGGTTGAAAAATCACGTTTTATGGTAGGAATGTAACGCATTCAAAACACTGTGCTGATGGATGCATTGAATAGTACGGGAGACGTGAAGGTGTCTTAAGTAAAAAAAAAAATTAAAAAGATTTATTTAAAAAAAAAAAAAATTGTGAAAAAAATGGAACTTTGACCCCCAATATCACCGTACTAGAACAAAAGAATGATATGAGTGGTCATCTCTAGGTACTGGTAGTACCTAGAAATGACCACTCATTTGATTTTATACATGTACGTACATAACATCACGCCTGTAATCCCCGAAAGATTAGGCAAAGGCGTTATATCTAATAGTACACCCACATTTCGCTAGTTATGTTAAAGTCACATGCAATAGGTAGGAGCCGACCCTATTGCCATCAATCGAACACAAATTCAGTGTTCGTGGATTCTTGATGGAAATACCCAATAACATTTTACCCGCCGCTTATGACCACTAGCTAAATACAAAATACATTTCCTTAACAGCCAAATCCATGAAACACTCAAAATAGCGTCACCTAAGTACCAACGTACATTTCCCTTTAATGTAGACGAGGCCCATTCACCATTGAATTGTGCGTATGTAATTGAACGAAGCCCTTGTACGAACGAATTTGTTTTAATTAAAGACCAGCCTTGTTTATACAAACACCCAATGGTTACTTTGGTATGTGATTAGTCGAGGTTTTGGGTTTCGATTCCAATCTGTCTCTATGGGTCATGGGGTCGGGGCGGCGAACTAATGGCGTGCGGTTGGAATTGTGGGAAGGCGTAATAGAAATTGAGGCGGTTGATTTAAATTGAATTGAAAGTTGAAAAAGTTAAAAAAAGATCACACACACAGATGATGTGTTTCTGTTGCCGCTATAACAACAAATAATAAAAATATAAATTATTTAATAATTAAAGGGGGCTCCCGTACAAGACACCTAACCATGAACCGAAAAAAACACGTTACTTGTATGGGAGCCCCCTTTAATTATAAAAGAAATATATATATTCTTTTTATGCTAAAAGAACACAATAGAGAGTTCAAAAGATTATTATTTTCATCAACATTTTTCCCAGTGATCCAAAATTCCATAATTTATTAATTAGCGTGTAGATGTCCATAGATTTACTATCCCTGCTAAAGGGTGACAGTCTGTTAATGTTGACGGTTACTGGCATAATATTTGGGTTAGTTCAGTTAGAGAATGTTTGCTGTAGTTTCGTGTTCTACAAAGTACTCTACGGAACATCGAACTGTACTTAGACATAGTAGTAGTTGGTTTGATACTAAATTGGTCTGAAGTAACTGAGTTTTATACTTCACATCAAGTTACTAAAATCTGTCAAATTTCTTTAATAGATTTTTAACTTATCGCTAAAGTATTAGGTTCAAGGTTGATTGTACTTGAAATAGTCATCAATATTCAGTCCAGAATTTTACAGTAAATTAGTCTGCCTACTACACCGTACCATACCATGACCGTGCTATGAACGTATCGGGCACGGAAAGAAACATGACACGGACTACCATGCCCACTAGCACATATCCACAGCGTGGCATAGTATATTTAGAATGGTCATCATACGCGGTTAAACCCTATATTTTTTTTATTGAAAATTATGAGACTATACCCACGACACCGTTCGTCACCGTCCACGTCGCGTGCCATTTACGGAGCGTCAACAATTGTGGGCGAGAATATTTTGCCAGTGCCGTTACGCTACGTGCATGACGCGCGACGTTGTTGGTCGGTGACGGAACGGTCTAGTGGGATTGGCTAATACTTTCAATACAAAGGATGTTTTTTTGCCTGATACGTTGGTAGAACGGTCATGCTGTGGTTCGACTTGCACGATGTGTATTTAGACTATTGTGTAAATCATTTCATCATCCAAGCTCTCAAAAGGGTAAGGAAATCATGATAAGGAAATCGTAGCACCAAAAATTCGAAGACACGTTACATCCAACAATCTAAAATGGGCGAAGTGCTAGATGGATGACGGACTACTCCCTTTCACAGAGAGCCTCTGGCCCAGCAGTGGGAACATTATACCCGGATTTTGCTAGACTTAATATGCTGTTCTAGCTTTTGCTTGTTGCTTCGGATCGAACTACCGTGATAAAAAGTATCCTGCGTATTCATTCTGATTATAAAATATACAAGCTGTTGCCCGCGACTTCGTTCGCGTGAAAATTTTGGTATGTGTGTGTGAGACTGCCTCGTTGGTCAAGTGGTAGCACACGTAACCTAAACATGAGGTCCTGGGATCGATTCCCGGGTAGGGCAAAGTGTTAAAAAAATGTATATTTAAATTACATAAAGTTATAACACACATGATTTGGAGATTACCTTTTAAGCAAGGAGATGCTTGTGTGCCTTTTACCCAAATAATATGTTCTGTAGTTTTTACGTGAAAGACTAACAAACATCCATACATCCTGAAAAACTTTCGCATTCATAAGAGTAGTAATTTGTACTGCTGTATTGCTGACAAAGAATCTGCTCATCGCCATTATGTTTTCTAAACAGGAAGTTACAGCTTTTTACTGATACGGATACTGTTAGCCTGCATCATCCCACAGCTGGGCAAAGGTCTCTCCCCATGACTTCCAGTTGTTTCGATCCAGGGCGAATGTGGGCCACTAGTCGTTGGTTTTATCCAGCTCGTCCCGCCATCTTCTATGAGGTCGTCCGCGACGCCTTCTGGCTGTGTCAGGGCTCCAGAAAGTGGTTATTTTAGCCCACAGCTCATTGTACTACTCACCTTTATACTAACTTAATAATGTATAAAGTAAGTCTTAACGTGTACCGTAAGCCTGATAAGTTAGGTGATAATAGTATACATACACGTAGCCCTATCGTTCGCTTATTTCCTGGTACAATTATCTTCCATGAGTAGCGTGTTATAGCTAATTATAATTAACACGAGACGTAAGAGACCTCTAATGAATAGTTAGTTAGTTAAGCTAGTCTGGATGTAATTAGGATTAGGGGGACTCAAGTGACTACTAGAGCTCATGACTAACTGAATGGTTACCGAGAGTTGGCAGAAGTGTGGGTAAGATTACAAAGTTCTTTTACTTAAAAACGGGTAGAACAAGGCTGCTAATGATGATGCTCTATGATGTTGTATGTAACATAACATAACATCACGCCTGTAATCCCCGAAGGGTTAGGCAGAGGTGTACCTATAGTTTTCACACATTTTGCCAGTTTAAGTCCCATGTAACAGGGGCGAGCCTATTGCTCCCACAACTAGGCACAACCAGATTTCGTGGCTGCTTTTGAGAAACTCTTGATGGATAAACTCATTATCTCTTTGCCCGACCGGGGAATGGAACCCAGAATCTCATGCTCAGAAGTCGCGCTTGCGACCACTAGATCTACGAGTGTATATGT
This sequence comes from Lycophotia porphyrea, assembly GCA_950005105.1. Taxonomy (NCBI): domain Eukaryota; kingdom Metazoa; phylum Arthropoda; class Insecta; order Lepidoptera; family Noctuidae; genus Lycophotia; species Lycophotia porphyrea. The sequence continues at coordinate 15,087,323 of OX465392.1, read as the reverse complement.
ATTAACCATATTTATTGTGGCATCACAAATGACTCCGGTCTTTAAAATGTTATTATAGTACAGTAGGTCGCACTTCAGTGGCATTTAAGCTGGCTCTTATATAAAAAAAAAACACTTAGAACGAACAGAAAGTTACTGATGAAAACTCACACCAGGCCCACGGTAAAGTACCTGGTAAAAGTTTTATAAAAACTGTCTCAACAAGTTACAGACAAGCCACCAACTAAATAGTGATAGAAGATTAAAAACCTCGCCCAGAAGTGTTAGTTTAGTTCCAAAGAATCATGAAACCTTTTGTAACTTTACAAACATTAGCTTTCCAAGAAAAATAAGGCGCAGAAAATAAAAAAAAAATCAGAAGTTTTCAAGTAAAAAACTACAGGACATTTTATTTGTTGGCTATTTATTATAATGTTGGCTTTTTAGTTTCAACACTTAGTTTATTTGAGGTTCAAAGTTAGTTTTTCGTAACGCCTAATATTTAAAGAAACACACATGCAAAATAAAAACATGAAAATGGCCAGATAGTAGATAGTAGTTTTCATGTTTTATTTCTCATGTGTGTCGTGTGGTCGAATAATTTATTTACAGTGAAAAAATTCAATCCGTATTTATGATCGGGAAAGAGATTATCTTACTTGACTTTATGCCTTAAAATATTCTATTTGAAGATCCTTGTAGACTGATGATCTTGTTCCAATTACAAGAAACGGTCTCAAAAACCCCTTTAACCCTCAATAATCCGATCCACAAAGCGAGACAACCCTCTGACAGGGCTGTCACTTTCAATCCTCCCCCTTTCACCAAAAATAGAATAGTAAACAAAAAAATTGCCGGAAAGAGCAATGACCTCTCATCATAATGTTTTATGAATATTTTTCCACTGGCAACGAAGTAGATAGGCACCAAAAGGTTGACTCTGTAGGGGCACTACAAAAAGTACTAAGCATCATAGAACAAAAAGTACTATAGCGCAATCTATGACGGAGCGGACGAACTAATCAAGGAAATCCCACATTGCGCAATTAAAGTTATTCGCGACTTAAGATAATGTACAAGAACCCTGACACCATGAACCCATTACACCCTGTTCTTCACACCCCCATACAATACAAAGTAACTGCTGAAAACCCCAGTGCCAATGCACTCACGGCTGGCTTTTGTTGAAAGTAGAAAGCAATTTGCGATAGTCGCAATCATTTGTTCACCGAATCAAAAAATATCGTACCACCAACAAAGGGGCAGCTTCTGGTTTTGTGAACTAATTACTGACAAATAAACACGAGTATCGTGTGTTTGCGTGACGATAACTCATAATTATGACGACACGGGAAAGACAGTTTGAGATCTCCGCAATTAAAGTGCTACCAGATATTTTTCGCGATTAAATGCCATTGACAAGGGTTGATTAAATTTCGTGAAATTGCATTGATAAAACAGTGGTACACAATTTTGGCCGTGACTGTACTGTTTTTTTTTGTCGGTACGGATAGTTCGCGGTCCGAAAGTCTGACAAACAGTTTATCCCAGTACTAACAAGATTGTGGAAGTCAGATAGGCAGTCACTCCATGTGAAAATACTGGTATTCAGCTGCATGCGGCTAGACTGGAAGTCGACCTTAACATATTGGGAAAAGGTTAGGCAGATAATGATGTATGCGGCTGTCCTTCTGCACCCATCTGTTTTGTGACCTGCCTGTCTACGGTGTCGGCCTCGTCGGGTTCTGTTACAGACTTCCATGTGTTTGGCAGTTGCTACACTGCATCCCGTTTTTTGGTTAGCTTTTTCGCTGGTTAAATTCGGGTGTATGGTTGTGAGGGTGTAGAATGGTTGTCTGCACAGGAATATTTTATTACGAGTTGAAATATAGGATAGAGAATATTTGGATGAAGGGGTGTTAAGAATATTTTTATTGTTACGTTGCGCGCTGTCAAAATAACATGTACCTATTTTATTTATTGTTTTTCTTGCCTAGACTTTGTAGATCTTTGACAGTCATTACAGGTAGTCAGTGGCCTGAAAGTCTGACAAAGTCTTACCTAGGGGTATCGTATTACCTGGTACTAACTGGTTGTAGAGGTCTGATTGGCACAGTCTTTCCATGTAAAATACTGGTATTAAGCTACGTCCAGTAAGTCTGGAAGCCAACCACAACATACTTATGAAGAAGAGTGGACAGGGTGTCTAAAATCGACTATAAATCTTAATATTTAGGGATAGCTTTCTTAGTGTCTTTTAGTTTATCTCTGAGTGATAGATATTACAAACTTAAAACCTAAATTACTCTACAACATTTTTATCTAAGCCAAAGAATTCCATCCAAAGAAAGAACAGCCACATTCTTTACAAGCCAAAACAAATACTGAGGCAATTACAGGGTAGATTATTTTACTTTGAAAGTTTAAGTATCTTGAGGTTCATTAAAATGGCGCACTAGTTTCACACAGACTATTTTGTCGTTAAATAAAAACTAATAAGAATAATGTTCGTGAAAGAGTTTCAGCTCAGTCTTTGTTTTTATTAGTATCGTAGTTAGCGTTTTCATTAACTTGGTAACTATGGAGAGGAGGACACTGGCTTGATTATATTTAGACAATTTAAATGAATGGTTAATTCCTTTGCTCTTTGGTCAAGCAATAGCAAGAGAAAACAATGCACCAACTATAGTGATCATCACCATTTCAGCCCGAAATCACCATTTGCTGATATAGACCTCCCCTTTCCTCTGCCACACTAAATACATTATTGATAGTCATTGTTGGTAGTAGTGGTGTTTTATATTTTTATAAATACAGGGTGTAAACGGACTCTCCACGAAGCTGTTAACCAAGCATTATGTACATCAAATTAAGTAACTTTACGCAAATATTATTTCTGGGAAACGACTTTTTTTTGGGGTGAAAAATCACAGTTTACGATAGGACTCAATGTAACGCATTCAAAACATGGTCCTGATGGATGGATTGCATAGTTCAGGGGTCAGGGAGGTATCTTATGTAAAAAAATGACATTAAAAACATGTATTAAAAAAAAAAACTTGTAAAAAAGTTAGAACTTTGACCCCCAATATCTCCGTAACTAGAAGGTTCTCAGGTATGGTCTAGAACAAAAAAAATATCGCAATGACGGGGTGAACAAATACCTTTCGGTTTCGTTAAGAGTCTTTTTACACCCTTTATAGTGGGCAGGCTTGAGTATTGGCGGCATCGACTACGCCAAGTAATATGAACTGCGCATTATACCTGACGACATGCAAAACTAACATCGCAGAAGTAGAGTTATCCACTGGATTAGGATGCTAAACAGCAACCGTTGAGTCACAGCTCACCTAAACCAACACTTGAGTGGTCGGAGAATCCTTTCTTCCAATTAAAATTAAAGGACATATGCCCAAAAAATGCAAGATATGCCAATTTTTGCTAAAATATGCATTATTTTCAAAAAACAGCCATGTACGCCTAAAACAGCTATGGTCTCTAGTGACGAAACAAATTCATTAGTTTGAATCGAACCCCGTACCGTAAGTCGGGACCATTATCATTCTGCTACCACTGCTCATGCGGTATTGGCATATCATCAATTAACAATAAAGTGATTTCCTAATTAACCCAACGCAATTAAAATTTGTAAACAAACAAAGGGGTCGTGTATTTTCAATTATGATTACCCACTTTTCCAGTCGACTTAATTTACTTCGAAGGAAAGTTATTTGAAAGTTGTGTAAAGAGAGGTTCCCTTTTGATCTTGTCTTTAACCTCGTGTTTGTGTAAGATAATTAGTATTAAATGAAAATTCAGGCCATTTGAGATGAGTTTAAAAATATATTTTTTTTTACCCCATGAGAATGTGGTGGGTTGATTGTGGGGGGAAGTTGTCTTTGTCGGCGCTTCCGCTTTCCTAGACAGTCAATTGACATCACGTACAAACGTCAGACGACCTACTTACTCCCACCACAACGTGTTTTGCAGAGCCCTGATGTTTAATGAGTTGAGATCTCTTGGAACTGTACCCGTTCATTCATTGTGTCCTATGTTATTGTGTTAGTTGTAATCTGAAGTAATTCGTAAGTTTCCCCATCGTCTGTCCACATAATGCTCAAGCCGAACGGAATAAATCCTGACATCCCCGACATGTTTGTTCTTAGAAAAGTATTACCTAAATAATTGTGTGATCGTTGGATTGTCAAGTCATATGTCTCGAGTTAAACCAAGGCTCCTCTGATTTTTCGGATTCATGTGCGTATTGTATAATTATCACTGGCTTCGGTGAAGGAAAACGTCGTGAGGAAACCAGCATGCCTGAGAGATATTTTTTGATGGGATGTAAAGCCAAGTCAGAGGCCCATGAGTGGCATAAAAACTCTGATACCGAGCTAACCCGGTTATTTCCTGGGTTCAAACAAACAAACAAATTAAATGTTTCTCTCTGTATCACAGACTGGTGGAGAAGAGCATTAAGTCCGCCTCCGTACATTTGTGTGACCAATAAATAAATATGACTTGGGTAGGCAAAGGGCCGTAATATAATAAAAATTGTTGGGTGCCCGGTCGAATAACTTCACACTGTGTGTGAACAACATACCAATGTTGGTCCCTTCTTTTTTTCAAACTTTAACACTTTTTCTTTTTATAGGGACTGGGTGTCCCCATTTAAAACTCTCTACCCCACAAAAAAACTAATCTACCACCTCAAAACTATTAATAAACATAAACAACACAATCGCGATGTAATCCATTACCGCGCTTCCATTGTGGACGGCATACAATGCGTTCAGTGCACTGTGACACGGCGGCGCGGTGGCGGCGGCGCGTAATGTAGCGTGAATTAACGCGAAACCTCTAGAGAGGACTGTTGATGTTGTAAATGTGTGTGTTTCGTGCTGCGTGGTTTTTCGGATAGACCTCCGGTTCCCGGTGCACGTATGGTTTGATAAAGGATTGTCTAAAATCACACGTAGCTACTGCAGTTTCGTGAATCATCCATAGCAATCTCCGGTAACACTCTTTATTCAAACTCAAACTCTTTATTGCATTCATAAGTACATTTAGTTGTAACATATGTGTAAGTAAGTTCCAACATGAAACCCGGTTAGGGCACGGCAACATATATTATAGATTGGACAAAACAAGCATCCAGTGAGTAGTAGCATACTGGATTGCTTGTTTTTTAAACAAATATAATTATTATTCTTACTAATATTATAAAAGCGAAAGTAAGTTTATTTGTTACCTTTTCACGGCTAAACCACTGAACCGATCATCCTGAAATTTTACATATACGCTGTCGGATATACACACGGCGGCACATCAATTTTACATTTTTTAAATGTTTGTTGAGATGTCTATGGTTTATAGATCGAATGAGTCTTGAACTTGACCTGTGCTAATCCACTATTTGACCAGATTTGACTTGCTGGTAGGTTTATCAAGGAAACAGTTCGGAGCACTACTTAATATGTATAAAGCACTCGCTAATCGACGATCATTTGACCATGATTAACTAGTTACAATCCCCTTGAGATGGTTAATTACGATGGTTGCTAGTTGTTACAAAGCAGTGATATGGGCTGTTATATTTAGTAGCGATCATAAATTTGGACGTACAATTTAATTTATACAATACGAAGAGGATTTTGCTAATATTATTGAACACACATGTTACATCATCGCCTTTTACTAAAAACACGAAGCCTAGGTATATGAACTCCATTTTGCGTAGAAAATTCAGCCATATTCCTTTGACTTTTATGAATTTAAACCATTCTTTACGCAACCACCACAAATAGCTGGCAGCAATTTTCGTTCGCCATTTAACAACAAAACAAAGTTACATAATATAACATGTTATCGCTTTAAAATTCGCACGCAAGGGTTGAACACGACAGTGTGGAAGTTATTCAGAATAACATTGTCTGGAAGTTAGTCCAGCTGCCCGAACAACACGCTTCACACTCGAGGTAAGAAAGAAAATGGATATGACGTAAATACAGGGTGTAGACGGACTTTTCACGAAGCCAAGCATTATGTTCGGTGGGCTGCATCAATTGAGTACCCCAGTTGGGAACGTAGGTGCTTTCAAGAGGGGTACCCACATCGTGACGCTGACCATCAAACTAAGTAACTTTACGCAAAAATTATTGCTGGGAAATTACTTTTTTTGGGGTGAAAAATCACGTTTTACGATGGACTCATTGCAACGCATTCATAACATTGTGCTGATGGATTGAATAGTGCGGGGGTCGTGAAGGTGTCTAAGTAAAAAAAAAAAAAATATACATTAAAAACATGTATAAAAAAAAAACTTGCGTAAAAGTTGAATCTTTGACCCCCAATATCTCCGTAACTCGAAGGTTTCCAGGAATGGTCTAGAACAAAAAAATGATCGCAATGATGGGGAGAACAAGTGCCTTTCGGCTTCGTTAAGAGTCTTTTTACGGCTTTTCTTGCAAGTTCCGTTGCTGTACGGGCCATTAGGACATGTAAAAGATGCAATAATCTTACCTAACCTCAATTAACACATAGAATATTTTATCCCGTTATTATGATCCTTTAAGACAATTATCGAATGCCACGCGCGCGCCGCAGGCTTAAGCTAGTTTATAATTTAACAATGATCCCAAACGTATCTTCGACTACTGAAGATGTTGAGTAATGAACCCCCTTTTTTATCGGATGAGAAATCATCAAATGACTCCTCCCGCTCTGGGCGGAGCGGAAGGGAGTGTCAGACTTGTACTGACTAAAACCCATCCATGTTCCTTCCTTGCCCTTTGTGTTCCAGGGCTGCGGTATCTCTTTCGAACAGTCCCGCAGCTGAGTAATGAACCCCTCGGATGCTATTAAAGAGTCAAAGCCTTCCGAGGATGCACTGAAAAGGGTAAACATGTGTGGATAGAGTTGCATTATAATTATCACACTTTCTGCATGATCATATTTCGCGGCGGGGCATTGTTGCATTTTGTATGCAAGCTTGAATTTAATGTTTAGAGGAGAATTTAATCTAATAATGTTTAAATTATAAAATTTTATTTACATAATAAAAAAAAAATATATATATATAATAAAAAAAAATATAAATAATATAAATTGGGCGTAGCATCATTATCGTTCTCCTGCCCTTCATTATTTTTAAAAATTTATTTATGGTCGGCGCAGCATGTCTTCTTCTTCCATACTCTTCGTCATCAATAAGAGAGAGAAGAGAAGAGCAATTGGGCATAGCATATTGGTAGCATATCAAATGGGATGCATAAAAATGTAGATTTGTACCTACCCGTGTGTAAGGATACCAAATAAAAGAGCAACTGATCTCTTTTTAACCCCCGACGCAAAAACGATGAGGTGTTATAAGTTTGACGTGTCTGTGTGTGTTTGTCTGTCTGTGGCATCGTAGCTCCCGAACAGATGAACAGATTTTGTTTTTTTTTTTAAATTGATACTTCTAATGCGACTTCCAACAAGGTTGCGTTAAACGTTTAACGCTACCATGGAGGAGGTATGAAAGCACTGTTGCGCTAAACGTTCAACGCTCCTGGGGAGGCGGAATAGAAAGAGACAGAGCGAGAGTGAATGCGTGGTACTCGAACGCACGCGCGTAGTATAATTATCTGTTTTCATTTCCACATTACGAAGTTTCACTTCTTCCGCGCGGAGGGACTCCACGCACAATTTTTTTTTTGTAATCACTCGCTCAACAATTTTTCTCTTAGCTATTGCCCATACTCTATAGAACCAGTATGCCCCGTTTGAGCATAGAAATGCCATACTTCTACTCCACCTCCATAATTTCTTTCCTCCACACATTTCATGCAATATTCATGAATGATGCGTCCAGGTGTACCATTACTTCCTGTGGTTTTGAATGTTTTGTACTGATGTTGTGGCATATGTTCTGGATGCTTGCTTCAGTAGATTAATCGACAGGCGTTGTGGTGAATAGATGGTTTGCTTTGTGGATTGGCCTGCAAGCGAGGTAAGATTTAAACATTTGTACTGTTCTACTGTTATAAACTAATGTTCTGTTGCGCAGTGACATAGTGCACAAGTAAAGTGTTACTAACATAATTTGTATTATATTATATGTATGTTAGTCTGTAAGGTATATATCTATGGGCTTAAGTAGCCTGAAAATAAATGTATGTTGTTGTTGTTATATTCTTTGACCTCATATTTTTCCACATGCTAGTAGATGAAATCAGGTGGGTTTTCTGGTCGCTTATCATAATAGAACCATACTTACTTTATTTCGAAACGCCTAGTTGACGCTTCCCGTGACCCAAGGGCTGGCTTTTACTTTGGCCAGAGGCTAAGTGTTGCCATACAACGTGGCCACGCCGCCAGTCTCTTGGGCACATTACCATCTGACAACGTTGAGGAGGAGTTTTTCGATGTCCTTTTATACTTTGTTGTTAGTTTATTTATTTTAGTTTAATAGTTTTTAATTATCAATGTATATACCTAAAATGAATTATAAGTACTTTACTCCATATATTATATACATTCTTACCTTTGTATAGGATGTTCAAGGATCTATTTGGGCATGGTCCAAATCTAAACTGTTCCCGCTATTTTTAAACGACTTCTAATAAAGTGGAGGTTATGTATTCAATCGGTTTCTCTGATTACTATTACTAGTCCGATTTATGTGATCCTTTTTCATTTGGTAGAGAAAACCGACGCGGTGATATAATACAAGTTGTAAACAGACTCTTCACGAAGCCGTCATCCAAGCATTATGTACATCTAACTAAGTAAATTTATGCAAAAATTAGTGCTGGGTAACAACTTTTTTTTTGGGCTGAAAAATCACGTTTTACAGTAGTACTCAATGTCACGCACTCAAATGGATGGATGAGTGAATTGAATAGTAATCTGATGAATGAATTGAATAGTAAGGGGGTCTGGAAGTGTTTAAAGTAAAACTCATCATTAAAAACATGTATTTAACAATAACATGTGAAAAAGTTGGAACTTTGACTCCCAATATCTCCGTAACTAGAAGGTTTCCAAGTATGGTCTAGAACAAAAAAGTGATCGCAATGACGGGCAAACAAGTGCCTTTCGGCTTCGTTAAGGGTTTGTTTACACCCTTTATAAATTTTATTAAATTTGCATGTCACAGATCAAGAGTTAGTAAGTAGTTTATAGGTAGGAAGTTAACTCATAAACTACTTAACTCTTACGAATTTTATCTTTCTCGTCAATGTCGATGATGTCTTAATAATTATCTTCTAGTTAAAATGGAATATGAACACTTGCCAAGAATATCTGTTGAATTCTACAAATAAAAATGGTAAAACAAAAAACATTTTTGCAAAAAAAAAAGACTTCAAAACAAAAACTTTTTTGCAACAAAGTTTTTTATGTCTTTTTAAATACAATTTCATAAAAAAATAATGTTCACCAAAAAGCGCTTGACTGAGGCTTTCTGTCTCTGAGATGGCTGTCGTTTCATTTGAAGTAGCGAAATAAATTCTAAGAATGAACCTTGTGATCTAACAAACAGACTCGTCAAGAAAGCATTTCTTTGTCTCGTCTAGATGTTTCTCAAAAATTAAAATGATCCTTTTATGATTCGGGTTTTTTTACTTTGCAATGAGTGACTGAGTGTTTGGTGTTGGTACAATTATCTGGTGATGGAATCATCATCATCATGGTTCTTCAGAAAGGTCAGGTGCGTAGTACTCGCTACCGGCGTGCGTGTATGACCAGATGTATGAACGTGGACGAGGCAAAAGGTGTATTTAAGGATCGTAGCAGGTGGCGTTCTGAGGTTTCTGCCTACCGCCATGGGAAAAGGGCGTGAGTTTATGTATGTATGTGTGGAATCATCATCAGATAACTGTAATTGTTCTCCATTCTTCAAGTCTTGTCTTTGATTCTCTTCTGTTTACCATCACGCTATTATTTGTTTCTTTTTCAATATTATGTCCTTAATATTTCCTTACATCTGGTGTCCTCTATCCAAATCATAGATGATAATCTGAAAAACAATTAAATATGGCAGACATGTTAATGGGCCAAATGGTAATATCACTTCGACAAACATTTACAGTATTTTTCTTTAATACGTGCTTTCGGTAAAAATCGACTTCGTCTAAAACCCATTTAATGTTAATATTCTACGAAATCCTGTTTTGTAGTCACAAACGTGTTCATGTCAAAACATTGAATTTTGGTCCTTTGACTTGTTTTGTTTGTCAAATTATTATACCCAAGGCGTTTTTAGGGATGGGCAGCTGCGCTCAAAAACCGACATGGAGAAATATTCATATGTTTTGTTTTTATTGTACCTATTTATTTTAAAAGTTTCTTTTTAATAGGTTACCAACAAGTATTCAAAAGATATAGTCCTCCTGACCGCTGTCCATTCAGTAATCTAAGTCGAGATTAACCATAGGCGCGGGAGATAATAAAGGGTGCAAAAAGACTGTTAACGAAGCCGAAAGGTACTTGTTCTCCCTGTCATTGCGATTATGTTTTTGTCCTAGATCATACTGGAACCTTCTAGTTACGGAGATATTGGGGGTCAAAGTTCCAACTTTATCACAAGTTTTTTTAAATACCCGTATTTTTATTTCTTAAGACACTTTCATAACCCCCGTACTATTCAATCCATCCATCAGTAAAAAAATTTGAATGCGGTACATTGAGTCCTACTGTAAAACGTGATTTTTACCCCAAAAAGAAAGTCGTTTTCCATCAATAATTCTTGCGTAAAGTTACTTAGTTTGATGTACAGAATGCTTGGTTGACGTTTTCAAAAAATTAAAACATCATGTAACTAACGCTTAGAGATAAACGCACCTCTTGGTAGTTATATGTTTTTTTTTTTTCATAGTCAACTTGACTCTTTGGACATCTGTCTCTAGACAAACTGTAATACTAATAACGAAATCATAAGCATGTTCATAAATCACGAAAATACCAACATTTTACACACTCACCGGCTCTCATGCATGTACAATGAAAACAAAAGTACTTACATTTCTTTTCAGAAGATCCTGTCATATCACACAAACATGTAATATTTCTTCTAAAAATAAAATAATCTGCAGCCGTAGGTGCTCCACGTGCTGCAAAGCTGACTACAGAAACAAGTGACTTTATAAAATGTATTTCTTGTTCACTCAGACGTTTTTAAATCTGCATAAACTGGAATGTGTTCTGTGATGTCAGAATAAAACGAGGTTTGTAAATGCTTACGTTTTCTGGTTGATGTTGATGGACACGGTATTTAAATGCAATGAACGGTGGGAACCAAAAGGTGGTGTTCACCGAGTCATCATTTTATAACAAAACCTATGGTACACGTAGATTTCGATTGTTACGTTTAAGTTCCAAGTAAAAGGGGCGAAACTATTGCCATCAATCGGGCACAAATCCTGACTAACTAAAATAAAACGAAAAACACTCATTATTCATTTGTTTCAGATCAACCACAAATGTAGTTACCTACATCAAGCTCACAGCCTTCAGAAACAACAGCTGGAAACAACGTTTGCTACGAACTGTAACAAACAAACATCGACTAAAACAGCATTAGTCAGTCGGCTAAATTACTCGATCAGTAATCGAGCATCGTCGTCGCATCACTATGGGAGTTTTAAACGAGTTTAGCACAAAGTTGGCCACTCAAAGAGGAAATTAACGGGAATACGCCGATCGTAAATTGGCATTTCGCGAGATATATTTTGCTGTTTCAGGATTAGGTACAAAGATTGATTCGCGTGAATCGGGTTAATGTTCACTCGGTTATGAATGCTCGAGCTCGGGCCGGGTTTGCGTTAAACAAGGTTATAGGGATGTTTTCGTATACGATTTTTTTTATTGCTTCGTATCAAGCAGGTACTTCCTTTATTGTATTAGGCTTATTTGGATTTTACAAGGGATTTTAGACTCTGAGTATAATTTTAAAAAGGTTGGAGGCGGAAAATGGAAGACACGGAGAAGTGTCAGCCGTCTGACATAATTCTTTTTGTATTTAGATTACCTAAGTTGATGTATCAATATTTTTAAACAGGCATTTTAAAAAAACATCTTGTTGATTTATAATCCGATCCAAATGAGAAATCATTGTTTGTTTATTTAAAAACACCCTTTACACCTAGCAAATGACCAGCACCTCTTTCCCTAATCACTATCCCATTCAAATCCTCATTCACAATCTCCCAAAATCTTACAAAGCACGGACGAATCCGGCTCGAAGGACCATCTAATCAGTATGTGCGGGCTACCGCATGAGTTATGGCAACGCCTCGGGCTTGCATCTGCACACATCATAAATTTGCTTCACTCGATGCTCGTTCGATTTTCGAATACCGATGAGTCGCATACGGGTAGGCGGATGTTCGATGCGGGTTTAGGATATTCGAGTTTTATACGTGGAATGGTCAAGAGCGTGTGTTTAGGGTGTATTGTACTTGTTTTTGATTGAGAAGAATATTTTGACTTTCAGTAACTGCGCCAATCAAATATTCTGAGTAACGTGACTTACACGTTACTCATCGTCTTTGGGTACTAGGTAAGGGTAGGGCTTGCAATATACTACTAAGTTAAATTTTGGCCGAATTCGAATTCCGAAGCCGTAGGCGGAGATTTAATGGCTAAAAGTGAAGATTATAATGTTTTTTTTAAGTTTATAGATCAAGAAATTACGTTGCACCTTGTCAAAAATAATCATCATCATCATCATTTCAGCCGAAAGACGTCCACTGCTGGACATAGGCCACTGCTGGCATAGGCATAAGAGTTTTGTCAAAAATAATAACACTTCGAAATACGTGACCCCGCGTCGCTAGTTCGTTTTATTTTGACGGTTATTAGAAACCTTCGGCAACCGCCAAAATTTCGGTTAATTTTGGTCGAAAAAAGTAGGTTTTTTGACTGAAGGTAGCTGAAACTGAAGTTTAAGCTTAGGTTGGACACTTCTAATAAGGTACTTTTTTAATAGACAAGTGTAGTTTAGAAATTGTTATATTGCTTCACCCAGATGTGAAGATCTGATGTTAAGTTTTGGTTTATCTCAAGAAACAGCACAAACTCAATCAATTTGACATATATTTTTTGTACCAGTTTAATGCGATCAACAAAAAAAAACTGCTATTTTATTAAAAAAAATAATGGTTTGACAAACAACCTTTTTGCATCAGCCATAATTCTCTTCTATAGGTTTCCGGGCGGTTTATTTGTGAGTCTCCAAAAACAACGCATTGCAATAAAGAGTTTTGTTTATTCTACATAAGATTTATGGCAGGAAAATCCATTAGTTTAGTGTTATTCTGCATCGCATCGAAATGCGGAGTGTTTTAATGTTTTAATGTTTGAGTACAACAAAATAATTAATGAAATAGGTTCCTCTCACTGGAATTGGACACTGTTCCCGATACCGGTGGGCTATTACCATTTTTTTTACTTTTCAATATTTTTATGAATTGCTTTAATTTTTCTTGAAGAATAGATTAGATTTTTTTGTTAATAAAAACTATTATTATTGTTTTGTACGTAAAGTCTGTAATATCAGTTTAATCACCTTTATTCATTTTTTTACATATTTGTTACATTTTTAAATATTTCAATACAAAACAACGTAAAAAAACATTTAAAAACATAAAAAATAGTAGCCCACCAGTATTGGGAACAGGGTCCGAGCTACCGGTGGTCAGGGCTGTTGAGAGAGGAACCTCCTGACAATACGTGCCGTGTCCAGAAGTACTGCTTTCTGAATCAAGCCTTTGATCCAGCTGTCAAGCGAGAGCCTCCTAAGATGTTGGTCGAGGCTCTTGGCTATTAAGCCATTGGCCGACACGATTATCGGCACAATGACTGCTGTACTCACGTCCCACATGTCGACAACCTCGCGAGCCAGATCTAAATACTTGAACTGTTTATCTTTCTCTGCTTTCACGAGGTTCTCGTCATGAGGGACTGTTATAAATCGATCTATCACTACAATGTCAGGCTTATTAGCAACAATAGTCCTCAGTTTAAATACTTTTACAAAGTTTAATATTCAAACTTTAATTTGGTAAACAAACATCATTAATGTTGTACCAAGCATTTGGTTTACATTGAAATAAATTACTAGACACAAATTCATGATAAATGGTTAGAATATTATTGAAAACAAAACTCTAAGCTTCTAGTTTTAATCAATTACCAGCAAATTACATCCAAATCGCAGACAGTCAAAACCTATTTATCAAACGAAATTTATTCTCTAAATAGTAAAAGCCATTATACGTTAACTGAACGATAAAAAGTTTCTATTTCGACTTATAAAGGCGAAACGGGTCGCGTTGCATTCATCTTTTCACTTCTGTATCTACAGAATAAGCCCGCGCTTTCAGAATAGGGCCCCAAGCGAAAATACGCTTGCTTTGCCGAGAAGTGCCTTTCCACTTGCCGAAGATCTTATAGATTTGGAAAGATTCAATAGGCCTCACTGGTCTTTGAGAGAAGTACTTACGTCGTTCTTGTCTGTAGAGTACCAAAGCATTTCGTTGAATTCCCGCTGAATTCGGATTATTTTTAGACTAACATAAAACTGGATGAAATAAAATTGGTACTGGCAATCGATTCGCTGGTTCTCAATGCCTTTATAGGTGAAAGATTAGCTATGTCTGATTAAGGTTTTTTTTAGAAAGGTAAAACAATATGGCGCATTGTATTTTTGGGATTTAAATCATTAAACCTAATTTCTTCTTTGTAATAAGCGAATCTTTTTAGTTCACTAAGACTATGCTATTTTCATTAACGTATAACATAATTCGCCTTCAAGCAATTTAACATTTTATTAAAGCATTATTTTAAGATTTTAAATAATATAAATAATGCTCCCCATACTTTAATGTCAAATATTAAAGTTAAAATAAAGAAGAATATTTTGACTGGGAAAATAAACAGACATTTTTACAACTTATAAACTTTCAGACCGTCTTGTGGTAGGTACTTAAAGTACAGTAGGCCGAAAGGCAGTGATAACAAAACTAGTAGAAACTGATCTGCTATTTTAGCGAAAATGAAACCACCCAGCGTCCAGTCAACTGTACAGTCACACTTGACAACGTTTAAAAGTATTTTTCTTCTAATGTTCTGATTAAAATTTCATGTGAACATAGTATTTTTATGAAAAAGATTCTATTTACAAGTAACAATATTTCTTGCAGAAATTGCTTTTAAATTTAGAAAACTGTATACATATTGGTGCTCGTGACTGTTAATTAAAAAATATATTTAGTGTTGACTTTTCATTTCACCTAATTTACTAACTCAGTAGTTAAGAGTACTTAAACAAGTTTAGTTTGCAATTTCAAGTAAATATTTAGTAAAGAAAAAATAAAAAGAAATTGCTTACTAATTTTGCCTAATGTTGCTTGTTAAAAGTAAAAATTAGATAATTTTGAGTTTAAATTAAAAAGTTTGAGCTTTGAACTTTTTGATTAGTTGGTGTAGGCAGAAATTCCAAGCAAAATAATAAAACAAGTCAAATACTGTGAAATTAAATAAAGAAATCAAATAAAAAAAAAAATTAGGAATGGGATTACAGATGTTGGTAGCTAGAAAGTGTCATAATTATGCATGCACTAAAAAGATAAACTAAACTATAAACTAAGTCAACGTCAGACCTAGTTTCAAACCAAAATAATACTTCGGTTAAGTACTCAGAAACAACCGAGGGAAACTTGAGAAATTAGAAAAATGTGTTTCACTTTTAAGTTATTTTGTAATTTGTCATGTTATTAGATCTATAATAAGTAATAACGATATTATATTTATTTATATGTTGGTTTTTATTTGCCATCAAGGCTACGTCGAAATTTTGCATCAAAAAGGCGCTTCCTTCCGATCGTGAAAGGAGCCGATTATTTTGAACATACAGACATGAAGTGTGAACAACTTGGTTTATGCGGTAGAGAAGAAATCTATCTACAATTATGAACGAAATTAACACCATCAACAATACCACAATACCTGTTTTACTAGAACTAAGTTCTTTACTGCTATACTCGCATGCAAAGCAGTGGTAGCCAAGTGATAACTGCCCCAACTCGAAAGGTTCCCAAGAGTAGGAACCACGGCAGTCGCTTCAGTTTTTGAAAATTTTAGCACCACTCAAATGGTGAAGGAAATCATCGTAAGGGAACTGACATGTCCTTCTGTTGAAAATATGTGTCATCGGTGGATGAGCCGCACCTCGGTTGATTATTGTAACCCAGCAGTGAGAACGTTATAGGCATATAATGCTAAAATGAGCGAAATACTGAACGACCAAATGTAAAATAAAAACCTTTTTTTTTTTTTTCCTTGTTAGTAAGAACAAAATTCTTAACAATTAATTACGATCTAGCCTACATAAAAGACTAATAAGCAATTTTACTCTAACTTAATATGCTACATGATAGATTATGTTACAACTAAGAATAGTGTCCATTTGCACTTTTACAGAAGTCCGTAGCACTTTCTTAGAGTCTGATATAATTTATAAAAACACTATGTTCAAGTGTTATATGTATAGCACAACATTGTCACTATTATTCATTCACTTTTTTTTTGCACTACACTAATTCAAACGGTTTAGTTCTTTTTAGCCTACGCACTAAATCTGTGTTGTCTAGGAGCTGTATAACCTCAACATTCAATCGTCATTTTGACACCAAATTGGAATTATATAATCTGACTAGATAATCATTGTTGTAGCACTCGCAGATATCTAAACGTAGTAGATACCAACGAGTGCTATAACTACAGTTATTTTACATTTTGTCCTTAGTATTTAATTTGTTA
Organism: Lycophotia porphyrea; assembly: GCA_950005105.1. Lineage (NCBI taxonomy): Eukaryota > Metazoa > Arthropoda > Insecta > Lepidoptera > Noctuidae > Lycophotia > Lycophotia porphyrea. The sequence continues at coordinate 15,070,538 of OX465392.1, read as the reverse complement.
ATATCTACTGACTTTGTTATTTTTTTTTTCAATTTTTTTTACTAAATGTGTTTCGATTTTTTTTTTTTTTTTTTTTTAATTTTTAAAAGTACAACTTTGTTAGCATGTTGTGGTCTCCTGTAAGTGACGGAGTACACCTATGTGATACTTTTGTCGCTAAATATTTATTTCTTGTGTTTGTGTACATCCTGTGTTGGAGATCCTAAATAAATAAATATGTTAAGAATAGCCTTGACTTGATTTTCCTTAACTATTTTCAACGACTCCAAAAATATTTTAGGATAAACCCATTTTAAATCACGAACAAAACCCCATTTTTTCTGTTACCCTACCTAATAAACCAGCCCGAGTACATTACTTCCCGTCGCATACACCCGTACGTCTCCTATGCAAAGGCTTAAATTCGACTCTTTATGACACATCGGTGCCATAAGAATGTTATATAAAATTCTTGTATGACGAAATTGCCTTGGAGTCCACGTAAATTTTTTACAACACCTTTTTGATACCTCGCGAGTAGGCACTTAATAAAAATTCAACGATGTTAGAACAATCGCTGTCGTTATTTTGATGACACCAGCGCGTTTAGAGACCCTAAAGCCTAGCACGAAAGCGCGACATAAAATAAACACTTAAAATTCGGACAATTTTAAATCAAAAATATACTAAACGCTGTTGTCAGCATACTTTAACCGCAATCAAAACTGTCATAGAACTGGCTCTGTTGGCTCCTGAACGCCGTGCATCGTTGTGACGTCGTCATAATGATCACGTTCAGTTTAAGGTATCAGGGTAGAACGTGGAATTCAAATTGAATTACGTTTTTTGCAATTTGCAGGTCGTCAGTGGCTGTAAGTTGATGAAAATATTATCGACTTATTTTGATTTTTTTATGGTATTTTCAGAATTATAATCATTAAAATTATCAATATATCCTCTATTGATCCTGCCAGGGCTGCGGGAGTGTTTGTAAGAGATACCGCGGCCCTGGACCAAAAAGGGGAAGGAAGGAACATGGATGGGTTTTAGTCAGTACAAGTCTGACACTCCCTTCCGCTCCGCCCAGAGCGGGAGAGATCATTTGATTATGTCCCATCCTAAAAAAAAAAGGTGTGTACTCGTATTGATGATTTTAATTATTAGAATTGTTACTTGCGTGAATCATATTTTTATCAAAATACCAGCTAAAAATTGAAAAAAATATAGTAAAAATTTCAATTTCTCGGGCTACCCTGGCGCTTTCACCAATTTTTGAAATCCGCGCATCCGTATGTGTTTTGTGAAACGAATGTTTCCAATTTCAAAATCGTTTAAATTCACGTAATATTTATGTCGCTCGTTCGCATTAGACCCACCGTTCTAAATATTACAACGTTTCAGTAAACTAAGCTTTGTGTAATAAGACCCAACTTGCGAGTAATGCCTTGCTTTAATTTTCGTGGTTGATGGTTCAGAGCAGCGACGGAATAGGATGCATACTATTGCATGCTGCTGGGAAATAACATTTGCGTACATGTAACAGTTTTATATTTGTGGTTAATGTGGGTGTAATGGGAGTATCATTTCTCGCTATGGAATTGGATATCCAAAACAATTTGTCATTTCATAGTTGAAGTATTGCACAAGTAGATAGTAGAAGTACTATTGACCTCTGCCTTGAAAAAACATTTTAATCACGAATCCCATTATCTTATACATGGTGGCAGGAACGGGAACTTTCCTACACGGTCAAAATGTATGGAACAGCTCTTTTTTAAATTAAGTACCGATGAAAAATGTCTATTTCGGAATGATTTACTGAATACGTGATCGTTTGAGCGTCAATGTCTGTCTCCCTTCCACCTTATATGTTATGCAAAAACATTTTTAGTTTTAATTCTGCATAAAAGTAGATCCAGGCTTGAGTGCAAAACCAGCACCACCGTTCTTCTTCGTCGTTTCGATGATTTCCCTTTTTTCCTTAGTTTCCTTTTTTTATTAAATTCGTTTTGACCAGTACTCTGCCACCTACCACCGTTAAAACATGCATATGCATAAAGTGTGATATTAACAATGCAACAAGTAACCCATATCTATGCTCGAGCCCCTCCACGAGGCCTCCTCAGGAGATGTTGATTTCGCGCCCCACTGGCCGACGAGCTAGCAACTGTAAATCAACATAAGATTTAATACAGGAATAATAACTGGCATTAACGATTAGAAGGCAGGAATAATTATCTTTCTGTACAAGGTGTAAACAGAACCATCACGAAGCCGTCAACCAAGCATTATGTACATCAAATTATGTAACTGTGTAAAAATGGTTGCTGAGAAACGAGTTTTTTTTTGGGGTGAAAAATCACGTACGGTTACGATAAGACTCAATGCACTGTAAAACACTGTTCTGATGAATACATTAAATAGTACGGGGGTCATAGAGGTGTTTAAAGTAAAATGATAACATTAAAAATAAGTTTTTTTTGATTGTGAAAAAAATGGATCCCCGGTATGGTCCAAAACCAAACAGGTCGCAATAATGGATTATTCTCACTAGTTCCATCAGCATGGGGAGAACAAGTGCTTTTATGCTTCGTTAAGTGTCTTTTTATACCCATTAGGTACAGTTCGTTTGAAACTAAAGCAAATAAAGGCTTAACGAAACTCATAACATAAAAGATATTAAAAAATTATCATGAAACTTACGCACAGATGATAAGACCTTGGTAGAAACTTTAAGAACTTTCCTCATCTAAAATTTCGTAGCCCGGTGCGAACCGAAATTAATTACTCTAGTTTACTGTTTATTTTGGATTAAAGCACATTTTAACACGAGGTAATTAAGGCCTTCTACACTTTATTGAAAATGTCTAATGGCTAGTGTTTAATTAAGTGCTCAAAGACAGGCGGTAGGTGTTGCTTGAAGTTTTTGTGAGTGGGGTGATTTATTGTCACTTTATATGAATTTTGGTTGAACTAAGTTTATGTTACAAACTTGAGGTTATTTTATGTAAAAAGTTAAAGTGTAACTGGCGAAATAAGACTTGTAGGTTCTCTATTGTTATTATTTTCTAAATATTTGTTTTATTCAATAATAGATTTCAGTGAAAGGCATAACATAATATCACGCCTGTAGTCCCCGAAGGGTAAAGCAGAGGTGCACCTAACTGGCGAAATGTGTTTACGTTCCATGCAATATTGCCATCAACCGGGCAGACACCCGTGGCTGCTACTCAGAAATTCCTGATGGAAAACCCATTAATACTTTGCCCGACCTAGGAATCGAACCCAGAGCCTCATTCTCAGCAGTTGCGCTTACGACCACTACACCAAGGAGGCATTCAAATTATAGATTACAGTGAATTATTGAGTAATCCCTTCTACAAAAAGCCTCCGTCGATGAGCAACTTAGTTAAGTTGAAAATATATTGTTACGTTATTGTTATTATAATCAACACGGTTTTTTCAATTAGCACAGTCTGTAAAATAAACAATTTTTATATAAAACTTCATTCAAAATTCAGATCACAAAACTAAAAACCAAATGCCGCAGGCCAAACTCTTCGTTAATTTAAGATGTAAATTAAACGAGTAAAGATTATTTTTGAACTACAAAATAGAGTATTTTTAAGTATAAAATAACAAAGACATCGACAAAGGAAACTTATTCTAACTTATATTAATAAAAGATAATTGACTTTTAGAAAAATTCAATTATTCTATATCAGTTCGGTTTCAAAAGTTTCAGTGTTCAATGCCTATGCGTTCTCTTTTTAAAACTTTTCTGATATGATAAGAATTAATTCAGGCATGTAATTAGTTTTATCAAACATCAAAAGGACTATTGGAATTCGTTTTAAGTTCCTTAATAAGCTTAATATCGAGTTCATTGTCTTAAATGTTTTAAGGAGGAGTTTTCGAGTTTAATTTCTGAGTCAAAGTCAATATTAATTACCTAATTATCAAATTATGTCACTAGCTCTGTGGCTTAGTCTATGTTTGTGTTACAGTCACATAATTTTCTTTAAACTAAGCCATATCATTTATTTACCCATCAAAGCATATCAAACAGTACTATTTAAGGTACTGGCAACTATTTCTGTAAATCAAAAATAAGAAAACATTGCAATGAGTATCACCAGTTCATGTTACATAGTGGTGTGATACAGGTTGGTGCGATGAAATAATTAAGACGAAGTCAAAGTCCTGTCTTTATTCGAACCTACGAACACTGACACGTACGTTACGTGCTCTATTACCTTGTGCATCGGTATGAAAAAAATATCATTAAAATAAACTCCTTGTCGCAAATATGGAAACTTGGAGACAGCTAGACGGGGTTGCGGTACACCGCGGAGATGTGAAGACGCGGGACGTATTGGATGACTGATTAAACGGTAAGAAGAGGCACAACATCGAGAAAAGTGGAAGGAAGGGCAAGGCCTTTGCTCTGAAGTGGGACAGATCAGGCTAGTAATAAAAACTGGCCAAGTGCGAGTCGGACTCGCGCACGAAGGGTTCCGTACCATTATCTATACAACATTAGACAAAAATGGCAAAAAAAACACGTTTGCTATTTTTGCCCAAACAACAAACGTGTTTTTTTTTGCCGTTCAATATTTGTTTTATCTCAAATTAATTATTTATTTTTAATGTGAATATACAACTAAATATTCTGTGAATATTTCAAGTGTCTATCTGTCACCGTTATTAATTTGGAGTAAAATAACGGCAAAGAATCACGTTTGTTGTATGGGAGCCCCCCTTAAATATTTATTTTATTCTTTTTTGTTATAGCGGCAACAGATATACATCATATGTGAAAATTTCAACTGTCTACCTATCACGGTTCATGAGATACAGCCTGGTGACAGATGGACACACAGACAGACGGTAATAAGATCCCGTTTTACCCTTTGGGTACGGAACCCTAAAACAAAGTACCCATCATACTAACACGTTTTCGTAACTCTTTACCTTATAAACAAAAGCCTCAAGGTATTCTCACTATAGGCATCTTCGTAATTGATGCCCCCAAGGGAGAGATGTTATGAACTTTGGGGGGACAACGCATCGCTCTAAAAATTAATGTGTATCTGATGTATATTATTCTTGAAGGTTTTATAATATCCTACGCTGTTCCCCCTTGTTATTAAAATTTCAAAGGAATTCTTATAAAGAATAGTTGTATTTTAATTTGGATGCCCTTTGTGATATTAAATTATTTTTTTCTTGAGGAGTCTTTTATAGATTTTAAGTTTTTGATTGAATTCGATTGTTTGAATGAAATTAAGATTTTGATGGTACAAAACTTGTGTATTTAGTAGTTTTATTGGTTGGTCTTTTGAAACTCAGTGTCTTAAAGTAATTAAGTACTGGCTTCCATCAAGTGGTTCTATGGTCTCTGATTTAATTTTTGACATTATTTTGTTATTATTTAAGGTTATCGGTAAATTGATGTCAAAAGAAAGTAAAAGTGGGCGAAGCAAAATCAATGTAAAAAGACTCTTAACGAAGCCGAAAGGCACTTGTTCTTTCCCCGTCATTGCGATCATTTTTTTGTTCTAGATCATACCTGGGAACCTTCTAGTTACGAAGATATTGGGGGTCAATGTTCCAACCTTTTTACAAGTTTTTTTCTAAATACATGTTTTTAATGTATTTTTTTTACTTGAGACACCTTCACGACCCCCGTACTATTCAATCCATCTATCAGCACAATGTTTTGAATGCGTTACATTGAGCCCTACCGTGAAACGTGATTTTTAACCAAAAAAAAAAATCGTTTCCCTGCAATAATTTTTGCATAAAGTTACTTAGTTTGATGTACATAGTGCTTGGTTAACAGCTGTCGTGAAGAGTCTGTTTATACCCCGTATAAGGATCGTTGCAGATGACGCAATTTAGTTTTTGCCTATATGTAAATACATAAACTCACGCACTGGAGTAAGCAAAAGAAGGAAGCAAAGGAGTGAGTTTATCTGCTTTATTGTGTGATTAGTGCGTTACCTGAAGTCAGAGTTTGGAGTTATGGCACCCATGGGCTTCTGACTTGGCTTTACGTGCCGTAATGAAATATCTCTTAGGCATGCCGGTTTGGGCTGCAGAACTGTTCGAAAGAGATACCGCAGCCCTGGAATACAAAGGGCTAAGAAGGAACATGAATGGGTTTTAGTCAGTAAGAGTCTGACACTCCCTTCCCACTCCCTTCCACTTTGCCCAGAGTGGGAGAAATTCCCATCCGAAAAAAAATAAAAAAAGGCATGCTGGTTTCCTCACGATGTTTTGCTAGTGAGTTAATGTATGTAGTATTTTAAGAATCCATAAAAACGTATTGATACTTGTTAAACTTGGTTCAAAATCTCAAAACGACCAAATGAATGAAAGTTAATCGGAATTTCTTATTACGCTATCAAATAGGCTATTTCTTCTTTAATCCTTTTACGGTACATAGAACAGGATTCAATGTCTTAGAACTCCCCATTCAAGTTTAAAATAACACTTAGTGAAACAGGCATAACCACTAAATGGAATTATACAAGGTAGACAGTTGCTATACAAGGTGTTCAACCGAGCTTTATTTTGATTTAAAGTGTGTCACCCCTGTGCCTTCCCGTCTTAGCGAGTAGGGTCGTCACAGAAAAGTTTAAATTTTTAACGCGCGGTGTAAATATAGGGCGGAAACAGATTCTTCACGAAGCCGTCAACCAAGCATTCTGTACATCAAACTAAGTAAGTCTACGTAAAAATTATTTATGGGAATCGACTTTTTTTTTACATCACGTTTTACGGTAGGACTCAATGTAACACACTCAAAACCTTGTGCTGATGGATGCGTTGAATAGTACAGGGGTTGTGGAGGTATTTAAAGTAAAGTTATAATATTAATAACTTGTGAGAAACGTGGAACTTTTCCCAGGTATAATCAAGCACACAAAAATAATCGCAAGGATGGGGAGAACCAGTGCCTTTCGGCTTCGTTACGGATACTTTTACACACTCAAAACAACGTTATAATGACCGCAAATGGAATATTTTAATGGTGATGCTAGGTAAAAAATGCATACTTACATTGTTTTTTTTTAGGAACATGCAAATTGCTCATAAAGAATTTATTTCAATTGGTTTCTAGCTGCCTGTTTTTAGGATTTCGCGAATTTTCCTTCCAAAATCATGGGCATGAATCTATGGAGGTTGATCCAAATGTTCTCCAATAACTAGACTTACGTCACTGAGTATACTTCACTGAATAAGGTGATGTCTTACTAGTCTTACTTAAGATTTACTCTTATTAGGATACACCCATAAAAAAACTACCTGTGAATAGTTGTACCGACGCCAGCAGGTCAACATACCCGAAAATGTCAGATTTTCCCAACCAACCGTGAGCCTAAAGCTTCAGAGATAAAGTTGAAAATCTATTAAAGAAATTTGACAGATTGTAGTAGCTTGATATGCAGGCGTCTGTACCTAAATGAAAGTTATGATTTTTTTTTTCAATAATTTTAACCAAATACGTTTGATTTTCACGGTAGTTCTAAATATGTTTACATGAAAAATGTTGCTCCTATTTTTGGTTAAACGACCGATGATTCAATTAGCAATGCAAGCTTTGGTCGAAAGCGGATAGTTGCGGTTCCAATCGGAATCCCGGCCAGGTAAACCTGACTACCGCAACCCTAGGTGGCTGGAACTTAGTACTGATTAACTTTCTGTTGATTGTGTAATATTCTGTAATAGGTGCTGTTTGATTATTTTGATGCCATATTTTTTAAGACACGAAAGAATGGAAAGTTTTGTTGAAACAATATTGTTTGAAGTGATACTTCATAACCCACATTTCACAAATCTTGGTTCCAAACTTCTTCTGAGACGATCCTGATAGAAAACCCAGTGACAGTTTACCCGATCTGGGATTAAAATGCACAACCTCGTTCTCCGCAGAAGCGCTTGCGACTAGACCACAAAACCAACAATGCATCAACTGCAGTTCTTGCAAAATGTCGATGTATCTACCTACCATATACTTCTACCTAACCTTTTGGCCTTCTTCTTTTTCTTTCTTTTTAATGTGGTTAGCGCCTAACCTGGTGGCAGAGTTTTTATGCTACCCTTGAGCCTCTGACTTGGCTTTACATGTATATGGTATTAATATAACTGGTGTGCTCTTAAGTTAGAGTTAAAACATTATTCTTCAAAGAAAATGCTTCAATTTGGACATAGTCACTGAATTCGCGTGCCATTTTGTCCATAAGGTGGGCTTAGTGCGACATTGGAGGATTGGTCGTTGTTGCGATGGAAGAGGTGGTTAGAACTGGCCCACACCCAGCAGTGGATGTGATTTGAGAAATAAGTAGCTGCAAACACATAACATAACATCACGCCTGTAATGCCCGAAGGGTTAGGCAGATGTGTACCGAATAGTACACCCACATTTCGCCAGTTATGTTTTTTAAGTCCCGTTTATAAGAGGGCGACCTTATTGCCAGTAATCGGGCATAAATCCAGACTCTGGGGCTACTATTGAGAAATGTATTTTAATCTTGAAACATCTTTAAGCAAAGTTTACAAGTATTATTTTACCAACACAACTACAATTTTGGCACAGTCACACCTACGCAAATAAAGTCACAGCCATTTTCAACCACCTAGAGCTGTCTCATAATTCCTCACGTACCAACCCTACAGCAGGGTTGGCAGTTAATGCATATTAACTTCCACACAACGTGATACATACGTCAGCTTGGCTTGTCAGTGTCATGTTGCTTCGTCGGGACCTTGTACAAGATGTATTAGTCTTTGTAACGTGTGCCTCTTACATAATCTTAGGTTTTGTTAATGGAAAAAAGATTGTGAATGAGATTAAGAAGGATTGAAGTATATTTTTTTTTTTGTGAAATGTATGAGGAAGAATGTTTAGAGGTAACAAAGGTTTTAGGCTTAAAAGTTCAAAGATGTAGTTCACACAAAAAAACTCGCTGGACAGCCTGATCCATAAACTGGATATATTTTTGCAACTGAACCACATTTGATGAACAATTGAAACAGGCTTTTTTTTCGGATGGGAAATCATCAAATGATTTCTCCCGCTCTGGGCAGAGTGGAAGGGAGTGTCAGACTTGTACTGACTGAAACCCATACATGTTCCTTCCTTGTCCTTTGTGTTTCAGGGCCGCGGTATTTCTTTCGAACAGTCCCGCAGCTCTGGCAGGCATCGGCCCTTGCGGGCCCCTCCCTGTTTGCTGACATCTCTTTGAGGCGCGCATGGAACACGAACGCGCCGTAACTAAAACAGGCTGAGCTTCAAGTAACAACAGCGGATGCCATAACTATACATAGTTGTGTTGTGTGACGATTGCAGTTTTATGCTTTTTTGCTTGAAACCGTTTAGTAAACAGACGAATGTTTCTCATCACACACCTTGCCTGCTTCGTTGAGCGAGTGATCGCAAGCGGGACTGCTGAACATGAGGTTCGACTCCCGGGTTCGGGCATAGTGTTATTGGGTTTTATCATCAGGAATTTCTAAGTAGCAGCCACGGATTTGTGACCGACTGATGACAATAGGCTTGCCCCCATTACATGAGCCTTAAAATAAACATAACTGGCAAAATGTGGGTGTACTAGTAAGTACCCGTCTGCCTAATCCTTCGGGGATTACCCCAAAACCTATAGGGTACTTCCGGTTGAACTAAAATTGACAAATTTTGTTAAATGCAAGGTCTTGCACGGACAGACAGACAGACGGACGGACAGACAAGAAAGTAATCTTGTAAGGGTTTCTTTTTTACCTTTTGAGGTATGGAACCCTAAAAACGACCCCCAAAATAATTCATTGCTATCTGTTCGACAACATTAAATGCGCATCCCATATTTCGGTTGACGTATGCGGCAGGCACGCTAAAATCCTTTGGGATGGTATTCACATTGATGTCTGAACAGAACAGCTACCAATATCTACCCTGCCTTTGTAATACCATCTATCTATTCACAGATTATTCTAAGGAGAGAGATTTTCAGTAAAATAATAAATCACAAGACCTGCCACTTTTAGACTGAGAATTAATCAAAGTGGATATTTGAATCCTTGGAGTTGGGTTATAGGCTATTCGTTTTGGCGTGTGCTGTTTTAAATTAAGGCTAAATTTGTATCTGTATCTTGCTTTTCATCAATGAATGCGAGCAGCGTTTCTAAACGGTATTGAAGAGTGTAGATACAAAGACTTAACAGAGCCTTCAAACTAAGCAACGCTACGTGAAAATTATTGCTGTATTTTTCACGAATGAAATAGTCATTCAATAGGATTAAATGAACTTAAAGGGGTTGTATTGATTGGGACGCCGTCGCCTCCTTCTGCGAAGCAGTCATGCTAACGAAGGAGGTAGCGGAACGTGAGAGGGAGAGAACCTCACGTGCCAGCCACCGCGGGAGACGCCCCGGGCGTTGGGGGTCACGTGGTGGCTTCCGGCCACCGTAGACGCGGACCTGTGGATGGTGAGTAATGGACTAGCTTGCCGTCCGTCCGTCTTATGACGACAGGCCGTGTAGACGCCGCATTCGTGTTCCACGCGCGCCTCAAAGAGATGTCAGCAAACAGGGAGGGCCTCGCAAGGGCCGATGCCTGTCAGGGCTGCGGGACTGTTCGAAATAGATACCGCGGCCCTGGAACACAAAGGGTTAGAAAGAACATGTATGGGTTTTAGTCGGTACAAGTCTGATACTCCCTTCTGATCCACCCAGAGCGGGAGGAGTCATTTGATGATTTCCCATCTGAAAAAAAAGGGGGTTTTATTGATGATTTGAATGAATATAACTCTGTAAAGCCATATTTGTTACGGCCGCGAAACTAATTTTTATCAACATGCAACCTGACATTGACCTGCTAATTGCAAAAAACGTAAGTTGAATTTCGCAGACGCTTCCTACCTTAAAAGAAAATAATAGAAGGTGTAACTCTATGTAAGGACAAACATGAAATAGAAAAAGCTCAGACATAAAACGGTATCAGATCAACCACATTGGCAACCGTTCGCAAGATAAGGCTGCGCCGCGATACAGCGGTTAGATATAACCGTAACAACTGGTTAACATGGATCTGAATACATGTAATTTAAATTTACTGTACACGTTATGCCCAGTCATAGTAGAAATGCAATATCTAAATGGCTACGGGTTTGCGTTTGGCCGCGACTCGCCTGATATAAAGCGAAGGACGAATTTTTGACGCCCTGTGACCCTTTTGATACTTGCTCATATTTTTATTACTTTTATAGATTTGTTGTTTGTAAATAATGTACAATTGTCAATAGTGAAATTGATTCCTTTTTTTTACGGATGGGAAATCATCAATTGACTTCTCCCGCTCCGGGCAGAGCGGAAGGGAGTGTCAGACTTGTACTGACTAAAACCTATCCATGTTCCTTCCTTGCCCTTTGTGTTCCAGGGCCGCGGTATCTCTTTCGAACAGTCCCGCAGCCCAAATTGATTTTGCAAAGCGATGATGTTATATGATCTGGCTCTAGTTGTCACATAGCAGGCTGGGCAGAACCCTTTTCTAGTTAAAGTTACAAGGATATAAACTTTTAAATCACGTGTGTGGATGTGGATGGCTTTCTCGGTAATTGGCAAGAAGAGGCACAACATCGGGAAAAGTGGAAAGAATGGGAGGAGGCCTTTGCCCAGGAGTGGGACAGTTCAGGCTAACTAATAATAATAATAATAATCAAGTGTTAATAGCAGAAATAAAGCTCAGAATGGTCGAATTTCAAACGGTCTGTAAAATACTCATCAATAAACTACAGACGATAATTAAAGACGTCCACTTAGGAACAACTTCTTTGTCTTTTACCTGCTCGGCCAGAATAGATGTCATTAATGAATCCAATAGGTCACACACTAGTACCAACATTTGTGCCAGCCTATTTATGTTCAATCGCATTTCATTCACTATTTATTCCACATTCATCCCTCGGTACAACACATATTTCACCCACTAAACCAACATTCTCTAATACATAACATACCCCAAGAACGCCTTAACGTGTAAATAATACAAATGTTATAGGTATCGGTTATTTCTCGCCATGTGCTAGTAATGGAGGCACGTGGGACTGCTTGCATGAGCTCAGCTTGCCCCACGAGCCCGGTGTGTTTTAGCTTGGAAATATTATGAAGGCTTTTAGTTTGGTATTTTATGTTCGTGTTTATGGCGATATGTTGGAATAAAAATTGGGTGAGATAGAAAAAATCGAATCTGGATTTTGTAATAAGCCAAATGTTGTACAATTTTTTATCAACTCAGGGATATTGTTTTACTTTTTGCTGTGTTTTTATACTTAGTGTATTAAAATACAAAGCAGATCCGCTGTTACTGAAAACGAGAGAACCTAACGAAATCTGAATTTTTGGATGTAGTAAAATGTTAAAAGCTTATCGAATCTGATATCACCTCGGGGATACTGTATTAGTTTTTTCTTTGTTTTTAAAGTGTATTAAAATTAGAAGCCAATTCTGTGTTACTGAGAAGAGGACATAACGAATTATTACAACCGTGCGCTTGAAAGTGTGCTCTGGAATGGAATACCTCCTCATGAGAAGCAAATATTTAATTTCTCCATACCTTTTCTTCATACCCTCTCCTATAAAACAATACCAACAGAATTGTACAGACAGGATTGTACAGGACTTTGTCATACCAACATGACAAAGTCCTGCGTACCAATTAATATAAGTAAATATTCAACTACCTCAGACATAATTTATGGAAATAAGTATGTGGGCTTAATAATATAAATGAGGAAGAAGATAAATCTGTCTGTTTGGCTACCGTTTCACCGATTGAACCATCTTTAAGAAAAATGATGCTTAAGTATCCTGGTCACTGGAGAAGTTACAGGAGACAGCAAGTAAATTTTCTGACATAAGATGGCCTAACATTTCGGTTTGAGCAGAAGTGCACGTTATGGCCACATTTGGCCAGTTGTGTTTTAGTCCCATATAGTCTTACACGTGCTGCCAAAAGACTTGACCCACTCCTTTATAATTACGTGAGTCCCACTATTGCTAGTCCGTGGAGCGTACACTGTAATTCAACTTTATTTTTCGCCTGGCCTGACTATAACCCATAAACGCACTCCTATTTCCCATGAGAGAAAGCGAAAACCACAAAACGCCACATGCTTAGATTCTTACATACTGGTTTTTGCTTCGGCCATGTTTCTTTACGTCTAGGTGACCTTTCTGAAAAACATCACCATTCCCTTACACGTGCAGGCAAAAGAACTCACCCACTCCTCCAGTAAAAATAGATGAGTTACACTCTGTCAGTGGAGCGTACACAGTAGTTCAACTTTATTTTTCGCCTGGCCTAGCCCAATCAATGAGTGTCGGCCGTCAGCTCCTACAACGGAAATATTGACAAACTTTATATTGGACTTGCTAGAGTTGCTGAAACTTGAGACGTTTGGATGAGACGTGCGATGGATTTCGGTGCGACGACGTTTTGTATGATAGTATTTGTGATTGGATATAAGGAGCTAAAATGGCTATTTTAACAGTATCATATTAAGATAATAATATTAATTAAGTTACAATTCGTAAAATGGTCACCAAGTGACAATTCATAATATTAACTGCGTCTGTGACCATTTAAAGAGTTTTAACGTGAATGACTTTTTCACGACATTGTTATTGAATGGGGTAAAATGAACTTAGAGGGTTGTTTTGAAGATTTTAATGATTATAATTCTGTAACTACAAACGTGTTACTTACGCAAATCATATTTTCATCAACATACAACCTGACACTGACCAAGAAATTGCAAAAAACTTAAGAAAATTTGAATTTCGCGGGCTACTCTGGCGCTATCACCTTAAACGAGAGAATCCCAACAGAAGTTGTAACCTCTTGGCACTCGCTATTTTTTAAATACAACCGAATAATGTTAATTAATAACTAATCGCACATTAACTTAGAGAACGTAAAGTATCTAGGAAGTATTTTTCCGTGCCGGCCAGTCCAGCGTCTATAGAATACGCCTCTGTAGTGCTCTATGATTGAGACACACTGGCGCTAAGTATGGGTAATATTTGAAGACGCTAACATTACGCAATCAGTCGATACCCACCAGATATTTAGATTAGTTGAATTTCCAACAATTATTCCTCTAAGTATTTTTTAACTAGTAGATAATTTATATGTCTATACTAATATTATAAAGAGGAAAGATTTGTATTTTTGTATGTAACGAATAAACTTAAAAACTAATGGACCGATTTGAAAAATTCTTTCAGCAATGGATAGCTATATTACCAGCGAGTAATATAGGCTATATTTTATCCCCGTACTCCCACGGGAACGGGAACTACGCGGATGAAACCGCGTGACGTCCGGTCCGCTAGTGTTTGATAAATTGCTTTCTATTCTGTTGACACTAGGGCCATAGGGTCTGAGTGCCCACCTAGTCTTGCGAGACATCGCCAAGCGGTTGGTCGTTTCTTTCCGTGACCGTGGTCCAAGAATCACCATTGCCTTCCAACATGGCTATACTGCCAGCTTTCTGCTCTGCTTCTGCTGCTCAAGCTAACCAACTACTAAAAAAAATCTGTAATAGTTCTCCATTGTAGTAAAAAAAACAGAATTTCCGCTTTTTGCCATATCAAGGAGAAAAGACTTTTCCGCTGTTCTTTTCGGAATAATTTTGCTGCAGCGTCCAAGACAGATAAAATGTTTATCGGGTTCTCGTTGCCTCGGAGCTTTTCTGGTAGGATATTACGACTGTACCAAAACCAGCTCGTCATCTTTTCCATCCGTGTGTATAAAGTGTTCGTAACTTGAGACGGACTTTGCTAACGACTACGCTGTTTGTCCCGGCCTCACTTCCAATCTATATAACGATTATCTGCGCAACTGTACCGGGATCATTTGTTAAAAGTTCCAGCGAATAAATGAGTTTGATTAAAGGGCACTTGAGTACAAAAGTGTTACGGATTTTCGTATTGTGTTCCGAAGGTCAGAGAGTTTGGAGATTGGGTTCGATCGAGGACTGGGATTAGTTTTAGCATTTTGTCATCTTGGCTTTTAGGGTAAGTCTGTTGTTTCGTAATTATTGTTTATTCAAGAAGGTTTTCGTAAATTAGCAACTTTTGGACGTAGTAGAAAAGTCGAGTAAGTAGGGATTGTAGCATTTGTAGCTACCTTCTTACATGAAGAAAGATGTGTTCATGATTTTATCTTGTAAAATATATTGCTATTAAAGACTTAAAACAAATAATAATATTTCGGTATAGGTTTAAGACTATTATAAAAAAACAGCCATATAATTATACTTCCCGGTTACCTACGACACGTAAAAATAAAAGAACTGGAATGAACGATCCAATTACCATAGACTATAGTGTAAACACACTCTTGAACTAGTCTATAAAAACATGCAATCAGAAACACGTCCCACTCTTCTATCCATTATAAAATCTATTATTGATCAGGATGTGTAGCCTCAATACGTCAACTTAGAACACAAAATTCTACACCTTACAGCTCAAAAAATACGGTTCGTTTTTCCTTGTTCGTTTGCCAAGACGCGTGGTAACCCGTTAACTGCAAGTGGGGTAAGTTTGATGGGTCTCGCGTGTCTGTGTACGAGACAGCTGACTTTAAGTTGTATAATGTTGTGCACAACAATTTGGCACGGAGTGTACCGAGTTTCTTTCTCTTTGAAATTACGTCCGTGGAATGATTTGATCCGGATTTTAATTAATAGCAACTTGAGGGTTAAGTACTGGAAATAAATGGAACGAGTTTACCGGTTGAATAGGCTCAATAGTTCTAAATGAAATGTAATTTAAGTGGAATTGAAGATGGGTTTATTAATGTGAGTAAAGTAAATACCGTAACAATTTTGTGTTGTTTCCAGTTCGTGTAGTAGGTAGGTCCATTTTTTCGTTTAATGTTTAAATGTTGAATTATTTTTATGTTTTTGTGATATATTTGTCAAACTGACATCTTTTTCTATCCCACATGCTCACGTAGCCATAAATAAGCACAGGATACACACCCATTCACACACCGAGCTTAAAATATCAACACTCACTAACTCATCCACTCACCCTACACATTCCCCACACAGGCATTCATCATACACTCACTCACACACCCCCTCCATACAATTACTCACACCTCACCATTTCCCACACACCGTCTTAGTGACAAGCATACTCATTTTTTTTTTAATTTCTTTTATGCCTTAAAACCATGTTTTTTAACTTTTGTATGCTATGGAAGAGTGTAGTCTCCTAACACAGGCTATAGACGCATAAAAGGAAACTCTAATCACGTGTTTGAAAGAAGAACTTGGCAAAAACAGTATTTTTTCATGTGTCATAGTTTTGCAGACATTTTATATAATAAATTATACTGTGGATTCTCATCATCGTTTTCAGTAATGTTTATTTATCTTCTGTCTTAGACTCAATTTTTAGGTGTATAATATTAATATGTTGATTTAGTTTGTTTAGATTTTTTGGAGTTAACAAAGAACAATTTAATTCAATCAAGGACTTGCATTTAATTAATTAAACAACTAAAACCTACCAACAACGTTAAGAAATGATTAAAATGAAGAAAAGGAGCTTCGACGTAAATATATTCAGAAAATGCTCATTAAATCCATTCACTAAGCTATGAAGACCTTTTACTGCAGGTTTATTGTAATCCCGGATTACGAGCTGCCAACTTAATTAACTGCGTTTTTTATAAAGAAAATAATAAAGAACAAATTGCTTTGGACTAAGTACCACTGACAGAAATATTTCTTTTTTTTTATTGCTGCTTTTTGTTTTTATTACCAGTACGTTAGGTTTTTTTGTATACCTAATTTAATTTAGTAAGTAGTTTTGTAAGTTTTGCGAAAGTCACGAGTAAAATTAATTAAAATGATTACAAAAAAACTGTTTGTTAAAACTCAGTTCCAGTCCTACTACGTGTGTTATTAAAAGCAGCTCTATTTTTCCTTCATTATTGCGTGTCTTGTCCTTATATTTTACTAGCTTTCGCCCGCGGCTTTACTCGCGTTATTTTAGAATTTGAAAATCAATTCGGGTTGTACTCTGGTTGTTGTAATAATATAATTCAATCCTGACTCAAAAAATATCTGGCGCGATCTATTATCATAAGAACGTTATTGTTTTTTTTTTCGGGATCAGGGTTTTTTTCGGGATGAAATATACTTTATGTCCGTTTCTGTACACCTGACAACTAGGGCATGCGAAACGAGGTTTCGGTCCCATAGTAACGACTGACAACGTATATGAAAAATTTCAGGATGTTCAGTTCAGTTTATAATATTAAAAGTAAAGTATAAAGTAAGGCAGTAAGGATGGATTATTTCTGATTAGTATGTAATTAGTATCCCAAGTGTACGTACGCACGATTAATCAACCTATACAAAACCAGTTTATGCGGATCTCTCATTGTACAGAAAATATATACAAACTGAGGCCACTTTATACAGGAAATGTAAAGCTTGATGTGCCGCCGTGTGTACATACTATGTACACACGGCCACGTTTTCGTACAATAGCTTGGTACAATGTTACAAACATTGAAACGGTACTGAACCGAAAACGATACCATACCACAAGACTATCGAACTAAAAACACATGCACACTACAGTTTCAACAACTGCTAATAAAATCATTGCCACTACCAACTCTTATTTAACCGTCCACACCAAACCCCAACCTGTGGTTACTCTACATCGCTTCTCCATTAATTGCTCCTTCCCACAAAAAACATCTGTTAAAAGAAAAATCTCGGCGTGCAACAGACTTGTACACAGAAAAGCAGTTTCCACAACAAAAATACGTTCTAAA
The DNA here is from genome assembly GCA_950005105.1 of Lycophotia porphyrea. Classification (NCBI taxonomy): domain Eukaryota; kingdom Metazoa; phylum Arthropoda; class Insecta; order Lepidoptera; family Noctuidae; genus Lycophotia; species Lycophotia porphyrea. The sequence goes on along the minus strand of OX465392.1, from coordinate 15,052,690 downwards.
TCCGCCATTATACGTGATAAAAGCCGTTTCAAGCGAACACGCGAAACGTTAACTGAGTTTAAATTACCCTTTTAATGGGCTGTAATGGTGTGGTCCACTGGGTAATTCTGTCCCCGAGTCGCATTGCACGGTTAGGCGAGCGTCCGATTCGATGAGTGTAATCCCATTATATATTCTGTGTAAACTATAGACTAGTGCTAGTTTTGAACTGTTTTGATATTTGCTGATTGTTCCGCCTATTGACGGAAGCCCCAGGCGTAATGTGGTCATGATCGTATTACAGCTGCGAGGCAGCCGTAGCCGGCTTTTCGTGGGATATAAAATGTATTATATTTCGTGGGGTATAAATGTATTGAATAGTAAATATGGAGATGCAAGTTGTTGGGTACTTTTCGTTTCGTAAACGTAAACCTGTCACTGATAGATCTTAAACAAATTTAAGTCGTTTTTTTTTCATCTTTCGCTAATAGTGAAATTTCCTGTCGCAAAATGAACAAAAATTTAAGAATGAATACAAAAGTGAAATGACCCAATAATCCTTTCCTAATAATCAACAATTAAAATGTTGAACATTCGTCCCTACGCAATTTTGTCGATTCATGTGAACGTGGAATGAAACAAGAATGAATATTCCCTGAAGTACAAAGCAACTGATACCAGCTCAACAACAGGGCGAGATAACTAGCCATTGCACTTGTTGACCCAAATACCCCTCCGGTGTCAGTTGAGAACATAAACATCTATAAACTAACGCTTTCTCCTCATGGGGTTGGCAGAAACTACAAAGCACCACCTACTACGAACCACTAAGTCATTGGAACAAGAAAAAATGTTTTATATGTTTTTGTATGGACAGACGATGGGTCTCTAGCAAAACTAACGAATTACTTGAGATTTAAACTTAACACAATAACACGGGACACAATGAATCGGGTACAGTTCCAAGAGGTCTCAACTCGACCGCGATCAGACACTGACTGTCGTCCTAGCGTCTAGCTGAAAACATCAGGACTCTGAAGAAAAGCCCTGTAGGGCCCCACCACACACGCGCTTGCGATTCATTCTACATCCGTACCAATGACCGGATCCGACATATATTTAATTTGGTCAGTTTTTTCAAATTCAATTTTAAATTCTCTATCATTGTTTCTGGTCAAAAGTTTACCATACATATCTTTTTAAAACTCTGTTTAAAACCATTGTTTTTTACTGTCTTTGCAGAACATAAAAACTCTATTTTGGAACTTACCCAAAAAGATTTGATCAAATATGGACTGAAGGTAACCAAACCAGATAATGCACCTGAAATAAAATAGGATAAAATCTAAGACCACATTTCTCAAAGTTTATTTCTATAGAACAAAATTATATGGTTTGTAAATATACCATTTAGGTATGTTTGGTTCAGTAGAGCAGTGAACAGGCAGTGTCGTAGGACAATGGGTTATGACACAGATAGAAATGATTTCACCTCTCATCATCTGCCTAGCCTTATCCCAACAAGATTGGGGTCGGCTTCCAGTCTAACCGGATGCAGCTGAATACCAGTTTTTTTTACATAGAATGACTGCCTATCTGACCTCCACAACTCAGTTAGTACTGGGTGATAGGATACCCTTTGGTAAGACTGGTTGTCAGACTTTCGGCCACTGACCACATCTAACGGCTGTCAAAGATCTACAAATGAGAGCCGGGTTCAACGGCTTTCCGAAGCACGTAGGACACTCGGTGTAAATTATTTCATGACTACACTACTCTCACAACGTTGAAGGAAATCATGGTGAATTGGTGAGGTAACCGGCAAGTCTTTATACCAAAAGAATTAAGACATTCAACAACTAGCGGTTGCCCGCGACTTCTTTAGCGTGGTAATATTGGCGCGCTCGTGTGAAAAAAAAACAGTGACGTATATCCTATTCCAGACTTTAATCTATCTCTGTGCCTAATTTCATCCTGATCCGTTCAGCTTCTCTGGCGTGACACCATCCATCCATCCAAATTTTTGCATTTATAACAGTAGTAAGAAGATTCCTTTCTAGTATTTCTGAGTTTCTTTCAATGTATACGTATAGCACACAATCAACACATTATTTTCCGCTCTGCCAACCACGCACTCCTCGCAAAACTTCCCCTGTACCCAGACAATTGGACATTGTTACCTAAACATTAAATTAGTTTCTGAAAAGGGATCCCTCTCGAAACAAACCAATTTAAATGAAATTTTGCTCAGACGAATCTGAGCTAAAAATTTTGGACTTCCAACACTTAATTGGACCAACAATTAATTAATATTATTTGTCTGGTGAATTAGAACCCAAAAACAGAGTCCTTGAAAATACTAAAACAATAATAAGGACATTTTGTATTCTAAGAACAACTTGATTTGGTAATTGTGTTTGGGAAACCAGATTTAGGATTATTTTGGTCAGATTCACTTCTTCGGAAATAATAACTACAATTTTCGAAGTGAGAAGAGACGCCTAAATAAATGTCGATAACTTATGTTTTCCAGTTCATTTGTCGTTAATATATTAAGTGAATTCAAGAAGCATCATTATCATGGTGTCTAGCCTCTTCCCAACAATATTGGGGTCGGCTTCCAAAGTAACAGGATGTGGAAGTGATTACCTATCTGACCTCTGGTCTCTGGGTTGTGTACCCAGTAACTAAGTAACAGGATATGCCTAGCCAAGACTGGTTGTTGCCTGTCAGGGCTGCGGGACTGTTTGAAAGAGATACCGCGGCCCTGGAACATAAAGGGCAAGGAAGGAACATGGATGGGTTTTAGTCAGTGCAAGTCTGACACTCCCTTCCGCTCTGCCCAGAGCGGGAGAAGCCATTTGATGAATTCCCATCCAAAAAAAAAATTAAAAAAAAAGACTGGTTGATAAAATTTCGGGGTTTTGACTACCTGTAACGCCTGTCAACGTACTTTCTGAGGCATGGAGGGATCTCGGTATGTAATGGGTTGTGAATCCATAGCATACCCACGGATCGAACTCGGTGAGCATTGCCGTGCGGCTGTTATTATTTAGCCCCTCAGAAACTGTAAATAATAAAACACACAGCACACACACACAGCTCCAAAGTTTGACAACCTCTGTGGTGTCAAGTGTGAACCGGTTTGCGGGAGCCTAGGTTACCTATTTTCGATGGGGGCTTTTATCGATATCTAGGAAACTAGGTCGACATTCAGACTCAGATTCAGACAGACATTTGACCCAACGTTGAATATGTTGGCATATAGCGCCTACTGTTTCAGTTAATTGTTTCAAATTACGTCTTTGTTACAGCTTTAAATTACAACATAGAGTATAAATGGACTTTATTGTTAAGTAAGGACTATTTCGACTGTTCTAAAGATTTATTCATTGCTGCTTGCCTCCTAATGTTATTTTAGCATATGCCCACGGCTTCGCCCGCGTAGATTTCGGTAAATATCTCACGGAGTCGTACTACCGGGATCAACAAAAAAAACTTGTACGTATTTTGTAACTATATATTTGCGGTTTTCAGTTTTTTTCCTTTACATGTGCTCAAAAAGCCGCCAAGCTGAAGTGGGACTGGACTGGCCACGTTTGCCGCATGCCCAATGAGCTGTGGACCAAAAGAACCACTTTCTGGAGCCTTGACACAGCCAGAAGGCGTCGCGGCAGACCTTGTAGAAGATGGCGGGACGGGCTGAATAAAACCAATGACCAGTGGCCCACATTAGCCCTGGATCGAAACAACTGGAAAGCATGGGGAGAGGCATTTGCCCAGCAGTGGGATGACGCAGGCTAACAGTATCAGTATCAGTATGTGCTGTAAGACATTAAATTTTCGCGAAAACTTGTAAGTACCAAACGGGGTTTCAGTATTTGGTATAAATTTCAACTTGCTATGTCCACCCGTTTCTGAGGAAATCGGTGGTGACACACGGACAGACAGACGGACAGACGGTCAAGAGAGTGATCTTATAAGGGTTCCTTTTTTAACTTTTAAGGTTTAGAACACTAAAAAGAAAGAAAATTATTCTATGTGTTATTTCAGGCTATAAATTAAAATCACTTTTCGTGTCTGTCTCATAAATTGCACAGTTGACGCGATGGTACCATCTTTGTCAGAAGGAAGATTTTTATTTCACAAGGTTTATAACCGTGCGATGTAGGCGTGTCGCACGGTTCTTTATAATTGATTAAAAGGTACATAAATAATCCATCTATTTTTTACACGTATTGAAAACGTAAATTTCTCTTTCACATGATTGAAATCGACAATACCATAGTCATCATGACTTTTCCTTACAAACGAATAAAAAATGGAATACGAACACGAAATAAAAATGTCAAAAACATATATAATTAATTTTCTATTGGACCTGACATTTCATTTAAGCCGTAAAGGAAATACTACGAAAATTATTTGTCAAAATAAAATAATAATTATTTTGAACATGAACAATGAGTTTTCTACTAAAATAAATTGCTTATGAAAAATCATATATAAATACAATGGACGTTATTCAAAATATTTTTTTTGTTTGGGATGTCAATATTGAGACATGGCGTTCAGTTGTAATTAGAGTCAATTTAATAAATATCTCTTTAAACAAAACTTTTAATATTAGTTTAGACTAAAATAATGAAGTTAATCCCAAAACCCTACGGCTGACCATGACATCTTGCTTTCAATTTTGGAGTAAGGCAAGTGTTATTGGGTTTTCAACAAGGAATTTCTCGGTAGCCGCTCGGAGTTTCAATTACAGTTTCAATTAATACCTTCGAGATTTACAGGCGTAATGTTAAAAATAAACTTGTAGCGGCACTACAAGAAAGTACTACAGTAACCAACAAAAAGTACTACAGCGCCATGTATGACGGAGCGGACGAACTAAAAAAATAAATCCTAGATCGCGCAAGTAAAGTTATCCGCGACTTAAGACTCACACCCATACGGTCAGAGGACCGCCCCTTTTTTAGGGGGGATGAAGAATTTTACACCCTGTTCATAAAGAACAGGGTGTAAAATTCTTGTATGTTTTTGGGGGTATAAAACCCCCAAAAACATACAATGTCACTTATGGAATATCTTCCGTGATTATCAATTATTCTGAGCTCCCGATATTTCGAAACTCTTGCAAGCGCCATGATCGCGGGATGACTAAAAAATGCGAGTGGTCATGGCGCTATATATCGGTAGCTCAGAATAGTTAATAATCACGGTCCCCTAAGTGACACTGTAAGTTTAGTTATAAACCGTAACAGCTTAAAACATCTGCCTCGCCTTTTCCCAACTATGTTGGGGTCGGCTTCCAGTCTAACCGGATGCAGCTGAATACCAGTATATTACATGGAGCGACTGCCTATCTGACCTCCACAACCCAGTTACTACTGGGAAATACCCCTTGGTAAGACTGGTTGTCAGACTTTTTGGGCCACTGACTACTTTAACGGCTGTCAAAGATCTTCAAATGACAGCCGGGACCAACGGCTTAACGTGCTTTCCGAGGCACGGAGGAAACTCGGTATGTAATGGGTGGTCACCCATCCACAGACCAACCTAGGCAAGAACGGCTTAACCTAAAGATCGACCCGAGCGGCTGTTATTGTTTAGCCACGAGCTCCTCCGTAACAGCTTAAAACATTGATGTCATAATGTTTTGAAACCCTAAAATACACTGTCAAAAATGTCTACATCTGTGAAGTTTCGTACATACGAGTAAGTCAGTCTACGTAATTTCTACTATGCCTTCTCAAAATACAGTTCCGAACTAGAATTCCAATTGCGTTAATGTCACGTCACAAAGCTTGATACTGACCGCATCGTCCGCATCGCGTCATGCAATTACTGGCCGCGTCCCTTAAGTGCATGCATGCATACAAATTTATAGGAAGAATACCGTAATGCAAGTGCTACTTCATGTTAGATGTGATGTGACGTTGGCTTTTAGAATTTATGTGGTCTGAATGCATTGAGGGTACTGTTTTGCAACTTCAAATCATGATTTTTTATATTCGCACAAAACATAACGTCAACAGGTATGACGTTATGTTTTGTGCGAATATAAAAATCCCAGAAGAGTTACGCACAGTTGTACCTAATTAATAGAACACCCACATTTCGCCAGTTATTTTTAATAGGGGGCGAGCCTATTGCCATCAATCAGGCACAAATCCTGACTCCGTGGCTGCTACTGAGAAATTCCTGATGGAAAAACCAATCACACTTTGCCTGACCTGGGAATCGAACCCAAGACCCCACGCTCAGCAGTCGCGCTTGCAACCACTAGACCCACGAGGCAGTCGTATATTCGCAGTATTTCTCGCTAATCTCCGCAGATGTCATATCTAAAACTAATTTTTGAGACATAATTATGTACTTAAGTATACTATCTGTGGTCTAATCCCAATAAATTAAAATAATTATATCCTTTTGTTTTTCTTTTTATTTTTTTCATTTAATGATACCCATCACATCAGCAGAGTCTCGCTAGATAATTTTGTTGGATCCAGTAGAACTAAAATGATACTGCGCTAATGCTAATGAGACACGATTACCGCAATTGATGAGTAGCCACAACGTAGCTCACTGTAGCTGAGAGCTGTCGTAGCTCGGACCGCTACGGCGTAGAGTGCTACGCCGTAGACCTTTGTGTAGCAATTCATGTAAGTTACGTCTGACGGCTATTGCAGTATACAATGCTTGAAACCCCCTTTGATGTAAGTATGGATTGGACCTCAGTAACAGGTTGTTGGTACGTTATTTATCTTCTAATAGCTGGAGTAGGTTAGTTAGTCGTCCGGTAGTAGTTGGATTTTATGCTGATTTGAGGTTATTTGACGCAGTCGTCAGGCACACAGTTCCTGCTTTTTTTGACGAAACAAACTTTTTTTTGACAGCGAAATGTACTTTTTTGTTTATTTTAAGAATTATGTTTCGTGCTATTTGGGTCCTATTGCACCAAAATCACTAAATGCGCTTGGCATAACAGCATGTTTTGTTCTTCATCATCAAATGAAAAAAAAAAAAACGAAGCGATGTTTATAATTTTGTCAAAGGTGGAAGTGGGCCTCAGTATCTGCTAAATAAATAAAATCCACTTTCTTTCGAAAGTAGCATTGTACACTGAAAATTACCAACATACATCCACACCATTGAAAAGAAAATTCGCTTAACACACCCACAACATGACCAAAGAACATTTATTAAGAGTATTTCTTTAAAAAAATGTCGGAAATCCCGTCATTCAGTACAAAGGGAATGGTATTTTTATATTCCATTTTCACATACAATTATCGTCGTTTCAAAGTGAAGAGTCTTAAGGCTCGTATGGCGTTGAGTGCCATCGGTTCAATAGAAATGTCATCACGTAGTACGTGATAAAGCCCCGTACACGGTACATTCCGCCCATACGCGGGAATTATTGGTTTCCACTCAATTTATGTCGTTTCTGAGGGAAATTAAAGAACACTGGTGAGTCGTTTGTGTGATCTAAAGGAATGTTATGAACTAAGCATATCATGAAATGTGGCAAATAAACATATTTTCTTTCTTTTAAACATCACGCTTGTGTATTTTCGAAGAGTGAGACAGAAGTGTTTATGTATGAATCAGAATCAGAACTTTATTTGCTATGATATGGTGGCCCACTCCGCAATAGTTCGTTCGTTTTTTGAAAGATGTCAGTATGTTACCCAATCTGCATATATTTACAACAAAATAAATGCTAAACTACAATTGCATCCTAAAGTCTTGTATGAATGAAAGAGACTTATAACTGAATGACTAAAAACTTTAACATTTAGGAAACTGAGCACATTCTAGAACGAATTTGCTAATTTGACACATACACACATAATTATACACTCACACATACGCACACACTCACTCACACACAATCACACGCGCGCGCACACACACTCAAACACGCATGCTTAGAATAAGTTCACAGAATCACATATATTTTACCAGCTTTGCTTCTTGGTTGGGTTTTGATTGATTTTATTTTTTCGTTGTATTCTTCTCTAATAATTTATGTCTCAATACTGTATTAAATAAAGGAAGTAGCGATTCAACCCGAACACAAGTATTTTTAAATTACTTTCTGGGGTTGTCTCAATCTCAACTCATATATAGCATGTAACTTTTGAGATACAATTAACATTTTTTTTATGAATGTAGGTACAAAATGTAGGTACAGGTATTGTTATACATAAATTAATGAGATCGGCTACAGTCTACCTTACGGCGTGCAAATTATTACATAAAATAAGATATTAATACCTATATATCCTCTAACTTCATCATCATTCTTCATCATATTTTAATTTTTAACCATCTTTTTATTGTATAAACATAATTTCTGTAATGGTATCTTTTTTGCCCTTTTATTGAAGTGAAAACTTCTTTAGGCGCGTTGGACATTTTTGAAATGGGGAAATTTTGGAATATGGGTGTCCAAACAAGACGATCCATGTACAATAAGACTTTGTTTTATTTTAAGCCCTTATCAAATTATAACTCAGAATTCATTTCAAGGTGTACCTCATTGGGCTGCGGGCTATTCGGGCTGCGGGCTATTCGGGCTGCGGGCTGTTCGAAAGAGATACCGCGGCCCTGGAACAGAAAGGGCAAGGAAGGAACATGGATAGGGTTTAGTCAGTACAAGTCTTACACTCCCTTCCGCTCTGCCCAGAGCGGGAGAAGTCATTTGATGATTTCCCATCCGTAAAAAAAAAGGTGTACCTCATTATTTAAATTGCCGACCAAATTCTATAGTGCTGGTTAAATATCTTAACTATGTACAGTTACGAGCAAAAATTTGTAGGTACTTGTTAAGCGAAATCCAACTTCAGTTCTGTTAAGTTGTCAGATATTGTGTCTATTGGCTCATCACTTCGCGATTGTCTTTTAACATAAGCTATTCACTTATATCCTTTTTTCCACCCTTCTTTTTTTTTGATCGGCACCGACGTTTTTATATATAACCAAATGTAATGTTTTGTATAAATAATATTTGTCATTTAAAAGATGTTTGTTAAGTGTGTACATCTTTTTCCTCGTGATTGTACATACATTTACATGGAAAGCGTCATTCAATTTGTGCAAAATTATTCTATTGCGTTATTATATTATCATAAGCATTCATTTTGTTCTTTGGGATCATTAGGTACTTGTAATGCTGTTTACGTGGGATTTAGACAGTCGTTGTTGTTGCCAAATTAAATGTCGGATATTGGTATAATTTTGTAATTTTTATGATTATGTTTGGTTATTCAACCTTGGCAGTGGTGTTTTTTGTATCGTTAGGCAATTACAGGATTTATTTTCTTGTTTATAGCCCATTAACAACAGTCTATTTACAACCACTATTTATAATCATAAACGTAGGGGGTGTTTATTTATAACTACCTTTTCAACACTATTTTAATAATTCTTAGCAAGTATTGTTAAAAAGGATTGTTGCCAGAGTGGATTGCCCCATCCAAAGACATTGGATAAAAATAGGTATAGGTTTATGTTAAATTTAATTAAGCACTAACAACACTAACATAACATATAAGCACAATCTGTTACTCATCACTAACAACTTATGGACTGATATAGGTCTGAAATAAAGATATTTTATTTTATTTTATTTATTTATTTATTTTATTGTTAACTTATATCCATCGTTTTAATAGACTTCTACTTACTACTAGATACAAGTATTAAGTCGATTTCGTAATTGCTTCAGTGTAATTTAAAATGCACTTCGTAATACAATACGATCTAAACCGTGACTTTTTAATCGTCTAACAAAGGTGGTCCTCTCAATGTATCCGACATAAAATATCTGTCGAAAAGTTTTTTTTTTAACATAAATTAAAATAATAGGTACAAGGAAAAAATAAATACGGATCGCGTTCGGAATAGGGCGTTTCTAACTACATCATGCGTCAAAATAATGAATATTATTTTTATTTTTAAATTAATCAAATCTCATAAATAGGTATTTTTTATGAATGTTAAGTAGTCATTGGATATATGAAGTCGGCTGACGTTGTAAGACTACTTAAAATCAGTGTGTATTTCGACAATGTGGCAATTAGGTAGGCTGTTTGGAACTATCTTTGTCGTTTTATTGAAGTTGGAATTAACCATGAATTGTGAAAAGTGGTAAAGCAATCACAAAGTCACTGTACCCGCTGGCTTTTTACAATGAACTCATAGATACATATATGTGGGGATACTGTTACATACGCATACCACATAGAAAAACAGCCACATTATATTTTATAGAGAACCTTTCAAACGAAACGAGGGTGAAGGGAAAATGTAAGTGGGCTGCGGGCTGTTCGAAAGAGATACCGCGGCCCTGGAACACAAAGGGCAAGGAAGGAACATGGATGGGTTTTAGTCAGTACAAGTCTGACACTCCCTTCCGCTCTGCCCAGAGCGGGAGAAGTCATTTGATGATTTCCCATCCGTAAAAAAAAAAAAAAGTGAAAATGTAAGTTATCCGCCTGCCTGGGTAATGATCTATCTTATTTAAGGAAACCTAGAAAATAATAGGAACTTTTTAGTTCTTCGTAGATAAGTGCTAAATTTATAATGCTTGTCGCATGTGGTAGATACATGCGAAAAGCCAATGAAATCTCTCAACTCACCTATTTTGCTGTGCTGGACAGGATCCACGTAAACTAATTATAAATTTAGCACTTATCTACGAAGAACTAAAAAGTTCCTATTACTTTCTACCATTAAAAACACCTGAAAAATCTTCAAGTATTATGCTCATAAATTCTGTTTATTGAATTCATACTGAATTATGTTCATACTGCCCATCTTCGACTAAATATCACCTTAATTCATTGTTGTCATAACATAACATAACGCCTGTAATCCCCTAAGGATTAAGCAGAGGTATATCTAATAGTGCACCCACATTTCGCCAATTATGTTTAAGTCTCATGTGTTAGAGCGAGCCTACTGCCATCAACCGGGCGCAAATCTAGACTACATGGCTGCTGCTGAGAAATTTCTGTTAAAAAACCCAATAACACTTTGCCCGAGCCGGCAATCAAGCCCAGGACCTCATGCTCTCAATATATAAAAAAAAACCTATTTGGATGTTATTATCAAAAAAAAGCCACAACTTCTCAAACTTAACTAATGTGAACCAAACTTAAACTACAGTACGTACCATACCGACTTCAAATTCTATTCCATTAAACTAAAAACACTTCCAAACGTGGAAACTTGATCCATCTCGCTCCACCTTCCTGCAACACACCAGTTATTTATTTCGTTCTCCCCCAGATACGATACCTATACAAAATAGATCGCTATTTCTGAACCTATTACGCCTATCCGGCTGTGAGAGATACCAAATATTGACGCAAGTAGAAGCATAAATCATTGATATGAAAACTTTCTGTGGATGCCGTTATATAAGATTGCGTAACAATAAATATTGGTGAGGTGTTCTGTTGGAATAGCTAATGGTTTCGATTTTCGTTTGAACGTTTTTTTTTGTAGATTTTTTCAATTTTCTTTTGTTTTTTTTTGTTATGGGTTTAATATTCTATCTGTGTGATGAAGATGATGAATTTATACGCGTAAATTAATTCCTGTATTATAATTACAAAAGTAGTGACGTATAATTTAACGAAATCGGTTCCTCTTTTTAGTAGTTACGAGCGAACCAAGAAAGGAAATAATGTTGTAGGTTAGTAAAACCTATTATGTGGTCTATTATTAATCTATTATTTGCACGTGTCTAGTTCTCTTGGATTTCAAGATATTAGCGTTTCATTGAACCTGGCCTAGATCAGCCGATTGAAAAAACACTGCCATTCGCGGGGTGTCGGGTCGGGTAAATGTCTCTAATAGGACCCTAGTTATAAGGCCAAATTTGTTGCAAATAGCTCTAGTATCACCCATTTCAAGGCCTGCACCCAATTACCACCCTGTATAATATGTCCTTAGTGTCGGTAACTGTTAACCAAACACACTGTATACGAACTTTATCGTTGGTTTATTGAATATATAAATGGGAATAGTTGGTAACCAACTTTTAATTGTTAAAGATCCTAAATGTTCATTTAAAGTGAAAAGAAAAGCCTAAAGATGATTTTAAAATACCTTTTCAATGATACGCCACCTATCAAAGATTAAGTTTAAGGCATTATTTTTTTGTTTTTCAGTACTTGTTGATTACTGTCATGTCTTAAGTGACACTTGCAAGATTAAGACAAATCTATTGACGTAAGAATCATCAAAATTGGCCCACGGGTTTAGTCTCTAGTGCTACAAAAGAACAAACATACATAAACACATTACCCTCCTTTGCGCAGTCTGGTCATAAGTTTACAACTAGGCTCAATAATTACTTTGTAGTATCGTTCTCAAATATGTTTTGCATCGCTACGTCACGAGGTGAGCTACTAAAAGCGTGTTTCGATGTGAGCCTCCAATACGTGAAAAGCATGTTTCATGTATGTGAACAAAACCAAAAAACAGTCACAGCTCAAAACACAAAAAACCAAATCAAACATATTTTCCTACATTTAGGCACAACAGGCATAATCCAATTTCACAGAATGGAAAAAAAATCAACTACAAAAAAAGTATATCTCCCGTTGAAATTTTACCTAAACCCAATAAGTAGTTTCATTTAGAAAAGTTTGTGGTATTCAGCAGTTTTCGAATTGAATTTGATAAGGGGTGAAATTTTGTACGAAAGTAATTTTCGTCGGGGAAAGTTCTGTATTACCTGGCTTTAAGGATAGAGGCGATCAGGCGAAAGATAGGCAAAAAAGTATTTCGCTTTGGGAACTTTTAAATGTGCCTATATCTGAGAGATTCTGTAATTATTTGAAGTAGTATTTGAAGAGTTTGAACATAAAATAAGTGTTTATTTCGATCTCTATTGGGAAATAAAATTAAAGTTGGTAACATTATATCGTTTTTCTTTAACTGACTTTGAAAACTTCTCTTCTATTTTTAAATCTGATTCATCGAAGATATAAGTGAGATATTTTACTTATTTGACTGACAATGATATAACATTTTGGTGTTATTCACAGTTAAACGCAACGCTACGTTCTAACCAAAGCGACGGTCGCGCGAACATGTGAGTCACAACGCGTTGTCGTCGAACACACAGAGAGCCAGACTGGTTTTCCGTAAAAATGAGTGACACTTGAGCGCGATAATCGCGTTTTTGTACGACGGATCGCTTTGTTTAGACCATGAGTAGGACTAGAAAATAAAACTTATCGTCCTAAATAAAATACTGCGAACGCTGAATGAGTAGAAATCGATATAGAACCGAAAAAATATGCGTAGAAAATAAAAACTGAAGTCAACAACCAGCGAAATTAATTTTATCAAGAAAAGAAATTCCAGAACTTAATTTCTGGAAGTTATTTGTGGTTTTTCTTTTTCTTTTTTTATTTGTGGTCAATTTGTTGAAATAAACCTCTATTCATAGAGGTTTTATTTCTTTTCAATTCCAGGAAAATTTGTCACCTGTACTTACTTCTTAAAATAATATTCGAGACTCGATTATAAATCTTGATATTAAAACTTACTTCATCGCCCTTTTAAAGAATCGTTGCCTTGGAAGAAATTAATGGACAATTTTTTTCGTGTAATTTCTGACAAAATACCTCGAATTTCAGGTTGAGATAAAAATCTGAAAAGTGTTTTCGATAGGGTCGACATTCAAATAGCGCGATGATAAGGTTTACCTTGATTGATTCAATTTTCCTAAGTACTAAAACCCGAACTAAATCTAGTTACATACTAGACACATACCAAACTCTCGACACAGTAATTTGTGGATAGCTTTAAGTAAATTTCCATGCTTCTAAGTTTCCTCAAACTACGTAATTGTCTTTGGAACCGAAACTAGTAATTTGAGAACAGATCCTATAAAGGGAACATCCAATAACCATCCTTGTCTAGCTTCAGAATCAGATTCAGTATCTTTAGCTACTGAAACTGTAAAAACGGGAACATATTTCGTACCTTACGTATAGTATTTAGGAAATATAATCAACGTCTTCGATTTTTTTTATTCTAGGTCATCTTGGTTTCCTTGCAACGGCTTCTTCACTGTTTAAGAAATATCACTACATATTATAAAAGAAAATCCTCCACTGCGCCTGTCTGTCTGTTTGCCATTAACTCAAAAACTACTGCACCGATTTTCATGCTGTTTTCTCCAATGGATAGAGTGGTTCTCGAGGAAGGTTTTAGTATATAATCCACGCGGGCGAAGCCGCGGACATCAGCTTTTGTGATAAAATAATTTACACAAAGTAATTTCCTGAGCGGATTCAAACATACTCATCTGACTACAATTAAAGTGTTATACAGTTAAAATCTCTAATACCCAGAAAGCTTCACTTTTTTGTCTAAAATACTTGAAAATGAACCGAAAGTCAAGGGAAGAGTTTTTATGAAGCGTTCCATTCCATTTCGCCAGAGGATATACGAGCCAGCCTGATACCTCGCTGGAGACTGATAAGTCTCGAACGTGACACGGAATAAATCATGGACAGCGCCGTGATCCGAATAACACGTACGACAAAATATTCCCAAGAATTTATTTAACTTCATATCGAAAGTATTGCCTGTTTACTTTTGGTTTCCTTGGGGTTTTAGCTGTGTAAGCCTCATCTAAAAGCTTGTCCCTCTTAAGGCGGGTTGTGGATGTCTATAGATGAGGTAATGCGCCCTCCGGGATAACTGGAGTGAGTATTATTACACTTTTTGAGACAAAAATAAGCCAGGATCTTTCGAAGGTTATCTAACCTATCAATATATCTATACGTAGTGGTAAATGTTGCTGTTCTTAAGGCTAGTGCGTAAATATCTATTGTGTACATTGTGCTTTAAACAAATAAATAAATGTTCAACGAGAGTTCAGTTATACTACATACAGTTAATTCGACAAAACTATGCAACTTTTATACAACAGTAACTGGATGAGAGTTGCTGAGAATCGAGTTGAGTGGCGTGCGATTGAGGAGGCCTATGTCCAGTAGTGGACTGCTATAGGCTGATGATGATGATGATGATGCAACTTTGACATGACATCAAAGATGTTTAATTTAGTACCTTTGATAATCGCAAAGATACGAAAAATGGTAAATATTCACTTAGGCTATGAGATTTTACGCTACGCATTTTTATGTAAAAGGTAAAAATACAACTCTGATAAGATCTTTAAATCGTTGTTAGAATGTAACTAGTCTTGTTCAGCCATAAATGTAGTCCCTAGAGTCCTTTAAAACCTTGCTAGGCACTTATTCGCACGAAATCCTACGTGCACTTAAAGTTACAGATTATTATTTTTTTCAGGTCAAAAAACTTACACATCAGCAGAATCCATAAAGTCATTATTTATAGATTATGACAGTGCAATATTATGATAGTTTGTAACCCCATCAAGTTAGAAAAATAATATATTACCCACTTGCTCCCAGTTGACTCTTGGAACGGCCAAGGAATGATAAGTAGCTCAGTGCACAGTGTCAAGTGGCAGCCAAGTTTACAAATATTAATATTTGCTCACTATTTCAAGTGTCTGCGTTGGCTATACCCAATTTGTCTTTAGTTTTAAAGTATCATAATAGATATTTATTTATTTAAAAAAAAAACCAAAGTATTTATTTATTGGTTATAAACAAATACAGGGAAAAATTAACACATTTATCTATCTATAAGTCCACCGTTTATCTTGTTTGTAAACAACCATGATTGATTAAAAAAATAAAGGAAAAAAAACAATCTTAATTACCAAAATAATCAACTAAAGAGTTTTTGTTTTCAAAGCAATTTATGACTGGTTTTATTAGTATTATCCCGAGATAAAAAATATCCTAGGTTTCAATGTACCATCAAAATACGTTCAAGCGGCAGTAATACTTATAAGGTAAGAGACAGATACACATAGTTACTTTCGCAATCATAATATAGTACAATGAATAGCCGTTTCTTTTCCAAAAACGCCACATCTTTCAAGTATGCACCCAACTCCATCATATATAATAAACAAAAAGGCAAGTAATGATCAGTGAAGAAACAGTTGAATTTATTCATAGTTCCACGTAAGTAATACGTCGCCGGTTCGCTGGAAATTAAGTGTCGCTTCTACTGACTCTATTATGTACGAAGGATCACGGAAATTGGAACGTCAACGAAGTAATACAGAAGACTAGTTTTTTTTTTAACTTTGCTGACGTAAGCAGCTATAAATAAGGGGGATGTTGCGAGCGAAAGCTTGTTCGGGGAAATGTAATGATGGTGGAAGTTGGGAATTTATTATGATTGATACTTGGTTATTAAAATTGGGAGGCGGTGTTTTGATGCAGATACTTATGGTTAGGGGTTGCGAGAGTCACAAAAATGTGATACAATAAAATACAATATTTATGGGCATGATTATGGAATAGATCATGAATTGTTCCGAGAAATTGCTTAGCTGTTTGGGTAAGCATCCAGTGTAACCGAAAAAATTGTATACCGGTATATTACATCTCTTATGGAAATATAAAAACTTTTTAAATCTTGTTCAAATTCCTCCAAAGAAATATTTCTAATATCATTAATTACAAATTAATTCTAATATGGAATTATTAATTCAAATATTCATTAATGCTGAATCTTTATTCGTATTACGCCCGAGTGTACGACAGATGTCCAGAATTTAATTTAATATAAGTCTCGTTTACTTTCTTTTAATATTACATCTCGAAGGCCGAGTCAGAACTCATTTCTGAAGAGATTCGATGTAGATTCAATTTAATATCAGACTTCTTAGTTCCGTATAACAACTCTGAAATGGAATATTATTCGGGCTTTTAAAAGCAATAAACAATTTATCGTTGATTGTACTCAAATTTTACCGATCGTTTGTTGGAACGAGATCAAATTTTTGTTTGGGCTTTCAATGTGATTACTAGTAGACATTCAACTGCCTTGCGACGGAGTTTTGTTTCATGATTGAAAAACATTGAAAAAAGAAATGATTGGGCTTCATTAATTAAAACTTAAGTAAGGGTTATTGCGAAATTCTTGTGTAGTTTTCATTTTATCAGAAGGCTGCAATTTATACTCTTATATTTGGGTCACTTTCTGGAGCCCTGACACAGCCAGAGGGCGTCGTTGCTGACCTTGTAGAAGATGGCGGGACGATCTGGACAAGACCAATGGTCCACATTAGCCCTAGATCGAAACAACTGGAAGTCATGGGGAGAGGCCTTAGTCCAGCAGTAGGATGACGGATAACAGTATCAGCATCAGTATTTTCCTGCAAAGATTACGACTATAGGCAGGCGTCAGCAGCACGCCTAATAAACTGTCAGTTGTATCATAGATGACATAATCATATAGCCATCCCAACCGCAAGCACAAAAAACATCAAAAACCACAGTAACCCATAAACAACTCAAAACCAGTAACCGAAAACAAATTTAACCATACAGATGCAAAAAAACACACATAAACCAAGCGAAATGGTGGGTTTTCAAAAGACAAATCCCCAGTTCAAAAGTTGAAGGAGCCTGTCTTGTCAGGAGCAGGCGGCAACTTCTGGCGGTTACATACTGCGCTGATTTATAAACGGCAACTTTGTACTCAAATGCGGTGTTTGTCGATAGCGGGAATGGTGTTGAAGGTTGGTAAAATGGGTTCCGACGATGTGGTTTCTTTTGGATTTATGAATTTGAATGTGTAGAACTTGTATAGCCAAATATACGGTGTTAATGAAACCTTCACGACGCCTTCAACCAAGCATTCTAAACATCAAACTAAGTAACTCTAAATCATTTCTGGAAATCGACTTTTTTTTTTGGCGTGAAAAATCACGTCTTACGGTACCATTGTGCTGATGATGATGATGCATTGAATAGTACGGGGCCCAAGAGGTGGAGTATATTATAAGTCAAGTTATAACATTAAAAAATTGAATCCCATGTAGGTTTAATTTTTTTTGTTTGTTTTTATTTTGTGTGTGGTTGTACTGGCAAACATACTTGCGTGTGAATTTTGTGATCAATAATTATTGTACATATTCTATTTTACTAGATTTCCCTTCGAAAATTATGATACCTATTGTGTCGGTTATTAAATTTATATTTCTTTACCACCTTATTCTGACATGCATAAAATTTTACATTGCACGGCGTCTACCCAAAACACTTTTCTCTATAAATCCTTACAGTTAATCGCGTTTGACTCATATTTCACACATGAGTGAACTAGAAGGCATACCTTTCTCAACCCTTGTCACTACATATTACTCAAGACCAAATATTCAGTAATAGGTGTTCAAACTAACGCACCTGAAGTTTGTAAGCCTTGGATTTTTGAACGTCTTGGAGTTCTAAGCTAGCTTTTAACCAAGTATAAGTTTGGTGCGGGAAACTATAGGCAGCTAAGTTGTTTTTGTTTTTTTTTTTAGAATTTTCTAAACATGGCTGGAAAGATCTATAATTCATACACTGAAAAAAAAGTAGTTGCCACAATCAAGATTTTGTTTAGATTGACTAAGTAACTTGTTTGCATCTGAGCCTATCAAGCGCAATGATCACAGCTACTACTTTTATTTGATTGAGATTTGAAACAGGATCTTGTTTGGAGTTATGACAAGATCTATTTGCACCATTCAAGTCAAAAGTAAGTAAGTTGTGTCAATCAAGAATTGAGATTACTTCAATAAATATTGTCTCTTTTTAAACTCTTCTACGGTGATGTCATGTTAAGGATAATCAAAAAACTTGTTTGAGCGTTCAATCATTTGAACAAGTATTGCTGCAATCATGTCGTGATGATCAAGTTAACTAAGATTTTGATTAATCTAAACAAGATATCGTCAAAAGTCACTTGATTGGTGTGCATTTTTTTCAAATGTTGACACAATTAATTATGCTTATGTAGATGTTGTTATAACTTCTCAAATTACAATGAAGGTGTTTCAAGAAGAAATGTGCCATAAGAATCCACAGTAAGTCCACCAGAACACGCCACTGATTAATTATTATGACACTGAAGCTGTGGCTTAACTTATCGTTGTTTAAAGAAACACGTTCATTTAAAAATAAAAGATGGATAATGGGTAACTAAGTTCCCCGTTCTTTGCAGTAGGCAAAACCAGTACCTTGAAGATCGCGTGATACACATGAGGTTTGTGAAGTGAAGTACTACTAAATATTCTGAAAACTAAAGACACATCAGTATTATCTTTACCCCTCGTCAAAATTCTGAATACTTAAAGTCAAATAAAAGTGTGAGCTACGAATGAGTCCTGATACTTTACCAGTGTTATGCCCGCCGGTGCTAACATAAGGCTACGCGATTTTCAACACTCGACTTCGGGTCGAAAGTTCAAATTCCAACAGCGTGCTTTTATTTAGGCACTCATGTAAGTATTATCTGCTTTTAGTGAAGACGGGTATTAAGTTTACAGAAACAGACTACCATAAAGTCGTTCTCAAATATGAAGCTTATGACGAAGTAATAAAGAGTTTTATTAAAATTTCAACAAAAGATAAAATTACTTGAAGTTGATGAAAGCGCGAAAACTTTACATATTATCTGTGTAACATCTAGGTAGTACGAGTATGTTGAAGAACACTAGGTGAAATTCAAAAGAAGACTTTATTAAGATTGAAAGAGAACTTATTTAAGCAATTTGTGTATGGAGCTGAATATGAGAAGACTCAAAAGAAGTATATTACAATGCAAGTATATAAATGTATTTACTACTGAGACTCGAAAATATAGGAGGATTGAAAACAGATGGAGTTACAACTAATATATTCATCTATACTAATATTATAAAGAGGAAAGATTTGTATTTATGTATTTAACGATTAAACTTAAAAACTAGTGGACCGATTTGAAAATTTCTTTCAGCAATGGATAGCTACATTATCAGCGAGTAACATAGGCTCTATTTTAACCCTGTACTCCCACGACGACGGGAACTATGCGGGTGAAACCGCGTGACGTCCGCTAGTATTAGATACACGTACAGAAGTAGTGGTCACAAAAAACCGTATGAGCTGGCCTTATATATGTATATTCGATTGAAACCTATTTTATTGAGCACTCTAGCCTGCTTAGTGTTAAAATGTTAATAAGGTCTATGAAGTCACTTTCAACAAGAAAACAAATGAACGAATATAGATTTATTTTCTTTCATCCAAATCTTTTGACAGAAACCAATTCCAAAGCTGGCTTTAAAAGCAAATATGTCACAGAAATGTGAATATTTTTGAACTTTAATCCACAACGTGCCAGCATATTCGAGTGAAAATGCTTAGTTTTATTTCAATGTTGTGACATAATTTAGTTCTAAAAGTTTCAGGGGCGAGCTAAATTCAGGTTGCTTGGGCTGTGTACACAAAGCGGGCAAATGAATGGCGATTTTGAAAAGGCCATTATGAGTTATTTTTTTTTTATAAAGAAAACCTTTTTCTTTTCATTTTATACTAATGTGAATGTGAAAATAGTCATGGATAAATGTTATGGGATTTAACTTCGCAGTTTCTGCTTGCCCTCTTGATAAAAAAGTGTGATGGCTTTTAAAAAGATCCTCATAACAACGTTACTTCATTGTCACCAGTCGAAAATTGGCCCCAAGGTGGAAGCACCAGCCGTGTTGACGGCGCTTTCGTGTTCCACGCGCGCCTCAAAGAGATGGCAGCAAACAGGGAGGGGCCGGCATGGGCCGATGCCAGCCAGGGCTGCGGGACTGTTCGAAAGAGATACCGCGGCCCTGGAATACAAAGGGCAAGGAAGGAAAATGGATGGGTTTTAGTCAGTACAAGTCTGACAATCCCTTCCGTTCCGCCCAGAGTGGGAGAAGTCATTTGATGATTTCCCACCCGAAAAAAAAAGGGGAAAGCCACATGGTGGCCCGCTAAACAGCTTGGACGATTTTTGAATGAAGGCCGGCCTAACTTTCGCTATTTTATTTTTTTTCCAAAATTGCGGCCACGCTTAAATCCTATTAAGTATTAATAGAAAGCTGGTATCAATACAAACCAGCTTACCATACAGCAGCTTATATCTCGGATACGTGACACTTTAGAACATTTTTCCCCATGCAAAACTTTTTTATATCGATTGATACAGGATTTATGCGTGACTGATCAAATCAAAGTTGTGCTGAAGATTCTATCAGTGAATGTACTTTAACTTTAACAGCTCATATACCGAAAATGTGACACTTTAGAACATTATGTCTCATACAAAAATGGTTTGTATTGATACCAGTTATCTATTAATATAGATTTTAAGTGGTGCCGCAACTTCGAAAAACTATTCAAATGGCGAAAATTAGGACGACCATTAAATTCAAGCCCCTTTAAAATTTCTTTGTTTTTGCAATTAAGTAGCAGGTTAGTGTCAACTTGTATGTTGATTAAAATATGATTCGTGGACGTAACAAAATATAGCTTTCCAGGGTTCAAATCATTAAAATAACCAATACAACCCCTTTAAGCTCATTCATTACGACTATTGAAGAATTAGTCACTGTTCGACAAAGCTAATTTTGCTTCTTACGTTTTTTAAAACGTAAGAAAATTTGAAATCGCGAGCTACCCTGGCGCTTCCACCTTAAAGAAACTTATTTAATGTTTACAGGTTCTGGCACTAAGTAGAGCAAATTAAAAATGAACAGAGGAAAAAAATATCTTTGTTGACTTACAATAAGCTGCAGAGAAACGTTTCTCTTTAGTCTCAAAGATTAAGTTAATTATAAGAAAATTAAATTTGAATCTCTTGGGGAAAAATGCCTCCTGAATTTAATTTTCAGTACTTGTCAATAGAGTTTTCACTTTATGTCTCATTTTTTTTGGACTAACAAAATACAAATTCGTGTTTTATATACGTTCAACCAGTAATTTGTTAGGTAACTTAATCCTTGCTACGTACGATTTCCATTCGAACCAAAAGCTGCCAGTATTTTAAATAAAACGACTGCGTATTTTTAAGGTGGTGGCGTCAGAGTTGCCCGCGAAATTCAAATTTTCTTACGTTTTTTGCAATTTGCAGATCAGTGTTAGGTTCTATGTTGATGAAAAATGAGTCGCGCTAGTAACATGTATGTAGTTACAGAATTACAATCGTAAAAATCATCAATACAACCCTCTAAGTTCATATAATCCTATCCAATGAATATTTCTTGAAAAAGTCATTCAATAGGATGAAATGGACTTACAGGGTTATTGATGATTTTCATCAATGTGATTCTGTAACTACATACGTGTTACTGGCGCGATTCATTTTTCATCAACATAGAACCTGAAAATGACCTGCAAATTGCAAAAAACGTAAGAAAATTTGAATTTCGCGGGCTATACTGACGCAACCACCTTAATGTCAATATTTAGGTAACACGGATACACGATACCCCTTGGTAAGACTGGTTGTTACGTTTTGGGGTTCTGTCTACTCGTACCGACTGTTAAAATTCTACAAAAATGACAGCTGGGACCAACTGCTTGATGATGATGATGCATTCTAGCCGATTTCAGCCAGAGCGACTGCATTTGATGACTTTCTAGAGTGGTTGTCGAGAGCTTTATTATGCTGCTCTTTCATGTGCTGTCAAGTGGTTAGTATATTCAACTTTGGAAAGAAAACTTCGAGCACAAAGTGGACATGTCAGAACACCATTCACGTCATTGTAGGGTGTAGCTGTAGGGGGTCTAACTTTACGTTCCTCACGTTGTAAATGTAACTACGAAAAAAATAGGGCATACCGAGAATAGGTCTTTTTAAGAATAAGTCTTTCTGCGAATGAGTCCAAAGTAGAATGTTTAGGTTATTTCACGAATAAGGCATTTTCAGAATGAAGCATATCGTGAATAAGTCCAAAAACGACTACAGGTCATTTCGTGAATAAGTCCAATGTCTACTAAGCCGAGCCTTTCTTGTCTCTTCAAAAACGTTCACCGGCCGATGCTTTGACGTCACCACTCGAGCCAATTTTGTGCCTGCTTTTCCCACACTAAGGGATCAATTTCGCATCTTTTGAATTGTCTACTCTGAACATCCTTGAAATATAAAATCTGACCACAACGTTTAAGGGATGATACATCATCCACGGGCAGGGTTCGGTAAGTGTTGCTTAACCTACTCGTAGAAAAATGACCCATACAACTGTTATTATTTAGTTTATGAATGCAGGTCATTTTTCTACAGCAATGGCTGTTATTATTTAGTTTTTTTCAAGATTCCTTTCCTATCATTCACTGCGAAGGTGGTGTCGAAGTTCAGTGTGCACACAACTTTATTGAATAAAGGGTAATCATCGTTGATTCCGATCACGTAATACCTAACCATGGTAACTGGAGAATTTAATGGGTACTTGGATGAAAAATATCGGATATTACCTACAGTTTGGCAATCAACGAATTGGCAATATTGTCATTACAATTTGGATGGACAAGGTCAAACGTACATACCTACATAAATGTTTGATGAGTCTCATTTGTGCTTCTGTATGAAATTGATTTTCAAAATTAAAATAAGGATAATGTATTGATGGTTTTATGGTTACTAACATTACATGAGATGAACCTTCACTAACCAAGTAAAGCAGGTAAGATAACATAACATCACGCCTGTAATCCCCGAAGGGTTAGGCAGAGGTGTACCTAAAAATACACCCACAGTTATGTTTAGGGCCCATGTAATAAAGGGCGAACCTATTCCCATCAACTGAGCAAAAGTCCAGACTCCGTGGCTGCTACTGAGAAATTCCTGATGGAAAAACCCAATAACACTTTGCCCAACCCGAAAATCGAACCCGGGACCTCATGCTCAGCAGTCAGGTTTGCGACCACTCGACCAACAAGGCAGTTAAAGCAGGTAAGATAATATAAACTAAAATAAGAGTAACAGTACAAATGCTCTGAATATATTAACCCAATATGAAACAAGATGCATACGTTATGATCTTGGACAAAACAAAGGTCATATTCAATGCATGATGTCATGCCAAGATCGGGTTGCGTCCGAGGCAAACAGCTCAGAGTTATGCATGAATATTTTCAAAGTTAGAGGATGTCCGATCGAACAAGCTATTTCGTATACACGCGGAAATATTCACAATGCAATGCCGAAGCGTATACGTTTCCATTTTTTTTCTTTTTTACTTTTTGTTTGCAATTTTATCTTATAAAGCTTTTGTCATTAAGAGTCAGTCGCTTAATAACAAAAGCATTATAAAAGAAATATAAATAATAATATTGTCAGTGTGCTAGCATTTTGGCGGAAACAGACTTACCTAGGTAGTATGCAATTCCATGCAGTCCATGGACTTGTGTAGCGTATACCTAGAATTGTGAATATTTTTGCGTGTATACCAAATAGCTTATTCGACCAAACTTTCTCGATCCTCAAAATATATACGTACTAACAGGATCGTAAATTCAAGACATAATTTATATTATGACATCACGCCTGTAATCTCGGAAGGGTTAAGACATACTCACCTTTGGTGTGTGGTGGTGGATTTAATATACTGTATTAGGGGTGGCCCTATTACCATCAAAAAGTTAGAATTAACGGTTTATTAAAAAAATGTAATCCCAGACGTTGTACTTGGCGTATGTTGTTGTTCAATAAAAACGTATATATATTGGAACCTATTGCAAAGAAAAACAAATATTACCTGAAACCCGAATTCGGTTTCGTCCATTTGGCAACAACACCGACTCTATCGCCTTTTTGACAGACGTAAGTTATTGAAACAATCGAAATCAATGAAATATTGAAAACTACTTCGAATTGTTTCCATAAGCGCCTTTTCTTGTTTGGTTAGGAATAGACATTTCATAAACAAAGGTTTTCTGAAACATTTATTTTCAAAGCGTTCTAGGTTTACTGAAAGGTTTTGTTGTATGAATAATTGCGTGTTTGTTCATTTTATTTTTTTGACTCATTGCTGTTAGTGATTTATGTTTTGAAAAGGTCGAAAAATTATGCTATAATAATATTACACCTTTGTAAAATCATGAGTTAATGTAATTTGCTCTTTTTTCCAAAAACAACGTCTACTTTTTTATTATCTTTTACAATCCCTTAATCAGATTTTACAAGATCTAATGCTATTCAAACTTAAAACCAATTTTTTCAGAGCTAGAGTCTCTTTTTATATTTTAATAAAAAGAACCCAGGCCATGTTTTCAGGCCCTTATTATTTTTCTCCTATAAAAAAGAACATAATTTCAGTACACAGCGTTAGTAAAGGGTGAATGTTGTTTCAGTGTCATAAATCCTGAAAGGAGGCTCAATATCAGATTACAATAGCTACACATAATAAAGACCTTTAGTTAAGAAAATATTTGAGCCGCCTTGCTGCGGTGGGCATAGCAAAACCCGCGGAGTGAATGTAAGTAAGATTGGACGATTTTAGAATGGAAAAATGTCATGTTTATTTAGTTTTACAACGCTATTCATGAAATTTAAAAAAATATATGGGTGACACTGATTGTGCTTGTCTTAAAAAAATATACCAAAATAAAATATAGGATAGTTGTATTTTCGATAAATAAAACGCTCAAATATACATTGCGTTTACGTCAGGCCTTCGTGTTAGGATCTCAGATCATCAATTTTCAAACAAAATTGATAATATAAAAAAAAACCTGTGAAAAGAATTCCAGTATAGGGACTGGGACATTTCAATAACGATCTTTAAGTTTTTGTGCCATTCATATTCAGTCCCAGATCTAATTCTATTTGAATGGTGCGACAAACGCGTGCTGCATTACTGATATGGCTATTTAATCTAACTAGAGGACTTTTAGATGATAACGTCTGTGTTTTTTGTGTTAGCTTTATTCAGTAAGTAATAAAATGTTTATTTTTAGACCGTGTTAATATTAAAATTTGACCTCGAGGACATAATATATCTCTTTTGACAGGCTTAGATAAAGTGATGAATTGATGATGAATTTAAAAAAAACTGTAACTTTCTCTGTAGAAGAACCTTGCTATAAGTAAGAACAATTGGATATTATGAAAAGTCGTTCGCGGTGGGTTTGGCAGATATCAGGTAACAAAGGTGTGCTAAATAGCTGCTAAGTTTGATGTGACAACGTCTAATAAATCGATGAACGCCGGCTGCATGCACGAAAACGTGTCCCGTTACGCTCATTGTCCCGTTACGCTCGTTGTACGCATGCGCCGCATCTATCTCTCTTCCACTTGATTTTATGACGTTGTCACGTTAAACTATCGTCCGTAAACCTTTTTTTTTATATAACACAAGGGCCTCCTGCACTGCCAGACACTATGTGTGGTGGAAACCTATCGCCAGGCACAAAGTATGTTTAATTGTCATCAAAAATGTAATAGATTGACATATAACATTGATACAGTCCCTTCACAGTTATTTTACCTTGAACATTAACCTTTGAAAACGATTGTCACTTGTTTAGGACCTCAGGGTTCTCAGTAGCAGCCACGGAGTCTGGATTTGTGCCCGGTTTGCCCCCTAATACAGAGGACTTAAACATAACTGGTGAAATGTGGGTGTACTATTAAATACAGCTCTGTCTAACCCTTCAGGGATTACAGGCATGATGTTATGTTTATGTACTGGGTCATAAATCGATGAAATAGAACCACGCCCTCTAATTCATCGAACCTTACAAAACCTTACTAACACCCAACATTCTACCCAACAAAACTTTAAAATTCCGTCAAGAATTCCTCGCTAAATAGGGCACCGTGCCCAGCTCACATATTTCGTAATAATCTCATCTTTCATACATTGTGACTGCGAGGTTGGCGGCCACGCTATTAGCGAAATATAAAAGGTGGGCCGGATTCTGTAGTGAAGTGTTTAGAAGGCGGTCATGGGTCGTTATCCAAACTATAGTGCAGCAATTTTGTAAGAACATGCTAAGTGCATAAGCATATGGTAGTTTTCTAGTGAATGCTCGCAGTTTTATGCATAGTTGTGGGGAGTCTAAGGTTTTGGTCGTTGGTTTGCTAAATGTGAAATGTATTTTAATTGTGGAAAGAACAGATTCTGAACTATAAAAATTGAGTTTTATTTTACGTACAAAATCACTTTGATCGTCAATTGAAGGCTAATAAATTTGTAGTTTACTGTATAAAAATGAACACACAATCATGGTGACCGTCTTGAGCATATAAAGAGGCTCCGGTGTTCTCTTATCTCCGGGGAAACGTACTAGATCCCATTTGTGAGACTATACCTAGGTCAGGAAACTGGACTAATGACCGAGATGGACCGAAGCTTTATCTTTGGTAGGTATACGTTACTCCTTCACCACCAATGATTTGAAATATGATCCCTGAAGCCTTTTTTTAGTGATTTGCTGTATCCTGCATGCAGGCTTGGATATTTTTTGCGGAATGAAAACTAAGTATTTTGCATAACATTTGATTGAAAATATTTCTTCATCGGTGATTTAAAATCAAAGACATTTAAATATACTTACGATAGATGGAAAAACGCGAATAAAATCGTAATATTGCTTGCAAGAGCCACTACCGATTCCGTGTGTCACTACCGATTTTCTCAGGAATGGGTGGACCTAGCAAGTTGAAATTTATACCAGATACTGAAGTCTATAGTCCCTATTAGGTGTATAAAAATCAAGGTCCTGAGTCAACACGATAAAAAGATAGGGGCAAATTTAGATTTTCACGAAAACTTACAAGTACCTTACAAGTACAAGTACCAAAATTTACCTTAATTTTTAACTTTTTTTATTTTTCGGAGTTGTCGTCCCTTTACTTGTGCTGTAAGACCTTTCTTTTAACCAAAATTGACCATTCTAGGTCAATCGGAAGTACCCTATAGGTTTTGGGTCGAAAATCTATATGGTGGTTCCCGTTGACCTACAATCACGAAATTTGGCAAGAATCAATGTCTTACAGCACATGTAAAGGAAAAAATTTGAAAACCGCAAATATGTACTTTTATAACAGGATACCTACAAGTTTATACGGAACCCTCGGTGCGCGAGTCAAACTCGCACTTGACCGTTTTTTTTCTGATAGCCTTTTATAGTATCCAAAGAAATTCAAATAAACTACTATTTTAAACCTCTTTGAATAAAAAGATACCTAATTATTTAATCTTTATCTGGCTTCTGACAGATTCATTGAGCGTGTCACGAAATTAAGAGACTTTTTTCGGGTGTTAGGTTTGTATAATTTACTGAGGTTTCTCAGCGATGGATGGGCTGTCCCTACTGGAGCAAGATCCGTGAAAGCGTCTTTACCTTTATTCTGGAAGAAAAAAAGGTCGAGAGATCTTACGTATTAAGCCCTGACTATTTTTTGGGTGAGATTTATTAGAAAGACGCTGAATGCTATGATATTGATTTTTATGTTTCTATAAGATAGTTTGTATTTTCAACCAATCACATTCTTTTCATGGAAGTCGAAGAAAAACATGAAAATATTTTTACATACTTTATAATATGAATTGTGTTTTCGTTTCCCGCTTCGTAAATACTGTTGTCGCAATGCAGTATACTTTTTCATATCCGGCATAAAACGTAACATAATTCAGGAATAAGGAATTATTATGAAACTAGTTAATATGGCTGTTCCATAGTAACCGGTACCTTATGCTTAAACGAAAGAGTGCTGCTTGATTTTTATCTTTTAGCTCTGAGCCGAGAGTTCAAAATTCAGCAGCGTGCTTTTATTAAGACATGCATTTAGACGTTCACTAGTGTTTGTAAAAAGTGACATAAAGTTTCATAGATATAGCGGGAAAGAGACAGCGCTAGACGTCTTCTATAGCTCCGTCTCTTTCCCACACTCAAGTGAAATTAAACCAATATCGCTTCAAGGCGTCATGGTAACCCCTCTGAACTCATTCTGTAATTCGTTAATTGTTGTGGCAAACGTACAGATGCCAGCCCAACAAACTAACCGAAACTATCAAATTCCAATCAACCTTGAACCTTTACCTTCAGCGATAAAATTGAAAATCTATTGAAGAAATTTGACCTAACGTAGTAGCTGGATATGCTGGCGCCTATACAGTGGAAGTTCATAAAGTAATAGTATCTTGTCTCGGGGTTAATGTTGAAGTTTATTTTCTTTTAGCGTTGTAGTTGTCTACGAATAAATAGAACGTTTTGTAATTTTCGCCGAGGATTACAGAACACCGGGTAGTAATAAGGTCGCATTTCTTACGGTTGGTGTTATAAGACACTATTATTTGAAATTATACTGCTTGGATAGGAACTGGTTTGTGTAGTGCGAAAAGTAAAATTTGAAAATTTCTACTACAAAGATTTCGTTTAAATCTTGATAACATGACATGTGGGACGTGAGTACAGTAGTCATTGTGCCGATAGTCGTGTCGGCCAATGGCTTAATAGCCAATAGCCTCGACCAACATCTGAAGAGGCTCTCGCTTAATGATTTTGTGTGAGCTTAGTTATTTCTAATTAGGCATCTTCCAAAAATATTACCAATTCACGGGACGAAGGGAGTCTGTCCATCGGGTTGGTGAATGGTGATAGACCACGTGGTCTCGTGCCTTCGACTCTACCCTGAACCTGATCCTCTCCATCTATAACATGGGACTTAGACTTAACTGGTAATGTGGCAAGTATACCCAATACCTCTGCCACATGTTTTGGGGATTACAAGCGTGATATTAAGATATTTTCCATCTATAATTTTCCCATTTTGTGGACGCCATCTCTGAACTATGAGATTTGTTCTTGAAGAAAGTCGCGAAAAAGCCGCGGGCAAAAGTTAGTGCAATATACGTAATACATCAAAATCAAAAATCAAAATAAGTTTATTAGTCAATAGTAAGAAACAGTTGTGTCATATAATCAGTGAGCCACAAACTAAGCATCGCTTGTATCTTGTGGCTCGGGAGTGCGAATTTCACAAATTTAGAATGCAACATACATTTCTTTTTTTCTTTCATTTCAACGTTATTCTAACCAGTCTCTGGCTCCATCAATGACCATGCATTCCCCACCTGCGCCTGATGACCTAATCTTCCACCGTATTATATCCTTATTTGTCTGTTACCCACCACAGCAGATAAGCAGCTGATCCCTTCTATATTTTCCTTTAATTTTCGCTCGTTGGAAACAACACTCGCCGGGATAATATTTATTTTCCTCCAATCCCCGAGAGCTCACTGTTTTATTTATTGCTTTCATTTCACCTCGATCGTGTTTTAAATTACTCGTGTGATTGTTACTTAATTTGTGTACTTTTGCTTTTTAAATGTTCTATTAAAGGGAGTTTTACAGTTGAAACGGATCTGTGTGTATTTTCAGGTTGGATTTTTCTAAGAACAGGTTTGAATGTTTAATATTCCAAGAAATATATCGTTACTGTGATATCCTATGTGTTAATTTTTAGTTGAAATTGCTGCCCCGTTAGTTTAGTGTTCGTAAACGCGACTGCTGAGGATGAGGTCCTGGGTTTGATTTCCAGGTCGGGTGTTATTGGGTTTTTCCAAGTAATAGCCACGGAATCTGGATTTGTCCCCAAATGATGGCAATAGGCCCATACCCTATTACATAGGACTGGCAATGACTGGCGAAATGTGGGTGTACTATTAGCCTACGCCTCTGCCTATTCATTGGGGATAACATGCGTGATGTAATGTTATGTTATGCATTAGGTGACACGTTTGCCTTTTTGTGGGAGAGTGTTGGATAAAATATAGGTATTAAGCGTTGTGCTTCTGCAGCCTGTCCTAGATATAGTATTCCTATAGAGTTAGATATTATTATTCACTTTGAATGTCTTAGCCGTCATTCAAGATACTCCATATCTAGCACACGGCACGTACGTCCCCACTCATCGTCGACTCCAACCGCAATCCGACTCAAAAGATCTTCTAAAAATATCATTAGCAATAAAGTTAGGTTTGAAATATATACAAGACATATAATAAACATCAGTTCCCGACATCTGTTACTACGGTCCGCTATCCTTAATTAAAATTAAAACAGAATTACGAGCTATACGCGACCTCAATATTTAATTAATTTTAATATTGCCCTTTAAACACCGTTTTTGGGTATCATTTTGTTCTTAGAATTATTTGGGGTGGAAAAGTTTTTGACTGTCGGAGCTGCGAATATAATGGGTTTCTCTTCTGGTTTTATACGGCAGCTTGTGCTTATCGTTGATTTCAGCAAGCTTTATCTACTACTTAATAACATCTTAAATGACAGACAATGTACTGCCTATAGCGCTGTCTAGAGGTGTGAAATTTTGTGGAAGCGTTCTTTTTACGTATAACAAACTAGTTTTTATCAGCGGCTTTGCTTGCGTTAATTTAGTAATTTAATCTTTTAATACACTGCTAAAGTTTCTGTAATAATATAATTCAATCATGATTGGGAAAGCACGTGGCGCCATCTATTATTATAATAACGTTCTTATTATTTTAATCAGGAAAAGTACTTTTTTTCGAGATGAAAGGTACCATTCATGTTCCTTCCTTGCCCTTTGTGTTCTAGGGCCGCTATGACCGTTTCTGTACACCTGATAACGTATAATTATGCAAAATTTCAGGATAATCGGTTCAGTGGTTTAGGTGTGATAAAGTAACAAACTTACTTTCGCATTTAAAATTTATTTAAAAATATAAATGAATAAGTAAGGATTAGGAAGTCAGCACTAAAAAAAAAGAATTTCGAAATTCACTCCTAAGGAAGAGAATTGAAATGCCCCCAGATCAAACAGCCAGTCTGTTGAATTGTAAAAAATCCTTACAAGTCTCCCATACTTGTAACATACTGTAATGAGGGTTTCGTAATGAATAGGTAGAATAGCGTCAGGTCTATTTTGCCCCGGGGGGTAACGTTTTGCTGCATATAGATGCTGAATAATGTGAATGTACTATACAGAACCCATATTTCGCCAGTTATATTAACCTAAATCCCATGTAATTGACTAGCTTATTGCTATAAATCAAGAACAAGGTTGACAAAAAAAAAACAACTTAAAAACGGCTTAACCTGTGAATTTAACCGAAGTCCTCATGAGAGCGACAATAAGTAAGTCACCACAAGCAATTCGTTTTCAATCACTTTTGTACAAACCTAAGCGCGTATTCTACCTAAGTTCAATAAAAAAACGAGACTCCAGTTTATATTGATGGCAGACACGATTGAACCCCGCATTCGCATCGTGTGTAAGTGGCGTATGAGGTGATTAAAGGATTAGCTGGATGGATGAACAGCGTACAGGTGAATGCAGGAGCTACAGCACTATATAGATGAATCAGAAGGTCGGCTTTATCCAGCTAGCCGTTTTTTTTTGTTGTTTTTCGGATGGGAAATCATCAAATGACTTCTCCCGCTCTGGGCAGAGCGGAAAGGAGTGTCAGACTTGTACTGACTAAAACCCATCCATGTTCCTTCCCTGCCCTTTTCGAAAGAGATACCGCGGCCCTGAAACACTCCAGGGCCGCGGTATCTCTTTCGAACAGTCCTGCAGCCCTGGCAGGCATCGGCCCTTGCGGGTCCCTCCCTGTTTGCTGACATCTCTTTGAGGCGCGCGTGAAAACGAACGCGCCGTGAACACGGTACTACTTCACTACCTTAGGCTTGGACTCCACCAAAGCGTAAACATACGGAGATGAGCAAGCGGAGAGAATGCTTAGGAGCTAGGATTTTTCCACCAACGTTGTGCGGATATGTGTTCTGGCCAGACCGAAGCAGTGATGTGTGTACAGGCTACCCAAGTACCCACGCCCAGTTAAGCCACCGTCACGCTCACGTCTTCTCGTCTCCGCTATGTGCTGTTGCCTGCTTGGTCTTAATACGAGACATCTCGGCAGTTTTTTTTATGGACCAGTATGTTTACCGATCTTAAGTAAGTGCCGTCTAGAGACGTGTTTATGTGTGTATGCATATCGCTACTCGTGTGCAGCTGGCCTTCTGTAACTATCTATTCTGTGGCTATAGTTCGTTGCTATGAAAATTTGGTAACGGTAAGTGTTGCATACGTAAGACAAACACCGTCTGCACTGATGTGTCATGGATGGAGTGCATCCGAGGGTTATAAGCGCAGGTTGGTATAAAGTCTTGTGCATAATATTAGTAAACAATTTGCGGAGATTGCAATGATGTATTATATTAGAGATACACTATTAAATGTTCATAAAGGGGTAAGGGTAGCGTTTTGAGGAACAATATCATTGTAATTTTGACGTTCAAAAAGCGCTGATTCACAGCTTAATACTGTCCTCCACTGCGGATCACACAAAATCGGCCCGATACGGTGCTTACTGCTGCTGCACACGGTGAAAACCATATATATTTTCTCAACTCTCAATTCTTTATTGCGTACCATAATGTATATAGGTGTTAGGGAAATAAATATATTAGTCACAATTATGGACCCTGTCGGGCACAGCATAGAGAGGAAGAAGAATACTGGCTGTTTATTGTGCTTTCTCGCTTGTGCGGAACGATTATATCTATCCTAGCGTTGTCAGGTCAAAAAGGACCGATACGCATCAAAAAGGTCTATGGATGCGCATTCCGACCGCCACCGCATCAGATTAAAGTTTATGATTTTTGCCGTAGCTAACTTGAATTAAACTTTAGGGAGTCCGTGTCTACACAGTAAAACAGTGGTAAGGGGCAGGGCTGTTCTAAACCGCCCCTACATGTGCGTATTGTGTATAAAACATTGTGTATTAAAAGTAAGATAATAATTGTGGTATTCAAGCCATTATAATGGGTATTTGATAAGGTCGTTTTGACCAATCTTAATCAAAACTTTTAACCATTTACCTTAAACCTTTCAAAAAGAAACAGAATTTAATTTTATGAAATATCACGTTTTTTAAACTCTGTTATTAATTGACTAAATTGTATTCGAAAGATGGAATTATCGTGCAATCTTAGAATACAACGCTGCATTGCGTCTTTACAAAAAGTCAAGAAAACTGTCACACAATGGAACTTCCGCAACTCACTTAAAAGAGTTCCTTCCAAAGAATCGCAGTACTGTTTCAACTCAAACCGTATGCCTTTTTCCAATTTATTTGCTCATTACACGTTAAAGGAGCGCAGAACACGGGTCTTATAGCTACGAAGTTACTACTCCATTTTAATGAGGGACTTTGAAACTGAAGGCAAGGTGAGGGGGTCTTGTTTCCTTTGTCATAGTTTACTAATTAACACCGGGCGTCCGATACTGGCATAGATTATAGAGTTTTGTAGACTTGACAGTGTGACGTGAGGTAATGAATTTTGTGTTTGTGATTTCTGATTATGTCTGTCTCAGCTCACTTCAAAGTCTTACTCGACTTTGAAGTGAGCAAATAAATAAACGAATACATTTAAGGGGCGATGTGTAGTGACTTCCGGCCACCGTAGACGCGGACCTGCGGACGGTGAGTAAAGGGGTAGCTCGCCGTCCGTCTGTCTTTTGACGACAGGCCGTGTTGACGGCGCGTTCGTGTTTCACGCGCGCCTCAAAGAGCCCGCAAGGGCCAATGCCTGCCAGGGCTGCGGGACTGTTCGAAAGAGATACCGCGGCCCTGGAACACAAAGAGCAAGGAAGGAACATGGATGGTTTTTAGTCAGTACAAGTCTGACACTCCCTTCCGCTCTACCCAGAACGGGAGAAGTCATTTGATGATTTAATATACGAAAAAAAAAGGGCCATGTGTAAAGTTTGTCAGTTGGGCAGTTATGGTTCATGTTAAACTTTCATTTGTGAGGTTTTTTTATTCGAAATAAAATTCCGGTTTATGTCTGAATGTATTGGAGTGGATTTGCCACTAACATTATCTCGACCACAACGAGCAAAAATTTTGTATGCAGGAAAGTCTGACTGAAAATGTGTTGATAAGAAAATAGAGATGCAATAACTATTTTCGTGCTCATTGGCCAAACACGAGTAGGTGAAAGAGGTTTTTAAAAAAACACACAATTCCATAATTAATTTAGCCATATATCCGGTAAACTGCTAAATATACAAAGTGAAAGAGACACCAAAACTAAAACTACGTATTCAATTCTAATTCCGAATTCCCCCCCAAATAGACATTTGTAGGAAACAACTTTTTTTGCTTTTTGAAGTGAAAACTTCTTTAGCATCGTTGTCATTTGAAAGTATATAGATGTAGATGAGATAGGAAGCATTATACAGTTTTTATCTTGAAGCCAAAATGTTTGAAGGTTTCACTTCTACCACGTGTGAATTGCACACATGTTTTTTTTTTTTAATAACCGACGAAAAATGTCTATCTGGTTCAGAATGATGTACTGAATACATGGTAACGGAAAACGTTTTAGCGTCAGTTTTCTTCAAGTAATCCTTTCGTTGTTTTTTTGTATCACATCAGTCTAATACTCCAGAAAGGTAATCTAACACCCAGAATTTCCCAATAAATTCTCATACGTATAAAACCTCCTTTCCACAACATTTTATATTCTATGTTGGATATTATTATAATAAATTGAGGAAAATAATAATCTGAAAACTTAATGTGTTCGCGCAACATTAGTCGTACAAAATAAGGCCCTATTTAGAGCAGTATATCAAAATAAACACATCATAGAATAAGGAATTGTACTCAATTGAGTAGAAATAAATTCCCTTGGATCCAATCAGCTTGGTTCCTTCCTAATAAATTGTTCGTGTAGTTAATATATATTTATTTAGTTATATTTATACCAATATTGTAAATACAAAAGTTAACGCTGTTTGGCGGTATGTACATACGCCAGTTCATCAAGCTACTACTATTTATCAAATGTATTTAATAAATCAACTCTATCACTACAGTATTAGGTTCAAGGTTGATTAGGAAAATTTGATAGTTTCGTATAACTTGATGTCTGTACTTTTCACGTCTAAGCCACAGAACCGACCGTTAGCTTGAAATTTGGAAAAAGACTTAGAAGGATATATATACAAAACGAAGTCGCGGCTAATACCAAATAAGATAATAAATCTTTTTTTTAAATTTAACGCTGTGCTGAATGGTTAATAGTTTTGCTTAACTTGATTTAAGACATGGGTGTTATGTTTACATCAACCACACAACTACATTATTAAATTAGAATTGAAAACATATTCAGATAACAAATCATAAAAGAGACCCAAATAAAGCCCCGTAATAAGCCTTTCAAGCCAGACCTGGACTTAAACACCGCTCCAACAAAGCAACGCTCCATCGAATCGCATTGTGCTCTAAAGCGACCTTATTTCAAAGCTGGTCGTTCCCAATTTTATGCGGTCATATTTCACACACGTCCGGCAAACCGCAATCAGCATGTTAATTATCTACCTAATTATCTTCCAGATATTTTGTCCCCTCTACAGATTCACTGTGAGGACCTCTTATCACCCGACACTAATTATAAACTTGTTTAAACTTCACTCTCACTTCGGCTTGCAATGAGGGTAAGTCTTCGCTTTGTTTAGCATTAAACTTTACTCCAACATAGAACTTTGAAGGTGATGAAACAGACAAAGAGTATTGGCCACTTCAGTGTTATTTAAATTTAAATCTTTAAGACAGTAAGGAGTGCTTTCAAAGCTGATTTGAGGGGACTTTGAGAAATGATAGGGTATTTGTTTCGGATGTCTGTTATGCAAATTATTTCTTTGCTGGATAATGGTGTAAGACGATGAATCGCCCCCTTTTAGAAAAAGTTACTTAAGTTTTCATGAAAATATTTGTCCTACTGTAGATTCTACGAAATATATCGTCATCATGACCTCCATACCAGCCTACTGCTCGAAAAGGTCAAGGGTCACCATATAGCTCAGTCGTGAACATCTCGCAGTACTGAATCATTGGCCTTCACCAGATCATCAGACCTTCTTGTAGGAACCCTTCTAGCCCTGCGCCTTTCTGTTCGTGGGCGCCACTTTAGAATTTTTCGGCAGCCTCATCCGCTATACAAGCAACCCATTGACGTTTAAAGGTTGTACCTCATCTGCGCGTGTGAAACAGAGCATGCTGCCGAGCGCATCGTCGATGCTGCCACGTACGATAGCGCTCCCACTCTGTGTCTCGCTGTAGCAAATGACGTTTCTGTGCGACGGAAAAGGATATAAAGTATAGGAACATTGAAAAATGCGATTCCGAGCTGATAGATGTGGCACAACTCTGTCAATTTTTCAGGGTATGTAGAGGTCCTTGTTGGGTACAAGAGTAGAAGAAGACCAAAAAAACGATGGATGGACTGTGTGAAGGATGATATGGCAAGAAAGGAAGTGTTTGAGGAGATGGCCACTGATAGAGAAGTGTGGAAGAAGAAAATATCCTGAATTGGGATAAGGGTTAGATAATGATGACGTCGGGGTCCTCGGTTCTACTGCGAATCTACAATAAAAAATGTTATGTTATCATAACATTTTTTTTGTAGATTCAGATTTTTTTTTTTCATTGGTTTTTTTTTTTTCGCTGAGTGTACTCAGCGACATCAATTCAAAAAAAAAAAACCAATGAAGAAAAAAAGACTGAATCTATAAAAAAAAATGTTATGATATCAATTACCGATCCATAATGGAATGGCACTAGTGGAGGAGAAAATATCAAGTGGCGTATTTACTGCCGACATGCATTTATGAGATTAAAGCGCCTATTTATGTACCTACTAACTGGATACTAGATCTGCTCTTCACGTACAATGCTTTATACGTACGGATCTTGTTTCCTATTCCAACAAAGCTAAATGTAGTTCTGCAATGAAATATCAATAGTGCAGCGTGTAGTTTGAAATACGCTTTAATTTTGTTTGCCATTCGGCATTTTTGAACCAACTTCCAAAAATAAGGTGGCTCTATGTACGTGTGTATGTAGTTTTTTCATGTATGTATAATGATTTAAAAAATTAAACATAGATAGGTAGTTTTCTTCAAGTGCCTATAAAAAGTATATCAAGTCATGAAACCCCACTATTCATCTCCAAAACTTTATTGCCATCAAAAATATATACTGGAGTCGACGCCTTCGAACCGAGGAAAATGGCGGAGCAAATATTTATTAAATCAAACTTAGTTCCAGCAATCTGTAAAAGATTTCATCTCGTTAAAGGGATGCTGTGAGCTAACATTTGTTACCTGCATGACTGGGATCAGTACCAGCGTGTATTTCTTGCTCGAATAAATTTTAAGATGAAGCTGAAGAAGTTAGTTTTTGATGTATAAACTTGTTGTAAAGTTAAAGGTAATATAATATTGAATGTCGTACATTTAACTATGTAAGCCAAAATTTCTTCGTATATTCCTCCTAGTTTATGAACCTATTCTCCCAACATTCCTTATTTGACATTCCTACAATCTTAGAGAATATAAGATGCGTTCGAGTTTATAAAAGAAAACAACCTGTCCTTGTCTACGTGTAAAAAAACCAAGTGCTATGAAACTCAACACTTTTACCGTAGTTTTACTGAGTGGGACTAAAACTGTCACTTTTAGTCAAGTCGTTTATTAATTTTTCTTTACATAAGTTTTATATTTTTACATAATTCTAAAAAAAAAACATTTGAAAATATAAAAAATAGTAGCCCGCCGATATCGGGAACAGGGTCCAAGCTACGGTCCAAGCAAGGTCAGGGCTCCAGAGAAAGAAACCTCCTAACAATGTCTAGGAGTACCGCTTTCTGAATCAAGCCCTTGATCCTGCTATCTAACGAGAGCCTCCTCAGGTGTTGGTCGAGGCTCTTGGCAGTTAAGCCATTGGCTGAAACGACTATCGGCACAATGATCGGTGAGCTCACATCCCACATGTCTTCAAGCTTGCGGGTCAAGTCAAGATACTTTTTTTGTTTATCTTTCTCGGCTTTGACAAGGTTCTCGATATGCGGGACAGTTACGTCAACAATCATTGCGTACCGCTCTAATCGATCCACCACCACTATATCAGGCCTATTGGCTACATTAGTCCTGTCAGTGATGATGGATTGATCCCAGTAGTCAAGTTATTGTTAGTTTTATTCAAAAGCTTCATGTGCAAAAAACGCAAGCCAGTCTCCATTTTAAGAAAATTAAGCATTTCTCATGTCTAAGTAGAAAGTTCTTCAAAAAATCTAGAGTATATTTTAAAGACACTTTTTCTTTAGCCCGCTTAATATTTCGTCACAAGAGTCTCAGGGTTGGAAGGTAAAAAAATACTTTAAAAATTCATGCAGCAGATGTGAATACACTTAGGTTTTTTATTAAAGTCTAAAACTTGGATATTAAATTACATTTTCAGACATTAGTATCAGAATAACTGTCATTTGTAGATCTTTGACAGTCGTTACAGTCAAAGGCCCGAAAGTCTGACAACCAGTTTTACCAAAGAGTATCGTATTACCGAGTACTACCTGGGTTTTGAGGTCAGATAGGTAGTCGCCCCGTGTAAAATCCTGGTACTGAATTATAAAAAATACCAAGAAATATTAAAGTAGGTTTAATACTGTGCCTAATTAATTTCTTTACAGTTATTTAAACGGTTCCCGTAGGAATAAGTACAAAAAACTTAATTAAACCTCGTTTTCATTTCTGCAATAATTTAATCCAATGTTCAATTTCAATTTCCTTCTTCGCTTCGACATAACTTTAACTACTTTATAATATTGAGACTATAGCGACATCATTTCCAGTATCATTGACATTCTTTAGGTGCATGTGAACGGGCTCTTAGGACATTTCAGACGGTGAGACTGGGTCTAATTAGAAACACTGTATTTGTACTGGGTGTCAGATGGGTCAGTAATACTCCACTTCGTCAAATTGTGTTTGCTGTGCTCTATTTCAGAGTATAATTATTGTGTGTTCCCATGTAGGGCACACCCGGATCATGCCTGGAAAACAATTGCAATACCCATAATTTGCTTGCCTCATTGGCTGAATTGGCCCGGATGACCACTGACGGGAAAAGGGCGTAAAAAGCTCTTACAACTTATAAACCTGAAGAAACACAATACAAGTGGCAGAGTTCTGGTCGAAGCTCATCTAAAGGAATCATAATATATAAAGTGAAACATAATAAACACAAAACCTTTCGTGTGATCTCTTGGACCATGAAATTGAACTACTTCTGTTCTACGAGCTCCTGAAATTCGAAAAGAAAAGTTAGACTTTTATAGAAACTGGCGGAATCAGCTGATCAATATGGTATAGTAAAACTAAAAAAAAGTTATAAATTTCCAAAAGTCATAGAACAAAAGTTGTTGAGTTTCATGGTCTGAGAAACCACACGAGAGGTCTTGCGTTTATTATTCACACATCTATTAATTAATTCATATAATATTATTATCTCCTTTATTTATTTATATACATATTTTTTACATTTTCAAATATTTAAATATAAAACGACATAAAAAAACATTTAAAAATATAAAAAATAGTAGCCCACCGGTATCGGGAAAAGGGTCCAAGCTACCGGCGGTCAGGGCTCCAGAGAGAGGAACCTCCTAACAATACGAGCCGTGTCCAGGAGTACCGCTTTCTGAATCAAGCCCTTGATCCAGCTGTCTAACAAGAGCCTCCTCAGGTGTTGGTCGAGGCTCTTGGCAATTAAGCCATGGGCTGATAAGACTACCGGCACAATGATCGCTGAGTCCATATAATATTATTATTAAATCCTGTATACATAATTATATTATAAGCCTTATCATACATCACAGCCTTTTCATTGGTAACTGATCTCCGAACATTACAATCAGAGATTTTCAACCATTTATCAAAATACCGTACAAATCATGCCCATGATTTGTTGGACGTCTATTTTTAAGCCAATTTACGAAGTCTTTGTCTTCTACCCTAGGTCAAGGCCCCTATGTGTGTCTGCACATTTCAATTCTACACGCGAGTTCAAACTTTTTGGTTAGGTTCATTGTCTGGTTTATCGAAAACTATACCTATGTGTAGATGTGGTTTTACAATTTGAATGCTGTATCAGCTAGAAGTTCGAAATGAATTTATTTTTGAATTGCGTTTGTTGTAAAAGTTTAAAACAATATTGGTTATTGGTTCTTGTTTATTGTTTTTGTTTGTAATGAGCTAACTTATGTATATTGTATGGAGAGGCGCATGACCTGACCGCGAGTAGCTAGGTGAAAAGTAATTTTAAATGATGGATACAATTTTATTTTGAGATATACAAATATTTCAAAGTTTATTTATTTTTATTTATTAAAACTTTATGCACAAGTAAAACTGTACAAAGGCGGACTTAATGCCTTGGGCATTTTCTACCAGTCTACCTTAGAAGTTAAAAAAGTTATATTGAAATCATGGCTTTATTTACCACTAACTAATGCCCGTGGCTTTGCCCGCGTCGAATTCGGTAATTGAGTATTCTACGTGTTAATCCGGTTTATAAACTATGTGTGTGCCTAATTTCATCTAAATCTGGTCATTCGATTTAGTCAAAGAGTAACAAACATACACACACACAAACGTTTACCTTTATAATATTGTGAAGTGTGATAAAAACCTTGTTGCTAATAAGCCATAATTATTGCACAATAAACAAGCCATGTTTTCAATGGGAAATCCTTTTCTCTCCTCATCAGAAAAAAAGACGATCTTCACACAATCTTTGATAGCCCATTTTTACGAGATGACCGATTAAAAATCTTTCCTCAGTGCTCATTTTCGTGCAATCTTGTGAAAATGTTCATACTTCTAGAAGCAGCAGGTAAAACTGTGCGTTTGGGGTATGTGAAACCCGATTTCGCTCCTATAGTAAGACCGGTTATTCCCGAGGAAACCACCGGTTTTTCCTATAGTAAAACCGGTTATTCCCGAGGAAACCCCCGGTTTTTCCTATAGTAAAACCGGTTATTCCCGAGGAAACCCCCGGTTTTTCCTATGTGCGTTATCTATCAAGACTTTAAGATCTTTTTTAAGTAAATTTATTTTAATTAGGAGTGTTGGCACGAAGCCGTATATGAAAATTCTCCAGACGATTTTCATCCCATACCTTTTTATTTATTTAAACTTCATGTACAAGAGTGGTACATAGGCGGACTTAATGCCACAAGGCATTCTCTACCAGTCAACCTTTGGGTCAAATAGGACAGCATTGTGGTAGAGTACAAAAACAATAAATAAGGAAAATATCATTTTGCAAATTGTAGTGATACACATAAACGGATACTTACTAATACATGCATATAAAGATATAATAAACTAATATATATTATAATTTTATTTCACAAAAAAAAAACGATAGTTTTAATTTGAATTCGCTTTTTAACAAATTAATTAAGCAAAAGTTTCACTCTTAAATAAAAAATATCTACGACTATGAAATAATTTCATAAAATATTGTTAATTTTCATTATCATGATAAGTAGTCTATAAAAAATAAAATTTATTTCTTTGCACGAATTTTGCTCTAATAGAATTTCATTGATTAAAATCGTATCTCATATAGATAACTTCGGAAAAGGGAAAGTTCGGATTCCGAACGTTTCAGTCTTTTGATTGGAGGTGAGATCAAGACCTCATCATGCGTGCGTTACGGGTCATCGTATGCAAGATAAGGGGATGCACAAGATGGACAATATGCAGTAGGGTTCGATTACAGGGCCTCAACCCAAACCAGGGCCTGCCTTACTATCCTGCTCTTTGAGCAACTCCACATTCACTTTAAGTGATGTGTTCGAAGCCACTGGGCAAGGTACTGGTCGTAAATAATTTAGTAAAATAATTATAGAAATTTTCAAAATGACAAATAGGAAGAATATTATAATTAAAACGCTCTGGCATCGAGGTAGCGCTCATCATAAATCAGTACTTATGAGCTGCTAGAGCTCATCAGTAATCACCACACTACACCACACCACACCAAATCACATCAAACCACACTTCTTCTTACACACGCGCCACACCTAACTAAATCACACCACGCTTCACATGATACTTACTCAAGATATTAGATTGAGTAATATGCTGTAATATATGTAACATATATCTAAGATATGGAGGAACGGAGTCTCCTAACACAGGCATTGTTTGCCTCTGCCAGGGCTGCGGGACTGTTCTAAAGAGATACCGCGTGTCTGGAACAGAAAGGGCAAGGAAGGAACATGGATGGGTTTTAGTCAGTACTAGTCTGATACTCCCTTCCGCTCTGCCAAGAGCTAGAGAAGTCATTTGATGATTTCCCATCCGAAAAAAAGAAAAAAAAGGATTATTTGCCTAAAAGGAGGCTCCTAACACAATTCATTGTATTT
This sequence comes from Lycophotia porphyrea, assembly GCA_950005105.1. Classification (NCBI taxonomy): domain Eukaryota; kingdom Metazoa; phylum Arthropoda; class Insecta; order Lepidoptera; family Noctuidae; genus Lycophotia; species Lycophotia porphyrea. The sequence goes on along the minus strand of OX465392.1, from coordinate 15,009,503 downwards.
GAAGCATTTTGTTTAAATAACATATTTTTCTTTTTTTTTTTATTAGACCACACTGACAATGCAAATCTTATTCTTACAAAATCTTATATAAAACCCATCAAATCCATATTTCTTCCGCACTTCAAACAAAAACGCCTCCATTACCTTACCAAACAAACTGATATACAAAATTAAATTTTCATCTATTCCAAGCAAAGGTGTCGGATCTAAAATGAAAATCTTTCATATTAAGTTCAGGTAAACATACCTTCATTTATATTGTGCCCCTCGGATATTGTACCTTATTATTGAATGTCGTAAATCATAACATATACGGTCTCTTATAGTAATTGAATTTAGGTAAGGGTCGCTATTTCATTATGTTGTTAAATTATATGATTTAATTTTTGAAGCATTAGGACTGGGGTCCAATGTTTTGGTTGGGTGTTTGTCACATCGTTATGAGTCAGCTTTATGAGGCAGAAGATTATTATTTCACCTTTTGTGGTATCTTCTACTAAATCTTAAACACACTGACACACACTCTTTTCTGATTAATTTCGTTGCGGGATCTAAGACAATGAAATTGTGTCTCTGTCTTCTTCGAGCTTCATTATCTCGGCGCTTTTCTGGTGGTCGCCACTGTTAATTCTTGCTTTCAGGAGTTTCAGTGGTTTGGGAAAAGGGAAGCGGGCTTGGCAAAAAAAACGGGTTACACTCCGGGAGTGCCGGCTAAAATGAAAACTTAAAACAACGCCATCTAGCTTAAATATCAGAAATTTCAATAGCTTTCTGCAAGAACTAAACATGTCGCTGCCGTAGAAAAAAACATGCACAATCGCGCAAGCGCCCTGCGCCGCAGTCTACAACTCGCGTCGATCTAACGATCTGACGCGAGTTTACCCATCTTAAAAAATGCACAACGCCGCCAAAAAAGTTTTCACTTCGAAAAACACTGACACACTACAGGCTGAACCACTTGAAGTTTGATACCGTATGAACAAGAGTTCGAGTTTCATAGGTAATGCAAGTGAGAACTAAGGAAAGAACACGTCGGTAGGTTTTGTCAGTTACAGGTTTTGAGCAGGGGATGAAAGTTTCTAAAAGAGTTCGTAGACATCAGGGGAGATTACATGAAGTTAGTCACTACATATTATAAAACAAAAAACCTCCGCCGCATCTGTCTGTCTGTTCGCGATAAACTTAAAAACTACGGGACCGATGTTTATGCTGTTTTCACCAATAGATGAATGGTTCTCGAGGAAGGTTTTAGTATATAATTTGTGAAGTTTTTGTTGCGGGAACGGGATTAAAATTTCATGATTACTTTTGGTCGCGATAACCGACATCCACGCTGGCGAAACCGTGGGCATCAGCTAGTATCTTATAATGCCTGAGAAATCTGATCATGATTAGGTCCTTGTGAATGAAGTAAGAGTTTGTAATTAACAGCGCAGTCTTCGACGTCAGAAGACAAAAAACTGTTTACCCTTGACAGATTTGTCCGGTCTGAAAAACCAAAAACTTCAAAGAATAAAAATTGGTTTACGAAACTGTGGTTAACTTATCTAGGAGGTATGTTAATACATAATCTGTCCCATTTTAATATATCAGAGCCTATTCAGGTAACAAAAGTAATTAAGTAACAAAAAATATGTCAAACCATATAACAGAACTACAAACAACAGTGAAATAGTAAAATTGGGTGTTATTACCAAAACATACGTGGACATAACTTTAATGAAAACAATAAATGTGTTGGAAACAATGATAAAATTAAATTACTTTCCAATATCAGTGGCCTACCTTTACTGATTTATGATAAGGCACACAATATATATTTGTTTTTGTTACCGAAACTGTTTCTCGATCTATAGATAGGGTTCAATATGTTGGGAAATTGATTGTTGTTTTTAATAATTATAGTGAATAGTACGGAGATGCTAGACACTCTTCTGGTGTAGGTAGTTAAGAAGAGATGTGGTTGATACCTTATAAGGTTACTTTGAAAGGATAAAAAAATTGGTTGTCTGTAAAGTTGGTTTACGGAGGATAGTTTAACGTGACAACGTCATAAAATCGAGTGGAAGAGAGAAATTACCTATACAACCTAACCTTCTAGCTCCAGCAGTAGATTCAAAATAATAACCTAGACTTGTCAATATCTGACACTACAAAAGTGGCGCTTGCGTACAATAAGCGTAACGGGACGGGACACTTTTCGTGCATGCAGCTGGTGTTCATCGATTTATTAGACGTTGTCACGTCAAAAAGTCTTATCCTAACGATAGATGGGACTATTTTCAAGAGCCTATTTGTTGCTATGCTAGTGTAACATGTCAAACATTCCAATCATGTCATTTTGAAATATGGAATCACTGCTACATGCAATCGCATTTTATTTATGACATTTCTTTTGATAGTTTCTCTATGGTGTGATTAATATCTTTGATTAGGAATTACCCAACAACATGATCTTGAAAAATGTGTGTACTTCAGGAGAAGATAATATGTACAGAAAACACGGTAGGAGGTTATAATAGAACACCCACATTTCGTCAGTATATTTTTAAGTCCCATGATGTAATAGGGGGCGAGCCTAATTGCCTTCAACCGGGCACAAATCTAGACTCCGTGGCTGCTACTGAGAAATTCCTGATAAAATTCTTTAAAGGCTCGACGAGGACTTCAAGATTCTGAAAATATTAACACATGATTCTACATGCAAATGCATCTCAAACTAAATATCTAAATAAATCAGGGCTGCGGGCTGTTCGAAAGAGAAACCGCGGCCCTGGAACACAAAGGGCAAGGAAGGAACATGGATGGGTTTTAGTCAGTACAAGTCTGACACTCTCTTCCGCTCTGCCCAGAGCGGGAGAAGTCATTTGATGATTTCACATCCGTAAAAAAAAAAAAAAAGTTTCTAAATAAATATACAACTATTTATACTACTACCTCTAACTCTCAACACGGTTAGGTAGACAGTCTGCCACTTTCACCCTTATACTCTAAGTATTAAGATTGAATGTGTGGTCGACCGTCAGTTAACTCGATAGTACCAAAGTAAACTTCCTTCTGTAACCTATTTTCTCCCCGCAAACACTGCAAGCTAAAGTTACCAACCCAGGGTTTATTTTCTCAATTAAAACAGGAGCTTCTGAAATATCTTATAAGAAGGGAGAGCCCTTCTTATTCAATTTACTTTTATTGTTTTAAAGAAGAGTACAAAGCGGGGTTAACGATCGCCAAGCGCGAAAGATTCAAGAATAAAGGTCATAGCACACATATCAACTCAGAAAGGGATCGTCACCGACACTCGCCGGCGCCGTCAAACTTTTATTTATGTTTCAAATTCTCAAGTGCCCAAATATGATAGATTTTCACAAAGGAAATAACTAATACGAAATAACTAATAATTTATGTATTTTTCCATAAATTCCAATAAAGCAGCAAACTGTACTGGGCTTGGTCGAAATCTAGATTCCATCCTATAAAAGTTGTCACTTCATTTATGGTCTCTCATTCAAATGCACGATATCATATTATTTTGAGTCACAGTAATGTTTATATTTACGTTCCGCACTTTGATATTATAATAAACCAACTAACATTTGAACTCGTAGCTTATTTTGCTTATTTTTTTAACACTTAAAATAATTATTTCTTTATTAAAAATCTAAAACAAAACTTCAGCCCGCGCACAAAGTAAACAACGGTGACCTTGGAGTCGAGTCGAGTCGAGAGGGAGTTTCATAGAAAGAATACTGAATGACTCGAGTCGGTACGGTGTCGATCCTTTTCCGAGTTGTTATGTGTGCTATGACCTGAAACGGGAATCTTTTAGCTTGGAATTAATATAGTGAACAAGGCTAAAAATGAACGGAATTTGACTTTTTTCGGCTGGACAGATTTGTTCTTTATTTCGGGTTTATTTGATTTGTGAGAATTGAAGATGATTGTGTTTATTATGCTGAAGTTTTCGGGATGGTTAACCTTTTTATTCATCCGTATCTTAGCTTCGACTTACTCGAGTATAGTCAAGTGAAACGTAGGTAGTTCTCCTTTTATCTAACTTTAATAATAGGTACACACGGCGGCACATCAAGCTTATACATTTTCAGTATAACATGGCCTCGCTTTGTAAAAGATTTCCCGTACATTGAGAGATTCGTATAAACTGGATTTGTATAGCTTGAATAATTGTCGATCGTACCTATATAACAAATAATATTGTAAAACGGTCTGAGTGAAAACCTGGTGACCTGTAATAAAGCTGTTTGACTACCTACCACAGGCAGAGGCACCTGTGATTCACAAACATGTAACATGCCAATAAATAAATTATTACTCATTAAAATTATCTAACCATGTCGTCTGCTGATGTTATCGATAGGCCCAGGTGGTTCCACGTCGATGGATAGCTGTAAGGTAACAACACAACAACATAGGTACATTTATTTTCAGGCTACTTAGGCCCATAGATATATACCTTATAGGCTAACATACATATAATATAATAAAGGTGCTTTCAAATTGTGTTAGTAAATAAAACCTTAAACGATGTTAGTAACACTTCACTTGTGCACTATGTCACTGCGCGTTCATGTGGCACTTACCCTTGGAAGCGATGGAACACCACTCCCTGCGGCCAAAAGTCCTCCTCCAAGAAGAGGAGCAGATAGCACTTAGGTATTCGCACCACGACCGCCTTAAAGTTGACGTTGCGGTGCGATTCAAGCAGAACACAACACACGTTGAATTTTTCTAGCGTAGTACGGAGACTACATAGAATAAGAGGCCAGTATAGACTGCTCTTTTTACAAGTAATATGCTGTCTATTGGTAATTGCAGATGTTATACCCAACAGCGAAATACCCATCCTTTCGAATTAAAAAAAATGTTACTATGTCCTTATTGACGTCCACAATTGCAAAGGAGTTTGATGGATTGATACAAACCGTAAAGCATGTTAAGTCGTTGGTCCCGACTGTCATTTGTAGATCTTTGACAGTCATTACAGGTAGTCTGTGCCTCGAAAGTCTGATAACCAGTCTTACCAAGGGGTATCGTATTACCTAGTACAAACTGGGTTGTGGAGATCAGATTTGTAGTCACTCCATGGAAAATACTGGTATTCAGCTGCATCCTGTTAGACTGGAAGCCGACCCTAACATAGCTGGGAAAAGGCTAGGCAGATAATGATGATTCAAAGCGTAACCTGCTTTTATCAGCAACGCAACAGAAGAACAATAAATACCTTAGTAGGTCAAGCGTCACTTCGCTGAATTCGATTGCCGTAATTACAGTTTGAAGAATCTTCACTTTTCTAAAAAAATATTCATGTCTTGTGGTATTCGAGTAAAAATGCCATGATTAAATACGTATATTTAATTACTATTTTAATTCAGTTACCAATGTAAGATCTGACTGCCTTGTTGATCTAAGTCTTAACATTATTTGCGAGGATGTTGATTTTAGTGATGCATGCAAAGGATGCGGCGGAGAGGGAGAGAGAGCATGCCTCTGACTCTTCTCGCACCAGAAGAGCAGCCGGGCGTCGAAGGCAGACGATCGTTAAGTGCTAACGATCGTCTGCCATCTTAAGGACCTACGGGCGGCGAACTGGGGGTTGAGCCGTCGCCCGACCAGCCAGGTCCAAAGAGGTGGCGTGCAGTAGTTCCTGCGCGCCTTTATAGAGAACGTGCGGTTTTAATTTAGGGCAGCGACTGCTGAGGTCCTACGTTCGATTCCCGGGTCTGGCAAAGTGTTATTGGGTTTTCCAATAGGAATTTCTCAGTAGCAGCCACGGAGTTTCAAGTCGTGCCCGGTGATTGGCAATAAGCTCGCCCCCTATTACATCGGACTTAAATTTATCTAGCGAAATGTGGGTATACAGGGTGTAAACAGACTCTTCACGAAGCCGTCAACTAAGCATTATGTACATCAAACTAAGTAACTTTACCCAAAAATTAATGCTGGGAAACGACTTTTTTTTTGGGCTGGATAATCACGTTTTACTGTAGGACTCAATGTAACGCACTCAAAGCATTGTGCTGATGGATGGATTGAATAGAAGGAGGGTCCTGGAGGTGTTTAAAGTGAAAATCTTACATTAAAAACATGAATTAAAAAAAAAACAACTTGTGAAAAAGTTGGAACTTTGACCCCCAATATCTCCGTAACTAGAAGGTATGGTCTAGAACAAAAAAATGATCGCAATGACGGGGAAAACAAGTGCCTTTCGGCTTCGTTAAGAGTCTGTTTACACCCTTTATTATTAGGTACACCTCTGCCTAACCTGTCTTACTATTCGGGAATTAAAAACTCTTCGCTCAAAAAAAAACCCTTCGCTCAATTACAGGCGTGATGTTATGTTATGTACTACTGATTCGTGGTATCTAATGAGTAGGACAGCATTACTCAGTAGATATGTTATTATTTCAAGTTACGCAATGTTTTCATGAAAAACACACAATTTTCATAGTCTAGGCTCCACTGCGGTTACACTACAACAACAAGCGTGATTGATGGCTGTTATTAGCTGGCGGGTGACGTGCGACCTACCTACCTTAAATCTTTTCGTTTTTCTTCGTCGTAAAAACCTACTTAGCAAAAATTCGTCAACATTGTCAAGGTTTTCTTCGACTTTGAAAAAATACTCTGGGTACTCTGGGATTCTTGATAAAAATATTCCTACTAGGCTTAGATATTATTTGGGATGTATGAATTTGGTTGAGGTGAATGGGGTATGTAAGGATCGTAGCAGGTGGCGTTCTGTGATTTCTGCCTACCCCCGTAGGAAAAAGGCGTGAGTGTATCTACGTATATTTAGGATCTAGGAAGATTTGGAACTGTACTGCCAAGCAAGAAAATATTTTTTGAAATTTTATAACATAATTTTAGATACCCTACAATTTACCCCCGCATGCAAAAAATTGTGCTCTGCATAAGCACAATTTGTTGCACATGGCGCATCGGCGCAAACAATGATTTTTCACACCAAAAATTAAAGTAGTTTCGAGCTACTAACATTTTTATTAATATTACTTTCAATTGCTATTTGATATCTTTTTACATCCTGTCTATTTATAAAAGGTGTAAAAAGATAGTTAAGATATTTTGAAGCGAAAAAAAGGCTTCTCTCTCTTTTCTTCAACCCTTGGCCACCCAATGCTGAGTGTAGGTCTCTTCCAAATTCCAAAGACAAACTAAAAGGACCGTTGAAAAAACTATTCAAAACAACCTTTGTAATCCTTTCCCAAGCCCAGTTAATCCAGTAAATAAACTACACGAAAACATTCTAGCGAACATAGTTTTTGTTTGACAAAATCCGGTTCAGTGAATACAATTTACTAAAGCGTTCTTTCAGGATAATTTTCTTTTAAACAAGCTTTACCTCGATACAAATAAATAAAAATGAAGTGTCTGTTTGTAATATCAAAATTACAAAAAGACAGGCCTGTTGTTGTTTTGTGCTTTTTAGTGAATACAAAAAAATAAAAGAATAAAAAATAAGAAAAAGAGGAAAAAGATAATATAATATATAAGATAATTATTTCGGAAATCTCCAAAACGGCATGACCGATTTTGACGGGGCTTTTACTGGCAGATATCTGATGTTTTAAGGAGTAACTTTAGTTACTTTTATTTTAGAAAAATGAATAGGGTTCCGTGTAAAAAAAACAAATCCCTGGAAATTGTTAACAAAATCCGATTCAAAGGGAAGTAATATTTAAATAGATTATAATAATTTTACGCGAAAAAAGCTGAAGTCGCGGGCAACATCTAGTTCTTAATATTCCTTTTGCTTAATCCCTGTCTGTTACTCGGAGTTCATTACTTAAGGTGTTTGCGTCAGGGTAGCCCGCGAAATTCAAATTTTCTTACTTTTTTTGCAATTTGCAGATCAGTGTTAGGTTGTATGTTGATGAAAAATGAGTCGCGCCTGTAACACGTATGTAGTTACAGAATTACAATCGTGAAAATCATCAATACAACCCTCTAAGTTCATGTAATCCTATTCAATGAATATTTCATGAAAAAGTCATTCAATAGGATTAAATGGACTATTGGATGGTCTATTGGACTACTGGAATGGAGGATTATATTGATGATTTTTATGATTGTGATTCTGTAACTACTTACATGTTACTGGCGCGACTCATTTTTCATCAACATACAACCTAACACTGATCTGCAAATTGCAAAAAACGTAAGAAAATTTTAATTGCGCGGGCAACCCTGACGCAACCACGTTAAAGGGCTTAAATTTAAGTGTTGGTCCGATATGCAGGACTTAGTGTTAACGGAGTGAATACTTAGTGTTCTGACTTAGTTCTACTTGAATAGTCTGGAGTTAGGAACGTTGAAGTCATTTAAATCCTGCAATACTTTGGTAATGGTTTCCTTGCTAACTATTCGTTTCTCATAAGTATGAAAAAGATGTCCACAATTTTATGAAAGGTACTGAAAAAGACATATCGGTATCACATAACATAACTAAAATCACGCCTGTAATACCACATTTCGCCGGTTTTGCTTAAATCCCATGTTATAGGAGGTGAGCCCATTGCCATTAATCGGGCACAATTCCAGGGTCCGTAGTTGCTTTTAAAATCCTGATGGAAAACTCAAAAACACTTCTTCAAACCTAGGAATCCAGGACCCCATGTTCAGCAGTCGTGCTTGCGACCACCAGACCAATGAGGCATTATGTGTCAATTGGCCAGTTTTCAAACCAGCATCGTTTTGCTTGAGAAATGGATCCTAAAAGGTTATAATCGAATTGACAAGGCATAATGAACCATTGTGGTGATCGAACTTCGCGCTCAGCAACGTAAAAAAGTTGGTACAATTACAGGCTGGGTTTGTTATCATCTATTTCATTCGAATTTTGAATTCTCACTCTCAATGGCTGATCGAGTTCGTTCAAGGGTAATTTTATATGATCGGAATGTATTGGAACAGTGAATGTGAGGTATTTTTGGTAGATAGTAGAAAAGAAAATACGTGGATGAATTCCGAACGATCGAATCTATTTCAATGCGCGAGTAGACTTGATGTCAATGACTTTGCAATGGAAGGTTAGATTTTATTTCTGGCTCAGTTCAATTTAATGAAAACGTGTTCCCCTGAAATTTAATTTAAAATGGAAATTCCTTTTTCATTTACCTTTTTATTAAATGAAATTGTTTTTGTAAATGCTGTTCGTGTCAATAATCTTGTTCATCGGGATTTATTGGTGGGATTCGCTTTAGAAATACGTTCCAAGATATTTATATTTCTTGGAAAATAGTGGCGGTTTTCAGTCGTTTGTTTTTACAGACGGCCTTGGTTTAAACGACAAAAACAAAACAACTTACAATTCCGAAATAAAATAAGTACACAAAAATTTCACATCTCATTACGAAGTGACATTCCGCTTTACCTCCTAAGATTACAATTCGTATTAAACTCCAAGAAACCAAAACTCAAGACCAGAAACCAATTCATAGAGTACATTTGCAAATCCTTACACAAAAATATTCACATATACATACATCACTGTATTTGCAACTTGCATCGCCAAAATTGGGCCACCCTATGTATAAGGTCAGCGAAAATCGGGGTCCGACTTGGCATACATTCAAGAATTAGTTCAGATCAGCATTATATATAGCTGTGTGCTCTTTGCTTTTTGTTTCGACCAAAGTCGGGTTCTTAGCAGGGATTTATGAATGAACAGCTAGTGCTGTTATCTAATGGATTGGGGAAGTGTCCCTGGTAATTAGTTGAGGTGGCTGAGTGTTTTTACTTTTAAGGAAAAGGTTTTCCTATTTCCATTATCAAGGTTTTGGGGTGAAGGTTTCGGTCGATATTATGGTGCAAAAATTATTTTCAAAATTTCCTATGAACACTCCAGGTGTTCATAGGAAATTTGATTTGGATGATGAACTTAACACGCGGTAACCTTTTGTGCGTTTTTTTTTTTTTTTACGGATGGGAAATCATCAAATGACTTCTCCCACTTTGGGCAGAGCGGAAGGGAGTGTCAGACTTGTACTGACTAAAACCCATCCATGTTCCTTCCTTGCCCTTTGTGTGTTTAATTTAATTAAAGCGCCTTTAGTCAAATTTAATCTAAATAATCAATTAATTTAATTTGAATGCAATTTAATTTAATGCAATTGAACTGTTGCATAACAGGCTAATGCTCCCGGTGAGGTAGCGCCTAAACATTTTGCCGATGTTTTTTGAATATCGAACCCGGTTGTATCCGTGATTTATGACGCGTCATGCATGAACATCACGGCACTCGAAAACAGCATAAAACTTATCGATAGCGAGAGAAGGAGAAAGAACATTAAATGTCATCTACGGAATTCCTGTTGTTAGAGAGAGATAAATATATTTCTTTAGTTGCGTTGTCATCTTGTACGTACGGCACATGACTTACCTCAGGCTCCGGTCGCCATTAAAATGAATCGAAAAAAAAAAACATTTTTCTTGATACTTACAAATGAAATGCTACTTTTTTATCTTTATTTATTGCAGAATAATTTTTACATTTCCTAAAAACACAGGATGGCATTTTGTTTTTGATTTTGAGGAAGTTATTCACACAAGTCAATTTAGTATTACGTGCAGCTGCGGCACTGGTTGGTACGCGACTAAAGGGACTCAGGACAATTGTCCGGTATTTATGTTGCCACTACAGAGCGCGGGTAACGTATCTATAGTTAATATATCATTGGTGCATCCATGATAAAACAAAACATGCTCGTGAGTCCCCGGCATCCTGATGCATCGTACGATTTTGATCGTTGCGAATCTATCTTGTTTTTTTTGAATCCGTGAACATTTTACTAAAATGTGTCATCTCTGGTGAAATATGAATGTAAGGTCACCTCTGCCACACCCATCGGCGAAAACATATGTGATTCGATGTTGTGTTATGTGTCATTTTCCCATTTACTTACGCTCGACTTCATACAATCCTTATTCCAATAAAATTATATGTTACTGTGTAAAAGAGAAAGTAAATAAACGCGAACTGTTCCAAACCGTTCCTTATTTTGTCATTGGCATTCGATTCAACAATATTTTTTAAGCTTTTCCAACGACTTTAACAACTAAACTTTTTTCGGAAACATGAAAAAAAACGTGTAGGTAACGTATGTTCTTAAAATAAAATTCATTTTTTCCTGAAAATACGCGTGAAAAATTACAATTCTAACTTGGAGTCACCGATACGAACAAAATATTGTTGAACAGAGCGTCAAAATTTGAATAACAGCAATTGTTGATGATATGTCAGCCTATTCTGTTGGTCCATCTTACCCAGGAGTACTCAGTGTTTTACTCATTTGATTTAGTATACTCAACTCAACTCAACTGGAAACTGATTTCAATATAGCCAGGAAAGGCTAGATAGATGTAGCTGAATCATCATCATCATCTACCTAGACTTTTCCCAATTACTTTGTTCGGTTTAGCTTTCAGTCTAACCGGATACAGCTGAGTAACATTTTGATTTAAACGAGTGTGCATGGAGTTCTCTCCCATTCTTCTACATAGAGATTTACGCATTGGAATGGGCCACTGTAGTACTTTCATAAGTTATTATGTCTTGTGGCTTGGACTGTAGTATCGCTTTCTTTGTTTTTCTGACATTTAAAAATGCCTGTAATCCTCTTATTGAAATAAATTCTTTGAGTTTCAGTTCGAGTTTGAATATTACCAAAATATATAGTAAACTGTAACCTGTAACATCACATCGCCTTGCAAAACACACATCGTCTTCCTGCCCTTATCCCATTCTATTTGGGGTCGGCGCAACACGTTTCCTTATTCCATTCTCCCCTGTCAGACGTCACGGCATCATTTACTCCTTTCTCTTTCATATTAGTCTTCACACAATCCATCCATGTTTTCGTTGGCCTGCCTTTCCCTCTCCATCCATCAACATTCATGTCCATCACTCTTTTAGTCACATGCGTTTCTCCTTGCAAAACACACAACATTAACAAAATTGTCTATTGATAATGGCAATTCTAGACACATACCTATACGACTACCTATAATGTATTCCGTATGCCGAGCAGTGGATGTTGGCAAACAGGACTCCCGTAGACATTGCAGGCACTACTCTCGGTGCAAAGATTTGCTTTCATGATTGACCGGCTTGTTTGAAGATTGGCTACCTAAGATGACTTCCTAAGATGGAATGGAAATTGTGACCGTTTGTTGAGAGTCACTTGAGTTATAAAACTTCGGTGTTAGATCATCATCATCATCAGCCTTTTAATGTTCCCACTGCTGGGACACAGGCCTCCTCTCTATGAGAGGGAATGGGCTATAATCCACCACGCGGGCCCAGTGCGGATTGGTAGATGTCACATGTCTTCGAATTTTTGGTTCTAGGATATGCCGGTTTCCTCACGTTTTTGAGAGCAGTGGTTATGAAATAAATTACACAAAGTAATGCGCCTGCCTGGGTTCGAACCCACGACTTACTGTTCGTAAGTCGGGGTCGCTACCACTGGGCCACCGCTGCTCTCTTGCTTGCTTCTCGGTGTTAGATATGATAAAATATTTATCTTATTGAAGAGGACGCAGTTATGGATAAAAATGTGTTTTTTGAGGCATGGCCAGTTCATCTGAATAATGCATGTTCGAAATTAAACAGACAAGTTATAATTATTAGTGTGCAGTAAGAAAGCTCCTTCTGAAATAAATTATCCAGAAATTGTAAAACAGCTATCTAGGAAAACATCATGAGGAAATAGGCATCTCCTACATCCAACTATTCAACGTTATATTCACATGGAGCGACAGTCTACCTGACATCCAAAAACTAATTAGTACTGGGTAATATGGTACCCTTGGTAAGACTGGTTGTTAGACTTTCGGGTCACTAACTACCTGTAACGACTATCAAAGATCTACAATTGACAAGCTTAAAAAAATACACGCCAATCAAGTGACTTTTTAGCTTGATTGACGATATCTTGTTTAGATTAATCAAAATCTTAGTTAAGTTGATCATCACGACTTGATTGCAGCAATACTAGTCCAAATGATTTCACGCTCAAACAAGTTTCTTGATTACCCTTAACATCATTGTAGAAGAGTTAAAAAAGAGACAATCTTTATTGAACTAATCAAAATGCTTGATTGAAACAACTATCTTACTTTTGACTTGATTGCTGCAAATAGGTTTTGTGATAACTCCAAACAAGATCCCGTTTCAAATCTCAATCAAATAAAAGTAGTAGCTGTGATCATTGTGCTTGATAGGCTCTGATGCAAACAAGTTACTTAGTCAATCTAAACAAAATCTTGATAGTGGCAACTACTTTTTTTTCAGTGCAGCCGGGACCATCGAACGGGTTAACGTGCTTTCAGAGGCATGGAGAAAACTCGGTGTGTAATGAGTAGTCACTCATCCACGCCCCAACCTCGTGGCTAAATTGTAACTGTCTCTCCGGTCGGCTCTGCCAACTTCCAACGAGCTGATTGTATTTTTGCTATGCTTATGGCCAACGTTCCCATCTGAAAGGAGAAAGTTCCGACGCAATAGATAACAAACAACCTGTACCTAAAATCATCATTCGTTTCAAATGCTAACCCCGGCAGTGGTCCAGCCAAATCGTCCATATGCCCGATATTTGAGTAAAGTACGGGCGCCATGCATAGTTCTCGAAACATCCAACTTGTCTACTCACAACTCTCCAATTTGCATATCTAGACGAATTGTAAACAAATACCTCACAATATATTGTGTGCCCAACTAGGACAAATGGATGGAACTTTGGTAATTAGATGTCTTGTAGTATAGCTGTGTTTGTTTGGTTTGGAACTAACTGGTCTGAATGAAATAACTCGCTGATACAGTTAAAAGGTCGTCAAGTGCGGTGCTGTCAGGGCATGCGGTGCAAGATGGAAGGTGGGCCATGGGAGGCTCCACATACGCACTTGAGGTCTGAGCCGTCCAAAAACCCCTGTGAAGTCAGGCTCATGAGATGATGATGAAAGTCTATAGGAGGAGTAAACAGTAAGCTCTTCTCTAAGTATCTTTTGTACAAATTCATGTACCGTTTATAAAAAAAAAAAAAAAAATAATTAGCCTATATTGTCCCACTGCTCGGCAAAGGTAGGCCTCCCCCATAGCATTCCACTCTTCTCTACATGCGGTTCTTTCAGACCAATCTTTCACAAACGCCTCTTAGTCGTCACGCCAGCGTTTTCTAGGCTTACCTCGGCGATGAAACCCGTCTTCTGCCAAAAAAATCTGTGAAAAAAAAACAATATGCTGCCTGAAATCCTACATTGAAAAGCAATTATTTTAACTATTCGCTCATCAAATAATAAATCTAAAGAACTACTTACACTCACTGTAAACAAGCAATACCTCTTTCACCTCCCCTACAACATCATGACACCCTCACTATAAAAACAAAGATCCCGAACAAAGGCAAATTTATTCAACAATAAAAATCACCTCTGTATATACCCGAGCAAGAGAGCTTCGCATCAATCAATTACATAAATATAGCCATCGTTTGGCGCGATGCGAAATTCCGATTTGCATAGTAATAGTACAGTCGAGCCCTTAATAATGTTTAACCGATGTACTGGTATGGACAGAAACTAGCAACATCGATAAAATAGCTCTCATGAATATTAAAAACTTTAAAAGTGAGGTACTGGCGGGCTTCGCTCAGCTGCGTTCATTTCTCGTTAAGCTTTTGGAGTTTATCGTTTGTTTTATCAAACAGTCTGTAAATCTTACTATAAATGTTAAAGTTTTGATGGTCGGAGGTTTTTTACTCACGCCGCGACGGCTGAACGGATCTGGACGAAATTAAGCACAGAAATAGATTATAGTCTGGAGTAGCACATAGGCTAGGGTTGCAATCCGCCATCCAGTGCGGATTGGTAGAAGACCATGTCTTTGATTTTTTGGTACTTGTTTGTGGATTTCCTCACGCCTAGTCCTTTACCGTTTTGACAACGGCGGTGATGAAATAAAGTGCATCTTCACCTGGCTGGGTTCGATTCCACGTCCTACAGCGCTTAAGTCCAGGTCGTTGCCGTTGTTTCTTCGAAAGTATTGAAAAACGTCATTCGATACTCGTGGGTATTTATTTCTGCAGTTCTCGGCTCTAAAAAACCCTCGACTGCGGGTCGGGTGTGAATTCCGCCACGACTGCAATAACAAAGTTTCCCCACTTGTATAAAAATGTACTATTTATATACCGCTCAGACGCTCATTCATTTTCTCTCACCCTCGCTTACAGTAGCACCTCACCCAAAACCTTTGTTTCTTTTCATACGTAAAAAGAAAAGAACATAAATTATACTCCGGTAAGGTTGTGAGGGGACGTGATAATGAATAGTGTCCCGATGAAAGAGAGTAAGGTGAATGACCTCTTATATAAAAGTGTAGCATTTTTATTAAAGTACTCCTTCTAACTTGGGTTAAGATAGTACAGTGGGGGTTGTCTTATCTAAATATACAACGTATAAATCTTGCTTCGTACAAAAATGCAGTAACAATAAACAATAAAAAAAAATCTCATCCTCTTGACAGAGCAAGTCAGTAAATAACTACTAAACACAAGGATAAGCAAAGAGGAGCTTCACATTGCATTACTATTCAAGTTATTTAACCTCGAGGCATTCATAAAGGTGCCGTGTTGACGGCGCGTTCGTATTCCACGCGCGCCTCAAAGAGATGTCAGCAAACAGGGAGGGGCCCGCAAGGGCCGATGCCTGCCAGGGCTGCGGGACTGTTCGAAAGAGATACGGTGGAACACAGAGGGCAAGGAAGGAACATGGATGGGTTTTAGTCAGTACAAGTCTGACACTCCCTTCCGCTCTACCCAGAGTGGGAGAAGTCATTTTATGATTTCTCATCCGGAAAAAAAAGGCATTCAAAAAGGTTTCATTGTGAATTTCACTAATTATTTTATTGCTTATTTGGTGTAGTGCTCGCAAGCATGTCTGCTGAGCATGGGGTCCTGGGTTCGATTCCCGGGTCGGACAACATGTTGAAAAATCTAAATTTTTCTATCAGAAATTTCTCAGTAGCAACCACAGAGTCTGGAATTGTGCCCGATTGATGGCAAGAGGTTTACGTCGGACTTAAAAACGTAATTGGCTAAATGTGGGTGTACTATTAGGTGCAGCTCTGCTTAACCCTTCGGGGATTACAAGCGTGATGTTATGTGTTACTGACTGCGATCGGCTTTTTAGATGTGCTACTCGATGTCGGAGAAATAACATGGCAGACGTATACTATCCTTAAGAGAAACGGTTTGAAACTTGAAATAGAAACCGTATCACAAATCCTGACACAATTTCAATAACAATTTCATATTACTATCACTACATAATGTAGCGACACTCTCAATGTTGTTAGATTAAATTGGAACCCATGGCTGAAGGCTGGCCCCTAAAATACAGGTCCAGGGGGCCTAAAGTGGCCGCTTTAGCTGAATCATAATATGAATCGCCTAAATTTCTAAAATTGGCACAGACGCATTAATATTATTAATTGTCATTTTGTGACCATTTTATGAATTGTAACGTTATTCATATTATGATTCTGCTAAACCGGCCATTTTAGCCCCCCAGGCCTAGTTTGGGGGTTAGAAATCAGTTTTGTGGCAAAACACTCGTATGATCTCCTATTGTGACTGGCTCATTACATGTATTTTTAAGTGTCAAATAAATATTTTTATTTTATTTATTACATATTATAAAACAAAGTCCTCCGCCGTGTTGGTCTGGCTGTTTGCGATAAACTCAAAAACTCCTGCACCGATTTTTATGCTGTTTTCACCAATGAATAGAGTGGTTCTCGAGAAGGTTTTAGTATATAATTTGTCAAGTTTTTGATGCAGGAGCGGGATCTAAATTTCATGATTACTGTGATTGTCGGGATAACCGACATCCACGCGGGCTAGCTAGTAACTAATATCCATCTTACTACCGACACCACATAATAGTAATTCACGACGCTAGTTTGACCGCTACCAACATACCGCGTTACTAATTCCCACCTAATCATAGTTCCATTCAATGAGCCTGTGTAAATGACATCAATCGGCGATTATCTCGACGTGATTATAGATTCAATATTGGTCCAGGCGACGATGCATACAGTATTACGGTTCAACAACAAGAACCCTAATGGGCCTACAGTTCGTGTAATGACTTCATGTAACTACCTACACTTCCCCAGATTTCTGTAGAGATACGAACTTGGAACTTGGGTAGTAAAGAGGAGATTGCTAGCAGTCACGTCCAGCTATGGGTCACGTGACCCACAAAGTAACAAGTTTGTAATACTTTGTAAAGTTCGAAGATGTAATTGGTGGAATAGTTTACTTTGGAACTGAAATAAAATTTGAATCTGGAAGTTAGTTTGATGACTATTTTGGTATTTTACTCGAATAATAGGGAGGGAAACGTGACAAATGTGTCTTCTAGCATATTTATGGTACGTAATATTAAATTACTTGGACATTATTTTAATCTCGACTGCCTCTTTGGTCTAGTGGTCGCAAGTGCATGCATACTGCAGAGCATTATGGTATAAGTACTGGGTTCGATTCCTTGGTAGGTCAAAGTGCTATTGGGTTTTCCCATCGGGAATTTCCCAGCTAGTAGCAGGCACGTCGTATGGATTTGAGCCCGGTTGATGGCGATAGGCTCACCCCCTATTACATGGGACTGAAAAAATAACTGACGACATTCGGGTGCATTTTTAGATGCACTTCTGCTGAACCCTTCATGGTTTACAGGCGTCATTTTATGTGATGTTATGTCAATCTCGGCGTCACCAGTGTCGTTTTTAATGCCCTCTAAGTGCTGGTGTAGGGACACTTTAAACACTCCAGAGAATGGGTCATAGTCTGGCTGGGAGCACCGCATTCACAATGGTCGGAACGTTCTTTAATCCCCCATTTTGCCAAATTGTGTTTGCAGTGGCCCATCCACTTTGGTAGTCAAAACCTGGTAATTGTGGTAATTAACACAAATAATATACACGGAGACAGTGCTTGCCTCAAATCCAAATCTACAAACTGGCAATAACGTAATAGCTAATTTAGTATACTAATGACAGATTATTTATAGTTATATAGTAAAGCAATTAGTCGTGAACCTAGGGAGTTAGTATTATTCCTCTTTAATCCATCATTTTCAGGGTTCCGTACTCAAAGGGTAAAAACGGCACCCTATTATTAAGACTCCACTGTCCGTCGGTCTGTCTGTCTGTCACCAGGCTGTATCTCATGAACCGTGATAGCTAGACAGTTGAAATTTTCACAGATGATGTATTTCTGTTGCCACTATAACAGCAAATAATAAAACTATAAATTATTAAAGGGGGCACCCATACAAGAAACGTCTTTTTTTCGGTTTATGGTACGGAACACTTCGTGCGGAGCCCGCACTTACCAGTCTTTTTATCTCTTCTATTTTTAATATAACAGCTCAATGAAATCAACTGCATTCTTCTGCTCGACGGAGGCTTGTTTTTACTCCCTTTTCACTTTATGTCTCAATAATTTCATTAACACTACGTGCTAGAAGGCCCCATTCCATTCCTTTTTGGACAAGAACCATATCAACATTAGTATCACGTTTCCAATCGCTCGACACAATATGTTATTCGGTTCATAAATTGTTGAGGCCGTGAGTAATATAGTCGCCTGTGTTAGGTTCGTCGACGGCATACATTATGTGGGTTTGCCGTGATACACTCTCCGACAGAACATACAATATACTTCATAAAACCACGCTATTTATACAGTCGTAGCCACCCTTATTACGCAGTTGTAAAGTTTAAATTTGAGTGAATGGGAGGTATTTGGAATTTGACGGTTTTCAGCTCCATGATGGTACTTAGTGACATGATAAATATGATGCACTAGGACTAGATGTAGAAGTGTAGATTGTTGAAGTAATTTATGTGTTTCATAACCCGTTTACAACTTAAGACAAATGTTGGTATTTGTTTCTACAAGTCTTGTAAAAATCTGGTTAAGTTTTGCATATACAGTTACCATTTATAATATATATACATAGTACCGTTTATAATGACATCGAAGGGAATCGACAAACACAACACACAACGTCACACTAAGCGGACGTCATACAAATAATTTTTGTAACAAAAAAACCTTCTTTTTTTAGGTAAATACTTATTTTAATAGAGAAACATAGCATGTTAAATCAAAATTGCACGTAATACATGTATCTATTGTATGTATATTTTTCATTTTTTACATAAGAAATCTGTAATTTTCGTAATTGTTTTAGGTAATCGAAAACATTAGGCAAAACATCTACAATTAATGCTCTTTATATGACCTTGGTATAAACACAGGAATAATACCTAAGTTAGAGTAATTTCCTAGATTGATGATAAGGTGAAACTGATTTTCAAAGTACGTAGAGTTTTGTATTTTTTTTAGCAGCTCTTAGTTTGGTTTTGTGCCCGGGTAATGGCAAGAAGCTGTATTACTTGGAACTCAAGCATAACTGGCGAAATGTGAGTGTACAATGTATACCGGGTTCCCATACTAAACCCCCCTCGGGTTTTACTATGGGAACCCGGTTTTTCCCGGGTTTTACCATGGGACCGAAAGCTCGTTTCGCATGCCCTAATGTATACCTCTGCCTAACCGTCTGTGGAAATTCAGGCGTGATTTTATGTTATGAAGATTAAAAGACTGATACGTTGGTCAGGTGGTCGCAAGCGCGACTGTGGAGTATTGAGGTCTTGGGATTTCCAGGTCGAGCAAAGTGTTATTGGATTTTCCATCACAAATTTCTCAGCAACAGCCACGGTGTCTGGTTTTTTGTTTTTTTAAAAAACGTTGCTCCACACTAGTAATTTCTCCTGTATCGTGGGGCGTTCACAAACATTGAAACTCACATACACAAACAGCCAGACTCGGAACAACTATCTGTAGGCCATACAAATATTTGTTCCGTGCGGGGATCAAACCCGCGACACGCAGCGCAGCAGTCAATCGCTCAGCCACTGCACCAACCGTGCCGTCAAAAATGTTTGTGCCCAGCTGATGGCAACAGGCTCGCCCCTTATTGTTAACGTCGGTGTAATATGAGTTGCCTAACCCTTTTTTTTTAAGGATGGTAAATCATCAAAAGACTTCTCCCGCTCCGGGCAGAGTAGAAGGGAGTGTCAGACTTGTACTGACTAAAACCCATCCATGTTCCTTCCTTGCCCTTTGTGTTCCAGGGCCGCGGTATCTCTTTCGAACAGCCCGCAGCCCAGTTGCCTAACCCTCTGGGGCAATATAGACGTGATTTTATGTAATAAGATTAAAGATAGATGATGTAAATACCGTCATAGAATTTAAAATATAAATTTTCAAAAACAAAATTGACCTACATGTCCATGCGTGTGCGGTTGCGAACGTAACAGCTCCAGCTTGGAATGTTGCCCACTTCGTTAACAAAAAGATCGTGAAAACAAATTTTATTAAAGTTTTTATACCCGAATATATTCCGATTATGGAATTTGTTTGTTCCAGTTACCTTGGTCCGAAATGGATCTGTCACAACTTTAAAAATTTCTTTAGTAAATTTTGATATTTTTCTTACAAAACAAAATTTGGTGCAAAAATTCGATTTTTTTTTCTATTTAACGTTTTGTTTTTTTTTTTTCGTTGGTCGATGATTTTCGCATTTCAGTTTTAAAGAGCTTCAATTTGAATTCTGTCACAGCGTGCAGGTCCCTTATAATAGTACAGGAGTTACACAAAGAGTTTATCGATTGTGATGAGGCTCCGCGGTCACACTTTGTTTGATTTAAATGTCCTCATCCAAGTTACTAGAATTGAATTGAACTAGAATGGCTTATATATTATACCACCTACTGTTTACTTATGTTCACAAAATAAATGAATTTTTATTTGTTTTCAGATTGTGGTCAACAATGAACATATTTTTGTAATTTATATAACAGAAAGGAGAACCCTACTCTCGCAGTACTGCGAATTTTAATATAATTAGAAAACCGGTCAAATGCGAGTTGAACTCGCGCACTAAGGGTTCCGTATAACCTTGCAGGTATTTTCTTATTATACTACATAATATTTTCGGATTTTTTCCTTTATAAGTGCTCGAACATTGCTTCTTGCCAAATTTCATGATTCTAGGTCAACAAGAAGTATACCAGTAGGGTTTTGATTCCCTTGTGAAATCGCAAAATATGCGATATGAACGGTCATATCTTTGATCAGGTTGACTTACAAGTTTGATTTTTTCACTGCTCATAGACATGAGTAGGTATTTGATATTAATTTCAGCTTGATACTTCGACACGTTCCTGAGAAGCTCGTGACTAAATAATAACAGCCGCTCGGCTCGATCTTTAGGTAACGCCCTGCCTGCCTAGTTTGGTCTGTGGATGGGTGACCACCCATTACATACCGAGTTTTTTCCGTGACTCGGAAAGTACGTTAAGCCGTTGGTTCTGGCTGTCATTTGTAGATCTTTGACAGTCGTTAGGTAGTCAGTGGCTCAAAAACTCTGACAACCAGTCTTACCAAGGGGTATCATTTACCCAGCACTAACTGGGTTGTCGAGGTCGGATAGGCAGTCGCTCCATGTAAAATACTGGTATTCAGCTGCATCCGGTAAGACTGGAAGTCGACCCCAACATAGTTGGCCTCGACGTGTTCCTGAGAAAAAAGGTCTTAACAGACGGACAAAAAAAGTGATGCTATAAGGGTTCCGTTTCTGCCAACTGAGGTACGGTACCCTAAAAACAACTTTGCTTTGGAACCAAACCAATTTAGGAACATACGTTTGGTCTGTGGTTTTGTTCTATACCATACTCCTGATTAGGATTTAGGAAATAGACACACCTACACCGTCTGCCTCAGACAGTATCTGTGGCATCGTCCAATGACTCGACTGACGTTGACAGATTGACAACCACAAACACACTAGAGTTTCGATTAGTCTTCATTAGTTTACTATTCTGATATGTGTATGTTTAGACGGAGTAAGTTTAGACACGATGTTTATGTAACTAACTCGGTAAGTGACGCTTTGAACAACAGAGTCACCAAATAGAACCCTGTACGGGACACTTTGAGATACACTTTACTTATGTCACACGTAATATTTGCTTTTATTCATATCTCTCTGAGATTCTATTTTTGCTTGTCGGAAAAATTTAAGCTTGACAGAAAAGTACTGCTAGATAGTTGTGCATTATTTTCTCTGTCATGAGTCGCAAGGATTGTCCAGTTTTAAAATATTTAGATTTAAGACCAAAATAGCCGTTGGTTAAATTTTATTGGTATATTCAAGTTTGTAGACTGAGAGCAATAAACAAAATTTATTTTTATTATAAAAAAAAATTCTTAGAGGAGCTTTTTTCTTATTTTTTTTTCGGATGGGAAATCATCAAATGTCTCATCGCGCTCTGGGCGGAGCGGAAGGGAGTGACAGACTTGTACTGACTAAAACCCATCCATGTTCCTTCCTTGCCCTTTGTGTTCCAGGGCCATTGGCATTGGCCCCTGCGGGCCCCTCCCGGTTGCTGACATCTCTTTGAGGCGCGCGTTTAACACGAACGCGCCGTCAACACAGCTTTAGAGGAGTTCGTGGCTAAATAATAACAACCGATCCGATCAATCTTTAGGTTAAGCCGTGCTTGCCTAGGTTAGTCCGTGAATGGGTGCCCACCCTTTACCTACCGTGTTTCCACCGTACCTCGGAAAGCACGTGAAGACGTTGATCCCGGTTATCATTTGCTTGTTTGTGGCCCAAAAGTCTGATAACCAATACTAACTGAGTGTGGAGGTCAGATAGGCAGTCGCTCCATGTAAAATACTAGTATTTAGCTGTATCCGGTAAGACTCGTGACTCCAATAAATTTGGGAAAAGGCTAGGCAGATGATGAAAAAAAAATCTCTTAATCCGATTTACTGAAGCGAAAAAACGATTACTTTTATCGAACACCTTCAATTTCCTCTACAGCAAAACAGGCCAATTTTTTCCAACTATACAAAAATCTTTTCATAGCCACAGTTTGACATGGACGTCAGCAACACAAACAACGCATTTTTCCTCTCCCATCGTACTGTCGGACTTAGAATCGACATGTGAGGAAAAACCTGAAAGCTTTGTGTGTGGAATTTTCGTCAAACAACATTGACATCGCTGTGCCACCGTATCGAATACCATGACATGAACAAACATAAAGGGTAGCCTTGGAAAGGAATATACGGACGTATTAACAATTTTTCATCTTGGTGTCGGTGTGTGTGGCCAATATTGGTAGCACGTTAGAATTCGAAAACATTTTTCAATTATTTTTGTGTTTCGTCAATTTTGGTATTGGTGAATATTATTTTTTTTTTCGGAATTTTATGGATGAACATGAACATTTTCTCATGAGCCCCCACTCCAATTCCATAAAAAAGCTGCAGAAGTCTTCGTCCAAAAGGGCGGGTCTTCCAACCAGACGGGTGTTGTGTCTAGTGGGCCCCAGCATGACAGTTGTTGAATATAACTAGCTTTTAACCGCAGCATCGCTCATATTATGGCCAAAATACATAGCCTACCACGCTTAGGAATAATCAAGGTCTCCATATGTGAAAGAATTTTTCCAGGTTCCATGGCCGCTACTGAGAAATTGTTGATGAAAAAAAAACCAATAAGAATATATAATATACCCGTGAATTGAACCCAGAATGCCCAGCAGTCACGATTGCGACCACTAGACCAACGAGGTAGTTACAGAAATAAATAACACACTAGTCCATAGGAATGGGTTTTCTGAAAAATCATTCGCTGTCGAGAATACTTTTACAGAAGGCTGAAATTAATTAAAATGTCTACTTATCAACTGTAATAGGAATTTAAGACCTAAAATCTATTTAAATATGTTAAAATGCTTTTCCCTATTTTTGCTGGAATTTGCTTGGTAAATATGATTGAATTCATATGAAAACATTTTCGTTTAAACAATCACGCTTTTCAGGCAATTCGGTAATTGCAGTATGTTGTTTTTAGCAGAGAGACTCAACCTTTCGCGTAATTCCTTTATCGTCATTTATGACCACAAGTGGGGAAAGGTTACACATTCCCCATTAGTTTAATGGGTTTATGGGGGTCATAATAAGAAGATCTCTATGTTTATTTAGGATTTTGTATAATCACTACTGCAAGGTGTATTATTGTTCCTTATCTAAATGCGATATTAAGCATTCACCTTTTAAACAATTCTTCATTTCTATCATTATAATAATATCATAATTGGACTATTCTTGGGTTGATAAACCTAACCACCCATAGTACCCATAATATAATTATTATAGTACTGTATTTTATTGACGTAATTTTTTCTTGACTTCAGTCAAGAAAAAATTACGTGCATGTTCCCTTTTGAGCTATGACAAATTAGGACGCATATCACTATATATAGTAAAACAAAGTCCTCTGCCGCGTCTGTCTGTCTATCTGTCTGTTCGCGATAAACTCAAAAACTACTGCACCGATTTTCATGCTGTTTTCGCCAATTGATAGAGTGGTTCTCGAGAAAGTTTTAAGTATATAATTTGTCGATTTTTTGTATACATTGGCTAAAATTTAATGATATTTGTTAGAGGCTTTTGCTCGCGATAACCGACATCCACATGGGCGAAGCCGCGGTCGTCAACTAATCACTAATATAACTGAACGCGATGAGCACAAATGTAAACCGCATTCAAGGCGTGAGGTTCTTCAGAAAGATCAGGTGCGTAGTACTCACAACCGATGTGCGTGTATGACCATGGACGAGTGCGACGTGCGTGTATGAGATGTATGGCCATGGACGAGGCGACACGAATATTTAATGATGTTGGAAAAAAGCGAGGGTTTATGTACGTACTCGTTATATGATCGTGTCTTTGGTAAAATACGCTTTTTCATTCAAATCTCGATGTCAAAGAGTCCTGAACTATATAAGGAAAAAAAATAAACCCACATTAAATTAATAACAGCATCTAAGGAAATTGTAATAGTCTGCCTAAATAATTCTACCATTGTTGTGTTGGCGGTTCGTTGCTCTACGTTCCTGATTATATTTAAGGAAAACATCTTTATAGGGATTTCGGTAAGAATTTATTAAAGCCTCCTTGGTTCGTGTAAGGTTTATTAAATGAATCATTTTGAATGAAAGCTTCGTCGAATACATTTTTGTTCAACAATTTATCGTGTTATTTGATCGTTGTGTGTAAGTTGTGCTTAGTTATTTTTTTAAATTCTTTAGGTGTTTAAAGTGTATGGATAGCCCGCGAAATTAAAATTATCTTACGTTTTTTGCAATTTACAGGTTAGTGTCAGGTTGTATGTTGATGAAAAATGAGTCGCGCTAGTAACACATATGTAGTTATAGAATTACAATCATGAAAATCATCAATACAACCCTCTAAGTTCATTTAACCCCATTGAATGACTTTTTCATGAAATATTCAGAATCAATCACCTACGCATATTACTTAGAATCACTTTAAGCAAACTCTGGCAGTAAAGTGTAACTTTTGGGAACTACGCAACGGGGAGACGATTATGCATTTAAGGGAAGCGTTGCCAAGTGCCAAGTATTTTGCACTTTTATATTTTATGCAAGATTTCTTCAGCTCAAGCGTTGCTTCTGTATACAAATTCATTAACGGCCTCGTATCTAAGTTGCTAATTGAAAAGTAAAATTTACATTTTCAAGTTATCCGTACTAACATCGTTTTCTTTGACTTCGTAACTCGTTTTGACAAACTTTTTTTGGCTTTCATTAGGTTATTTTGTTTGTGTGTGTGTTTTTTAGTTTTAGATAGTGCTAGTACAGTGGTGGTATACGCAGGGATCGGGGAATCTAAATCTTATAATTGAGTAAAAAAACAAATAATTATTATAGTCATTATGACTGTCTAGCTGGAATTTTTAAATAGTCGAGATAAAAACGGGGTTATAAAACAAATATTCATATTGTTTACACTACAGGAACACAAGTTAGAAGAAACAATGCCAAAATATGTAAAAAATTAACCAAAATAGAAACCAAGTAACTTAATAAATACATATCAGAATTGAGTGGTAAAAGAGCTATCGAGTTACAGCTTGATTTTCACAGTTACTGAACTGATTCTCACAAAACGGTTACTCAATATTTTACTCAAGGTCGACAATCTGCCAAAGAAGGGAAGTAAATAAAATTGTTTTCATCCAAAGACAAAAATAGAAACATCCTTAGGTACCATAGCGTGAGTAATAAGAATGGAGTGTTATGGTTACAAATATTTAACTTAAAATTAGTTAAGTTAGTTTGGTAATAAGGAGAGATGGAACATATGAAAAGGATAATTCTAAAAGAGTAATGAATATGTCGGGAATGTCAGGATTTATTCCGTTAGGCTCGAGCATTATGTGGGCAGACGATGGGTTTCGTGCTTTAAAAACACACTGGGTGCGATAAACTGTTTCTAGCAAAACTAACGAATTACTTGAAATTACAACTTAACACAATAACACGTCCCGTGTTATACAATGAATCGGGTACAGTTCCAAAAGGTCTCAACTCGGCCGAATATAAATAATACTAATAACCAGTAAAGAAGGCATTCGATATCGTTTATGTGTTTTGATTATGAATCAAAACAAGGCTTGTTTTACTATTTGACAAAAACACATGCAATGTCCATGCACTTATGCACATACTGGTTGTCATAGTTAACTCACACGTTGGTTCTCCATTGATTGTTCCTCCATGGCAAACATGATCATTTGATCAGTAATCTTTTTTCGGAGTTAACCCGTATACATCAAATCAAATAGGTACCTAATAGAATGTGATGAAAATAGTACCATCTTTACAAAATAATAAATGAGACTTGAGCCGTTTGATTTTTGGTTAATAAAAAGCAATGGATCGCGTTGTCAAGTATAGTACTTATAGGATTTTTACCAGTCATGTAATACAATTATTGTTGACATATCCATTCTTTCTAATGAAAGAATGGATATGTCAACACACAAAAAAAAAAAAAAAGAATTCGTTCATATTTACAATATTGGTACTAATGTACAGTCAACAAAACAGATAGGTATGCAGGGTCGAGAGATATAATTGATTTTTTCTTAAAAACCGATCGATGTTTTCGAGTGAAATTAAAATTAAATGAAGAAAAATAATCAATTGGTTATATTAATTCAAATTTCATTTCAAGATGTGCAACAGTTTCTAAAAAAACTAAAACTATATCTTTCAACCCTGCATACCTATCTGTTTTGTTGACTGTACCAATATTGTAAATATGAACGAAATCTTTACGTCTGTTCCTTTTTTACTCCTTAAAGGTTGGATGGGTTTCGATAATTTGCCACACAGGTAAGCATCGGGCCTAAGACATCCAAGGTACCTACTTACTCATACTTGGATTTTGAACTTTCTGGCCCTGAGCGAACGTTGTAAATGTCACATGGCGCTCACCAATCTTTCCTTCCGCAGGGCAAAGTAGTAATGTACGATCCCATCGCCATGCGTCCGTTCTTTGGCTGCAACTTCGGGGAGTACATACATCAAGCACTGGCTATCGATGTCTCAGGATAAAGACCATTACAAGTCAACACGCCAATAGAGGCTAAGTTAGGATTCCGTACCTCAGTTGGCAGAAACGGAACCCTTATAGCATCACTTTTTTTGTCCGTCTTTTAAGACCTTTTTTCTTAGGAACACGTCGAGGCCATCATCATCTGCCTAGCCTTTACCCAACTATGTTGGGGTCGGCTTCCTGTCTAACCAAATGCAGCTGAATACCAGTATTTTACATGGAGCAATTGTCTATTTGACCTCCACAACCCAGTTAGTACTGGGTAATACGATACCCTTTGGTAAGACTGGTTGTCCGACTTTTTGGGCCACTGACTACCTAACGACTGTCTAAGATGCACAGTATTAGATAAAGTAACGAAATGGCATGGTGCGTGCTAAATACCGTTTATAGATAGGCCTTAGGTATCCTATTTTCGCGAAAAACTTATCCATGTCATGATTTAAAAAACTATCCTAGTTTTCGCAGTGACGTCTTTATACGCTATTAGAATGACTGGAACATGAGTGGGCAGCCGCGAGAAATGAAAAGGATGAGGGGAGGGCATTTCCCAGCAGTGGGACACTATGGGTTCATGACTTAACATAACATCACGGCTTAATACACCGGTTATCAAAAAAATCGACCGACGCACGTTTTACCGCAAATCACATTTTCCGTATGCAAAACCAAATTAAATGTTTTAGCACTGAAATGTTTTATTTAATCGGTTTTTTTACAACAATTTAATATCTTTTGCCTATTGCCATTTTTTTTTTTACGGATGGGAAATCATCATTTGATTTCTCCCGCTCTGGGCAGAGCGGAAGGGAGTGTCAGACTTGTACTGACTAAAACCCATCCATGTACCTTCCTTGCCCTTTGTGTTCCAGGGCCACGGTATCCCTTTCGAACAGCTTGCAGCCCTGCCTATTGCCATCAACCGCGCTCAAACTCCGTGACTGCTACTATGGGTTCATATCAAAATAATAAGTAATGTGATTAAAGCTTCACACTACTTACAATCTTTATTTTACAAATCACTACACCAACAAAATAATTGTATCGTAATCCAAACTAACTTCATCAAGTGCTGAAAACACTAACTAAACAGAATAACTAACTCCAGTAAGTACTGAAAATGAAATTAGTGTTTTTTTCCGCACGGTTCCGGAATGACACCGACCTCAATAGCAATTCGACGCATGTAAGGGGTGAATAAAAACGGTGAACGTCAACACATCGACAGAGGCGCAGTAATTAGATTCCGTCGCGCTGTGTGAGCGGATAAAACTGATAAAAAACGAACAGCATGTATAAAAAGTGTGGTTAGGTTGATATGTAAATTAATGTGTGCGTATTTGATAAAAATCGGTGATTGGTTGTTAAATGTTTTTAAATTGGACAATCATTATTAAATTAAGATACTTTTTGGGTTTTTGTTAGGGTTCTGAAAAACCGGTACGGTCAAATGGTAGACGAATCTCCGCACACTAGAGCCTGACTAATGATGACTTAATGTACCTCCATGCCCGTGTCCATGTCCAGTGTCCATATCTAGTCCGTTTTGTCCGTAACGGTTTCACTGAACCTTTGAATACATCGATTTAATGACATCACCATCAGCCTTTTCCCAAGTTTTTTGGGGTTAACTTCTAGTGCAACCGGATGCAGCTAAATACTAGTTATTTCTCATTGAGTGACTGCCTATTTGATCTTTACAGCCTAATTACTAGATAACACGAAACCCCACCAAAAAGCTGAATATTATTCCTTAATTTCAATAAACTCTCTACCTCGTTGGTCTAGCGGTGACGTCATTTATGCCCGGCTGATGGCAAAAGGCTCGCTCCCTATTACATTATCATCTGTCTAGCCTTTTCCCAACTGTGTTGAGGTCAGCTTCCAGTCTAACCGGATGCAGCTGAATACCAGTATTTTACATGGGGCGACTGCCTATCTGACCTCCACAACCCAGTTAGTACTGGGTAATACGATACCCCTTGGTAAGACTGGTTGTCAGACTTTTGGGCCACTGACTACTTGTAACGACTGTCAAAGATCTACAAAAGACAGCCTGGACCAACGGCTTAAGGTGTTTTCCGAGGCACGGAGGAAACTCGGTATTTAATGGGTGGTCTCCCATTTACAGACCAACCTAGGCAAGCACGGCTTAACCTAAGGATTGACCCGAGCGGCTGTTATTATTTAGCCACCAGCTACTCTACATGGTTCGCCCCCTATTACATGGGACTTAAACATAACTGGCGAAATGTGAGTGTACTATTAGGTACACCTCTGCCTAACCCTTTGAGGATTACAGGCGTGATGTTATGTTTATATGATTTCAATTAAACCAAGAAAATACAACAAGATTCTTAAAGTTAAAAAAGTCTTCTTGAAGTTTAGATTAAGTCATAAAAATCTTAGCTAACATCTAAGTACCTATCACTCAAACAAACGATCCACTTTACCTTAATATTTGTTTACCTCAATGTAGGTCACTGTGTTGACTTACTTACACACTCCTAAACCTAGATTAGCATTTGTGAGAACCTGTCCTAAACCGTCCTACGCAAAGTCGTCCCACACAAAGTAACCAAAGCATCTATCAAAACAAAACTGACGAATCACCCCGCTGACCTCCCTAGTTCAAACGTTACAGAACTAACTAGCAAATAGACCGGCCATGCTTTTGTACAATAACCTCATTAGGGAACGGTAGAAACAGAGATAGAACACATCCCTGGATGTGTTGCAGAGGAATGCGAGGGATATACCCAGCAGTAGGTGAGAATCTGAGCTGAAATGATGATGACGATGGTGTAAACAGGTATAGACCAGTGGTGATCGCTTTCAAAGTGTTTAGTATTCCTACATCGACTTTGAACAGCTTATATATTTTATACAGCGTGTACCAAAAAGGTGTGGTCTTATTTCAGGGTTCAATTCAGAACATCAAACAGAACCACTTTCACCATGGGACCATCGTTGTAATCCCGAAAAAATCAGTTGATCCATACTTAGCTCGACATTGAAGATTTGTATGGGACAGCTGATTAAATTTTTTCGTGACACCCTAAAATATGACTACACCTTTCTGATACTCCCTGTACATAAGTCTCACATATTTTTGAGTTTTCCATGATGAATATCGATGATAGAATGACACTTTAACTAGTTTTTCGGCCCTTGAGACCGTTTCTAAGTAAGTCTTCTTGGTAGTCTGCTGAACACCAATGTGACATCTGACAAAATACGCAATGTAGAAAATATAGCGTACTCTTTCTAATCCCTAGAACATGCCATAAGAAAGAAAGAGCCACAAAGATTGTAGTGCGTTTCTTTTTATTACACCCTCTGTTAGTTTCCAAAGTCCCAAACGAACAATCGGGCCGTTGTTTACGTCAAAAGAAGGAAAGCTGTTATCAGAATAAGTCGTCGGTATAAATCAACCTCTAATCTTGTTTGTCAGTGGTGATCGAACGACTGTTTTTGCATGTATATAGGTATCGTTAAATGAATTCGGTTGCGCCGTATTTGTAAAGTCGTAATTTTGTCCGGTTTGCGGAGAATTTATTTCTTGTTTTTTTTTGTACCTGTATAAAGGGAGTAAAAAGACTCTTAACGAAGCCAAAAGGCACTTGTTCTCCCCGTCATTGCGAACATTTTTTTATTCTAAACCATAGCCGGTATCTTCGGCCCAATATCTCCATAACCTTCTAGTTATGGAGATATTGGGGGTCAAAGTTCCAACTTATTCACAAGTTTTTTTTTTTAAATACATGTTTTTAAAAAAAATTCGAAACACCTGCAGGACCCCATTTACTATTCAATCCATCAGCACAATGTTTTGAGTGCGTTACTTTGAGTCCTGCTGTAAAACGTGATTTTTCAGCCCAAAAAAAAAAGTCGTTCCCCAGTACTAATTTTTGCGTAAAGTTACTTAGTTAGATGTACATACATAAAGCTTGGTTGACGGCTTCGACAAGAGTCTGTTTACACCCTGTATTCTGGCATATTGTAGAAGATCTTAAAAACTTGGTAACATAAAGAACCCACATTTAATTCACGGAAAATCGCACCAAATATTATAGAAAATATCTAATGCCTAATTGAGCTATGAAACAAAAAATTATGTCTATTCACAATTTACAATTAATGTTTTCGCTTCTGCGACAGAGAGACAACTAGATTCCCAGAAATAAAAAGCACAATTTATTTGACTGAAAACTGGAAAATTCTGGGAAATAGTAAAACAAAGATTTTTGGTTTTCATTCACAAATATATTTTTAATATTCGAATATACTGAAATACTGTGTTGACAGTTTGCGGCACAAGTTCCTGGATTTACTTTGAGCTTCGCACATGAGGAAAAATGAATAGTAATGCAGACCTTTGCTTACGCCATAGAAAATGTAGTTTTGCATTGAATACGAAATTTGATGTCCTAGTGAATATGTTAAAAGATTACTTTTGAGACTTTTCTGGGAAGACGTTAGGATTTTTGCTATAGATTTTCTTACCAACCTTCGTAACCAAAGCGATTCACGATCGGTCGCGCGAATACACAGTGGTTGCGTTCATCTATTTTTTTTTCGGAAAACTGGAAGACACTCTATGTTTGCGCAACCACGTGTTGAGGTTCAACAAAGAAAATGAACGACAGTCACTTGTCTGCGCGACAGTCAATTTGGTTAGGATGCAGCCTTGTAATAATTTCAAAAAGAAAATCAAAATAGCTTCCACAAATAATCATACTTCTAAGAAAATAAATTGCAAAAATATTTTTTGCTTGTATTATTTCTTTAAGATTTTTTTCCAAACACTACAAGATATTCCAGCATAAATCTTTTAGAACACAACTAAAACGTACCTGCTGTTTTATTTCACTGCGCAAGAACAACAAAACGAAAACATAGACGCGTAAACTCGTGAAAATATGAAATTTTCAGCAGAAGGAAGGCCGTTTGCACTTCACTCCCTTTCAGTGGTGTAGTAAAACAAAATAGTGCGTACAACTTCATGTTGCCAATTTAGTCATGACTTTTTGGTACTATACTAGCTTATGCCCTCGGATTCGCTCGCGTAGCAGTTTGAAATTATCTTACAGTAACTTTTTTGGGCTTTTGATTTGGCTTTACTTGCCGTCGAAAAATATCTCTCAGATTTGCTGGTGTGGTTTTTTTACGATGTTTTTCTTGACTGTAACAAGTGATAATAAAACTACTCACATGAATCCGAAAAATCAGAGGTGCGTGTCTTGGGTTCGAACCCGAGACCTATAACTTAGCAGTCCGACGGTCATGTCACTAGGCTATCACTGCTAGGAACATTCTACCGGGATAAAGCAGATGGGTTAAGATGTCGTTAACAAACTCGTATTCCCAATGCTATTTATTTTGGCAAATTAACATTGTCCATTGCGTGATTTAATTTGTCAAGCAGACGAATTTTCAAATAAATGAAGCAATGGATTACGAAAATCCTTAAAAATCTTTCAAATTGTAATAGAATCGTCAACCCCATTATATCATCAGACGAGATACGGTGAAATGTTTTGTGGTGAAAAGTATTTTACGGTTGAATAAATAAATTATATTTTTATTATTTGTTATTATAGCGGCAAAAGAAATACTTACATCATCTGTGATATTTCAACGGTTTAGCTATCACGGTTTATGAGATACAGCCTGGTGACAGACAGACAGACGGACGGACAGTGGAGTCTTAATAATAGAATAGAATAGAATTTTTTCTTTTTTTTTGTAATAGTGTCCCGTTTTTACACTTTGGGTACGGAACCCTAATAAGTGTGCAAGCAGGTCAAAACCTACCTGTGCGAAAATTTCCATTAAAATATGTTCTGTTGTTAAGGCGTTAAAAGGTAACAAACGGACAGAGTTACTAACACTATTTGTGCATAATATTCGCATATACTTTTTATGGTACATGTTCAGTAGAAGCTTATGTTGTTGTTGTAATCGTGTTTATCGTTGAATTGTCTTGTTTGTTGAGTTGTGAGCTCTTTTGTTTAGTCCTGATTTTGTATGAGATAACCATAGGTATATAATAATAATTATAATATCTTGGGACAACCAACACACCGCCATCTGATCCCAAACTAGGCAGAGCCTGTACTATGGCAACCAGACAACTGATAAACATACTTATATATTTCTAAATACATACATATTATAGATAAATTATACACCCAGATACAGAACAAATAATCGTACTCATCGCACAAAGATTTGTCCTGTGTGGGAATCGAACCCACGACCTCCGTCCTAGCAGTCAGCGTCACTAACCACTAGACCAACAGGCCAATCAAGTATATGTGTTATTATTGATTTTATTTAACTGCAAGTGAGGTGTAACCGTGCGAAGGGGTCCTAAGCCGAAACAAATGCTAATTTTATAAAAAAAAAAATATTTAAAAATAATTTAAAATATGTATTATAAATATTTTTTTTTAATTTTATTATAGAAAAATATAATAAAAAAAAGTATTTAAGTGTTACATTCCACTCTTTTGTTGCTAATAATTTATTATTTACTAGAAAAAGCAGGTCTGAATTAGTAAAAATCACTATTTTTCAGTATACGAACCTATTGACGAGTAGCTTAACAATAATTAAAAACTTCAATGAAAATATCTATTGTGTTAAGAATTTTTCCCCACGTTTTTCTTTTGCTCTCCGATCTTTGTGAAAGTTAAGAAAGTTTAAAAGGTTTCCCCACAAGTTAAAACGAGAAAATAAGTTACTTCGGCAGACGAAAGCTTGCAAGCAGTCTGTTACTCTTGCAACATGTAGTGTCACTTGCAAATGTTGTGTCGTGAGAGGCGGCCTTTTTTTTTCTTTCCTGCTATTGGGTGCAACTATTTCAATGGAAATACCAAAATGAAACGAAGAAAGATTTTTTTTTAAACTGGTTATAACCTAATGTGTGTTATGTTGCAGTTTGTTAACGTGACAACTTACCTTATGGAAACAGGTTGGGGACTTATCATAACCGGTGGAAACATACAAATTGCAATAAAAAAGCACCTAGGTGCCTAAAATGGACACTTTGGCATTATTACTTTTACTAGTTATTATTTTTTACTAATATGTATACTTATATATAAGTAGATAATAATAAAATAATAAGTGTAATATATATGTCGGAGAAGGAGCATTCTTCTGGATTTCATCGTCATTGTTTGGAAGTTTAGTGGGCGTCATTGGGCGTATAAATGCGAGCACAAAACAAAGTATGTAGTTGTCACACAATTTAATTATTTGAGCAGCAGGTTCGCGACACCAATTCAACTTTATAAGCAACTTTATATCCACCTCGATCAGCCAGCGTTCTCCCAACAATCCTCGCTCCGTCACACAAAAGTCAAGAAAGTCAAGATGGCGTTTCGACCCTACTCTAGATATTATATCCTCTGCTCGGATTAAACGTTATACAATGCAGTGTCTTTTAAATAAACTAGTTAGATTTTACACAATATTAAAATGTAATAAATCAAATCAATTTAAGTTAGGATTTAGCAAGTTATTTAAAATTAACAATTAATCGATTAATCGTATGCAACCAGCAATCAACTCTACGTTTCCTCTTCCTCCAACATATATATATAAATATATTAAATACAATTTTATAAATGCGAAAGTAAGTTTGCTTGTTAGTTTGTTAACTTTCCACGCCTAAACCACTGAACCGATCATCCTCAAATGTTGCATATACGTTGTCAGGTGTACAAAAACGGACATAGGGTACCTATCATCCCGAAAAAAAGTACTGTTCCCGAGCAAAACCATAATAACCTTATTATGCTCATAGATAGCGCCACGTGTCTTTCCAATCATGATTGAATTACAAGCCGAAAACAAACCGAATTCACTATCAAATTATGAATTAACAACACCAGGGGGTGTTGTGACATCCCTGTTTGCTGACATCTCTTTGAGGCGCACGTGGAACACGAACGCGCCGTCAAAACGGCCTATCGCCATAAGACGGACGGACGGCGAGCTAGCCCATTACTCACCGTCCACAGGTCCGCATCTACGGTGGCTGGAAACAACCACGTGAACCCCGACGCCCGGGGCGTCTCATGCGGCGGCTGAGACGTGAGGTTCTCTCCCTCTCGCGTTCCGCCACCTCCTTCGGTAGCACGACTGTTTTGCAAAAGGAGGTGACTGCGTCCCATTCCCTCTCGCTCCGGACCGGAAAAATTAAAAATACAATATCATTATTTCAGACCTATATCAGTCCATTGGTCAGTGGTTAGTAACAGGTTCTGATTAGCATATTCAAAGTGATCCTACTTGATGACAGAATAAGGTATTTAATAGCTCAAAAAAACTTCCTCAAAACTATCACATATTTCACTAACTCCAAATTCTATTGCCGTTACTAGTTTAAACTGTAATAGAACTTGGTACTTGAACGCCGCGTCGGATACCGATTCCGCACACGAATAAATCTGTAGGATCTGTATCGTAACTTGGCGTAGAATTTAATATCCAAGCTTACTGCTGCATGTGGACTCCAACTCTATAGATTCGTCATAATACCCAGCTATGAGCGAATACTGAATATCCTTGAGAACGTGTCATATCTTGGGGAATATGAAATATTTTGGGATAAAGAGAACTTCTTCGAATAGTTGGTGTAATAATGTTGTGGATAAGTATGTAATATTGAGTTTTTCTTGAGTTCTTTTGCGGTTTCTTAGTATAATACTTATAGCCTAAAACTTTTAGATAAGCCGATTGCATTCAAATGGTTCATTCAAAACGGAGAGCAGCGGTGGCCCAGTGGTAGCGACCCCGATTTACGAACAGTAAGTCCCAGGCAGGCGCATTACTTTGTGTAATTCATTTCATCACCACTGCTCTCAAAAACGGTGAAGGAAAACATCGTGAGGAAACCGGCATGTCCTAGAACCAAAAATTCGAAGACATGTGACATCTACCAATCCGCACTGGGCCCGCGTGGTGGATTATAGCCCATTAGAGAGGAGGCCTGTGTCCCGGCAGTGGGAACATTATAGGCTGATGATGATGATGATTCAAATGGTTGGTAATCTATGTATATAAATGCAACCACAAAACCTGACAACATAACCACACGCCTGTAATCCCCGAAGGTTTAGCCAGAGGTGTACCTAATACACGGTTTACCCACGTTTTGTCAGTTATGTTTAAGTCATTATGAGCGTATTACCACCAACCGGGCACAAATCCAGACGCCGTGGCTGCTACTGAGAATTTTCTGAAGGAAGAACCCTATAACACTTTGCCCGACCTAGGAGTCAAATCCAGGACCTCGTGCTTAGCAGTCGTGCTTGAGACCACTGGACCAACGAAGCAGTCCTGATAACTATTTGTAATTGAATTGATCTTAGTCAACATCATTTCAGCCGAGGTATGTACATGATAAATGCGATACAAACGATTACTAATGGACATAAGCCTGGTTACTGTTCTATCCCTTGCAGTGCATCCCAAGGACGCCTACATTTTGTAATTATGAGAACATCACAAGGCTGGACCCTTTTTTTTGGATTGGAATTCATCAAATGACTTCTCCCGCTCTGGGCAGAGCGGAAGGGAGTGTCAGACTTGTACTGACTAAAACCCATCCATGTTTCATCCTTGCCCTTTGTGTTCCAGGGCCGCAGTATCTCCTACGAACAGTCCCGCAGCCCTGGTAGACAAGGCTGGGCCCTTAGGTTTGTGAGTAAAGACCGCATTATTATAATTAGTGACAGCAGTAATTCTATAAATCTCGCAGTGTTCAGTTCATTTGTTCCACTCTTAATTGATTCCAATTGCGAGCTTTTATATTCTTCCCCAGATTTTCGCCCAAAACAATGATTCCTTACTGTCTTAAAAATGTCCATACATTTTCTTCCTTGACAATATAAATTAGTTTTGCGCGACTGAGCAGATTTATAATTGGCCCGAAAATTATTCATCCCTCTTTTCCTTAATGCATTGTGGGACGGCGAATAATTAGCGACCACTTTTTTCACTTTTAATTGCTCACACGAAATTACCTCACGTTCTTACTAATTGGGAGTTATGTCTGTGCTGAGGTAGTGTTGATATCGGTTTTTGTTTGTTTCTTAATTTTTTTACATTCATATTTTGATTTTTAAGTGGTTTAAAACCACATTGACCACACCACGGTAATTTATACTGTGACCAACCCATTCTAATTTACGCATGTGACCGAAAGAGTGATGGACATCAGTGTTGATGAATGGAGAGGGAGAGGAAGGCCAAAGAAAGGATGGATGGATTGTTTGTTTGAGGAATGATTATGAAAGAGAAAGGAATAAATCATACCGTGACGTCTGACAGAGGAAAATGGAAGAAGAAGAAGACGTTGCACCGACCCCAAATAGAATGGGATAAGTGCAGTAAGATGATGTGTTTGTCAGTGTTGCAATGTGGCAATTAATATTTTTTATTGTAGATGGAATTTTAACTCTCACTGAACTAAGTATTGAAAATCCAACAGTGCACTTTTATTTAAGCATCCTTATATGTCACTTGGTGTTAATAAAAACAAGCGTTTTTCTTTCTTTAAATTGTTTTTCCTTGTTACTAAGCAGTTGATCTCGAAAAATAATTATTTTCTCTCACTTATATAAATACCCAAAATATTTGCCCAACATAAATAACGCAGATAACAACTTTATATATTGCATCGTAATCAGTATAATTCATTCTCAAAATCAACGGTGGCTACGATCTTTTCTAGAAAGTTCTCTTAGAAATTTTCCCTGCAAAGGTATAAATTAGATTCTTTATCAGTTTGTGGGGAAAGTTTACTATCTTAGGGTTTGTTTTACTGCGTTGGGCGACTACGTAAATTGAAAAATAAGAGCTGCAAAGGTACTGGCGATAGAAAATATTAAGAGTAAAAGTCGGACCGTGCTTAGTTAATTTTAAAGGAATAAAAGAACGGTTATTTATTTTTTATAGTTTTTCTGTGATGAAGTTGAAAGGAAAATGTACAACTGCTAAGCATGAGCTCGTCGGTTCGATTCCCAGGGCGAATAAAGTGTTATTGGGTTTTTCCATCAGGAATTTCTCAGTACTAGCCATGGCATCTGGATTTGTGCCCGTTTGATAGCAATAGGCTTGCCCCCTTTTACATGGGACCCAAACATAACTGGTGAAATGTGGGTGTACTTTTAGGTACAACTCTGCCTAACCCATCGGGGCTTACAAGCGTGATGATGGTTTTATGTAGTTTTGAATTCCCTTCCACTCTCTGCCTAAATCTACATCTTCTATCTCCTTCTATCTACATCTATCTTCTACACTAGTATAAAGAGGAAATATTTTTTTGTTTGTTTGTATATTTGTACCGAATAGGTTCCGAAACTACTGAACGGATTTGGACGAAAATTGGAACATAGACAGTTTATAACCTCGATTAACACATAGGATACGTTTTATGTCGATAGTATGTTCCCGTGGGACAATTATCGAACTCCACGCGGGCGACGCCGCGGTTATAGCTTATAATCTCACTCAATTACGCTTTTGCATCTAGATGACATCACCCAGAACAAGTTTATCTCATCTTAATTTAATTCCATCAAATCTTCTACACCAAGGCCTTTCTCGACTTAATACAATTCTTGTGTTACTCGGACTTAACAATGGAAGCCGTCCGTTTTAGTTAGTAAGCGTGTTCAGAAATTCGAAGCTCTGAAGTGGGTAGGTTAGGTTAATGTTAACTATTATACATAACATAACATCACGCCTGTAATCCCTGAAGAGTCGGGCAAAGTTGTGCCTAATAGTATACCCACATTTCGCCAGATATGTTTAAGTCCTATGTAATAGGGGGCGAGCCTATTGACATTAACCAGGCACAAATCCAGACTCTGTGGCTGCTACTGAGAAATTCCTCATGAAAAAACCTACTAAAACCTTAACCGACCTGGGAATCGAACCGAGAACTTCATGCTCAGCAGTTGCACTTGCGACCACTAGACCAACGAGGCTTATATTTTTATCTCTGATATTAGGTGTCAAACGATATAATAAAAAAGTATCCGTCTGTAATGCGACTATTAGGGTGCTTTTCCACCAGAGATGTGCTATGCAACTATGCTGCGAGGATGTAATAGCTAAGCTGTGAAACTATGTGACCGTTTCCACTGATACTAAGCTATGTAGTGGTGCGAGTAAGATGTGCTATGAAGATGCGCCGCCGCAAAGTAGCTGCGCGAGAAAGATGCGCAGCTATGCGATGTATCGATGCTAGGCAAGCGGCGAGGGCGCACAAAGCTTAGACCATCCAGAGCTCGCATCCATAGCACGCATCTACAGCACGCATCCATAGCACGCATCTATAGCACGCATCCATAGCACGCATCCTTCCATATAAAAACTTACCTTAGTTGAATCCGTTTCCACCAGTGCTAAGCTATTTGCGCCAATGAATATGATTGGTGGATATCAAACGCATCCATAACAACGTAGCATAACACATCTCTGGTGGAAAAGCACCCTTATAACCAAAGAGGCTAAACATCTAGTTTGTGGTCAATGAAATCAACAAACGAGACATCACTTTAAACTTATACTAGTTCCTTCCTAATAAGGTATATGTACGTGTGAAAAACCCGTACACATCAGGCCAATAGATTTAGCCCACAGTACACAAAAGGTCCACAATTTATTTTACCACATTGAATCCCCGTTCTTGGGTGCCAGAACAAATATTTTGCACTTACCGCACGGAACTGTGGACGATGCACAACGGCGACTTTCGTTTGTTCCATATAAAGGTTTCTGTGTGTGTGTCTGTCTGTTTGTGCACTGGTATTGAATGTGACAATGATGTTTATTGGACGCGTTCCCGCTCGCTTTGTATAAACGTGTTCTTTTTTGTGTGAAAGATTATATTCGGAATGGTTCTGTTAAAATTAAGTGGAGTTTTTAAGTGGCTATCAGGAGTTGATTCAAATTATTCTTAAAAACTTCGCTGTAATTCAAATCTCTTAATGTTACATCATAATTGAGATAAAGTGCTTCACCTGCGCTGGTTGTTTCGGCGCGTGGTTTTAATTAGAAGTAACGTCACCATGATGTTTTCCCATACAATATCCACAGACCATTTCACAAAATGTTTACCAATAGGCTCCTCCTAACGATGGCATGCAATCGCTAAGAGAACTCTGTATCGCTATGTAATTAAATAACCATCATTTTCATTTTTTAAATGTCAATACAGTAAACATATTTGTCAAAAAAAAACAACATTCAAAGTTACAAATTAAATGTACTGTTTGTGCACGCAGGCTCTTCTGCAAATCTCGCAATCGAGGTAAGGTTTGCTGTAAGAAAATCCAATTCTGAGTTAAGCTCGCCATTGTACATAAGCTATATTTATTTATTGTAACTATAGCTGACCCACGCATATATTGAAATCTTGAGTGTACGAGTATATATTTTAATTTTGTGTGCAATAAAGAATAAGAATATTTCACATTCCTGAAATTCTCAAGAAAATGAACCAGCGGAGTAATAGACAAAGCACAAAGTATAACAATTGGAAAGAAACTTAGCACAAACGCAATCCAATTTCGTTGTTTGTGTATATACAAACAAGTTTATCTACTTTGTCGAAGTTTAACAAAGGAAATGAGTTGACAGTACTCAGGTGTAGTTCACATAGACTTGGGTTGAGAAGATTGAAGGAGGGCGTCGCTTTAAAGTATGTTTTACGGTTATTTACACTGTTGGGATAGGTTGAGATTTTGTGTTAGTTATGTGCGCAACCAACGCAGAAACGGTTACCACGTATTTAGCACATCACTTTGAACGGGGTATTCCTCAAAGCGCAACTATTTTTGAGCGCAACCAACTTAGCGCAACTAAATTATTCCTCAAAGCGCAACCATTAGTTGCGCTCACAAATTCAAATTTTTCAAATGGTTGCGGTACGAGGAATAATTTAGTTGGGCTTAGTTGGGTGCGCTTAAAAACAGTTGCGCTTTGCGGAATAAACATTTTGAACAATCGCACAGAAATTTTTGGCAATTTAAAAGCAGTTCTTTTTTTGTCCGAGTGGCCGATAAAAAAAGTCATGTTCGGAATGACGTACTTTACTGAAGACGTGGTTAACCCGTTTTTGCGTCGATGTCCGTTCCTGCTAATATATTGCTTTACATAAAATTTGTTTTTCCTACTTTATACACAAGTGTGTTGCTGGAACTTTGTTGAGCTAAAAATATAGGAAAATATATTAGGATTTTGGGATTTTGGTTAAGAAAATATATTATGTAACTTTAATGATCATGACAGGCATGTGCTGCATCGTATCAAAAAAGGTATCTGATTTCTCTGTAAAGGTTTTTCAATATGAAAGGGTAAAACTTGGTTCCCACTTAAAAAAATCTCAATTAAATCTTTGAGTACTAACAAAACAGTGTAGAAAGCAAAGGAACACGTGCCCATATACAAAAGCAGCAGATCAGTGGCCTAGTTTAAAATAACAGTCTACACAAATAATTGGTAAATGAGTCTCTAAGTGTTCATGGATTAGCGACGGAATCCGAGAGCCAATTAACGAAATTAGGTTTAAGATTTCATTCGCTTTATTTCCTCGGCATCAGCAGTAAATTTTAAACGTTCTGGAATAAATTGGAGCAGTTTCGGGGTCTTTGATTAAATATGTATGACTGTTTAGTCTGTTTAGGAAGTTATGTCAAAGCGGAAAATTGAGACGCTATCAATGTATGGATCTTTGCGCAGCAGAATGACAATTTGTGTATTCGAACCCTGAAATGTGGTGGCTTCCGGCCACCGTAGACGCGGACCTGTGGACGGTGAGTAATGGGCTAGCTCGCCGACCGTCCATCTTTTAACGACAGGCCGTGTTGACGGCGCGTTCGTGTTCCACGCGCGCCTCAAAGAGATGTCAGCAAATAGGGAGAGGCCCGCAAGGGCCGATGCCTGCCAGGGCTGCGGGCTGTTCGAAAGAGATACCGCGGCCCTGGAAAAAAAAGGGCAAGGAAGGAACATGGATGGGTTTTAGTCAGTACAAGTCTGACACTCCCTTCCTCTCTGCCCAGAGCGGGAGAAGTCATTTGATGATTTCCAATCCCTAAAAAAAACCCTGAAATGTTTAGTTTTAGCGCCTGATGGCCCTACTCCTTACTCGCAAAGAGTGGTAGATGGGGTCTACAACGGTATAAGCATACCACTAACAGACGGCACGGTTGGCACTGTCGCTGAGCGATTGGCTGCAGCGCTGCGTGTCGTGGGTTCGATTCCCGTACAGAACAAATTATTTGTTTGGC
This sequence comes from Lycophotia porphyrea, assembly GCA_950005105.1. Lineage (NCBI taxonomy): Eukaryota > Metazoa > Arthropoda > Insecta > Lepidoptera > Noctuidae > Lycophotia > Lycophotia porphyrea. Next base: position 14,966,578 of record OX465392.1, on the reverse strand, counting down.
CTACAGGTAGTGTATTGGATAATCTTACTAAGAGTTATCTTATTGCTAAGATAACTAAGTGGGTTATGGATGTCAGATAGGCAGTTGCTTCATGTAAAAAACTGGATTTCAGCTGCATTCGGTAAGACTTGAGCCGACTCTAACATACTTGGGAAAATGATGACAATTCCAGAGAGTCTTGAAAATATCATGAAAATGCCGTTTAAATTTTCCTCTCAAGAGCAGAAAAGCTCAAAATAATGTAATCGTAATACTACATACAACATGAGAACATAAACCAATTCGGTTGATAAAACCAAAATGGCGGCATCGCGGGCGTTGCACGGCGGCGTGGTTATCGCGCTCGTAAACAAAAGATTGTCGATGATTTACGCTTTAGCCTGCCGTAATATCTCAGGGTGTATCTTCAAAGTGTAAATCTATAAACTTGATATTTTATACTGTTAGATTTGTTTTCGGGCATCAAAATGTAAGAAATATGTTTTGGTTCAAAGCTTGCAGGCGAGCTGACAAACTGATTTATATTTTCCTATGGTTTATGAATAGCGACATCTCTCGTTATATTAAACGTGTAACTAAACGTATTGAAGTTATACTTCTTTTGGCGCGTTAGGGAAAAATTATGAGAGTAAATTTTTACGATGCGCGCGCACACCGTCACGAAAAACCGACACCCTGAAGTTAGCTAGTCAACATACAGCCTGAAGTTAACTAGTCAACATTGTCAAATTTTTTTTAGTTTTATACGCAAAAGAAGTATAACTTCCTACGTGCGTACGTAAGTCCACACACACTTTGTTTTTGTGTAACAGTTCATATTAAACCAGCACACACAACAACTGTATATTTCCAAAACGGAGAAGGCTGTGTCAGATTTTAGTATCAGTTCTTTCAAACATGAAATAAATCAAACATTTCATATCGCCAAACAAAACCAACCTCGATCTGAACGCAAATTTCAAAGTTTTCCACAAAAGATTCAACATTACAACGTCATAGTTGGGTCACATATCTCTCTAGAAATATCTCTCTTAGAAAAGCAAGCCTTTCGTCTTTTGAAATGATTTAGAGCTGCAATGTACAGTAGGTACTGTTCTTCCACTTTCATTTTACTTCTGATTGGGCATCACTATCAAAATGAAATTGATCTTTAGTGTCGTGTACATAATGCTGCTGTTCGGCTGCTGGCACTGAAAAGTCTGTGAAATAACACTGATCTTTATTTTAATTTAAATAAGGTGGTTTTTGGGTTGATGTTGTCAGACGTGACCTAAGAGTGAGAGGACTGTACATTATTCGTTCATATAGAATTGTGGGTACATACATTGTATCCTTTTGAACTTCGGCCTTTCTCTTTAACAATGGTTTTCTGTGAGCCACCGAAATACTATGGGCATGTATCCCGTTTGCGTGGGACATTCCTGGACTCCTGGACAATAGTTAAACAAAATTGAGGCTTTGTGTCTTTTGTTTTCTGGGAACTTCGAATAGGAGTTTGGTAAAGTATGAATGTTTTATATTGTTTTTGAATTGTACGGAGAGTAAATATAAGTAATTTTGTAGGTATGAAAAAGACAATGTTGTCCTTTAATTTAAGCAAATATAAATGACAAAGGTCCATGACCTTTGACATTTTTTTTTTTTATTATTATGTCCTAAAGCAAGTTTATTACTCAGCCATACAAACACAGAAAATAACTTATAACTACGGAATTCGGTTACAATACTAAGTTAGTATTTCTTTTCCCATGCAAAAAATAGTATTTTTTGTAATATTTTCCTTTTCGCTTGTTCGTTTACATAATAACATGTTCAGTCAGTTTTTTTTGGCGGTATGAATGGCACAAACTGACTGCTTTGTTGGTCTAGTGGTCGCAAGCGCGACTACTGAGCATGAGGTCCTGGGTTCGATTCCCAGGTTGGGCAAAGGGTCATTGGGTTTTTTCGTCAGGAAGATTTCAGTAGCAGCCATGGATTTTTGGGCTGCGGGCTGTTCGAAAGAGATACCGCGGCCCTGGAACACAAAGGGCAAGGAAAGAACATGGATGGGTTTTAGTCAGTACAAGTTATTAAAGAATAAGAAAAATGGTGTTTAATAAATGTATATTATTACAGTCAAACTAGAAAAGAGAATAACGAACCGTTACCTAGCAACCACCAACCTAGCTCATACTTAAAACTAGAAGGGAACACTTTATAAAATAACGCTGGAAGTGCTTTCCTAACATTCCCTCTTCTTTTTCAAACCGAAGTCTTCGCAAAGTTTTACCAGTCTTGGTTTGAATAATGGCTTTGTAAAGATATCAGCCAATTGATCTTGCGTAGGCACTTGCTCAATTTGTATATCTCCTTCAGACACACATTGCCTTACATAGAAATGTCTTAGATTGATGTGCTTTGTCTTCCGATGATATTCATGAGCCGGATTATGAGCTAGTTTTATTGCTGACTCATTATCAATGCGCAGTACTGGTGTTTCTAATTTATCACTTAAATTTTCAAACAACCTCTTTAGCCAAATCATTTCACGGCATGCCTCACTGGCAGCTACTATTTCTGCTTCTGTGGACGATAGCGCAACTGAGGTTTGCTTCACACTTCTCCAGGAGATTGCTGATCCAGCGAACATGCATATCAACCCGCTAGTAGAACAACCACTCAAGTCGTCGCCTCCGTGATCCGCATCGCTGTAACACATGAGTCGTTTCTCATTTTTTGTGAACTCTAAACCAGTCTCGATTGTTCCTTTGAGGTAACGAAAGATTCTTTTCACTTGTAACACATTCGTATTAGTAGGGTTATCTAAGGTTCTGGATACGACTCCGACTGCATAGGCAATATCAGGCCTTGTACCCACCATGAGATAAGCCAACGCTCCCACAGCTTGTCTATAGGGAAATTTAATGTCACAGATCTCTTCCGCCAAACTTTTTACTGGAATATCTTTAACTATTGGTGTTCCAGCGGCTTTACAGTCACTCATTCCATACTTCTCCAAAACCTTTTTAGTATAGGCGGCTTGATGAACTCTTATAGTCCCATCATTGTGTCGCTCCAACTCTAGTCCAAGAAAGTACAATGGCGGCTTGACCGTTATCTTGAAACGTACTTTGAGTTCATTTTCAATGAAATTCTCAGCTTCTACGTCATCAGACGAAGCCAATAATCCATCATCAACGTACAAAGCTAGCAAAATCTTTGTTTTTCCACGTTGTCTGACGTATAAGCATGGATCTGCTTCGCTCTGTGTAAATCCAGATTCAATAAAAAAATCATGAATACATTCGTTCCAACATTTAGGCGCTTGTTTAAGTCCATAAAGACTTCTTATCAGCTTGCATACCTTGCCAGATCCATCATTGTATCCCTCAGGTTGTCGCATATATATTTCTTCCTTCACTTTCCCATATAGGAAAGCAGTTGAGACGTCAAATTGTTTCAGCGATAATCCTTCATTTGCGGCTATACTTAATAATACTCGAATCGTGCTTAGTTTTGCAACAGGGCTAAATGCCTCATGATAGTCTATTCCCTTTTTCTGAGAATAGCCAACTGCAACTAGTCTCGCTTTAAACTTGTCAATTGAGTCATCAGGGTTTTTCTTTACCTTGAATACCCATTTGCAGTTAAGCGCTTTTTTGTTATTTGGTAACTGTGTCAGTTTCCAAGTCTCATTCTCTTTCAGAGAATTTATCTCATTGTTCATAGCCTCAACCCCCTTTCTTTTGCATTACTTTGCATTGCTTCTCGATATGAAGATGGTTCTGGAACAGCAATGATTTGATTGATGAATTGTTCAAAATTAAATCTTTCTGGAGGTTTAATTTGAGTTCGATCACGAAGTACACGACTGTTACCTTGAACAGTTTGAGTGTTTTCTTCTTGTCGATCTTCTTCATAACTATCACCTGTTTCATTATCCAAATTCACTGAATGTAAGTGATCATCACTTTGATCAAGTACTTCTAAGTTTGGTTGATCATCTATCGAAGACGTGGGTAGTTCATAGGTATTCTTTTTGATTTCAGGTTCCTCACTAACAGGTATGTCTCGGTCTAACAGAGGTACTTCTTCAAAAGTTACATCTCTGGAACGCAACAATTTAAAGTTCCTTGTATCATAAACTCGATACCCATCGTCACCGTCATATCCTATAAGAATTCCTTTCTGTGCTTTCTTATCTAGCTTAGATCTCTTTTGTTTTGGAACATGCACATAGCAATCGCTTCCAATGATTTTCAAATGATTAATCTTGGGCTTCTTGCCGTACCAGAGCTCATGCGGTGACCTTTCTTCTATAGGAGTAGGTCCCGTTCTGTTTAATATGTAAACAGAGGCTTTGGCTATCTCTGCCCATAAACCTTCTGGTATCTTTTTATGAGCATGCATCAGTGCTCTTGTCATCTCCACGATTGTACGGTTCTCTCTTTCTGAGGATCCGTTTTGTTCTGGCGTGTATGGCATCGTAAGTCTTTGTTTTATGCCATATTTTCTCAATGTATTACGTACTTGTTCGTTATCGAACTCGCCTCCATTATCGCTTAGCAGCTCCATCACGACGTGTCCGGAAGTTTTTGCTTCTGCTAGAAAGTCCTTCAAGCGAGCGTGAACTTCAGACTTCTGTCTCAGGAAGTAGATCCAGCGATATTTTGAGAAGGAGTCTTTGAACAGAACATAATATCTGGATTTGGAGATCGAATAAGGGAATGGACCACAAACGTCTGTACTGATTATCTCTCCAGGTTTGTTTGCTCTTGGTCTCACTCCAAACTTCTGCCTATGGCTCTTGCCGAAGACGCAGCCTTCACAGATATCAGCAGAACTTGGGTCCAGCTTCACTCCAAGCTCTCTTCGTATCAGTTTTGCTACATGTCTCTTGTTCTGATGTCCAAGGCGTTCATGGTAGAGTTGAAGATTCTGTGACGTCGTTAGTTGGTTTATCTCAAGCTCGGGCATCAGTACTTTTACTTTAAGTTTGTACAGACCACCATACTTGTCGCGATTCCCAACTAAAATGACTTTGTCATCGTTCTTTACATAACATGACTGAGCAGTTGACTGAAAGATACTATTCTTTAGCGTATCTTGCGCGGCTAGCACAGAAAATATATTGCGTTCAATGCTTGGAACGTACCATACGTTTGTTAAGACCAGTAATTCTTTGTGGCCGTTTATGTCAGCTTCAAGTTGAATAGAGCCTTTTCCTATGGCTTCAATCACCTCTCCATTGGCTGTCATAACTTTATGAGGCTCGTCAAAAACTTCGAAGATACGAAATACATCTCGTCTATTAGTGACATGGCTTGTCGCGCCATTGTCCACATACCACAAGTCTTTAACTGTTTTCTTATTATCGCAGGCTAGAGCTAGGCCTGTCAGCATCCCAATATTTGAAGATTGCTTTGGAGGTTTTGGAGGTCTACCGTCCGCAATCCACTTCTTGCAAGATGTGACTTTGTGAAAGCCTTCTCCACAGTAATTGCATTTCTTCCATTTCTTTTTGCTAATCCCTTGTTTTTGATAACTCTTCTCTCCTCTTAACATAAGAAGTCCATTGCTACTTCTGCTTTCTTCTAAATTCTTCTGATCTAAAGACCTCTCAAAAGTACATACTTGTGTCGTCAGGTTTTCTATATTTTTGTCACTCTTATTCATCAACAGCCAGCTCGACTTAAAGTTGAAATATTGCTCAGGAAGTGTATCCAATATTTTACATACCAATAAAATTTCTGGTAGATTATTTCCTTCAATCTCATTGTTCAAGTCATACCAAACAGTCTTAAGAGTAGAAATATGAGTGGCCATATCATGCTCCTCGCTTTTCTGGTAGCGGAAGAACCTCATGCAGAGATCGTAACTCCTGTCTTCCTTTGCCCCATCATAAAGCCTATGAAGCTCTTTCCACATCTCACATGACGTTTCACATCGCATTACCTTTTGTAAAGTTTCTTCAGTCATATTCGTAGTAAGAATTAGAAGTGCTTGACTGTCACATTTTTGAAACATATCCATTTGATTCTTAAACTGTTGTAAATCTTCAGTTTTTGCCGTTTGTCCTGGATCTTTCGGCTTAATTAACTTGCCTTCAATTGCTTCTAGCGTACCTGGAGTACTCTTCAGTAGTAATTTCACCTTGTATCTCCATGTTTGCCAGTTAGTGATACCGTCGAGTCGACCGATCTCGATTTTTATGCCGGACGATTGCATATTTGAGAAATCGTTAGTTTTTCCACTATTGCAACTAAACAATGTTAATTATTAACGCTCTGCTACCATATTAAAGAATAAGAAAAATGGTGTTTAATAAATGTATATTATTACAGTCAAACTAGAAAAGAGAATAACGAACCGTTACCTAGCAACCACCAACCTAGCTCATACTTAAAACTAGAAGGGAACACTTTATAAAATAACGCTGGAAGTGCTTTCCTAACACAAGTCTGACACTCCCTTCCGCTCTGCCCAGAGCGGGAGAAGTCATTTGATGAATTCCCATCCGTAAAAAAAAAAAAAAAGCCATGGATTTTTACCCGGTTGATGGCAATAGGCTCGCCCCCAACGGCATGGAACTTAAAAAAACATAATTAGCAAAATGTGGGTGTACTATTAGGTGCACCTCTGCCTCACCCTTTAGGGATCAAAGGCGTGATGTTATATTACGTTCCCACGGCTGGGACCCAGGCTAACATATTTGAGAAATTACCACATACTTATATAAACAGAGTTACTCTACAATAATTGGCCGATCGCATATTAAGGTAGAATTTAACAAAGAGGCGAAATTATTATAATTTGTAATGAGTGGGATATGTTCAAAAGCGATCCCCTCTTAGGCCTCTGCCTCGAATCTTGCGGGCAGCGGGGCGGCGGCGGCGGCGGCGCGGGAGCGGCAGGATCTTATGCGTACATTTAAATGGACCGGTTCTCGAAAACAGCGGCGCGGGAGCGGGCAACGAGCGGTGCACTCCAGTCAAGCGGCGCCCCGCTGCCCGCAAAATTCGAGGCAGCGGCCTTATGCTGAACAATAGCCAGATAACTTGATATTTAACCATTGTGCCTTTAATCTGGGGCAAGTATATTTTATTAATCCTAACTTCATTTATTAAGAGAGATTTATGAATATTTGTTGAAAAAAGTATTGTTTATAAAAAAGTTTTAATATTATAGAAGTATCTGGATGACGGCTAAAACGACGTTTTCTAAAAATGTAACCTAGCTAGATCGATTTATCGCCCCCGAAACGCCCTGCATACAAAATTTCATGAAAATCGTTTGAGTCGTTTCCGAGATTCAAATTATATATATACAAGAATTTCTCGTTTAAAGGTATTAGATAAATATTAAAACCTTAGTCTATGAAACATTATCGCCTAAAATAACGTCTAAACTGAAATGTTGACAGCGTTTGAAACAGTGCATGGAATGACGATTTCTATTTTCTATTTACTCACGATTGCTAAAGTTATAATTATGACAATTCAACATAATCCATTGAACAAGTACTGCTAAAAAGTCAAGATTCTCCGCATCATCAAAATTCAAACATTTATTTAAAGTAGGCCAGTTACACTTTTTAAATGTCGGAACACAGACAACAATAAGAATAAAAAAGTAAGCTACAGTCACAGGGTACATAATAACTGTAAAAGTACTGAAGTTGCCTATTCCAAAGCCTCTCTATGGAGACATGATCTCTATGGAGAAGAACGGGCAAGAAACTCCATGGAGTGTCAATTTTAAATCAAGATCAAGAAAAGAAGTATGATGTAATAAGGTATCTTTAAGTAAGGGTCAGTGTTTCTTTCAGTGTGTTTGGCTTGAGTCACCTCTCGTTTGACAAAAAATCGCACTTATTCTAAACAAGAACGAGCAATTATATGTATTGGCGTTTTTCCAAAGTACACCTACAGGTTATTAGTTCAGCAGTTCAGTTCGCTGCTGGTACGTACTAAATTAATAAAGTTAATGTCACAGGTGCAGGAATTCTCACGAAATTCACCCAAGTTTAATATAAACAGAGGCATGAGTAAAACTTATAGTTTCTCCGCAAGTACTGTACGGATGCCGATAAATAGTGGACGGGAATTTGATTTATGAAAGTGGATTTAAGTTGTTAGTGACAGAGTTGCTTGTTGCTTAATACCAGTGGATAGATTGTTTGATCAATTATGCTGATTTCACTATTCATGGGACCCTTCTGATGGAGAACTTACTTTTAGTGTCAAAGATTATGTCTCCAGACGTTGACATCATCTATGGTGTTATGCATTAGAAGATTAAATAAGCAGTTTGTATTTTAAAATTAAATACAAAAATATCCAGCAGCATATAGCGTGAGTTCCTATATCATTTCTTAGTAACAGCCACTGAATCTGGATTTGCGCCCGGTTGATGGTAACAGGCTCGCCCCCTATTACATGGGACTTAAACATAACTGGCGAAATGTGGGTGTTCTACTAATAGAACACCCACATTTCGCCGTGTACCTAAGTACACCTCTGCCTAATACTTCGAGAATTACAGGCGTGATGTTATATTACAAAAAAATCCAGATAACTTACATCCATCCAAGATAAGGCCATTAATAAGTAAAATATAATGCCTAAAACTTACAAAGTAAACGCTACGCTCTTTTTCAAAAACTTTCGTCAGATATTAATTCTAAATCTAATCACGTTTTATAGCAAAAACAGTGCGTTAATAACAAAAGTTTTAGCAATTGAATTTACGATATGATATTATTAATTTATGGGAACCCGCATAAATTAAAATGTGCTATCAAAGGATAATGCGGAGCCGAGAATGAGAAAACCTATCATCGGATTAACTAAGAACCCTTCGTGGGGCTTTGAAAGCCTACAAGTTGTATGAGAGAATTATTGATAGTATATATTAATTGAGTTTCTTGCACGATCTGTTTTCCTAGTAACTTTCAAAGGCAGAGGGGTTTTAAATAAGTTTAATAAAAGTGGAAATATTATTGACTTTATAGTTAGTTGCAAGTACGCACTGGTTGGTTGGTTGGTAATCAATATAATCATCCATCAGTGGCTCGCCCCTGTTACAATAACTCGCGAAATGTGGGTGCTCTATTAGGTACTACTCTGCTTAACCTTTCAGGGATTACAGGCGTGATGTTACGTTACGATGTTATGTTTTTCTCAATCAAGATAGTTGGTTGAAATATTAATTATACATCACTAATACAAAACGAAATGCTTCACAACCACGTCGTTTATATCTGACCGAGTTTTGACTTTCAGAGGTCACTTTGAAATATAATGAGCAATAGAACATTTGAAACAATTTAGGTTCAACAAGTTTACAGGCCCTGACAAGGTATGTTAAGGTGTCACATGGCTTGATTGAGGTCCAGACTATGTTTGCCTTTATCTTAGGCATCAAGCTTCTTCTGTTCTAGTCGTAGCTCTTTAACTGGTATTGAAAATTAAGCACACAGTACCTATTTCAAGTGAGGAGCTCGTAGCTAAATAATATCAGCCGCTTAGGTCGATCTTTAGGTTAAGCCGTGCTTGCCTAGGTTGATTTGTGGATGGGTGACCACCCATTACATACCGAGTTTTCTCCGTGCCTCGGATAGCACGTTAAGCCGTTGGTCCCGGCTGTCATTTGAAGATCTTTGACAGTCGTTAGGTAGTCAGTGGCCCAAAAAAGTCCGACAACCAGTCTAACCAAGGCGTGTCGTATCACCCAGTACTAATTGGGTTGTGGAGGTCAGATAGGCAGTCTCTCCATGTAAAATACTGGTATTCAGCTGCATCCAGTTAGACTGGAAGCCAACCCCAACATAGTTGGGAAAAGGCTAGGCAGATGATGAGTACCTATTTCAAGAGGCAGTGACAAGGTCACATTGCTCGCAGAACGAATGGCGAATGCGAAAAGCATAAACTGTGATGACGTGGGAGCGCTTGAAAGAATCAGAAGTGGGAGGGGGCGTCAGTGACATTAAACACGTTGAATTCAACTTGATGTCTTTAGGATTACCCCTTATCTAGGATTATTGGTGACGCGAAGGGTAACCAACGGGACCCTATTACTAAGCCTCCGCTGTTCGATCGTCCATCCGTTCGTCCGTCTGTCTGTCAGCGGGCGGTTGAAATTTTCACAGAATGTGTATTTCTGATGCCGCTATATCAACCAATAATAAGAAGAAAAATAAATTAAAAATTAAAAGGGGCTCCGATGCTACTACAATGGTACGGAAACCTTCATGCTTGAGTCCGACTCGCACTTGACTGGTTTTTTTTTCTTTGAGCAGTCATTTTACGTGATTTTTTTCGATTCCTCTTACGCGTACGCCCACTCAATCGTCGTTTAAACCTGAGTAAAGTTCTATAAAACGAAACGTGTAAAATAACAAATTAAAGTGTTAATTCTGAACTCAGAGGTAATTTATTTTACCTGTGTAAGTAATTTTACAAAGTTGCATTCACGAAAGACTAAGAAAGTAACATTAAAATATTCACTTCACTGTACTCGTTGTTCTACAAAAGGTTTTATTTGGCCATTCACTGGCGGACGTTTAAATTAAAAGTGTCGTAATTATTCTTGACTGTGGCAGACTCTTTTATATTTTAATATAGTGGGTTATTAAATAGTGAAGCCTGTCTTGAATAAAACATGAAATGATTGAAATTATGTTACAAAATTAATACTCTTATTTAGTGCTGTAGACAATCAAATAATTGCCTACTTTTATTGAAATCATCATCACTTTTCTGCTATCTTACAGCTGTTTATTTGATATCGGTGCAGCATGCCTTCTTCTTCCATACTTTTAGTCGTCATTTCAAGAGGCATTACTGTGGTCAACCCCTTCTTTATAGCCATACACATTCAAACTCAAAACTTTCTCACATGCGCATACCATGGCAATGTAAGTCATTTAAGTCATCACAGAAATTAAAAAAAAAGCTTTTATATTATTGAATTCTCAAATTGAATTTTTGATGAACTTGAAAATGCTTTTGATCAACATAATATTGAGTTTAAGTCATCGTGGTGAAAGGATTAGTCCACTAGACTCTGCGTTATCGAGTGCTAGCTGTTCAGGGTGCGCCAACATATCTATGAAGGATTGATTAGTTTGTGATTTTATCCTTTAGACAAGTCTAAACTAAGAATATGCCTGTGACTATACTATGCTAAATTGTTACAAGCTGTACCTAATATACTTAGTTCCAATCCCAGCCACTCAGCAAAATAAAAAGCAATCCACTCCAAACAAATATTTGGTCGCGACACACAATCTTTCCGAAAGTGTCAACACCAACAGACATTTTTTAGCAACTGACATTCAAAATTGCTGCCATTTGAAAGTCGTATATTAAAGTACTATGAATGGCAACCTTTACACCAAGAATAGCGAGCTCAATGCATTTAGTGAAGTAAATATCGCGAACACTATCTCGCTACAGCGTTGTGCAGGCAGAGCTATGTTATGTAGTTTCTCTTTTTACGGGATTTTTGGTCTATTTTCAGCCAATTTTGGTTTAAAAAGTTAAGGTAAACTAGGTCAAGCACATAAACACACACATATCTGGTGGATGTCCACCAATCCGCACTGGGTTTCACATGGTGGATTATAGACCACTTCTTCTCGTAAAAAGTAGGCCGGTGTCCCAGCAGTGAGAACGTTAAAAGATTATGTCCCATCATTACTGTGTGGTGCATGACATTGTCATAGATAATTTCATTTTTTCGTTTTTTATAATTTTATTGACAAAGATAAATTGAATATCCTCGGTTCGGGGGCTCACCCCCTATTACATGGGACTTAAACATAACTGGCGAAATGTGGGTGTACTACACCTCCGCCTAACCCTTCGGGGATTACAGGCGTGATGTTATGTATGTATGTGTATAAATTGAATATGCCTTCTCTTTCTGCTCCATACACAGTATCGGGAAAACGGTGTGGAAAGTATAACGGTGCGATTGAATTGTTTGATTGTACAAACTCCTATCCCAGCATACTCTTCTATTAACATTTTCACACACATCTTAAATGAATGTAATGAATATCTGTTTTTGTTTTAATTAGCCTAATTTGTCCCACTGCTGGGTAAAGGCCTTCCCCATACCTTTCCAACTCTCCCTGTGTTTTGCCTCCTCTGGCGAATCAGTCAGGAACGTGTCCAAATCGTCACGCCAGCGTTTTTTGGGCATTCCTCGGTGACGACGACAACCATGCACCTAACTGAATATCTAATTGAAAGCAATAATATTTTTCTCTGTAGCAACCACGGAGTTGGGATTTGAGCACGGTTGATGGTAGTTATAACCTCGACCCCTATTGCATGGGACTTAAACATAACTGGCAAAATGTGGGTGTACTGTTTGTTACACTTCTGCCTATCCCTCTTGGGATTACAGCCGGATGTTATTTTAATATTGAGGCATTCCTTTTGTTGGTTTCATTTAGATGTCACCTACTACCATTTTTACTGGGTGACATATTTTAAGGAAGTTAGCCTACATAATTAATTGCCATAAGCGCCATTGAATGAATTTTAATATGTTTAAAGGTATCAAAAACACTTTTGCAATTACTTGTTTCGATTAATATCAACTCGCTGTCACTATTGTCCAGGTTATGACGTCACACACTGCAGCCACATAAAACGATGCTTATAGTACACATCCAAACAATTTGATCAAAGGTCGAAGCTGGCCTTTGCTTATTCAGTATAACTGAATGCTAATGGATTAATTAGCCATTGAAAGGCCATATCATCGAGTCCTAGGTACAGGACTATATATATATACTCAATGGTACGGTATCTATGTATGCAGTAATGAGCAGTAGGTCTAAAGCCATGGTTTGGTAGAATAGTACTGTCATGTATTCAATCACTCGAATCAGGCTTCGACTATCGTTGGTTGGTCTATTAGAGAGAATATATATTCAGAATATATATTCCTGTCAGGAAAGTACGTCTAATTCATTAGTATGTCTTATTTAAATGATACAATAGGCAATAGGCTCGCCCCCTATTACATGAGACTTAAACATAACTGGCGAAATGTAGTTGTACTATTAGGTAAACCTCTGCCTAACCCTATGGGGATTACAGGCGTGATGTTATGTTATGTCTTATTTTTGTTGCTAGGCCATAAAAACCTGGTAATCTCACCAGCTTTTTCTCAACCATGATGGAGTCGACTTCCAGAACTTGTGCCAGAACCGCAAACATCTGAATACCAGTTTTCACTTATTTTATTTTATTCTCCATTGAGTCATCAGTTTCACAGTGAACTATGACTAACAAACTAAAAATACCTAACCTAGCTATATTACAATTAAAAAGGATGAATTTGCTAAGGCTAGATTACATTAGTTTAGTTCGAGTTTACTAGACAAACTGTTCCCTTGAAATAGGACATGCTTAATAGTTAATACGAGATTTTATTTTTACTTTTAATTAGAGGAGTCTTAAAAAGGGTAGGTAGTGTTTTTAAAATTATTATTTAGAAAAATCAGTAGTTTAGATCATCTTTTTTAGGGTTCCGTACCCAAGGGGTAAAAACGGGTCCCTATTAATAAGACTCCATTGTTCGTCTATCTTCTGTCTGGCTGTCTGTCACCAGGCTGTATCTCATGAACCGTGATATCTAGACAGTTGAAATTTTCACAGCTGATGTATTTCTGTTGCCACTATAACAACAAATAATAAAAATATAAATTATTTAATTATTAAAGGGGGCTCCCATACATGAAACGTGTTTTTTTTTCGATTTATGGTACGCTTTCGTGCGCGATTCCGACTTGCACTTGGCCAGTTTTTTATCTTTCCGTAGTTACTGCTTTATAGTATGGAAAAAAAATATGTGTGTGTACCAGAGTACACAGGTAAGAAGTGAAACTTCTTTACGACATATCATTTTTCTACTATTTGCAACTTCACGAAAATGGGGTAGATAAGGCTTAAGCCTTAAGAAAAACAATTTTTTCCGTATTTAAAGCTATTTTATTATTATAGACATGCATACAATTAATGAGTAATTTATTTTATCATTGTTCCGTTTATTCATTTATATATACACATTTTTTAACATTTTTAAATATTTCTTAAAAAATCCATATAAAAACATTTAAAAATATAAAAAAATAGCGGTCCGCCGGTGTCGGGAACAGGGTCCAAGCTACCGGTGGTTAGGGCTCCAGAGACAGGAACCTCCTCACAATGCGAGCCGTATCGAGGAGTACTGCCTTCTGAATCAGGCCCTTGATCCAACTGCCTAAGGAGAGCCTCGAAAGATGGTCGTCGAGGCTCTTAGCCATAAGGCCATTGGCCGTTACGACAATCGGCACAATGATAGCCGAGCTCACATTCCACATGTCAACAACCTCATGTGCCAAGTCGAGATATTTTATTTGTTTCTCTTTCTCAGCTTTCACGAGGTTCTCGTCATGCGGGATGGTGACATCGATTATCATTACGCGGCGCGCTGATTGGTCTATCACCACTATGTCAGGTTTATTGGCGACAATAGTCCTGTCTGTAATGATAGACCGATCCCAGTACAGTGTGACATGGTCTTTCTCGAGAACTGGGTCGGGCACATACTTGTAATACGGTACCTCAGATTCCACAAGTTTATATTTCAAGGCAAGTTGCTGGTGAATAATCCTGGCTACTTGGTTGTGCCTGTGCAAGTACTCGCCGTTAGCCAGACGAGAACAACCAGAAATAATATGTCTAATGGACTCACCCGGAGGGTGGCATGCCCGACACACGTCAACCGTCCCGTCCTTCATAATATATTTCCGGTAGTTGTTCGTCAACATAACTTCGTCCATAATCGCACAGACAAAACCTTCAGTTTCCCCAAAGAGGTCACCGAAACGTAGCCAGGACACGGATGCTAGAAAATCTACATCGGGCCCATGAAGAGCCCGGTAGAAGCGCCCGTGAAGCTCCTTGCCTTGCCATACTTCCTTGCGGTCATCAGTAGTAAGTACTACAGGTTTGCGCCAGTTCTCTTTAGCCATGGACAGCGGGGTCAGTCCCTTGTCCACTGCGACCACATCTCGGTGCATACCCACATCGGTTTCTAAAAAATATTCTCTGAGACTACACACCTCGCGGTTGTGGAGGGTCTTCGCATTTAAAAAGCCTCGACCTCCGCACTTCCGCGGGATGTACAGTCTCATCACTGATGATCGTGGGTGATGCATCCGGTTTGCCGTCAGCAGTGTACGGACTCTCCTGTCCAGGGTATCGAGTTCCGTCTGAGTCCATTTGAGTATGCCGAAAGAGTACATTAAAACCGGCATGACCCAACCGTTGAAGGCGCGCACCTTGTTCCCACCTGAAAGAAGGCTATTTAATACCTTCTTCAGGCGTCCAAAGAAGCGCTCCCTCAACGATTGCTTCATGTCAGTCACATTAATGCCCAACGCTTCCGACATACCCAAATACTTATAGCTTTCGGCTGAGGAGAGGGATCTCAGGTGTATGGAATCCGAGAGCTGAATTCCCTCAGATGCCATAATCTCCCCTCGCTTTACATACATGACTGCACATTTGTCCACACCAAATTCCATCCTGATGGCGCTACTAAAAGTTTCAGTTACTCTCAGTAACTCCATCAGACGCAATTTGTTGGGGGCAAAGAGTTTCAGATCATCCATGTAAAGCAAGTGAGATATGACCTGACCATCTCTTCTCAACCGGTAGCCTAGACCTGAATCCTCCAGCAATGTGCTTAGAGGATTCAGGGCTAGACAGAACCAAAGTGGACTCAGACTGTCGCCCTGGAATATTCCCCGTTTAATCCATACAGGCTCATCGTTCCCCTGGATCTGTCCACATCCTGGATATCGAAGGACCGTCCTCCATTGCCCCATACACGACTCAAGGAAGGCGCGTAGAGTTGCATCTATCTTGTACAACTCCAGCACCCTCATGAGCCATGTATGTGGCACCGAGTCGTAGGCCTTCTTATAATCTATCCAGCATGTCGCCAGATCCTTGCGAGAGCGACGAACCTGTTGGCTAATGGCCATGTCAATGAGGAGTAGCTCCTTAGTACCGCGGGATCCATTCCTACATCCATTTTGAGAAGCAGACATAATGAAGTTTTTGTCAATGTGTGTATTAATTTTCGCTCTCAAAATGGATGTAAGAAGTTTATAGACCGTCGACAAACACGTGATCGGTCTATAATTCTTGGGTTCCGCGGGACTACCTGACTTATGGAGCAGGTGGGTAACGCCTGTTGTTAGAAACTGTGGTAGTAACCCAGACTCTAAGGATGACTGGAATTGGGATGCCAGGCAAGTGTGTGAACTACTAAGCCATTTGAGCCAGAAGTTATGCAGTCCGTCCGGTCCCGGTGACTTCCAGTTCGGTAACGGACGAACTGCTCTGGCTACATCTAATGGTGTAACCAAATGGTGTATTATTATAATATCATTGCTATTGTTGTATTTCATCAATAATGATACATTATATTCTTTACGTCACTATACTAAACTTTGATAAAAAAGCAACATGGCGCGTAACCGAAAAACGTGACGATACGTCAAAAAAAATTCTCCCATACGTCGATAAAGAAGTTTCACTTCAAAAAAGGCGTGAGTTTATGTACCTAGGTATATCGGTAATTTAAGGGTTTAAAGCCAACAATGTCACTGCTAACCTGTAAAGGAGTCTGTTATTTTTATGGCAAAAATGTTTTTATTTACCCTTTTTAGTCGTGATATGTCACATCAAGCCTTAACAATAGTATATTTTTTTAGTAATTTTAATTAGAAAATATTAGCACATCATCCACATAAAGGAAGTAGAAAAAATGCATACTATGGAGGATGAAGTTTGACACCCAGTATACTTCGCTCCATAGCTCGTTGGCAGACCCCAAGTGCGGACTTCTGACGTTTTGTGAGCGACCACGTTTGCGCTCCATAGGTGAGGGTGGGGAGAACGCACATGTCCATGAGCTTTCGCTTAAGTGCGAGAGGGAGAGATCCCTTCATCAATGATGTTTCATCGACCAGTAGCTCTTCCAGGCATTCTCGATGCGTCGAGCAACTTCTTTGTCTGGTCTTGCCTGGAAAGAGACTATCTGGCCGAGGTATATGTATTCATGGACATATTCAATCACCACACCCCCAATCTCTATGTTACACTCTGTGCTGTTCGTCATCAATTTTGTTTTCGACATATTCATTGAAAGCCCGACTTGGAGACTAGCGTGCCACGCTAGTCTCATACATACATTTACAAATATATAAAACCTATTCAATATTATCATTTTAAAGTCGATGAAAATTGTGTTTTTCCGGAAAAAGAAAACTTGGACCAAGATCGAAATAGTTTTGATGCCATTTTCCCCGTGAATATACTTCCATGAACTTTACCACTAAAACAGTGTAGAAATGTTCCCCAACTAAGTTTTCTATCAAGAATTTAGTTCCACAACCCAGTACGTTAAACCAAATTCTTCAAATAAATATGGAAAATTCCTATGTATGAATAAAATTTAAAGTGGAGCAAAAATATTCCGGAATTTTAATATTACACGTTCTGTAAGTTGACTTCATGTTTTAAACTTATATGACAGCGGTAACTATAACGTTATTTTTAACATTAACCATTATTTTTAACGAGACAACTTTTGCATGAACTGTTCCTTCTTGTATTAGTTTAGTTCGCATTACATCTATAGAGTTTTTAGTTTGCCATTTAGATTCACATTTTCAGCATAAATGGTTTTTTTTTTCTATCATGAACGATTTCCGAAATGCATAAATTCAAACAAAAAATTCTGCATACCAATGTTTGTTAAGAATGGTTCAAGAACCTATTAGAGTGTCGTAGTTCTAACACTGCCACAATCACATTGAAGATTTGTTAATGTATCGAAATCCCTGATGATTGTAAGCAACAGAAAATCCAATTTCTTTAAAGAGTTTAATTACTTAAACCTAACTTTGTAATAAGGATAACATTGTGGTATAATAGCGAAAGCCGAGGGATCATTAAATAATATTAAATGGTCTACCTAGTAATACAGGGTGTAAACAGACTCTTCACGAAGCCGTCAACCAAGCATTGTGTACATCAAACTAAGTAACTTTACGCAAAAATTAGTGCTGGGAAACGACTTTTTTTTTGGGTAAAATCAGGTTTTACAGTAGGACTCAATGTAACGCACTCAAAACATTATGCTGATGGATGAATTGAATAGTAAGAGGGTCTTGGAGGTGTTTAAAGTAAAAATCTTATATTAAAAACATGTATTTAAAAAAAAAAAACTTGTGAAAAAGTTGGAACTTTGACCCCCAATATCTCCGTAACTAAAAGGTTCCCAGGTATGGTCTAGAACAAAAAAATGATCGCAATGACGGGCAAAACAAGTGCCTTACGGCTTCGTTAAGAGTCTGTTTACACCCTTTATTTTTATTAATATTTTAACCGCATGCCATAGCAAAGCTTTAAAAATAATAGCAACAATGATAGTGAGTAAACTAGCTTCTCCGCGCGGTTACACTCGCGTAGATTTCGAAAATAACAAGTATCGTACGTCGTAATACAGGTCACAGTATTACCTGTATGCCACGTTTTCAAATGTATTCAATCGTAAAAGCTTAAAAATGTAACAGAGTGATTTTTACGTTAAATGTATTAAAATGGATCAAACCAAAAATTAAATTTTCTAGGAAAAGACCGCTATATGCACTATTTATGAAAACATTGAAAAATTATTGAAATTTATTGAAAAGTTTGCTTGTTTGGTTTACTGTATAGCTCCTTGAACAGTAACTGTTTGAGAATCTGGAAGACTCCAACTGCAGATACCTTAATGCCAATGAATAGGATCCTCACCATCATCTTCCTCACCTTGTACCATATTTCTTGGGGTCGTCGGTGCAACAGGTTTGTTATTATTTCACTCTCCTCTCACAACTGTCAATGAAGTGAATAGAATCTTAACCAGAGATCGGAGTAGGTAGATTGATTTTTGGTACTTGTATCATAAATATTCACAGAAAGAATAACATGGATAAGTCATTTTCCCGGAAAGTAATTCCAGTAATTCCGAATCCAATTAAATATTGTTAATGTTGGTTGTGCTATTATTACTACTCAATTCATTTAAAGGAAGGTAACACCGGTTAGTACAACACCCATGATCCTTTGCTCTGATTGGTCGTGGGGTTGTGTCGAATCGTGACTGGGTAACGTTACAAAAAATTATGAACAATATAATATTGCCCATTTTAATACAATTCCTACCCAAGTTCCGGTTTTTTTTTAATAATCAACAAGATCCGAAAATCCGGAAGAATGTCCATATTAATATATACATTTCGGATCAATGACCCCAATTCAATCTACCTACTCCGATCTATGATCATAACTTAAAGAGGGAACAGGGGCTGCGATTCTCCATATAAAAGTATACCCATTTTTCTTCCTTAATAATGCCTTTAGACTCGTAGAGTTATTATTCAGGCATTATTAAAAATTATCCGACTCGGCGGGAAGTTGCGTGGTATCCTCTCGTCCAACTTACCGCAGTGTCTCAAGACGAAAGTCTATGACCAGTGTGTGTTGCCAGTGATTACTTACGGGACCGAAACGTGGTCGCTCACAATGGGCCTCATCAGAAAGCTTAAAGTCACCCAAAGGGCAATGGAGAGGGCTATGCTCGGAGTTTCCTTGCGTGATCGAATCAGAAATGAGGACATCCGCAAGAGAACCAAAGTTACTGACGTAGCCCGAAGAATTGCCAAACTTAAGTGGCAGTGGGCAGGGCACATTGCTCGCAGAACGGATGGCCGATGGGGCCGTGGTGAAGGTCGCGGGGATCCGCTGGATACGAGTGGCACGGGACCGGTCAATGTGGCGACACTTGGTGGAGGCCTATGTCCAGCAGTGGACATCTTTTGGCTGAAATGATGATGATGATGATGATTATTAAAAAAATATATATTGCTCTATAGCCTAGAGCAATTTTTTTTTTTTCATAAAATCAAGGTTTACTGTAGACAGTCACGTCTCTGTTATTTTCTTTTTTCAGGAACAAAAAAGTATAGATAATGTGACCCTCCAAAAATGACAAGAAATGCCCCATTTTTACGGCCGTGATTAGAGGACTACCAGACAAAATCTAAAAGCTTTTAACATAAAACAATGATAGGATAGCCGGCTAATCGGTTCAGTTTTTGAGGAGAAAAAAATTGGTTGTCTGTAAAGTTGGTTTACGGACGATAGATTAACGTGACAACGTCATAAAAACGAGTGGAAGAGAGATAGATGCGGCGCATGCGTACAATGAGCGTAACGTGACACTTTTTCATGCATGCCGTTCATCGATTTATTAGACGTTGTCACGTAGAAACGTTGATGATATAATCGGTCTGAGCTGCAGCTGTCTGGGGCAGGCTTGACGCAGCGCAACGGCAATAGCTTCATCAAATACTATTGTTCAAATTCCGCGTAGGCCCTGTTCCCTCTTAATTTATTCTCACCAGGTTCCTTACCTTACTAAACCTAGTAATTAAAATTCCCCCTTAAAATATAAGAATAAAACCATATTTTATCCCTTGTCTACCTGCGGGTTATTCTAATTCAATTGTCATTGTCAAAGTTTTCTTTACAAATTAAAAATTCAACTCGTCAGCGTCGTTACAGGGATTAGCATAATTTTCAGAACTTTGACCCGCAAATGTTTTTGTAATACTTTTGTCCAAGTTTTAGGGAAGAGAAGTTTTGTTTTCGCTGTTTAAGATCCTTTGGGAGGAGTGTTCACTGTTGACTTCTTAAGAGATACTTAGGTATTTAAAATTAGAAATCAATTCTTACGAATGACTTTTGAGTCAGAAACAAACCTTAAGAGGCTAATATTAAGTATTTTATTTCGACTGAAATAGATAACAAAAAATACCCTCAGAGAAATAAATTGTTAAGCAAATTGAATTATTATAGCCATATTGAAATATCAAAGAATAATAGTTAATTTTCGTTCCTGTAAATTTTCTTGATATTACCCTAAACTCGAAGTACTACGAACGATTGTTTTTTCTTATATCTACTTAAATGAATGGTTTTATAATGTAAACTGAAACACTCGGAGGAGCTTGTGGCTAAATAATAACAGTCGGATCAATCTTTAGGTTAAGCAGCGTTTGCTAAGGTTGGTCTGTAGATGGGTGACCACCCATCATATACAGAGTTTCGTTTGTGCCTCGGAAATAACGCTAAGCCGTTGGTCTCGGCTGTCATTTGTAGATCTTTGACAGTCGTTACAGGTAGTCAGTTGTCGGAAAGTCTG
Organism: Lycophotia porphyrea; assembly: GCA_950005105.1. Taxonomy (NCBI): domain Eukaryota; kingdom Metazoa; phylum Arthropoda; class Insecta; order Lepidoptera; family Noctuidae; genus Lycophotia; species Lycophotia porphyrea. The sequence goes on along the minus strand of OX465392.1, from coordinate 14,945,269 downwards.
ACAACCAGTCTCACCAAGAGGTGTATTACCCAGTACTAACTAGGTTGTGGAGGTCAGATAATCAGTCACTCCATGGAAAACACTGGTATTTAGCTGCATCCGGTTAGACTGTAAGGAAAAGGCTGGGCAGATAATGAATATGCTGAAACACGAGGAAACGTCTTACTAACAATATTCCTATCTAAAGATGTAAATGACGTAGTTATGAATGCCAAAATAGCGGTTTGGGTATTTATTTTAATAGACACACACATATCAAGTGTATTTATTTATTTAGATCTCCAACAGAAACTACACAATTACATGTGTATGTTGATTGGCTATCATTACTGAACAAGTGAACATCAAAGCGAACAATTCACCGGTAATTTTCGTAAATTGTTACCTACACGTGTTTCAAAATAAAGCTCTGTTGGATGAAAGATAATGTTTGTGAAATTATAACTTGACTGATATGACTTTTTTGATCGAAGATGATAAAGCCATATAACCTCATCATCATCTTCCTGCCCTTATCCCATTCTATTTGGGGTCGGCGCAACACGTTTTCTTCTTCCATTCTCCCCTGTCAGACGTCACGGCATCATTTACGCCTTTCTCTTTCATATCAGTCTGCACACAATTCATCCAACTTTTCTTTAGCCTGCCTCTCCCTCTCCATCCATCAACATTCATGTCCATCACTCTCTTAGTCACATGCGTTTCATCCCTCATTACATGTCTATACCAAGACAAAGGACTTTCTTTCATTTTTTTTTGTAACAGGCGCCACTTTTGGACGTCTATAAGTGCATTTTGCCATCGATGTCAGGATATCACAGAATAATTGACATAACTGGGTAGGCCACTAAATTTATTTCAAAGAATAATTGCTATACCGCAAGTATCACGACCGGTATGAAAACGAACCGTGTCATTTTTGACTTCCTACTATGACGTCATACGCACTATTTCGTTACTATACAAACAAGATCATGTAAAAACGGACTATGTTTTTGTTCTTTAAATATCTAGAACTAGCAGCGCCCCTCGGTTTCACCCGCGTAGTTCCTTATGTTATTTGCTGATAATGTAGCTTACCATTAGTGAAAGAATTTTTGAAATCGGTCCAGTAGTTTTTGACTTAAATCGTAACAAAAAAACAAAAACTTTCCTCTTTATAATAGTAGTTTAGAAGATTAAGTTCTTCTGTTTTAACGTTGTTCTTTCACATAAATTAGCTTGCTGTGACAGTAGCCACGTTAAGCATAAAATGCTTAATATAGGGCGCGCAAACTCGCGTTTCTAGGTATATCTATATCTGCAGGCTATAACGTCTCTCGATTCAATTATCTGATCCCAAGGTAGCATATATCGGGGCTGCGGGACTGTTCGAAAGAGATACCGCGGCCCTGGAACACAAAGCCCAAGGAAGGAAAATGGATGGGTTTTAGTCAGTACAAATCTGACACTCCCTTCTGCTCCGCCCAGAGCGGGAGAAGTCATTTGATGATTTCCCATCAGAAAAAAAGGTACCATATATCATGATTCTACGAGATAGCAGCCAATGTTTGTAAAAATAAATCAATTTTAATGAATATTGCGTTAGAATAAACCCTATGTGACAAACACAAACATAGTATTTCAAGACACAAAGATACCCCTCATACGATTCAGAGACAATCGAATAAAAGGTTTGACATCGAAATTGCTGAAGCCAAACTTGTATACGAAAGTCTAGGTGCATAAACTCGAAGTTTCGAATAACATTCAAGTCTTGAGATAAACCATTTCAAAACTGAAGCCTTATTTTATTTCTAATATCCTAGCAGGAACGAGAATTGAGGATTTTTGCCATCATTCTAATCTATCTATTCCAAAGGAACGATGGATAGACTGTGTGAAGGATGATATGGCTAGAAAAGAGGTGACTGCTGAGATGACGAGTAATAGAGAAGTATGGAAGTAGAAAACATGCTACATAAATTGGGATAAGGGCAGGAGAATGATGATGATGAGCCTTCTATGTTCCACAGCTGGGCAAAGACCTCCCCCATTTCCCTGCAGGTACTCTTCACCTGCGCCACCTCGAACCAGCCTTCGAGATGCGCGTCTAAATCACCTCGCAACCTCTTTCTAGGCCAGCCGTGGAGGTGCCGTCCATCCTCAGAAGCAAGCGTTTCTGCACGAGGAAGGCATGACGGACGAGGGGCTGGTCTTCTCCAGGCCCAGAAGGAAGAGTCCAGAACTGCTCGAGTTATTAGAAAATGTTCGTCGCTGTTCACCAAGTTTATCAAGTAAGTTGGAGTTTATCCCTATAGTTCTACAGTATAACACTTTGTAAGGCTGCTAGGAATTTCATATTTCAGAGTTTGACATGAATCTGCTGTACCTATATAGTGTCGGGTGACAATGATCAGAGGAAATTCTGTTAGAACAATAGAGCTGCTTTCGTTCATACCTTTCATAATAACACAATCCATCGCGATTCATGGACACGACCTTTAATAATATTACTTTGTGAGACGGTCTAAATACGCAGAGGTGTCTTTACCTATGGTGCAGGGTGTGCGTTGCACACGGGCGCAGCGGCCCTAGCGGGTGCGCATCTGGAGCTCTTCTTATATTTGTCGAATTATAGCAAAGCAAGGCGCGCCACGAGCGGCTTTTACAATATAAACTTTTTTTTCAACATGGAATAAACCTTAAAACACATTATTAAAGATTATATTTGGTGTGGTAGTGAGTGTCGCATCGCTCGTGCCGGCACCGGTGGCACCTGTTTCAATGATTCGTTTGAAAACACGCCGGCAACATGGCAATCATATTGCTAATTCATGCGGCATTGGTTGGCCCTACATGCGCCCATGTTTAGGGCTTGGGGGAGATGAAAATATTTTTATTAGCCTTGTTTATGTTTATTTATTGTTATTTAATAAATCGAATTTATCTTGTTATTCTAAATTAGTATGTTTATAATAAAATACCTTAAGTTACTATTTTAAATTATTCTTTTAATTGCATATGTAATGGGTTTAGATTTTAAAGATTTTATAATATAACTAGCTGACCCGCGCAACTTCGTTTGCGTCACATAATGCAATTAAATAATATTGCGACTACCCTACCCTACCTAAACTACTTACCCTACCTACCCTACCTAAACTACCTAAACTACCTACCCTACTTACCCTACCTATCCAACCTACCCTACCTATCCAACCTACCCTACCTACCCTACCCTACCCTACCCTACCTACCCTACTTACCCTACTTACCCTTCCTACCCTACCTAAACTACCTACCCTACTTACCCTACCTACCCTACCTAAACTACCTACCCTACTTACCATACCTACCCAACCTACTCTACCTACCCTACCCTACCCGACCCTGCCCTACCTACCCTACCCTACCTACCTCCCTAGTACCTACCTACCCTACCTACCTCCCTAGTAGCTACCTATCCTACCTACCTCCCTAGTACCTACCTACCCTAGCCCTACCTACCTACCCTAGCCCTACCTACCTACCCTAGCCCTACCTACCTACCCTTCCTACCTACATTCCTAGTACCTACCTACCCTTCCTACCTACATTCCTAGTACCTACCTACCCTACCTCCCTAGTACCTACCTACGTGACGTGGGGTATCAGTTGCGCTAATTTATTTAAAAACGCTTTTATTCATTTTTTTTTCCGTGACTGCGGTCGTCGGGATAAAAAGTCTGCTTTCTATTTGCAAGCCAATTCGATATTTAAATAAAACCTTTGATAAGTTGGCTCCTTGGTTGTCATGCTTTTGAGTATAAGATCGTTCCATTTTTAAATATAGTAAAGGTATCGACATCTGTTAGAATCATTTGGAGTTAACAGATAATTGTGACTGTCAAATAATAACAGACAAATAATTAGCAATAAATTAAAATTGCGACTATAATTTGAGATTTAAACTATCCTATCTCTCAAGTTGGATCGAACTGCACATGGTGTGCGAATTTTATTATAATCGGTTAAGTGGTTTAGGAGTCCATTGAGGACAAACATTGTGACACGAGATTTATATATATTAAGAAGATATTTTTGTGTTTTGTCGAATTGTGTTTGTGACTGTATGGATATTTTAATTTATCTGACAGATAAATGAATTGAATTGAATTGAATAGCACCTACCGGGATTTAAATGAAGCCAATGACAGAGCTGTGTAGGTGGCAATATACTGGTCGGGTATTTGAGTTTATCGACACGAAAAGAAGAAGAACAACTGTTTAAAATAAAGTTCAAATTGCCATGGACGAACGGCAAGCGCGCAGCATTTCTGAAAAGCGTGTGTACGCGTGGGCCTTGGCGCGTGCGGCACTTTGTGTTCTACCGCTACACGTAATTTTGCGAAATAAACCTTGGCGCAATGGATTAAGTTTTATATTTGAGTAAACATGTAAATATGAAGTAAATCGGCTTTTCTCAATAATAGTTTATTATCCATTGGGGTAACTTGATGAACTTCGGGTCCAATGTAAAATCCGTGCTGCTTTACGGGTGCGAAACGTGGAAAGTCACAAAGGACATGTCACGCCAAATCCAAGTTTTCGTCAACCGCTGTCTTCGTCGCATTCTCGGAATTTACTGGCCCGAGACCATCTCCAACGTACAGCTGTTAGAGACATGCCACGAGAGCCCGATCGACCGTCAGATCAAGCGTCGCAAGTGGGGATGGATTGGCCACACGCTCCGAAGGGACTCCGACCACATACCCAAACAAGCTTTGGACTGGAAACCCCAAGGAAAAAGAAAGCGTGGCCGTCCCCGTCAAACCTGGCGTCGCACCGTGTTGGCAGAAGCGGCGAGCATCGGAATGACGTGGAGCGAGGTGAAGCGTGAAGCGCAAGACAGATCGCGATGGAGGACATCTGTGGACGCCGTCTGCCCCATCTAGGGGACATAGGACATTAAGTCAAGGGGTAACTTGATGCGCTGTTACTTGTACTTTGTACCCATTCCATTTTGACCGCGCGCTTACTGGGGGCGCTAGGGTAATGTTTGCACACGGGCGCCACATGGGCTAGAGACGCCTCTGTAAATACGATACAAAAATATTATACGGGAAATAAAACTTAATCGTTGCATTTCTTTTTTCAAAAACTCTCTATCCACAAAATAGGGCAGTTGACCAAAAACATCTAATTAGTCCGTCAGATAGACTTCGAAAAAATATTGGGAAGGTATTTTTTTTTGTTTTCTCGTAAACTAAAAGTGAGGACGCGTGAGAGTGCGTCGAAAAATCGTGTGACATATTTCGGTACACTTTTTAGCGGAAAGTGACGTCACAAGCTCCCACTCATGAACTTTGATGCGTTTTATCTTCGTTATTTTTATTGATTTGATAAAACAAAAAATACGTATCCAATATTTTTCGATAATCTAACTGACGGACTTTTATTAATGACGGAATTTTATTTTTTTACTCAGGAAACATCTCTATTGACTAATGGTAGAATTAATCTACTATTGATACACATTTTTTACTATTACACAAACCATTCTAGTATAAAATACTGAAATAAAATATAAAGTACACCACACAGACTATTTATAGATATTGAGCGACAAAGAACTTCGAAACGTAGCGACAACAAAGAGATGTCAAATGCAGAAACTCTTAATGTTGCAAAAAATTTACTCTTTAGGGTTACTCCAACAAAAACTTCAAACCAAATTCAATTTTACCACAACAGTTTAAAGTTGAAATTCAAATGGAGTGCATTGATTTAGGTGAAACTTGAATTTAAGTGCTGATGACGTCAAAAGCGTTTTCCAATATGGCTACAGATTTTAATTTGTAATTTCCTCTGGTGATAAATTTAAAGAAAAAGAGAGAGATATACTGAGGTAGACCACGTAGATGGAAGTGAAGGTCACGACGGAGACAGAGGTCAAGGACTTGTCTTTCATTAGGGGGAGTTGGAAAATGCTGCACTGAAAAGAGCCTAAGTAGAAATAAAAGACTATTACCGATTTTTGCGTGTGACTGATTCGAGTACCTTTTTATCTGCCAAATTGTAGCTTTTCATAGCACTTATAGCTGCACTGTAGTTCGTGGCTGGATTATTATAAGCCACTCGGGTCGATGTTTGGGTTGAGCCTTGCCTTGCATACTCTACAAATATGGCAGTAAGACAGGTAAACAAATCTGCTAGGGCTGTAGAACTGTTTGAAAGATATACCGCGGCCCTGGAACACAAAGGGCAAAGAAGGAACATGGATGGGTTTTAGTCAGTACAAGTCTGACACTCCCTTCCGCTCTGCCTAGAGCGGGAGAAGTCATTTGATAATTTCCCATCCGAAAAAAAAAACATAAAATGGGTATCGTATTATTCAATACTAACTGGGTTGTGGTCAGATAGGTAGTCGCTCCATATAAAATACTGGTATTCAACTGCATTTGGTTAGACTGAAAGCCGACGCCAACAAAGTTAGGAAAAGGCTATGGGCAGGTGATTATGGCTACAGTCTAAAATCAGAGTTAATAGTAACCATTCCACAAACCATACACCTTGGTACATATTAACCAAATGGAAATGTTCATGTCATATTCTTACCCGACTACGCGACAGCAAAGACAGGGTTATCTCTTTTTGACAATCAGCGTATGTGTCAAAATTAACGTCATGCTCAATAGTATTAACGAACGAATATCTCTGAGTTTGATAGCTATTTTGGTCAAGCTGACGTATCAAAGGGTCATAGGGATGTGCAACGAATCGGAAAAACATATCAAATCTTTACGAGGCGACGTTAGGTCAAGGTCAATAGCAGGAAAGGGTTTTTGTGGTATAAGCGGATACGCGATGACCCTTAGAGCCATCAACCTTCAGCGAACCTTCCTATTAAATCTTTATGAATTCTATTATTAAAGGTCTTATTTTTTTGGCAAAATGTACCTTCGTCAAATTATTTCTTGATTGCGACTGTTTATTATTATTTTTAACTTAATTCAAAATAAATTCATATTACGTACCTCTACACATACAAACTTGCAGCTTTTTTCCATGGAGGCAGGCAGAAACCACTGAACACCACCTGCTACACTCCTTACTACTTTCACCTCTTTCACGGTCATACACGCTAGATACGTGCGTTACTCGTAAGTACTACATTTACCGTAATATTTGTACATCGCAGGAGCCGATGGACGTCACTGAGCTAAGTGCCAAACTCGTCGCCGTTTGGGCTGACTCAATTTGAATTTTCATCGACACACTAAGAATAAGAATGAGCTCAGCGACTGGTAGACGTTAGTTAGTTCTTTCTTACTAATATTTGTTCATTGTTAGAAAGAGAGGAAAATATACGACGTGTATCCCACATCTAATACCCAAAATTCTCTAAGTCAGAAAATCCATACCATTCACGTAAGTCAACGGCACCATCATAAAAATAAATCTGAAATAACTAATAGGTACCAAACTTACGAGTACGCTCACTATATTTACAGCCAACAAAATAAAACCCCTACAGAAACAGACCACGAAACACAGATGTCAACAAAACAAAGTTTATTCCCGTCCCCTAGCAGTATTAGTAAAAATCCCGGGACCGTCGGAAAGTGCCGCGATCCTGAAATGTCGTCAGTCGTCGATCACCGCCCCAGAGCATTATTCACGAGAGAGATAAGTCCGAAACGTACCTGGGAGTCGACACCTCTGAATAGATACTGCTTTTGGGAGGATAGCAAGTTGTAGGCGAGAGCAGGTTGAATTTTTCGTAAATGGAAATGCTCGATGGCTGCAGTCGCTACTGCGGACCAAGAGGTCTTTAGTTCGATTTCCAGGTCGTACCCAATGACAGGTTTTTCTGTATGAAATTTCCCAGTAGAAACACAGAGATTTGATTTGTGACCGGTTGATGGCAGTAGGTTCGCCCCGTCAAACGTACTGACGTAATGTGATTATAGCAGTTTAGCAGAATAAAAAAATGCAGTCTAGTTCCGCGATGGATAATAAATGCAATGGATAAGGAACAGTGGAAAACTGGCCAAATGCGAGTCACACTCGCGCACGTAGAGTTCCGTACCATTATACAACTAAATATTCTGTGCCAGACAGACGGACAGCGGAGTCTTAGTTATAGGTCCCTTTGTACCCTTTGAGTACGGAACCTTAAAATAGGAAGGCCTTTGCTCTGCAGTGGGACATAAGTAACTTATACCTTGTGTTGGGGTAAGATGCCCAACAGTGAAAAGTTATGTACTTGTTATTCTTGTTATGTAGACTTGTAAGGTATGTTATGTTATGTAAATGAGTAGACGAGTGATTCCCTTGATGGATTTATTGCTACTGTCTTATAATAACACGATTATATGCTAAGTTAAAGAAATGGATATCTAAACAATATCGATATAGATTAATGAGTATGACGTACAAACTACACAAAGGTCAATGTACAGCGTAGCTCGTACACCTTGAGTTATAAGTCAAGCTACACGATAACTGACAAATGCTTGCACTGACTGGACAGGTACTCTCAAATCCGTGTAGTTCTTTCTTCAAAAGATCGTCTTAGACACTAATCTGCATTGTTTCAAGTTTCATGTCAATTGACCAAGATTATGTCTGGACCTTGAAAGAATTTCGGCTGTTTCTTCTCAGAGCACTCAGGTACGAAACGGAGGTGGGGTGTAAAAGTTTTTGTAAAAACCTATTTGCAAAATAAACATCATTTATAAAACTGCTGACCTCAAATAAATTGGGATACGGGCTGGAGAAAGATGATGATAGCATAATTTATAATAATAACTCTGAACTTCAGTCTTTATGTGTGGCTGTCTCAAATCAAACCCGCTCCCAGCTTGTGCCTTACGTCATCAATAAGAAATATCTAAGGTTGAATCGAGAAGCGACTGTGAGTGCGAGATTGGAGTATAAATCTGCCTTAGAGCTTCATACTATGTGTCATGACGGTGTTATAATTACTATCTGTCTTACTACTATTCGTGTGAAAGGTTTCTTTATCATAATATGGAATATTAGGGCAAAAAATATCTTCAGTAGTACGTTCGTTGATGGTACCACGTGCTATAGCACTCCTGTTCTGTTTTTTGCTCTAGCAAATGACGGTTCTGAACGAAAGAAAATAATAGGACCATGAAAAAATGCGATTCCGTGCTGACAGGTCAAGGTTCAACCCTATCCGTCCATCACAGTTAGTTTCGGAATTCTCCACTGCCCAGAGGTATCCTCACACAGGACAAAGTACTTCGATAACCAAGCTACTCTCTGCGAGATTGTCAGCAACATGAATTGAATAATTTTTCCACTCGTACGCTAAGTACGCGCTTTGGACGTGGAGTTACGGATACCAGCCCGTTTACAAATAGTTTCGGAACTTTTTCCATTTGCTGACGCATTAATTAGGCATAGAATTGTTGTTAACGATGGTGTATAATAGTCTAAAAAATATTTCACGAGTTTGAAAAATATTCTTCGACACTCTCTGAACAATTTCTTTTCTAAAATATGATAATTGAATATCTTGATAAAACAGTATTGTTTGCACTATGTACAATGCTTCTAAAACAGGTTAAAAATGTGAAAATAATAACATTATCACCTCATACAAAAACCGTCTTTATAACCCTTGTGCAAGACTAAACATTTTGGGCTGCGGGACTGTTCGACAGAGATACCGCGGCCTTGGAACATAAAGGTCAAGGAAGGAACATGGATGGGTTTTAGTCAGACCAAGACTGATACTCCCTACCGCTCTGCCCAGAGCGGGAGAAGTCATTTGATGATTTCCCATCCAAAAAAAAAGAAGACTATACCTTTTTATTGATATTTACCTTTTGATACCTTTTTGTCTTATTGTTTATTATTTTTGATAGACATCAACTTTTTTTTTACCACCGACAACCAGCGTATTTAATTTCGGTAGTTATATAATAACCCTGCTTCATCATCATCAACATCAGCCTATAATGTTCGCACTGCTGGGACACAGGCCCCCTCTCTATGAGAGGGAATAACCCTGCTTAATAAATCAATACTACTTAACTTTAATAATCTAGTAACTAAGGTTAAACAAAAGTACTAGTTACCACACGGCAACCATTGTAGCAAGATAAAAATAAACAGTAATCTATCATGAAACTAATACTTACGATCCATTTCAAACCCAGACGTTCTTCGAAGTAGATTAGGAACGCTTTCTTTCTGAGAACAATAATAATTCAGGATCTAGTGTTCACCTTGGACCTAGTTAAGAGACCTAGAAAGTATTATTTATTTAACCCGAACTTTATTTATTTATACTAGCTGATGCGCGTGGTTTCGCCCACGTGGATGTCGGTTATCTCGACCAAAAGTAATCATGAAATTTTGATCCCGTTCCCGCAACCCATGGGAAATATCATTATATTTTAGCCAATGAATACAAAAACTTGACAAATGATACTAAAACCTTCCTCTAGAACCAATCTATCCATTGGTGAAAACAGCATGAAAATCGGTTCAGTAGTTTTTGAGTTTATCGCGAACAGACAGACAGCCGCGGTGGAGGACTTTGTTTTATAATATGTAGTGATGATGTACAAGACTGGACATAGACGGAATTAATGCCACAAGCCATTAACTGGGATAGAGTATAAATACAATTTTTATGCAAAATATCATTTTGTGTTAAAATAAATTATATTTATGAGGTTACTAAACACACGCAGAATATTTTAATTGATGTATTGTTGTTTTATGTTACCAGATGATAAGAGATCCTGAAGGGTTCGTGGCAAAGTGTTATTGGTTTTTTTTCCATCAGGAATGTCTCAGCAGCAGACACAGGGTCTAGATTTGTGCCCGATTAATGGCAATAAGCTCGCACTCTATTACATGGGACCCTATAACCTAACTGATGAAAAGTGGGCGTACTATTAGCTACACATCTGCCTTACCCTTCGAGGATTACAGGCGTGATGGTACACCTGTTTTCCTTAAATGTTTAGGCAGAGAGTACTTATAGTACACCTAGATTTTGCCAGTTATGTATAAGTCCCATGTGATTCCTCGGGACTAGTCTATTTTCATTATTTTAACTGGCTGTTACCCGCGACCTTCATTAGCGTGAAATTATTATAAAAAAGAAATATGACCTACTTCCCTTTTTTTAATCGGATTTTGATCCCAATTTCTAGGGAATCATTTTTTTGCACGGCACCTTAATTATTTTTGAAAAGTAGCCCATGTTACACCTTATAACATCAACTATCTGCCAGTAAAAGTCCCGTCAAAATCGGTCCAGCCGTTTAAGAGATTAGCCGGAACAATCAGACAGACAGACCGACAGTCAGACAAAAAATAATGTGTTTTTGTTATAAGTGCTGTATATTTTCATATGCATTCAGCAAAAGCAAATATAGAATAGATTAGTACAGTTACTTAGAATTACTTATAATCCAAATTATACTTTGATCGCAGTCCTTGAACGTTGATTTGGTATCTTAGTGATAGTTCGACTAGATTTATTAGAAGTTCTTAGTACAAGTAATAAAATTTTCTTGTTACGGCGACGATATCGAACGTAGGAACCAGATAAATATAACGTAGATGTGAGTCTGATAGAAAGAAAATAAATTCGTCTGAATGTAAACGTTTATCTTCGGTTTATTTTTATTGAAGTGAAACTTCTAATGCGACTTCTAACAAGGTTGCGTTAAACGTTTAACGCTACCATGGAGGGGGTATGAAAGTACTGGTGCGTTAAACGTTCAAAGCTCCTGGGGAGGGGGAATAGAAAAAGACAGAGCGAGATCACTCTCGCTCACGCTCATGCCTTCGAGTGCCGCGCATTCACATGCGTGGCACTCGAAGGCATGCGCGTAGTATACCTGTTTTCATTTCCACATTACGAAGTTTCACTTCTTCCGTGCGGAGGGACTCGCACTATTTTTGTTTTGGAACGATTACACTCGTAAAGTTATATAATTAACAGTACAAAGTTGAACCCTACCTATCAAATGTTGGGGTCGGCTTCCAGTCTAAGCGATTGCAGCTGAAAATCATGGAACGACTGCCTATCTGACTTCCACAACCCAGTTAGTACTGGGACTACTGGGTAAAATATATCGATACCCATTGGTAAGACTGGTTGTCAGACTTTCGGACCACTGACTGCCTGTACAGACTGTTAAAGATCTACAAATTACGGGCGAGTCCAACGGCTTTACGTGCTTTCCGAATCACGAAGGAAATTCGGTATGTAACAAAATTAGGTTTGCTTAAGAAAACCAAATTCTGGGTTAAGCTCGCCATTGTACATAAGAATAAGAGTATGTAATGGGTGGTTACCCATCCACAGATCAACCGAGGCAAGCGGGGCTTAACCTGAGGATTAATCCGAGTTGACGTTATTATTAAGCCACGAGCTCTTCCTTATTAGCTTATAATTGTAAATACGGGCTAATAATTACCCCTTCGCTATAATATTAGAAACAATAGGTACTATGTGCTACTAAGCTATTCAAACGAATGTGATCCCACTGCATTGCATGTATTTAAGTAGCTACCGTCGCTTTACCTCGTCCCCTAAGACTGTTCCATGCTGTTTGACTCGACTCAAGAGGAATAAAAGCTAGAATAGCACAGGTTCAACTGGTGGGACAGGTGGTGTTTTGCATTTTAAGGAAGACTATACTGCCTCGTTGGTCTAGTAGTCACAAGCGCGACTGCTACGGAGTCTGGATTTGTGCCCGGCTGATGACAATAGGCTCGCCCCCTATAACATGGGACTGAAAAACATAACTGGCGAAATGTAGGTGTACTATTAGGTACACTTCTGCTTAACCCTTCGGGGATTACAGGCGTGATGTTGTGCTATGTTATGTTAGGAAAACTATAAAATATCAAAGCAGCTATTATTAATTAGGTAGTTTATATCAATTTATACAAATATAAATAAAAATGAAGTGTCTTTTTGTAATTTATCTTCTATTTACTGAATGTATATGAAGGTATAGTACAGTATTTATAACAAAAAAAAAAAAATACTTGCCTGTCTCTCAGAAAGACCTAACATTGCTTACCTTACCTACTCAATTCGAACATGTTCTAAGAAAAATTACGACAGAATCGTATGTTACACAATTTTGTTCGGAGCCCGTTGTTATGCGTGTTAGTCCAACATTGGGTATTCCGACCAGCGCCCGTACGTACAATTTACGCAAAGTTCGCATTTACGTAATGTTCCTTATACGATGCCAATTCTTATTTTTGGAACAGATGAAAGGATGAAACTATATTTTGATTGTTATTGTGCTTATGTATGTAGATGCGAATTGTTAGAGTACTTATTAATTTAGTTTCTTTATACCTTTCATCTAAAACAATATTGCTATTTGTACTATAGGAGATACGGTTATTATCCACTAATTAAGTTAAATAATAACATTTAGGTAACTTGAAAAGACAATAAAATTAAGTTGATTAAATAAAATTGCTGTCTTGAACTAAAATAGTTTAAATTTCTTTATTTAAATGCATACGTAATAGTACATTATGATATAAGTGCGGTAAGTTGAAAATTACAGCCGATGCGAAATTGCTAGCCCGAGCCGTAGGCGAGGGCTACAAGAAAGCAGAGGCTGTAATTATCAAAGCGCACGTATGTCATACGACACATTTGCGAGGAAATAAATAAAACTCGGACTTTCTTAAACGAAACTTTGATACGCTTGTAAGTATCTATCGGTTGATTTTTCGGGCAAGAGGCTTGGAGTAGCCTTTTTTGTTGCTTCTGAGACTTCAGGCGGTGTCGAATGAATAAATTCATCATAACTTGACGACATTTTCAAATAAAAATAATACAGCGAAAAGAAAAAGCGCGCGGAATAATTTTTACTTGTTCACAAATTAGTGAGTCGCGCGCATCAGCGCTTTTTTTAAGACAAAGGCACAAAAACAGCCAGTATTACTAATACAGTAAATTAATATTTTTGTGGTTTGTTACAGAGAAATGGTTGTAATCTATTGTCAAAATTAATTAAACTAAAGAATTTAATGTTTATTTATTATATTTTATCTCTCAAAGTTAGTTTTATTCATAAAATGTTGACCACTTTTCTGACATAAAAACTCTTTGCTAAGATTTATAAAAGTACCATTCGATTTTACGGATCATCTTGATAAACCGTGCGTTTTACATTACATTACCACACAAGTACGTAATGAGATACAATACGATATTGAAATTTGTGAAATAAGAGACCCTTTACGAGCAAATGTGTTATAAAATAAATAAACGCACAAGAATATTTCAAAACTCGAACGCTGAATTCCAAAATCAAAAACGTCATACATCCGGTAACACAGCTGTCTGAATACAACCAAATGCTTTACAAACAGTCATAATGTGAAATTATTCTTATTCCCACTGTTCTAAAATGTAAATCCGCATTTGAGCTGAGGTCACAATGGCCGACCAAAAAGTAGGAAGGAAAATTAAAAATATTTTTGGTCCCCACTAACGAGCCTGCCTGTTTCTAGCCTATCTGCATTTCTGTACCGAGAAAATTGGATTTCTCTACGTGTTTTTTTCGAATCATCCTTTTTTTGTTCGTAAGCTATGACAGAATTTTTGGCACCTTTGTATTACGAGTTGGATATTCGGTCTTTGTGTTTCGTTGATTTGGGGGTTTGAAACTGTTGCCTTTTGACGCAAGTTTAAAAAAATAAAAAGAATGGCGTTTCGGTTTTTTATGGGTTTAACGATCGACACCACGTAAGGCTCCTAAAGTGCTCCTTAAACCCACAAAAAATATTGCTATTGTTAAGTTTAAGGAAATAATTTAATTAAACTATTTTCACAAACGATTGAATTTTCATGATGTTGTGCAGCGGCTGAGAAAATTAATGACCAATTTAAAGTATTAAATTCTTCAGATAAGAAATAGGGCCAACTTTTTCACAAGTTTTTTTTTTTAATAAATATTTTTTATGTTTTTTTTTTACTTAAGACACATAAATTCAGGACCCCCGTACTATTCAATCCACTCATCAGCACAATGTTTTCAATGCGTTACATTGTGTCCTACCTTAAAACGTGATTTTTCACCCCAGTAAAAAAGTCGTCTATTTTAGTTATTTTCATAGTATTATGTCATACGGTATTTTACTATGGGGACGGGCTGCAGACATCGAGTCTATATTTATTCTGCAGAAAAGAGCTATCAGAGCCTTATATGATCTACGTAGGCGTGATTCTCTAAGAGAACTGTTCAAAGAAATTAACATCATGACAGTACCTTGTCAATACATCTATGAAAACATCATGTACGTTAGGAAAAATCTGCATTTATTTAGTAAAAGAGGTGACAGGCACCACTATAGTACCAGAAACAGGGACCAACTAGTACAGCCAGGTTTTAGGCTAGCTAAAGTAGAATCGTCTTTTATGGGGTACTGTTTAAAATGTTACAATAAAATACCTCCCCACATTCTAAAACTAAATGAGACGAAATTTAAATCTTGTATAAAACGCACACTATGTAGGCAAGCATATTATAAGTTGGGGGATTACATTGATGATAAAAATGCTTGGCTCAATGCTGGTCCTGCTCCACAACCATAGGGGCAAACTAATTGATTACCATGTGAAGTTATTGTGGAAGCTGCAGAAGATTGTAATAATATCTTTGCATTGTATAGACTCAATATCTTAGTATTATATAATTGCATAGCACATGTGTGAGTACTATGTACTGTAAAGCTACCATTTACATTTGGTTATCTTTCATTGACTTGAATTTACCCTGGTGGGTGAGAGAATGTCATACTCACTAAAATGTCTCGCTGATGGTGGCGGGTGTGTCGGGTCATTTAGCTTCCTTCAATATGGTTGAGCTGAATGGGGCTGATTCATGCGTCATGCTCGTGAACGGGCGCTGTCGGTTGGGACTGGTCATCTCAAAGCTGCCACGGTTTATTTTAACTACTTACTTTGTTTTTAAATTGTTGATATAATATTTTACTCTGGACGCTCTTAACGTGCACGTATTTCTACATCGTTCTCACATATATTTATAATCTCAATATGAATGATGTAACCAAGATTTTGTAACAATATTTTGATTGAAAAGAGTGTCCATGGAGTTTCTTGCCCATTCTTCTCCATAGAGATCTACACTTTGGAATGGGCAACTACAGTACTTTCACAAGTTATTATGCCTTGTGTCTGTGACTGTAGCTTAGCCTAATTTGTTTTTCTGACATTCAAAAGTGCCTGTAATGGTCTAATTGAAATAAATGCTTTTGAGTTTTTGAGTTTTTGAGTTTTCCAGCAGTAATTTTTGCGTAAAGTTACTTAGTTTACTGTACAAAATGCTTGGTTGGCGGCTTCCTGAAGAGTCCGTTTATACCCTGTATTTAACCTGTAGCCTGTGAACCTGCTAAATACTCCAAGATCACCGCAAGACCTACACCCAAATCACCCAAGACCCAAAGTCCAATAAACACCACATTAATATTCCATCTACCCCACTACTAACCCATCGATTAATTTCACGCATTTATAACAGTGTTCCAATCAAGATACTCCCTCGGGCTTGTGACAATAGGGAGCCATATTTGTGGTCATGCGTTGTGGTGTACCAGCTCACAAATCAGACTCTATTGTTGTACGTGTTAACCAGAATTGCGTTACTGAAATTGGGTCTAGTTGAACGCTTATGTCCCTGAAGTTTAGTGTTATTCGGAGTATTGCTAGCACAATGTGTGACTGAAAGGCGAACGTATTGTATGGCGCCGTAGGCGAAAATGGGCCAAATACGGCTTTCATTGTAGTATAATTCAATTTGAGTAACATTCAACAAAACAGACTTAGAGACCTTACAAAATGTTTTCAACCTCTACTTTAGATACATGACAAACTGTTCAGATAAGGTTATTTTAAGAACTGCCAGGGCTGTGGGACTGTTCGAAAGAGATACCGCGGCCCTGGAACACAAAGGGCAAGGAAGTAACATGGCTGGGTTTTAATCAGTACAAGTCTGACACTCCCTTCCGCTCTGCCCAGAGCGGGAGGAGCCATTTGATGATTTCCCTTACGAAAAAAAAAGGTTATTTTAAGAAAAGGTTTAAAATATTAAATTTCCTCTAAACGAGTCTGATATCAAATATGGAGTACATGGACAGATAATAAAGTTATAGCATTCTCAGAACAATATGAGAAAAAACATGATAAAATTACCTTCATGTTTTGGCAGCCAAAGTACCTCAAGAACTTTGCTATAGAAAGTACTTACAAACAACTTCTGAGTATTTTGCTTTAAAACAATATCACCACATTCTTCTTTTCTTATATCAGCACAACCTTTTACTGTGGCAATAGCTCATTCCACGGATATAAATTGGTAGTGTAGCCTATAAATCTTCAGAGGGATCTACTTGACGTACTCATCATCATTATCATTCTCCTGTCATTTATTTGGGGTCGCTGCAGGGCGTCTTTTTCCATACTGCTCTATCACTCGTCATCTCAGCAGTCACCTCCTTTCTAGCCATATCATCCTTCACACATAACTATTGGTACATATTTGTACTGATGTAAATTTTAGTATCAACACTCATGAAAAGCAGCGGTGGCCCAGTGGTAGCGACCCCGACTTACGAACAGTAAGTTGTGGGTTCGAAACCAGGCAGGCGTATTACTTTGTGTAATTTATTTCATCACCACTGCTTTCAAAAACGATGAAGGAAAACATCGTGAGGAAACCGGCATGTCCTAGAACCAAAAATTCGAAGACATGTGACATCTACCAATCCCTCTCATAGAGAGGAGGCCTGTGTCCCAGCAGTGGAACATTATAAGCTGATGATGATGATGACTCATGAAAGCTATTTAGTGGAGCTCGTGGCTAAATAATAACAGCCGCTCGGGTTGATCTTAGGGTTAAGCCGCGCTTGCCGTGGATTAATGACCACTCACTACATATCGAGTTTCCTCCGTGCCCTGGAAAGCACGGTAAGCCATTGGTCCATACTGCCATTTGTAGATCTTTGGCATTCCTTACAGGTAGTCAGTGGCCTTAATGTCTGACAACCAGTATTACCGTATTACCCTACTGGGTTGTGGAGGTCAGATAGGCAGTCGCTCCATGTAAAATACTGCTATTCAGCTGCATCCAGGTAGACTGGGAGCCGACTCCAATATAGTTGGGAAAAGGCCAAGCAGATAATGACTCATGAAAGCTATTCCAATGCACCCCAATCACAACATAGCAAGCTAGTTAGCAACAAAACGTTGCATAACACGACAGCTTATATTAAAACCGTCCCTTTAACTCCAACAATGGACTGCGATAGACTAGAGAAGGCCGTAGTAGAAGTAATATCATAGCCGAAGCTCGCAAATCAGAACCTATTGTTAGTGGCATAAACGTTATTATGTTACTGGAATTGGGTGTACCTACGCTTCGTTGGAGTTTAGTGGTTTTCCAAACATGGTTGTGAGGTTATTATAATGAATATCTTGAATTAGTAGGGGTATTACTAATGGCTGCGGGACTGTTCGAAAGAGGTACCGCGGCCCTGGAACTCAAAGGGCAAGGAAGGAACATGGATGGGTTTTAGTCAGTACAAGTCTGACACTCCCTTCCGGTCCGCCCAGAGTGGGAGAAGTTATTTGTTGATTTCCCATCCGAAGAAAAAGAAAAAAAAAGGGGTATTATTAATTACAGTTTAAGTTATAGCTTTTGTGTAAGTTAGTAGGAAAAACAAAGATACATTTTTGTTTTAAGTTCTAATTGAAATTTTCCTGTTTTATCTTTTCTACACACTGTGTCTACAATTCTAATCTAATCCAACTTTCCTCTCGCAGGTCTACTGGAAGAAATTTCTTATGAAATAAGCAGTTCCTTTGTGCTCTTCTATGTTAATGTAATTGTCGTGTTAAGTATTTTGTGTGTACATAAATAAATAAATGTGTTTTTTTTTGTAAATTCTTAGAATGGTAGAAATTAGTTTATTTGGTATCATTTGGTACAAAAACACGATAAGCCGGTGGTTTCGATTGTCGATTTTAGATTTTTGACAATCGATACGAATAGCAAAAGCCATTTTTTTCTGGATGGGAAATCATTAAATAACTTCTCCCTCTCCGGGCAGAGCGGAAGGGAGTGTCAGACTTGTACTGACTAAAACCTATCCATGTTCCTTCCTTGCCCTTGCGGTATCTCTTTCGAACAGTCCCGCAGCCCTGGCAGGCAATAGCAAAAGCTTGACCACCACTCTTACCAAGAGAAATTGTAAGACTCAGTCTCAGTAACTAGTCCGTGGGGGACAGATAGGCAGTCGCTCCATGTAAAACTGCATCCGGTTAGACTAAAACCAGTCCCTAACATAATTTGGGTTTCGATGAAAAATATTTTAAAAGGCAAAAGCATACAAAGTCACCTAAGTGAAGTCACGGGCATAGCTTGTTATGACTGACAGACAATAGTATATGAAAACTATCTTTATAAATTCTAATAGCAATATTATTAAAAAAATAACTAGAATACATTTAATATTACAATGAAAGACGTAATAGGTAATCATTTTTGGTACAGGAAAGTTAATAAAACCACTATTCTCATACTTCAATGTGAAATAAATTACATTTCCAGTTACTTTATTTTGAAACAAAGGTACAGAGACATTTATTTAGTACGAAAAATGTAAGATATAAGTAAAATTATTATAATAGAAGCATTTTATAGAAATTGTAACGAACATTATGCACACATGTACATGAATGGTGCTATACATGAAACAAAATACAGATTATTTTGTGTTCTAATTATTAACATTTTTTGAATCTAAATTAAACCGAAAAACACTTGTTTTCCCCGTCATTGTGATCCTTTTTTTGTTCTTAACCATACCTGGGAACCTTCGAGTTATGGAGATATTGGGGGTTAAAGTTTGTCACATTTTGTTTTTTTTAATAAATGTTTTTAATGTAAGATTTTTACTTTAAACACCTTCACGACCCCCGTACTATTCAATCCATTTATCAGCACAATGTTTTGAGTGCGTTACATTGAGTCCTACCGTAAAGCGTGATTTCTCACCCCAAAAAAAATTGAGTAGAATCGTATAATCATCATCTGCCTAGCCTTTTCCCAACTATGTTGGGGTCGGCTTCCAGTCTAACCGGATGCAGCTGAATACCAGTATTTTACATGGAGCGACTGCCTATCTGACCTCCACAACCCAGTTACTACTGGGAAATACGATACCCCTTGGTAAGACTGGTTGTCAGACTTTTTGGGCCACTGACTACTTTAACGACTGTCAAAGATCTTCAAATGACAGCCGGGACCAACGGCTTAACGTGCTTTCCGAGGCACGGAGGAAACTCGGTATGTAATGGGTGGTCACCCATCCACAGACCAACCTAGGCAAGCACGGCTTAACCTAAAGATCGACCCGAGCGGCTGTTATTGTTTAGCCACGAGCTCCTCTCCCGCTAGAATCGTATAATCGTCGTATAATAAGTTACTTAGTATAATGTACATAATGCTTCATTCACGGTTTCGTGAAGAGTCTGTTTACACCCTGTATATACTACTACTATGCGTTGATGTTTCGCCAAAGAACGTTTCCAAATCTATTTCGGCCTATTACAGTCCACAACTAGACATAGGTCTCTTCCAAACTACATCATAATACCCTGAACATCTTCCATGTCAAGTCTATCCTAGCCATCTTTTCAAGGTCATCAGTCCACTAGCTGGTACACGCAGTATTACACGGTCTCAACTCCAGCACTCGGTTGTTCGAGCAACAGTAGCTGAAGCCTCCGTATTAAAAAAATCCTCTTTTTAGGGTTCCGTATCCAAAGGGTAAAACGGGGCCCTTTTACTAAGACTCCGCTGTTCGTCCGTCTGTCTGACTGTAAGTCCGTCTGTCACCAGGCTGTAATCTCATGGACGGTGATAGCTAGACAGTTGAAATTTTTACAGACAGCTATAACAACAAATACTAAAAACAGAATAAAATAAATATTTAAGCCAAACGTGTTTTTTTGCTCGATATTAATAACGGCGACAGGTAGAGGCTTGAAATATTCACAGACTATTTAGTTGTATATTCACTTTAAAAATAATTAAATTAAAATAAAATAAATATTTAAGGGGCAAATAATTATTAATAATCGTTATTTCATTATTAATAATTTTTGTTTAAAGTTGTATAGATAATGGTACGAAACACTTCGTGCACGAGTCCAACTTTCACTTGGCCGGTTTTTTTCATCTATAACATCGTAATAACTATACGTATACACAACACAGCAACAGATATCAACAGTTCAAATAAAAGCATTCATCATGTCAATGATCTTTCAACAAGATAAAACAAAAAAATAACTAAGATTATACCTTTCACTTTAAACTTAATATGCCTTGAAAGTAGACAAGCTAAGTAACTCATCATGGAATAAATTATGCACATATTTGCACACACACACACTTTTACGTAGAAACGTAGGTACTCATAACTCAGTACGTTCAACAACTCCGTACCAAGCGGAATAGCGTTGTGAGATTGAAAAATAAACTAGCGTGAGATATAAGTGAGATTTAGCTGTCTGATAGTAAGTAGAATGTGATGTTATTTACTACAGCATTGAACGTAAAATGATCTATATCGGTGGTATTAAAGTTTTTTATAGGTGTAAGCCGTTTTTTGACTGACGACAGAAATAAGATGTTGGGGACACATATTTTGTGACTTCATCTACTTTTAAATTAGCACTTTTAATTCATATTACTCAATTATCTAACAGTAATAGTCACACTAGGCAATCTATCTTAAACTCCATCACATTTATATTTCAACAGAAACTTCATGTAGGTACAACATTAATGGGAAAATCGCAACAAAATGTATCAGTCGTTAAAAAATTCATAAGCTGCTGAATATTCTATGAATATTGCAAAGGCATTTCATGCAGCAATAAAGTTTATTTGATATGACATTTAGATACGTTGAGGTAGACGTTTATTTAAGCTTAATGTAGGAAAAATCATGACGTGCCGAAAATAGCAGCGTACTAAGAAATTACGATTAAATAACTGTCTTCAGTATATGAGTTTTTAAGAACGTTTTATTCCTAGTTACAGGCGAAAATACTTAAAAATATCAATGTTTATTTAGTAAATGACTGCCTCGTTGGTCTAGTGGTCGCAAGTGCTACTGCTGAGCATGAGGTCCTGGGTTCGATTCCCAGGTCGAGCAAAGTGTATTTGGGTTTTTCTATCAAGAGTTTCTCAGTAGCAGCCACGGAGTCTGAACTCATGTCCGTTTGATGGAAGGCTCGCCCCCTATTACATGGGACTTAAACATAACTGGCGAAATGTGGGTGTACTATTCGGTACACTTTTGCTTGTCCCATGGGGGCTTATAGACATTTTCAATGTCTTGTGTTACAGTTAAAAAAATACAGTATACCAACGTATTTTATCTAAACACACTTTAATTAAAGGCAGGAACCACAGAACAACGAAATACGTAGTTACTATTCAAAGTTATTATCACCCTAAACCAATAATGACGAGGTTAAAGCCACCGCAACTGTTCGAGAAGAGTTATGGCTGTGGTGTCTGCAACTAATAGCAATTTATTGTCAATAAAACTTTTACACACCCAGGTATGTTTGACAAACTGTTATATAACTGGCGGTGTTACCACTTTTCATTTTATTGCTGCGTTATATTACTGATGTTTATTTGCTGTGGGTTTGATGATGCGTATAAAAGAGCTTTCTGTGTGATCAATGTGGCAATACCAAGCCTTTTACTAAAACTGTTTTTTTTTTTTTTTTTTGAAGTCCAGCGCCGTTGAGGTCGACCGCGGCGAAGGTGGCGTGTCGATCTGATCATGTTTGCGGGGCTAACATGGTCAGAGATTGCACATGATACAGAGGTGTGAAAGAAGATAGGGGAAGCCTTTCCCCAGCAGTGGCAGTAAGACACGATATAGGCAAGTAAAAAATAAATGAAAACTCCGGGAGTCCTGATAGAAGTGATTTTTTTTTTTTAAGATTCTGGATTATTTTTAGAAAATATTTTTGCATGAGTCTTTTACTTATACATTTGATTATACACAGTATTTTTTGGGGTTGTAATATGTAACTCTGCAACGAAGAAGAGGTCATTTCACGGTGTCACGAGCCTTGTTTTTCCCCATCTCAAAAATGCCTTACCGCGCCTAAAGAAGTTTTCACTTCAAAGAGTCGAGTACTGAGTATCGAAAAGGGTGCTTATTTTCTGTTTGAAGAGTCTGATATTATTAGTATTTATTACCAACACATAAACTCTAAAACATTTTCGTAAACTATATAGAATCAGCTGATTGTAAAGGTACTACGCCGTAGCAAAATAGCTACGCAGCCTACGCCAGCGTAGCAAAAGGCCTACGCGTCACAATACTCCTTCTAATTCCGGGTAGAATAAGATAGATATTGCTTACTCTTTTATACTCTTACGTTAAGGTTATGAAATTTTGTGGTCCAATTTTATTACACATCATCTGCCTAGCCCTTTCCCAACCATGTTGGGGTCGGCTTCCAGTCAGTCCAACCGGATGCAGCTGAATACCAGTATCTCACATGGAGCGACTGCCTATCTGACCTCCACAACCCAGTTACTACTTGGAAATACGATACCCCTTGGTAAGACTGGTTGTCAGACTTTTTGGGCTGACTGACTACTTTAACGACTGTCAAAGATCTTCAAATGGCAGCCGGGACCAACGGCTTAACGTGCTTTCCGAGGCACGGAGGAAACTCGGTATGTAATGGGTGGTCACCCATCCACAGACCAACCTAGGCAAGCACGGCTTAACCTAAAGATCGACCCGAGCGGCTGTTATTGTTTAGCCACGAGCTCCTCCAATTTTATTACACATAGCCGAAAAAACCAGACAAACGTTAATCAAATGAACACAATTAGCTAACGAAGATAGAATTGTTTTTGTGTCCATATTTTTGATGCCTCGCCGTATATTTTCAATCCCGGGATGAGTTTTGTTGGTTTTAATGCCCGTAATCATTTTAATACAGTTTTTATTCGTTAGGTCCACGAATAAAATTCTTTATCTGACAAAAATGTGTACTTTAATTACTTTAGAATAGAGTTCATAATGAAATCTAAACGACTTTAGGAATATTTTTAATCTAAAAGCGTATAAATTGAGTGGAGCATTCTTTAGTCCATTGTTATTCGGAGTTTTTAAATTGCGTTGGTTTATTTACTTCTGCCATAATTTTTGATGGGTAGGGATAGAATATTGCTTAACCACGAATTTGAAATATTATCGTAAAAACTTGAAAAATGTGCCAAACAGTTACAAAAAACCGGCTAAGTGCGAGTCAGACGCATGAAGGGTTCCAGTTCAGTCTAGCGGCAAGTCCTTCGTCGAGCAAATGTCACTGTAAATATTACTGGTTATCATCATTAGACTTATACTGGACTCTTTGATTTCATTTATAACCATCTCCAACTACACACCAAAAGGTTCCAACATTGGTGACTAGGGGCGGATTTCCCTATAGGCCGAGTAGGCCCCGGCCTAGGGCGGCAAAATTTGGTCGTTTTCTAATCGAATAATCGTTCACAGTTGGTACGGTCTTTAGATTGTGATGATTTGATAAACAAATTCGCTGCTCAGAAAGCAGCAAGCAGGCAAAAGACAATTTGTGAATAACGATTCATTGTTACTCACAAATAGAAATGGTAAGAATCAGTATCTAAAATACTGCTTGAGATAATTTAATCATTTACTGACTATCATTTTGTTCCTATTTTAATTTAATTACTATAGTTTATTTAATTTTTCATGCTTTACAGCACATAGGGTGGCGGCAATCTTTCGTAGGCCTAGGGCATCCAACATATCAAATCTGCCCCTGTTCTCGAAGTGATCTTAGAGACCTGATTCTGGAGAACTTAATTACGGCAGTGTGTAAAAGTGAACGAACAGTAGACAGTTAGATAGACAGACAGACTGATATTGTGAGGTCACACGGTAGATAACTGGCCGCTAGACTGTATACGCGGGGAACCTTTTAGCATCGTTAGCATTATAGTTACCTGTAGTTCCTACAGTAACTATAATCGTCGTATAAAACTGCGCTCAAACTCAAAAACTCAAAAGCATTTATTTCAATCAGACCATTACAGGCACTTTTGAATGTCCGAAAAACAAAGAAGGCTAAGCTACAGTAGTCACAGACACAAGACATAATAACTTGTGAAAGTACTATAGTTGTCCATTCCAAAGCGTAGACCTCTATGGAAAAAAATGGGCAAGAAACTCCATGGACACTCTTTTCAATCAAAATATTGTTACAAAATCTTGGTTACACCATTCATTTTCAGATTATAATATGCACTTTAGCGCATTCTTCTTAGTTGGACACAATAATAAAACCCTCTACTCACTAATGACTTTTAGCAGAGAAAACCAGTTTCCTATTCAATTCTAATTAAATCTGGCATAAACGGAAAAGTGGGTCGTCTGCGTGCGATCCGGTCATCTGCGGAATGGACTAGATTACAAGAGTTTTATAGAAAATGGCGTCACCTCCCGAGAGTTGACGCGTACAGAATGTACCGCTTCCATTAATTATTTCTGGTGCTGATATTTCTGGGCGAGTGTGATTTTTTTTTAATCATGGCTTTTATGACGTTGAAATAAGATTTAAATTGTAATAATGCTCGTCGCCCATTCGTGAACTTATATTTCAGGTGAATATTAAAAAAGGTGTTGGAAACCACAGATTTTATCTTCCTTCAAACTTTGGCCGTCCAATACTGGGTGTAGCTCTCTTCCAAATCCCTCACTTTTGGCGGTTTGGTGTCATGGCTATTCAGATTGACCACTTTATCGGTTGACTTTCCACATTCCTCCGATTTCCATGGATTGTTTTTTATGAATATAAAATAGTAGAGAACTGTATAGCGCATTATGAGGCTATTAGAAATTAAAGTTATTTAGTTTTTCTTTGGGAAACCCATTACAAATGGGGCTTAAACATGACTGGTGAAATGTGAGTGAATTTTGCACATCTCTGCCTAACCCTTCCGGGAAAATAGACATGATAGTATGCTATGTAAACAAAACTTTATCACATCTGAAGATAACAGATTGTTTTTTCTTCTCCCATGTTACATCATTAGAGAAATTTCTAAAGGATCTGACATTTAATTAGGTAAATACTACTTAATACCTCTTAGTATAATGTATTTTTATACTAAAACCCTAAGGAATTTAACACAGCGTAAATTAATTTCAAAGACATCAAAGCTTAGCGAGGTTTATAGAAATTATCACGCTATATCTATGAACTCAAAGCAATTTAATAGTTAGACCTCTTGGTCCATTTATTTTGAAACACAACAGGGCTCGAACTTAACTGGTTTTCAATCTTCACTGAATCGTTGACCTACTAAACGGTAAACTTTTAACAATTTCAATTTAACAAAATATAATTGTTCTTTGAACTGTTAAATGGTTAGTTTATCTTTAGGAGTTCATTATTTTCGTCAAACTATTTGCCAAATGTTTGTTTCAAGGATTTATTGGTTACAATTGTTGGCCGAACGTTTAGGGCTACTAATATTCTTTAAGGACCAACTATTTGGGGCTTGTAATAGGAGCTAGTTTTGCGGAACACATGAGAAAGTTTGGTCGTATCTCAGTGACGCTGGAATAAGCCACCGAGAGACCATTGGGCCAAGTCAGTAGCGAAATACTCTTAGATTTGCACATACTAGGAAAGCATAGTACAAAAGGGAAGAGGCATATACTCAGCAGATGGATCACACAAGGCTGCCAATGATGATGTTGATGAGTATAAGGGAGATTCAAGATCAAGAACCAATTTATTTTTCAACTATTGCTAATTGGAGAATTGTAATCCTATTACAGCTTATCCGTAGACGAGAGGATATCACAATAAATTAATATGAAACCACAATATATCCTACTAATATTTTTTTAAATTATAAATGCGAAAGTTTGTGAGGATGTATGTTTGTTACTGTTTCACGCAAAAACTACTGACCGGATTGGGATGAAATTTGGCACACCGATAGTTTATAACATGGATGAATACATAGGATACTTTTTATCTCGGTAATAATGATCCCGTGGGACAATCACTGAACTTCACGCAGGCGAAGCTGCGGGCATAAGTTCGTAACCTATATTTCGAGTTTATACTATTTGCCAACAGTGTTATTGTTTTATTAATAAATATCCCAGTCTTCCACGAATTTCATGGATGTTTTACACATACAGTTATTTACTTAATTAACTATACACATTACTAACGCTATTACTAACACAACATAAGGTGTCGAAGTGAGAGTGTTGAATTTACCTTCAAGATGTTTCACATAGTTTAATATCCTGAGAATAATGTGGCTGCTTTTGGAATTCACACCTTAATAATACCTTGCACGAAACGTTTGTGTTAAACGTGGTCACCAGCTGAAATG
Source organism: Lycophotia porphyrea (assembly GCA_950005105.1). NCBI lineage: Eukaryota > Metazoa > Arthropoda > Insecta > Lepidoptera > Noctuidae > Lycophotia > Lycophotia porphyrea. Next base: position 14,917,757 of record OX465392.1, on the reverse strand, counting down.
AAACACTGGCAACGATCTTCCGTAATGGAAAACAGTGGGTTGTTATTTTTATTAAATTAGTTTCATCTTTAAGAGCCCTGTGGAGGCTGCGCGGAATTGCAATTCGAAGCGAAGGAAAAAGCCGTCAAAATATTGTTATCTCTGTTTCATACTTCCCGGCGCATTGCAAAGCCGTGCGGGAGCATGTGTGGGTAGTGTTTACCTAGCTACCATTCTATAATTATCGTTCATTCATATCACCGCTGAACATTTATGATTAATTTGAATGTGTGCTAATACCAAAAATGATGAATGAAAACTTAATGCTTTTTCAACTTTTTTTTTATATTGTGTAACTTAACAATTATATAAGTCATGTTTCGAAATAAACAAAATTGAAAATATTACCCTATTTAATATAGAAGATGGGATGAAAACAGCTTATTTATACTGTAAAAATGTGAGAAATTCAATTTGTTTACAATTCGTTTTAGGTAAATATTTACAATCTTTAAAAAAATTGAAACCTAGGTAAACACTGTCTTGTTCCGAATAACAGCATATTAAGGTCGAAATATGCTTAAACTGAAAATGATTTTGGTATTACGTTTGTATGGACAATTCATCGTCCGCCGGCCCCTTAAGGTGAAAGCGTCAGGGTAACCTGCAAAGGGCTGCGGGCTGTTCGAAAGAGATACCGCGGCCCTGGAACACAAAGAGCAAGGAAGGAACATGGATAGGTTTTAGTCAGTACAAGTCTGACACTCCCTTCGGCTCTGCCCGGAGCAAGAGAAGTCATTTGATGATTTCCCATCCGTAAAAAAGGGTAACCTGCGAAATTTAAATTTTCTTAAGTTTTTTGCAAATTGCAGGTCATTGTCTTGAATGAATATTTAATGAAAAAGTCATTCAATAGGGTTAAATGAACTTATAGGGTTGTATTGATGATTTTCATGATTGTGATTCTGTGACTACATAAATGTGTTACTAGCGCCACTCATTTTCCTGTGACCTGTAAATTACAAAAAACGTAAGAAAATTTGCATTTCGCGGGCTACCCTGACGCTTCCACCTTAAAAGATATTGTAGCAGTATCTTCTAGGGCATGCGGAACAGGGTCTCGGTTTCATAGTAAAACCGTTTTTACTCTGAGACCGAAATAGGCTTTCGCAAGCCCTAGTATCTTGGTCATCTTGTAGTTTCATCATTTCAGCCAAAAGACGTCCACTGCTGGACATAGGCCTCCCCCAAAGGCGGGTTTTGCCATAATCGGCACGCTTGGCAGGCGGATTGGCGATCGCAGTACGGTTGTTACAAAAGCACAGCGAACGCTGCTGACCATTCTCTTGTGGGTCCCTTAGTCGCCTCTTACGACACCCACGGGAAGATACGGGATAATGCTATTCTTTACGTCCGACACCATTTGAGATACTGATAATGTTAGCCTGCGTCATCCCACTGCTGGGCAAAGGCCTCTCCCCATGACTTCCAGTTGTTTCGATCCATTTGAGAACAAACATTTATTTCGTACGGTACGTTTTTGAAAGGCACGTCATCATCATCTACCTAACCTTTTCCCAACTATGTTGGGGTCAGGTTCCAGTCTAACCGGATGAAGCTGAATACCAGTATTTTACAAGCAAAGAGGCATGGAGGAAACTCGGTGTGATGGGCGGTTACCCATCCACGGACCAACCGAGACGCGGCTTGACCTGAAGATCGACGCGAGCGGCTTTTATTTAGCCACGAACTCCTTGAGGCATGCGTGTCAGTGAAATTCAGACATAAGACTAGCAAAATTATTTTGGTGTATAAGGTTGATAATCCTTCTAGTCATTGGGTATGTTACTTTCTACTAGTGTTGCCCAATATCGGTCTTAATCTTGGTTTTAGTCTCTCGAAAAAGCAAGAACAAGACCAAGACCAATATTTTTCTCTTTAGCAGTTCCCGCCAGTCTGTAATTACTTTCTTCTGTAAATATAGAAGCGCAGGCAAAGCACCTAATGTAAAGCTTTAGCGAGTTTAAGGCCCAAAATCGGTCTTGGTCCTGCAGTCTTGGTCTTGTTCTTGCATTTTCGCAAGACCAAGACCAAAACCGATTTAGGGCAACACTACTTTCTACGAGAATGGCCATCAACTTATGGTTTTTTTTTTAATTTGTTCCAAAACTTAAATAATATTTTTTTACAAAAAAAGTAAAACTTATCATTCAAAAGTAACCCGTAAAAGCAATAAAATATGAATATTTTCCGTATCAGAATGCTTTGGAGTTAACCGTCTACTGGTATCCCGAGCGCGCTTGGAATGCGACCCTTTTCTTCACTAAGGCGCACACCGCCACCATTCTTCAATTTGCGACGTGACAACATGTACTTCCGATCGAGTTGCCGACGTTAACTATGAACTTTGAAAGGGGTGAATATAAAAAGGTAGGGCAGGAATTTTATGTTTGATCCGAGGATAGATTAGTAAGGGGGTGAACTAAGGCGTGTTGTAGAGGGTATTTTTAGTTCAGTTTTAACCTTGAAAGTTGATCACTGACTATTAAGGTACTATTTTATAAGTACCTATGTGGTGTTTTCAACATATAGAACTGATAATTGATATTATATCTATTGCCATCAACCAGACCCAAATCTAGACTCCGTGGCTGCTATTGAGAAATTCCTGTTCAAAAAATGCATAACGATTTGATCGTCCTGGGAATCGAACCCATATGACCTCATGCTCAGAAGTCACGCTTGCAACCTCTAGACAAACGAGGCAATTCACATGAAAAGGAATTAATAACACTTTACTAACTTATTAAACTTTCTATTATTTTGTCATATAAGTATTTGTGTCGTTTGGCGTACGGGGCACACGATTGTTTGTCACGTATATGTGACTTTGGCGGTTAAAAGGTTAAAATACTACATAACACTCACATTCATGCTCCCGCTACTCGCTCCAAACTCACACCAAGTAATAACCATATTTTGAACATGCCGCAGTGCATCTGCTTGAGCTCATCTAACTTATTATATCCCGCTGTTGGCTACTGCTTGCATCGTAAATTACGTCAATAAAGAGCTGCTACATATTGTTACGAGAGGACGTCACTGTCACTTCTGAAATACCTATCGAAAGTCTAAGTAATAACTTAGACTTTGGATAGGTATTTCAGAAGAAATTACTTTACATAGGTCATTCTTTTTCTAAAGGGTTAGGCAACTCACACATTCCACGAGTTATGTATGTATGTTTAAGTCACATGTGACAGTGGATGATCTTACAGTCATCATCTTCAGCCTATAGCAGTCCACGGCTGGACATAGGCCTCCTCAATCGCACGCCACTCAACTCGATTCTCAGCAACTCTCATCCAGTTGCTACCAGCCACATTGCGAAGACCGTCACTCCTCCGAGCCTGAAAGTGTTCTATCTTACGCTTGCCGATTCGCGGTCTCGACTCACATGTCTACTTCTACGGCCATTGGTTCGGGTCTTATAGTCAAGCTAGTCAAAGATTAGCTATCTTGCACCTTTTTAATGAAGATAGTGTGACATGAAACGCATGCAATGTTAAAATATTAAAAGTTAAAACGAGCACCCAAAGCGAAACACATTTTTTGACATGACGCCAAAAAAAAATGCAATCAGAGAATAAATCATGCATGCAAAAATTGCATCTCTCATTTTTAATTGTTTTTTACTCTATATGAATAGTCAGGTGTGCTACGAATGCATGCAAAGGACCTGTTTCGTTACTACTGACAGTATTCTTTTGACCAGTTTTCCTGCCAAAATTCTCTATAACATTTTTAGGAAACTTTCAAGAAGAATCAGTTGGGTGGATATATGAATTTTCTCGGTATTGTACTGCCCTTTGAAAAGATGAATAAATTCCTCTAATAATTTCTGCGAAACATTATCTTTTTGGTTCATAAATTACAAAAAAAAACGTCGAACAGAAATATTTTACTCAAAATCTAATAAACGGTTGAGGAAAATTCAACACACTGGGTCGACCAAGGTGAGGAAACCGGTCATTAGTCCCCTTACACTCCAGGTCAAGGAAAAATAAGTAGCGATACCGATTTCAATATTTTACGTGCAGTGTTGCTTAAGAAAACAAGCACGTAACACGCACAAACATACAAAACTGATTATACGGCATTAGTGTTCGGTGGCCCAGTGGTAGCGACCCCGACTGAGAGCAGCGGTGGCCCAGTGGTAGCGACCCCGACTTACGAACAGTATGTCGTGGGTTCGAACCCAGGCAGGCACATTACTTTGTGTAATTTATTTCATCACCACTGCTCTCAAAAACGGTGAAGGAAAACATCGTGAGGAAACCGGCATGTCCTAGAACCAAAAATTCGAAGACATGTGACATCTACCAATCCGCACTGGGCCCGCGTGGTGGATTATAGCCCATTCCCTCTCAAAGAGAGGAGGCCTGTGTCCCAGCAGTGGGAACATTAATAGGCTGATGATGATGATGATGATGAGTGTTCGGTAGTTCTTGGTTCGAGTTAGAAAAAATGATTGATATGCTTATTTTGCTATGCTGTAAAATTAAACTGCATTTTGTGTCTGCCTGTTGTGATTATTTAATGTGATTGATGTTTGACCAAATATGCACAATTGACAATTATTGGCAATTGACTGCATCTGATTAGACTGGAAGCCGACCCCAATGTAAACTTAAATTGTCACTTATGGGATATCTTCGATGATTGATAATTGTTTTGAGCTCCCGATATTTTGATATCGGTAAAGCTTACGTCTATCTTGTTGAAAGCCGTTTCAGAAGTATGAACAGCTTTGAAAAAGATTTCTTGCACTTCGATAGACCCTTCATCATCTGCCTAGCCTTTTCCCAAGTATATTAGGGTCGGCTTCCAGTCTTACTGGATGCAGCTTTTACATGGAGCGACTGCCTATCTGACCTCCACAACCCAGCTAGTACTGGATAATTGGCACCCCTTCGTAAGTCTGGTTGTCAGACTTTTAGGCCACTAACTACCTGTAACGACTGAAAGATTTACTAATGACAGCCGGGATCAATGGTTTGACGCGCTTTCCGAGGCATGGAGGAAACTCGGTATGTATTGGGTGGTCACTCACCCAAGGACAAACCTAGGCAAACACGGCTTAACCTAAAGATCGAATCGAGCGGCTGTTATTATTAAACCACGAGCTCCTCACACTAGGGTACTTCACTAGGCCCACAGATGTTAACAGTTTGCATTTTTCGAAAAAAAACACTGTCGCAAAAACAGCCATATGTCATCAACTCAACCAAAACTAGGCACATATCTGCACATATCTACCAATTTGATGAACATTCGCACACAACTCAAACTGAGTTCAACAACCAATCAAACTGCAAACTCATCTATATTCAGCCAAAACAACAAACCAACCTATTTCGAAGCACAGTGACGCAAATATACTAAATCAAGACAAAAGACGTCCTCTGAACAATGTCCAGATATTAAAGTCCCTTGAAACATATTAATTTCTCAACTTGTGCAATGGAGGGCAATTAAAACTTTAGACGGAGAACGTAGGAAGATGAAATTCTTAATTCTTTTCCATTTAATTTCATCTTCGGCTTTGCTTGAAAGTGGGATTTACAGTGCAGTAAGTTGTAATTATTGATATCAAAGAGGATAGAGATATTATTGGTTCGGAGTTGTTGATGTGATTTATTTTTCTGATTTTACGCGGATATCTATAGACCGGTTTATTACCTACTAAATTACAACTGAGATCATTTAAAGATTTAAAGTAACTTTTCTAATGATTTAATATGTAATCACAACACACAACATCACGCCTGTAATCCCCGTATGGTTAGGCAGAAGTGTACCTAATAGTACAGCGACATTTTCCCAGTTATATGTAAGTCCCATGTAATAGGGGGCGAGCCTATTGCTATCAACCAGACACAAATTCATACTCCGTGGCTGCTGCAGAAGATTCTTGATGAAAAAACACAATAACACTTTGCCTGACTAAGGATTCGAACCTAGTACTTCATACTCAGCAGTCGTGCTTGTGGACCTCTGGACCAACGAGGCAGTTCATCAAGGTACCTGCTCAGTTGAAAAAGTGCATTTACGAAGAGTATAATACAGGTTAAAATCAATTGTCATAAAGAATTACGCTGTATATTTTTACTGCCAATAACAAAGTATTATACCAAATAATATTTAATACCTATTATTCAATTCATCTAGTTCACAAAACAAAATATTTTTTATTCATCTTTTTAAAAGTTAAGAATTAAATGTCAAAGATCGTATTTCAATTGACATTAAGACATTTCAGCTGTAATTCATACTTTGTGTTAGTAGATTCAATCACTTATTTTCTTTTGAGTCTCCATTTTGTTTACAAAGAACAAATATTTAAACAAAATATTATATTAATTATGCACTTAAAAAAAATAAGTGTGCTGTACATCAGTGTTATCTAACTAAACCAGTATAAACTGGCATCTTGTTTAATTGAATCACCGTACTACTTGGTAGCTACAGTTTGGCCAGGCCAAGTTCAATATGTGACATGCGGACTATTTTAGAGACAAGTCAATCATGCCTGAAATGCTTTGCTTTAGTAAGAGTCCCGAATGTTACATTACTAATAAAAATTTGGTAAACAGAGCTATGATTTACCCGATAAATATGCTACTTAATTATATTGGATATGAAAAAAAAAAAATTATCTTTTCGTTACTAAAAATGTACCCTTTATACCTAGACCATGCCCAAGCTACTTTAAATCCGAATTCGAGCCCTTTAAAAGAAAAAACATGTAACAAGAGATCTATTTCAAAAATATATGTTCAAATCACAGCGAAGTATGAATCACGTTTGAGAGATGGCTATAAAAAATTCTAGCCATAATATTTATCTACTCGATCCATACATATTTGCATTCAGAAAACTGCCTAGCACCGCCTAGGTCTTATGTATTCACGTAGCATATAACCTTAATGCCATCTGTCTGAAATCTTTTTGACCTAGAGTTCAATCGCGGTCATTTAAGCCTTGTAGAATGTCCTGGTCAGTAAAACGGGTTCTGAATTTCGTTTTAGGGTTCTTGAATATGGTTACTACGTTTTTATGTTAAAAAACAGCGGATGTTTGAGCAGTAAAGTTTTGCAGACTCTTTATTTGGGAGTTACTTTACAAAATTGCAAAATAAAAACGTTTTAACGTTTACTGCTGTACAAGGGTTTTTGGGTCATAAAACTTTGCTATTATCATTACGCTTGGTAAGCACATTGCTGATAGAAAAAAAGGTAAGTTTTGTGTATGAAGTCTGCCCCTACCAGGCACATCCAGACATGTGATGGAATATATGAAAGACTAGCGGACGTCACGCGGTTTCACCCACGTAGTTCCCGTACTCGTGGGAGTACGGGAATAAAATATAGCCTATGTTACTTGCTGATAATATAGCTATCCACTGCTGAAAGATTTTTTCAAATTGGTCCAGTAGTTTTTACGTTTATTCGTTACATAAAAAAATACAAATCTTTCCTCTTTATAATATTAAGTATAGATATGGCTTGAAAGAAGGTGATAACTGAGATGTAGACTTATAGATAAGTAAGGAATAAGACGACATGCGGTGACAATTAATTGGGATACGCCAGGAGACTTAGTTATGATAAAAGTAAAAAACTGGCAATTAATTTAATTATTTTTTTCTAGGTTCGTATAAGTTACTGTTTACTAAATTCCTTGCCACGGATGCCTTTAATCAACGCAATGGCAATTTCAAGCCCATTTCTATGCATTATTTCATACAATATCTAGGACTATCTTGGACAATATCTAGTTACAAAGTTTGTAAGTTAGTATGTAATATTTCCCTGAAAATAACTAACTTTGTTACGCAATCCATTTTTATGTCTTTATAAGTACTTTGTTATAAATCAGGTCTCAACTTACAGAAAAATTAGCAGTGATTCAATTAGACCATAATTTACAGATGCTTTTGAAGTCTAGAGTTGCCAAAACCGGCTCGAACCAAAAAGATACGAGCCAAAAATATTCATGGTGACATTTCTGATTATATGTCTTTTACTTGAATTTTGCAAAGTTTCAATTCTGAAAAGCTTGATTTTGTGATTTTGATGTGGACGATCTAATTCTTTGAGTAACTCTGGACTGATAGCGCCTGACAACTTTCATCATAATCATGGCTAAGAACTAGATATGAGGCTTGCTTGTAGCTTGAAGTCCCTAAAACTTTTAACTTTCCCGAGTATGTATATTTTAGAAATTGCACTCTTTGTTAAATGTAACATCAACCTTTTCACTTCAGTGTGAGAAACTAGGAAAAGACCTATAAGAAGTCAGTATAAACACTTACTACATGTTGAGAGATGTTACACTGCTCTGCTCAAAAAAAGTGTGATTAGTATGGGCCCAATAATTGTTAATAAAGTACCTAATATGATAAAAAATGACACAATTCAAAATTTTAAAAAGAGACTGACAACACTATTGATTGTAAAATGATATTATTCAGTAAATTACTTTTTAAATGACACTGACTTGGGTGTTGAATAATTTAATGTAATATAATTAATATTGACATACAAATGATCTCATTCCTTCAATTTATCCAATTTTTTTTATTTCAATTGTATTAAGTAGTTTTAATTTTTTATATTGTGAATGTACTATTCCTGCTATAATTTTTAACTGCATAACATTATTTAATTTAATTTTCAATTTAGTTGACAATTTCACTCATGTTTGCATGCCTAATATAAGGTAGATTCTACAAGGCTCACCCATTTTATTGTAACATCGTATTTTTATGTATCTGCAATCTATGCAAATAAATTCTAATTTACTTACTTTACTTGCGTTTGGCCGCAACTGCCATGATGTGAAGCAATGATGAGACTTAGAGTGGATCACGCTTGCCTAGAAGATACCGATTCACTTGAGCTTTGAATATATCTAGATTATAATGATCAGGGAATAGAGAATCCAGCAGTGAATTCCACAGACTAGCGGTTCTGACAAGTAGAACTACAGACCTCCTTTCGTTTTTAAAAGTCTCCTTGGGTTTGGAATATTTCGTGCACCCCAGCTAGGGAAAATTACTTATACTTTTCACTGATAACATAAAAGAAGAACAAGATATACAGCAGAAAGAAAAATATTGTCAATCAATCGCGCTTTTAGTACCTTCAATTGTGAAACAATAATATTGCGTAGCACACTTTAATTTATGACTTTGCTAACAACCCATGAACCGTGAACTATGCTATCCCTGAATACGAACCTGACCAAGCGCTTTCTGCAGCTGGAAAAAGGTAGCCTACGACTGATGGCAGGGCCCATCACTGAACAAACACTTCCACACCCTAGGTATCACTGACAGCCTCACGTGAAGAGCGTGCCTGGAGGTGGAGGAAACGGTAGCGCATACATACTCCTGGAGTACAACGGCGTCACCCAGATCCGCGAGGAGACTCTTGAAACACCCTTGAAGATCCCTTGCGGATGTCCTGAAAAGACCGGGAAGTTAGATCTGCTTCTAGAAGGAGTTAGGCTGCTTGGAGTACCACCATGGCTCACGCACAAAGGTCCACTTTAAGGAATAAGTGCGGAAACCAAAACCCTTGTTTTTTTTAGGTTGGATATTATCAAATGTCACCCCCGCTCTGGGCGGAGTGGAAGGGAGTGCCAGACTTGTATTGACTAAAAGCCTTCCTTGTTTCTTCCTTACCCTTTGTGTTCCAGGGTCGCGGTATCTCTTTCGAACAGTCCCGCAGCCCATGCAGGGAAAGCAAAACCCTTAACATAACAAATGGACAACCCTTTACATCATCGTAAGATTATAACCACCAATAGATCGTTGTATCAGATTAAGGACAGATTAGTAAACGTCTCGTTTCTGATGAAGATGCATTGCAAGAGATCGACAGGTGGCTGCTACGCTACATGATTGATGCAACCGTTCGGTGTGTTTGCGACAATCGGATGTCATAGATCAAGTCACCAGGAGATGTGTCAACTAATGTATTGACAGGGCGTGTTTGTGCGGAGAGGAAATGGTTCACTGTTTGGGTTATGTTGCTGTGTACGAGATTATTTTGTTTGATCTGTATATTGCTGGTATTCTTTTGGGGTTACATAGAGACTTGTATTAACGGATTTTTTCATTTAATTTTGAGATAATGTAATGTTTTCATTACTTTTTCTTAATTTTGCTAGGTAAGTAAATTATATAAATCTTGTTTCACAAAAAAAAAATCGTTTTAGTCACACATTTCCGTGTGCCAAAAATAATTGTTAGATTATCCATCTCATTTTGAATTAATTTGTCCGTTTTAACAATGATTTTATGTCTGATCGTGATGTTTTGATACTTCAGTTCAAAATATGCCAAGAATTATCCACAGCATATCTATTATTCAGAAGATTTATTGATCTGTGCCCAACGACATTGTAAACAGGCTATTGGTTTGTGTCAATAACGGATTACCTTGCTGTGATACTAACTTTATAGATCAAATCTTAGTTTAGTTCGTGTATTCCAATTAGAGATTGATTTAGCAACTTAATTACTAAGATCGTGTGTGACATTTAGTTCACAACACTCAAGTTTTAGTTATTGGTACTGATATTCTGTTAAACTTAGTTTTCGCTTTAGTTAAGTGATACAGACAAGTCATATTAAAACTTGAATAGTATATGTAATGCATGTAGTCATTTACCTACGAAAAAATTAACAAAACAAAACTACATATTCAGATATTGATTTCGCATTCAGATATTGTTTTCTGTACCATTTAAAATGATCATTGCTTCAACGCGAGAGTGCTTTTTCTGTAGAAAATGAGTGTATATTTTTATCGGCACACGTTTATACTTTAATTGATAGATAGAATTGTACTATTTCAAAAGAGAACAAGAGAAATTATTATAATTATTGCCCTTGCCAAATAAATAAGAATAGATATGAGTTATCGTATTTTTTTGATCTTGAGTTATGGTTTAGAGGAGAGAGTGGTTGTGAAGATCTGGTTGCTCTAAGCTACTCAAGCTCGCAAATAAGGACAGTAAAACATGATTATAATTATGACTTTTCACTTCAATCAATTCCTTTATTTTCTTGCAAAAAAAAATGGAAAGCTTTTACATTAATACTCATATTTATAAGGGCTATTACTAAACTAAAATACTTAAATAACTACCCTAATAAAAACAAACTCTAAAAACAACTTCAGCACTCAACTTTAATGCTCCTTCAAGAGCCTGCGTCACAGCCACTCAATACATTACATCCAGTAATTTGCCATTAGCTAGCCTTAGTACGAGCGTTATATTGAAACCGCAATGCATTGGGAATATAAAGGGGCAATTTCTACTGTAATGTCCAATTGTGAGGTGAGTCAGGTATCCCCCGATCCCTCTGGAATACTTACAACATCGTCGTGTGCTGTGTTATTTGTGTTTCACTTTATTTTAATATGTGGATCAGTAGTCGTTAGGGAGGATAGTTGAATTGTATAAGGTAAATATGTAAACATTTCAGTTTACCCCTGAAATTTTGCAGATGTTTTGTTGAAAGACTTTTCTGCATTCACTTTATAACTAGCTTTTTTTTAGGATGGGAAATCATCAATGACCCCTCCCGCTCTGGGCGGAGTGACGGGCGTGTCAGACTTGTACTGACTAAATCCCATCCATGTTCCTTCCTTGCCCTTTGTGTTCCAAGGCTGCGGTATCTCTTTCGAACAGTCCCGCAACCCTGGCCGGCATCGGCCCTTGCGGGACCCCCCTCCCTGTTCTCTGACATCTCTTTGAGGCCCGAGTAGAACACAGTCAACACGGCCTGTCGTCATAAGATGGACAAACGGCGAGCTAGCCCATAACTCACCGTCCACAGGTCCTCCGCGTCTACAGTGGCCGGAAGCCACTTTTATAACTAGTTATAAAAGTACTAAAGTAACTTAACGTGTGCTAACCGCTACTAGACTGGCGTGATGGATTGTGGCCACTCCCTCCATAAAATGGATACGTGCCTTTGTTTCAGCAGTAGAAACATAGTCTGGCCCTTATGTGGAATAGAGAGAAATATGATCCTAGCTTATGCCCTCTTGTCCAGTTGTTAACTACTGTAGCGACCAAAACCGCTACCACATCCGCTGCGCTAATGAGCGGTGAGACCTCGGCAAGAGATCACGCCACCCTACGTCATATCGTACGATCCTTTGTTTACGTCAAGCGCGGTGTTAGATTCGTTGACCAGGTAGCGGGCGCCTAAAAGTAGTTAGCAAAAGTGAACCTTAATGTGTATGTATTTGTAGTATAAAAACCGCGGACTAGCAATGTATCCTTTCACTCTGTTTTTGCTTGGCTCGCTTGCGCTTCCTCGCTTATCTGTTTCTTGTTTACCTTTTCTGTCGTGTGCTTTTGTTAAAGTAAATTAAGTTATTTAAATAAATAAGTTTGATTAGTGCTTTCGCTTTGATTTAAATAGTCTTCACCTGTGAGGTAGCTTGCATAAGAAGTGGCTCAAGTCGACAACTCTTACGGGCCCCTTCATTGGTGACCCCGACGCACCACCAGCAGCATATACAGCACCTTCAGCCCGTTTTCGACACATTCATTTAGACCTTATAGGTCCTCTAACTTTATGTTCTGGTAACAGGTACTGTCTGACAATTGTCGACCGCTACACCAGGTGGCCTGAGGCGCTGCCACTCCAGGACATCACCGCCGAGACCTGCGTGTCAGCCTTGGTATCCGGGTGGATCGCACGGTTCGGCTGTCCCGAGCATATCACGACTGACCGCGGGCGACAGTTCGAGTCACGCACCTTCAAAGAAGTCGCCAAGCTGGTGGGTGCTACCCACCACAGCACCACCTCTTACCATCCCGCAGCGAACGGTCTTGTTGAAAGACTACACCGCCAATTGAAAGCAGCCATCGCTTGCCACTCCAACTCCAACTGGACTGAGGTACTCCCGTGGGCGCTGCTGGGCATCCGCAGCGCCTGGAAAAGCGACCTTCGAGCTTCCACTGCAGAAATTGTCTACGGCGAGCCACTTCGCCTTCCAGGGCAATTCTTCTCGACCAACACGCATGAAGTGGAAGAACCGAGCAACCTGGTCAGCAGACTTCGGACCCACATGAGCAAACTGGCACCGCAACCAACCTCGTGGCATACTAGCTCCAGTAAGACATTTTACATACCAAAGGACTTGAACACGGCGACCCACGTCTTCATCCGTCAGGGACCAGCACGAAGGCCCTTGCAAGCAGCATACCTAGGGCCATACGAGGTACTACGACGTGGGCGAAAGACGTTTGACGTCGACGTGGCGGGAAAGAGGCAGACAGTCACCATAGACCGTCTAAAACCAGCATATATCGCCAGAGAAGAGTCAACGGTACCAGACCAGCTGCAGGTGCCAGCGGCTGTCAAGAAGACAAGGAGTGGGCGTATAGTTAAATTCCCGGATTACTATCGCCCGTAGACACGGTCTCAGCGGGGGAGTTGTGTAGCGACCAAAACCGCTACCACATCCGCTGCGCTAATGAGCGGTGAGACCTCGGCAAGAGATCACGCCACCCTACGTCATATCGTACGATCCTTTGTTTACGTCAAGCGCGGTGTTAGATTCGTTGACCAGGTAGCGGGCGCCTAAAAGTAGTTAGCAAAAGTGAACCTTAATGTGTATGTATTTGTAGTATAAAAACCGCGGACTAGCAATGTATCCTTTCACTCTGTTTTTGCTTGGCTCGCTTGCGCTTCCTCGCTTATCTGTTTCTTGTTTACCTTTTCTGTCGTGTGCTTTTGTTAAAGTAAATTAAGTTATTTAAATAAATAAGTTTGATTAGTGCTTTCGCTTTGATTTAAATAGTCTTCACCTGTGAGGTAGCTTGCATAAGAAGTGGCTCAAGTCGACAACTCTTACGGGCCCCTTCACTACTATTGGCTGCATTGATTTAATACCAAATGATCATCATTATATTTTTTGCTTGCTCATATTGCAAAAAAATAACAAAATATCAACCTTATAGGTCCCGCAGGGTTCGTCAGAAATGTACTTATTTCTATTACACACACATGCCGCCAGTAACACAACACTCCATCTTAATAATCATTACAGCTTCAAGCAAATATAGCTACCACTCGAATAGTTGTTTGTTTATTAGTAGATATGGTAAACAGCTGTTTAATTTAGAAGATAATTGGTTTACTAACAAAATATAACAAAGGTTTATTAAGAAACCAAATGTATTAGAAAATTTAAACTAATTGGTGTATATTTGATAAGGAGCTCGTGGCTAAACAATAACAGCCGCTCGGGTCGATCTTTAGGTTAAGCCGTGCTTGCCTAGGTTGGTCTGTGGATGGGTGCCTCGGAAAGCACGTTAAGCCGTTGGTCCCGGCTGTCATTTGAATATCTTTGGCAGTCGTTAAAATAGTCAGTGGCCCAAAAAGTCTCGACAACCAGTCTTACCAAGGGGTATCGTATTCCCCAGTACTAACTGGGTTGTGGAGGTCAGAAAACCGGTCGCTCCATGTAAAATACTGGTATTCAGCTGCATTTGGTTAGACTGGAAGCCGACCCCAACATAGTTGGGAAAAGGCTAGGCAGATGATGATGGTTTATATTTGATACCACAGCAGTGAGGTTTAGATAAGACCAAAGTACATTATTTGGTTTGCACAACCGAAACCTATGCTTACCTACAAGGTATAAACTAACCCTTCACGAAGTCATCAACCAAGCATTTTGTACATCAAAATAAGTAACTCTACGCAAAAATTATTGCTAGGAAACGACTTTGGTATTGGGTGAAAAATTAGGTTTATAGTAGGATTCAATTTTACGCAATCAAAACATTGTGCTGATGGATGGATTGAATAGTACGGGGGTCGTGAATGTATTAAAAGTAGAGTTATAAAATTAAAATCCTGTATTAAAAAAAAACAAAACTAAAAAGTTGGAACTTTGACCCCCAATATATTCGTAACGTAAGAAGGATCTTAGAATATGGTCTAAAACAAAAATTGGCTGTCTGAGTTGCTTTACGGACGATAGTTTAACGTGACAACGTCATAAAATGGAGTGGAAGAGAGATAGATGCGGCGCATGCTTACAATGAGCGGAACGAGACAATGAGTGTAACGGGACAATTAGCGTAACGGGACAATGTGCGAACGGGAAACTTTTACGTGCATGCAGCCGGCGTTCATCGATTTATTCGACGTTGTCACGTCAAAAAATGATCGACAAGGACGGGGAAGACATGTGTCTTTTAAAGGTATTTTTATAGTCATTATACAGTCATGAGGAATATGTACATACTCGGGCAAACACAATGGGAGAAATTAGCATTTAAAGGTACTACTGTGTATACACGTTAGTGCTCGTGAATGTACTTAGAATATTTGTGTAGATATCATCTTTGTTTCAAAACTACTTGGTTAGAGACGAGTAAACGAGGCGATGACCCTGCACACACTCGTTGGGTAAACATGCACTCTTGTTTTGTTTTACATGTTACAAATTAGAAACTAACCTCAAACTGGAGAATATATTTGAACTGACTTTAAATGATCAAAATGTATGTAGTGACCTGCAATCTAGCCTTCATATGTTTTAATAACTGAAGTGTATTTATCATTTGTGCATGTTAATAACTTAATCTTTTATTTATTTATTTATTTTGGGAAAGCAAACAATTGTACAATATTGTTTGTTTTGTTTTATTTGTTTGTTTTTCATACAGTTTTACTAAGTTATTTTGGCAATTGATTAGCACATGACTTAAATTCCTGTTTCCTGCCTCGTGGGTCAAGTGGTCTCAAGCGCGACTGCTGAGTATGAGGTTCTGGGTTCGATTCCCGGATCGGACAAAGTGTTATTGGGTTTATACATCAGAAATATGTCAGTGGTAGCCACTGAGTCTGGATTTTTGCCTAGTTAATAGCAATAGGCTCGCCACCTATTATATGGGACTTAAAGCATAACTGCCTATATGGGTATACTATTAGTTACACCTCTGCCTAACTTGTTGGGGGTTACAGGCGTGATGTTTATTATGTTAATTTCCTGGAACCGTTATAATGTTTGCTCAATAAATTCCAATATTCATGAAGACTTTCAAAAAAATCATAAGACATGAATCTCAAAATTGCAAAATTGTTGATAATGCTCCACTTTATGCAGAGTTTGGCGAGCAATCTTTCTATCACTTAACTCATAAGAGCAAAGCCATGAAAGGAATGTCACCAAATACAGTAAGAAATCCAGTGTAAAGGTAGTTCCGAGACGGGCTGCAGACTTCAACCCCAGACGACACTGCGGTTGGACCGCAGTGCGGCGTGCGGTCACGGCTGCTTCTATTTCAAGCGCGGTGGCATGCCGCGGCTGCACAATGCATAGAACATGTCTCAGTCACTCCAGTACCTCCGTGCGAGACAGAATGTCGGACAACGCTATCGATAGAAGTAATAAAAACATCTGCGTAAAATATTATATTAAGGAAGGTACTTACTATTTTTATTTTTATTGCTTTCCACACATTGTTTTTAACCAAATTATTACGATAATTTGGGTCGGACGTGTCGTAAAGGACTGGATGACCAGTAACAAAGTTAATTAACTTCTCTTCGTCATCTTGCGAAAAAGTTGTCATTTGTTACGTGTGTACTCTCTGGGGTTCACGACACCACTGGGCACTGCAGTCTGCGGTCGTTGCGCGCCGCGGCCGCAGGCCGCATTGTCGACGCGCTCGGGATCATTTTCATAGAGATTGATAGAAACAAGTGGTGTCGCTTGCAGTTTGCGGTCTGCAGCCCGTCTCGGAAAGGCACCTTTACAGTGAGAACTCTCACATTGAACCACCATTTTCTTCACACAAGCCAGAGCTCTTACCTCACAGCAAAATTTACAACTATTATATTAAAAACATTCCCGAAATTATGTTTCTGAGATTCCACGTTTAATGAATGCGCTAACCCTCATTTAGGTTCGTGTAATTAAAATTTTTACACTTGGAGACTGCCATCACGAATACGCTGCTCTCTTTGAAGTTCAGTCGTATTTTTAATGCAAACAAAGAAAATTCATTTAGTTTTATTGTGAAGTTATATACATATACTTCAGTGTTTTGTCACCTATCAACTTATCAGTTTTTAGGGTTCCGTAGTCAACAAGGAACCCTTATTGTTTCGCCATGTCCGTCTGTCTGTCTGTCTGTCAGCAGTTTAACTCAAAGACTCTTAGTACTATAAAGCTGTAATTAATGAATTATTAATTATCATTAATAGTAAAACCATTAATCAAAATCGGCTTTCCCCATGACTTCCAAAAGCTTCTATCCAGGGCTAATGTGGGATTAAATAACAATGATTAGGAAATATTGGAAACAAATTTCTGTTGTCACAACGACTTCTGTTGTTGTCTGTACCAAGCATCATGTACATTTAATTCAAAACGCTTTAGTTCGCCAAAACTTTCAGTTCTACAGGCTCGACTGTGTGCTGTTATTGAATATTAACGCCCCATTAAAATAGCACTTTAGTTTTATGACACAACTGCGGGAAATTAAAATGAGTGCGTTCGTGTGTTGATTCCAATATATGGGTACAGTCGCAGGCATATAGTTATTTATGCTTAGTTACCCACAACTACTCAAATAACATGGCCGCTACGGGTTCCAGGATCCAATCCTGGTAACACTTTGATAAATACATAACACCATGCTCCACCCTCGAAGGGTTAGGCAGAGGTGCACACGCATTTCACCAGTTTAAGTCCCATGTAATGGGGGGCGAACCTATTGCTATCAACCAGACGCAAATCCAGACTCCGTGGTTGCTACTGAGAAATTCCTGATGGAAAAACCTAAATAACACGTTGATCGAGCTGGGAATTGAACCTCATGCATAGCAGTCGTGCTTGAGACCGCGCTTGGTTTGGAAATTATTTATCAAGTTGACTGCCTCGTTAGAACGAGGCAGTCAGCTTGATAAATAATTTCCATCAAAAATGCTTTAAGATTATATAGCTTTTTCGTATCCATACATTTTTTATTTCATTTTTTTTTATAACGTTGCCCCACACTAGGAATTTCTTCTGTATCGTGGGTGCGTTCACAAACATTTAAACTCACATACACAAACAGCCAAACTCGGAACAACTATCTGAAGGCCATACAAATATTTATTCCGTGCGGGGATCGAACCGGCGACACGCAACGCAGCAGTCAATCGCTCAGCCACTACGCCAACCGTGCCGTCGAACATTTGTATATATGTATGCACGTGACTGTCTGTACCTTCATGAGTAGTACACGTGTCAGAAAAGGTTTTAATTTAAGGTTGAATGATGGCTAAATGTAACTCTTTGTCATGTGTCAAATGGTTCCCAAATGAAGGACTAATCCCCTTAATACCCTACATTTAGGACTTAAACATGCTTACACTGATATTTTTGGTATTAAACAATGAATAATAAGTATTTAAATAATTGAACTCGCAGGCAGGTTAGAGCGTTTCAAGGTTTGGACAAGATATTGTTTTCATCGTCAATTTAATTTGTATCTATGTTGTTTTTTTTCCAGTAATTCACAACAATCTATTTAAAAAAATATTCTAAGTAGAATAAAAATAAAACTAGCTTCAGCCGCGTGGAGTTCGATAATTGTCCCACGAGATCATACTTTCGGGATAAAAGTATCCTAATTCCTATGTGTTTATCAAGGTTATAAACTATCTGTGTGCTAAATTGCATCCAAATCCGTTCTGTAGTTTTTGCGTGAAAGAGTTACAAACATCCATCCATCCTCTCAAACTTCCGCGTATTCGTTTGATTGGTCAGTTTCTTAACATAAACAAATGAAAACATTGTATTTGCCACATGTACCTAGGTAATAAAGGGTCGCTCTCAAGGGCAGGGTCGATATTAGGCTCCGCGCAAACGGGCCACTGGTGGCTGGCGACAAGCTATTTACATAATTTTTAAAACGTTTTGTATGGAATCGCCGCAGACGTGTAGCGAGTCCACCACTCGCGACTCAGTGGCCGCGAGACGCTACCACCGGTGGCTGCCACTCGCGACTTAGTGTCCGCGACACGTCACCAGTGGCGAATTATGAATAAATGCTGACCACTCGTGGCAGCCACTGACCGTTTGCGCGCTACAGAAGGACGTTGCGCGCGACAGCTACCGGTGGCCCGTTTGCGCGGAACCTTAGGAGGAAAATATACCACAGTTCCATAGTGGTGTTAGATTGATGATCATGTTTGGAACCCCACATGTTTTATACATTCAGTGGCAGTAGGGAAATAGATGGAACAAATTAGTTCCTAGTTGTTTTTGTTGATTTGGTTTATGGTTTTGGGACTTAATTATTTGGATGGTTTTCTACTCGCAGGAGACCAAAATCAGCTTATAATTTACCTACAGCTGGGACACAGGTATCCTATCTAGGCCGAGTGGAAGACCAAAAGTTTCTGCACTATAGACACACATGCAAGAAGTAAAGCCTTAGAAAGTCACTCGCAAGGTAGACCGATGACGTGGTGAAGGCTGCAGGTATCTGCTGCATAAAAGGAGCACAGAACCAGTCGAGCTATGTCCAGCAGTGGGCGATCGAAACGATGGTTTGATTCAATGTAAAATCAATGACTTATGTTATTTTTTTATGCACGCCCATGGGCGGCATAAAACCTCTTACACCAGGTAAGGCACTTACCACTCGAAAAAGAAATCCAACTCCATCATTTGCTATCGCACCCGTATTGTTCCACTCCTGGGCAAATGCCTCCCCCATTCATTCCACTTCTCTCGATGGTATGTTTCTTCTCACCAATTCAGGAAAAAGCCATCCAAGGCGTCCCGCCGTCTTCTCCTCGGTCTGCCGCGACCCCATATTCGTTGTCAACAAAATATTATATTATATCCATAATCACGAAGCCAAAAACGTTTTTACTTTCAATACCACAACACATAATATTAGTCTTGCCCTTGAACCGTCACCCAAATGAGTTCGTAAACAAATCTTTCGGAACAACACATATGTTGGGTTAAACACAAGTTACATATGCTTCCATGTCATTGCCCCATTACCGTTCACCCGTCACAAGGCATCACTATTGCGATGTCCTAATAGTTTTAGTTTCCTGGTACAATTTCTTGGAAGAGAAGGTAACCAAGGTATTTCGTGGAGATTCTTAGAACTTTAAAGGGTTCTTCATTTGTGTTGAAGAGGACTTAGCAACACATAAATTAATTCCTAAATTAAAACCCATTGTTGGAATTTAAGCCTTAATTGCTTAATTGAGTGTTGAAATTCCAACAGTGTCCTTTTCATCAGACACAAAGCAGCACTATTATCATCTGCTAAGTTCCTGGTACAAATTCTTGGAAGGGGCGATTGAAATATCTTACCTACGTTAAACTATGATACAGTTGAGATTCTGAGAACTTCGAGAAAATTGCTTGTTGTGCTTACGGATTTCGAAGAATAGTTAGAAATGTGCGTTGAAAACGACAACATAGCATTATTTTTCATTGGTCTTTTTGATGCATTTTTGCAAGATTTACGACAGCGTGCATGCACTATAGAATGTTTTGAAGTAATGCTGGGTTTTCAACCTAAAATATATTGAGGATGATAATAAAATATTGACAATGATTTTAGTACTATCTAGGTATAGAGAAAATAACTATACAACTGTAAAAATAAAGGACGACTACTTCATTTATAAAAATATTTGAGTGGAGAACCTCTAACATACTTTAGATTCATTATTAAAATTCACTTTCATTCCATTTTAAAAATAAATTCTACAACAAAGATAATTAGCAACTCATTAACTAAACATAAAATTTAAAATTAAAAACCCAAATTGTGTGACCATGTATAATATTTGTAAATAACCACTCAAAAGAATTTTCATAAAAAAAGTAAACTAAGGCTCCTCATATCCCACTCTTAAATGAAAGAGAAAATTTATGTAAAAAGCATTCGTTCCCGTGTCTTTAATAGCTTTAAGTGCTGAAATAAAACACACTAGGTATTTAGAATTTAAATAAAAATACAATTTAGTTAAAAGCTTTTTCTAGGCTCTTGTAAAACAGTTTTTTTTTTATCTCCTTCAGGTACATATCAATGTCACAGAATTTTTTTCAAGACACTGCAATTTAATGGAGATTTTACGGTGATTCGAGTTTACTGCTCTTTAAGCTTAACTGCCCGGTGTGTAATTAATTAACTGGGAAGTTGATTTTGTGATGTAATTAATTAAGTTTCACAGCATCTAGCGAAGATACAAGGTTTAGTCTCACCTGAAAAACAGATTTGTGTTATATGCGTTTTTAGGCAAGAGCACGACGGATGAGTATAATAGTTGAAGTATTAAAGCTCAACTATTATGCTCATCCGTCGTGCTCTTGCCACCGCCGGTGTGCCAGCTGTCTTAGAATCCACTAGCTTGGCACGCGTCGATGGGAAGAGACCAGATGGTATGACCATAATGCCATGGAAGTTGGGTAGGCCTTTGGTCTGGGACGCAACTTGCGGCGACACTCTTGCGCCATCCCATCTTCCTAACACAGTGGGCTGCGCTGGGGCGACTGCTGCGGGTGCTGAAAACCTCAAACGGCGCAAATACAATAATTCAATTGGTAGTTATGTGTTTGAGCCGTTTGGGGTTGAAACACTAGGGCCATGGGGTCCGAGTGCCCACCTAGTATTTCGGGAAATCGCCAAGCGATTGGTTGACTCTTCACGTGACCAGAGGGCGGGCCTATTTTTTGGCCGAAGAATCAGCATTGCCATCCAACGTGGCAATGCTGCCAGCCTTCTGGGCACTTTTCCTATTGACAGCAATGTGGACGAATTTTTTGACGCCCTGTAACCCTTTTGATACTTGTACATATTTTTATTACTATTATAGATTTGTAGTTTTTAAATAATGTACATATCAATAAAACTATTTTGTTGATTAATGATAATATTCCGACGCTGAACCACAATATTTATTATAGTAGATAGCTCGAAATACCATATTAATAACTCTGCAAACAAAATAACAGTCCAGTAATTGCATTAATCTGCATAAAGCAACTTCGACCAATACGGTACATATTTATCTTTCCTATTCGTCGATTCCAACATTAAAATGAACGCGACAATTATCGAAAACAGAAAACGATTAACCCAGATAAAGGCCTGGCTATTGATTCCGTACTGGCCGCAAACCAGAAAACCAGAGAACCCACCACTATAACTCACCAATCGAAACTTTAACCCTCATTTGACTATACATTGCTCTTGTTGTTAAAAAAGATTCGTTAAAAATGCACTACGAATACACATGCGCAGCGATGGAATACAAATAAAAAAATTCGAACTTACCGTCTCGTCATCGCTTGATACACCCCTGGGTATCGTTCATTCTTATTGAATACCTCGTATTGTCCGCTAATTGAATGGAATCAATCAATTTCAGCACATATCAACTTTTACGATATACGACATTCGCAGTTCCTACTGAATAAAATATAGAGCATCATTTTTAAGAGGTTAAATCAGGAAATGGGTCACGGTGATGTATGCAACAGTAAAATAAATATGAGGTATCAAAATATAGCGGTACATATATATTTGAAGCACGATAAAAACTAGTAGTGTAGAAAAATTGAATTAGAAACGCAAACGTTTAAAAACCGACCAAATGCGAGTCGGACTCACGTGGAGTTCCGATCTATCGTAGTAGGGGGAGCCCGATTTAATATTTACTTAATTTTTGTTTATTGTTGTAGCAGGAACAGAAATACACATTCTGTGAAAATTTCAACTGTCTACCTTTTACGGATCATGAGATACAGCCTGCTGACAGACCGATGAACAGTCAGACGGACGGACGGACAGCGGAGGCTTAGTAATAGTATCCCGCTGGTTACCATTTGAATACGGAACCCTAAAACAGCGGTTTTGGACATTAAAAATTAAACTCAGGAGTGCATTTAATATTGAAGATCGATGAAGTGAAAGACAGACAGAATACTGATGAAAAGTGGACACTGGACGGATACGACTACTGAGTAAAACATTGAAGAAATACGTCCATGACTTAGAAGAAATTTGTATGGAAGAAGGACAAAAACACAAATGCAATTGGTTGATAATGTTCATGAATGATAAAGAATTTTCATTGAGAACTAACCGTTGCCAGCGGCAAAACCTATTTATTATTTTCCATGCATTAAAGCCGTAAGTAAATATCAACAACGAAGCGAACCCAAAAGTTTTGTGATCACGATATAGTAATTATAAGTTTATAGCCCGGCCCATGATAAATAGATCGTTTTCGATGATAAATAGTCTGGACCGATACCCGGTTGATAGACGCGTGGCGCTTCCAAACGTCAGATGTGATGTAATTTGTTAAATGTTGCGTACAATGTTCGATGAATCAATAGTAAAGTTGCGATTTAGGACAAGGGCGTTCATTGTGACTTGGACGGTTCCTGCAATGTCAAATTCAAACCATATATTTCAAGGGTATTAGGACTTTAAGCTTGGCTGCGGGATTGTTCGAAAGAGATACCGCGGCCCTGGAACACAAAGGGCAAGGAAGGAACATGGATGGCTTTTAGTCAGTACAAGTATGACACTCCCTTCCGCTCCGCCTAGTGCGGGAGGAGTCATTTGATGATATCCCATCCGAAAAAGAAAAAGACTTTAAGCTTGTTACTTACCGAATATACCGAGATATGAGTTGCTGTGGAGCTCGTGGCTAAATAATAACAGCAGGACGGGTCGAACTTCAACGTTAAACCGCGTTTGCCAAGGTCGGTCTGTGGATACGACCAACATTACATACCGAATTTCCTCCGTGCCTCGGTAAGCACGTTCAACCGTTGGTCCCGGCTGTCATTTGCAGATCTTTGACAGTTGTTAAAGGTAGTCAGTGGCCCGAAAGTCTGACTATCAGTCTTACCAAGGTGTATCATATTACCCAATACTAACTGGGTTGTCGAGGTCAGATAGGCAGTCGCTCTATGTAAAATACTGGTATTCGGCTGCATCCAGTTAGATTGGAAGTCGACCCCAAATAAATTTGGGAAATATTACGATTAATCGACTCTTCTAATTTACACACAATACAAACTTTTTTTCTACTGAGATTTTATGGCTCCAGAAAGAAATGGTGAACCTTAAAACTAAGGTTCACCATTTCTTTCTTTTTATAGATTCTCTGAATTACACGATTTTTCAAGGCCGTATTCTCGTGTAGAAAACATACTCATTAGTCGTAGTGTACAAAAACTGCTTTACTTTGCGGATTTTGGTCATTGGAGCCAACACCATGTGACTGTCTGTCACGTACTCCTAATTATTAAGCAAATATCTTTGCCTTGATTCTTATTTCAAAATCACAACGTGGTATCGGCCACTTACAAAACATTATATCTCTAGTTTATGGGTTTGACAGGCTGACATGTTACCGTAATTAATAACCAAACGTTCCTTCTTTCTTTGAATTGTACAACAATATCGAACCGCTTAGAAACGCATAAATTCTCTATTTAATGGGAAACGCACTAGGGAAGAAAGCTAAATGACAGGCCAATATAATATTTCATAGAATCCTTAAGAAAACATAAAAAAAAACATTCAATTACTAAATGCATTTCTCAACACTAACGCCGACATCTGGTTACCATGTTTTGGGCCGTAAGCATCCAACGAGACACTTAAAACAATTGAGTCGTTTGCACAAAAACGGTCATAAACGAATTCTGTGAAAGGAGCCCCATGGCTCATCGTGCGTGGTGGTTTGAGGAGTTGGCAGTTAGTCTTGGACGGTTTGATAGGTCGGACGAAAAGTCTGGAGACGTGAAAGGGAGTCTGATTGATACCGCGTACTGGGGCAGTTAGTCTTGGACGACTCGAGAGATCGGACATGAGAGTCTGAGGAGTTGGCAGTTGGCTAGAGATTGCGAAACGGTCCGGACCTTAGGCGAGTCGAGCTAAGTCTAGGTAGCGGGTGTAAAACCGTTGACGTGCTAGGACGTCCTAGGTTAGGCTAATGAAGTTACCGTAGTCTTGGTACCAAGATGCACATGTCCCCGTGGACTGTCGTAAGAGAGCGATTCGTATTTTATAAGTTAAATATAAGTAGTAGTTATAAGTCTAGTTAAAGTGAGTGTTGAGACGCGGAAGAAGACGAGCTGTCGCGGGCCGAAACTGGTAGAGTGTGCAGTACTCCGTAAGTTAGTTTTATACTAATCATCTTCAATAAACACATGGTAAGTGTTAACTATATTAAATTCCCAGTTTAAGTAGTAGCTTGGCGGGAGAGCAGAGGAGCTGTTAATAATCATTTATTCCAGCATGACGGAGCAGCCGCCTTATATCGTCACGATGTATAATATTATTATCTTATGTGTTATGTGTCCATCTTCTAATCCGTACCTTGGCAAATATCCGTCATCTGCGTTTGGTTATAGGGAGACGGAGAAAGCCTTCCGCTACACTATACACCTCACGCATACGATATTACACTGCACACTAATACACCCGACTATTGACAATTGTTGACTTATATCTGACGCAACACAAATGGAAGGCAGAACCGTAATATACGCTATTCGATTAATACAAACTGGTATTATTGGTCAGGCTATAATGCCGACTCATAGTACAAATCAACCAAACGTTGCTGATGAACATTGCTTCCTAAAAGTCTAGCTCAGAAACATTGCGTGAGGATTGTTGGCGCACATTTCGGGAGAGGGGTAGGCCTCACGAAGTACCTGACAATCAAACTGAATTGATAACTCCGTTCTAAGGAACGCTAGGGACTGAAAGTGTCTCGTTATAACCAAACCCCGGCCACTGATAGGCCTATTACTGAATCGACACTATTTAACGAGACACGCAACTACGACATGGGGAAGAGTAAAGAAATGTGAAGTGACGATAAACCACTTCGGCGTCCACCAATAACAATCGCAATATGTTCTGCTACAGACTGAGTCTACGGTGCGCTTGTGCAAACTGTGTTTTGACATAGTAATTGGGGTAGACGGCCGTAAGGGAGTTATTGACATGAATACGCGTGTAGGAAGAACTATTATACGTGCCTTCCTCAATGGCAGCAGGACTTCTCAGAACTCTGTCTTAGGATTGAGAAAGACATGTGAGCGATGCTTAGGGAGCGTGATCTGTTAGAATTCGTAGCAGTGTCCTTAGTGGACCTATGCGCTTAGGTCTAACATTCACGTACTGGGGCAGTTATTGT
The DNA here is from genome assembly GCA_950005105.1 of Lycophotia porphyrea. Lineage (NCBI taxonomy): Eukaryota > Metazoa > Arthropoda > Insecta > Lepidoptera > Noctuidae > Lycophotia > Lycophotia porphyrea. The sequence goes on along the minus strand of OX465392.1, from coordinate 14,891,467 downwards.
AACCGGTTACATGCCATAGACATGGGTTCGTATTACATTTAAATCATGAAATTAACGTAACTGTAAATAATGAATTTGTTAAGCGCAAGCGTAACGTTTCCTTACCAACCTTTTCATTATATATCATATCTTTGTGTCCTCTCGTCTTACTAGAGTCACACTTTATTATTGGTTTGTTTTATAAGATTTGATATTATTCATGTATATGTGTTAACTGTGAATTCCCAATATTAACTTCACCTTGTATTCCCTCCCTGTCCCCCTAGCTTTCAAAGTCGGGACAGGGCTACCCCAAATTGGGAATTCAGTCCTCTTAGTCGGTGGGAAGGCGACCAGTCTGGGACGAACCTTACAGGAGCCGTGCGGTATTGGCGGGGCGCGGCCCTTTCCCCTTCGGGGGAAACCGACCTTCATACTAATATTAATATGATTTAGGAAAAACGAAAATTTTATCAGCCTAGGGTATTTTAGGAACAGTCACATGTGGTGCCGTGACCAGGATTCTCGTCATTAAATGTACTGATTCACTTCAGTGCAACGAGAAAGAACAAATTATGGGTTACTACAATAATAACACAACGTAATTTTATGGTTCTAGTAATTGTGAGAGACGGCTTAGTTACAACGGCTACAATAACATAATTTAGCTAGTGAACGGTTTGGTTATTGTGTTTGAATTCTTCAATCACAGGTAGTGGGTTCAATTCCCGCATGTTTTATTAGTTGATGTACTTGTGTTACATTGCCATGGATTTTGGGTTCGATTCCCGCCTGACGCAATACTTGATAAGTAATTAGACTCCTGTGTCATGGTTTGTGGGTTCGATTCCCGTATGCTATGCGAAGAGGTACTTTTCGCAGTTTGTAAGATTGTTGCTTGTGTTCCATTGTAACTTTAATGATGGGTTCGATTCCCTGTATATGAAAGTTGCGTTTTTCGATAGTACTCAGACAGATTTTGATACATGTATGCGATTACACGTTTTGGATTTGTATGATTGCGTGGGAGAGTGAAAATGGGTTTAAAATACGCCCACAACTATGGGTAAACTTTATACTATTAGCGGTTAGATACCTAGAAGCGTGAAGTCTACAAAAGGACAATTCACTTACTTATTGTTATAGTTAAATCAAACTATTATCGTAGGAAGTTAACCTTACTCTTTTCGACTCTAGCGTATGTCATATAATTGGACAAATACTTGTGTGGCATTATTTCGAATTCCAAGATATTTCAATCTTCGCTTGGCTGTCACTACGCTTTGTCTTTACCTTGGGGTTGCGCGTTGTGCTCGGGTCAAAGTTTCATCAAATTCAGCTGACATCAGCTGACTTCGAACGCAGCTGTAGCGTGGCTCCAGTAACGAAGCTAAGTTCTACTTTTATTAGACGCTATACTTACCCGTTGTGACGATGTCGTGACGTGTCCACATTTCAAAGTTGATGTCAAAGTCAAGATTCTTATTTGCCCATCGAAGTTGCACAAAATGTATTGTAATTTTAATTGCAGGTAGGCCCCTATTCTTGCAAATGGTCGTTATTTCTAATTACAGAACATTCATTTTCTAATACAACTTTCCAACTCTACTTGGATTTCTGAACTGTTCTTTCCTCTTATAATTGGAGGGGGGCGACTAATTGGAATAAAGTCTAATATGTCTATGTGCGAACTATTTCAGCTACTCCTGGATACAACGGCGAGCATATGATCAAGCTGACTCGGCGTTGAGGTGCATTGGGAAAGGCCTCTGTCCAGCGGCAGCTGCGGTAGGCTGAGTTTAGAACGAGCGAGCCGTAGGTAACATCGCTCGATAGCACAAATACTCTTAGAAGAGACTCTGGTATGTAAAACTAAACTATAAGCATGCACAGGTCTTCTGCAATTACCTTAAACGCGGTAAATAACAAGGATATTTTTATGGAGAATAAGTTAAATAGAGGACTTAATGTATCGATTAAAGATACTTCTGCTAAACAAAGCAAAATTATAGCAGATGATGCATCTTATTAGATCACTGTTCCAGTTGGAACGTTTATAATAATCTGGTTAGATTAACATAGCAAACGGGTGTACTGAATGTATTCTTTATTACTGTCATGAAAATGCAGAGTTCACCCTATTGTGAAAGCTCATCCGCTGTACTGCGTCACGCGTCTGATTTTCAGAGGGGGGAATGTGACTGTCTGTCACGTACTCCTAATTATTAAGCAAATATCTTTGCCTTGATTCTTATTTCAAAATCACAACGTGGTATCGGCCACTTACAAAACATTATATCTCTAGTTTATGGGTTTGACAGGCTGACATGTTACCGTAATTAATAACCAAACGTTCCTTCTTTCTTTGAATTGTACAACAATATCGAACCGCTTAGAAACGCATAAATTCTCTATTTAATGGGAAACGCACTAGGGAAGAAAGCTAAATGACAGGCCAATATAATATTTCATAGAATCCTTAAGAAAACATAAAAAAAACATTCAATTACTAAATGCATTTCTCAACACTAACGCCGACATCTGGTTACCATGTTTTGGGCCGTAAGCATCCAACGAGACACTTAAAACAATTGAGTCGTTTGCACAAAAACGGTCATAAACGAATTCTGTGAAAGGAGCCCCATGGCTCATCGTGCGTGGTGGTTTGAGGAGTTGGCAGTTAGTCTTGGACGGTTTGATAGGTCGGACAAAAAGTCTGGAGACGTGAAAGGGAGTCTGATTGATACCGCGTACTGGGGCAGTTAGTCTTGGACGACTCGAGAGATCGGACATGAGAGTCTGAGGAGTTGGCAGTTGGCTAGAGATTGCGAAATGGTCCGGACCTTAGGCGAGTCGAGCTAAGTCTAGGTAGCGGGTGTAAAACCGTTGACGTGCTAGGACGTCCTAGGTTAGGCTAATGAAGTTACCGTAGTCTTGGTACCAAGATGCACATGTCCCCGTGGACTGTCGTAAGAGAGCGATTCGTATTTTATAAGTTAAATATAAGTAGTAGTTATAAGTCTAGTTAAAGTGAGTGTTGAGACGCGGAAGAAGACGAGCTGTCGCGGGCCGAAACTGGTAGAGTGTGCAGTACTCCGTAAGTTAGTTTTATACTAATCATCTTCAATAAACACATGGTAAGTGTTAACTATATTAAATTCCCAGTTTAAGTAGTAGCTTGGCGGGAGAGCAGAGGAGCTGTTAATAATCATTTATTCCAGCATGACGGAGCAGCCGCCTTATATCGTCACGATGTATAATATTATTATCTTATGTGTTATGTGTCCATCTTCTAATCCGTACCTTGGCAAATATCCGTCATCTGCGTTTGGTTATAGGGAGACGGAGAAAGCCTTCCGCTACACTATACACCTCACGCATACGATATTACACTGCACACTAATACACCCGACTATTGACAATTGTTGACTTATATCTGACGCAACACAAATGGAAGGCAGAACCGTAATATACGCTATTCGATTAATACAAACTGGTATTATTGGTCAGGCTATAATGCCGACTCATAGTACAAATCAACCAAACGTTGCTGATGAACATTGCTTCCTAAAAGTCTAGCTCAGAAACATTGCGTGAGGATTGTTGGCGCACATTTCGGGAGAGGGGTAGGCCTCACGAAGTACCTGACAATCAAACTGAATTGATAACTCCGTTCTAAGGAACGCTAGGGACTGAAAGTGTCTCGTTATAACCAAACCCCGGCCACTGATAGGCCTATTACTGAATCGACACTATTTAACGAGACACGCAACTACGACATGGGGAAGAGTAAAGAAATGTGAAGTGACGATAAACCACTTCGGCGTCCACCAATAACAATCGCAATATGTTCTGCTACAGACTGAGTCTACGGTGCGCTTGTGCAAACTGTGTTTTGACATAGTAATTGGGGTAGACGGCCGTAAGGGAGTTATTGACATGAATACGCGTGTAGGAAGAACTATTATACGTGCCTTCCTCAATGGCAGCAGGACTTCTCAGAACTCTGTCTTAGGATTGAGAAAGACATGTGAGCGATGCTTAGGGAGCGTGATCTGTTAGAATTCGTAGCAGTGTCCTTAGTGGACCTATGCGCTTAGGTCTAACATTCACGTACTGGGGCAGTTATTGTAACCGGTTACATGCCATAGACATGGGTTCGTATTACATTTAAATCATGAAATTAACGTAACTGTAAATAATGAATTTGTTAAGCGCAAGCGTAACGTTTCCTTACCAACCTTTTCATTATATATCATATCTTTGTGTCCTCTCGTCTTACTAGAGTCACACTTTATTATTGGTTTGTTTTATAAGATTTGATATTATTCATGTATATGTGTTAACTGTGAATTCCCAATATTAACTTCACCTTGTATTCCCTCCCTGTCCCCCTAGCTTTCAAAGTCGGGACAGGGCTACCCCAAATTGGGAATTCAGTCCTCTTAGTCGGTGGGAAGGCGACCAGTCTGGGACGAACCTTACAGGAGCCGTGCGGTATTGGCGGGGCGCGGCCCTTTCCCCTTCGGGGGAAACCGACCTTCATACTAATATTAATATGATTTAGGAAAAACGAAAATTTTATCAGCCTAGGGTATTTTAGGAACAGTCACATGTGGTGCCGTGACCAGGATTCTCGTCATTAAATGTACTGATTCACTTCAGTGCAACGAGAAAGAACAAATTATGGGTTACTACAATAATAACACAACGTAATTTTATGGTTCTAGTAATTGTGAGAGACGGCTTAGTTACAACGGCTACAATAACATAATTTAGCTAGTGAACGGTTTGGTTATTGTGTTTGAATTCTTCAATCACAGGTAGTGGGTTCAATTCCCGCATGTTTTATTAGTTGATGTACTTGTGTTACATTGCCATGGATTTTGGGTTCGATTCCCGCCTGACGCAATACTTGATAAGTAATTAGACTCCTGTGTCATGGTTTGTGGGTTCGATTCCCGTATGCTATGCGAAGAGGTACTTTTCGCAGTTTGTAAGATTGTTGCTTGTGTTCCATTGTAACTTTAATGATGGGTTCGATTCCCTGTATATGAAAGTTGCGTTTTTCGATAGTACTCAGACAGATTTTGATACATGTATGCGATTACACGTTTTGGATTTGTATGATTGCGTGGGAGAGTGAAAGTGGGTTTAAAATACGCCCACAACTATGGGTAAACTTTATACTATTAGCGGTTAGATACCTAGAAGCGTGAAGTCTACAAAAGGACAATTCACTTACTTATTGTTATAGTTAAATCAAACTATTATCGTAGGAAGTTAACCTTACTCTTTTCGACTCTAGCGTATGTCATATAATTGGACAAATACTTGTGTGGCATTATTTCGAATTCCAAGATATTTCAATCTTCGCTTGGCTGTCACTACGCTTTGTCTTTACCTTGGGGTTGCGCGTTGTGCTCGGGTCAAAGTTTCATCAAATTCAGCTGACATCAGCTGACTTCGAACGCAGCTGTAGCGTGGCTCCAGTAACGAAGCTAAGTTCTACTTTTATTAGACGCTATACTTACCCGTTGTGACGATGTCGTGACGTGTCCACATTTCAAAGTTGATGTCAAAGTCAAGATTCTTATTTGCCCATCGAAGTTGCACAAAATGTATTGTAATTTTAATTGCAGGTAGGCCCCTATTCTTGCAAATGGTCGTTATTTCTAATTACAGAACATTCATTTTCTAATACAACTTTCCAACTCTACTTGGATTTCTGAACTGTTCTTTCCTCTTATAATTGGAGGGGGGCGACTAATTGGAATAAAGTCTAATATGTCTATGTGCGAACTATTTCAGCTACTCCTGGATACAACGGCGAGCATATGATCAAGCTGACTCGGCGTTGAGGTGCATTGGGAAAGGCCTCTGTCCAGCGGCAGCTGCGGTAGGCTGAGTTTAGAACGAGCGAGCCGTAGGTAACATCGCTCGATAGCACAAATACTCTTAGAAGAGACTCTGGTATGTAAAACTAAACTATAAGCATGCACAGGTCTTCTGCAATTACCTTAAACGCGGTAAATAACAAGGATATTTTTATGGAGAATAAGTTAAATAGAGGACTTAATGTATCGATTAAAGATACTTCTGCTAAACAAAGCAAAATTATAGCAGATGATGCATCTTATTAGATCACTGTTCCAGTTGGAACGTTTATAATAATCTGGTTAGATTAACATAGCAAACGGGTGTACTGAATGTATTCTTTATTACTGTCATGAAAATGCAGAGTTCACCCTATTGTGAAAGCTCATCCGCTGTACTGCGTCACGCGTCTGATTTTCAGAGGGGGGAATGTGACTGTCTGTCACGTACTCCTAATTATTAAGCAAATATCTTTGCCTTGATTCTTATTTCAAAATCACAACGTGGTATCGGCCACTTACAAAACATTATATCTCTAGTTTATGGGTTTGACAGGCTGACATGTTACCGTAATTAATAACCAAACGTTCCTTCTTTCTTTGAATTGTACAACAATATCGAACCGCTTAGAAACGCATAAATTCTCTATTTAATGGGAAACGCACTAGGGAAGAAAGCTAAATGACAGGCCAATATAATATTTCATAGAATCCTTAAGAAAACATAAAAAAAACATTCAATTACTAAATGCATTTCTCAACACTAACGCCGACATCTGGTTACCATGTTTTGGGCCGTAAGCATCCAACGAGACACTTAAAACAATTGAGTCGTTTGCACAAAAACGGTCATAAACGAATTCTGTGAAAGGAGCCCCATGGCTCATCGTGCGTGGTGGTTTGAGGAGTTGGCAGTTAGTCTTGGACGGTTTGATAGGTCGGACAAAAAGTCTGGAGACGTGAAAGGGAGTCTGATTGATACCGCGTACTGGGGCAGTTAGTCTTGGACGACTCGAGAGATCGGACATGAGAGTCTGAGGAGTTGGCAGTTGGCTAGAGATTGCGAAATGGTCCGGACCTTAGGCGAGTCGAGCTAAGTCTAGGTAGCGGGTGTAAAACCGTTGACGTGCTAGGACGTCCTAGGTTAGGCTAATGAAGTTACCGTAGTCTTGGTACCAAGATGCACATGTCCCCGTGGACTGTCGTAAGAGAGCGATTCGTATTTTATAAGTTAAATATAAGTAGTAGTTATAAGTCTAGTTAAAGTGAGTGTTGAGACGCGGAAGAAGACGAGCTGTCGCGGGCCGAAACTGGTAGAGTGTGCAGTACTCCGTAAGTTAGTTTTATACTAATCATCTTCAATAAACACATGGTAAGTGTTAACTATATTAAATTCCCAGTTTAAGTAGTAGCTTGGCGGGAGAGCAGAGGAGCTGTTAATAATCATTTATTCCAGCATGACGGAGCAGCCGCCTTATATCGTCACGATGTATAATATTATTATCTTATGTGTTATGTGTCCATCTTCTAATCCGTACCTTGGCAAATATCCGTCATCTGCGTTTGGTTATAGGGAGACGGAGAAAGCCTTCCGCTACACTATACACCTCACGCATACGATATTACACTGCACACTAATACACCCGACTATTGACAATTGTTGACTTATATCTGACGCAACACAAATGGAAGGCAGAACCGTAATATACGCTATTCGATTAATACAAACTGGTATTATTGGTCAGGCTATAATGCCGACTCATAGTACAAATCAACCAAACGTTGCTGATGAACATTGCTTCCTAAAAGTCTAGCTCAGAAACATTGCGTGAGGATTGTTGGCGCACATTTCGGGAGAGGGGTAGGCCTCACGAAGTACCTGACAATCAAACTGAATTGATAACTCCGTTCTAAGGAACGCTAGGGACTGAAAGTGTCTCGTTATAACCAAACCCCGGCCACTGATAGGCCTATTACTGAATCGACACTATTTAACGAGACACGCAACTACGACATGGGGAAGAGTAAAGAAATGTGAAGTGACGATAAACCACTTCGGCGTCCACCAATAACAATCGCAATATGTTCTGCTACAGACTGAGTCTACGGTGCGCTTGTGCAAACTGTGTTTTGACATAGTAATTGGGGTAGACGGCCGTAAGGGAGTTATTGACATGAATACGCGTGTAGGAAGAACTATTATACGTGCCTTCCTCAATGGCAGCAGGACTTCTCAGAACTCTGTCTTAGGATTGAGAAAGACATGTGAGCGATGCTTAGGGAGCGTGATCTGTTAGAATTCGTAGCAGTGTCCTTAGTGGACCTATGCGCTTAGGTCTAACATTCACGTACTGGGGCAGTTATTGTAACCGGTTACATGCCATAGACATGGGTTCGTATTACATTTAAATCATGAAATTAACGTAACTGTAAATAATGAATTTGTTAAGCGCAAGCGTAACGTTTCCTTACCAACCTTTTCATTATATATCATATCTTTGTGTCCTCTCGTCTTACTAGAGTCACACTTTATTATTGGTTTGTTTTATAAGATTTGATATTATTCATGTATATGTGTTAACTGTGAATTCCCAATATTAACTTCACCTTGTATTCCCTCCCTGTCCCCCTAGCTTTCAAAGTCGGGACAGGGCTACCCCAAATTGGGAATTCAGTCCTCTTAGTCGGTGGGAAGGCGACCAGTCTGGGACGAACCTTACAGGAGCCGTGCGGTATTGGCGGGGCGCGGCCCTTTCCCCTTCGGGGGAAACCGACCTTCATACTAATATTAATATGATTTAGGAAAAACGAAAATTTTATCAGCCTAGGGTATTTTAGGAACAGTCACAACCAGAATATTAAGCACTTTTTCTCCACAGTAAGTTGCAACATAATCTCATATAGCTTAACCCGATTAGGGTCCACTTAACCAAAGCTGTACTTTGTAAAGCGAGGCTGATGTTGAGGTGCTTGGATCTCAGGTCCGTCTAGCATCCCTCGTCTTCTTAACACAAGTGTAGGGGAAGTTAATTGCAAGTGGTTTCCTGCAACGCCCTATGTTCAAGCATATAACGAATTCTCTCTACCATCCGATGTGTGGTTCTGGATACGAGAACAGAGCTGGTTTTGAGCAAACCCGACTGAAGAGTTTAGGTGTTCTGATACCCTCAAACTTGCGACACAAAAGTAACGTAAATTCGTATGTGTATTTTGTATTTTACGATAAACAAAATAAGTATCACACTTAGATTTAAATGAATTCTTAAAATTTTAACATCATTCGAACACTTAGGCTGTGGTGTTCTCAAATGTAAGGCTTTTCGTCAGGAAATTATCACAGTTTTTTTTAATTAGTTATTTCATGTTGTAACTAGTGACATTTTTTATGCGACAATGATGTTGGGAAGCGTCAAAAATGAAGGTATTGAATGACAGAAGCCACCGAAAAACAATCATGTCAATACTTTGAAAAGTTGTTGAAAAAGGCAAGCACAAACAAACATTAGTGCTCTCTGAGTCACTAACACCATTTTCATACTCCATATACAAATAGAACTGTCCAGTACACAGCTAACTTTATTAGAGTGATTGCATAGAACTGCAATATTGTTGGAACAGAGCATTTCCAATTCCCAATGTATCTGAGTGCCAGTCGCCTAACGTTTCGTGCCGTGTCCCCTACAACCATTAATTGGTGCATCCATTCACGTTTGTGGGTCACATTCGATGCATTAACATTGGGTTCAGTAGTAATGAATAGAGATCCGTAGGTTCAGTCCTTGGTAATAATTGGGGGTGTTTAATTACTTGGATGGTTGCGGCTTTTTAGGCCAATGTGTGACTTTTGTTTCAAAAGCGCTTTAACTGTTCGGGTTTCGGAAATTCCCGTCGTATGTCGAACGGTCAATCAATGATGCATGGGATTTTAAACTGTTCTAGAATTTAAACGTTTCGCTGTCGTTACTACGGTACTGAATTTGAGTTTGTGCGTCCAGTTTATATGGTCGTGAAATCAACTAGATCTACGATTTTCTGGCCATCGTCCATCTCGGATACCTTTTAGGTTAATTATAAACTTCTCTAAAAATAGTAAAAATAAAATACAAAGCGACTTTTTAACGCACCTCTGATTTTTCGGATTCATGTGCGTAGTGTATATTTTACATGCCTAGGTGAAGAAAAATATCACCTGAGAGATATTTCTCGATGGCATGTAAATTGTAAAACCAAGTCAGAGGCCCATGGGGGGGGGGGGGGGGCATAAAACTTTGAAAAAAAAAATGAAAGTTGAAGTAATGAATCAACAAACAGCAGCTTATAAATGCTTCAGATGAATAGAAAAGTTGAAACGCCCTTAAGAGGAAAAACGATAGGTATTTGAAAAAACTATCGCTGTCTCTCTGCGAGCGTGATTTCGACATTGATGCGATAAAGACAACTATAGTAAAATTCCTCCTCCAATATTCGACCAATTTAAAAAATATTTCATAAACTGAATAAGAAGGATATATTGCGTCCCTATGCGTCGTTTTTCATTAATAGTTGTCAAATTTGTACACTATACCTTTGTTGACAGGCGATCTAAATAGGCAATATTGAGCATTTTGTAAAGGTTCTACTTAGTGCTTATACAGATTATGTATCTTCAAAAAGGAAAACATAGAAGATGTTGATATTTATTTAACTGTAAAGAAATCATAGCTTTAAAGCCATAAACCAGACAGAAAACAGGCGAGAGCGTTTGTATGGAAAAAAGAGCACCCACATTTCCTCTTAATGCAATATACCAACGTACGCCCAAAACAAATACAGAATATTATTATTCGTTTATTTTTATATTCTTAAATACACAAGCTCAGTTTCCGCAAACGAAAAAATAAATAAAACATGAAAAGAAAAAGCCCCATGTATACAAGCCGATTATACTGAATCTGTTCATACGAAAATATGGCAACCAGTCTTGAAATGTTTCATGAATATTAAACCACCAAATGTATTGGCAATCGTCACGGAAATAGACAAAAATCTTCTTTTATTTTGGCCATAGAGGTAATCCTATAAGTCTCAAGGGCCGTGCTGTAGAGGATAAGTGTACCATTGTTTCGGGGAAAGAAAGAGATGGTATTTCACTTTGTATAACTCCGTCCTTGTCTCGCAAAGGAATCGTGATGGTTATGACACTTACATAGCGTTCTTAGACATAATAATGGGAAAATGAATGTAAGGAAATTAACTAATATGGCCGTTGTAGTACATTTTGGCCGGCTGTGGGGCCATACAAAATGAACAAGGACATATTTCAGCATAACAAATGTTGCTGCATAGGCTTTTATTACCTTGATTTTTATTGAGTAATGTAGACGAAAATGGTCTCATTGTTTTAAAAAAATTATGACATTATCAAAGAGCAACTTCATTCCCGAAGACTTATTTATTCTTTATTTAACTGGCGAAATGTGGGTGTACTATTAGGTACACCTCTGGCTGTCCCTTCGGGGATTACAGGCGTCATATTATGTTATGTTTGTTATTCCCAAGAAAAGTGAAAGTAAAATATTACAATAACACACAAAAAGTTTTTTCAAGACTGACAATCAACTTATTTTTTCTAAAAATGACTACACATCATTCCAAAATACAGCTTTCAGAATAACTCAAAAACGTATCACCAAAACATGAAAACAAAAACAACAGTCATATCAAATCCCAAACCGAATCGGTACCTAATCTAAAAGCGACACTGCTGTCAGCATGTCGGACAACCAATCAAATTCTGCTTACGGACTGGCCCGCAAATCACATCGGGTCGGTCTTGCGCTGAGTCGGCGGCATATATCCTGCAGCGGTGAAGATTACTGGTGTGAGAAATCAAATTTTAGGAAATTAGTTTGGTCTCTGAGGGAAGTCTGATGTTTTAGTTTATCACGCCTAATATTAATCGAAGGGTATAGCAGAAATATGTGTGTGTGTGTGTGTGATTTGAACAGCTCAACTAGAGTTTTGGACGCCTCATTTTAGTAACAGGTGTGATTGGGTTACCATTGGCCAATTACTTTGCCAATTTCGAACACCTTTTATAAATCACCTCCGGGTATATACTGCTCCTAAATCTCAGGGAATGGGACCCACAGTATAGCGTAACGAATTTTTCATTCAAAAGTCAGTATGTGTACTATAGACAAACCGTGAAGTGAATAGGCATAGTTTTAGCTAGACAACTATTAGGTTTAATGCAACTAGTATCTAAATATCTTCAAGCAATAAAAATATGAATGAAATAACAGCTACAAAATTGTTCAAATTCATGCAATACCATGACCATACCACGCATTAAACATCTAACAAAACGTATCCAGTCTTTGAATCAAAACAGAGACATAAACATGCAAATACCTTACTAGCAATAACGAAACGAATGCCGAATCGTACGGCATGTGTAATTGAATCTAGAGGAAATTGCATTCCACACGTGAAGCTCCGATCACACAGTCGTGTTTGCAAAGATAAGGAGATTTTTATACTAAAAATTTTACTGGACCTGAATTTATTGGGAAAGATAGTGTCGGATATGAAATAAGTGGTTTGTAAGGGATGCTACATATTCATTCGGCTCGGCATATTATTTCGGTAGTATTTTTTGAAGTACAATGCCGACTTGGAGCAATTAATACACGTGTTTGGACTTTTATTCGGATCATGGCCGATCATCTTCGTGTCGGATTGGGCCAATTCAAATTCGTACATGTCTTAAATGGACGGGATAAACATAATGATGATTATTATATATATGTAACTGGCCTACTTGAAATAAATGCTTTGATTTAGATTTTTAGCTTTTGTAGTTAAATACCCAGCTACTGATTTTAATCATTTCCGACTGCTTATATCGTATGAGTATTTGAATTTACAGCTTGATTGTGCCGAATTAAGCCGACTCGAACATTTATGTAGCACCCTGATATTCTTGTATGAAAAGTTTTGTAATATCGTATATCATACGTTGAACTTGAGTGCTGAAGTATTTTAGTTGTTATTGTATTCTGAAGTGTTTTTGTGATTTAAGATACTTTGTTTTGTGGCAATTTATTTTCTGCTCACGCAGAAATCTTTACTTCAGTATGTTTCTAACGGGTACAAAAGACAACGTCGACTTGTTTACTTAAATAGCCAATTTTTTTAAAACGAGAAACCGCCGACACAGTAACAGTCGCACAGGGGTAAGCAGAGCTTGCCAGGGTTGGTTTGTGCATGGGTGACCATTTATTACGTCCCGAGATTACTTCGTGCCCCAAAGCACGTTCAGTCGTTGCTCCCGGCTGTCATTTGCAAATATTTTACAGTAGTTACAGGTAAAGGTAAAGTAAATATTTCTATACAGGGTGTAAACAGACTCTTCACGAAGCCGGCAACCAAGCATTTTGTACATCAAACTAAGTAACTTTACGCAAAAATTAATGCTGGGAAACGACTTTTTTTTTGGGCTGAAAAATCACGTTTTACAGAACGACTCAATGTAACGCACTCAAAACATTGTGCTGATGGATGGATTTAATAGTAAGGGGGTCCTGGAGGTGTTTAAAGTAAAAATCTTACATTAAAAACATATATTTAAAAAAAAACTTGTGAAAAAGTTGGAACTTTGACCCCCAATATCTCCATAACTAGAAGGTTCCCAGGTATGGTCTAGAACAAAAAAATGATCGCAATGACGGGGAGAACAAGTGCCTTTCGGCTTCGTTAAGAGTCTGTTTACACCCATTATAAAATTTTTGCACGAAGTGACGTCGGATTCCTTAAGTTAGCATTTAAAAACCCAATACCAAAGCTCACCAAAACAAACTCTAAACCAAACAAAAGCACAATAATTAAAGTTGAAAAACTTATCACAACTAAGCAAGCTCTCATGAAAGAACAGTGTTACTAACTACTCGACAAAAAAAAACAAGCACACCACTCTCTCGAGGAATGTGAAAAGAAATTTACTTGTAATGTCAACAACTAGAGTGGGGAACATTAATTTTCCGTAAATTGTTGTGTAGCATATTCGTTTCCAACTGGGTATTGTTGCTTACAACTTTATTTCTCCCTACATACATGGGAAATTATTCTGTTGCCCTCAGTTGTAATAAGAAAAATAGTTGTTGGTACAGGTATGCGTTATTGCTCACATTTATTTCTTATTGTTTCTGTTTGTGTATTTCCAAGTTATTTGTATGAGATCTGAGATTACAAGGAAAGATTATTATCATTCTAGATTGACTCGGCATGGATGGAAATCTAGAAAGGAAGGACATTTACGATGTTGTCGTTATGTTGTTAGTTCATGTCACCGTGTTTTCCCGTTTATCAACTGCGAACCTTATTCCTAGACTGTGGTGTTAGTGTCGTATGTCTGAGAACATTTTAACTTTTGACTTAGTTTTGAAGGATAGCTAAAAATGAATACTCATAGTTTGCAAGTTTGCATTGAAAAAATAAGTAACAGACCAAGGTATAAAAAAAAATTATTCAAAGGTTGTCTTGAAAACATCGCTTTCAGCGATAAGATCGCCCGCTGTGTTACCCTTTTTATAAGTTCTACATTTAATACCTATAATTTGTATGCTTTAGACAGTTCAGTCAGTCAGTGACAGTTTCGGGTAGCTTAATAAGCTGGCATCGAAACTGTCAAATTTTCACAATCAACCTTGAACCTAATGCTTTAGCGATAAAGTTGAAAACGTATTAAAGAAATTTGACAGATTGTAGTAGCTTGATGTGCTGGCGTCTGGACATAATATAGAGTATTCTAATTTTCTATTCAAAATAAAAATAATAAAACACGTAAACCGACTTGGCCACCTATAAATGTCAGAATCTAGGTTTTTTTTTGGATACTAAAAACCAGAATGTACATATTTTCACTGTAAACGAACTATACATCATGTTTCACCAAACTCCACGTCAAACAGTCACATGAACGGAAGGGGTCGTTACGTCGCGAGCTCGTGACGTCACGTATCCGACCCGTTGATCTACTGCGGATTACGTCCATACTCCTAAGCTGTGGTTTTAGTGTGGACAAGTTTAAGTTTTGACGGTAGAGGGTGCTGCAGAGATGTATGATGGTAATAAACCCTGAAAATCCTGAGATAGGGTAACAACATAACATCACGCGCGTGTAATCGACGAAGTATGAGGCAGAGGTGTGCCTAAGGGCGAGCTTATTATCATCAACCGGGCTTGAATCTTAACTCCATGGCTGCTACCAGATGGAAAAACCCAATAACCGCTAATTTTTTGGGACACCTCGAACCTTATGTGGATGTCATATATCAGGAATTTCTCCGAATCCGACATCGATTGTTTAATTAACGCCATTACGTTTCAAAGTATATAAATTAAACAGGCCACAGAGGAATTGACACACTCATAACTCACCATGATTTGCTGATACGCAGGATTTTATTCTCTGTGTTATTCTCTCGATTCACTCTCATTCACAATATCCACTGGTAGCCAAGAGGTGGCCTTATCATTGCCAGTTACGACTGGACGGGACCAACGGGCTGTAAGTAAAAAAAATCGAAACTCAGTAAAATAAGACTTCAATTCATAAACTACGAGACAACGCACTAACTGAACTGCTAGGAAGGAAACCTTGTGAACAAGAGTTTCCTATGTATATTATAACGAAAATAAACACTGCGGAAATATTTCTGAAAATGAATCCTACAAAGGAGGTAATTATGGTTATTAAGTTCACCTCGATGGTCTAGTGGTCACAAGCGCGACTACTAAGCATGAGGTCTTGGGTTCGATTCCCAGGTCGGGCAATGTATTATTGGGTTGTTCCATCAGGAAAAACCTCTACCTAACCCTTTGGGGATAGGACTTTAGCTGGGATGGGAAATTCGATCAGACACACCAATCTAATTATTTTTAAACCATTATTTCCAAAAACAAAAACTAAAAACAAAACACTACCCCCAAAACACATGTCTTCCTACTTAATATCCAAATCGCTGTCCGCTCTATTCGGTACATATGCTAACCGTCTTTGCGCACGTGCAAATAACGACAACAGTTCGGAGACTAGCCTTGTACATAATCATTAATTTAATGGACGGTTGGACGGGCCCAAGGGCTGGTCTGGGTAGTGGCGGTCAGTCCTGATCGTGACTGGGTTAACTTGCTGTAGTTATTGAATAGTTTGGTTGGTATTGGTCAGTTTTGTGAACTGATGTGTGTACATTGCTTAACACATCTTGATTTTAGTTTAATCGATAAAAAAGGTAGTTTTGTTAAAAAAAAATATTCAATCATCATTGATTTGTCATGCACTTGTGCGTGCAGGTGCCCAATTACAAAGATTGAAATCGTTAAACTCGCCCTAACGCGTCAAAAATGCCACGTTTCGTTTTGACACCTCTGACATACACAATGTTGAATGCTACCATGGAAAAATTTATACAGAATTTGCAAGCTGCAATGATATTTAAAAGAATTATAGAGCGGACATTGGGAATAAAGGAACGAATCGAAAATGTTCGGAATCAAAATTTTTGTATGAAAAAAATTTTGATTCGGAACGTTTTCGATTTTGATACACGAATGTTAGGTGACGAGCGAGCGTATGATATTAGACAGACCGATTTGTTACTAAGTAACAAGTATTGAATTACGATTTAAACCGTGTCCCGTCCATCGCTCGTAAATATTTGAATGTCTTTGGCGAGCTTACTCCTCTCACTATTGAAAATTTTCACGAACAGTTTTTCACGACTGCAAATCTGACGACTAAAATCATTGATTTATTTCCAATAACTATGTACACACAAAGATTAGAAACAACAACTAGTAGACCATTACCTTCTTTGTGCAGATCGAACTACAAGGCACACAGAGAAGAAAAAAAAAACATGTGTGCAATACACACGTGGTAGAAGCGAAACCTTGAAAAATGTTGGCTTCAAGATAAGCACTGTATAATGCTTCCTATCTCATTTTCTCCCACTTTGAATCTTATGAATTTATGTGTCTGTCTCTTTTTTCTGTCGCTTTTTCGTTTCATCGACTTCAAATCACAACGATGCTAAAGAAATTTTCACTTCAAAAAAACACATAATCAGGGCTTCATTATTTTTCAAAATATCACAATCTGTTTATATTACAAAAAGTTCAACAAGAGTTTATATGAACAAAGCACACCCACGCAGTTCATCCGGCTACACAGAACCTCTTACTAATGCATAGCTGGGTAAAGCCCGAGAGTACTCCAGAAACTTTTAGCCCTTAGCTCGTCTTGTTCTAAGTAAAAACAAATTGTTATGGTTATTCGCACTTTGGACAAACTTTCAATATATTCTCATAGGCATGTCAAGAAGCGAAACTTTTTAGATAAATTGTAACTTTAGTGAAGCTGAAGTGGTAGAAAAATCCGTAAATACGAGTATGTAGCTATAGTTTTGTGCTAATATTTCTGCTGTTGAAAATAAAAGTTTTTGGAGAATGTTAGTGAAATTGGTTTTTTCTAGATCAAGGTTTAGAAGCTTGGCTGCGGGACTGTTCGAAAGAGATACCGCGGCCCTGGAACACAAAGGGCAAGGAAGGAATATAGATGGGTTTTAGTCAGTACAAGTCTGACACTCCCTGTCCAGAGCGGGAGAAGTCATTTGACGATTTTCCATCCGAAAAAAAAAACAAGGTTTTAGAAGCTTATACATTATGTTTAGCTATGTTGTGCAACAAATCATATTATATTAAAAGAAAGATTAAGTTTTGGTTCAAAATTCTGTTTGTTTGTCACTAAGACAAACATTTTTTTTTTTTAATATTTGTTTTGATGTTAAATCTGAAAATATTCTGTTAAAACTCTGGACAATAACATATTTTGGTCCCTCTCCCCAATCCTGAATAGAGGATATTTGATATATTCACAGTGTGTTATCCTATTTTTACGCCAATTTGCTCTGTATTCACCAATTCACAATTCAACGCATACACAATAAATGTGTGAGCTGTCCGTGACTGTACTTTGTTACTTCCTGTTTCGTACTCAATATTTTTACTCTATTTATACACCATTATGAATCCTGTACCCCGGTTTTAAGGTCGAGATTCCGTTGATTGTTCGAGTTCTTGAATAAGCAGGAAAGGAAGCAAATAATATTATGGAAATTAGTTTTTATTGTTTTTTATAAATGACATTTTCCTGATATGAATTAATGAATAGCGTAGTATGTTTTTACTTATTTCAGATGTACTTAATGTACAGTCGCCAGCACATCAAGCTACCACACTGTGACCTTGAGCGCCTTATAAGCAACAACAGCGAGAATCGTGCGAAAGAGATAAATATCTTTTTGTCTGTTCTTGCTTGTAATGTTTCGTGCTGCAGTGCGTGCGTTAGGCTGTGTGCGTATGCGCGTCGTTGTGTAGAATAAGATACTTGCTATGCCAAAATACTAGTTTGGCGGATCGCATACTTGAATGGAATCGAAGTAATGGCATGGTAGTAAAAATAAGTTGGCGGTTACGGTACGCCCGGCGCTTGTGAAATATCTATGTAATATTAGAAAAGGGATTTTTCCTGAGTAAAAAATATGATTACCTACCTATATTTTGTCTGTCACTTAGATTATCGAAAAATATTGGATACGTATTTTGTGTTTTATCAAATCAATAAAAACTTATGAAGATATTAAATGCATCAAAGATCACGAGTGGGGTTGTGATGTCACTTTCCGGTAAAAAGTGTTCCGAAATGTGACGTCACACGAGTTTTCGACACACTGTAGCGTCTTCATTTCTTTTTTATGACTGACGGACTAATAAGATTTTTTTGGTCAATATTGACGCTTTGCAATTTTGACGGATTGCGATTTTCATGAATTTGACTGATTACGAGTTTGACCATACGCGACGAAACGTATTCATAGGTAAAATAATGAAAAAAAATGGGTTTCTTTTCGTGTTTGCGTTTAATTAAATCAATTTATTTTTACTTTTATGATAATAATAATATTAAATTAGTGGTTTCTTTTACAAGAGCCCTGACTATCGCTAGCTCGGACCCAGTTCCCGATACCGATGGGATTAAATGGTTTTCATATAATTTATTCATTATATTCACTAGCTGATACTCGGGAACTTCGTACGCGTGAAATTATTATAAAAATATACCACCTACTTACTACTATTTGAATCTGATTTTGTTGAGCTACGGGATATTATTTGACGTATCTTACATGATTTCTGTAATAGATAGTGCCTGTGGTGTTAGGAAGGTGTATTGGACGGTATTAAAAAAAACACTGTGGCGGCTTAGGCTAATGATAACTGAAGTAGGTATGTAACATTGTAATCACCTTAACATTGTATTAACAGACTGTAGCAGGAACGTTGATTATTTGTCAATATAATATAATATTCTAAATTACCCATGAACATGCAGCTCATTACTTGCGTGAAAGGAATAGGATAGGCACTACAAATAATTGGTTGGATTGGTCGTTTTAATTTTAGTCGCAACTGGCATAATTCACAGATTCTACATTTTAAAATAACTATACCTATACCTTCGTTCTCTAAAGATTTATTTTGCTTTAGGGCAGAAAAAAAAATACATTTCGTAATCTGAAATCAAAAATGAACTTTATTTTAATGGGAAAAGGTTGATTTGGCGTGGCATAGAGAGGGCATCATGCCATGACAGCGTCCTGTTTTTGATGTAAAATATAGGCGGCCTGTATCACAGAAGTGGTTCGTGGATGATTGTTTCATCCACGAACCACTTCTAAGAAAGTTCAACTACCTTTAGAATTGTTTTATAGGTGCCTAAGAACCACTCTCTCTAACTCTCTCGGTTATGTGACGCAGACGAAGTTGCGCAGCAGGGTAGTATCAAAATAAAATGCGACATAACAATCTTTAACCTTTTATTTTTAAACATTAATATTACTATAATACAATACTGAGAAACAAAAATACTCTAAATTAAAATATAAAACTAAACCATACAAACAACAAATAGGTATAAAACTATAAACTATACAAACAACAGAAAATATAAAACTAAACTCACCATACATTAAAAACAACTGGATCATATTTATATTTTAAAGCCGTAACTTAAAGTGTCACCAACAATAGCAAAGAAAACATTATCAAGAATGTAACAATGGTGCGAAAAGAAGTTAATATTTTTTTTATTACCGCTTTAGCATTATTGGAAGAATTATCCATACTAATATTATAAATGCGAAAGTTACTTTGTCTGTCTGTTACGCCTCTTCATCTACAAAAATGACTATATTGTTTGCCCAGTCAAAATTATAATATTCCAGGCAAAAATTTACTCTTGCCTCCTTATGCGCCTGGTTCATTAATATTTTCTTGGCAGGGCGGCAGCATTTTTTCTGGCGTCCTTTAGGCGCCTTGTAACGGTGTCCATTGAAATCTAAAACAAAGAAAATTTTGTCAATTTCAATACTTACCGATTCTTAATTATGACCAATTGTACGGGTCAATTTAACTATAGGTTGACTGGTAATAGTGACCGATACTTAAACACGTGATTCATGATACTAACAAACAACTTTCTATATTTTTTTTTTTATACTTATTCGCTTTTATCACACACATTACGGAGCGGGCTAGCTAGCCGCGCGGGTGCTCTGCCTAACAGCTGATAGGTCACAGGCTCGTGCGCGCGTATTTCATAAGGCTGTTGTGTTATTGTAATAAAAGTGAAAGCACATGTTTCTTCGGGAAAGTTGTTTGTTATCATGAGCAATCACGTGTATAAGTATTGGTCACTAATTACCAGTCACACTATATATGAGTATGGGACAGTTTCAAATTATTCCTTTAAATATAAACATATACATAAATAGACAATCCGTCGAATTGAGAACTTCCACCTTTGTTGAGATAGGTGCTAAAGAACTGAAGCTTTATCTAATAGTAATGTCATTCACTGAGTCCAATACGTTTTGCTGCTGTAGCTTGCGCAATTATTAGGTATTGTTAGAACGTCCAGGCCACGCGGTGCGCGTAAAACTATGACTATAAAAAAATATATACATGGACTCACATTGTATGCAGTTGAGAACACTCTTGTGCTTAAAAACGGATCAGCAGAGTGTGCAGAGACGATAGCCAACGTCTGCTGCCGTCGTGGCTCTCGCGTAAAGTTGGCGATGTTGCGCTTTGATGGTTCCGCTTAGCCAAAAGTAAACTGTTTTTTTTTTCCTGGAACGAAACAAGTAGCTATTGTTTATTTGCACATTATTACTCAATTGACTACTTATATGCTTTCCTTCGATAATTGCTAGCTTATTATTATTTACACACAAACAGCACTAAAAAAGCCTTATCCCTGCAATGTTTCAACAGACAAAAAGAAGTGTCTAATTGCGTAGGTATTTACTTTAAAATCCAACCGGGTGCCGACTTTAAAAAAATAACAATAGCGCTTGGGACAGCGCGCAGTGTTAAAAACTTACTATACCGGGAACTCATTAGCAAAGAACACAAGAAAATAGGTAGGTAAAGACATTTATGGGTGTTTCTCGTATTTCGTGCACATTCCATAATATTTATTTTCATAAGTTTAAATTACCTACTTACAACATTTATGAATTAAAATTTCATTATATTAATATAAATAACTCAGTACTTAAGTACTGAGTTATTGTTTTTTTTTATTTTAGGTGTAAAAGCTGTATTTTTGAATGTAGTTTTTTTTTATTATGGTTACTGTGTTTAATTTCAGCATGGATATTTTTTTATAAAAAGCAAATGTTTGGGACATTACTAAATAGACTTCGAAGGAAATGACAATTAGTTAAGTTTTCATATAATTTAACTAGCGACCCGCCCCAGCTTCGCACGGATGCAATGTAGATACTAATGTGGGGCAGTGTGGAGTGATTTATATAGGTATATATAAACCTTCCTCTTGAGTTATCTATAGCTGAAAACAGCATTGTTAAATCCGTTGCGTAGATAAAAAGATCTAAGCGTACAGACAGCGAGAGCGACTTCATTAATATTTCTATAATAAAGGAGAGTTTATAAAAATATTACATAAGAACTTTGCCCCACAAAACCGTTTTCTCGGTTTATCTGTGGGAACGGAATAATAAGTATTAAAAATAAGGTTTACTAGTGCTGACACTTAATTTCCACTTTTTTGACTTATAAAGTAAGTAATAAATAAACAATAATATCTAATCTATGTATGGACAGTAAATAAAGGAAATTTGTTTTATACTATGCAATAAAGAAAATAATTGTATTATTTTGACTTAAAATGTTCCATGCATGTAAGCACAACTTGATTTGGTTTGGCTTTCTTTATGGGAATATAAATATTTATAAGTTTAGTTGAAAACCGTGAAAGCAGAAAACAGTGTTCTTTCTGGTGATGTTCTTTACAAAGGTCAAGTGTACTCGCAACAGGCGTGCGTGTATGATCATATCTATGAAGTTGCACGTATTTATAGGAATGTAGCAGGTTGCGTTCTGCAATTTCTATATAACCCAATGAATATAAAAATTTAGTTGCATGTGTTAAAGACTAATAGATAAATGTGCTTACTTCAACTTTTTGAAGTTATACTTCTTTTGGAGCTCGTGGCTAAACAATAACAGCCGCTCGGGTCGATCTTTAGGTTAAGCCGTGCTTGCCTAGGTTGGTCTGTGGATGGGTGACCACCCATTACATACCGAGTTTCCTCCGTGCCTCGGAAAGCACGTTAAGCCGTTGGTCCCGGCTGTCATTTGAAGATCTTTGACAGTCGTTAAAGTAGTCAGTGGCCCAAAAAGTCTGACAACCAGTCTTACCAAGGGGTATCGTATTTCCCAGTAGTAACTGGGTTGTGGAGGTCAGATAGGCAGTCGCTCCATGTAAAATACTGGTATTCAGCTGCATCCGGTTAGACTGGAAGCCGACCCCAACCTAGTTAGGAAAAGGCTAGGCAGATGATGATGACTTCTTTTGGCGCGTTAGGGAAAAATGATGAGAGTAAATTTTTACGATGCGCGCGTACAAAAAACCGACACTCTGAAGTTAGCTAGTCAACATACACCCTGAAGTTAACTAGTCAACATTTTAGTTTTATAAGCCAAAGAAGTATAACTTCTTACGTGCGTAATAAGTACACACCCACTTTTTTATGATGTTGTGACCGTTTTAAACATGGAAACTTTTCTACAAATCTATCGTCTTTGAAGTGTTAACACCTCGTAAGTCAAAACTAGCAAGTTCACAGGAGACTACTGATACAATAAAATTTTATAATTTGTGTTTACTTGAAATTAGATAGAGACATTGCTTGTTTCTGATTGGCTGAAACAACGCGTCTACCGATTCTCTAGCAAACGGCATCCAAACTGCCAAAAATTATTTACGTGGTGTTAGAACTTCAACGACGCTGTCCCAGCATTGGGATCTTTACTGGCCAAGTTTGATACTGATACTGTTAGCATGCATCATTCCCACTGCTGGGCAAAGGCCTCTCCCCATGACTTCCAGTTGTTTCGATCCAAGGCTAATGTGGGCCACTGGTCGTCGGTTTTATCCAGCTCGTCCCGCCATCTTCTACGAGGCCAAGTATGATGCTCCCCAATTAATTAATCACCATTACCAATTCTGATCGCTTTGATAGATTACATTTTCCCTTAAAAATAAACCAATAAAGCCCTAGGGAATCTGTTCGGGACTTAATTAAATGCATAAAGACGTGTTTATTTGAAGGTGACCGGAGCTGCTGAAGGTGACAGGCGGGCGGCCATTCATTGGTTATTTGCTCCGAAGCTCGTTCGTAGTGTATCTTTGATCAAAATCTTTAAGCATTTTAAAATATCCGCGTTTGGTTTCGTGTAGTTTGGTTAAAGAGAATTTTGGGAGTTAGGATTAACGTGTCTTTTATTTTTGCTTGAGCTGTGTGTTTTAAAACGGGACATCCAACACTAAAGACTAGTCTTACAGTATACTGCCTCGTTGGTCTAGTGGTCGCAAGCCCGGCTACTGAGCATGAGTTCCTAGATTCGATTCCCGGGTCGGGCAAAGTGTTATTGGGTTTTTCCATCAGGAATTCCTCAGTAGCAGCCACGGAGTCTAGACTTGTGCCCGGTTGCTGGCAATAGGCTCATCCCCTGGGACATGGGACTTAAACAAAACTGGCGTGTACTTGTTAGGTACACCTGTGCCTTAATGTTATGTTATGTAAATGACATCTAAATAGAATAAAAGCGCCCTGTTGGCTTTTTGACGCTCAACTCTGTGCTGAGAATTGAAATTCCAATAGTGCAAAATTCATTAATTTAGGTATTGTTAGTGGATAGAGGCAAAAGGTACATTATTAGTAAAACGCCAGAGAATCATTTCAAATTTTTTACACTCTATAAATAATTTTCTAATAACTAGCTGGTTTTACAAACTTTTCTATACTCATATTATAAAAAAGGTAAAATTTGTTTGTTTGTTTGTAAGTTTGTATATAGGGGGTAATCTCCGGAACTAATGATCCAATTTAAAAAAATCTTTCACTGGCAGAAAGCAACATTATTCGTAGGTACTATAGGCTATAAATTATATTTATATCATGCATATTTAGCTGAGCTATCACATTTTTTGCGGACGAAGTCGCGGGCAAAGTGCTATGCCAAATAAATTAACAGCTAAACTGTGTCTAAAAACTTTTCATCAATTCGAATACCAGCGTAGCAACTCAATTCCTTCGAATTCGATCCACGTTGATTATTCATCGCGAAATTAATAATCTAATCTAAAAATTTAATAAAAACTTGGCTTATCCGGTTGGATGCCGTTATCCGAAAAAACTTTGCTTGTTAAAAGCCTTCATTAGCAAACCTTCAAGGGTTTCGGATAAGCTCTTCGGTTATCGACTTAATTACAAGTATCTTGTAGATACTTAGGCTTGGACACACTTGCTTTTGAAACTTGAAACAGATAGAGGTACTAAAGTGATTGATTTCGGGCAAATTAGAAACTTGTTGGTAGTTATTCAGGAGTTGATCTGTAGGGTTGTTTAATTAGGTGTTTGGGTACTTTTGTGGCCTATTTTGATATTGAAATGGATGAAACTACCCCTTCGGCCGCCATCGGAACTGCTGGTTCGTAACTAGTTGAGAAAGAGGAAAAAATTATCTTTGTTTGAAACCAGTTTCGACTCAAGAATTATATTTCCTTTTACGAAGTCACGGTTACGAAGATGTATAGATACAAGTGAGGAAATATTTTTCTTTATACGGAACTAGTATACAAACTCATAATTCATAAAATACTGGCCAGTTATAATTATTTATTTGTGTAATGTGTCAAATGTGTGACCTAGTTAAAATCATGGAAATTCGCTGAATTTGGGCAGCTCTGTCGTTCTTTAACTAGAAATCCGTTAACGCTCATATGATTATTTTTTACTTTTTTGATACAAAGTAATACAGTTTAAAATTCTCTGTCTTTCTGTTTAAAAAACATTTCTACATTATGAATAGTTCCAGAGATATACAAATTTTGCAGTAACAGAATCTATGATGATTCAATCACTTGAAAGCGTCTAACCCGCACTTTTTCGCTAAATATACGTTAAATATCATAACTACCGGGTGTGTCGATTATATAATAATAATAATAAATGTTTTTGTGTCAAAAAGAGGAGCTCGTGGCTAAACAATAACAGCCGCTCGGGTCGATCTTTAGGTTAAGCCGTGCTTGCCTAGGTTGGTCTGTGGATGGGTGACCACCCATTACATACCGAGTTTCCTCCGTGCCTCGGAAAGCACGTTAAGCCGTTGGTCCCGGCTGTCATTTGAAGATCTTTGACAGTCGTTAAAGTAGTCAGTGGCCCAAAAAATCTGACAACCAGTCTTACCAAGGGGTATCGTATTTCCCAGTAGTAACTGGGTTGTGGAGGTCAGATAGGCAGTCGCTCCATGTAAAATACTGGTATTCAGCTGCATCCGGTTAGACTGGAAGCCGACCCCAACATAGTTGGGAAAAGGCTAGGCAGATGATGATGTGTCAAAAAGTTATACACAAACAAATTGGTTTTGGAGTCTTCATTTAAGCAGATGCCTGTATTGGAGGACTCCTCTCCTTCACAACAGTAGGTACTTAAAACACAATAAAAACAGAACATGGGTGAAGAAAGGAAAATAACAAAATATAATTACGATTATTTTGTGGTCTTTTACTTAACTATAAATACGTTACCTTATTTTTCTTGACAATAAAATCGTAATAGAACTATTGCTACCATGCTACCATTCAGATTTCGATTGTCCGGCAGCTTATGTTAACTAGTTGATGTTTTATAGCTTATATCATGTTCACCATTCGTTCTCATTTCTGATCCCTATCTGAATTACTACTGTTATTGAATTCGCTTGAAAACTAGTGGACTTATGAATTGACTTAGACTGAAGTCTAAGTAGAGGTAGTGTCATTTTTGTGCGACTGTTTTCACCAACTAAACTACTAACAGCTAATTTAAAATGAAATCGGGTTACTAAAAATAAATGTCCACAAAAATATTGTTTTTGAAATCTAAGAATGCAACTAGTTATCAACTGTATTATTAACTTTCTATTCGCTGAAATGAAATATTACTCAAGAATTAATATTAATATATGATTTCCATTAATTTACTATGTTACAGACCTCAGCCATAAATTAAATTCTAACACAAAATTATATTCTGAAACACAAACAAAATATTAAATCCAAAAAGCAAAGCCAAACAAAATAAATTTCCACGAACATAAAATAACTTTGTGAATATGCAAAATGATCTTGAAGTACACAAATAAAATGAAAGGCGATAATATGATATGCATAATAAAATGTTAGTTTATGCAACATATCTAAGCTTTGTATATGCAATACAGATTTTACAGCGGATTGGAGGAACGGTAAATTTTATGGTTTAGACGGATTTTATTGTTAGTACTTGGTCTTGGATGTTTTGCAACTGGATGAGAATTGAGAATGCTGCAATTCATCACTGGCTTTCGAATCCGTCTCACTTTTGCAGAATTCTGCTTGTTCAGTGTTATTGCAGTAGCTTCTATTTTAAATGCATAGAAGAAGTGTCATTATATCAGAAACTAGCTTATGCCTCTTGCCCAAGCTCTCGGCCCAAGTTCTTGTGGCATATATTCTTAAAGTTCTCCAAGAAACCTTTAATCCCCAACTATTATTTTCAGTTAGATACTTTCTTGCCGGGCCAAACATTTTTGGAAATATTAAATTAATTCCCAGAGAGTCATTATATCCGGCACAGGAGGTTATTTCGCTAATAACATGATGACGATGAATCAAATTTAAACAAAACAACTGCATAAAGTGTTTCTTATCCAGCGCTTTTCTACTCTCGCTAAGTTATACACGGAGATAAATCTCGGGAATTGGATGCGTCTATCTCGTACGGGTGTTTAGCTGGGTTAGCTGCTACGTAGTTAGAACCCATCCGCGTTTATGACTTAAAAATCCCTCCATTTGGAGATTTAGCTGGTTTTAGTCTACTGTATATTATGGGGATTTGAGCAAAGTATGTAATATAAGAAGAAGGATTGGTAGTATCGAGATTAGGCACAAAGTTGTATCGTAGTGTAGTTTCTATCCACCCATAGAAAAGGCCAGTTTCTTCACTTTTTTTTTCCAATTTTCATTCCGCACGATAGCACAATCACAATGATAATGTGCAGTGACACGACTAATTTCTTTGAAAACCTGTGCAAAAGCTTCCATAGATGCTGCCTGTCTCGTTCAGCTACCTGCCACTGCGGTTTGCGGAAGAAACACTGAACTACTGTTGTTCATTTTGTAAATTGTTCATTTCTAAAATAATGGAACACGCCAACTTTTTTTACTGGAAAAACTTCCATAGAAAGCATAATAAGAAAATCAAATAGTAATCTATATAAAATAATATGTACGAAAGATAAATAATATCGGGAATCACGCGCAGAATTAATTACCGCGGCTCAAAGACCGCGGGACTGTACAAAAACTGACAGGTTATTAACTCATCGGCAGCAAGCCTCTAGTAATTTACAGATTCGCATCGTTATCTCAGATATTGGAAAAAGGATTCTGTTTAAGGTCGTCGAACGTAGGCTTTTGATCACAAGGGATAATTTGTTGTCATTACATAGAATATTAAGATGAGATTTGAAATAATTTTAATTATACCAAATCTTGAATTTCTTCTTGGCAGTTTCAAAATGAGTATTTAAGACGGACTCCAAAGTCTGACCACCTCTTTTATCAACGGATATCGTGATGTCAAGTGTCTTAGCCATAGAGGTCAAATAAGCAATCACTCCTATCCTATCATATTGGTTTTCCACAGTATTTGGTAAGACTGGCAGCCAAGTTAGTAATAATTTATGAAAACGTAGAAGTAGATGATGATATGATTAAAATTTATTTCCCAAAGACGTTCATTCACAAATTTATTTAAGTCTTGCAAAAGAATGTAATGAGAAGCGATGAAACGCATGTGACTAAAAGAGTGATGGACATGAATGTTGATGGATGGAGAGGGAGAGGCAGGCCAAAGAAAAGATGGATGGATTGTGTGAAGACTGATCTGAAAGAGAGAGGAGTAAATGACGTCGTGATGTCTGACAGGGGAGAATGTAAGAAGAAAACGTGTTGCGCCGACCCCGAATAGAATGGGATACGGGCAGGAAGATGATGAGATGATAATGAAAAGAAGCTGAACTTACCGGAGCCATCAGCAAAATTCTTCAACAAGTCGAATGAAAATCGTAAGCAAAGCAAAAACAACACCACAACGCAACGGTTGTTGTACAAATAGATTGAACAACACGTTGGGTTGTAGATGATTTATTTTGGCAATAAGTGTCGTGTTAAGCTCCGCCATTATCGGGCCCGCCCGACGGTGGATGGACCTTTGAACGGCGCGTGTTAGAAGACGTAAGCGGGTTTCATTCACTTTGGAAAAAACTCGGGGACAAAATCGTCATTATGGAGGAAGAAAATAAAAAGAGAGCGTGGAAAAGAAACTGATGTTAGGAGGAGAACTTGCAAAAATTAAAGTTACTACTAACAATAAAATTTGACCCGAATTACATTGTAATATCGGGAATATCCTGGATGACGGTGCCACAAGAACATGGAGTTTGGCACGAGCAATGAGCGGCTTATACCTAGCAGTGGGTTAAGTTGGGCTTTGGATGATAATAATGATCATATCGTAATAATTTATAGAATATCAACTGTATCATCAATATGTAAAGCACCAGGTACTGAGTAAAAGATTAATACAAATCAAATGAGAAAAGTGCTCCTATTAATTTAGTGAAATCAGACTGCAAACCGAGATTACTCAAATAACTTGCTAAAAAAATATGTTTCGATGCAAACGATTCCACGCTTCTTCTTAAAACTTAATCCGCGCACCAAATGGAAGTCAAGAGAAACAATGTTTATAGCATTTATTAAACAAGCAGCCATGATTGACGTCTGTTTAATAAAAGCCAAAAAGATGTCGTGGTTTACAAACTTGTTTTGGTTTACGCCAATCCCTTTGGGGAGGAGTGGTTTGATGTTTTTATTTATTTAGTCCTAAAACAACTAGCAATACTTCTTTATTGGATATTGTGAGTATTAAAAGTTTTTCGTATTGGAAGAAATTCGTTCGATTGGTAGTAAAAGAGCTTTTGAGGAAATCTTGAACGTTGATCAAAATAAAGATGTTTATGGTAATACGTAAGAACAATAACTTGATTTTGGAAAAGAAAATCGTGAGGAAAATTGATTGCAGACATTATTGACTATTGAAGAACAAGACGAGAAAATAATCTTCGAAAATACCACAGACAAATTTGAATTAAAGCATGAAATTAGGAAAAAATAATACTATGTGGGATTAGTAAATTGATTAAACATTTTCGTATTTATTTTAGACTTAGAAATAAATTAATTGTACAGAACTCCTTACATAATAAGTGTTTACGAATAGAAACCAATGGATTTTAAACAACAGTTAATGAATACCACTTCAAAACAATCACTGTGATAATTTAATCCATCCTTGTGATTATTGGTTCAGTGAGTTTAATCTAATAGTACCTGAGCGACGAAACTCTGCTCGGTTGGAAATAGAGAAAATGAATTTTCCCAGATATGAGACTTACCTAGGAAGGAGTGGAGGGAGGCTTTTGCCCAGGAATGGGACAAAGCAGGAAAGTAAAAAAAAAATGAGGCCTAACTAGATTATTTTTTCGCGCCCGTAAACGCCTATTTTGTTTTATTTATTAGGGAAAAACACAGACACTATAAATGAAGAACAAAGAATTATAATTGGTTAACAATTGTATTGTATAACGGGCTGGTGTCCGCAACTCCACGTCCAATGCGCGTATTTTGCGTGCGGGTGGGAAATTTATTCGATCCACCCCAACTCCCCGAGAAAGGCCAGCAGCGCCTTGATGTTGCCGACAATCTCGCGGAGAGTACCTGGGTTACCGAAGTACTTTGCCCTGTATGGTGCAACCTCTGGGCAGTGCAGAAGCACGTGGGCTGCTGTTTCGTCTACCTCCATGCAGGCTCGGCACAGGGGGCTGTCTGTAACTCCTATGACAAAGAGGTGTTTGTTAAAAGAGCCGTGTCCAGTAATGGCGGCTGTAACTGCGCGTAGCTGTAATTTGGTCAGCCGAAGCGCCCGTTTGGTGAAGCGGCCGTCGATAGTAGGAAGAGCTACCTTGGCCTGCCTGCACTCACCGTGGTCTAAACAAAGTTTGTGGTGCTGTTCAATGGTTCGGTTCCTTACCAGTGTGCGTAGATACCCGAAGGGGAGCGGCACGATGGGTTCAGGTCCCACTGCTGCCATACTCGATCCCCTTCTAGCAAGTTCGTCCGCTGCATTGTTGCCCCGGGACTCGCTGTGTCCTTTGATCCATTGAATGGTTATGTTA
Source organism: Lycophotia porphyrea (assembly GCA_950005105.1). NCBI lineage: Eukaryota > Metazoa > Arthropoda > Insecta > Lepidoptera > Noctuidae > Lycophotia > Lycophotia porphyrea. The sequence continues at coordinate 14,860,655 of OX465392.1, read as the reverse complement.
TTGAGATTACCAACCTGGTTCAGGCGTTGATGACACTCGTATATTAACCCAGAGTTGACTGTGTGGTTGTTCAGTGCTAGCAGTACAGCCATGCTGTCTGAGAGTATGCGAATTGAGTGATTCACAACCTTCCGGGCTAGGATGGCTGCTTCCGTCAGGGAAATGCCCATGCATTCTGCCTGAAATACTGTGAGTCTTGATGTTTACAGCTCGACGCTAGGATGACAGTCAGTGTCTGATCGCGGCCGAGTTGAGACGTCTTGGAACTGTACTCGATTCATTGTGTCCCGAGTTATTGTGTTAAGGTGTAATCTCAAGTAATTCGTTAGTTTTGCTAGAAACAGTGTATTGTACTAAATGTGTTTTCATAGCACGAAACCCATCGTCTGCCCACATAATGCTCGAGCCTAACGGAATAAATCCAGGCATTCCCCGACATATATATCTACTTGTATTCAGGCCGTATAACGTAATTTAACTGAAATGAGATAATAATATCATCTTTGTAACGGAACATTGTAATAGGAGATGCTTAGAGCTACTTCTAATCTTGTAAGGATTCCGGAAACCTCAGAAGAGTCGTTTTGTGTAAAATTAACAGGAATTTTCCCGAATTTGTGGTGTTGCGATGTTGGCCGCTACAAGGTTGTATTTTGACTTGATGTTTTTGTTATTTTGAATGAAGATAACTGTTTCAACGGACTTAAATGAACTTGAAAAATACACTCATCTAAGGTGTCCCGGAGCAGAGAGCTGTCATTTAAGTAAAAACATTTTCAAAGGCCCCAAATAAGCTAGAGTGATGCAGCAATTTTATCTGTTATCAACTTCATTTCATTCAGGAACTAGAATGGAAGCCTGATAATCAGCGAATAATTCTTCTCAATCTGCGTAGTCATCATCATCTGCTTAGCCTTTTCCCTACTATGTTGGGGTCGGCTTCCAGTCTAACCGGATGCAGCTGAATACCAGTATTTTACATGAAGCGACTGCCTATCTGACCTCCACAACCCAGTTAATACTGAGTAATACGATACCTCTTGGTAAAACTGGTTGTCAGACTTTTTGGGTTACAGACTACCTGTAACGACTGTCAAAGATGTGCAAATGACAGCCGGGACCAACGGCTTAACGTGCTTTCCGAGGCACGGAGGAAACTCGGTATTAAATGGGGGTCACCCATCCACAGACCAACCTAGGCAAGCACGGCTTAACCTAAAGATCGACCCGAGCGGCTGTTATTATTTTGCCACGAGCTCTTCAACCTGCGTAGTGTTCAGGTATAAAAAGTGCAATTTGAGGCTTTGTACTCTACCCCTACTTACTAGATTACTTTCGCTTGGAAAACCTTGGAAACCAGGAACCAGCGGTACACGAATATCTATTACACACTCAGATAAAGTAACTCTTACCACATTATTACTTGTCTTCAGTGGTTTAGTGTCCATCTCCATGTTCAAGTCTATCTGTGGTACTGTTAGGTGTTAAAACATTAAGAAATTCCTAGCTCTTAAGGTTTCATGCCGGGTACGTGGACAAGAGCACTTACACTTAATCAGACTCAGCAAACATTGACCTATCTTAGGCGGTTCTCTCACGACACAGGTCGTCCGCGCGGTCCGGCGGAGGCGGCGAAGATCTAAGGCCTCGTTTACGTAGACGCGGCGCGTCGGGCGGCGCGTTGCGAGTTTTTTGCATTTACAGAGAGGCCACGCGTGCAGCAGCCCGCATTATCACACACCCAAACACAAAAATATGGCAATGTATGATTTTGTTTACACAGACGCGGGGCGTGCAGCAACGCGTTGAACGCCGCATTCGACGCGGCGGTGTCATCTGCGGGCAACGCTGCATTTCAAGGAAACGCGCGTAAAATCGCTTCTCCGAAAGCGCTCTCATACATCGTCATCATGTTTGAATTGAAAGCGGGACCCGCCGCACAACGCGCCGCACGACGCGCCTCCGTAAACGAGCCTTTGTAGTAGTACACTGCGTGGAGAGGCAGGGGCGGCATTTTGAACGGATTTCATACAAGTCAATGCGACGTGAGATCCGCTTCACCGCGCGGACGAGCAGTGTCGTGTGAGAATCGCTTTAAAGTGAATAGACATCATCAAATAAACAACCAAATCACTATTTAAGCTTGTGGCTACATGCCAATTATAGATGATACACTGCCTTGGACAGTTATTTCGTAATTAAGCCAATTACATCAGCGTACAATGCTCGTGGATCGATTAACCTTTGTCCAGGGGGATTATTGTGAATTAATGTCTCACTGTTTATTTATCGTGGTAACAGGATTGGTTTTAGTAGCTGTTTGTAATTGGTTTACAGATTCTTGTAACTGTTCACTGGTTACTATGTATTTATTGGTTAACATAAAGCATTGCAGTAGAACTGGCTTATGCCCGCGGCTTCACCCGCATGGAACTCAGTTATTGTCCCGCAGGTAATAAAATATCTGTGGTCTATTCAAATCCGTTCAATAGTTTTTGCGTGTAAGAGTAAAGTAAATCCATACAACCGTTCATCCATCCTCACAAACTTTTACTTTTATTACACGAATTTACGGTACGAAATATACGGTTTCAGTAAAAAATACGGGTATACGATTCGTGGAATGGAGACCGCGTATTAGCAAGCATAACCTTGGACACTTAGATGCTGCAGCTTAGATGGAACGATGATATTAAAAAGGTTAGACTGGGTGATTAAAGCAGAGGTCAGGGTGATGGGGAGGGCGTCGGGGGTCACGTGGTGGCTTCCGGCCACCGTAGACGCGGACCTGTGGACGGAGAGTAATGGGCTAGCTCGCCGTCCGTCCGTCTTTTGACGACAGGCCGTCTAGAAGGCGCGTTCGTGTTGCACGCGCGCCTCAAAGAGATGTCAGCAAACAGGGAGGGGCCCGCAAGGGCCGATACCTGCCAGGGCTACGGGCTGTTCGAAAGAGATACCGCGGCTCTGGAACACAAAGGGCAAGGAAGGAACATGGATGGGTTTTAGTCAGTACAAGTCTGACACTCCCTTCCGCTCTGCCCACAGAGCGGGAGAAGTCATTCGATGATTTCCCATCCGTAAAAAAAAAAAAAAAAATGGTTGATGCGGAGTAACTTCGGAGAGACCTATGTCCAACAGTGGACTTTGGGTTGGCTGAATAGATTGATACAGGGTTTAATAGATATTGACGCTCACACACACACACACACACTACACACACCCACCCACACACACACACACTCACACGTAACACTTCTGCACAACTCTTCGGGGATTACAGGCGTGATGTTATGTTATGTTGACGCGCCGACGGTCTGAAATCAAGTACTGATTTCATTTTTACCGGCTGTAAAAATGAAATCAGTACTTGATTTCAGACCAACCAGCTACTGAGTTCATCTTAGAATCTCCTGGTGCAGTGGCACATGAATCCAGGTTTTTTTTATCTGCCTACTCTTGACCTCAATCTTGTCCTGAGGACAGAAGGTCGAAAATGGAATGACCTAACCTAAAAGTACCTTATTAAATGATGGGGGAATGCGCTTGTGGAGCTCATTCCACCATCAGGTTCAGGAAATTCTTGAAAACCGACCCAGCCATACAATAAAGTACTACACATACAAACATACATAAACTCACGCCTTTTTCCCATGGGAGTAGGCAGAAACCACAGAACGCCATCTGCTACGATCCTTACATACTCCTTTTGCCTCATCCACGTTCATACATCTGGTCAAACACGCACGCCGAGAGTACTACGCACATGACCATTCTGAAGAATCTCACCAATGAGGTCAGCGTATGTTCTTCTAGGGCGTTCCCTCCCGGCGTTGCCACACTATAGTACTAATCTATCGATTTTTATCCTATCTAAAAACGAACAAAGACATCGCTACTCACCAGAATAAAATAAAATTAGTGAGTTCTGGTTTCCAAATTTCTCACACCTAAAACCTCTTGATCTAAAAGAATTTAACCTCAGCAGACAATAAAATCCGAATCGAAGAGCAATGAGAAATAGCGTCGTTTTATCAACAATGTGCTAATGTGCGTAAAGCACATAGCGTAGTTCCACTGATTACACTTCGCACTTCATTGACGCGTCAAGCTTCATTTGCCTCCGCCTACAATTTTAGGAAGACCTCTCATTGCCCTCCAAGATCCACACTTTGTTCTGCATTCCTTATCCCTGCGGGGAGCAAGGAAGATCAAGTAACACTAGCCCCTCATTCGAGCCTTTTCGAATTAATTCGATGTCCTATTTTTTTGATGCTAACGCATGAATTGAGTTTGGAACGAATTTGGGGTTTGTTTCTGAACATATAATTAGAATTTCCGATGTTCGTGTCTTTGCTTATTGGTATGGAAACGGCCCTATGTTGAAGGCTTGATTCTCTTGTGTCGAAAAACTTTTTAATTTGAAGTAATTGGCAGTAGAACATGGTTGTTTGTCATAAGTGAACAAAAAAACTGGCCCAATGCGTTTCGGGCCACGCACAATGTAGAGTTCCGTAGTTGCCCATCAAAATATGCGGACATCCTACGGTCCGATTTGCCTCCGAATGATGATTTTTATTGTTATAATAAAAATCAAAGTTACATTTGCAGTTGAAAAACCTGTGCTCCGATACATTACGTTTAGGAAAATATACTAAGAGTAATAGTCGACCAACTTATAAAATGAAATATTTCGTTTTATAAGTTTGTCGACTCTTAAACTTATAATTGTAAAAACCCCACTTTAGATGTAGGTACAGGAGATACCCTAAAAAATACTTTTCGATATTTCATTAAATACCACTTTGTAGGCGAAACTAATTTGTATATTCATGCCAAATTACAGCTTTCTAGCACTAAAACTCTTTGAGCTAAGTTGCGGACAGACAGACGGACGGACATGGCAAAACTATAAGGGTCCCTGTTGATTACGATACCCTTTTTTTTCGGATGATAGATTATCTAATGACTTCTCCCACTCTGGGCAGAGCGGAAGGGAGTATCAGACTTGTACTGACTAAAACCCATCCATGTTCCTTCCTTGCCTTTTGTGTTCCAGGGCCGCGGTATCTCTTTCGAACACCGCAGCCCTGATTATAATACCCTAAAAACATCTTATTTTCGTTGGCATAATTCTAAAAAAACTCTCTTATTTAGTCACGGTTGATTGGTCACGTATTTAATTCGTCCTTCTAAGAAGTTGTCATCTACAGTAAATAAAAAATGGGACATGTTTTTTTTTTATTTTCTTCTACATTAAAAATATTTCAATTAAATTGATATCTCATTTCTTTAACGACTTTTAGAACCAGCAACAGTAATTGGCAGACATCTTTGTTTACGATACGTTAAAGTTACTACAACTTTGGAAGTCAGTATCCAAAAGTTACTTACTTGTTTGTTTTTTGTTTAATTGCGTTCTTTTCCAGTAGGAAAAAAAACAATTTAAGGAAAATTTGAAATGCCTGTAGAGCTGTCAGCCTATAATATTCCAACTACTCGAACACAGGCGTTCTCTACGAGATGAAATGGGTCATACAAGGTGTAAAAAGACTCTTAACGAAACCGTCAACCAAGCATTCTATACATCAAACTAAGTAACTTTACGCAAAAAATAATGGCTGGGAAACGACTTTATTTTGGTGAAAAATCACGTTTTACGGTAGGACTCAATGTAACGCATTCAAAACATTGTGCTGATGGATGGATTGAATAGTACGGGGGTCGCGAAGGTGTCTTAAGTAAAAAAAAATACATTAGAAACATGTATTTAAAAAAAAAACTTGTTAAAAAGTTGAAACTTTGACCCACAATATCCCCGTAACTAGAAGGTTCCCGGGAAGCTATGGTCAGAACAAAAAAAAAATAGCAATGACGGGACGGGACGTGAACAAGTGCCTTTCAGCTTCGTTAAGAGGCTTTTTACACCCTTTAATTCAACACGGTGGCCCATTCCCATGTCTTAGATTTTTTCCAATACATGCCAGTTTCCACACACAGTTTAAATTCACAGTTTTGAGAGCAGTGATGATGAAATAAATTGCACAAAAGTGAATAACACGTCCATTTCCTCTCATAGAGAGAAGGCCTGTGTCCCAGCAGTGGGAACATTGAAGGCTGATTATACTGTGCCATTATAATGAATGTTCAACATATTATAACACATACACGAATACCCTCCTGATCCTGAAAATTTTTCGCCATCACAGTAAACATTTTCATTTTTGATATACCCTTTTATATGCAGCCAGATTCAAACGAAAGGAAATGGGATAAATTTTGTACTTTCAGCATGCAATTTGTTTTGAAATTTTTGAAATATTTTTCGATGTGACGACGAAAACGAATCTTTTATGGAAATCGGAATGCATACGTATTGTCGTACGATTTTTTTCTTTAAAACTGTTTATTCCGTATATCTTGTTTGTGAACGTTGTAAATGGCAACCCAATGATAAGGATAATATAATAATGATCAGTGTCAGCTCTTGTCTGATAAAATCAAGTTAATGACATCATCATCTGCCTAGCCTTTTCCCAACTATGTATGTTGGGGTCGGCTTCCAGTCTAACCGGATGCAGCTGAATACCAGTATTTTACATGGAGCGACTGCCTATCTGACCTCTACAACCCAGTTACTACTGGGAAATACGATACCCCTTGGTAAGACTGGTTGTCAGACTTTTTGGGCCACTGACTACTTTAACGACTGTCAAAGACAATCAAGTTAATGACATAACATTACTGACAAAAAAGGAAATACAAGGACAAATTATCGATGCCAAAGTCCTTAAGAGTACCTGATTGCCATCAGGATCTAATGTACGTACGTATCTAATGCATATCAACTAGTTGACGCTTCCCGTGACCCAAGGGCTGGCTTTTACTTTGGCCAGAGGCTAAGTGTTGCCATACAACGTGGCAACGCCGCCAGTCTCTTGGGCACATTACCATCTGACAGCGTTGAGGAGGAGTTTTTCGATGCCCTTTTATAGTTTGTTGTTAGTTTATCTATTTTAGTTTAATAGTTTTTAAACATCACGATTAAACTAAATAAATGCCTAAATGTTCTTGCTCAGTTGGATCAACTCGACGATGAGCCAACATTTTAAAATATGTTATATTTTTGCTGGGTGCTTTTATTTGAGCATAATTATGTTACCAGGCATAAGTGAAAACCAGTACATTTAATTATCCAGTAATAATGCTTTACTGGATATTCATTGAATTTTGCTTCGAAAAATTATTTCTTGTGACTAACTTTATTATTGACTAAGTAAGCTCCAAGACACAGCCACAACCAAAGGCAGTAGTAAGTGCTTCCTTTGTGATATAAATAGTAAATTATATTTAAACAGCTTGGATGGTATAACGTAGTCAATGCCAGTGTGACCTTTAGACTAAGGACTCAGACATAATGAAGTCTTTGAAGTTTAAAATATTTTTTATTCCACATAAACGTTCAAGGGCATGTTAAAACCTATGTGCACGATTGTAATTTGGTCGTTGTCTATGCGGATAGACAAGATATTAACACCATGGTTATCCTCTTCAATAATAGGTAACTTCATATTTTTTTTCTTATTGTATCTACTTGATACAAACGAATACCATGAATTCAGTGCATGATTATAATCCCACAGTGTTACAATTCGTCGATTTTTTACTGTCGATGTATAAATTACACATGTGCAAAAAAAAATATCAATACAATAAACCAATACAATATATAATTATTTGCAATATCTATACGATCAAAAAATATAAAAAAAAAACTTTTTTATTTGTCAAATTAAAATAACAACCTTGCACAGTTCTGTAAATTACAAAAAAGCTGTTGATGTAGTTACAATTTTCTTTGTTACTTGTCGGTACTTATTATGTTTGTCATTGAGTTGCAAACACAGAAATGATTCGCTCTATTCCCCGTACTAGAATGGACTGTATTATGGTGTATGGGACAGCTGAGTAAAAGTTTCATAGCAATAATTGTCTGCTGTCGCCGGGTGGAAGGGTGATTCTACCCCCAGTTGACTGTTAGGTGACTGGATATCTAATTTTGCCGAATTTATTTCCTGAAAATATTATAAATCTTAATTTTTTGTAATAAAAAAAAAACTTCACATCATGATCAATCGTAAGAAACTACACTTTATCCGATTCATTTGTAGTGGACACAAGCCTATTGCGTAGGTATTGCTTACTTTAAAAACCATAACCTTCTTTCCTGGACAGTGGGATGAAGATAATACCTATCTGGGTAGTCTTCATCATAAGACGCAAGCAACAGCATGAGCAAGGAAGCAGCTAATAACAAAAAAAAAAAAATCAATCGTCTTAAAAAAAAATCTTTGTCACGAAAAAACCCAACCAACCCTCTATAAAACACAACTAACAAGTCCTTTACTTTCCGAGTGTTTCGCTAGAATTTCTTCAGATAAACAGCGCATTCAAGTTTCAATTAGGCAAGCTATCAGACGATCGTATGTAGCGAGACTCAACCGGAGATTGCAGCTCTAATTATGCAAGATGTTCCGAAGTAGGAACAGCGTAATTTGTCTCTCCGATAACGTTGGAGTGACGGCCTAATCAGGAAAGAACGTATTTACAAGTTAATTGCATGCTTGCCCGTTGATTTTTGGATTGGGAGATAAGAAATTTATTAGCGGCTGTCTTTCCTTATAGTTTGGACACCTGTGAAACAAACTAGGTGGGCGTTGAATGATACTGCGTGTAAAAATAGAACAATTTTGTATATAATGGACAAAACAAGTCTTAAGCCCTAACAAAGTTTTGCTATTCTTCTTTTGGGACGGTTTTTGCGACTGATGGGAAATGATATTAATATTCAAATCAAACAAAATAAATGAAACTGAACTCCGGAATTAAGGAAGACCTCAGCAAAGAATCATCTTGGGGAAGAGGAAACAGCTTCTGGAATGAGCAAAACAGAAAAATTATTATTTTGTCAAGGATAAAATAGTAATTAATGTTTCGAAAGAAGATGTAACAGGCAAGAGGAAAAACGACTGCATCAGCCTCGTTAATTATGTTTGGCGATACCACTTTATGTAAGTTTATTTAAAGTCTTAATAGCCAGTATCATAGAAAAAAAAAAAAAAATAAACAATGTAAAAAAAAATACGATCAAATAACAATACAACAATTTTAATATCCAAATGTGCAGCCGCATTGATAAAAATTTAATTACGTAGAAGTCCACACACATCAATAACGATTTATTAAAGAGTGCTGCTATGAATAATTCTGAAATGTGTTGTATCTCGATGGCTTTCATCGTTTTGAGTGCTTTTTTTTTCCTACCACGTTACGTTGTGTTTAAACTGATTTTCTCATCGAATTGTTATGACTTTTAAAACTAATTCATTTATTACATTCACCTTAACCCCTTTTTAGTATGTAATCAAAACTCTGAATCCGATTTTCATCTATTTCCAAAATACCGTCATCATCTTTTGGCAGCCTTGTTTTACTCACACTGTTGAAAACTGCCCCATTTTTATGCCCTGCTCCTCAGGCCATCAAAATGCACTATAGAAAAGAATACGTTTATTATTTCCCTAATTATAGGGAGTAATAGTAGTACAATAGTCAAAAAATATATTTCAGTTTAGTATATTGTCATAGCGTTTCATGTCATCATAACAAAATGCAACATTTTGTACTGAACCATTACCACAAACGAAGTCGAGGATAAACCAGGCATTACTAATGGTATCATGTAAATTGAATACATTACATACAATGTAACAGTCACAAGGCTCGTATAACGAAATATAAATTAATTATTCATTGCTGCAAATAAAGTTGAGACCGTATCTCTGTTATTATACAAAGTAGCAATGGAAGACGTCTTACTCTTTGTGGTATCAAGCTCGTCTCTCCAATAGTCTTTCTTAATAGCGCTTTTTTATTCCTCTTTTGTACTGTAGTGCAGCAGAAACTTTGTAAGTAATATTATATTTTAATGAAACTGTTTCATTAATGGATAGACTGCTACATTATTCACGAGTTTAATTATGTTTGTTTATTAAGTTTTGTATTCATTATCTTGTTTAAAACAAAGAGGTAAGGGATTTGGATGTCTTGGTTTTGCGTCTTAATACTATAATGTCTTAAGAGACTATTTTCAGTGAAAATTATTCACAGTGAAAGATTATTCTATGATACATGACAGCGGTATGTTTTCAAGACATTCTCCTGATGCTGTACTTACAAAAGAATTATAAAAAAGACTTCGGGAGTATTGAAAGTGGTCTTAGAGCCTGGAAATCGTTTTAAAAGCGTTTCAGATTTCTACAACAATTTTCAACAGGATTGTATTATTTTCCATTAAAGTTATCGCTAATTACACTTTGTCTTGACTTTCTGGTTTATCGGTAAACTTCAGGTCTTTATTAAGAAGAACAGATATTTTTCTATTGTACTTTTAACTTTGACAAACATTCAAAAGTCCAAACTCAAGGTCTGCCAACGTGCAATGCAGCGCAGCATTCTAGGCGTCAAACTAACCGACCATGTACGCAATACGACACTGCGCTCCAAAACACAAATTACTGACGTTGCTCAAAAAGCCGCAAGAGCTGAAGTGGGACTGGACTGGCCACGTCTGCCGCATGCCCAATGAGCTGTGGGCCAAAATAACCACTTTCTGGAGCCCTGACACAGCCAGAAGGCGTCGCGGCAGACCTCGTAGAAGATGGCGGAATGAGCTGGATCGAAACAACTGGAAGTCATGGGGAGAGGCCTTTGCCCAGCAGTGGGATGACGCAGGCAACAGTCTCAGTATCAGTATCCTTATTGCGAAAATGTACGACTAGTCATACAGGGTGTAAATAGACTCTTCACGAAGCCGTTAACCAAGCATTATGTACATCAAACTAAATAACTTTACGCAAAAATGATGGCTGGGAAACGACTTTTTTCTTTTGGGTGAAAAATCACATTTTACGGTAGGACTCAATGTAACGCATTCAAAACATTGTGCTGATGGATGGATTGAATAGTAAGGGCGTCCTGGAGGTGTAGGTAAAAATCTTACATTAAAAACATGTATTTAAAAAAAAACTTGTGAAAAAGTTGGAACTTTAACCCCTTATATCTCCGTAACTAGAAGGTTCCCAGGTATGGTCTAGAACAAAAAAATGATCGCAATGACGGAGAGAACAAGTGTCTTTCGGCTTCGTTAAGAGTCTGTTTACACTCTTAATAAACGGTACATTCTATTAAATGTATTTTTTTTTTCTCTTACCATTTGCAAATGGCAACAAGATTGCATTTCTCAAGCCAATTTTGTTTCGTCCTGTAGGGAAAGCAACATCAAAGAAGGCTTTTCTTGGAAATGTTTTTCTTGTATCGAGTTCATTGACGGTCTGCCACTTCACCCTTATGCTCGAAGTAATAAGGTTGCAAAGTGCTCGACCGTCAGTGAACTCTGGAGTACATAATAGACTTAGTTTTTTTTTTTAAATACACAGATAAAGTATTGCAGGAGATTTTCTTAAAATGTTGTGAAATAAATAAGCGTTTCATAAAACAAGTAGAACCTTGTATTCTTCGCCCTGGTTAAGTATTATTTCGATTGCAACATATCCACCGAACAATTTCAATTAAAAGTAATGAATCATATAACACAAAACACACATGAGCACACATCTTGACCGCAACAAGATCCTCACATTAACGAAAATTTTATAAAAAAAACCCACATCCAAGTGCTATCAAATAGAGCTAAAAGAATGCCAAGAAAGCGAACAAGTAAGTGGTCTCTAAGTAGCTTTCTCCCTTTGTGGCTTTGCGTTTCACTACTTGAATGGCCTTCTTAATAGCTGTAGGTTTGTACCCAGTATTGTGCCGCCCTGTTTTAGTTTTTACGTGAGCTTGAACGTATGTGTATTGTTTTCTGGGAAAGAATGAGTGTGTGACCTAATTTGAAGGTAGTTCAAAATTTTATTACAATTTTGTGAAATTTTCACTCAAATTTTGGACGTGTTGCTGATGGTCTAACTTACGAAAATGAATTCTGTTGTAACGTTTTCTTTTTAGCTCTTTTCTGGAATGTATGTTTTCTATTATATGTATAGCCTTCAAAGACCTGAAGGACTTAGAGTAGCGTATGCCATCGTCCACCAGTACCTATTGTCTCTTCATTGTTTTTATACCTCTCATTTTGCAGCCCAGCAACACATCTTTACTCTTGTTGTCATAAGGTTTATCAAAGGCAAAATAAATATATGAAATAATAATCTAACCTTCGCCTGACAATTATAAAAAAGCACTTTGTATTTCAATATGGCAATATCCCAAAATTCTCTCATATTGCTCATCTCACCAAATTCCATTCACACCGAACATATACCGAGCATTGGCAAATCAGCCTTAGCATATGTAACACAGCCATCAGATACGAAAATCACCGAGTTATTTCGAAAAAAAAACGAAACAGAATATTCGCTTTTATAGGAAAATTGTATTGCGTGTAGTTTCTGTGGTGAGGCAAGATAGCGGCATAAGATAAGTAGATACAGAAGGTCAGTTCCTGCACGCTAACATAGACACAAACCACGTATTGCGAGTGCAAGCGCACTCGTGACTGGCATTCGGCGAAGTTCGCGGTACGTACGTGTCTATGTGTGCGTGCGTCGGTTTCCTTTTGCTGTATAGACCCGGTCTTCTGTACATAATTATCTATTTTGTGATAGCAGCTTATCTGATGTTGGTGGTTGGACTGTATTGAATGGACGCCCGGCTGTCTCTCAAATGAATGTACGACTCTGTTACTATAAAGTATTACGAAATAGGTTTCATGTAAACCTCGTGTGATGGAATGGTAATAGAATTGCTGTTGAATTTCGGAGTTGTATTTTAGAGATATGTGTTTGGAAATTAATTTATTTGAATTTGTGGTGGAAATTTTATGTTTGTTTTGGAGCTTATGTGGTTTCAGTTACACACTCTATTGGGCTCGTATATTTATTTCTTAAAATTTTACATTTGCCCTTATAATAATTAATAGCATTGTTTACATAGACTGGCTTAAATACTTGTTAATTGAACTTTCTAATTCCTACTCCCATTCCAGGATTTTCCAAAAGCAAATATTATATATACTATACTGCAGCTTATTCATAATATTTTACGGGATTAGTCCGAGAAAACAGGGAAAAACTTTCCAAAAAAGTCCCCAATAAAGATAAGAAATATTGAAATTGGTAACCATATCCGAATAATAACCAAACATTTCACAAACTAACCCACTTTCGTTCAGAAAGAACTAGAAACGCGTGGTAATACCAACCCTGATAAACTGAACCTTTACAATTGTGCCGATGCAATTTCTCTCATGTTTTACTTTTCTAGGATAAGACTGGATTCGACTCACTTATCTGTTTTCGTGGAGTGCATTATGGCCCGTTGCCTCCGCGCCGTCTCGATTCTCGTTCCTCCCATTGGATTACCTTCAATTTCATTACCACAGGTTTACGTCGACAAATCTTTGAGTGGCAAATTGCAAATTCTTTTTGTTTGTATCCGTGTTTGGAATTTGTTTGAGGTGTATGAATTTGTTTGCAAACAATGGGTAATGCTTGAGATGAGAATGTTAACGCAGATTACAACACAGAAAGTACTATTGCGAATAGTTTTAGGAAACGGGAGAGTGAAATAGTGAATGATGGGGCAGTGGATACAAGAAAACAATTTGGAAATTATTCTATCTTGAAAAATCTTATCGAAATTCAGATACCAGTTCTTATTTCTTAGTTGTGTACTCTCAATATAGTAATCACACATCAAAACCATGATTATCATAAATCCCAGCTTCGTGCCATTCTTGTACCATTGCCAGCCACCATTTCATCATCCCATGGTAGGGGAATTCAGGTTAAGTTTAAACCACTTGTTTTATCGCCCAAGTCTTGGCATCGCTAAGCTTTCAAAGAATTAGCTCGGTTTAATTCTGGAGGAGTTGATGTCCACACCGTATCGCCTCTCCGTCCATCGTGCACTCAGTACTTCGATTGTTTTCCTAATGGTTTCTTCAGTTTGTTCTTGTACTGATGAGTTATCTGGTTCTTAGCCTGTGGTAGTTATTCTGTTGGAAGATTTTAGCGCCTTTATGTTGTTAGTACCTATTGCATTTCTTAAGGGTTGTCCTTCTTCTGGAGATAAATTAATTCTTCGACACGAGTTTCTTGTATTGGTATTATAAAGACTAGTTTCGTCTAAATTATTTTTCTTAATTGTGGAGGAGTTGATATCCACTCCATATCACCTCTCCCTTCATCCTCTCTACAGCTTGCACTCAGTGTTTCGATTGTTTTCCCAATACTTACGTCAATTTGTTCTTGTACTGAGTTTCTGGTTTTTGGTCTGTGTTAACTAGGCCGTTAGAATATTTTGGTGCCTTTTTGCTGTTTTTTTGTATGCTGTATTTCCTTTGGGGGATTTCCTGTTTTAATAAGTTAGAAAATTTGTGCTTATTTTAAGCTCACTGCTGAACACTGCGACAGATCTGCTACACTTATCACCGGCATCATATTTGCTAGCTTATTCTGATCCTAGGTTATCGCCTAGAATGCTTATAACTGTTACGTTGCAGATGTTGCAGTTCATACTGCGACGTTTGCAAGTTTCATATAAGGAATATGTATGGCTCGAGGTCAGGCGAACCTAATCCGGTGCAGTTCTAATATACGTTAAGTACTTAATCTCCTCTTCATCAATATAATCACGAATCCTTTGTTTATTTCTGAGAATTAGTTTTGTTTTTAAACCCATGACCTCATTCAAAGAAATTGCAGTAAATATTTATTCAGATTCCTTTTTCCTTTCTAGTATGAACTGTACTCGAAGTAGAGAGCACGTCGAGCAATAACGTGCCCGGTTTAAGGATCACTGAACACGGGAAATGATAGATTTTCAAACTACCTATATTACATAAGTTCGTTCGTCGCCTTGGAGTACGAATTGTGTAACTAGTTTTAATCGATTGAGTGTGTTTTAGTTGTTTGTCTTCATTTAATTTAGACTTTGTATAATTAAAACTGCTTCGTTGGCTTAGTGGTCGCAATCGCGACTGCTGAGCATGAGGTCCTGGGTTTGATTCCCGGGTCGGGCAAATTGTTATTGGGTTTGTCCATCAGGAATTTCTCAGTAGCATCCGCGGAGCACAGTTTTGTGCTCGGTTGATGACAATAGGCTCGCCCCTTATCGGACTAAAACATAGCTGACGAAATGTGGGGGTACACCACTGCCTAAATTCTCTTTGGAAATTACAGGCGTGATGTTATGTTTCAGTTATTTAAGTACCTATTTCTTTTCTATGAATGCTTTTTCTAACCTAAGCAAAGTAATTATATTGGGTCCAATTACTCATTAATTTTCTCCTAGGATTTTTTAAATAAAAAACACTTAAGTTTCTACAAAAAACCCCTAAAAGTTGTTACAAAAAAATAGTGTCAATTTTGGTGTCAACTAATAATTTCGATCTCACACGCAAAAATCTCAATTTCCTCCAGCAACACTTACAGTGTTATTACCGTTTAACGCTAAGTTTATTAACAATTTCTAAATTACTGTAGTCTATTGTAACAAGTTTTCAGTCAGTAGTTAATTAACGCCAGCCACAAACCCTCTGTGTTGTCTAGTTTCAGGTTTTGGAGTGAAATTATAAGCGACAGCGGCATTTGTGAGGCGGTGTAGAATGAGTTCTCTTGTTTTCTGTGACCCTAGTAATTATTTTATTGTTCACTAGCTGTTGCCCGCGACCTCAGTTATTTAATTTTCTATACTACTTGAATAATACTATTTGAATAAGATTTTGTTTACAATTTTAAGGGGTTTTAAATAAAAGCCTCAGTTACTCCCTATAACATCAACTATCTGCCAGGAAAAGTCCCGTCAAAAACGATACAGCCGTTTCGGAGACTAGCTGGAGCAAACAGACAGACAGACAAAGTAACAAAAAATAAAAATTAAGTTATGTTCTAAATATTTATTTTTTATTTATACTTTCTATTCAAACAGAAACTTCAATTTTATTTATTTGTATAAATGTAGATTGTAAGTCTTCCATTTACCTCTTTTTTTAAATTATGAACATGAACCCAAGTAATATGTGCACACGGAGGGTTCATGTAATCAACATCATAATATTTTATTTTACATAACCTACACTACAGGGCACTTAGAAAACGTCCAAAAAAGGTGCATGTATCAGGTTGGTCGTGTCCTACGGAGAAGAACCGGTAAGAAACTCCAGAAGTCAGAGGCTAAGCGTTGCCTTACAATGTGGCCGTAAGTCTCTTAGACATTACCAGTTGACAGCGTTAAGGAGGAGTTTTATGACGCCATTTTTTAGTTTATTGTTAAGTAGTTTCTTTAGGGTATTTTAATTTATTAATGTATAGATGTTATTTGCTCGTAAAATAACCACTTTAGCAATTCTATGACTGTGCCTTTTGACCGCCACGGACGTCCATGGACGTCAAATCAAAAAGTGCTCACGATGCCACGGACGTTATGCACGACACGAAAATAATTCGAAAATAACACCTTTTTTTACAGTTGCTTAGCCCGACTGCGTAGAGAACACAGATTTTTGTTATTGACGTGGCGGTCAAAAGATTAAACCAACAATGTATGGTTTATTAGAATAATGATGCGCAAAATTATCAATATTTCCGCATATTATATAACCTAGCTCCCTTGACACCGCTCCTCTCATAAATTACGCCAAGTAAAAGCAATGAGCATTCGCGTGGGAGAGCTCTACGGCTCACAAACAACTCGCCAAGCAAAGGGTACCTACATCTCAATGTTTGCATTCATTGTAACCTCTATAACAATCTACTTAAGACCCAAAATCCATTAGCTCACAACCCCATAACATTGTGATAATAATGACTCGAATATGTCGAGATCGAGTGATAACCTCGTGGTGAACTTGAAAATTGTGTTTGTGTTCAACTAAGATTTATTATTTAGCTTTTCTCCGTTTGCTTAGTATACGGCATCCTAAATTATCAATTTGGCTGTTGTTCGCTGTTATTTCCTGATTAATGTTGGCTAGGATAAACAAGAATTGCCTTTTAGTGCGAAAATGTGGCTAGAAGGAAAGGAAATTCTCCGAAACTTCAACTTTTCCGTGTAAACACACGAGTACTATACAATCTGATAAAGTTTTCAATATCTTGCAGGTTCACCGAAACTGTTGACGTCACCACACTGACATGCAAATCGGACTCGCAAATCGAGCATGTGGAACGAATTGAAAAGATCTAAAGGAAATGGTCTAACCGCATATTTTCGAAGAGGAAGTCAAGGGGAATTTAGAACCAATTAAGTTCTGTAATATAATTTCACACAGACCTCAAGCTTCCTAACACTAAATTCATTAATATCATCAAACCATATTAACCGCGGCAGTACGAAATTCAGTGCTGCGGTTTTCATTCATACTGAATCCCCGGCGCGGGCGTATTCTCGGCAGCGTTTGACAGAAACCGCGCTAAAGCCTTGTTGACTAGCTACTCGTATGACTGTCAACCGGAGGCTGCCAAGCACCACAGTGCTAACCCCGTTTGAACCCCATAGCGATCAAAGCGAACCCTTTGAAGGCTCAACACTTCTTAGTACATTCGAGGGGTAGCAATTTGTATGAGTTGAATTTGTCTGGTATAGATATTTGATTTCAGGAATGAATCCAACACAAATGAAACGTCAGTGATTCTAGTAATTCGGACAAACGAGATTACATCAACAACTACTTAAAATAGATAGGTATTTAGAACGAAACGTATTTAAATTTATATGTGATTTGTGCTAGCAAGTCTAAAAATAGAAATAGTCTAAAGAATGATACGGCACCTGAATAAATGATCAAATAAAACCGCACTGTTGCTGAGTGTTGAAACTCAAACAGTGCAACAATCATAAGGTATGACTTTGTTTAAATGAAAACCGGCAATAAAACATAACAACATTTTCAAATGTAGTAGGAAGCAGGATAGATCTATGTTCCTGATCACACAAGTCTTGAAACATTAATGCAAACACCTTATATATAAAAAGAACTCTAACTTGCAACTCATTATTAAAAAGCATATTATTTTACCCCGCTAAGTAATCAGCAGCTTTTATCTGAACCTACATAAATTACGGGGTCTTAATGAGCTACGAGGATGTATGAAGTGAACATTTTAAATATTTATAAGTACATAAGTTACCACCTGGGTTTGGGTGATGAGTTGATGGAAGTTCAAGGTTATTTTGGCACTTTTAAGAGGTTTTTTTATGGTTTTGCAACGATGCCTTTTCATGAAAAATCGACGGTGAGGGACTTTAAATAGAGTTTACATTTGCAATAGATTAACCATCTTATTATCTAGACAAATGTATAAGGGTTTCAAAACCGTTTTGTGTTTCTAAATCGACTTTTAATAGGTTGAAAGTGAACAGGCAGAAAGTGGCGTCGGTGACTGAAAAGTTGTGTGGTGACTGGTTGTCGTCATGTGATACAGAGGAATGAGGAAAATGTCGTGAGAAAAGTTTTGAGTATGAATGTGGATGGGTATAAGAGTAGAGGAAAACCAAAGAAACGATGGATGGACTGTGTGAAGGATGATATTGCAAAGGAGGTGTCGGGTGGTATGTAGCAGCAAGTATGGAAGCATCAAGACATGCTTCGCCGATCCTAAATGAATTGGGATAAGGGCAGGAAAATGGTGACTTTTAACAGGTTGAAATAAGCTGGTCGGTAGCTTAATGTGAATCGAATACTTTTTTAATTTTCTATAATTATTATCACTGATAGAACCTTTGTCTGCGTCTTCAGGCCCACTTAGTCATAACCTGCCTAGTCTTTTCCCAACTATATAATTATGAAGAATCAGAATTTTACATGGAGCGACTGCTTATCACACCTCCACAAGCCAGTTAGTACGATACCCCTTGGTAAGACTGATTGTCGGACTTTTGGGCCACTGGCTGGCTATAATGACTGACAAAGATCTACAAATGACAGACGGGACTAACGGTGGTTCCCGAGGTACGGAGGAAACTCAACATATTATGGATGGTCAAAAGCTATTATTTAAATTAGACCATTACAGGCACTTTTGAATGTCAGAAAAACAAAGAAGGCTAAGCTACAGACACAAGGCATAATAACTTGTGAAAGTACTGTAGTTGCCCATTCCAAAGCGTAGATCTCTATGGAAAATAATGGGCAAGAAACTCCATGGACACTCTTTTCAATCAAAATATTGTTACACAATCAGCCAGGCAAACGCGGCTTAACCCGAGCGGCTGTTGACTGTTATGATTAAGCCATGAGTCCCTCCTTCGGGCCAAGTAAGTGAAAGTTGATTGTGCTTGCCTACTAAGGTCCACTAACCAGTGTGTCATACAGAACTATAGCTATGTGAAGTAAATTCGAACTAATTCTAAATTCAAAAGGGTAAAAAGAACAAAAACGCACATTCGAACGTCGCACTTTTTCAATTACAAACCCAATTACCTCAGGCAACAACAATTTTCGTACAAGGTATATTGCGGCACTAAACCAAACTTTATTCACAGTTACTTTCTACACTACTTATACCATAAAACTATTACGTACCAAAGTTTATTATGAAGAAATCCAGCGGCACGACATTAGTTTAGTCCCAGGCGAGGTACACGTAGACCGCAGTTTGTAACTGGGTCACGGTAGACAAATCGTTTGACAATTAGCTTACCGACTAACTGAGGTGATAAAATCGTGTACGGAGGAAATTGTGGTATTATAAATTTGTTGACACTGGCCACGCATGGTTTTTTTGTGAGAAGGGAATCGAAATGTTCTATACTTAGCCGTGATAGTTTTCTTGTAATCTATAGGCTAAAAACTATTTTTTGTACTTTTTTTCAAAAGGTTCGGCCCTGTAGTTTTCAAGATAAGGGAATGGTTAATTTTCGCCTATTTCTTAAATAACTTCAAAACTATTTAACTTAAAATAAAAAATATATATATTTGAGATGCTCACAATGAACCCTTTCATTTGATATGTAACACGAATAGTTCTGAAAACATTTTTTTTCATATTCTAATCTACCCTCAAAAGTGGCCCCCATGTTTAAAATTCATTAATTTACGTTACACGTCCGTATTAGGGTTCACGACTTACATAATATGTGTACCAAAAAACCAGTTCAGGTACGGAACCCTAAACAAAATTAGCTTTTCAGGTAGATTACGGCCCACTCTCTATTACCGAGAAGAAGTTTGAGAATAGTGGGAATGGTACTGGCTGATAAAGTGACAAAAAGTTTGAGTTCATGTGGTTTAGAATACTTATCTTTTAAATCATTTTATTTGTGGGGATACTTAAACACAATTATTCTCTTTCTTTGTAATCATTTGATCGTCCACACGATCAAGACCAAGTTAACAAGGATTAACGAGGTGAGCCTCGGCTTAGAAGCAACCCATTTATTGATTGATAGATTGAGGGTCAACCAACTACACTGCCATCTACAATGGCGTAGATGTGATTCAAAATTATGCCTCAATAGGCAATAGCTCTCAATAGAGCTACATAACAAGTATTGCCTTATGACTCTCTCTCTCTAAGTTCTTCTACTGAAAGCCCCGTTGGTCTAGTGGTCGCAATCGCAACTGCTGTGCATGAGGTTCTGAGTTTGATTCCCGGGTCGGGCAAATTGTTATTGGGTTTTCCATCATAAATTTCTCAGTAGCTGTCACTTCCTATCACATGGGACTTAAATTGAACTGGTATAAAACTACACTGGTACTGGTCTGGTATCAATAATTATTTTGTGCTATTACTATTGGAACCAAAAATGTATTAAGACGAGTGCTAATCCCGCCGACAAACTGTTACACAGTTTGGTGGGTGCATAAAATGTACAAATGTTTGGTCATAATTAAATGATCTTTTTTTTTTTGGTGAAATGTGGGTGTACTTAATTAAGAATTCGTCTACCTAACCCTTCGGCGATTACAGGCGTGATGTTATGATTCTACGATTTAGGGGTAATAAAATGTAATATACGCAAACGGAACAAAATCATCAATTGTAATATTTCGCTCCAGCAGCATAATGCTTTAACCCTGTTACACGGTCCTCCGTCAAACAATCCCTACCGAACTTACTCTTACTGCTGACTACAACATTTACTGAAGACATTTCTCTTACGTAAACCTTATTTTCTGTACTCAAATAGAAATGTGGCAATATATTTACGTAGGTATACTGTTAGGGCTCAGTAAATAGTTGCTGAAAGAGTATAAAAAGAGCTTATACAAAACGTCACGCGTTACAACACAAAGGAAAAGGTTCCAATAAGCATCTACATATATGTAAGGGACTCGATACCAAAAGGGTTTTTAAGGTACAATTCCAATAAAGTAGCGCGAATGTCGAGTGAATAAGCGGAATACGTTTTGGAGTGGCCCCACGGCTTTCTAGACGAATTTACGTAAATTTCTATTTTGTGACATGAACAAATTGGTGTGGACCTTTTGATACATTGAGGGCTCGCGTCGTAATGGCACATCGTGTGAGCGTAACGTGGAATTTTACGGTTTTAAGTTACGAATTTATTTTATAAAAATTATTGCCCAGAAATATTGTTAGTACGTGAAACGCTATATTTTTTGCGGGAGCGCTTTAGGCTTTTGCACGTAGGCAGATAATAATTGTGTAATTCTTTCTCGAGGAACAACCAAAACGCAAGAACTGGCAGAAGCTATCCAGTTCGCAATACTTCAGCATAAATTGGAATACCTCATAATTTGCTTTCATACTTCAGTATAATTTGGAGGAGCTCGTGGCAAAATAATAACAGCCGCTCGAGTCGATCTTTAGGTTAAGTCGTGCTTGCCTAGGTTGGTCTGTGGATGGGTGACCACCCAATACATACCGACTTTCCTCCGTGCCTCGGAAAGCACGTTAAGCCGTTGATTCCGGCTGTCATTTGCACATCTTTGACAGTCGTTACAGGTAGTCAGTGGCCCAAAAAGTCTGACAACCAGTCTTACCAAGAGGTATCGTATTACCCAGTACTTACTGGGTTGTGGAGGTCAGATAGGCAGTCGCTCCATGTAAAATACTGGTATTCAGCTGCATCCGGTTAGACTGGAGGCCGACCCCAACATAGTTGGGATAAGGCTAGGCCGATTATGACTTCAGTATAATTTGGAATACAGATCGCGGCACGTAAATTGAACCAAAATCGCGGTCGTCTGCGCAAGTACAATTATGGATTAAGACCGATTGAGACCTGAAAATAGGTTACTGCGCATTCAGGGTCAACGTGCCGCGAGCTGTAACACACACACACATTTTCTGGTCAGTTTTTTTTTGTAAGTTAAACGAAAATGGCGGTCGTAATAATTTGTTTTTCCAACGGAAAATCAACGGAAATATCACTACTTCTGTTTAGAAACACATCTTGTAGCTCTTAACATTCAAAGTCAAAGTTGTTATTTAAATTAGACCTTTGAATGTCAAGAAGTTAGTCGGTTAGTTAGGGTGAAAGTTAGTACCTAGTTTTCTAGTTCCAAAGTCTATTTGCCTGCGGTGCAGAAAAGCATTTCAACAATTCATTTACTTAACTGGTTTCGGGACCAAAAACAGACTGACGCGGTCGAAAATGTTGCCTCTTATATTTTTGGGGGTTGCCCCTAACAACATTGCAAGCTGGGATTGCACCTGATCCGTCCGAGATAAAGGTGGATGATGAATGAAGGTCATGACCTTACCTTTTTCTCAAACTACGTTGGCTTAGGCTGTACTTTTGGGGATCCATTACAAAAACATCCATTCAAAATAATACTGAGTATTTTGTTGTTGCTGCTTATCTAAAACTTTTCCCGTGTCGTTTCTTGCGTTATGGTCGGAAATTATCCCACGAAAATGATTTAAATAAATACACGATAATTTTCAGAAATTATCACATTACATCACGCCTTGCAATCCCCGAAGGTTTAGGCAGAGGTGTACCTACATTTCTCCAGTTATGTTTAAGTCCTATTTAATAGCCGGGCACAAATCCAGACCCCGTGGCTGCTACTGGGAAATTCCTGATGGAAAAACCCAATAACATTTGGCTGACCCGGGAATCGAAAAATCGGAAAAGTATATTCGGTATCCAATCTGAAGATTACCCCCTACAAACTTACAAAGATACAAATATAACCTGTTTATGATACTAGTAGGTATAGATTAGCGTAATTCGATTAATAAGCAATTTCGTTTATTAGACCTATGAATAATAGAGTTCAAAACCCTTTCTTCAGTTCAAAGTTTGACGTCATCAGCCATCATGAATCAACACTAAAATAAAAAACTAATTGCATTCCACTTATGCATCTACGTCATATAAGTTCAAATACTCGACATTAAAACTAAAAGAACACGCACAAGGTAAATAACGAACGCAAATGAAAGTTTATTGTTTCACCTCTGATTTTTCGAATTCATGTGCGCATTGTATAATTATCACTTGCATCGGTGAAGAAAAACAGCGTCAGGAAACCTGCATGCCTGAGAGATATTTCTCGACGGCATGTAAAGCCAACTCAGAGGCCCATAGGCGGTATAAAAACTCTGACACCAAGTTAGGAACTAACCACATGAAGAAGAGTCAAATGTTTAGAAAAGATGTTTTTTATTTTATAATAGACGAAAAATTTAGAGTCTGGTTGCTCTAGAATTATGTTCTAAATTTCTAAAGTATGTGTGATTAATAACTTTTATGTATACCACAACAACCGGTCCAACAAGAGCTTGTTTATGTTTTTAACAAACATTGCAAAACTAAGAGTTCAGTTCGGTTTCGAGTTACTAACTATGACAGTTCTAGTTTCCATGATAATATTAGATAACAGTTTTTCTCTATTCGAAAACTAGAAGAATATTTTTAACAAATAGAAATAGCATTTTAACAGGATTACGTAAGTAAGGATCGTGGTTTGGTGGCGTTTCATATTTTCTATATTCGTTTATTTTTCACAAACTTGCTGAAACATCTGTAATTTAATAAAAACGTTTGTTGTTTTAAATTTTGGTCAACTAAACAAATAAGTTTAGTTCCCTGTATCAAACAAATAGTTTTATATCTGCCTGTTGAAATGTGTAATGAAGTTTATTATTTTTAAACCTGACACAAATTGTTTTCTTATATAGACAGCCGTGCTCTCGACAGGCTAACCCATCATCAAACATTTTGAATTATTGCTCTAATCAACTTGAACATATGATTTGTATCATTTTTCATGCTTCTAGACCCACAGGTTGTACGGTGCCTTTATTTTCTGATGGGAAATAATCAAATGACTTCTCCCGCTCTGGGCTGAGCGGAAGGGAGTGTCAGAATTGTACTGACTAAAACCCATCCATGTTCCTTCCTTGCCCTTTGTGTTCCAGGGCCGCAGTATCTCTTTCGAACAGTCCCACAGCCCGGCTGTACGTTTCCTAGTAATACTTGTACCAAGCGAGGTACAAAAATAATATTAAATACAATTTATGAGGTATATAAAAATCAAACAGACTTGATAATATAAGCAATATGTTTTGCCAATATCCTGTTACGTACCAACACTTGCTCATTGAGATGGAAAGGGATGGAATATCATTCAAATATGTATAAATAAATAATTATTCTAGATATTGCCCTCGGCTTAACGCACGTGAGGATCGTATACTGAAACAAAAACTTACCACTGGGATAAGAATGTAAAATACATATATGTTTATTTGGCACTTACCTACGACAAGCGCACACAATATAAAAACGAAGAAATTAAAACTTCAATCTATAATAAAAACAAGATAATACTGTGTGCATCACGGTTGCGCCAAATATTATAATATAGATTAGCAAAATGGTCGCTATCGCTGGTTTTCACCTGGACCTGGATAAAAGTATCCTATAAACTAACCCGAGTCAGGCATGGTTTCCTTGACGGCGCGTTGGTGTTCCACGCGCGCCTCAAAGAGATGTCAGCAAACAGGGAGGGGCTCGCAAGGGCCGATGCCTGCCAGGGCTGCGGGACTGTTTGAAAGAGATACCGCGGCCCTGGAACACAAAGGGCTAGGAAGGAACATGGATGGGTTTTAGTCAGTACAAGTCTGACACTCCCTCCCGCTCTGCCCAGAGCTGGAGAAGTCATTTGATGATTTCCCATCCGAAAAAAATAAAAGGCATGGTATCCTTGTGTGCAAAAGAAGTTGGAAGTTTTTTGTATGCCTTACTAACTTCCACCATTTTAGTTTATTTGAGACAGAAGCTTCTAAAGCGTCACGTTTCCGAGATATTAATATAAGCCATGAAAGTTCTTAAAATCTTCGCCATCACTACAGCTTTGATGGCTTTCATTTTACACAGACAGACTGACACAGTTGCTTCTACATTTATAATAGTACTATGAATATTTGCATCAACAATCACACGTGGCACCTCCTATAAATTTGTAAGGCACTTAAAGACGATATATTGACGTCTGGGAGCCTAAGGTTTCTCGTAACAGCCTACAAATTGCCCGTAGTTCACTGTTACTTACGTGATCCGGTTTTTAAATGAATATCCAGATGGCAAATCGATGAAATCCGTTAGAAATTTCAGCTATAGGTTACATAGATTTCTGGGCCTTTTCAGCTGAGTGAAATAAAGCGTATCCTTTGGGAAAAATATCTTAGAAATTCATTGGATAAATGAGAATGGATTTGGAGCTATTTTTGTGAATAAATCTATTATGTGTGCTAGGTATGTTAAATGTATATCTATTATCTAATACCGTACAGGAGCAATTATTGTATATATATAATCTGAATCTCCGAAACGGCTCCAACGATTTCCATGAAATTTAGTATGCTGGGGGTTTCGGGGGCGATAAATCAAAAGAAAACGTCGTTTTACACGTGAAAAAAAAACAAAAAAAAAACCGGTCATCCAGGTACTTATGTTTATTAGTAAGAAAAGGAACTACATACTAACGCCACCGATATAACTGGTTTTGCTACTTGATAAAACTGATATTCTACGAGTCATTCCGTATGTTACAAGTACAGATTGCAACTTATAGGTATGCAAAATACATAACAAATCATCACGCCTGTAATCCCCGACAGGTTAGGAAGAGGTGTACCTAATAGTACACCCACACTTAGCCATGTAATAATACAATATTACCCATTTATAACTTGTCTGCAACAGTTAATCAAACCATATTTTCATTAATTTATATTTAGTTACTTGCAATACATACATACATACATAAACTCACGCCCTTTTCCCATGGGGGTAGGCAGAAGAAGAAGAAGACCACAGAACGCCACCTGCTACGATCCTTACATACTCCTTTTGCCTCATCCACGTTCATACATTTGCCTGGTCATACACACACACCGCTTGCAAGTATTACGCACCTTACCTTTCTGAAGAACCTCACCAATAAGTCAGTATGTGAGGACCCAGCGGGGCACTGTAGAGTATGAACAATGTAGTTAAAAAAAGTGTGTGTGTGTACTTATGTACACGCGTTAGAAGTTATACTTCTTTTTAAAAAAAATATCTGTCGCCTTATCTCAGCCAGCAGTAGATTAAAAATAAAAAACCTAGGCTTGTCAATATCTGACACTAAGCTAACTTCAGGGTGTATGTTGACTAGCTAACTTCATGCTGTTAAATTTAGGTGTCGGTGTGCGCGCGCATCGTAAAAAAATACTTTCATCATTTTTCCCTAACGCGCCATAAGAAGTATAACTTCAAAAACAAACAAAAAAAAGAACGAAATCAAATCAATAAAATTAGTTTTTCTATTCCATTGAAGTTTGTTTCTCACTCCTATTAACGATTTTTCCAGAAGTAACATTTCGTGATGGCTCTCTATACTGTTAACAATCTGGAACTTTAGTTGAAGATATATAAGAAAAACTGTTTGGCCGTATAAATGCTACAGAGTCTTTCAATAATGCGCGTTCGGCACGCACTTGGTCAATTTTGATTCTTTTATGTTCAGTACAATGGACTGAAATGAGAATGTTTGGCGCTGTAAATAAATACTTTTTTAACTGCGTTTTGACAGTGGAAGGAACTTTATTATTTTAAGAACTGAAATAATTTGTATTCTTGCTCGACAAGTTATCACATCGTCAACAATTTCGAATTTTCACACTTATCTTCCGTTTATTGCCCGAGGTTCGACCACGTAATGCTATTAATAGGACTATGGGCATAAGGGCACTCCCTTCCGCTCGAGAGCGGGAGAAGTCATTTGATGACTTCCCATCCATAAAAAAGGGCATTTTTCTTTAACTTGTCCAACATTTAATGCTATTTTGTGCGATTTGTTTGTCTAAGTAGACCCACAGGCTATACGTTGCCAGTGTGCGAACAATAAGAACAATGTTTGATTGTGTATGCCAAAACAAGGCATGTCTTTTGATTGAATTATTCAATGATTTGCATCAGTACATAGTGTTACCTCTACGTAAATCTGATAAATTAAACTTTCATGACTAAAGAGGTGACCGATGATTGTGGTAGAGGTTTAGAGAAATGATTTCTGATGAAGGTAGGTGCCTAAAAAAGAGTTAAGAAAGTGTGTGTACTAAAAACTACAGATATCTACAAAATATGTATAGTTAGAATATCATATCGATTCAGAATACATGATATTTAAAACTTTTCAACCAACTACTAAAAGTTATATTATTTAGACGTCGATAGTCCAAACATGTTACGACAAGGAAACGGTTCACAATAAAAACTTCAGTTTTATTCAAAAACTTTAACAGTTTCCCTATTCGGCTAAGGACCCCAAAAATCTCGGGACAAACTTCGAGAAACAGCGGAATGATATTTTATAGCGGATTGTAAAATGTCTACAGTTGAATTTTATGTGTCGTCAAAAGTCAGGCGTTACGGAGTTTTAAGAAATTTTCTTTAAGGCCGACGTAGTTTTCTTTTTGAAATATTATATACAAAAGTATTTTAAAGGGTGAAGTGTACTGTTGTTGGTTTGCTCAACTTTCCTCTCCGTTATCCATTGCGACAGCCTTATCAGTGTTCCCACTGCTGGGACACAGAAATCCTCTCTGCCAGGGGATCGAAACTTGTTGTTTCATTTCTATACTCTCTTCTCTTCCCTTCTTTTATTTCATGTTTTAGTTTAAAATAATTTTTTTAAAGATTTTTTTTTTTTTTTTTAATTTCTTTGTTTTTATATTTTGTTGTTTGTCCTGTGTGAGTCCAATAAATACTATTTCTTTCTTTGTTCTGTATTCACACTTACGGCTCTCATAAGATCTGTATATTTCAGGACTCCATATAAAATTACAAACCAAAGTACAATGTTCAAAATCTGTTCTAGAAAATGTCTTGGGGATTTCCTTCCGAACATTAATTTCGTTTAACAAGCTGGTGTTTAAGTAAAAGTCCCAACCATTTAAAGATAATTTCAGCCTGAAAGTAACCACAACCGGTTTTCTCACCCTAGCTAAAAAACTTCGTCGCAAGACAATGGTAGGCCACTTACATTTTTTTACGATAACGCCATTATATCTTTACTATGGGTACTTTTGTAAAAAGTAATGGAGAGTTATAAAAATCTTTTTGTATGACAGGGATATTATTTTAAGATTAATGTTTATAGCTCAGTCAACGAGTGAAGTCTGCCGTAGATTTTATTTATTTTAATTAAAAAGGAGTTAGATTTTATAAATATCTAGAGCGTAGTTTATTTTCAACCGATTTCTAAACAAGGAGGTTATGTATTAATCAAGCATCTTTTTTTTCTTTTTCATGTATGTACACCGAGTTTTCTATTATTACTGGTCTATCAACTACTAATATTTGTAGATTTGTAGAGTATAGGAGTTAACTCCACACTTTTTTTTTTTTTTTCGGTTGTGAAATCATCAAATGGCTGCTCCTGCTCTGGGCAGAGCGGAAGTGTCAGACTTATACTGACTAAAACCCATCCATGTTCCTTTCTTGCCCTTTGTGTTCCAGGACCGCGGTATCTCTTTCGAACAGTCCCGCAACCTGATAACTCCACACTTAATTTCACATGTGTAAAGTTTCAACTATGAAACTTAGACTTAAAAAATCATACAAAAGTCTAAATTAAAATATCATAAAAATAAAGTAAAAAAAAAACTTTATCCAAGACACGAGAAACTATTCGCTTATTACAAAGAAATTAAGGCATGCTTCTATGCAGACGGGAGTGATTTAAAAATGTAATAACATTTTCCTCGAATAATGCTAGCTAAAAAATGCGCCGTGCATCCTAAATACAGTTTTGCGTGACTCCAAATTGCATGTACTTTTATTAGAGTTGCAATGGCATTTGCAGAATTATAAGGATATGAAATTATTATGCAATTTTATTTTGAACGATGTTAAATCGGAAATTAGATTACAGTTACGAAATACAAAGTTTTCTGGAAATGAATTGATTTTTTTGGTAATTAGGAATAAAAACAGGTTTAGAATAGAATAGAATAGAATAGAATAGAATAGAATATACATTTATTCGTTACTGGACAGCAGCAACACAAAAGAGCAGCACATACATAAACAAAAAATATATTCAAAATATATATATATATATATATATATGGTTTCAAAATATATTAATTTGATTGGCAAAACTTAATTTCTGAAAACTGATTCGCTGATAACTGACCACTAAAATAATATTCACCACAAGCGACAAAACAAAGAAATCAGAATAACATGAGAAACTAACCGAAAAATCTTGCGACTTAATATTTACACAACGTAATTTGAAGTCAAAGTTACAATTTGTTTGTTGGCCGAATTCCCATTGACCACCTATACGTCATGCAAAGCATCGCTTAAGATTTCTTCACCATTCGTTTCGTTCGGTAAATGATAAGGCTTCGAAAACAGCCTTATTTATACTTCAATTGGACATGGTTCTGCCAAACTGTCCCAACCCACAAACTCTCTTCATTCAGCTAAATAAGTATGTAAGACTAATTCAACATTCTAAATATTTGTGTGTTACTTTCCAGTAAACTCATAACCATCCATAGCGACCCAGTCCGATAAACACCCAAAACAGATTTAAAATTAATCAGGTTTAAGTTAAATATTTATTTATTACATTTAGTACAGCTTATGCCATTAACACTAAATTAAATACTCCTTTTACTCGGTCTTCTCACAAAACCACAAACATTCTAACATTATCATTTCTATTCATCAGCAAACAAGTCCAATCCGGGGTTGGTCTCCACGAGCGCATTGAGCATCGTAAGCATACAAAGTCGTGATGATTTACTGTAAATACTGTGTCCGTGACCGTACCGTGATCTTGCAACTACAGTAAAATAACTAAGAATTTATGAATGATTTGAATCTAGAATTCGAGACCTTTAATTTTTTTTTTGCATCTTCAAAATTCAGAATATTTTTTTATATAACGTAGTCCTGCCTTGCGGTCGTCCACTTTGTGGCCACAAGCTAAAAAACTGTATTTTCACCGCACATTTTATGGAATTCCTTTGACATGGCATCCGACCATTACTTTGTAGTTGATTGCTACGAATTCGTAGAGGGGCTACGGCGTAGCGCTACGTGCGTAAACG
Organism: Lycophotia porphyrea; assembly: GCA_950005105.1. NCBI lineage: Eukaryota > Metazoa > Arthropoda > Insecta > Lepidoptera > Noctuidae > Lycophotia > Lycophotia porphyrea. The sequence goes on along the minus strand of OX465392.1, from coordinate 14,830,008 downwards.
TTGCCTTTTGTTTTTTTAAAGGAAATAGATTAGTTTGGTTTGTCAAGAATGGTGATTCTTTGAATATTTGTTTCTTAGTAGTTTTACACGTGTGAAATTTATTTTTGTCAAAACTCTTCTGATCAACAATCTTACCAACTCATACAATAACAAAAAAAAAATATATATATTTTCTAAAAAACATACAACGCCCTCTTCCCCAGGTATTCAAAAGGCTAGTTCAACGCGTTGTGAACGCCAACACATATATCTATTTACAGGCATTAATGAATACTGAATAACTATGCTCTAGATTTCTAGAATATACAAGTAACAAGCTCCACACTGAGCTTATTTCCATCCTAATTCGGATATAGGTTACAATTGGAGGCGAGCCTTTTGCCATCAACCGTGCGCGAATTCTGACCCCAAGTAGCTATTGAGGAATCCGTGCTATAGGGATGCCTTTAGGACTTAAACAACTGATGAAATGCTGGTGACACAGACAGATGACGACTGGTGATGTGCTGGTGGACAGATATATTTCTGACAAACCATTTGGGGACTAAAGATACAATGTTCTGAAATTCTTACGTGAATTTCTATATTGTCTCCTAGTTTTACAACAACTTTATTAAACACGATTACATTCTAACTATACATATTACCTTGGCCAGAGGCTAAATGTTGCCATACAACGTGGCAACGCCGCCAGTCTCTTGGATATATTACCAGCTGACAGCGTTTAGGAGGAGTTTTTCGATGCCCTTTTATAGTTTGTTGTTAGTTTATTTATTTTAGTTTTTTAATAGTTTTTAATTATTAATGTATATAGTTAGTTTACCATCATTAAATAACACTAACACACTATGTTACAAAATCATCACAATAAAATCAGTGAAACAAAATAATAAAACACTTCTAACTATATTTTGTTAAATTTGTTTTTTTTTTAAATTTTGTTGCGCATCGCTGTCTAAATGACTGTGATCTTTATTTTCGTTATTATAAGGTTGTTGTTTGTTTGCTGTAGTCAGATGTAAAGTTTCAGTGAAAGGTCTGTACGTATTCTTGATTGTTATCTCTCCTATCAACTTTCATAATATTCTGCCAAGGCTTTTTGGCATGCATTCAGGTTGTATATTTGAAACCAGGCGCGGTTAAACCGACTAATTTCATATCTAACTTTGAACTATGAACAAAGAAAACCGCATTCAGAACTTTAATCGTCTGCGCGGCAGTATTCCGTAGATTGTATGCTGGACATTTTGCGAATTGGACATTCTGCGCCTAAACGGTCTGATGATTTATCATCATAACTGTACTTTGGGGCTCGAGAGAAAACTAAAACTTGGCTAGAAAATAAAATCCACTCTTGACTCTTAAGGATCGAGAATGAACTATAGTTAGGGGTCCAGTGGACACATTATTTTTTGGAGGCCGAGGCGCCGAGAATGGACTAAACGCAGTTTCTAAAAACAATCAAGGCTGGTACATTGCTGATATCTGTACTTTACTTATGGCTAGATACACCAACTGTCTTTAACGTAAATATGAAAAATATTTTCATTCAAATTCTGTTCCACCTGAGGATAGATTATTCATCAAACTGGTAGATGATAGCGGGTCTATAATAACATAAACTCACGCCTTTTTCCCATGGGGGTAGGCAGAAACCACAGAACGCCACCTGCTACGATCCTTACATACTCCTTTTGCCTCGTCCACGTTCATACATCTGGTCATACACGCACGCCGGTTGCGAGTACTACGCACCTGACATTTGTAACATTCATTTTAATGTAACCAATTACAGGCGCTTTTGAACTGGCAATGAGTCGATCAGTCAGAAAAGTAATTACTCATTCACACGCCCGTTGCATGGGACTTAAATCATAACTGGCGAAACATGGGTGTACTATTAGGTACACCTCTGCCTAAGCCTTCGGGAATTACAGGCGTGATGTTATGTACTGTTTTGTAATCAGCGCTACAATGCTACACAGGGCCAAAAACGCAAATCAATGTGGCAAGACATGTCTGCCACACACCGAATGAGCTGTGGGCCGCGGAACCACTGGTGCCTTGAAACAGCGGCTCAGGGTCGCGGCAGACTGCGAAGGAGATAGTGGGACAACCTGACTGACTTCCTAGTGAATTAAAAAAAAAACAAAGTGTAGAATTGTGACCGATGTCAAGAATGGAGGTAGGCGTCGACCCTGCAGCGGGGAACTACAAGCTTATAATCTATATACAGATTAATAAAATTGGAGTGTCTGTTTGTAATATTAAAATAACCGTTTTTTACTAAGTGCATATGGATGTATACACGGTGCATATACCAAAACAACATTTTTTACAATTTTTTTCTGTCTGTCTGTTTGTTCCGGCTAATCTCTGAAATGGCTGGACCGATTTTGACGGGACTTTCACTGGCAGATAACTGATGTAACAAGGAGTAACTTAGGCTACTTTTATTTTAGATAAGTAATTAGAGTTCCGTGCGAAAAATAAAACCCTTTAAATTGGTAACAAAATTCGATTCAAAGTGCTTATAATAATAGGGATTTTTTAATAATAATTTCACGCGAACGAAGCTCGCGGGCAACAGCTAGTAGAATATAAAAATAATCAGCGTTATTCCTAAATAAAGTTCCATCATAATAATAATACCAACATAATAAATTTATTTCGCCGCCCTCACATTGCGTCATAATCTCATTACCTCACTTTGTATTCGAAAGTAACAAAAGTGTATTGAAAATAACAAAAGAGGGATTATCGGCATTAAATCGTTCAAACGTTTGATCCCTACAATTAACTACAGAATGGAGGAAGCGATTATATCGTCGATAATAATACAATATTAAAATTATTGACAGGGAGCGAGAAAATTCGGAAGTTTTAGAAAGCGTTTATGGGGTATTATTGTCAGAACTGAGGTAGATTGTATGGGAAATTTTATCAGGTTTATCATCAACATCGATTGGCTCAAAGAAGTCCACTGCTGGATAAAAGCCTTCCCAAAGCGTGGCCACATCTGTACTTCTTTCAACTTCATTCTGCTTCGGTTAGTGTCTAATCTGGTGGCAGAGTTTTTATGCCGCCCATGGGGCTCTGACTTGGTTACATGTCATCGCGAAATATCTCTCAGGCATGCTGGTTTCGACACGCTGTTTTCCTTCTCCGAAGAAAGTGATAATTACACAACCTATTCCTGTTTATTCTTTTAACTGTGTTCAATCAACATCGATTGGCTCAAAGAAGTCCACTGCTGGATAAAAGCCTTCCCAAAGCGTGGCCACATCTGTACTTCTTTCAACTTCATTCAGGCAGAGTTTTTATGCCGCCCATGGGGCTCTGACTTGGTTACATGCCATCGCGAAATATCTCTCAGGCATGCTGGTTTCGACACGCTGTTTTCCTTCTCCGAAGAAAGTGATAATTACACAACCTATTCCTGTTTATTCTTTTAACTGTGTTCAATCAACATTGATTGGCTCAAAGAAGTCCACTGCTGGATAAAAGCCTTCCCAAAGCGTGGCCACATCTGTACTTCTTTCAACTTCATTCAGGCAGAGTTTTTATGCCGCCCATGGGGCTCTGACTTGGTTACATGCCATCGCGAAATATCTCTCAGGCATGCTGGTTTCGACACGATGTTTTCCGTCACCGAAGAAAGTGATAATTATACAACCTATTCCTGTTTATTCTTTTAACTGTGTTCACTAGATCATCGGTCCAACCTTGCTTACTTGGTTGCCACTCCAGTATATTTGGCCCTGTTGGCCATCCGTTTAAAATCAAGTTTTACAACCCTTTGTTAATTTTATTGTTGGTCTAGTAGTCGCAAACTGCTGAGTACGTGGTCTTGGGTTCAACTCTATGGTAGGGAAAATTGTTAATGAGTTTTTCGTCAGGATTTTTCAGCTTTATTGATGGCAATAGGCCTATTGATGGCAATAGTCCTATTACATGAAACTTAAATATAACTGGTGAAATGTGGGTTTACTATTAGGGTACAGTTAAGCCTTACGCTTCGAGGGTCACAGACATATTGTTAACATAAAATGTTATTGTTTCAATTGTTTTACTTAAAAAAAAATGCTAATATATAATTTTTATATAATAAACTTCGCAGGACAGAATGTAATAGTGCATTACTTATTTTGATGTCTGTAAAGTTAGCTGTTACCTTTATAAAATAGAACGAGTTTTGTGCCTTTGGCGTGTTTATTATTATGGCTCATCCTTTCAAATGCAATTCCACCACAAATATTTTTATACCCCTTTACATTTTCAAGGTTATTCAAAGATACAATGATTACCATCACCAAAATCACCGAAGAACCGATAATATCTCCACGGAAACAAAAAAAACTGCCCTAAATTGTTATTTATTGCTATAATTAGCTACGTTAGTATGTTATAGGTCGTCGACCTGGTGAAATACGCACGCAATCACGCTGTAATGGCCCAAGGGAAAGTAATCAGCTTTATTTTTATATGGTGCTCGGTGGTGTGTTGTTCGTTAGACATTTTGAATTTGTTTTTGAAGCAAAACTTCCTTCCGCACGCTTGACTTAGGGAGTAAGCTGGTGAATGCGTTACGACGCGTTTGGGCGAGGCAAACGGAACATATAGATGGAGCTAAAGAAGTTTTATTTCACACTCGTTTTTTATCTTTAATTCTTGGGGCATTATTTTCGTCATTTTTGTTTTGGTCCCCATCATCAAAGTTATTTCCTTTTCTGAGTTAATGTTTATACAGAGTGAAAAGTTTCTCATGGGGCATAGAAAAATGAATATTTTGCGGCCAGATGGGGATTCGATATAGTGTTGAATCAAAATGATATTGATATTATCATGTCTTGTTTAGCTTAAAGTTCATTGTCATTACCCTTAAAGCTAATGACCACAGTGTCAGTGTGTAGGTACTTACGTGTTAAAACGTAGCTGCTTCTCATAGATAGAATAGACTAGAATTGAGGTGCTCGTAAATACAGTGTAATTGTACATGGATATTTTGGCGCGTGCCCTAAATCGGAACTTTCTCCGATATTTTGCGTTATCAACATAAATGTTTACTATCAACGCCATGTCAATGACATTTAAACACCAAGTGATCCTATTAGCTATGTATAAGCAGGTAGTTACCTACTTATACAGTTTTATCTAATAAGGTAAATGTTACGTTGTCCCAGTGTAAGGTAAATGTTACGATCACACAACCAACCTGTTTTCTAATAATAACATGATATAAAGCAAAATCTGCCATAGAAGGTAGATATCAAGATGCACGTGTTCCTACGATCCCAGGAACTAGGTACTATTTTCACCGCCATTATGCTCTAAAATCCTAAATTACTTTTCCAGCCACCACTCGAACGTTGCACTACCAAGCTTTTGCTCTGAATATAACATGCACTGCATTTAACAAGGGTAAACTGAGACTTTGCATAAATGTTATTTATGTTTAGAAAGCTTAGCTTTAGGTGTCTGTACAGAAAGGGTGAAATAAATGTTAGTTTTTTGAACAAGAACTGAAAAAATCAAAGCTTTGTTAAATTAATGATTCTCCAATTGCTGTTGACATTTATCATTGTATGATGGTAGTGGTCGCGCTCTGTGGTTTCTGCCTACTCTTTAATTTATCATCGATTGATTAGATCGAATTATAGGCTGATTAGTAGAATAATCAGCCTATAATTTTCTCACTACTGCAAAATAGATATCTTCTCTATAAGAGGGTAGAGGGTTCAATGGGAGGAGAGTACAAGGTTAAATGAATGCATGGGATTTCCGCAATACAGATTGACGAGAACGTATCAAGCATGTCGTGTAAGGCCCCGTACAAGACCTCATACGATATGATCTGCAACAAGCGACATGCATACATGTCACATGTTTCCCTGACATGAATACTGTTTTTTAATATCAAATAGACTTGCATTTTTCCGCAACTCGCCTGACGTGAAACGATGATGCGGCCTCGGGTGTAGTGTTGCCCAAAATCGACCTTGGTCTTGGTCTTGCGAAAATGCAAGAACAAGACCAAGATTGCAAGACCAAGACCGATTTTGGACTTTAAACTCGCTAAATCTTTACATTATGTGCATTGTGTGCGCTTTTATATTTACAGAACAAAGTAATTACAAACTGGCGGGCTTGGACTGCTAAACTGAAAAATCGGTCTTGGTCTTGCAGTCTTCGACTTGTTTTTGCATTTTCTCAAGACCAAGACCAATTTTGGGCAACCCTACTCGGGTGGAGTACGCTTGCCTAGAAGAAACCGATTCGAACATTGAATAGATCCAGATTAATGATCAGGGAGCAGAGAAGCCAGCAGTGCAATCCACAGACTGGCGGCTCGCGCAGTAAATGTGAAAGCATAGCGCTTTGTTTAGGTTCGTGGAACTTGAACCATATAACGGTGCCACTATACCGTATCTCTGCTCATTTGATGATAGTATATTTTTTAGGGTTTTTCACCAACTCCACACGAGAGACTGGACACGTATGTCCCTGTTGGTGAAACTCAAAATTAGTATCACTTATTAATTCGTCATCTGGACACGCCAAGATACCATCTGGACACGCCACATAGTGAAACTTAAATTAAATCACTTTTATGTTTTAAACATGCTACGATGTCTCACGCGTGACACGCGCTAAGCACATTTCATTTGTTTTTTTGCTTTAGCAAGATGCAGAGCTAGTGAGTAGCTCGTGATAGTACTAGCATATTACGGATATTGTTAGCGTGCGGCATCCCGCTACTGGTCAAAGGCCTCTCCCCATGACTACCAGTGGTTTTTATTCAGGTCTAATGTGAACCGCTGGTCGTTGGTTTTGTCCAGCACGTCCCGCCATCTTCTACGAGATCTGCCGCTACGTCTTCTGGCTGTGTCTGGGCTCCAGAAAGTGGCTTTTTTGGCCCACAGCTTATTGAGCATGCGCCAGACGTGGCCAATCCAGTCGCATTTCAGCTTAGCGGCTTTTTGAGCAACGTCAGTAATTTGTGGATTGGAGCACAATTATAGAACTGGCAAAGTCAGGGAAAATGGAGTCTTATGTCCAGCACTGGATTATTAACGAGTAGTACAATGATTTAGTTCCCTTAAAAATGGTTGTACTGTGTGGTGTCGGACGTAAAGAATAACACCATCCCATATCTCCCCGTGGGTGTCGTAAGAGGCGACTAAGGGACTTACCAGAGAATGGGCAGCAGCGTTCTCTGTGCCTTTGTAACAACCATACTGCGATCGCCAACCCGCCTGCCAAGCGTGGCGATTATGGCAAAACCCCCCAAATGAATAGCGCAACACCCAAATGGCCCCTAGTACCCGGCAGCCCGTCTACCCTCGACTATGGTAGCGGTCGAGGTAACGGCGTGGCAAGGGGTGCGAAGAATCTCCGGACGGGATCTGGCTGCCTATACCGACGACTTGACCTGTCAACATACAACACGCGTACACTCCGGACCGACGAGAAGATAACCGAACTCGAAGAGGAATTGAGCAGGCTGCGATGGGGTATTGTGGGATTATCTAGAGTCTGAAGAGAGGTGGAGGACACGATAACCCTGAAATCCGGTAACCTGCTCTATTTCCGAGAGGGTGACCGGCAGTCTAAGGGTGGTGTTGGGTGTATCGTCCACAAGTCCCTAGTAAACAACGTGGTGAAGATCGAGAGTGTGTCGACCAGGGTGGCGTGCCTTATACTCAGAATATCCTGAAGATATTCGCTGAAGGTCATACAGGTCTACGCCCCGACCTCGGCACACCCCAACGAGGAAGTGGAGACCATGTATGAGGATATCTCTAAAGCCATGCATGGTTTCAAAACTCACTTCACCGTTATCATCGGAGACTTCAACGCGAAGCCGGGCAAACGAGACGGTGATGAGCTGCAGGTGGGTAAATTTGAGTTTGGACGTCGGAATCACCGGGGTCACCAACTGGCTAGTTTTATGGAGAAGGAGGGCCTCTAGATGATAAACTCTTTCTTCAGAAAGCGTAAGCACAGGAAGTGGACCTGGCAGAGCCCCGATGGTGCAACTAAAAATGAGATTGACTTCATCATGTCTACCAAGAAGCAAATGTTCAATGATGTCTCTGTGATCAATTCGGTGAAAACCGGGAGCGATCACCGCATGGTAAGAGGCACGTTGAACATCAATATCAAGCTTGAAAGGTCTCGACTGATGAAGTCTACGCTCCGTCCAGCACAGATTCAGATCCAAAACGAGAGCGAGTGAGAGAGGCGTTTCGAGTGCCTAGGAAGCTCAGTGGACGAATATAACGACGGGTTCGTGGAAACTGTCCATACGACTGGTTCTTCAAGACACGTCGTTCAGACAAGAACAAAAAACTCTCTGAGCATACTTTCAAGCTCATGAAGGAGCGGCGTGAGATGATCCTGCAGCTTTAATACCGAGCGTGTTAAAGACGTAATTGAGCGGAATAAAGGCTCCAAGGTATTTGCAAGAGATTTGGCTATTGGGCAGAGCCAGCTCGCAAAACTGAAGACCGACGATGGCACGATCGTATCCGCCAAACCTGAGCTTTTGAGGGAGATCGAGAGGTTCTATGGGCAGTTATACCCGTCGACCAGTGAACCTGTTGTAGATCTAGCAAACGACCTAAGAGCTAGACTAACCCGACACTATACCGAAGACATCCCGGACGTCAGCCTGTACGAGATTAGGATGACTCTGAAACCGCATAAAAACAACAAGGCACCGGGTGATGACGGAATTACGGCCGAACTCCTGAAGGCGGGTGGAAAACCGGTACTTAAGGCCCTTCAGAAGCTGTTTGATTCCGTCATTCTCGAGGGGAAAACGCCACAGGCATAGTGCAGAGGTGTGGTGGTACTCCTCTTCAAAAAGGGCGACAATGCCCGGCTGAAGAACTATAGGCCCATCTCACTTCTGAGCCATGTCTACAAGTTGTTTTCAAGAGTCATCACGAATCGTCTCGAGCGCAGGTTTGTCGATTTCCAGCCTCCCGAACAAGCCGGTTTCCGAAAATGCTTTAACACCGTAGACCACATACATACGCTGCGGCAGGATATACAGAAGACCGAAGAGTATAACCTGCCTCTCTGTTTAGCGTTTGTGGACTACGAGAAAGCCTTTGATTCAATCGTGACTTGGCCTGTACTGCAGTCTCTCCAACGGTGCCAAATCGACTACCGGTACATCGAGATGTTGAAGTGTTTGTACAAAAACGCCACCATGTCAGTCCGACTTCAGGACCAGACCTCGGAACCTATCATTCTGCAGCGAGGTGTGAGACAGGGAGACGTTATATCTCCGAAACTGTTCACCCCTGCACTGGAGGATGTTTTCAAGGTTCTGGACTGGAGAGGGCTAGGCATCAATGTCAATGGCGAGTACATCTCTCACCTTCGGTTTGCCGACGATATTGTAGTTATGGCTGAGACCATGGAGGACCTCAGTACAATGCTCGATGACCTCAGTAGAGCTTCCGGAAGAGTGGGTCTTAAAATGAACATGGACAAAACCAAGGTCATGTTGAATGCCCATGTAACACCCACTCCTATCAAGATTGGAGACTGTACAATCGAAGTTGTAGACGATTATGTCTACCTGGGACAAACGGTCCAGTTAGGTAGGTCTAACTTCGAGAAAGAGGTCAATCGTCGAATCCGACTCGGCTGGGCAGCGTTCGGGAAGTTGCGTGGTATCTTCTCGTCCAACTTACCGCAGTGTCTCAAGACGAAAGTCTATGACCAGTGTGTGTTGCCAGTGATTACATACGGGACCGAAACGTGGTCGCTCACAATGAGCCTCATTAAAAGTCTTAAAGTCACCCAAAGGGCAATGGAGAGGGCTATGCTCGGAGTTTCCTTGCGTGATCGAATCAGAAATGCGGATGCAAGAGAACCAAGGTAACCGACGTAGCCCAAAGAATTGCCAAACTTAAGTGGCAGTGGGCAGGGCACATTGCTCGCAGAACGGATGGCCGAAGGGGCCGTAAAGTTCTGGAGTGGCGACCGCGAACCGGAAGACGTTGCGTTGGAAGGCCTCCCACTAGGTGGACCGATGACCTGGTGAAGGTTGCGGGGATCCGCTGGATGCGAGTCGCACGGGACCGGTCAATGTGGCGACACTTGGGGGAGGCCTATGTCCAGCAGTGGACGTCCGAAATGATGATGATGATGATCTTCTTCTTAGCGTGTCGATGGCAATCTATATTGTGTATCTGATGATGAAAAATGGTTGAGTTGAATGGTGCTGATACATGGGTCATGTTCGTGAACGGGCGCTGTCAGTTGTGACTGGTCATCCCTTGGCTACCACGGCTTATTTTAATTAATTATTTTATTTTTGAATTGTTTATTTTTATTGTTTTTACTATGGACACTTTTAACGTACACACTGCACATCTTGCTACATCGTTCTCTTATAATGTACCATCTCAACATGAATGATGTAACCAAGGTTTTTGTAAAAATATACTGATTTAAAAGAGTGTCCATGGAGTTTCTTGCCCGTTCTTCTCCATAGAGATCTACGCTAGGGAATGGGCAACTACAGTACTAGTACTTCACAGTTTTTATGCCTTGTGACTGGGACTGTAGCTTCATTACATTGTTATCTTGTCGACAGTTTAAAAGTGCCTGTAACTGGCCTACTTGAAATAAATGCTTTGATTTTGATTTTGATGACGTGTCTAATAAAAACCTCAGCATAAATAAAACACCCGCTTTCTGTCTCAGGAGGATACGCTAACAGTGTTTGCTCGCAAAATGTAAACGAAACCTTTATACCTACTACTAAGCGTAAAAACGCAATCTAAGTAACAACATAGATTTCCCGATTGGGCATTTCAGTACACAGACTGAGTTGGCTTTCACGTAATAAAAGATCAAATTGAACACACTTCAAAGTACAGATAAATAGAATCGAAAACATCTTGAACTGTCAATCGATAAAGATTTATAAAGGATGCGTGTTTATGGTGTTTTGAGTCTTATTGCTACAGTTATAAGGTTGTGAGCGGTCGGTGCTTTGCGGTAGGGTTTGTTAGGCTTGTGATACGCGAGCGTTGAGTTGTTGCATAATGTTTTGTTGTGGTTAAGATGGGGAATGGTAATGTTGTGTCATTTGAATTTTACTTGGTAGTAAAAATATCTCGCTGCTTTAATTTGATAACAACAGATCTCAAATTCATGCTGGATATGAGTTGCACGGGACCGGTCAATGTAGCGACACTTGGGGGCGGCCTATGTCCAGCAGTGGACGTGTTTCGGCTGAAATGCTGATGACGAGATCTCAAAAATTTACTTTTTTCAGGAGAGCAGTATAAATAAAACAAAAAAAGCAAAATTTCGACCAATCAGCTAACGTCATTTAGTCACACCACCGAGCCAAATTTATACTCAGGAATATGAGTTTTATTCACATGATATTATAGATTAATTTGTGTTGAATGATAACATTATCAAAAAAATGTCACATTAATTTAGTTATGTGCCACTATCAAATTAAAGCAGCGATCTTTAATGAATGAGGAATTTAAAAGCTTGTTCACAGAGTCTGCTTCGTTGGTCTAGTGGTCGCAAGTGCTGAGTATAAGGACTTAGGTTCAATTCCTAGACCAGGCAACACTGGAATTTTCCAGTAGCGTCCTGGAAGCTGAATTTGTGCCCGGAGACTAGTTGATGGTAAAAAAACTGGCCAAGTACGAGTCGGCTCGCGCACGAAGGGTTCCGTACCATAAACCATAAAAAACACGTTACTTGTATGGGAGCCCCCTTTATAAATTAAATGATTTATATTTTTATTTGTTGTTATAGCGGCAACAGAAATACATCATCTGTGAAAATTTTGACTGTCTAGCTATCAAGGTTCATGAGATACAGCCTGGTGACAGACAGACGGACGGACAGACAACGAAATCTTAGTAATAGGTTCCCGTTTTTACTCTTTTCCTAAAAATAAGCTCTTCCCTATTTTTTTTCTGTATACGGCTAGTCTTATTTACAAAGTCAAAATAACCAATTTTCCAACTTCCCGTATATGACTGATTAGTTACAAACAAGCTCTATCAATGTCACTACAACAAAATTGTAAACAAAGTATTTCCCGACACTAACAAAACTTTTTCAAGGTTTTTATGATAACATTTTTATCCACAGAGTATCTATTTATATTCTAGTTATCAGAGTAAATATCCATAATATAATAAATTAATATATATATTCCTATTATAATATATATATTCCTATTTTCACAATTACTCATACGCTATTAATTAACATCGCAAACAGTAATTATTAGCATTCATGTGTAATAGGATTAAATCATTAACATACATTAATAACCATTACATTTATCTTAACCAAATTAACTATAAAATTATTATTGGAGTTCAAAATAATTGTTGCGTAAAAGTACAATGCGGGAGGCAAACCAGGATCGCATATAGCAGCGATATGAGTGGTTTCTATGAAACTCCATAGAGTTCATAGAGTACTTTTATAATTCTAGTGAAACAATGATGACATTGGCGAAGACGATAAAAATGGTGACATCTCGTATACCAGACTTTGCCACTGCGCTTTTTGGTTTGGGATGCCCCCGGAATTGTACCTTTAGTTACTAAAACTGTTAAAGGAACTAGATCTTAAAATTACATTAACAATTAACATTCTTTGAAAAGTACATACCATCTCCGAAGGTTTAGGCAATCGTGTACCTCATAGTACTCCCACATTTCGTCAATTATGTTTAAGTCCTTTGTAATAGGGGGTAAACATATATTATCGCCATAAATCTGGAAAAGATCCAGACCCCAAGGCTGCTACTGAGAAATTGAAAAAAAAAACAATAATACTTTGCCTAAACTAGGAATCAAACCCAGAATCTCATGCTCAGTAGTCGCGCTTGCAACCACTTGACCAACGAGCCAGTGTTGCGTGTGAAAAGTAATCACAATTAAATCTACATTTATTTCTAAACACTACACCATGAAAAACCCAATGGCATACGACAATATGATGATATACTCGTAAAGGCCACTTCTTTGTGAAAAAAAAAACAACCAATACACAAACAAAAAAAAAATCGTGCGTCTGCAGTGTTCCTTAATCAAATTATTCAAATAGAAGATTCCGCTCGCCTCCGAGGCGCCCGTGGAGCATTCAACAAATAAGAACATTTACCCGATGAGGACTCTGTTAAGCATTGCAATCTGTTGTTTATGTATACATCCGCTTCTTTTGATTTCGTATAAATATATTGACGTCATGAGGGAATTCGCAGTTTAGACGAAGATAAGTTTGAGTGCATTGATTAGTTAATATTACCTTAGGTTTCGTTAATATTTATATACGTGGAGGATTCATTGAGTCAGTAGTTTATTAGCCTTTGACTTCCTATGGCTGGGACTTCTTCTGGATGAGAGGTAAGGGGGAGTAGGCTACTATCCAAGTATCCACCACACGGCCTTAGTGTGGGTTGGTGGATGCTACAAGTCTGCTATTGTTTTGTTCTAGGTTTCCTCACGATGTTTTCCTTCGCCATTTTGAAAGTAGTGGTGAGGAAATAAATTGCACAAAGGAAGCATAATATATATAAATACATCTGCAATTGATTCGTTCTGAATAGCTTGAATATTGTCTTTATTTCCATTTACCGAGAATTCCATGTTCACCGATAAACACATCACTGTTGCAACCATAACCTGTTGACCTTTTGTGAAAACAAATTTTCGTAGAAAGCCTTCAGTTTACAGTTTTTTTCGTAGATAAATGAATGATTTCTGTGTTCGACAAGTGTAGGATTTACTTACTGGGATAGCAAAATAAACCACGAACGAAAAAAAACAACATTTTTGTAAAATAAATACCATAGGCTACCATTGCCATTTTAATTGAGTTCTAACGTAGTTCGCACAGTTCGAATTTAATTCTGTTTGTTGTTAATTTTCAAATCACACAAATCTATCCATAAATAAAAACTCCGCCAGACACATAATGTAAAATTCAGTATTTTAACTTTTTGTATACTAAACTTTACATTTTGAAGAAAAGCAAATGAGGAATGGTGCTGCCGTCGAAGTTGGGATGTCACATTTGTCACTTGCTGTTCTCGTTAACCGCAACGCCACCGTAGTTTGCGGTCTGCAGGCACTCTAGAAATCGTACCTTTAACATTACTACGTGTTGTGCATGTACGGTAATGATGTCTTTGTGTGCTGGACTGTGCCACGTGATGTGTCTAAAGAGTAAATAGATCAGTGTGTCAATAGCTGTCACGTGTTTCATTTGTCTTCAGTACCAAGAACTTAACAGTGGCGACGAGGATGGGACAGTTTTTGACATGAACTTTTTTTTGTTTTTTGGATGGGAAATCATCAAATTTCGTCGCTCTGGGCAGAGCGGAAGGGTCAAAATATTATAAATTTAAGAAAATTCTTTTAATCCCACTAGCCATTTCCAACAAACCAATTGATCAAAGAAACCATATTTACCCATCAATTTGATCCCAAAAACTTTGATTCTTCGACGTGGAAATGAGATCCTGGCCGATAATAAGGCCTCAAGCCTTCAAACTGACAGGCTTAGTTAATTAAAAATTAAATTTAGGAGCTCATCGCATTGATAGAGATCTTAAAACGATTCGACGGAGAATCGAACGTTATAATGTCCTTCTGGCACGCGAGGTATATTGACTTAGATACGGTCGTACGGACGGTTGGCTGAGTAATATTTTAAGGAGTTCATAGTGGTATGGAAAAAAGAAAAAGGTTCCATATTAAAAAAAAAACGTTTCAAAGACTTACTGTTGAGTCTTTTTATTTAGCATTATTTTTGTTCTATTTGTAATCTATACAAGGTGATTGGTAATTGGGTGCAGGCCTTGAAATTGGTGATACTAGAGCTGATTTGCAACAAATTTGGCCCGATAACTAGGGGTCCTATCTGAGTGGTTTCGTAGTAATCGAACTTTTACTTGTTTTTGGAAATTTTCCTCCTCTCGATCAAAAATTGATAATTGTGACAAATCTACGTCGCTCAGAGCGTTGATATGATACTTTTCAGAGAACACATAAACGAATGAATATTCCGAAAACAAATTTATCTAAAAATAACGCAAACCTTTGGTTTAACAGCGTCATAAAGTTCATAATAATGAAAAAAAAAATAAAGTACACTTGCTTTTCAAGGCAGAGTACTCAAAATCGTCGACTCGTGCGGCTGCAGCCCGACGACCGAGGGTTACGGTCCGTGTGGCCCACTGCCGGGGCCATATTGCGGATTCTCTGGCTAGTCAGTAGACTTGCCGAGCGAGATCTGTATATTGAAGCAGAACGTGCAGTTGGTGGCGTCGATGTTGATGTTTGTGCTGCTGACGACCATTGGTCTGTAGGGCTTTCTCACCGAGTACAATAGCACTGGCGGCAATTCGCAAATAGATGTTATAGTTAAATAAGAGTTCGTAAATTAGGTTAGTATCCTTCTAGGTCGTTCCCTCGCGACGTTGACTTATACACACTCCCAAGATAGACATACTAAGACTAGAGTAGGCAACAAAGCCTCTATACTTTTAATAACCATAAATTTTAATGGCCCCAACAAAGAGCACATGAAACATTTTTATTAGATGATATAAAACATACTCAATTTAATGGAACGCCGGTGTTTCAAATGTATTTGTTCAATTTGTGTCAAAGGCGCCATTTGTTATTTCTAGAATTATGATGTTGTGTACAACTGTAGTAAAATGCTTTGAATTTGTTTTGTCATTAGCGTCTTTTTTGTTCTGTGAGGTATTTTTTTTGCTTTGATTAATGTTAGGTCTTTTTTCTTGATTATGTTTGTTCTTTTCTTTGTAAGTTGGTAAATAGTTCAAGCTAGCTTAATACATTTTATCGAAGTACTGTAAGGCCCACGTCAGTGGTAACACTTTGATCTTGAGCTGGTCTACGTAGTACGGAGTTTTAATTGAATGCGAGGCCAGTTTATAGGCACTGGTTTGGCTATCACTGGCGTGAGTTCTATTGTACCAAGTTCAATATTATGTACTTTCTTTAATTTGATCGAACAGTAACGTCCATAGGTTTGCATTTGATCATGACGACTAGGTCTATCAAAAATAAGTATAAAAGCAATTTTAGATGCTTTGAGCACTTTATTACACTATCATTATTTACCAATCTAAATGATTACAATATCGAAAGTGGTCACTCACACTCTAAACTCCTCATTCACATCACCCAGTTAACTAACTAAGATTGGACGCATCGAACTTCGATGTTCTAATGACTCGATACCATTATCAGAGGGGCTCATTACATTTTACGTTGCTTAATCCAGCCCACTCGTTTCAACAAAGTCAGCAAGCGATTCTAGTCTTTATGCAAATGTAATTATGAGTGTCGAGTGACTATTGTCAGGTAGCGAGCAGGGGTAATCAGGTTACCCTTTTTCGAGTGAAAAATTCTGGTAGAAACAGTTTCGTGCCTCGGTTGTGATGGCGAAATGAGTTTGCTGAACGTATGAGAGAATATGTGATTACGAAAGATAAAGGGAATGATAGAGTTTTAGTCATTTGTTCACGTTTTCTAATCCATTATGACTTTTATCGAAATTATAAAATTCAAGAAGAATCGGACAATTTCGAATAAAATGGCTGACAATAGAATTGATGTGTGAGATTTGGATGTAAAGTTTTAATTAGCCTACATTTTTCAAATTCGCTTTGGTACGCTTTGTTAAAATTGCAAGCTTCATTTTTCACAATGCAAACACTACCCCACAGAACCCACAACGTATAAAAACACTCTAATACAACTTCCCATTCCATCAAATTAAATAGTTTCACAAAATAACAAGAATAGTCGAGCATGTTATTTTAAAATCCAGATTCAATTATTTAGAAACAGTCCAATTGTTACCGAAATACTTTCCACAAAGCTGAACTATTTTTATGAATAAATAATAATAAAACGATCGATTAGAGGACGATTAAAATACGTACCAAGTGATTAATTATATTATTTACTAACTGTAGTCCGACATTCGTTCGCGTGAAATTATTATAAACAAATATTACTTCCCTTTTTGAATCGGATTTTGTTAACGGTAATCGGATAATGTCAAGGGTTTTAATTTCGTTGCACGGAACCCTAACGTTTTTTTCTATAATAAAAGTAGCCTTAGACTTTATTACTATCTGTCAGTAATAGTCCCGTCAAAATCGGTTAAGCCAGATCCATATTATATTGACCGGAAAACAGAGAAACCGGTAGTGCACTGAAAAAAAAAGTAGTTGCTACAATCAAGATTTTGTTTAGATTGACTAAGTAACCTTGTTTGCATCTGACCCTATCAAGCACAATGATCACAGCTACTACTTTTATTTGATTGAGTTTTGAAACGGGATCTTGTTTGGAGTTATCACAAAACCTATTTGCAGCAATCAAGTCAAAAGTAAGTTAGTTGTGTCAATCAAGCATTTTGATTACTTCAATAAAGATTGTCTCTTTTTTAACTCTTCTACAATGATGTCATGTTAAGTAAGGGTAATCAAGAAACTTTTTTGAGCGTTCAATCATTTGAACTAGTATTGCTGCAATCATGTCGTGATGATCAACTTAACTAAGATTTTGATTAATCTAAACAAGATATCGTCAATCAAGCTAAAAAGTCACCTGATTGGCGTGCATTTTTTTACAGTGTGAATTCCACAGACTGAAGGTTTAACAATAAAATGTGGACGCAAAGTGCTTTGTTCTGGTCCAGAGATACGGTCAAGCGTTACCGTTAAATGGTTGAAGTCCCACCTTCAACCAATCAATAAAATGTGAAAAAGAATTATTACTTTAGGTGTTATTAACGTTATTATTGGCAGGTATATTGCTATGCATCTACTTTAAGTTTTATATAAGAAAAGATATCAGAATATTATAGCCTATTTACTATACATATTATTATGTAAAATAGTATCCACCTTATCTCTGGAAATTACTCTGAAAATAGGACCTTGAGGGCTTTTCAGATAAGATGCCTAGTTCTTGTGATGCTATCCTGATTGCCAAGTCTCAAGTGTCTAATTTAAGGATTTTCCAATCTACTTTTTGAAAGGTAATACTATTTTTTATTAGGGCAGGTTCCCGTTACGTTGCTAAGCGAAAATGGAGCTTCATTTTATTTTTAGTTCTTTTGTCTTCAAACACTTTAATTGGAGAGGAGCTTAGTTATAGTTTGAAACTACTATTAGATACATTTTATTGGAGAAAGTATTGTGAACCATCACTTTTTTCAGTTCCGGTTCCTCCCAGAGTAAGCGATGCTATCGCATGGTGTAATAATACAGTATGTATATTTTTTTCCAAAATCAATGAATTTGGATTCCTGCCTAATATTGGTTTTTCAAAAATCAAACGTAGTTTTGGTTTCATCAAAATCGGGCTCGAGACTCCTTTGAGTATTTTTCACTATTACTCATAGATTTTGATTCGGTCATCCACTCTCACTTGAAAAAATCGTACTAAATCAAGAAACGTTTCCTTTCATAAAATTTACGCCATTTTGCAAACTTCTGCATACATTAGTTAACGCAAATAAAAAGCTGTAGTTGAATAGGTTTCTCAGACGGAAAGCAAAAGAAAACGACAAATATTAACTTCCCAATCCCATTAAAAACAACATTAATTCCTTTAAGAAATCGCAATAAATATTTAAAAGCTACTCTTAAAAATCACAAGCCAGCTGAATCACCAGCAAATTTTTCCATTCACTGTTTTGTGCGAGAATTCAAATTATATGTAAATACGGTACTCCCTGTGTAGAGACATCAGTTGGTATTATGCTAATGTCTTAACAAGAACTCCGAACGGTTAATCAAGCCATATTCGTATTGAGACGGAACAAACTGTGGTACAAAGTACCCCTTTTGGATTCTGATAGTAATATGTGTGGATGGGTTTATTTGGCGTTCGAAAAACGCGCCGTATTCGGTTATCGAAACGTCGAACGGAATTATTGTTGCGTACCGCGGTGGAGGGTTAAATTCGGCGTTGTTTTAGATAAAGTGTGCCCGCACCCTTGGGGTGACATTATTTTGGGAAGATTATTTGGTGCAAAATTATGTAATATCGGGGTGTTTCTTAATAGTAACTGCTATTTATAGGGTTCATCACTAAAAGTATATGATGAGAGACGATATTTATTAAAGTATAAATAATTTCATTATTTAATGATATTTATGTTTGTTTTGGTTTTTTTTGGGGCTCGCCCCCTATTTCCTGGGACTTAAAAACATAACTGGCGAAATGTGGGTGTACTATTAGGCACACTTTTGCCTAACCCTTCGGGGATTACAGGCGTGATGTTATGTTATGGAGTGTCTACACCCATACTGATATAATTGCATATATTTCGATGTAATTGCACACAGGTAGGTACCTAGGTTGATCAGTTAAGACATAGATTACTTTAATCGCAGTTGTACGTTACCGTGGGATAATTTCCGACCTCCACGCAAACGAGAGCTTTTTGGTTATAAATAATACTTTTAGGTACTGGCGGTATTTGGTGTCTCCTAGCCGACTATCTTGAAAAGAGACCCATAATCTTCCTTAGCATGAGTTATGAATATATCACCAACCCTACTTGACCCAGAAAAAAAACAAGAACACCGCACAGACGACCAATTCAAAGAAATCACTTAAATATTTCATTATTCTACGACTTCATCATCATCTGCCTAGCCTTTTCCCAACTATGTTGGGGTCGGCTTCCAGTCTAACCGGATGCAGCTGAATACCAGTATTTTACATGGAGCGACTGCCTATCTGACCTCCACAACCCAGTTAGTACTGGGAAATACGATACCCCTTGGTAAGACTGGTTGTCAGACTTTTTGTGCCACTGACTACTTTAACGACTGTCAAAGATCTTCAAATGACAGCCGGGACCAACGGCTTAACGTGCTTTCCGAGGCACGGAGGAAACTCGGTATGTAATGGGTGGTCACCCGTCCACAGACCAACCTAGGCAAGCACGGCTTAACCTAAAGATCGACCCGAGCGGCTGTTATTGTTTAGCCACGAGCTCCTCATTATTCTACGACTTGAGCCTAATTAAAGAAAAAAAAAGTAGCAAAAACAATATAAAGGTTTTGTTCCCTAGGTGCGGTCCTACGTGACCAGAATAAAGACAAAATAAAAGTAAATAATAATACAAAGACCCTTGTACGTTTGTCCGTTATGGGTTTTAGTGTCATGGGGCAAGCCTTACGCCTATTATGGTGGTAATTTATTTATGACCTCTATTGGTAATATTCGCATTATCTGATATAATGAGGGAACATTAGATACAAGATGGCCTCTGATATGGGAAAATGGAATGACCTGTAGGTATAATTTTTGTGAGTGGTACCTAATGTTGTACTGCACGAAGATTTTGGTTGGTACATTATTTAGTGACTTCTTGTATGAGATTCATATGGGTGAATATGTTTTTTTACTATCGTTTTATACACATACAGCTTTATTTCAGAATTTCAAAATTCCGGGATTTTATACAGGCTGTAAGAAACCGCTCTCCGCAGACTGATGGGGTGAATTCAGTATATCATACTAAGAGGACCGGTATAATAAATTATTTCAGGAACGTTATGGGAATCCAGTAAATTTGATTTGTTTTATTTCTTCATACGTGATGAATCGTTGCCGCCGCAAAAAGCACGTAGCAGCAAGAGTGACAACGAGTTCGGTTAACTGTGTAGCTAGGTAGGAAGTGAACAGCTGATTTCCCGCGTCGTTTGTAAGAGTATTTTAACATCCATTGTTGTTTTTTTGCATAAATGGAGTGCTGAATGCAGAGAATGTAATTTTACATTACAGTAAAAGAATAGTAACTAAAAAACGATATTAAAAATAATCTTCCTAAAACTTCCGGTAGAATATGATTCAAAATAAGGAGCTGAATGCACCCTGTCAGTTTGCGGAAGGCTGTTCCTTATACCCTGTATTCTTCTCTTCCGATATCTGGTGATAACTTAATATTAAATGATATGGAGTGAAGTCGTTAAGTGTAGTCAGAGACCTGGAAGTCTGACGGTAATCGTGTTAGGTACCCAATAATTGGGTTGTGGACATCAGATAGGCACTCGCTCAATATATTCAGCTGCATTCAGTTAGACTGGAATCTGACCCCACCATATTTAGGAAAAGGCTGGTAAAAAAGAAAAGAAAAAGTTCTTTAGGACGTTATTTTCACTAAATTGTAATGAATATGACGTACAGAGGGCCAGCACGTCAAGCTTCCCGAACTGTCAAATTTTCCCAATCAACCTTGAACCTAATGCTTTAGCAATCAAGTTGAAAATCTATTAAAGAAATTTGACAGTAGCTTGATATGCCGTCTGTACTTACATGTCGACAAAAATTTGAATACCACTATGAACTCTAAAATCAGTTTATGTTGTATAGGACATTCCTACATTCAAATCTTGTTGATCAAACGAAGAAAAATAGCTCAAAGATAAACAAGTTATAGCTTCATCGTATCGAACGAGAAAACTAACCTTCTTTCGAAATTAAACTGTCGATTTATTTGCCCTGGCAGATGGATTGCTTGTTGGTAGGGCAATTGTCTATTTTAACTTGAACCACCTCTTTTAGTGGTACACTCCCTTCTTATTACGAGTTTCTTAGAAGGTGAGAGGGGTAAGGGGGTTCAGGTTGAGCTGGTGAAGATACAGCACGTCAGTTTTGGCGAATCGTAGTCGGAAGTCCGAGGTCACGTGACGCTCGCGGCGTATATCCGGTTACGAGTAGGGAGCGATTCCGTAAAGGGTGGGAATCATTTGAAATTGCTTGAAATTTCGATATTTTGGGTAATGTTATGGCGTATTTTTATTTGTTGTGGGATTCTTTTGGTGTAATGTTATATGGATCGAGGGAAAATGTTGTTGGTAAAATACACTCATATTATTTTCTGTTAATCTTTTTCGAGAATTTCAATTACGCCTTCGGGCTTAAGCCAGCTCTCATTATTATGAGATCGTTTCATATTTCTGCAACAATGTTCAACAATTAACATAAATATAAGTAGTTTCTCAGTAGCAGCCAGGGAGTTTGAATTTGTGCCCGGTTGATGGCAAAAGGCTCGCCCCTATTACATCAAACTTAAACATAACTGACAAAATGTGGGTGTACTAATGCTAGGCAAAGGTGTACCTCTGCTTAGCCTTAGTACACCCCCGAGGGGTAAGCAAAAAGTGTATTTAAGGTACCTAAGTACGACTCTGCTTACAGGCGTGATATGTCAGTTCCATACATTTTTTATCGCAAAATATCACTCTTTTTAGGTCCTCTAGTACATAAAAAAGTACGTAGATACCAAAATAATCTGTACCCCAAAGCCCCTCTTCAACGCCCCTTGCAAGTGGCAAAATCGCTTCGAATAAGACTTTATTCTTGGAAAATCGTCTGAGTAAGCTTTATAAATCTGTTAAAGCTTTTAATGTGCGTGAATAAGACATAATAATAGAATAAGAAAACAGAAAGTTGAATAAAGCTTTTTTTCGTGGTGGTGGGTTATTTTTAGTGGGAATCTGGATTTACAATAGACACGCCCCCTGTTCATTTGACTGTATGAATAAATTATTTCTATTATGAGTCAGTGATACTCGAATTGAAAATGTGTTCTTTTTTTTTATTGTGACAAGTGAAATATAAGATCTTTATAGTCACACCTGTCTCGTTTATCTAGCGGATCTCAAATGCTGAGTGCGTCCTAGGTTCGATTCCCTGGTCGAGTGAAGTGTTATTGGGTTTTTCATTATGAAATTCTTAGTAGCAGCCACGGAGCCCGATGATTGCCCGATTGATGGCAATGGGTTTGCCCCGATTACATAGGATTTAGCTGGTAAAATGTAGGTGACCTACATGCACTTTTCTGCGATACCGTTCTAGGATTTCAGGCGTAGTTTTATGTTTATTCATGTTTGTTTTCTGCCATTATTATCCACTCCACACGAAAACATGACAGCCTATATAAGTCTATTTGCGCCCTAACCCAAAACTGAAACGTATACGGTTCTATCAAAGCCGACGTAAGTACAGTATACTTTCCCCTAAACGCATAGACACTATCGTTTCATATAAGACAGGAAATATGATATGTTTTTATAGCTTGGTTCTACCAAACACATCTTAGAGTACGGAGCGAGTTTTTTTTTCTCTTTTATAACTGGCATGTATTTGGTTGTTTTTTTTGTTCCAATATTTTCAAGAAGTTTAATTAGACCAGTTTTTTTTATTTTTGTTTGCTCGCAGAACGGATGGCCGATGGGGCCGTAAAGTTCTGGAGTGGCGACCGCGAACCGAAAGACGTTGCGTTGGAAGTCCTCGAACTAGGTAGACCGATGACCTGGTGAATGTTGCGGGGATCCGCTGGATGCGAGTCGCACGGGACCGGTCAATGTGGCGACACTTGGGGGAGGCCTATGTCCAGCAGTGGACGTCTTTCAGCTGAAATGACGATGATGATGATAAATTTGACCAGAAACTGTAGAGCGTTTAATGTGAAAATTGTTTCGAAACCAGTCGTGGATATCAATTTGCAACATAGTTTCAGGTGCATTACCTTATACTTTAGTTTGAGCGCGGTCAATATTCATGCAAATATGTCTTTTAAACGCTGGAGCTTTCCATATAATATTTAAAGGTTTCAGGCCCTTTGTAGAGCTTTTTGTTGGCCTTTGCCAACAAAAAGCTCTATAAAACTATAAGCATTTCCGCCATTATCTTTAACCCTTGATCTTATCAAAAATCAAAGGGACTCTAACCCTCAATTTACATCCTAAAAACAATAAAACGTCTACGTGAGACAAAAAATCACCGTAAATGTAAGTGCTAATAAAATGGATGACTCTCTATCGGCTCTAACTATAAACTTTTGGCTCAAAATCAAATCTTAGATTATGTCCTGATGTCTCCTCGTAAAATAACGAAGGGTCGACGAATCAGAGGAATTGTTATTGTTGAAGATATGCAATATCGCTCGTGAGACCCTCGTTCACAAAAATAGGGTGTTTGTGAAACGACTATGGATACGTTTGCTATTTTGCAGTAAGTTAATACGTATTTCCGCATCACGCTTTGGAATGACCCAGCAACTGGCTTGGGGATGTCAGATGGGCAATCGCTTTATGTCAAATACTGATATGCAGATCATCAGCTGCCTCTAGCTAGACTAGAAGCCGACGACCCCAATATTGTACATAATTAATTCACAACAAGCGTTCATGGTAATAATAGCAATATCACTCATCTGTCATACCTATTTGATCCGGAAATAGTTAATAAAGTTGCATGGACCTCGTGGCTAAATAATTACTGCCGCTCGGGTCGACCTTAGGTTAAGCCGTGCTTGCCTAGGTCGGTCCGTGGATAGGTGACCACCCATTACATGCTGAGTTTCCTCCGTGCCTCGGAAAGCACGTTAAGCCGTTGGTCCCGGCTGTCATTAGTAGATCTTTGACAGTCATTACAGCCAGTCTTACCAAGGGGTAACATATTACCCAGTACTCAGGTCAGATAGGCAGTCGCTCCATGTAAAATACTGGTATTCAGCTGCATCTGGTTAGACTGGAACATAGTTGGGAAAAGGCTAAGCAGATGATGATGATGATTACGAGTGTTTCGAATATGGGTTGACAGAGGAGAAAGAAAG
This sequence comes from Lycophotia porphyrea, assembly GCA_950005105.1. Classification (NCBI taxonomy): domain Eukaryota; kingdom Metazoa; phylum Arthropoda; class Insecta; order Lepidoptera; family Noctuidae; genus Lycophotia; species Lycophotia porphyrea. The sequence goes on along the minus strand of OX465392.1, from coordinate 14,805,303 downwards.
AAAAAAAAACTGTAGCACCGCTTCCAAATAAGGTTAGGAATATGACATTGACGAACGTTTTTTTCAAAATTCTAATACCTACGCCTGTCAGTGGAATTCTGAGCTAATCATCCTGTAACTCTTAGTTTATACAACATCACGCTTGTAATACTAGAAGGGTCAGGCATAGGTGTACCTAAAAGTACACCCACATTTTTCCAGTTAGGTTTAAGTCCCTTAAAATAGCCGGGCACAAATCCAGACTCTGTGGCTGCTACTGAGAAATTCCTGATGGACACTTTGCCCAACCTGGGAATCTACCACAAGACTTCATGTTCAGTTGCGCTTGCGACCTGCACTAGAACAACTAGGCAGTAAAAAAACATATTTTATCTTTAATTTTAAGCACATATAAATATCACGTTTTACGTGTAACATCGTTACTACGAACACATTCAGCCCCCGATTTAATTCCCGAATGTTTAGAACAAAATGTATTGTTTTTATGTTAATTGGATTAGGAATTAGTGGGGCGTGTAATAGGGTGGCTACAGTGCAGAATGGTACGGAATCGGCACAGTGGAACACCTGTCCCCTTTTTATAGAAAGATTTGTGTACCGCTTTGTTTTGTTTTGAAACGGTTAGAATTAGTGTTGGGGCATCTTGTGATAATAAAAATTTAACTGAGAATATTTGTTGTTGAAATAAAATAACATGACATAACATTCATTTGTTTTCAGGCAACTTTGGCCCATCCAATGATATAGCTTACAGACTAACATAATTACATATTATTATGATAAAATACGAATTGTGTTAGTAAATAGAACTTTAAAATTATGTTAGGAAACCTTACCTAAAATTCAACCGGTTTTGCCATGGAACTTAGTAATAAATAATTCCTAAATCTGACCTGACATTAAACATCAGACTATATTTTTAAAAAACTTTTTTCATTACACACACACACACACACACACACACACACACACACGAGTGAACGAGTATTTAGTCTTATTTGATGCAGAAAAAACTGTTTTTCTTTCTTTCTCTGAGATTCGCTCCTTCCTACCCTCTTCTCTTTAAAATTGTCGTCTCCCCTAAAAGCCGCGACAGTAGCTTTGGATAAATAAACCATTTATATTTATAACGCTGCTGATCCGTCGACGAAAAATCGCATTTCAATCGTTCAATGGGGAGAAATGGATTCCCATGGTATTTGCAAATGATTGTAGGTCATTTATAGTGTTAGTTTCAAATAATAACTCCTCAATACTTCCTGTTTTCTCGTCAATACGTTAGAAGTAATACTTCGACCTGAGCTATCGCTAGACCTATCGCTTCCACGGAGTTCCAATAAAATAAGAAGCCGGCTCATTCTGGTTTTGTTACCACTTGTACCCGTATTTACGTTTATTTGTTGTTACCCGATACAAATAAATAAATAAGTAATACTCATAGTGTCCGACCAACCTTCGGTTTCGTCCAAATGGGGCGAAGTTTTGGCCGAAGCCGAAGGTTTCTAGCAAGCACCGAAATTGAACGAACTGTTACGAATGCTTTAGAGCGCGATGGAAGAGGTGACGCGCGTAGGCCCAGGTTCAGACATTTTGAAGTGTTATTATTTTATACAAGTTCCAAGGTAATTTTAATCATTTTTTTTTTCGGTCGGGAAATCTTCAAATAACTTCTTTCGCTCTGGGCAGAGTTGAAGGGAGTGTCAGAGTTGTACTGACTAAAACCCATGCATGTTCATTCCTTGCCCTTTGTGTTCCAGGGCCGCGGTATCTCTTTCGAACAGTCCCGCAGCCCTGGCAGAATTTTATTCATCCCGCTATATTTTTCATGCACAGCCAACATAAAAAAAAAAACCTACTGTTCACTACAATAAGCCAATCTTGAACTGAATTTCTTATGAGATTTCTTCTAATAAAAATTAGTATTAAGCTTAGATAGGTACTATCGTTCAATAAATCAATCTTTACTTTTCTATACGAATTGAGTTGGCGAACTTCGACACCCGCTCCAATACATTGCTATAGACTAACAATACCTGCAATAGGTATACTGTCAAACATTACTTTACTGGAACGAATGCGGGAAGCCCAGCATGATTCTAATATCCCGATTTTTATTTTCACCTTCACTCTCAATATCGCGTCGGCTACAAAAAACGCTCGTTCCTACATGTATTTTATTACGCAATATTTTTGTGTAGGGGTGGAAATGAAATTTATATCGGCGAAGGGAATCTCAAATATATTGTAACGCTGTCATAAAACAATAAATGCGACTTCAATCATGTAAATCGGTTGTACGAGCAAAGTTCAACAAATAAAAATAAACTTTCCGTTTCTCCCCCTAAATATGAAATTGCAATATAAGAATATAAGGGGATACTTCCTTATTATGAACTTATTCCATTCATGGTGTTTTTCATACCATAATCTCCCTCTCCCCTGGTTTCCCCTTTGTGTTAAAAGATTGCAAGGATTTGATGGTGTTCTCTGACGGCCGCCGAAGTGCAAAGAGAGGGAGACTCGATAGGAAATTGATCATTACTGTCTGGGGCTATTTTAATAGTGGTTTGTCTTTATACTCTGTTTTTGAAGGCAGGGTCAACGCCCCTTTAGGGAATGCTCGCAGCTGCTACTGTATGTTTCGATTGCCAGTATTTTTATGAATGAAATATTGGAATATTGGTTTACTGACAGACTAAGATATTCTTTGTTCATGTATGTATTCATGAAGTAATAACGAATATTTAAGCTAATTAAAATATGATTAAAATTGACGTGAATTTTAAAATACTGAGTGAACATTGGAAACCTTTTTAATTTTATTTAGATCGAGCATCGAGTTTTGTAATAATAAAATGACACATTACTACAGCAAGCACCAAATATTTTATGTGTCAGTTAGTAGGTAGTAATATTTTTAGTACTTTTTCTTTTTTTTTTTACTTTAGTATTTTTAGTAGATACTGTATGGTGTTGGACGTAAAGAATAGCACCATCCCATATCTTCCCGTGGGTGTCGTAAAGGACTTACCAGAGAATAGGCAGCAGCGTTTTCTGTGCTTTTGTAACAACCGTACTGCGATCGTCAACCCGCCTGCCAAGCGTGATGATTATGGCAAAACCCCCCTTTTGGGGAGGCCTATGTCCAGCAGTGGACGTCTTTCGGCTGAAATGGTGATGATGATGATGAATATTTTTATTCAGGTACTCTTCTCGGTTAGTGCCCTGCATTACTTGACCCCTCTTACAAAAAAGAATCGTGAAAGAGGGGGTCAGGTAAAGCAGGGCTCTGACTGTACCACTGTCCAATCACAGGCAACCTCATCTCTCATGAACATCTCTCACTAATGAACACATGACCTCTCTTTGAGAACGACGAACTTTGACAATACAAGACAAGGCAATATTATTGTGGTACGAGCCTCAAACGAACGATGATATCAATATGTTTGATGCAAAGAAATACTACGAAATTCACTGAGAAGATCGATCTTTTTGATCATCAATAGATTGACATCTTGCACGATTAGAAAGAAAGAAAGAAAATTGTTTGGCATTAATAACACCTTAAAAATTATACAAAAATAAATAAACAAGACTAACAATGCCAAAAGGGTCTCATCTCACGATAATTTCAGATAGCAACACAAGGTGTACGACCTGACGCTGATTTTCAACTGCAGCCCACGAGTGCCATACGCTGGCAAACATAAACAAACACATACCTATTTAAAGTCTCAATTTTTTTGCAAAACTACCAATTAAATTACCGATTGATTATCGATAGATTGTCTCTTAGAAGTGCTCCAGAATAACAGAAGCGCGGGTCGATATTCAGGTTAAGACGCGCTTGCCTGGGTTGGTCTGTGGATGGGTGACCAGCCATTACATATTGATTTTCCTCCGTGCCTCGAAAAGGACGATAAGCCGTTGGTCCCGATAGTAATATATATTGTTAGGAAGAAATGAGGTTTTACGTAGCACATATTAGTTCTATGGCAAAGATTGACAACTTCGAATGGTCACTGGTCGCGAGAGACTTTTGTTGGGAATATGGCTCAAAGGGCTGTAATATTCATAATTCCATATTTTGTGTACTTACTCGCTATTTTCGTAAACAATTACGTGTTAATTGAATTCGTTATGATTTGGGATAGTGTCTGTGATTGATATTTTGTTCCAAGTTAGAATAAACGGTTGTATTCACTATTTTGTGTACATCGTTGTCTTTCTTTAAGCATCTTCGCTTCTGTTTGCTAAATATATATTATCTTTGCCAGTCGTTACAGTTAGTCAGTGGCCCGAAACTCTGACTAGCAGTCTTATCAAGTATCGTATTTTAAGAACTTTGAATAGATCTAGATTATAATGATCAGGGAACAGAGAAGCTGTCAGAGAATTCCACAACGCGATCAAAAGATATGACCGTTGTGTCGCATATTTTGCGATTCCACAAGGGAATCAAAACCCATATGGTACTTCCCGTTGACCTAGAATCATGAAATTTTCTTACAGCACATTTAAAGGGAAAAAGAATCGACCTGCATTGTTCAACTCGCATTTGGCCGGTTTTTTACCCTTGAGATGCCTGCTCAGATGGCCCTGTGTTACTTAAACAGCCGTTATTCTTCAGTTATAGGCATAACTGTTAGTTCTCTTATAATTAAATATATAAACATTGTGTAACCAGCAGGCAGGGATTCCATTTCACTTCCCGGTTTTCCAATAATAACCGAACCTAATCCCACCTCAATAACATACTCCAATCAAGATAAAACCCTAACAATGACACCTCAACTTAAAAGGGCTCAAAACTTGAAGCAATCAATGTGAGCTTAATACCCAGTTGTTAGAAATTGCCCGATAGAAAGTTGGTGTAATCTCTTGTGGATCAACCGGTAGTACGTGAGGGTTAGATTGGGCTAAGGGATGGTGTTCTATGCGATTTAGTTAATCACTGTGCGGTAATCAAACGTGAGGTAATGTAGATGTTTTGGTCGTGATAGTAATTGCTTCAGGATTAATTGATAAGTATATCGACGTAATAATTGACTGAATTTGTTTATGATATTTCTCGTGGAAAAAATGGTAGGCAAGGTTTTCCCAGATTTACCTACATTTAACAAGCCTGGACAGGAGGAGCTAGTGGCTAAATAATAACAGCCGCTCGGGTCGATCTTTAGGTTAGTTAAACCGTGCTTGCCCAGGTTGGTCTGTGGATGGGTGACCACCCATTACATACCGGATTTCCTCCGTGCCTTGTTAAAGCACGTTAAGCCGTTGGTCCCGGATGTCATTTGTAGATCTTTTACAGTCGTTACAGGTAGTTAGTGGCCCAAAAATTCTGACAACCAGTCTTACCAAGAGATATCGTATAACCCAGTATTAACTGGTTTTTGGAGGTGAAATAGGCAGTCGCTCCATGTAAAATACTGGTATTCAGCTGCATCCGGTTAGACTAGGCTAGGCAGATGATGATGATGATGACCTACATTCAAGTGGCCCAATCCCTCATATGGGAAAGACCCCAGGATCCCAGCAGCAAGAGCATTACAGGCTGAACTTTCCAAACTACACAGAGATTTTTAAAATTGATCGACATCATATAAGCTTTTCGACTTCGCTGTCTGGGATCATTGGTAATTAATATTCATTGTCTATCTAAGTATCTTTGAGATATCTATCCGTGTGTAGACTATTAAAATTAGCTATATCTACAAGGTAAACAACACACCATCACGCCAGTACGCAGATGCGTACGTAATAGTACACCAACATTTCATCAGTTATGTTTTAGTCGCATATAATAGAGGGCGGGCCTATTGCCATCAACCGAGCATAAATCCTGAGAAATTCCTGATGGAAAAACCCAATAATAAATTGCCCGACCTGGAAATCGAACCCAGGACCTCATGCTGAGCATTCGCCCAACCACTAGACCAACGAGGCAGTCTATAGATCACGATAAACAAATGCACCCTATAAAGGTACGGAAGTCCTACATAAACCTTTCACCATAAAACTAAGGGTTTTTCCCAAACAAAAACAAAAAAGAAACGCCCGTGACACGCATAATTGTTCTTGTTCTTAGTTGCTGTTATCCCCAGTGGATTAATTTGGCACAAAACGTGAGGGGTGATTGGCCCAAGGGTTGTGTCTATGGGGGTTCAGTTAATCGTCATGGTTATCAAAGGTAGAATCAATTACTATCGCAACAATCAAGTCTAATGTTTTCCGGGATCGAATCGAGGAGAAGAATTGTTTTGGGTTAGAGTAGATGGGTTTAGCCCAATAGTTGTAGTCTAAATACCATTAAATATCGTAATTATATTGCATTATATAAGTAATTACATCTTTAATCTTTTAAGTTCTGGAGTGGCAACCGCATACCAAAAAAGTTGCGTTGGAAGGCCTCCAATAGGTGGACCGATGACCTGGTGAAGGTTGCAGGGATCCGCTGGATGCGAGTCGCACGGGACCGCTCAATATGGCGACACTTGGAGGAGGCCTATGTCCAGCAGTGGACGTCTCTTGGTTGAAATGATGATGATGATGATGAACCGACTTTGAGTACTTGAATGTGGAATTGCCAGAAAATGGCAATGCAAAATAATTGTAACATCGATTGATTGATGTTCGATCTCATTGAGTACGCGGTAGTAAGCACTTCTGCTTATCTAGACTAGGTCTAGTTTTTCTAGTTTCAATGACATTACTTATTGACGTAAGTATAGTTTGACCAGAGCTCAAACTTGTCCAACAACATTGTATGACGTAGTTGTAGAAGTATAATCAAACAATGTATAAAACGTAAATTATTAAAGCAAAGATTTGACTACAGGATACTCGTATATAGGTAACAATTTCAGTTCGAAAATCGCAACCAAATATGAAAGCGGAGTTATAAAGTTACGAAAACACGAAGAACAAATTAAAAATCTGCCCAAGTGTGAGCGACCCGCACACAAACGGTTCTGTAGCACCAAACAATATAATACCAATATTTTTAACGCCCATTCATGCGTCAATTTACAGTCAACACAGAAATAAATTAACTGTTACAGCTGTAGTTTGATCAAAAAAGTCCCATATCTCAAAAACTAAATGTAAAATTTTATTTTAAACCAATTTTTCATGTATTTTTTTTTTAACCTTCTAAAAACCCACATTTTTTCACAAATTTCCACCTCTTACTTTGTAAATTCGAAGGGCCACCATTTTTACGGCTTTAGAAGTAAACATCTCAACTTCTATTGACTTAAGAAAAAAAAATTGAAGTCATACTGCCAGGACGACTCTTAAGGGTTCCGTTTTAGCAATTCAGCTACGGAACCCTGAAATGAATTCCATTGAGTTACAGTAATTATAAAAATTAACTCTACTTTATTTTCCCGTATTTATTTTCATATAAATTTTCCTTGAAACTTTTGTGAAGTATGCCTATTCTGCCATTCTGTCGGGTAAAGCTCCTATAATTAACATTTATACAATAAATGCAATGTGACTTTGGTTTTAAAATAATTGTAATGCTCACCAGCCCTGTGACGGTTTCAATTTCATGCTCTTTTAATTATGGAACCCTATTTTTGTTGTCAGTGTACAGATTGGGGTCGAATCACGGTTTCCATTTTGTAATTAAGTTTTGTTAGGTTGGTATAACGTATCATACATACTGAAGATCTGTTTTTGCAAAATAAAATCAAAATTTGATTTGGGAATAAACTTTCAAAGCCTTTTAGGGACAAGGTTAAATGATTAGGACACTTTGACAGATCATTTGCCTGATAGACTTTTGCTAAGAGATGAGGCATTGATACCCAAAGACGCATAAACCCGCCAGTGCCGAATTAACCCCATAAAGATCGAGGTATAGCCAAAATTTCCACTCTAATCCCAACGAATCGTAATATTTCCCATATGTTTACATCCTCTCACAAATATTTGCATGATTTATACCGAGCCACTCCACCTAATTTATCAGCGCATGACGTCACAGAAAGCAAAAAGATACCGCCATCCTACGTAAAGGAAAAACTTTTGCTCACCTACTCTTCGGCTAGATAATTAAATTCTTGGAACATTAATCTTAGTTAGGCCTTTTTACACGTAAAACTTTTGCGATGATGTATTTTTGTTGGCCTTAAGTACTTAGTGTTGGAATGGGATCCGAAACGTGTTTAGATTTCGCTTAGGGAAAGTTGGAAATGTATGCCTAATGAAATTTAGATTTAGGGAATGAACGATCCAGGGAAATGTTTTATTTGTGGGTCGGACGTGGCACTTATGTGTTAGAATTTTGCAGCTAGCTGGGTTATACTCGTAGACTACCGCTCTCACTGAAGGTCGACCAGTTTTCAACCTTATTACTCAGAGCATAAGAGTGAAAAGTAGTTGACCATCAGTACGCGGTAGGTAATACAGACGCCAGCAAGTCAAGCTACCCGATACTGTCAGATTTTCCCAACTAACCTTGAACAAATGCTTTAGAGATAAAAGTTGGAAATCTATTAAAGAAATTTGACAGATTGTTGTAGCTTGACGTGCTGGCGTCTGTACATCGCTAATAAGCTTTTCAGTTAGGAACGTAGAATTTTCTTCTGCAGGTGCTGTTGTTTACCCGCTGTTACGGATGTTAAGCTGTGGCTTGTGACTTCATCATTCATCATTGTAGCCTTATGTCCACTACTGAGTCCTTTTGCTGACCTTCTTCCTTTTTCACATGCTTTCCTGGTATGCGCGAATCCCCACCTGTGACTTAGCAAAAGCACAGTAACAGGCAGCAGATCTATACAAGGTGGAACACACTGACCCTAAAACGGTTACCACGTATTCAATAAATCATTCTAAACCCTTCCCACATATAAATTTTTCATCGGTATTTTTTTTTGTAATCTGCTATTTCATACATTTGACCGTGTGGGTATTGCAGTTTTGTAGGAAACAGCTGTTTTTTAATAACCGACGGAAAAATAATGTAGGGGTGTGGTTCAGGATGATCTATTTGACACTAATACCGGTAGCAAAACAAAGACTGACGAATTCAACGCTAGATGAAATGCCGCCGCTGCCGCATTGATCAAGGCCACGCTCCCAGCCGGGTCGAAACATATTTTATTTTAGTCGCACCGCCCCTGTAGTCTGGCTACTGCCTCCGTCACCCCTTCTGCTATGTCATAAGGTCTAAATTGGTATCGATAGTTCTGAATACAGGCGCGTAATACACATGACTGATACTTGCACGAAGTATGCAAGTTGCTTGCATATTGTAGTCCGATTCAAAAGTTATGGCATATTGGCATGCAAGCCACTTGCCTGCTTTTGACAAGTTACTGGCATGTGTATTTGTCTCATCACAAACCAACCTCACCTCTCTTTGTGTAACTCCACCTGCACTTTGAGGGACTTGTGCGAAGCCACTACCAACACCGTCAATGTAGCAGACTCCTGGTCGAAGCTAATTTGACACAAATAATAATGGGAATTATCGACACGACGATGAAGAAGAAGAACGAATAAATTGAAGTTTGGTTTATTAAGTTGCGAAAAAAAGTTCGATCTTTTATTCTTGTAGAAAAAATCCCGTCTCTTTAAGATATTTCATTCTTGTAGCTGATAGACCAAGAATTTTAAAATGAACATTCTTTCGGCTGTCTCTTTATTGCGTTAGTATTTTTTTGGAATCGTTTCTAAGATTCCTTACAATTGAATCTTTGCTGTTGTTGACTCAAACATTACTGATGTTGAAATCGTTTTTCGTAATGTTTCTATTTGTATAAATGTTATCTTATTCGCAAAAGTAGTTTGTATCTACAGTTTTAGATCTTGGAATGTAAAATTAGGTAACAAAGATAAGTAAACAATTAAGTTTTATTTTAAAAGCTGCTCTATTGTATCTTTTGCAATAAAATTTTAAGAAATCTAGATTCAAATGATGCTTATATAATCTACAAAGAATCCATGTTTAGTATTCTTTTGAATTCAACGAAAAGTAATATCACTTTAATTCCAATCATATCAAGCCATTCGAGTGAAATCAAGTATTTTGAAAAAAACTCTAAAACAATTTCTTCCAAAAAAATCTAAAAACTCCACGATACTACGATTTTCAATCTGAAAGCAAAAGGGCAAAAAATAAACTAACTTAATTCGACGATACAAGCAAAAACGTGCGCAAAAAGAGTTGGTAGAAAATGGAATGTTATAAAAAGCATGAAAAATCGTCGCTGTGGCTATAAGCGAGCCGATCAGAGAATTTTAAAAACTAACAACTTACCAACATCGGATGGTATCGCTTCACGTTATTACTTTGACCTCGAACCGTTTGCTTACTGTGTAGGCACAATGGGCGGGTATTTTTGCGGAAACAATATTAAATGGGCAAGGAAATTTGGGCTTTGGGTGAACCCAATGAATTTTTTTTGTAAATCCATTAGTGGAAACTCTTAGACTGTAGAATTTTGCTGCCAAATTGCTCCAGCCTAGTTCCAACGAATTTGTAGGCCATAGACGTGTAAACTTACCTGATCGAAAAGTGGAATCCTTAAATCTAAGTAGGTCTGTACAGCTTTCGGAAGAGTCTTTCAATCAATATATTATGAAGTGTCGGATAGATATCAGGTACACGAGTAGAATGTATTCGAGACCTTGCTTCCAATTGATATTATGTCCATTTAAATGAATATCAGCTTTGTGCTAGCGTAAATTAAGCTGATTTCAGAATGACTACCACTATTTATCATCATCCTGCCCTAGTCCTATTTCTATTTAGTGTTAGCGCAATACGTTTTCATGACTTCCATTAATACCATTGTGAAAATATGAAGTATAGGCACCTGAATGCTATCCTATACTCGATTCCATTAAAATGGCTATTGATACGACTATCGCTAGCATAGTTTTGATACACAGTTGAGTTAGTAACAGAATCTTGTTACCCAGTGTGCCCCAACGTGAAACGGCTACTATAGCAAGTCACGCCGCCGCCGTCCAATTTTGTAAAACGCTAGTACTGGTGTCTAAAGAATCAAGCCAAAAGAACTAGGAGTCCATTATACCAGCCGTACTCAAAATTTTGCATCCACAATAAAATTGTATGTGAATGTTTAAGATGAAAATATAAACGACTTAAGAAAGTTCGTGAGAAACTGTTTATGCAATGAAGTCTTTATGCTTTTGAAGACATTTCTATTAGATTTCGCCGAATATTTGCATACTGATTTCATTGGAGCGATAATGTATACTTTCATTTGATAAGTTTCTGAGGTCAGGGTGAAAGGTTACAAGAAGTTAGATACTTCCTTTCTCAGTATCTTTTACAGGTTACTTCTGTTGATAATTGTGAGGTTTTTCAGCCTAGTTCCGATAAGGAACTGCTAGAATTATCGACTAATCTATAAAGAACTTGCTTGTTTGTAGATATATAAGTGTTAATTCAAACATCGTTTTGGCTTATTCCTTAACAGAAGCTTCCACAGATATTATGATATTCATGTCTGCAACGAACAGCCATTTAACCATTTTTAACCTAATACGCAGTGAGCGTCAGATGTCTCAATTTCGAACCAACGACACGCACCTCTAATTTTTGGATCCATGTGCGTATTGTATAATTATTACTTACTTCAGTGAAGGAAAACATCGTGAGGAAATCAGCATGCCTGAGAAATATTTCTTGACGATATGTAAAGCCAAGTCAGAGGCCCATTTGCGGCATAAAATCTTAGTCACCAGGTTAGGCACTAACCACATGATAAAAAAAGATAGCAAGGTCCTTAACCTTATAGTACAAGACAATTATAAAAACCGAACGATTAATCAAAGCTTTCCAAATTATGGTGAGACAATTCAAAGGCGCGAAATACACTACCCATTTAATATCTTTCCGAGAAAATAGTAAAATCTATAATCGATGTTCAAAGGAAATGAATAGTGCTTACTCAAAGGTGAGAGCGGCGCCAACTACAAACTAAATGGTACATACATACATTACATTTATTTATTTATTTATTTATTTATTTATTTATTTATTTATTTATTTATTTATTTATTTATTTATTTATTTATTTATTTATTTATTTATTTATTTATTTATTTATTTATTTATTTATTTATTTATTTATTTATTTATTTATTTATTTATTTATTTATTTATTCAGTAGTACACATACATTTTACAAGTTGGTGCCAACATAAACTCATTAGAGTTTTACCGTGCACCAAAATCATCGACTACATAATTTAGAGAATTAACAGATCCACTTAAGTAGGTACTTAGTTAAAAAGAAACAACAATCTAAATTACATCGGGTATTAGGCAAAATAATATCTAATACTCGTACTAACGAGCGAACCTCGGTAACCAATCCGACCGTCCGTTCATAAAAACAAAAGTGGTGAGGGAAGTTTTTAATTGATACAGGTTGTTCATAAATTATATGTTCTAGTAATAGTTTTTTTTGTGTTTTTTTTTGTGGTACGAGCAGTCGAGCACCGCTCGAGTTCCAAACGTTGTTACAGGTTACCAATTATGTACTACGGCAATTCCACCCGATTAGCGTCACTTAGAAATTATTTGAAAGCCGTGCCGCAAAATGGTGTTGGTATTTAATTGATTTATGGAATGTTTGTAACTTCTAATGATCATTTTCATCGATTGTCACATTCTTATTTCTGTTGCGCAGTTTATGGAATGTAGAGGTTACCACGTATACCAGTAATAGCTTACTGGTGTGATCGTTGGACTGCCAAGTCATAGGTCTCGAGTTCGAAGACATCACCTCAGATTTTGTAAAGGCCAAGTCAGGTTAGGCACTAACTACACGATAGAGAAAGACAGAAGAGACCACGTACTATCATCTTCCAAAATCCTTGACAAGACATTCAAATCCGACACATATCGCCAGATGCAGCCGTTACCTACTAACCCTTACAGAAAGTTTCGAACCCCATAAGCGGAAAAACAATAACACATAACATATCCCAAGATGCAACCACAGCTATAAATCAGAAATTAAAACTTTTTCACACTAGTGGCTTTTGTCTTTTATTTCGGTGTTGGGGATCAACGGGGAACTGTTATTAAGTTCTTGCTAGTACGAACAGACACGTCACTACCCGTGGGTATCGTTATGCTGTAGTTTACAAACTAGGGGAGCAGGGAGTGATAACTCATGGTGATACGGAATAGCTTTCAACGTGTTTCGATTATTTATATTTATTTACATAATGATTTTTTTGTGTGAAACAAATGCCTTTAAACAGACAATTGTGGACTGTTTTTTCCTAAACTACATCTTTTTTTTTGGAAAATAATTTACTAACAAAAATCATGTAACATTTTTTATGTCACTTAAAACTTTTTTGAAATAAACACAAACGATGTAGTCAGCGCAGTGTGCTTGTAATTATTATTATGCACCTAGCCCTTAATAAGAAGGAGCTCGTGGCCAAATAATAACAGCCGCTCGAATCGATGTATAGGGTAATCGCGCTTGCCTAGGTTGGTCCTTGGATAGGTGACCGCCCATTACATACCGAGTTTCCTGTGTGCCTCGGCAAGCACGTTATACCGTTGGTCCCGGCTGTCATTTTTAGATCTTTGACAGTCGTTACAGGTAGTCAGTGGCCCGAAAGTGTGACAACTGGACAGATAGGTAGTCGATCCATGTAAAATTTTGATATTCAGCCGCATCCGGTTAGACTGGAAGCCGCTAGCTAGCTAGGCAGATTATGATGTAGTCCTTACTTAATTGATACGACAAAAAATAGTATCAATACACACTTAAACAAACACCAAAGTTAACAGGAAAGTAAAACTGTTTAAAGCCTCAACCGTAACTTAAAACAGATTAGTTCACGAAACTAAAAGTAGTTATTTACACAGTTAGTACGTCTAAATGTCTATTTAATAGTGTCTACACTATTTATTACAGGGATCCCAGTTTAATGGCAAATTCATGACGGTAGCAAATCACCTGCCTGTTCGAAGGATAATAATTTCGTGTTGTGTTTCAACTAACTTCGCTATTTTGCTTGTGTTGGTAAAGGTCGGGTTTGTTTTACACGGTGATCGTTAACGTAAGCAATGGAACTATTTTGTTTTTTTTTTGTGGCTGAGATTTATTTGAAATATTATCTAGCTCACAATATTAGCATACAAAGTTCTCACTAGTGGATAATGAGCCTTCTATCTGTGAGAGCGGTGTGAAAGTGTGAGTGAATAAAGTTTACTGTGGGAGATGCCTTGCACGAATGCACCAGGATGTCGGCCAGCAGGGAGAAGTGGCGAACAATCGTGACCCGAATCACATACACAGAAATCGCTTAGCAATGACCAGGACCATATACTAACACTGTCACGAAGAAGAAACAGAGAAGTAAAGTGCGTTTTCTGCATGGGAGTTTCATAAAAAGAATTACAGACTCGAGCTGTCACTCAAGAAAAATCGGAAAAGTGTTCCACTATAGTTGAGGCGATGTTCATCTGTTGCACTGCTAACATTTGAGCTTAACCTACATACGAAGGAAGCCTTAGCAAATCATTCGAGATCATTTATTAATTAATGATTCAATGCAATTCTGATTAGGAAGGCAGTAATTATACAATCACAATAGGTACTTGATTTTCTAAGCCGCCATCGATATTAATGAACCTCTCTTGAGAGTTTGTGAAGGGGTATTGGGTATCGAGGGCCCATTTTTGTAAATAAATAAAAGAGAATAAAGAGAAATAGCGTTTGTTATGTATTTACAAGGAGTCCGACTGAAAACAACCCCATAAGAACTTCTAGCTTGCAGAATATTATTATTTTTTTGGTTTTGTTTTAATTTTCTATAAAGTTATAAGCAGTCTTCACTATGCTTGTTGTTGTTTCTCTTACCATGTCTAAACTTGTGTTATACAATTTTCTACCTGACTACCTGTAAGGTTTTGAAATAAATGTCTAATACTTAATAAAATAATACTATGTTAAAAATCTGCTTATTAACTTGTATGAATATTGTTGGGTTGTGGAAATTAATAACTGCGGGATTTTCAGTGTACTGACACTCGACACACTAGTTTTGTCCTTATGACAGACAAAAGATAAATAAGTAATTTGATTGTAATGTGACGTCTTCGCGTCAAACAAACCCGGCCCTTATTTTTGATAGACGCGTCTCACACCCTACGTCGTGCCACTCAGTAATTTATAAATTCGTATATTTCGTGCGTGCTGATGTTACCAATCGATAAACGCTACACTAGTTTACAAAACATTTCAGAGCAGCAATTTGTTTTTTTTTTTTGCTATTGGAATATTCCAATTTGTGAGTACAGTGCGCAAAAAAGTATTCCGATTAATAAAAGAGTATTGTAATGCATAATGACAGTCAAATACAAAGCTTAGAATCGAAATTAAAAATTGTAATGTAAATAATAGTGTATTCTGTGAGTTCGGACGAACCACACTATAGTTATTATACAACTAAATTTTTTTATCTATTAAAAACTTGATCTAAAGGGTGTAAACAGACTCTTAACGAAACCGAAAGGCACTTGTTCTCCCCGTCATTGCGATCATTTTTTTGTTCTAGACCATACCTGGGAACCTTCTAGTTACGGAGATATTGGGGGTCAAAGTTCCAACTTTTTCACAAGTTTTTTTTTAAATACATGTTTTTAAAGTATTTTTTTTTACTTCAGACACCTCCAGAACCCCCTTATTATTCAATCCATCCTTCAACACAATGTTTTTAGTGCGTTACATTGAGTCCTACCGAAAAACGTGATTTTTCAGCCCAAAAAAAAAAGTTGTTTCCCAGCACTAATTTTTGCGTAAAGTTACTTAGTTTGATGTACATAATGCTTGGTTGACGGTTTCGTGAAGAGTCTGTTTACACCCTGTATACTGTTCTAGAATATTGAAGAAAGAAAAACAATTCTCAAAAAAACTGTTGTAACTTACACAATGAATTTAATAGGGTAGAGAATCAGCCGTGTAGACGGCGCGTTCATGGTCCACACGCGCCTCAAAGAGATGTCAGCAAACAGGGAGGGGCCCGCAAGGGCCGATGCCTGCCAGGGCTGCGAGCTGTTCGAAAGAGATACCGCGGCCCTGGAACACAAAGGGCAAGGAAGGAACATGGATGGGTTTTAGTCAGTACAAGTCTGACACACCCTTCCGCTCTGCCCAGAGCGGGAGAAGTCATTTGATGATTGTCCATCCGTAAAAAAAAAGAGAGAATAGCACTTACCCTGATAACAAAGAAACACCTATTTTATTACTGCGGTTGGATTTCCCTGAAAATTTTGTCTTTCAGCGTGCAGTCACGTTCTTTCAAAAACCTCAGGATACATTCTACGTGAATTTACTACTTAATAAACGCGAGAACACCCGAGTGGAAATATCATCTATAATAGCTTTTTTTCCGTTCAGTTCCTTGCTGAAATAGCTGTATCTATTACAATCATTTTCAGTTTTTACTTATTGGACATAACTTTCTTTTAACATAACATAACATCACGCCTGCTTTGCTCAATAGGCTAGGTAGAGGTGAATCTATGTATCGTACACCCATATCTTTTCTGAAACTCAATATGACTACACATACCTTCACGCCTGTAATCCCGGAAAGGTTAGGCAGAGGTGCACTTAATAGTACACCCACATTTTGCCAGTTATGTTTCAGTCCCATGGGCGAGTCTATTGCCATCAACCGGGCACAAATCCCGACTCCCTAAGAAATTCCTGATAATAAATAAAAACAAAAACCCCAATATAAATTTTCCCGACCCGGGAATCGAACCCAGGACTTCATGCTCAGCAGTTGCGATTGCGGCCACTACACCATCAAGGCAGTCAATATAATAAATATTACTAATAGGCCATAACACACCATCCTTCTCGCAACCGCGCCATACATGACAAAACTAATGTCCAAACTTTATCTGTGTCCCAACCCTTATGATGGACTGTCGTATTACAGGGGTGGACTGACGAATCGATCATTCAACACAAATTCATTCTATGTCATTATTTTACTGTCGTTTTCGTAAATGGTAGTATTTTGAAAAATGATTAGTTGTTATTTGGATAGATTGTATATTTTAGTGTAGGGTTATACAAATTATTTTTGAGCACGCATGTATATAAAATTGTGTATGCGATAAGACCGCCCAATGTTTATAAGTTACATAACATAACATCACGCCTGTAATCCCCGTCGGGTAAGGCAGAGGTGTACCTAATAGTACACCCACATTTTGCCAGTTATGTTTAAGTCCCATGTAATAGGGGGCGAGCCTATTGCCATCAACCGGGCACAAGTCCAGACTCCGTGGCTGCTAATGAGAGATTTCTGACGGAAAAATCCAATAGCACTTTGCCCGACCTGGGAATCGAAACCAGGACCTCATGCCCAGCAGTCGCAAGCAAGTCAGTATTTATAAGTTCTAAATTATAATATCTGTATTTTTCATGTTGTATATAATAAGAGTATTCTAAACATCTATCTATATTACTTATACGTTTATATTAACACTAGCTGTCTGATTTACAGGAAAAAAAAACATATGTATAATTATGTCCTTGTTTACCTGTGTGCCAAAGTTAGATCCAAATCCTAGCTTTATGAAGTTTTCGACACATGAATTGTCCATAGAAACGTAAAACCAAAATCATTTTACGCCTTCAATGCAATCATTTGGCGCCAGCACGCGGCGCTTGCGCAGCCCCAGCCAGTCTTCTTGATCTACTTTCAACGCGGAGCGCACCTGGCCTCAGCTACCGCAGTTCTGCTTGATCCGCTTACATGTATTTAAACGTGATTTGAATTGCGCTAACATGACTTCTGTTTTACAGGCTATCTTGAAGGCTTAAAATCTATGAGAAAAACTTGTCGGTAATGTAGGTAGATCAAGCGAAACTCACGTCGCATTGGCTTGTATGAAATCCGTTGATGACCAACACACATAGTATACCGCCAGACCGCGCGTTCGAGCGGCGTTCGCCTCTCCGCACAACCACAAAATTCTCGTCGTTTCCGACCGGCCGCGCGGGCGAGCGGTGTCGTGAGAGAATCGTCTTTAGATTTAATTGAACGAAGTTGTAATTAATTTCACCTGAACCACGTATTCTTAGTGGAGGTGTGGTGGCCCAGTGGTGGCGGCCCCGACTTACCAGCAGTATTTATTGTAATTTATTTAATCACCACTGTTCTCAAAACGGTGAAACATCGAGAGGATGTTCAACCCGCACTGGACCCGCGTGGTGTATTATAGCCCATTCCCTCTCATAGAGAGGTCTGTGTCCCAGCAGTGGGAACATTATAGGTTGATTATGCTATGCTACGTATTCCCATTTAACTAGGACTTGCCCGGGATTCCATTCGTTAGAATACGGGACGTAAGAAATAACTATTATTTAAACAAAATAAACAACCTTTACATTAATACGAAAATGGATGTCAGTTGAATATTTTAACGGATATTTCAAAATCATCCGTAGGTATTTCATTAAATCATATTGTATTTTAATTCAAAATCAGGGGTTCAGCTTAACATGACCGGTATTAGATTAAATTGTTCTAAAATAACAACAACAACATTCTCTAAATTATATTGAAGCAAACAATTTGTACCGACGATAACTAAGCGGTGTGTCTGTGGAGTCGAAAACAAAATGGCGGATTTTACCCAAATATATTTAGATTGGTTTAAAAGCTAGACTCACCTTTTTGCCTCTTCTGTTTGTAAAATTGCATTCTAATAATACTAATACCTAAGTATTAGTATCTCTGATACTACATATACGTGTATAATAAAAAAATATGTATTTATTAGTTTGTACTTGAAGGTGCAAATAACTATTTTATTAACGTCTTTGATTATTTAGATCGATTTTTTTTTTTAATGTGAAATCATCAAATGACTTCTCCCGCTCTGGGCGGAGTGGAAGGGAGTGTCAGACTTGTACTGACTAAAACCCATCCATGTTCCTTCCTTGCCCTTTGTGTTCCAGGGCCGCAGTATCTCTTTCGAACAGTCCGGCAGCCCTGGCAGGCATTTGTAAAAACCTTACGTACATATTGTATTAAAAGTATATAACTTACGCTAGAAACGTACATATTTTATTAGGTACATCTTAGAACATAATTTTCTAATATTCATAATAGGTTTATTGCAAAAAAAATACAAAGTAAACGACTAATCCAGTGTAATGAGCGAAGCTCTTTGTACCTACTATTCAAAAATTCTCAGTGAAAATGAGTCATTGTTGCAAAATGAAACGAAAAAATCCAATTCTCGGAGCTCTTCGGAAAATAAGGGCGATGTAGCATGTAAATAAGTCTTTACGAATTAGGGAAGACATCTTTCATCTCTGTTCGGAACGATTAGATATTCATAAGATCGCTCGCCCGTCTCTTGTTTTCCCCGCCTCCAAAACATTTTTACCCATGATTTATTTTTGTATGTAAACAAAAAAGTTTTACTGTTCAGAAGTAATATGAATCTATAATGCCCAGCTTCCAAGGTTTTCCTTTCAAAAAATACTTTGTATGTTCCAGGATTATAGAAACTTTAACAGGAAAAGTTGATAATCACCTTACAGGGTCGTGTTCTATAATGTTTCTAGTAAGTTGTAGAACTTGTCGATCGAATATATTCTGGTAAAGTTTGCTTAAAAATATATTTTACTTTATCTATCAGATATGGTCTGGTTATGTATTGTTCTTCGATCGTATTTAGAAGCATTCCTCCTGATGAGATGGTGTTGTCTATGCATACAAGGCAACGGACGTGTGTAAATGGACTCTTCACGAGGCCGTCAAAATAAGTAGGTAACTCTACGCAAAAATTATTGCTGGGAAACGAATTCTTTTTTGGTTGAATAATAATCACTATTTGTTGGTAGTAGTCGTCGGTTGGCTCAATTTAACATATTGTACTGATGGATGCATTGAATAGTACGGGGATGGTAGATTTATTTAAAGTAAAGTTAATAACATATAAACATGTATTGAAAAAAAAAACTTTTTCACTAGTTTTTTTTTTCGTCTAGTTCTAGTTCTTTCAGCTGTAGAACAGAACAAAACAAACCGCAATGAGGGTGAACAAGTAAGTGCCTTCCGGCTTCGATAAAGGTATTTTTACATCAATCAAATCTTTTAGTCAGGATTTTTACGAATTTATAATATCCGGCCTAGAAAGATATGGCGAGATGATTTCGACGCGCATCACGAAGGCTGGTTCGAGGCGGCGCAGGAGTAGCTGGAAGGATATGGGGGAGGCCTTTGCCCAGATGTGTGACATACAAAACTATTGAAAAAAAAAAGATCTATAGGTTGTTATCATCGGTTACATGATTCAGTGGAACTCGTATTCAATCGTTTCAGATTGGCCATTTTAGCAACATTATGGCTGGAGCAGCTGTTCAATTATGATCATAATATTATTATAGCCATGTAGTAAATAATATTAGATTTTTAACTTATTAAGTTCTGAACTTTAAGAGCTATTTATACCGACTGGACAATCCTTAAAACTATATAAATATTTTTTTAATTTATTCTTTTTTAAATTAATTCTTCAACTGCCTCGTTGGTCGAGTGGTCGCAAGCGCGACTGCTGAGCACGAGGTCCTGGGTTCGATTCCCAGGTCGGGCAAAGTGCTATTGGGTTTTTCTATCAGGAATTTCTCATTAGCAGCCATAGAGTCTGGATTTGTGCCCGGTTGATGGCAATAGGCTCGCCCCCTATTACATGGGACTTAAAACATAACTGTCGAAATGTGGTTGTACTATTAGGTACACCTCTGCTTAACCCTACGGGGATTACAGGCGTGATGTTATGTAAATTAATTATTTTTGTTTGGTAAATATTCCTCTTGACTAAAGTGAACTTGTGTCTACTGCTAGATCGAATAGGTGGGCTAACGGCTTCACCTCATCTTTGGGTAAAACCATTTTGTTAATTGCATTGAATGGCGAGCAGGGAGTTTCGAATTTTGTGGCAGAGAAAACGCAAATATTTTTTTAAAACTTTATTGTTTCTTTATAATGTTTATTACACATGTAATTATATTATGCGGAGCACCGCACTGTCAGGTATCATAATACATACAACAAGTTTTATTTAATACTATTGTTACTTGTATACAATAATAAACTTTTGACATAATAATAACTGGTTATAATTATCGAGATCTGTCAATATCCTAATTCAAGAAAAACACTTTCAAGGATTTTTTTTGTTATTTTACATCGAGATTCAGCGGAGTTAAATCTGGACAGCTTTTATGTACAGTTGTGGAAATGAAAAATATTTTAACGACAGTATCTGTCAAGAAAGCACTTCGATATTTTCATAATAAGTAACGATTCTTAAAAAATAAAGGGACGGGGGTCAAGACTACTTAGGTTTTTTTATACAATTTCCACAAAAGAAAATAAGTTTGACATTTTAATTAATAGGCAACATAACTTACACAAGTCGAAGATTTTTACGTATTTTATTTCGTTATTATTTATAGAAATATATCGGTCACAGGAAGAATATTAAAGTACACAAACAATTTTCGATTTCAAATCAGAATTGTTTTCTAACTATGTAAAATATTTTCTCCTAGTTTACGCTTACATCTATCTACTTTATTATATTATAGTGTATTTATTATACAATATCTTGCTTCTTCAAATGGGTCTTATTATAAGTGTGGTAAAATCCAGAATCTTTTGAGTAAGTGTTTTTCGATATGCAATTTTGAATTCCTTTTCATCATTATGATAAATAAATTCCATAACATTTTCTGATGTTGCATAAACATCTTCATTTCTGAAGTTCCATTTTCATTCATTCAGTTGATGACTTACGTTTGCTTCGATTTAATTCATACTTTACTAAGACCCCTTTGCAAAAGCTTTCTTACAAATACTATTTACAACATCGTTTAGATTCACAAAATTTACTAAAAACTTACTTACAATTTACATCACTTAATATAGATATTATTAAAGGCTAGATAGAGTGATTCGTATAACCTCAACTATATACATTTTCATTTTCTAAACATTTTGTGTTTTTAAACGTAGTATTGTCAGCTGTTTATACATTCCTGTGTCCACTATCTTTATGTCCTTTCAATGGATTAATATGTTCATCATCATTTTCTAATACACATCTATCATAAACAAGAATAGTACGTTTGAATCTTATTTGCCAATTAAGGTAATACAAATTATTCGTTACATTCCTGATACAATTAAATTTTGGAAGTTTAATCATAGAATGATAAGGGTTCTTTATACATGGTCGAAGCGACACCGACGCAATAACGCTTACCACATATTTAGTGCATGATTCCGAAACCGTAAACCCAAAAAGAATACAATTCACTTAATATGAGAAATACAAGCTAATCTTAAAACTAAATATAAGAATTACTTATGAAGAAGGTAGGTACTCGTAAATAAGTAGGTTAAGTAGTAGACAGTAAGTCACACAATTTTTGCTATGTGTACTATTACATATCGATTCTTGAAGGCAAGTCAATAGCAATTACACATTGAACTATTTATAATATGTACTTATTGTAATGTTTAGGAAATACAGAGTAGGTATCCCAATTAGCTTAATACTTAGCTGATGATGAATACCTACACAATCAAAATGTATGAAATGGCTGTTTTTTTTGGGAGGGGGGTTCAGAATGCTGTACAGAATACGTGGTAAGGGTTTGTGCATCGGTGTCATTTCCATCTTGTATGTTGGAAATCAAATCTAACTATCGTTACGTATGATTAACACGCTTTATATTACACTATTTACAACACTATACGGAACAAGCATGTTCTACTTGCTCTTGGATTTACTTTATATTGTACATAACACAACCCACACTATAAAATAGCAAATTGTTTCAGTCGTTTGTACTGACAAGTTGACATAGTTACCTTCTTCATTTTGTCTGCATTGTCAATATAAGCGGCTGGTATTGATAAAATTCTTGTATTTACATTTAGTTAAAGATCCGTATGTGTCAAGAGAGCGTGAGGAAGAGGCAAGCAGCCAACACCAGGCAGTGCGTCGGCGACGTCGGTGCGAAAGCCTGTCCCCCTCGCTGCATTGCCGCAGGGTATTCACCTGATAAAGGAAAAATCGAATTTGCTTCTTTGGCAAAAATTAAAACTGTTCTCAACAATATTGGTAGCAACAAAACAAATATAGAAGAGAATCAGGTTACACGAGAGGAAATGTTCCGGACAGAACTTTGTTGCCAGTTAGAAAGAATAGAATTGATAGAAAAATAGGGACATTTTACTTTTACATGCGTAGTCACTAACAAAAGCATAACCTTGCTGATTCGTTGAGCAATGGGTACACTTGCTTTCTCAAAACGATGTGATTCATAGAGTACTTTACCGAGAACCTATTAAAATTAATTAAACTTGAATCACCAAGTGTGCCAAATAATAAACCAGGATTTAAATCGCTAATCGTAGATTAAGATGCGGAACAATAGATGAAACAGAATTTAAGGCATGAGGAATGGCGTAATAAAACCAGCCATTACAATAATGGCGATATTAATATAGGTTACGAGACCAGTATATTAATTTCTGGGAAAGACAATATGAATCGTAATTTTTGAAAGGGAATAAGAAATCAGAGTACATAAAAAACCCTGTAATTACTAAGATTCTAAAGTCAATCTATCTTGCACAAGTGATTTATAAATGCAAACAAATATCTCTAATGGATATCGTAAATCTAGGATCCACAGTAAAAGAAAATCTAATTACTTAAGAATGAATAAGATTCGCGTGTCCTCGTGATGGTTCTTTTTGAACTTGGGCCAGTAATAAATGGTACATAACATAGAAACACCTTATTACACCCCAGTTCCACCTATTGTTCTCAACCACGAATCTAGCATTAAAAAGAAACATAAAATTACGTTGATTCATTGCTTTAATGATAATAGTCTTTAGCCTTAATTTTTTATTCGTAGCGAGGTTTTAAAAATGTATTTTCTTTCCTTTATCTTGGGAGGTCGTTTATCAAGTAGATTGGGATGCTCTTTACGAATCGCCGTCAAGATTTGGGATTTTCTAAATTTATTATTTGAATATGAATTAAACAGATTTTTGATAAGGGAATCATTAATAGCGACATCTTGTAAAGTATGGCTTTGTGAAATGTCAATGTAATTAGGCTTGACATTAATGGTGATGTTAAATATTCCGTTTCGATAAAAGCTCTCGTATCTTTCATTTGGGAAGGAAATAAAACTTGAATAAATGAAGAGGACATTAAAAATGAATTCATTAATGTGACATCAAGCGTAAGACATAAGTAGACGTAGTAATCTATCCGTCGTTTTCAAAAATCAAACTTGTAAAAATCTACAAAGAAAATAGTAAAAAAGGAAACAACAAGCTCACAAGCCACCAATCTAACGTCCAACTCACCATTGAGCACATGAACCACAATGCTCTTCGACTGCGCGTTGCTCGGGTTGCACTGATACGTCCCGGAGTCTGATGGTCTGGCCGACTGGATTAGCAGGAACGAGGTCGTCGTCTCCCCCTTCTCCGTCACCACCGACACGCCCCCTCTCGGGGAGTCGTAGCTTATTATCTGTACACATTTTATTCACTCCATGTTTTATGGTAATAGGATTGATGCTATTTTCTAGATTGGATACATTTTCCTGTTTTTCATGTTATAAAACTGTTGGATTGGATACATTATTATGGTAATTCGGATTATGTTGTCTGACAAATTGAATTACATCTGGGTTGTTGAATTTGAGAGTTTTGTTGGAATTGTTGGGTTGTAAATAATTTTCAGTATCGCTGAATAGTAAATTATTACCATTTTAGTTTATTTCAGTTACCATACCATTTTATTTCAACAAATTAGATGCTACTGATTTGTGATTGATTCTAGTCACTCACACTTTTACTGGTTATTATTATACTTCTTTTAGTAATTTCGATGGTCTTACCGCATCATTGTGATTCCAAAAAATGTAAGCAGGTGGTTCTGGTGAATATAGAACCACACATGTAAGGTTGATGGTGCTGCCTCGGTCAATGTAGAGGTCAGGCCCACCTATGATCTCTGTTGTTGGTTCTGTAACAAAAATAACGTCATAAATTGTATGTTCTGCTACAATTTGTAACAACGACTTTTCTATTTCGTTGAGGTTACTTAAAAGCTTTGCATTTTTTATTAAGTCCCAAAATGTTAAGGAAATGGTTGACCATATGTTTGACTACAAAAAACATGAATTGTTTATTAGGTATTATTTTTTTATCACAGCTTGGTTTTTTGGGGTAAACCAAAAAAAATCTAACTAGTACATAAAAAATATATATTTATATTCAAAATATCACTGTTTCTTCTATTATGCGCAAAACCATCAAATATAACAATCCTTAATAACGAAAGGTCGTCAGTGTTTTGTTTTTCTTATGGCCCCCATAAGTTGCGTGCGTGCTCATAATATACCGCACTTAATTACCCGACTTGGCCAAACATGACTAACATAAACATTTTGTGCTAAGTTTACTAACTTTCTGACGCAAACCCTTGACTCACAAACACAAAGCTATGTAGCTTGCTATGTGGCTTGCGTACACGTAGGACTTTGACGGTGAAGGACAAAAATCACTGAAACATAACTGGTGAATTGTTAAGGCGCAAACCTACCGCGGAGCACGCTGTGCACGGCAAGCCGGCGCTTTTTAGCTGCATGGATTCATTTGTTTGACAACGTGGGTCTACGTTTCCACTGCAGTACACGCTACACATCCACAACTATGTACAACTGTGGCGTGCGTGGCCCACCGTGGCATAGTTGTGGGTTAATATTCGTGTGGCGTGTACCGCACAGTGTGCATGGCGTTGACAACGTTAAGCTATGTGAGCGCCTTATCCGCATTGGTTTGCAGTGGACACAGTCACATATATTTTCTTGCAAAGCGAAGCTTGCGATGAATATGCGCCTTTAACGCATCTCTGCTTTACAATGGAGAATTCTGTAATTCTGCAAAACGCATAAATCACGCAAAAATCGGCAAACACGCTTTCCGCACCCTGACAGAATTTTTAAATGATATCTGTTAGACTTCGGTGTTTGCAGCCCATTCGGTATTTATCTGTACCGGTTTCACCGAACCTTTAAACCAACACCAGCTTGTTGTTGTTGTGCATTACTACCGGACTGCATTGAAGTGGAGACGACAAGAGAGGAGAGGAGATGTGTTGTAAACCACCAATTATAGAATTTCGTTATTTACACGTCTTTTATTTTAGCTTCAGTGAAAACGGTTGCAGAGAGAAAAGAAAAAGGAAGAAAGAAAGAAAAAATATTTATTTGTCGCAGAGACATGACGTGCATAAAAAATTAGAAAAAATAAACAGTAAACATACATCGCATAACTAATCATTTCGAGTACAACCGAACTGAACAACAACAAAAATACTTGACAGCTTGCACGTCGTGAGTGCGACAAACAGGTTACCACTCAGCAGGATGCTGTGCTATGGGGACCCACAGCACAGCGCTGGTTTTCAGTGGTCACCCGTGAAAAAACGTGCAGAAGAGATGTCTCATATTTGTTCAATGCACAGTGGAGTCGAGAAGAGACGCGAGTGGCGGGCGGTGAGCGGGTGCCAGTGCTAAACTAGGCGTAAGTAGCCGGTACACACATCTTTGCTCCGGTCGAGGCAGCACGCATCTCCGGACAGTTTTGGTAGATACACCCTAGCTCCTAAGCATGTCCTCTCCTCTCCAATATGCATATCTCAACACGTCTCCGCTTTGGTGTAGTCATAAACGTAAAATAAAATGTTGATACTGGTATTTACTTAGGTACGGTACTGGTATTTGGAGCTATTACCAACCCTTTGCTTCAATGGCACTTATGGGTTAATGACGTAAAATTTCACCTACACATGTCCCGTCTTTATCTTTTGAAGCGTATTTCAAACCATCTTTGCTACAATTTGACCTTTCATTGGCCTTGGCTCTAAGTGGTTTCTTATAGATGCTTGTTCTTAAAGTTTTTATAATATTTATGCTCTCATTTTATTTTCATGTGGGCCTACTTTTGTGACGTAATTAACGTTTGTGCTCTGAGCTCAATAGACCTTTAGGTGACTTTAATTTTTAAAGGAGTATACTCCTACTTGTAACACAGTTTTAAAACTTTTCATACTAAACTCTACACCCACTCAGTAGTGTATTTACGAAGTGTCATAAATGAATATTCGATGTAGGTTGAAATTGAAATTATCGTACAGATATTAACAATGTTTTTTCAATAAATATTACGTCGCTCAACATTAATTTAGGGCTTGTTCAACTATGTTTATTGATGTAACAACAGTTAACAGTCATTAAATACGGGTCGTCAACATTGTAGTCATGACACAACGTATTAAGCTTCAAATTACAAGGGGCAAGTTCAAAGGTTTGTTTCGTAGAACATATTATCAAAACAGAACTAATTAGACCATTTTACGAGTACAATATAAACTAAAGTCCTGTTTCGAAAATTGGAAACGCACAACTTGTCGACATTTTACATTCGGATTTGAAATTTGGAATTAATTTTGAGGTTTAGGAAGTTGTATTAATTGAAAAACTTCACTGATACCGAGTTTAAGATCGCTTGTAATTTCGTTGTGGCTTGGCCTTGATACTCAAAGGGAACGCCTGTTATTATCCGATCAAAAGATGGTGCGGCTTACATAACATTTTATTAATTATCTAATTAGAAGTCTTTGGAAACTCCAACGTTATAAAGCAAGAAAAAAAAGAAGAAAATGTAATTTTCTACGAAGAGATGTTAACATAATTTAGCCCGAAGTGCCTTCGTAAGCAATAGTGAATAAGCTCCTGATGGAAAACCCAACGGCAACAGACAAATCCAATAAGTATCGACTTACCAACAACATTGAGATGTATAAAATGACTCATGTGGGGAGTCGTAGATATTTGACACTCGTATATCCCCGAATCTCGGTGCTGTGGATACTTGATCTGCAACAAAAATATTGAATTAAACCTCAGGCCATTCGCAAAATTTTGGGACCTATTCGTTTGGTCTGGAATCCAACCCAGTACAATTGGAAATAGGAATCCTGGTAATACAATAAACAGGTAGGTTTATAGACATTAAAACGACATGAGCAGCTTTAAAATATTGCTTACAGATAAGTTACACAGTATTTTTGTTGGGGAAAAGGCTAGGCTGATAATGATGAGCTACATCTAGTAAGACTAGAAGCCAATCCCAACACAGTATTAGGGAAAAGAGTAGACAATGAATTCAAAGCTCAGACCATCGTTTCATGTAGCCAACGTGGTAGAAAATAATAATGCAAGTTGTAAGACAATTTTCAGGTCTGGTAAGCATAAGAAAAATGTTACATTTTAAATTTTCTCTTTGAGGAATTGCATCATATTTTTTGTTAATATCATCAGTAGTATCGGATGAATTTATTTTACCTTTAAGGAGAGTAGTTTTGTTGACACGTATACATACATACATAATATCACGCCTGTAATTCCCGTAGGGTTAGGCACACATATCTGGCGAAATGTGGGTACCTAATACCTGAACCCACATTTCGCCAGTTATGTTTAAGTCCCATGTAACAGGGGGCGAACCTATTGCCATCAACCGGGCACAAATCCAGACTCCGTGGCTGCTACTGAGAAATTCCTGATGAAAAAACCCAATAGCACTTTGGCCGACCTGGGAATCGAACCCAGGACCTCATGCTCAGCAGTCGCGCTTGCGACCACTCGACCAACAAGGCAGTCAATTTATCTTAAAATTAATTTTGCTTTTCTTAACCATCGTAGAAAACAACGGTAGGTACAATTAAAATAACGACCATATCATAATGCAGAATTAGTGAAGCATTTCACAAGATAAAACCTTTTAACCCTCTGGCACAGCAGTTTAATTTTCAGCACAATATTCTAGAACATTTCAAGATAAAGGACTTCTTATTACAGCAATATTATCATCTAGAACAAATGTCCCAGTGATTTTAAGTACAATTAATATAATTTGGAGTTGGGGGTTTATTTGAATTGTAATGTTATTACATCTTAACGTAAATGTTACTTGAATATTTACATAGATACCCTTCTCACTAATGTCTGTATTTAACGAAGTGTGAATTCTAAATTCTAGCGTTATTATGGTAGGTTTAATTTTATTGTCTAAAGGTGTAATGTGTTAATATACAGGTTGATGTGTTGTTTGTTATGTTTAACTGTCTGTTTAGTAACTGAGTGTTGATGTCCGAAAAAAATAACATTCAATTATACCCAATTAGGGCACGTATTTTTGTAATGTTTAACATTATTTTTAGACACAATTAGAGTGTTGTATGAAAAACATAGGTACTGGAATACCTGGCTCACAAAAATTATAAAAATTAGGATAATTATCGTTGATTCACTTATTCCGATTGAATGAATCCTTTTTTTGGTTAATTCACTATTCGTCCGCCTATCTGTTCTCCTTGTACTTTTTAACATAATAATTATTTGCTTCAAAATGGAAAAGATTACTTCGATTTAAGCCATTCAAATCAATTTAAGATTTTTTTAGTCTTCTGTAGCCAATTAACATAAACGGAGCTCCAATAATTTGGAAATGTCTGCTCGATTGTTTTTCTATTCTCCGTAGCAGTTTTCGTCTCAACGAAGTAAGAGAGCAGAACTAAAATGTTATATTATAAAAACACGTTTATCTGCGTAGCCGTTTATCAACTATGTTTGGGTCGGCTTACCGTCTAACCAGATGCAGCTGAATACCAGTATTTTACATGAAGCGACTGCCTATCTGACATCCACAACCCAGTTAGTACTATATAATACGATACCCCTTGGTAAGACTGGTTGCCAGTCTTTCAGGTCACTTACTACCTGTATCTTTGACTGTCGGCTGTCAAAGATCTACAAATGACAGCCGGCACCAACGGATTAACGTGCTTTTCGAGGCACGGTATGTAATAGGTCACCCATCCACGTCCTAACCTAGGCAAGCACGGTTTAACTTAAACTAAAGATCGACCCAAGCGGCTGTTATTACTTAGCCACGAGCTCCTTTTAAAAACTCGTGTATGAAGTTACATTTATCTCCATTATAACTCTTAATATGTCTCGCTTGCTTGTTGTATGGTTTGAAGAAAAGGCTATTGGAAACCTTGCTTTTTATCTCATGGCAAGTAGCCAAAACATAGATTAAGATCTTAAGTGGATACTTGAACATGTAGCGAAGTTTATCCTAAAAGCATGGAGGCTTAGATCTTATTATTTGAGTGACTGTAAATCACTTGAGTTGCCAAAACACTCTTTATATACTGTTTACCAACAGTTTATTTTTTATGTAACTACAATTTTTCATGAAAAGTTTATCGATTATGTTGTGGCGTCAATCGAAAGACAAAAGATTTTTGCGATTTCTGACTTTTTTGCCGACAGTTAAAAATGCAACAGTGCAATAATATTTAATCATTGATGTAGATGTTGCTTAAGTGATAGTGTAAAACGGGCATTAGTTTTTCTGTATTTACCTGTAAAGTCCAGTCCTCCGAGTGTGGCAAGTGAATGGCTCGAAACCTCTGATCACTCGTGTATGTGTACCGGCCGACCGTCAGCAGGTGGATGTCTCGGTGCCGTACCCATGATACTTGCATGTTTAACTGTAACAAAAGGATTTCGTTAGGAAATATTATAGCTATTGATCTTATTGGATGACCTTTGAAACGTCAGGTATGTACAGTCAACAAAACAGATAGGTATGCAGGGTCGAAAGATATAGTTTTAGTTTTTTTAGAAACTGATGCACATCTTCAAATGAAATTTGAATTAATTTAACCAATTGATTATTTTTCTTCATTTAATTTTAATTTCATTCGAAAACATCGATCGTCTTTAAAGAAAAAATCAATTATATCTTACGACCCTGCATACGTATCTGTTTTGTTGACTGTATATAATTATTACTCGCAACCTATTATTTGATTTTTGTATAACAATAATGTTGATAAATCGATGGTTTATTATTATTTAATTTTAAACATAATCCGCATCCGCAATTAAACTGTACTAGACACGCTTTTTCCTAACCCTTACATACCATCTATGCATTGTGAAAACTTAACAAAAAAAAAATACAAAAAGAAAAAATATTTTGTTTCACTGCCCAAAAAAAAACGTATGCAAAGAGCCCAACATTAATGCAATCTTGCGGGATTATCTCCAAAATATTCTTGGCAACCGGATACCCGACTGGCCTTTAATATTTCAGAGGGAAATGAGGTAGTTAACGAAAACTCATTTTGGTTTGACGAGAAAAAAGAAACTAGGAGAGCAACATTAGCAATAACTTATAACCGAGCAGGGAAATTGGAACCTTAATGGTATAACATTGTAAGTTGTACTGTCGTTAGCATTAGTTGGGTTACAAAGCTTTGTTCTCATTCCCCTGGAGCTATCATTATAGGTCTAATGAAGGTGGATTTTGTTTTTTGTTTAGCTAGGTGGATATTCCTACAGACAGTATCCATTAGCGCTTTTTCTGTGTTTTAAGATTGATATTCAAGATACAATGTTTTTTCAATTCGAACTTTTCAGACATGAATGATTCTTTCAAAACTTGGTTTGATTTTTTGTAAGTACAATTGCTTGGTGTAAAAAAATGTTATAATCTTTCTCTATTAATTAATGACTTAAAGCAATGTGATTTAGTTTTATCGCGTAATTGAGTAGTGAGACCCTGGCCTGAAATATAACCGAGTGGTTATTCAAGGACTTGTGCTGTAATTATCGTAATAATATTATACCACAGCTACAATGCAAGCAGAACACATTTGTACCAATAGCGTTCTATTAAGGAGCTGGTGTTTATTAAAGCTTTCACTTGGAAAACTAACTCAATCACCACCACTAGTCATCATGTGCATAGCCTTTTCCCAAATATGTTGGAGTATTTTACATGGAGCAACTACCTATCTGACCACCACAACCCAGTTGGTATTGGGTAATAGGCTACCCCTTGGTAAGACTGGTTGTTAGACTTTTTGGGCAACTGACTACCTTTTTAATCTACAAATGACACTAGGGACCAACGGCTTAACGTGCTTTCTGAGGCACGGAGGAAACTCCGTATGTAATGTGTGATCACCCATCCACAGACCAACTTAGGCAAGCACGGCTTAACCTAAAGTTCGACCCGAGTGGCTGTATTACTTAGCAACGAGCTTCTCCGCTAGCCGCAATTACCACCGCTAGTTAAATGGGTTTTATCGACCTAAAAGAAATAGTTATTTGATTCTCTGATGCCCTGTTGATTTTCTAATATTAATCACCTCTTAAAAGTACTTCATCTTCTAACAATGATCGTCTGTTGTAGCAAATGAGAATTCTTTTTTAATTCTCGGACCTTTTTTTCGAAATTGGTCACATTGACTAAACAGGGGTATATCACAAAAAGAAAATTCGGTATATTACAATTACGATAAATTATGCGAGTCCATCAAACGGACTAATAAATACAGAAAGAAACGTCTAAAATCCTCTCAAGTTGCGAATCCCTCGAATTAAAAAAAAAGATACAACATACAGTCACCATGAAATTTATTTAAAAAAAAAACACGGAAACCGTTTACCTGAAACCAATTACCGTCCAGCACATGAATTCAGAACCGTTGATAGCGTTCGCATTTAAAAACGCCGCGTGAAAGAAAGAGAGATCTCGTTAGGCAGACTTGTATTTATGTGGGATGTGGCGAGTCTGCCTAATGAGACTTTTTATTTATAAAGTTGAGCACAATACCGACTTTAAAGTTTCATTGTGCTATTGTTACGTCTCATTTTAAGCGAGGAGTTTGTGGTACACCGCTATGTAAATTGGACGTTGCCTGTTGAAATAAGGGTAACTCGTTAGTACGGTGGTGTGTACTCGAGGTTACTCGCACACGTCAGTATTGTTACCAGTACGAGTGCTTACCGTACGAATAAGTGCTGTGTACGTATGCGCGTTGGCGCGGCAGTAATGTTTTGAAGTAATTTGACTTTCTGTTCGGTGCGGCAGTAATGTTATGATACAGATCATTTTGATGGTTTTTAGAATTTTATAAAGCTGAAGGGAAGTTAGTGTGAATGTTTTAATTTAAATGTTATCTTTTGAGCCATGAGACATTATCAGGATCATGACATTCTCTTCCAACAAAAAAACAAATCATAATAAATTAAATAAATAATGGCATCCGAGGGAATTCAGCTCTCGGATTCCATACACCTGAGATCCCTCTCCTCAGCCGAAAGCTATAAGTATTTGGGTATGTCGGAAGCGTTGGGCATTAATGTGACTGACATGAAGCAATCGTTGAGGGAGCGCTTCTTTGGACGCCTGAAGAAGGTATTAAATAGCCTTCTTTCAGGTGGGAACAAGGTGCGCGCCTTCAACGGTTGGGTCATGCCGGTTTTAATGTACTCTTTCGGCATACTCAAATGGACTCAGACGGAACTCGATACCCTGGACAGGAGAGTCCGTACACTGCTGACGGCAAACCGGATGCATCACCCACGATCATCAGTCATGAGACTGTACATCCCGCGGAAGTGCGGAGGTCGAGGCTTTTTAAATGCGAAGACCCTCCACAACCGCGAGGTGTGCAGTCTCAGAGATTATTTTTTAGAAACCGATGTGGGTATGCACCGAGATGTGGTCGCAGTGGACAAGGGACTGACCCCGCTATCCATGGCTAAAGAGAACTGGCGCAAACCTGTAGTACTTACTACCGATGACCGCAAGGAAGTATGGCAAGGCAAGGAGCTTCACGGGCGCTTCTACCGGGCTCTTCATGGGCCCGATGTAGATTTTCTAGCGTCCGTGTCCTGGCTACGTTTCGGCGACCTCTTTGGGGAAACTGAAGGTTTTGTCTGTGCGATTATGGACGAAGTTATGTTGACGAACAACTACCGGAAATATATTATGAAGGACGGGACGGTTGACGTGTGTCGGGCATGCCACCGTCCGGGTGAGTCCATTAGACATATTATTTCTGGTTGTTCTCGTCTGGCTAACGGCGAGTACTTGCACAGGCACAACCAAGTAGCCAGGATTATTCACCAGCAACTTGCCTTGAAATATAAACTTGTGGAATCTGAGGTACCGTACTACAAGTATGTGCCCGACCCAGTTCTCGAGAAAGACCATGTCACGCTGTACTGGGATCGGTCTATCATTACTGACAGGACTATTGTAGCCAATAAGCCTGACATAGTGGTAATAGACCGATCAGCGCGCCGCGTAATGATAATCGATGTCACCATCCCGCATGACGAGAACCTCGTGAAAGCTGAGAAAGAGAAACAAATAAAATATCTCGACTTGGCACACGAGGTTGTCGACATGTGGAATGTGAACTCGGCTATCATTGTGCCGATTGTCGTGACGGCCAATGGTCTTATGGCTAAGAGCCTCGACGACCATCTCTCGAAGCTCGCCTTAGGCGGTTGGATCAAGGGCCTGATTCAGAAGGCAGTACTCCTGGATACGGCTCGCATTGTGAGGAGGTTCCTGTCTCTGGAGCCCTAACCACCGGTAGCTTGGACCCTGTTCCCGACACCGGCGGACCGCTATTTTTTTATATTTTTAAATGTTTTTATATGGATTTTTTAAGAAATATTTAAAAATGTTAAAAAATATGTATATATATGAATAAACGAAATAAATAATAATGTCTGATAAAGCGTATTCAGGTTAGTACGAACCTTTATGGTTCGCATGCACTCCAATCAAAGTAATTAGCAAATGCACCAACATTAGCTCTCCAACTTCAGCTCAAACATTGGTCATATAAACCAACGTTATGAAAAGGAGAATACCCAAAAGATAGAACATATCCATTGCCAGAGACATAAATCTTACGAGGCACGTGCAAAACGACGGGATGTGTTATCCCGGCCTTTTATCTTTAGCGTCATTTCACGTGAGGCATAAACTTAAGAAGGAATCTTGGGACGGACGTGGTTGCAACGCTATTGTGTTACGTTGCTCAGCAATTGTTGGGTTATGATTTTGTATGAGAATATGAATAATATTAAGAAAATATAGCTCATATTGTCAACAAAATTTCAAGGTGAGTGTTTACTAAACAGCGACACAAAAAAAAACAATACCCAAAAAACAATCGGAGCTCCTGCTTCAGAATTTTGTACTTTTGTCAGTGTAATTTTTTTTACTACCAACCGTTGATGACAATAAGTCGAATCAGTGTTGTATTATAATATGCAAAACATGTTTACAGTTTTATTTATTTATTCCCGATAGGAAACTTGACACTTTAGACCAATGTTTAAATGATCAAAATGTTTAAAAATAATATTCACACATGTAAATTAGAATACACTTCAATTTGAAAAAATACATACCGTTTTATTCCCTAAATTCTTCACCCGGCAGTTCAGATATGCCGTCTTGCCCAGCAACGCTGTCACGTTCTTAGATGCCATCAGGTCGAAGTACGGCCCGGTCCGGGGCGTAGGCCTTGGGCCGTCGAGGGCCGCTCCGGACCGGATCGCGTTATCCACAGAACCCGCCGGTGACGCCGTGGCTGAGGCGTTAGTAGGCGAACCCTTGCCGAGCTCGCGCTGCGCTGATGATACTGCGGAAGAGAAGGTTAATTTTAGTTTTGAGGTCACTAGAATTTAAAAGATAGTGTAGGTTTTATTTTTGGTGGATATTTTGAGGAATAAAACTCAGAACATGATCAAATGGGAGCAGCGGTGGCCCAGTGGTAGCGACCCTGACTTACGAACAGTAAGTCGTGGGTTCGAACCCAGGCAGGCGCATTACTTTGTGTAATTTATTTCATCACCACTGCTCTCAAAAACGGTGAAGGAAAACATCGTGAGGAAACCGGCATGTCCTAGAACCAAAAATTCGAAGACATGTGACATCTACCAATCCGCACTGGGACCGCGTGGTGGATTATAGCCCATTCCCTCTCATAGAGAGGAGGCCTGTGTCCCAGCAGTGGGAACATTAAAAGGGCTGATGATGATGATAATGATGATCAAGTAGAATTTTATTAATAAAAACACTAAAGATTTTCCGCTGAATAAGTATTAACTTAACCGAGTAAAGATATTTAACGAATTTCGGATAACAAAATGTAAACAATAGAGCAAAACTCCTGATCCAACTGTTTTCCCTATCGAAATAAATTGTTGAGAAAAATCTTCAAAGCCCATTTCATACCTGATCCCATTAAAATCTAAAAGGAAATTTCGTCACGAACCAGTTTCACCTTTAGAATAAATTTTAGTAAATTGACTCAAAGTCGAAGTTACTTTTCGTTTTCCCCCATTTTAACCCTTGTAAATATAGTGCGGTAGGACTGGAATAGATTAACGCCGACAACTTTATTATCCGTGTCTGTTCTAGTGGAAACTTCGTGAAACCGATCACGTGTGTGAACATCACTTGAGTGAGTGACGTCACTGGGCATTCACTCCATGCGCCAGTTTTACTGGGAATGTAGGTCTGTGCAAGATTTTTTCTTTTTTTTTGCGCTGGTGAAAATTTATTGACTGATTCGAAACGTGTCTTTGACGAATGTTATAACATTATACATTTTAGGTAAAGTTATCAGTTTTACCTACTAATCGAATGTGGTTAACCTAAGCAACAACAAGTAATTTTATGAGATTTTCCATCAATATAAAAAAGAAGAATACTAATCTGTAATTTATCAACTGCATGAAAAGGGTTGATTCAATTTCGTTGATCAAATAAAAATAAAAACCCAAAATCAAAGGCGTTTTTTCAGAAGAGTAATAAACTAAAATTGGATTCAACTGGAAAACATAATAATTATTACATATTAACTTTTAAAACACCACCCAAAAATATTGGGTCTATACGGAAGCAAAGTGTAAAACTAAACACACACTACTGCTGTCAAATAAGAAACACCATATCACGTTACAGAAAAGGGAAGACCAACATTTTACTACTACTCAAACTTCCTAATATTTGTTCGTGACGCCCGTTTCAAAATGCTTTCAAGGACTTGGTAAGAAACATGAGTACGCTAATGTTATTTTAATGTGTGAGCACTGTTTTACGGGTTTTTACTCATGAGACACAATTTTGAGATAGTTGCAGTGATAACTTGCTTGTAATGGTGTCACACGTACTTGGCCAAGAAGAATATTAGAGAGAAAGAATTCCATCGTCTTTTGTTTCCGTCTTTAATCAAGTCAATGAAACGTAGTCCACTGGCGAATATAGGCCTCTCCCAAACTGTGACACAAAACCTTGGCTTCCGCCTTTCGCATCCAGTCTGATTCAGGCACTTTTTTATATCTAGTATGGGACGTTCCCAATGTCAGGCTACGATGGATATGCTACGATTTTATCTTGATGTATAGAATAGACATACTACATCATGATTATCTTCCTGCCCTTGTTCCATGTTATTTGGGATCACACTATACGTTTTTTTCATCTATTCTCCTCTGTCAATCTTCACGCTATCATTTACTCTTTCTAAGTTCAAATCCCCACACAATCCATTCCATACTAAATACTTACTTACACAAAATATATTTTACTCACTTTTCAAACACAAACTAAATCGAAAAGTTTCACCCAGTGACCACTAAGCATATCTACAATAATCCCTAGACCAACATTTTTATCTACACAATCTTATCTCCGATCAATACTAACCAAAAAACCCTCAAGGGGCATAAATTAAAAACGGTTATACCACGTCTATCTGGCCTTGAAAGCCACAATTTGAATGAAAAGCTTTGTCGTCTCTATCAGTTATTATCCTGTCGTTTAGAGTGGCACCTGCTCCCTTCGGAGTTCCTTGGTCTCCATTCTTCGTTTCGTCATCATTGTGTGTAGGCGATGAGGCACGAGCACTCTGTGCTTTGTTTATTGTGCCCTTTATAGGGTTTTATTAAGACAGCAGTTGTTTATTCATACCGGTATTTTGGTGTTGTATATTATTAAGAGTGTTTTCTTCAGCTTCATTAACTTTAATCGCTTGTTCTGAACTATCTCGAACGTATATCTACGCTAGAAAATAAGTACCGTAGTCTGTAGCATGTATAAACGCGTAATTTTTAAACGCGTGCCTACGCGCTTGCTTGGTCCATGGCGGACAGCGCATTCGGTTAGCGTTGTCACATCATCATCATCATCATCTGCCCACCCATTTCCCAACTATGGTGGGGTCGGCTTCCAGTCTAACTGGATGTAGCTGAATACCAGTATTTTACGTGGATCGACTGCCTAGTACTGAACAGTAGTAGCGGTGTCACAATATACGAGAAGCTATATATAAGATTTGGATCTTTGAAAGGTAAAGGTGTATGCCGACGTCAAAAGCAGACAGTTAAAGCGTATTGTATTATCCAGTAACTTTGTTATGGAGATCAAATAAGCAGACAGGAGTTTCAATTAAAACATTGGTATCTAGATGCGCTAAACTATAAGCCAAACGAATGACGATGTAAAAAAAGAGACTGGTATTTTTTTAATACCTAGAAACATAAAAAACAAAAGCACATCTACAAATGATGCTAAAAACAAAATAAAATCACAGTCTTGTACTATTTATAAAAATTGCAAATGACATCTTCTTATAGCAGTACATTTACACGTCATTACACAAAAAGGCTTCGAAAAACTTTCAACGTATTATGTTTAGAGCAAAGCTAATTTAGTAAGACACAAAACTTGGATATAAAAGGTTTTAGAGAAAGTCTGAAGACAAATATTTCAGTACTAAAATTTAATTTTGTTGTAACGCATCAATATATGGGCTCTTGAGGAAAGAGAAAATGTTAACTGGGTAATATAATATAAAAAGAACTGAAAACCATAATGTATTTTTTTCTCAAATAATTGAATTAACAACACCACATTGATCACGTGAAACGCCTCAAACCTAAAAACTTTATCCACAGAAAAGTTCAAACAATACAGTATAGAAAAGGTCTAATAAATCAACAAGCCCAGTGTAACTTACAATTCAAAACAAAATTCTAATGACGATACAAGTTATTATGATAACATGTCAAAATTTCCGCAAGCAAACATTTGGTTACAAATAAATTCTGTACCGTATAGAACTTCCCCAATTGTCCCCACTTTCCGTAGCCCCAATGCTAATAACATACATGATAATAAACTAGAAGGCAACGCTATTGTTATTGTTAGAGGTATTGAATATCACAAAATGGCTGCGGACAAGGGATCGGAACAAAACACGAACACCGAACAAGAAGGGTTCGTTGGTAATTTTATAGCGGAAGCCCTAACATATTTTTACAAGGCTGCGAAGGGAAATGTCAAACTTTTTGTGTGCCGATGAGTTTTTTTTTGCTTAAATATTACTGTGGCCATTTTCATTTATGCATTGATCTTTGTAACTTTGCGAACTCTTTTGTAATTAAAATGGTTTATACATAATGCATGGTCTTAATCATTTATGCCTTGCCAGTCAGACTCACATTATAGTTAAATTCTCTTATTTGTGCAAACTCGTCCCAGACTTTTAATTCAACATTCTAAACTAAAATATATTCTCAAATAGTTTCAGCATTAATTTAGACTCAAAGCGTCACTGGCTTAGTACTATATATGTATATTTAAAGGTTAGAGCAGACTGTATCATATGCAAAAGAGGATCCAACCTAACGAGTTTAGTCTAACTAAACTTAATTGCTGAATGTAACAGCACTTGAGTGTCTCAAGCTATCTTTTCTAAGCTACATTAGATACAGAGATATACATATAAAGTTATATATAAGCATATGTTTAAAGCTAAAATAATACGCAATGCAGATGTGGCAACGAAATGGCTTCTAGCTGTCTAGTTTCTGCAGTGTCTGGAATTATGTCGTGGCTAAGGTTTGCTTAAAATAAAGCAAGTTTTGTGTTGTATAAAGAGCTTAAATGTTTGTCTAGGAGCGGACGAAAAACTTGGATTACTTATGCGGTGGTTTTCCAGTGCAATTTGTAAGGATTCGGTTCGTGAATGAAGATGTAGCGTTAAACTCGCTCGCAATCTTTGTATTGTGTGGAGTCTTAGTGGAACGTTAATGTGTCCGGGTCCCGGGTATAGTATGTTGATTTATTTTCAGTTTCTTATTTATCTACTTTTGTTTCGCTTTATCTGTTCGTAGGAGTTGATGGTAAATCATAAAAGAGAATCTTCGTTAGAAGCAACAACTTATGATATTAATAGAAGAAGATGACAAAAACACAATGAATACCAAGACAGACTTCGACAATTATAGAAGAGCACATAAAAATACCCAGAAATCTAAACTATGAAACTCCAGTCCTCAACATTCGTTAATATCTCATAACTTCTAACAGCCGATAATCCAAATACCGGAGAAATAAAACAAGCCGAATGGATAGCAGTAATAAAACCGACCATTACCGAAGTAAACAATATTAGAGAAAGAGTCGTGGTTATAAATCTTGGTAGAAATGCCCAGACAGCGATAGCCGACCAAATTGTGGCGAAAGAAGGCACAATATACGTAATACATAAGTTAGATTACGCTGTGTCTTGTCGTCCGAAGATATTTCTTTAGATAGAAGAATAGGGTTCGTTTTTGGAAGGAATGTTTTTTGCAAGGTTAAGTGAATGATTGAAAGGGGTCGTTGAAGTTGTACGTAGTTTAGAACATTTTCTTTTTTTTATTTAAATGAAGAATTGATAGCTAGTGAACTTGCTACAAGTAAGACTGGTTTTTATACTCAAAGGGTAAAAAAAGGACCCTATTTCTAAGACTTCGCTGTCAGTCCGTCCGTCTGTCCGTCCGTCTGTCTGTCACCAGGCTGTATCTCGTGAACCGTGATAGCTACACAATTGAAATTTTCACAGATGATGTATTTCTGTTGCCGCTATAACAACAACAACAAATAATAAAAATATAAATTATTTAATATTTAAAGGGGGCTCCCATACAAGAAACGTGTTTTTTTCTGTTTATGGTACGGAACCCTTCGTGCGCTTGTCCGACTCGCACTTGGCCAGTTTTTAATATGTACCCATGTTCGGAACGCATAACTTAATGGAAGCACACTTGATGATATTTCTTAAGCATTGCTACATGCTACATAATATTAACATTGGACCATGGAGCGAGTTTCAACTCAGTTCTTCTTCAAAGGACACTCACTACCTACATGAACTATTTGTTGACGTGTCATAGGTGCCCTTTTACGTTTATGTGAAATAAAATATGTGAATATTGGTACTAAATAAAGGAAAACATTTAAGATATTTATTAATTTTTGTTGTCATAAACATAATAGTTTAAAAAAATGAATAAGTAAACAGTAAAAACCCTTCTTTGTTTTATTTATAATATTGTTTAGGTAAATGTAAATAGCAATAAATTTCTAGAAAGGAAAATACCATTCTAATTGAGTACAATTTATTTTCCATGCCCGCGCAATAAATAGGAATAAGTGGATAAATGAAACATAAATAATGTCTCTAACTAGATAAACAACCGGTCCGCAAAGCAATTAGAAATTAAGAACTAATCCGGCCGAAAATAGGATTGGCGTAAACAAAAACGTATAGAACCTATTTTGAACCAACCTCTGACAACTGTCGACAACTGACAACTGACGAAAAAAAATTATGAGCATACTCAAAATATAAAATGTACTGCTCGTAATACTAATCTTGCGACAACCGCAAGGACAAAAAAACGACCGAATAAAATACTGAAATTTCCGAAAAAAATTCTAGCAGTTAATATTGCGTTTTAACCTATAAAGGGTGTAAACAGACTCTTAACGAAGCCGAAAGGCATTTGTTCTCCCCGTCATTGCGATCATTTTTTTGTTCAAGACCATACCTGGGAACCTTCTAGTTACGGATATATTGGGGGTCAAAGTTCCAACTTTTTCACAAGTTTTTTTTAAACACATGTTTTTAATGTAAGATTTTACTTGAAACACCTCCAGGACCCTCTTACTATTCAATCCATTCATCAGCACAATGTTTTGAGTGCGCATTATTGAGTCTTACCGCAAAACGTAATTTTTCACCCCAAAAAAAAAGTCGTTTCCAAGCAATAATTTTTGCGTAAAGTTACTTAGTTTGACGTAGAGGATGCTTGGTTGACGGCTTCGTGAAGAGTCTGTTTACACCCTGTATAATAAATAAAACAGGAATAAAATCAACGTCAAGATAAATATCAAAATGTAATAAGGCGTAGTCGACGTAGCCCCGCTACACGGGGCTCCTATTTCTGTCTGCAGGGTTTAAAGTAACCTAACCAAACCTAACGTTCGGGGTGCCCCAAGTCTCGAGCTCGCATCACTCGCTCTTGCATCCTAATTTATACAGCTTAAGAAAACGATTATTTTAGCAGAACATGTTTTCGGAAACTGAGTATTTCTGTCGTAATTTAAATAAGCTCATATTTGTTTGTTAAATACAACATTTTTTGCTGGTTAATTTTGTATTAATTTTTCGGTAATTCGTTGTAACCAAGCTTAGTATTACAGTCAACCACAAATTGTTGGAAGTTTATTTATTTTTTCGTCAGCTTTATTATTTTCCAAAAAGAAAAACAATATTCGTCCTTGGAATCATTTCTTCGATCGATGTTTATTTTTATTGATCTTCTTTTTTCGGGAAGATAGTTTTAGTAGTAAGCCGTTGTGCCAGACTTTGTCGAAGGCTCTCGCTATGGCGAAGTATAACATGCCCGTCATCGCTCCACGCTGGAAGCCAGCGCTCTAATATTCGACGATGCGGTGGACCTGTTGGATGCACGAGTGTTCGATCCTGAATCCGAAGTAAAGTCAAGGCTGAAAGTTACGGGTTTTATAATACTGAGATTCAGTTTTGGAGAAACATAATAGTGATTCTCTTAGGAAGCTGAACATTACTTAAATGGAAATTAAACAATGAGAAGTAACAAACTAGTTGCTATTATAATCTCATTGCTTATTTTCTATCTACTAAATAAACCTTTTGTTTTTTGATCTCTTTCAAACTCATAAATAATTACTCAATGTAATTACGAGTAAATAGAAAGCAGTGGTGGCCCAGTAGTGGTGGCCCCGACTTACGAGCAATAAGTCGTGGGTTGGAACCCAGGCAAGAACCAGGCATTACTTTGTGTAATTCGTTGCACCACCACTACTCTCAAAACGGTGAAGGAAAATACCGTGAAGAAACCGGCATGTACTAGAACCAAAAATTCGAAGAATTGTGAAATCAACCAACCCGCACTGGGGCCCACGTGGTGGATCATAGCCCATCCCTCTCATAGAGAGAAGGCCTGTGTCACAGCAGTGGGAACATTTTAGGCTGATTATGTACCTATTAGGTGGCATTGGACCGGACCCGTTAGAAATCCATTGGGGAGCCCTATGTTCAGCAGTGGACAGCAACGGGCTGAAATGATGATGATGTACCTATTTGATAAAATTATTCTCCAATTATGCTTTTCTTTCATTAATTATCAATCATCATTTTGTTATTAAGCTTTCACTATCTAAGAAAAAACATACTCTCTCATTACGATAAACATAAAAGTTACAGTATCTTCGCGAAATTAATTTCTGTATTCCGTTTGGTTGCGTAACTCATCTTTTGAGGGGTACTTTTAACCTCAATTTGCAAAGACGGCATTCAACTAAAGATTTATGACGTTTAGCGTTT
Organism: Lycophotia porphyrea; assembly: GCA_950005105.1. Taxonomy (NCBI): domain Eukaryota; kingdom Metazoa; phylum Arthropoda; class Insecta; order Lepidoptera; family Noctuidae; genus Lycophotia; species Lycophotia porphyrea. The sequence goes on along the minus strand of OX465392.1, from coordinate 14,761,550 downwards.
TCAACGAGATTTAATTATGTGAAAATTTTGCTTTAATTAATCACGAAGTGGAGTTTCGTTATTGATCGTGTAGAATGTCAAATCTATCTTTGCGAATTCGTGCGGGAAAGGCTGGTGTTTGCGGTTCAAATATTTCAACTGTTTTAATTTTTGGAGGCACACCACCTAATAATGCAACAGCCTACCCAAATAGTGCTTTCATTTAGACAATAATTTAGGTGTCATCTAGCCAATGTTAGTGAAAACAATCAAAATATTGTACCAAAAAGTTAGCAATCAATATCTTCTTATCTAGGTCAGCTGTAATACAATTTCAGTATGATATCAAGCAAATCAAGTCGATTTGTCAATAAAGAATTGATACAGAAACAATGTTTTATTGTTTGAACAAAGAAAACACTTATTACTTCCATACATCGTCGTGGCGAAGTATCAAGGCTAAGAATCTTTTGACTCAATAAATTCACACTTCTTTTTCATATTTGAACAACTAAACGAGCTTCCTTACATGACAACGTCCTTCAATTCCCCGAAAATTTGCCGACTAAGTTCAATTTAATTGAACTTACTTGTTCATTTAAGTAGAACGTTATAATTGGATGTTGTCATCCATTGTGGCGCGTCTTTTCAACACATTGACGGTAAACAATGAGCTGTCAGACATTTTGGATGTGGCATTGTTGGGAATTAATTATCAACGTGTATGTTGGGCGTCGGTTTCAGAGATTTCTTTGTGATAAATTTAAAAATATTGTTTTTTTTTTTTGATTCTTGTAAATTCACTAAAAGTAAACATCATCATCCATAATTTCATAAATCGGTGACGGTCCAGTGACTCCGACGTATCCGAGTACTAGTCGAACTTAAAAGCAATTTTAACGTTTTATAACTTACAGTAAAATTAAATTTACACAAGCATGTGATATAGCAGGCTATATGTTTAGGCCTATTATAATATTTTTTCCAAAAAATATACATACCTACCAAGTAAAAATCAACGCACATTTACTTACATACAATTATTTACAGAAAACTAAAATATTTATCGTCCCAAAATATTGAAACTCTCCCAAAAAAATATAGCTGAACATGTAAAGTGGGAGGTACGAAGGTAGATGAGAGGTTAATAATGAACAGTACGTTTACCTATGTATATGTAGCCTCAGGGCTAATATTAAAGAAACTTTGGCCCCCAACTCCAAGCCTTTATGCTGTTTCTGATATATATTTATTATCTATGTACCTACATAAAACCTAGAAGTTGAAAAACGGTTTAGAAAAAGGCCTGATATTTTTATTATATATTTTTTTCAATATTTACAATTTTAGTAAGTATGATAAAAAAATAAACAGTCTGAAAGTGCAAAAAATCATAACCCACCTTTTGCTTCGCCGTACTCGGGTAAAAATTAAGCATATCGAAGTTTCTTCGTAGAAATTTAATTTATTTTATTTATAAATACATAAACACATTACACATACATTTATTTTTTCACTTAAAGAAAAAAGTCTTGGTACTACCCTAAACTTAATCAAGTCATTTGAATAAAATAACGCACAAAATTAAATAAAACCACCAAAACTAAGTGGTTTCTATATTGCAAAAATTAAAAAGATCTTTTTTAACCTCGTCTTCTCTTATTGCAAAAAAGGTTGCTTTTTTATTACAAAAAGAGATCTAAAAGATCGCCCCGAAGCAGAAGTCTGAGTAACTTTATGACTCAAATGTAAGATCAGTCCTACTTTATCTGTCCTTATAACTTTGGCTATGAACAATTTAGTTCAGTAGGTAATAATTTCCAATATTAATCATTTTCTATTGAACTGGATGCGAAGTGGAACGAAAATTAATTTGTAATTTGCCGGATGCTTGCGCACGACTCAGCTATATTATAACGACTTTATAATGTATTGATTATTTCTGCTATGAAGTTATTCAGGTGTATTTGACATCACACGGTAGTATGAGCTTGCCTGAGGAAGGGTAAGAGTCTTCGACAGTAACAGTTTCTTTAGGAAATAATTTTGATACTGTATTGTTCTTCTGCAATAATACCAAAAAAACAAATCTATTTTGGTATGTAGTTACAACTACAAACAAAAATTGCATTGGGCATGTATTTTACTCACCGTTAATTGGATTTAAAAGTATAATTTCCAACAAAACTTCAATAAAATATAGCTGTCAAAAATCCGCCGCCATCGCAGCCGCCATGACAGTTCCCACAGATAACGTAGAATCGCACAGAATAAAAATAAATCACACACCACACGTTCGGATAAACGTTAATCTAACTTCTTCAAGTTAATATAACTTTGCCTGTTTCCTATACGTATGAACATATTTTAGGAAAGTCATGAATAATAATTTTATGGTTACACGAAATGCTGTTATCATTACTCTTTGAGTGCAAAGTTGGGGTTTTAATCTTGTGTGGTTTTGGGGTAAATAAAAACTCGTTAAAAGGGTTGGTGATGGCTGTAGGTGTATCTGTCGTAAGTACCTAGTTATAAGAAGGTTCGTAGTATTTTTAGAACTTAATATTATCATTCCTACTGTCCTTATCCAGCCGGTGCAGAATATCTTCTTCTTCAATGCTTCTCTTTTAGCCAGCGTCTGAGTATTCATCCCCTTTCAAGCCATATCATCTTGTACACAGTTCATTATGGTTTAGTTTGTTCACTTTCTAATCTTATTTTATTTTAGACCATGACTGTTTTAGATAATTGGCAGTTATTCCATACTGTACATCGATAAAATAATAATATCTTATTATTTATTGATTTAAATAATATTACAATAGAAATAAATTACTTTCATGTTATTAAAATATATCTACGTAATATTCAAAAACAAACGTAATCCCTTGGTAAATCTCTGAACTATTTCGCTGTTTATGCAAAACAGGTAATGGAATAATTAATCATATTTGTAATGAACATGATTCTTGTTTTATGTTATTTATGTAATTACAAACATTAATAACGATTATTATGTATATGGAACACAATGTTCCATATACATAATAATCCATACTCTTATGCTAATGTTATAAAAATGTTAAAGTAATTCTGTCTGTCTGTTTATCTATTATCTTTCACACCTAATGTCCTAACAGATTGCGGTAAATCGAATAGCACAATAGGCTAGTTGACAAGGTCAAAAATAAAATATAAAAATACGTAGAAATAAGGTCACTCATCTAAAACTACCATCACCGTACAGAAATTAAATATTGGCGGACAATATAATTGTAAAATTGGATTTACTGATAATAAGTATTACATTTGATCCCAAATAAGTATGACGTCACAACGTGCTATTTCATACAAATCATGTACAAATTTTGCGTTTTGACAGTTCATAAAAAAGTAACTATTTTGACTTCCTGTCTCATACCCTATTAGGTAATCTATGACCTGGGCATAAACATAAGACCTTCTCTCTCGGTATAGTACTTCCGTTCCGTTGTATAATCCCTCCATCCGGACCAAGCCGAGGGTAAGTACTAGTAGGTAATTTAAAACATTAAATGAAAACATAATGTCGAAAGCGAAATATTGAAACTTTGGTTGCGAATATAAACTTACATCGTTGCTGAATGATCATAAAATCAAATCTTAAAAATCTGTAAGTATGTTTTCTTATATGGGCTATGTGGTACCTGAAATAAATGAAGTTTTATTTCTTTTAATTTAATTTAGTAAACCAGATGAAGGAAATAACCAACACTTATTAAAAAAATTGCAGTCATAAACATATTATTCAAGTTTTTAACTGTAACACTTAGTTAATAAAATAAGCAATTGTGGCTCACAATACAAGGGTACTGCAGCTTAGTTTTGCAAGTTTCAAGTTAAAATAGTAGTAACTTGGAGAAAATGGTTGCAGCCGACTAGAACTTCTTGACAAGGATTTATGAGTGTCCATCTCATAGAGTAGTTTAAACTATTTATTCCTTCAGTTTGAGTTTTTGAGGAGATTTCAGTAAAAACTGAATAACTACAGAATATCTTATTAATGATTTACTGCATGCAGATATATAAATAGAGCATCCTTGCCAAATAACAGTTGGAAATTTCGGAAAATCAATATATTAATATAAATAATCCCTTAAGTTTAAAAAAAATTAATGCAGCGATCTTAAATGGTTATAATAAAAATACATTTATTCAAATTAGGCCGAGAACGTCTGCCGCGAGCTGATCGAAAGAGATACCGCGGCCCTGGAACACAAAGGGCAAGGAAGGAACATGGATGGGTATTAGTCAGTACAAGTCTGACACTCCCTTCCGCTCTGCCCAAAGCGGGAGAAGTCATTTGATGATTTCCCATCCGTAAAAAAAAGGGCGAGAACGTCTAAATTATTAAGAACTCCAAAAGACATCTCGTCTTCGCATTCAGAAATCTTGGTATAGTTTTGTTTATTATTTTCTTACTGAAAAAACAACCGTGTTTTGATCATGACTCTCTAGGCAGCGTCCAACTTTTAAATAAACCAGCTCTTTTTCTTTATATTTTCATTTTGTTATCTTTAATGATAAGTTACCCACTCTTTTATAATATTACTTTTTATAATTCATAATTACACAAATTAATACAAATAAAAGGCACAAATAACAATTACGTTAACCACAAATGACTGTTGGAAAACTTTTGTTTGTCGCGCTTAAACCCCGCATAATTTTAGCTTTCTAGCATAATTTATGGCACGCAGTGGTACTACATGCAATAAATTCAGCCTCTATAATTATGTCAATTTAAATGATAAATAAGTTGAATAACTCATTTTGTGCCATTTCAGTTATTTATATAAAGCCACGTATGAATTGAGAATTTTAATTATGACAAAAAGGTTTTTGATAAATTAATATTTTACGAAAATTAATATTCTTAAAACAGTAATTTTGTTTTTCGACTTTAACTTTGAATATTAAAAAAGTTTTTTCCTTATATTGTACCTATCCATAAGGAAAGAAAAAAATCCGGATTACGGTGTAGGTACAATGGCTTCGTAAAGTTTTCGCTCACCCCTTGTAAAATAGGAACAGTAATAAATACATCGCAATATATTTTTATTTGAAATATCGTGTTCAAAGGCGAGTTAAAATTAGAACAGAGTCTTAATTTTAATAATCGCTTTTAAAAAAAAAAACTCTTTGAATGACAACCTCCTTCCAAACTCACATTGAGTACATAAAACTACTTTCAACACAGACGCTAAGGCTCTCTCAAAGACATTTAAATATGCGACAACGATAGCCGGCACAATGCGAACAAAATGTAAATCTTCTTGAAGCAGCTATGGAGGTCACCCGTCTAGTGTCAAAATTATCAATTTTACTTCAAGGCGTCAAAGAAACAAATAAGAAAAGAAATAATATTCATTTGTCGTTGGGATATAACGTGTATACAAAATGTAATTAAACATACAACGCATTACAAATATTTATAATCACAACAGAACCAAACAAAAATGTTGACAGCTTGCAAGTCGTGATTGCGACAAGCAGGTTACCTTTTAGATTCATGCTGTGCTGATGGGACCCACAGCACAGTGCTGGTTTTCAGTGGTCAAAAAAAAGTACGTGAAGACAATGCGGTATGGGCTCATATGCATTCTGCGAGATTTCTTCTGTTAGCCTCGCTCCTGAAGCCTCTCATGAACGATGAATGATAAAGCGAAATTCCCTTGCAAATTGTAATAAACTAAAGGCAAAAATCCACCTGCATCCTGTGAATGCGTGAGCCACCATTATTAAGAGAGCTGAGTAGGTGGATTGGCGCAGTGCTGGATTGTTCCCTACAATTTGGTTAATCGCCTCGCACGAATACGGGAGGGGGGGTGATGAGGGGGACGTAGGGTGAACCCTGCGTGACTTCGTGCTAACTTTGGTCAGGCGTAGAGGAGGCGCGGAAGCGTGGGAAATAGGGTGACGTTGGGTGTATAAATAACGTTTTTTTTGGGGTCGTAGGAAAGGGTTTTAAGATAAATTTTGGCTTCTTTATCCGTAGCTCGATATAAATGGCTAGGTTGTGGGTGGTTAGTTACAGATTCATACCTTGGAATCGTAACCCTTTTTCAAAACTGTTAATCATTTATGTCTTGAAGAGTATATTGTACCGCTAATCCCTATTATCATGAATATGCCTCAGACAAGTCTTGAAAGGTTTCCACATAAATAATTAAATCCAAATAAAAAACGCACTAGAATCAGGTTATCTTTTGAAACAAACTTTATATAAATCATGTACGCTTACTTTTTTTATGTACCATATTTTTGTACCATGTTTTTAAGCAAATAAATATTATTCTATTCTATGCTATAAAATACAACTAACATAGATTAAATTAACTGTCGGGCAGGATCAGCTTTATTTTTGAGGGCACGTAAAATAATCTATTTCTGATGAAAATCTATAATTCTATATTTAATATATTTTTTATTTAATTCTATATTTTTTCTATAAATTCGCCCCGCTTCAGCTAATTTCATGCCCCAAGGCCTACAAACTGTACAACATCGTATACGAACCCGTGAGGTCGCTACTGGCTTAGGTGTAAATAATTTGTGAAGCACTTAAAAATTTGTGTTTGCAGGCACGAAAAAGCGTTGCTACGTATTTCACGTCGTCTGCAAGATTAGGGAAGTAACACTCACGTTGCGCCTGAGTAACTCAGGGTTCTTCTTAGATTAATCTCTTTTTTTTACAGGCTGGCTATATTTTGTTGTTTGGTATGATATTTTGGTATCGTAAAACATAACATCTCACTTGTATACGTACGAAAAGAGGTTCAACGTATTTGCCATTTTACAAATACTTTAGGTTTTGAAAATAACTGTGATTGAGCCTTCTTGAAGATACGTACAGAAATGTGCAAAAGAAAAGTTCCCGAATTCCACTTCTCAACCTACATAAAAGATTTTTTAACCATCTTATACAAATACCGTGCATGAACAGAAAGTGAACACGCGATCAAAAACTGGAGACTAATCTAGGCGAGCCTTGTTTCATACAAAATATCTTCGCAGTTACTAAAAGCTTCTACTTTTAAGTGCTAAGAACCTAACCAATTTTAACTAGATAATAAACTGTGATACGTAGATTTTCATAATGCGCAATTACCTCTTTTCATACAAAGGCTAATAGCTCGTTAGAGTGTAAATAGCTTTGAACCGGCGAACACCCCGCTTTGCCCGCGACCTACTTAGGCCCGATATATACTATCGCACGGTTCACACGTTCTCGCCTCAATCAAATCTCGCACCTTTGATTAGAATAAAAAGGTGAGGTGAGAATTTGATTGAAATGGCATTTAACACTATGTGTGAGAGTGGACTAAAGATATTTTTTTAATTCTGCGTGGTGTAGTTGATATAAGTATTTTATGTACATTCGTCATTTTTTAGGGTTCCGTACCCAAAGGGTAAAACGGGACCCTATTACTAAGACTCCACTGTCCGTCTGTCACCAGGCTGTATCTCTTGAAATGTGATAGTTAGAGAGTTGACATTTTCACAGTAACCACAAATAATAAAAATATAAATTATTTAATAATTAAAGGGGGATCCCATATGAGTAACGTGTTTTTTCGATTTATGGTACTAACTGGGTTGTGGAGGTCAGATAGGCAGTCGCTCCATGTAAAATACTGGTATCCAGCTGCATCCGGTTAGACTGGAAGCCGACCCCAACATAGTTGGGAAAAAGTCTAGGCAAATGAAGATGGTACGGAACCCTTCGTGCGCGAGTCCGACTCGCACTTGGCCAGTTTTATTTTTATTATTTAAAAATAAAGTTGTTTTTAATAGTTATACACCAGCCTGTTATACAATACAATCTGATGAACCGAAAAATGTATGGGTAGTGTGTTATTGAAGAACTATGAATGTCCAAATCAACAGTAGAATAAAAATGCAGCCCTTCTTTTCTTTTCAAATCGGTTTTTGTACAGATTGCACATCAAGCTACCCAAAACTGTCAAATTTTACCAGTCAACCTCAAACCTAATACTTTAGCGATAAAGTTGAAAATCTATTTAAGAAATTTGACAGATTATAGAAACTTGATGCGCTACTGTCTGTAAATTTTATCTAAATCCTTTGCATTTCAGAAACAAATTCACTAATTAGGTGCCATCTCCTCACTCAATGATACAGTAAGGTTTGTTGGCAAGGCATTATAACCACAAAATTCGTCGCAGCAAAAGCAACATGCAGAAACAACGTACCAGTCTACACTACGGCACCTATATTATAACTAAATTAATATTTGCCTTTGCCGAGAACCGCACGACATTCTAAACTACACCTAACTATCGTGTCGCTGGCAAGTAAACCTGCTTTCGTGTTATTATTTAAGAATTAGTTTCCATAGCAGTATTCCTTAATGTTATAGGAAAGAAAGTTCCACGTTGTTTGGTACAATTTCAAATGGTAATTAAGTCAAGGAGTTGGTTTCTGTTTTATTTCGTTCAACTGCTTATTTTCCATTTTGAATTTTGATGTAGGTTTGTGTCAATAGCTGTATTTTTTCAGGATTAAAATTGAGCTATATTATTAGAAGCTATGGAATATTATATTATTATTGGAGGTATATTATTACTTCAACATTTTTATCGTGTGGTTAGTGCCTAACTTAGGTGTCAGAGTTTTTATGCCGCCCAAGGGCCTCTGAGTTGGCTCGAGAAATATCTCTCAAGCATGCTGGTTTCCTCACAATGTTTATCTTCAGCTAAGAAAGTGATAATCAGTGTGTTGTGTATTGCACCTGAATCCGAAAAATCAGAGGTGCGTGTCTTGGTCACACAACTATAGTACCACTGCTTAGTACCACAAGTAATACCTACTTAGTAGGTTTTATTACGCTGTTACTGGTATTCAACTGCATCCATTTAGGCTGGAAGCCCACCTCAATATACTTGGGAAAAGACTAGACAGATAATGATAATTTGACTTATTTCAGACTAGCCGATGCCCGCGGCTTCGCCCGCGTGGAATTCCACAATTCCACCATACATCATTTTGAAATATCTCAAAGGGCTTAGGCAGCGTTTTCGTTGAAAGCTCCCAGACGGCTAATTTCCTCCGCTATCTCCAACAAATATCAATATATTTTAGCCAATGTATACAAAAACTTGACAAATTATATACTTAAACCTTCTTCAAGAACCACTCTATCCATTCGTGAAAAGAACATGAAAATCGGTGCAGTAGTTTTCGAGTTTATCGCAAACAGACCGACAGACGTGGTGGAGGACTTTGTTTTATAATTTGTAGTGATTATAGTTTGAAAGCTTGTAATCCTGCATCGCAGTAAACTCTCTTAACTCGTTTAATACAAAAAAAAAAAACCATTAACAGGAGACGCTTTTGTTACTCCAGGATAATCTAAAAAATAAAGAGTAGGAGGCTTAAATAATAAAAGACTTGGTGCGCCATTGTCAGTAACTATATTTCTTACTTACGTCCAGCCTTGGGACTAGAATTTCTAAGAACTTTAGTTGTAATAATTCATGAATGAGGATTATACTTTAGGTCATAGAGCCTTGTGATATCTTAGTCTCACCATTCATAATTAGAAAATACAGTCAATGGCAATCTTCTTGCGGTTACATGCTTAATATTATAAGATTGGTAATCGATAGATAGACGTCATCATCATCATTTCAGCCCGTTGCTGTCCACTACTGAACATAAGCCTTCCCAATCGATTTCCAACGTGTCCATCCGGCAGGTGGCCGTCCCATGCTGCGCTTTCCAATACGTGGTCTCCACTCCAGTATCTGTCCAGTATTGCGTAAGACGGTTCAAGAGCATGAATGATTAAACAAACCCTTTCACTCAAGATATAAGTTATTATAGTAAGTATAAGTTTACTTATAAACCGTGAAAGCATAAATTAGTATAATTGAAAGTTTGGCACAAATTGAAAGTTGGTATAGCATCCACGTTATGGAGATTATACATGTATCCCTGTCTTTTTTATATGTTGAAATCCTTATTTATTCCCTTTATCTGGGGCGAAAAGAGGGTTATGTCAGAATACTACTAAAACCCCACGGTTCCAGCTACCGTAACTCGGGGGCTCGGGAGTTACTTGTACATTTACGCACACACCCACCAGACTAAATGTTTCCCTGCCTACCAATTCAGGAGATATGGGAGAATCTGACGATGCAATACAATACCTTCTCTTGCTCAAAGATAAAGAAAAGATCGACACCACAAAACAAAGTGCCAAATTTTACGTGTTGCCAAAGACGAGGACTGAGCTACCCGTGGAAGAGAAACGGATAAAGACAAATTAATATCAGATGACAAATTGCAGAAGGCAGCGCTGTCAAATGCTTCCAATGTCACTGACAGAATTTTACCTACTACAGCTTCCAAATTATCAAGTGCAAATGCTCCTTTACACATTTATGATGAAAACGCTGAAAAGTACACAAAATTGAACAAACCGGACTGTGCCAAAACAAATTACGAACAAATCGAGCCGATATGTTTGAATGGATGAATAAAATGTTTACAGAATTAATCCGTAAGGGATTTAAAATTGTGTTGACTCTTGCATTACACCGTTCGTTTTTTGAATTTGTTAGAATAGCTTTGGTGCCATTTTATCGAATTATTAGACAGGGAAAGAGGGGAGATTTCGTTTAATTTACATTACTTTGACCCGTTTTCCGTGTCAGGTTTTTACAAGGACCTTGCCGCAATTGTATCGGTTATCGATTGTTACCTGGACATAACTTTTCCGGAAGTTATGTTTTTTGGGTAAGCAATGGATTCACTGACCAATATTAATTGTGTATGGACTGTTCGAAGGAAGATATGGCTAGAAAGGAGATGACTGTTGATAACGAGTACTTAATAATAGTAGTATGGAAGATGAAGACATGCTGCGCCGACCGAAATAAGCGCAGGAGAATGATGAATGGATTCTAACACTTTTTGTTTTGTATCAATTCCTAGACTCTCCTCACCAATAAGATAAAATCTACGCCCGTTAGTACTAACTTGGAGCAAATTAGTTTTTGCTCACAAATTACAGTTACATTCGACTGTTTGATAACATATTCAAACAACTTGAGGCCAAAACTCAATTACCTCTTATAATCCGACCCCACTCAGTTACGGATAACAACTATTTTAGGGCCAAGTTTGCGTATTTCTGTAATTGTGTCTGTAAACTTAAATGCTTCGTTTAACTTGGAAGTTTACTGTTTTTATTTTTTTATGACGTGGGGTGAGGCTAATTGTTGTTGTTTCATACCAACTAGCATTTTTATACAACTGTACTTAATTATCATCATTTCAGCCGAAAGACGTCCACTGCTGGAAATAGGCCTCCCCCAAGTGTCGCCACATTGACCGGTCCCGTGTGACTCGTATCCAGCGGATCCTCCAGATTCACTAGGTCATCGGTCCACCTAGTAGGAGGCCTTCTAACGCAACGTCTTCCGGTTCGCGGTTGCTACTGCAGAACTTTTCAACCCCATCGGCCATCTGTTCTGCGAGCAATGTGCCCTGCCCACTGCCACTTAAGTTTGGCAATTCTTCGGGCTACGTCGGTAACTTTGGTTTCTTGCGGATGTCCTCATTTCTGATTTCATCACGCAAGGAAACTCCAACTTCCGTATGTAATCACTGGAAACACACACTGGTCATAGACTTTCATTTTGACACTGCGATAAGATAGACGAGGCTGTACTTAATACCTGGGGCAATTAATGGCGTAAAAAAATCTGTTAAAAATTAAATAACTGTTTCTTTATTCATCTGGAGAACTGGAATATCGCCATTTTAGGAATTTGATGTTAGTTCTATTTGTGGTATCGATGGCGCTATATTACTTGTTGTACAGACGCCAGCACATAAAGCTACTACAATCTGCAGATTTGTTTAATAGATTTTCAACTTTATAGCTAAAACATTAGGTTCAAGGTTGACTGGGAAAATTTGACACTTTTGAGTAGTTTGATGTGCTGGCGTCTGTACTATGTTGCTGTGTGTGTGTGAGTTTAAATGTTTGTAAACGCACCCACGATACAAGAGAAATTCCTAGTGGGGAGCAACGTTTTTTTAAATGCCCGTAGGATCAGGCACAGGTGTACCGAATAGTACACCCACATTTCGCCAGTTATGTTTTAAGTCCCATGTAATAGGGGGCGAGCCCATTGCCATCAACCGGGCACAAATCCAGACTCTGTGGCTGCTACTGAGAAATTCCTGATGGAAAAACCCAATAGCACTTTACCCGACCTCCGATCATGATCTATTTGTATTCAGAATAATGTTTATAAAACCAACATCAATATTTACAAAATTGCTATTTCAGATATTGTAAAACAAACTCAAATATTATATTGCATTAAAAATAAATCTATCGCGAGAAAATGATTTTATTTACAGCTCTTTCTCCCTACTAACGCCCTTCATTCTGACAGACAGATGCCATAGAATCCATTTCTCCAATACCTAGAGTAGGTAATTTTTTATACTGTATTTGAAATAGATGTATTGAAGATGGCGGGACGAGCTTAAGGGTGCTTTTCCACCAGAGATGTGCTATGCTACGTTGCTATCGATACGTTTGATATCCACCAATCATATTCATTGGTGCACATAGCTTAGCACTGGTGGAAACGGATTCAACTAAGATATGTTTTTATATGGAAGGATGCGTGCTATGGATGCGTGCTATAGATGCGTGCTATGGATGCGTGCTATCGATGCATGCTATGGATGGTCAAAGCTATGTGCGTCCTTGCCGCTTCCCTACTATCGATACATCACATAGCTCGAGCTGCGCATCTTCCTCGCGCAGCTAGTTTGCGATCTTCATAGCTCATCTTACTCGCACCGCTGCTTACCTTAGTATCAGTGGAAACGGTCACATAGTTTCACAGCTTAACTATTACATCCTCGCAGCATAGTTGCATAGCACATCTCTGGTGGAAAAGCACCCTAATGCCTACAGGCTGCATTGATCCACCCAGCCCAAAATCGAGTGAATTTCAAAGAAGAAAGGCAGGCTTTTGCTTTACAGTGAGATTAAATAGCTACCTATACTAAATATATTCTTATAATATATTTCAATTTTCATTTCTTTCTTTCAACCTTCATTTAAGTTTAAATACTAACATAGATAGGTAAGTTCTGTATTTTTACTAACATTGTATGTTTATTTAAGCGCGAACGCAATATGGCAGGAAAAATATAAAGTACGAAGGTGTCCAACTTTACAACAGTCTACCACCAGATATCAGGAACACATCTTCTTTCAACCTATTTAAAGCTAAACTCAGGCAGCACGTCTCTAACAACACAAAACTATTAAGTTACTCACAATAATATGTCGACATCGTACCCACCTCTATTAAGCTAACAAAACTGTTAACTACTAGACTACAATTTACCTTAGCTATGTATTTATTCTGTAAGTGAACAATGTATGTTCTTTTAGAATAATTAAAGAATCTTTAAACCGAAACCGATTTTATAAATTTTGTGAAGGTGAATAATTATAAATGTACTTATATGGATCTTGTGATATCTGTTTTTTATTATTATTATTATAAACCTATGTTGTCCCACTGCAGGGCAAAGGCCTTCCTTCCCTCCTTCCACATTTCGCGATCCAGTGCGATTGCAGCCCAATCCTTTGCGAAAGAGTCCAGCTCATACCGCCATTATTTATTGTTATTTTCTAAATTCTGTTTCATGATTGATGATTATTGCTAAATGAATACGCAGTTTTTTTGGTCAGATAACTCTGCTACGAAATCGCAACAACTTTTTTTTAATAGCCAGCTCTATTTAAGCTCCTTCCATCGCAAGCCAACTATTATTTATTCGAAACTAAATGAAGGAAATAAAACAAACAAGCTCACAGACTACAAACTCGCCGTTTAATTAAAAACAAGTCAATACAAACATTGACAAACTAATCTAAGTTGACACAACTCAAGTACCGGCAAATACTGAGAGAAACTTCGAGAACGGTTTAAAAATATTGACAGACTGAACCTAATCATGTCACCTGTACGTATATATGTATAGGTATGTATTTGTTGGGCGCCACTATGTACAGTCAACAAAACTGAAAAGTGTTCAGGCACCTAACTAAGTCGAGTGTTCATGTGTTGCTGTTTTGTTTTAACAGGTTTTTATTCACGAAAACAAACAATAGTTCTATTAAACAGTTACCGCGATCCAAATGTGGATAGACTTGGAAAGGGCGTTAATAAAAGTGAAAACAGTAAAAGTCAAACATAATCAGCCTATAATGTGCTAATTGGGAGGGAGTAAGAAATAATCGACTATGCGGGCAATATGTGTGTTGGTGGATATTACATGTCTTCGAATTTTTATGTCCTTGTTTTGATTTTTATTGGGTCTAGGACATTTATTCTGATTTCGTCATGATGTTTTCCTTTACCTTTTTTTACTTTGAGTCAGAAGTCTAAAGCGTTTATTTCATTTAGACCATTAACAGACGAGTTTTTAAAAACTCACTGACCCTATTCAACATATATTTCTATTAATAATAAGGAATCTTACCTGCAAGTACTAAACTATCTGAACTATGCAAACTAAACTATTTTATTAACTGTACGCTTGAGCACGACTATTTTGTAAATAAAGGTTCAAGTAAACTGCGCAAGTTGAACCATTTTGTCGGGGACTCTAATAGGGTTTGCCTTGGGTAGTGTAACTGCGCGTTTGAGATTTAACGGACTTTTCTTTAAAAGGCAGACGAGATTACGTAACACGCTGATGCTAAGTTCCATGTTACCGTACATTTTATATTGACAACTTAACATTATAATTCAATCTTCAGTTAAATATTTGACACATTATGAAGCCTAGGAATCGATTTTTGTAACATTATATTTCATAAACACACACACACACACAAATATTTCCTTTTTTATACTATATTCATAAGGATAGTGTTCTCTTTCTACTTCTATCTGGCACCGCATCACCTGCGCATTTGATGATCTATTTACTGCATCAGTGAGAGGAGTTTGCTTTTGATTTTTCATTAAACTTTTTCTTCTTAGGACTAAGAAAAAAAGAAATAAAAAAAAACGAAAATTGGTTCTCTGTAAAGTTGGTTTACGGGCGATAGTTTAACGTGACAACGTCATAAAATCGAGTGGAAGAGAGAAATTACCTATACAACCTAACCTCCTAGCTCCAGCAGTAGACTAAAAATAATTACCTAGGTTTGTCAATATCTGACACTACGAAAGTGCAATGAGCGTAACGGGACGGGACACTTTTTCGTGCATGCAGCATGTTCATCGATTTATTAGACATTGTCACATAAAAAAAACTCCTATACGCACGGTACGTTGTGTTGGTTTAAAGCGGACAAAGCAGTATTTCTTTAATAAAATTATCAAAGTATTTCACATCAGTCATTCAATAAATTCTATAAAACAAATTTAGTCTTATCCTCCTTCAACCCTCGATAATGGCGCCCCTAGCCTGGCCTAGTTCCACTGTTTATCTTCAATAAATGAACCAACCTCTATACGAGTTTGCTTTTGATAGCTGAACGGTTTTTTTATTCGAATTTTAAATGTTTACCCGCCATACTGTTATCAGCAACGTTAACTAATTTAATTGGTCTCATGGCTTTATTTTTATAATGTTGGTAGACTGGGAATGTTTTCATTTTCTGATTCGTTTTCAGAGAATGTTTGTTTTGCTTGACATGCAACATGTTCTCAATGGTTATTAGAACGTTCCACGAACTCGTTTGATGTTTAATCATCGATAAACATGTTGCAAGTATGTTTTTGTGAAATGTAAATGTAACGAGTTATGTTTTCAGTGATTTTTATGAGAACATTTTTATTTTTCTAAATAGTAATTCAGATGAAAAGTAAGCACAGTAAATACAGGTGTTTTAATATTCAAAATATCTCAAATGTAACAAACAGTCTACAGATCTTATATAAGTACTTATATAAGATTTACCACTTAGTTATACAAAAACATAATATCATACGCAATATACAAGGAAAATATCATCTTCAAAACAAATCATTGCCGAATAACAAATAAAAGCTAACCAAGAGATATGTATGTAGGTAAGTTATAAATTATTGTGTATTACTATGTTTCTCTTCGCTTTTCCTTCGCCAATCGCTTAGGAGCCCTTAACCCATTTCTTTTAGTTCGCTTTTACAAGTTTTTGACATCTACTGAGATTCTTATCCACTTTCAGGATTGTTACGAAAAAATATGTTCAAGAGGCGCATAGTCCATCGGTTTTTGAGTGTCTCGATATTATATCTGCTCAAAACAGATTTCGAATAATAATAAACAAATAAACTGTTATTTTTTATTTATCTACATCTGTATGATTTTTTTTTTGGTTGAAAGACTTAGTATCGTAATATTCTATGTATGTGACTGCCTCGTTAGTCTAGTGTCCTGCTGAGTAAAGTTTCATTGGGTTTTTCCATCAGGAGTTTCTCGGTAGCAAAAGGCTTGCTCCCTTATTACATAGGAATTAAACACAACCGGTGAAATGTGGGGGGTACTATTAGGGACACCTCTAACTAACCCTTCGGGAATTACAGGCGTCATGTATAATAATATTCCGTAGTCCAGAAATATACGCCTATGAGTAAGGTACCTAAAAATAGAGATTCTACTAATAGACTTAGATTTCAGTGTTTACAAGATACACCTTCACGGTTCCGAATGAAATCCAATTAGCCTAATACCTTTAAATACTCATCACTGTAAATAAAAAGTAATCATGCAAAACTTTCAAATGAAGATTTCTATGAATCGTATGAAAACCTTCGCGTTGTAAAACGATCGCATGTGCAGACTGTGCAGTACCGCCTTCTGCTTTACATGATTAGCTAATTAAATGGTAATAGCGCACCTTGGATTTGTGCGATTTAAATCCTAGTTTATCAGTAAGAGGTTACTACTTAAGAATACACGCTTTTACTTTTTTGGGTTATATTCAAGGCACGGAATTTTCTTTTTTTATTTATCGTGTGGCAAGTGCCTAACCTACTATCACAGTTTTTATAGCGCCCATGGGTCTACGCTTTACATGTCGTCGAGAAAATTTTCAACCATGCTCGTTTCCTGACGATATTTTCCTTCACCGAAGCAAGTAGGTAATAATTATACAATACGCAGATGAATCCGAAAAATTGGAGATGTGTGTCTTGGGTTCGAACTCGAGACCTATGGCTTGACAGTCCAACGGTCACATCACTAGGCTATCACTGCTTAGGCATGGACTTAAACATAATAAGACATGATATGTGACATCTATCAACTCGCACTGGATCTGTGAAATAGTTTATGATTCAATCCCTTTTATAAAGAGGGGACTTGGGTCTCAGCACTGGAGATGTAATAAGCTGGCTGAATGCACCCGTATTTTCGCCACTCTTCGTTGTTAACTAAATGTTTTTGTTTCACACTAACATAACATAACATCACGCCTGTAGTTCCCGAAGGGATAGGCAGAGGTGTACCTAATAGTACACCCACATTTCGCTAGTTATGTTTTAAGTTCCATGTAATAGGGGGCGAGCCTATCGTTCATTTTTTTTTATTAAATATTGCGAATTCGGAAAATTCAGCCAGAAGGACCTTATATGCTAGACGAATCCATGCCAGATCCTTATTCAGTATTAGTCTACTTTCATGAAGTCGTATTTCTGGACTAAATTGGTACTTAAACTATACATTCCCATAATCACGTAATCGCGGAATTGCGTGTGGTTATTGGGTCATATTTTGGTACGACCTTAATTATATTTATTGAAGCACACATTTACTGTATAGCTGGAAATGTAACGCTTTTTATTGTTTTTAGTTGAGAAATAATTTCACCAGGTAAAATTCGAATGGAGCTCGATAAGGTCCTGGCGAGCGGGAGCTCGTGAATTCAATTTCCACTCATAGCATGAGCTTAGTCGGTAACTGGAACTAGTAACTTATGTGTTACCTACTTTTCTAGTACCTGCCTAATCTTTATTTAAAAAATGTGCGGACCTAATTGAGGAAAACCCAATAATATACACTAGCATTGTCAAAACCTGCAAACTGTACGTAGGTGGCAGTGGCGATGGTTTCATACTACTCGATTCTTACCGGCTGCCATTTGAAAAATAGCACAGTCAGTATTCTATAGACAAATAATATAATCACATAAAAGACAGGTACTCCGGCTTACCTCTTACAAAAATTGACCCTTCGCTACTGGTAGGTGGACTACATTGTGCCCAGCGGTTACTCGGTTAGCATGATTTTAAATAGCATACAACCTTCTTCAAGAATTGGGTTAGAATTGGGTTAGTTCCAGAGATTAATATGTTCAAACAAGCGAATTCTTCAGTTTCATTATAAAAGTATATAAAAAATAAAAATTAAAACCAAAACACTAAAATGAAGTATAATAGTATCTTGCTTTTCAGGTGAAGTATTAGCTAGTCACACAAATGAAATTGGTATGAATGAGTCAGAGTTCATTACTGCAGTTGAATTGATGATTTTTTAGTCAGTGCTGTGGCTAGCTAGCTAATTTACACAAATGGCAATGGCATTGTAAGCGTTTTGAAAATCCCCAACCTCTTTTAATACGATTGAATTCAGGTAGCTTTTAAAGCTATAATGTCATTTTCATCAAGCTAGAGCTCAGTCGACATATAATTATGTACTACAGGCTTGCTTAATCTGGAGATCAAGGATAAATTATAAAAACCTAAGTAACTCAAACGTTTTGCAAAAACGAATTATAGAAAATGGACTACAATTGCTTGAAAATTATGCTTAATTTCACTTAGCAGGTAAATATTTGACCTCTTCTACCGCACTACTGAAATTGGGTCAACTCCCTAAAAAGCCAAAGAGATCAGTCTCAGGGGATATTGCCCTAATCAAGCCCTGGCAGGGGGATTAATGATCGTGGTATGATATAATTAGTTCACATGTGGATGGTTCTGTGTATCCCTTGGGATTTTCTTCTAATTGCGTTAGAAATAGAGAAAAGTGATATTCGAATGAGGCCATAGATTGGATGGATTTACCTTTAAAATAAGAATAAGTTGTGACTAACATCATCATCTGTCTAGCCTTTTCCCAACTATGTTGTCGAACTATGTTGTTGGGGTCGGCTTCCAGTCTTACCGTATGCAACTGAATACCAATATTTTACATGGAGTGACTGCGTATCTGACCTCTACAACCCAGTAAGTACTGGGTAAGACGATACCCCTTGATAAGACTGGTTGTCAGACTTTTTTTGGCCACTGACTACCTAACGACTGTCAAAGATCTACAAATTATACCCGGGACCAACAGGTTAATGTGCTTTTCGAGGCACGGTGGAAACTCGGTATGTAATGGGTGATTACCCATCCACAGACCAACCTAGGCAAGCACGGCTTAACCTAAAGATCGACCCAAGCGGCTGTTATTATTTAGCCACGCCCTCCTCACCTCTGTTGTGACTGACATATAAGTTTTTAAACTGACATGGTCACTAAAGTTGCAAGCACCATGATCATGAATTAACGGGTCTTCGTGAATGTAGATTGTGAATAACATAGTCTATAAATGTTTCTTTTTCATTGACCAACCTTCTTTTATCCAAATAAAAGTTATTTTATTTACACGGAATGATCATCGTCATATGTGTCTGTACGTTTTTGTCTCACTAATAAGTAACAACAGACTGTAAACTAAACTCGTAATTAAAAGTAGTTTTTTTTTTTCTGTTACAATAAAAAAAAAATCTTTCAGATTATAATATACTCGAGATTTGACGATGATTTGTTTCAAATGTGGTATATATTGAAATATAACAGTAATATTATTTTATTAAATGTAGCATACATAATATACTTATCTACGTTTCTTCTTGACATACACTTGAGGCAGGACATCAAACATATACTTACCTACCTACGTTTCTTCTTGACATACACATGAGGCAGGACGTATATTTTCGGTTATCCAGTTTCTTCCAACATTACTCCCATATTTCCTACGTCACCGTGTACAATACCCACGGGCAAACATGACTTGTTTATTTTTGCAGGCCATAATAAGGAAAGTCCCATTAATTAGCCTTATTTATACCTCCAATATACGCTTACTGTAACCCCACACGTAGTAAACAAAAGCTTGAAAGCAAAACGTAATAACAGTTCCCAAGATAGCGACGTACAATAAACATTAAAAACTTTTGCTTATCACAGAAGAAATTGTTTTGGCAAAACATCGGGGTAATTGCCTAACAACACTTACGATAGCAATACCTTTCATATTCAGTAAAATTCATTAGCACGTTATTTACATTTTGGAGCTCACAAATCAAACATTTGAAACTATAGGTTTTCTTTCAGTCCTTTTCTTTTTTTTACGGATGGGAAATCATTAAATGACTTCTCCCCCTGTGGGCAGAGCGGAAAGGAGTGTCAGACTTATTTTGACTAAAACCCATCCATGTTCCTTCCTTGCCCTTTGTGTTCCAGGGCCGCGGTATCTTTTTCGAACAGTCCCTGGCAGGCTCTTTCGAAGTGCATTCTACTTAAGGTGTAAGCGTCAAGGTAGCACGCGAAATTCAAATTTTAGCAATTTTCTCTTGCGGGTCCGCTCCGCTTGCGGTGGAAACCGAGCTTTAGTGCCGTGCGGTGAGCGGTATGCTGTGTACGGTCCGTCTTCTTCCCAATTTTACGTTGTGGTTGGTTCCCAGTCTGATCCGCACCTGTCTGAGTCAGTCTGCACCCGTGCACCTGTCTGACCTAAGCCCAGTTACTGGGTAATAAGCAATACACCTTAGTAAGATCACTTGAAAATACAAAGCTTTTTTTAATAAATCGTTTATTAAAGCAATTTAATCCTTAATTTTGAAACAGTTTAAAGCATAAAAGTTAAAACAACGCGGACAATAATTTTGAATTATTGTTCCGTAATTTGAAAAGTTTAGGGGCTGATTACGTATTGGTTTTATAAAAAAGTTTTGAGTTATGTAGTTTTGTTAATTTTTATTGGTTAATTTACCTGTATTTATTGACTTTTTCCCAAATTCTGTTATTGGGTATTTCCATCAGGAATTTGTAAGTAGCAGCCACGGAGTTTAGATTTGTGCGCGGTTGATGACAATAGGCTCGCCCCCTTTTACACTGGGTGTACTATAAGGTTGGCACCACTGCCTAATTCATCATTATTATTTTATCTAGGCCCCAAGGTTGCCCACCACTTTATTCAAATTAATCATCGTTTTCCGATAAACTAATCCATTAATAACTAACCCATTAACTCATCCACCATCAACTAATTCATTTATCCATTCATGTTTTAAAAAGACAAATTCTTACAATAAACTATCCAAGCCGTTGAAACTTTTAAAACGTTAAGCCGTGATTAGCCATCATGCGGGTCCATCATTTACCTCTTGGCTCCCAAATTTCAGAGACGATTACGTCTTATGACTAAAACGTCGCCCTAGAGACTAAATTGGGTGTACTGAGTTTAAACATAATCTGTCTCAAAGGGCATACATAATTATTATCCCTACATTACCCTTCAAGGGCAGCCGAATTACTTTTTCACTAACAAGCCAATTTTAAAGTTTATAATCTTGTAATATCTACGTTATATAACTCAATGTTTAGTGTTTAAATTGATGTTGTCAAGCAATTTTATACATAATGTTGTTAGCAGTTAGGTATCATTTTCTTTTCGCACGCATGTTTTTTTTATCGTGAAGTGTAATTTGCGCTAATTTACTGTCTAGACATGTACAGAATAATAGAATAATCTTATCACAGAAACTATTAGATTATTCAGAAAACCCAACCAGCATTAGGTAACCGTGATATGTACCAGTATAGATTACGGATTCGCTAGCCACTCAAATGATTCCTTGTAATTCCACTCTAATTAGGGATTGCTATAAGTCGGTACAATTCAATTCTATTATATCGCCATACATCTTCTATTGTATTAGACTGTCCACGGACACCACAACCCAATTTCCTTATTCTGTGGTTAATAGCTTATCTTGTAAGGAATCGATTTGTCGACTACAGAATTGGCTACGGTACAATATGCTTGATTTATTAGGACTTCGTCTTTAACAGGATATTTGTATTGATACAATTATCATCATCTCAATCATTTATCAGAGCAGAGAGTAGCGGAGAGCAGCGGTGGCCCAGTGGTGGCGAACCCAGGCAGGCGTATTACTTTGTGTAATTTATTTCATAATCACTGCTCTCAAAACGGTGAAGGGAAACATCGTGAGGAAACGGGCATGTATTAGAACCAAAAATTCGAAGACATGTTGTTTGACCAAATAGTTTAATTATGTGCGGATAGATGGCGTGGATCTTTTCACCGCGTTTCCTGAATCGCGGTGTTAAGATCCGCAGTGAGTTGACTGGGTCAAAACCATTGCCAAGCAAAATTGATCTCAATACACGGTTTAATTTAACTTCAGTTGTTTTTATCTATCATCCCTGCTGAGAAAAGGAGTGCTGCAGAAGTGTCGATCTGCGAGTACTCGTGACGCCTAATAAACGGGTTGTTCATATGGTCCTTCGAGCCGGATCTGTTTTTGTGTCAACCTTGGTCGAGCAAGTGGATCGCTTGCGATAATTGACCAAGTCCACAGCATCAGTGAAGTGCTAGTGGAAGCAGCATCAGCGCCGTGGTGACAATCAGCAGCAACTCCTGGGAGCAGCAGCAGCGTCGCGAGAAGCGAGCTACTGCAGACGGTGCCGGGTGAACGACATCGTCAGGAATCAGCAGCAGGGTGATCTCTTGACCTGGAGAAGGTGTGGGACGTGCGTGACGTTACGCAACGTCAATCTACCGGTGGAAGACTCATCAGATCATCAGGTGGTATCAAACGAAGTTAAAACCGTGAGTGACCTTTCAATAATAACCTAGTGCAATTTGTGATTTTGATCTTCATCAATTCGGAGTTTGGGACTTTATTACTTCGGATTTATAAAAATATTATTTTAGGACTCTAAAGTTGTGTGTTTATGTTTAGTGTATAGTTGTGTTTAGAAGACTTGCAATTTTTAAGATATTAATTGTTAGTCTCAAAAATTGATAATTCTGTTATTCTTGTAATTTATTTAGTTCAATAATTTGCTCATTTCAAGTTGTGTGCTGTTTATATATTTAATAGATATTTACCACTTGTTATAATTATGGAATCGTTAAGTAATAAATTAGAAGACAATTGTTCAAGAATAGTCAAAGCTTATAGTAACTTTAAGAAATCTCCTAAGGATCGAATTACACGTCCATATGTTAAAGTAAGATTAGAAAACTTAGATAAATTGTGGCAACAATTAACAGACGGTCATAGCCAATTATATGAAGCATATGATCCGCAGAAGTTACAAACTTGTACTTACGTTAAACAAGATTGTTATGATCAGACCGAAGAGCTTTTCACTCAATATAAAGCTGAGTTAGAAACTATTTTAGAGTCATTTGAGGTTAAAGAGGAAAGTCAAATAGAATATCCTAAATATGCACAAAGCAATTTAAAACAGTGTCAAGTTAAATTACCTAAAATTGTTATCCCAACATTTTCCGGAAAATATACTGAGTGGGTAACCTTTCGAGATTTGTTCTTATCACTCATTCACCACAATAAGTCTATAGATAATGTACAACGGATGCAATATTTAAAAGGGTATTTATCTGGGGAAGCGGAACAACTTCTTAGACATATTCCTATATCAGAGTCCAATTATGAACGGTGCTGGGAACAACTAAACGCGCGATACAATAATAAGAGATACTTGTCACATTTTATACTAAAAAGTTTACTTAGTCAGAAGAATATTAATAACGAATCAGCTGTTTGTCTCAAAGAATTAATTGATAACACTTGTGATTGTTTAAATGCCTTAACTAATCTTGGTATAGATGTCGGTAATTGGGACCTTATCGTTGTTCATATAATGTCTTTAAAGTTGGATCCAGAATCACGAAAACAATGGGAATTAAACGTTTCTAGTGACAAATCGTGCAGCGATGAGATTCCAACTTTCGAGCAATTTAAAAGTTTTTTGACCAGTCGATATCGCGCTTTGGAATTTTTGACCGCGGGCTCTAATGCGGGTAGAGGTAAAAATACAGAGACGCCAAAAACCTTCCATACGGCGACTAACAATGTATCGGAATGTAAATGCTGTAAAGAAAACCATAAAATTATGCATTGTAAGAATTTTATAAAAATGGATGTAAACACCAAGCGGGAGTTCGTTAGACAAAACGGTTTATGTTTTAACTGTTTAGGGAACAACCATTCGGCTAAGCAGTGTCTGAGTTCATCTGTATGTCGTGTTTGTAGACGCAAACATCATTCTTTGCTTCATCCCGCGGCTTCAGTTCATACCGATGATAGTACGGATCGTAAAAATACTTACATATCTCAAAACGAGAATGAGAGAGACGCGGCGCAAAATGCTAAACCATCCGGATCGACTAACTCGGACACAGTAGCAACGTTCTTCTCGGCTAACCAGTTACTTAGGACAAATCAAGTTTTATTAGCCACGGTTCTAGTTAACGCCACAGCCAACAATGGTAGTTATCGTACTGTAAGGGCGTTGCTAGACCAAGGATCTCAAGCCTCATTTGTAACAGAGGCCACAGCACAGTATTTAGGTCTTAAAAAGACGCCAGTAAGGGGACATATTTCAGGATTGGAAGGGAACAACAAAATTATATCGAAGTTTATGGTGGAAGTTACTCTGAAGTCCATACACAACCCCAACGTTCAGCTTAAGGTGGCGGCGTACGTACTTAAGAGTATAACTACCTTTTTGCCTGGTAAACAAGTTGTACCTGTGGATTGGGTACGTGACTTTCCTTTAGCTGATCCACATTATCACACACCAAACAGAATCGACATGTTGCTGGGGGCAGAAATCTATGGGCAAGTCATTCAGGAAGGAGTTAGGAAGGGACCTCAAGGTAATCTGATTGCGCAAGCGACTTCATTGGGTTGGATTATATCGGGTGTGGTGGACAAATCACACCAACCACATGACAATGTTTTGGTTATGTATTCGCATGTGGAGGAAAGTGACCTAATGAAGCGCTTCTGGGAACTGGAGGACAATGTTATGAACGACCATAACATATTATCCGAGGAAGATAAACAGTGCGAACGGTTCTTCGCTGAAACAACGCGAAGAGACAGTGACGGGCGCTATATAGTAAGGTTGCCATTTAAAACTCAAGGTGCAATACCTACAGTGGGAAATTCTAAAAGGATAGCTGAAAAGAGATTGTCTTCATTAGTCACAAAGTTACGTAAAATTACGGACATGGAAGTAAAGTATCAAGAGGTATTGGAAGAATACTTACTGCTGGGACACATGGAGAAGATACCTGAAAAAGAATTAAATAACTGTAAGGGAATTTACTTACCTCATTTTGCGGTTGTTAGGGAGGATAAGGATACCACGCAAGTAAGAATAGTATTCGATGCTTCCTGTAAAGGTGAAAACGGTGTTTCATTAAATGACCTGTTAATGATAGGCCCTACTTTACAGCCAACGTTAAGGCATATTTTAATGAAATTGAGAACGTATCCAATATGTTTATATGCGGACATAGTAAAAATGTATCGTCAAATTAAGGTTGATGAAAATGACGTGAACTTTCAGAGAATTCTGTGGAAAGGAACTACAGATAATCAAATTCATGAATATCGTTTATTGCGGGTTACTTTTGGTACAGCATGTGCGCCATATCTTGCTGTCAAGGTGCTCCAACAGGTGACCATAGACGAGAAGGAGAAATACCCTACAGCTGCTGTAAAGGTTAAAGAAGACTTTTATATGGATGACTTACTTACGGGTGCGGATACAGTTGAAGAAGGGGCCAAGCTGTATTCTGAAATGAATCAATTAGTAGAAAAAGGAGAGTTTTCGTTGCAGAAATGGTCAACCAATAGTGAGGAACTGTTAAAAAGTTTGAAAACTACA
Source organism: Lycophotia porphyrea (assembly GCA_950005105.1). Classification (NCBI taxonomy): domain Eukaryota; kingdom Metazoa; phylum Arthropoda; class Insecta; order Lepidoptera; family Noctuidae; genus Lycophotia; species Lycophotia porphyrea. The sequence continues at coordinate 14,735,517 of OX465392.1, read as the reverse complement.
GATAAAGATACTACAGAAGAAGGAAGAAAAAATAAAATAGATGAAGTGATGAAATTATTGGGACTTACCTGCGATCGAACAGTAGATGCGTTCCGCTATACAGTAACACTCCCACCGACGAAGAAACCTGTAACAAAAAGAATAATTATATCGGACATATCACGTTTATTTGATCCACTTGGATGGGTTTCACCAAGTGTCATAGTTGCAAAAATAATCATACAAAAGCTGTGGTTATCAGGTATAGGCTGGGATGATGAAGCTCCCGAAACAATATTAAATGAGTGGCTTACTTACCGTGATGACTTATGCCAGTTGTCGGAGTTACAAATACCTCGTTGGATCAATACAAAACGTAATAACACACTCGTTGAATTGCATGGATTTAGCGACGCGTCCAAGATGGCTTATGCCGCCGTGATTTATCTCCGATCAATAAACGATCAGGGTCAGGTGTCTGTAAACTTGATAACATCAAGAACAAAAGTAGCACCCATCAAACAAATATCGATTCCACGTTTGGAGCTCTGTGGAGCAGTTCTTCTGAGTAGGTTATTGGTTGAGGTAGCTCACACATTGAGTATTCCGAAGGAGAACATTCATGCCTGGTGTGACTCCACTGTCGTGCTAGCCTGGCTCAATAGTCACCCCAATCGGTGGCAAACATTTGTAGCGAATAGGGTATCTGAGATCTTAACCACTTTAGACGCCCAACAGTGGTCCCATGTACGGTCCGGTGTAAATCCGGCTGATTATGCGTCAAGAGGACTCAATCCGTCTGATCTCAAGAAACAAACATCATGGTTTAATGGTCCTGCCTTTTTATGTTCAAAAAACATAGTATATAACAAACCTAAAGACATGGATACAGATTTAGAGGCTATAAAAAGCGTACACTTCTCGAGCATGGAAACAAATTTATGGGATCGGTTCTCAAATCTAACAAAATTAATAAGAGTGATAGCGTATTGTCGACGTATGTGGATAAAACGAAAGAAGGATCAAGGTGAAAATACAGGGTTATCAGCGCAAGAATTAGCTGAAGCTTTACATGTTTGTATCCAACAGTGTCAAGCAGAAAGTTTTGGAGAAGAAATAGAAAAGGTATCAAAGGACGGTTTTTCAGCTAAATTAAAAGGGCCCTTAAAATCGTTGAACCCATTCGTCGACGGAAAGAGAATATTACGAGTAGGAGGGAGGTTACAGAAGTCGGAACTAAGTGAGGATAGGAAGCACCCAATATTATTACCAAAAAAGTCCAATTTAACTAACTTAATCGTGGCAGACGCTCATGATAAAACCTTGCACGGGGGGCCTCAACTCATGTTAGCGTATTTGAGGACTAAATATTGGATATTGGGGGCCAAGGAACTGGTCAAATCACACGTTCGGAAGTGCGTTAAATGTGTTAGACATTCGGCAGCTATATCAAAACAGTTGATGGGGCAATTACCGGCTGCGAGGGTAACGCCTACAAGACCCTTTAAATGTACTGGGATAGATTACGCGGGTCCCATAAACATAAGGACTTCCAAAGGTCGTGGTCATCAAGCTTACAAGGGCTACATTTGCTTGTTTATCTGTATGGCCACAAAAGCCGTACACATCGAAGCTGTGAGTGATATGACCACCCAAGGCTTTTTAGCAGCATACAGGAGATTTGTCTCTCGCAGAGGCCATTGTTCGGACATTTGGTCAGATAATGGCACTAACTTCGTAGGTGCATCAAGGGAGTTAAAGAAGTTATTCTCTGCGGAGCAAGCTAATTTAACAAAGGAACTTGCTGACTGTCTAGCGTCTCAGGGAACAAAGTGGCACTTTATACCTCCATACTCGCCGAACTTTGGTGGTCTTTGGGAGGCTGGAATCAAATCGATAAAATTCCACCTTAGGCGAGTGGTTGGAGATTCAACCCTTACCTACGAGGAGTTGTCAACAGTCCTGACACAAATTGAAGCTTGCCTCAATTCGCGACCACTGTCGAGGATGGGTGATGATACTGATGGTTTAGATCCATTGACGCCAAGTCATTTTCTTGTAGGTGAGCCGTTGGTGGCCGTGCCGGAATACAATTTCGAAACTGCCAATTTAGGAAGTCTACGCCGGTGGCAACTGACCCAACGGATGATGCAACAATTTTGGCGACGATGGTCGCAGGAGTATTTAGTACTGTTTTTAAATCGTTATAAATGGAGTCATCAAACTCCTGAACCATCTGTCGATACGTTAGTTTTGGTGAAGGAAGATGATTTGCCGCCTTCTCGATGGCTCCTTGGTCGAGTGGTTGCAAAACACCCTGGTCATGACAACATAACTCGAGTGGTATCTCTACGCACAAAAAATGGTGTCATAAAAAGGTCAATATCAAAACTATGCATCTTACCTGTAATGTCCACGTAGACAACAGATGCATTATTTGGGATGGTATGATTTTTTATTACTTATTAAGTTAATTTAAGGTTTTATCTTTAACTACTTTATTTAAACTACTGTTATTTGATTTTTAACCAATGTTTCATGGTGGGCGGAATTTTATCTGAACAATATGTTATGATAAACAAATGTAACGGAAGGCCAAATTTTAAATTTGTCCTTGGTGGGCGGAATGTTTGACCAAATAGTTTAATTATGTGCGGATAGATGGCGTGGATCTTTTCACCGCGTTTCCTGAATCGCGGTGTTAAGATCCGCAGTGAGTTGACTGGGTCAAAACCATTGCCAAGCAAAATTGATCTCAATACACGGTTTAATTTAACTTCAGTTGTTTTTATCTATCATCCCTGCTGAGAAAAGGAGTGCTGCAGAAGTGTCGATCTGCGAGTACTCGTGACGCCTAATAAACGGGTTGTTCACATGTGACATCTACCAACCTGCACTGGGGCCACGTGGTGTATTATAGCCCATTCCCTCTCATAGAGAGGAGGCCGTGTGTTCCAGCAGTGGGAACATTATAGGCTGATTATGCTGTGCTTATGCAATCATTTATCTGGGCGAAACCCGCGCCTCATCAAGCAGCTCGCAATCGGACCTTTCCATGCTTCTATTCTTTTCTGTCGCTCAACCATCATTTGCTTGAGCGAAAAACAGAGCGAGATTGCTATCGCACGTGGCAGCATCGACGATGCTGAAAAAGACTTGTAATTTTTATGGTCCCCAGTCACATCATTGCGTGCTGTCCGCACGCAAAAATCTGTAAAACTATAAGTTGTGCTACTGCCGAAGAAAACATATTTTTTAATAAAGAGAAGTAACACAATCGTACAAAGCGATCGATGTTTCAAACAGTTACCTACCGAGACAAGCAATTCAGTCCCATAATACAATCGTAACAACAACGTATCCTATCGGTCTCTATTTGATGAGCTCCCTGAACAGTTCTTTGAACGAAATTCTCTCAGAATTTAACAAAGACGTACGTAGTTTTCTTTTAATTTTTCAGACAGAGCTTACAGAGTGATCCCGGACGCTTTGAGAGCAATGCACGTACCGGCTCTGGCGAATGGGCAACTCCCCCAGGGATCCATAATCCCACCTCTATGCTGGGCTAAAGAAGGAAATTTTATACCCGAAAGAATATCCGAGTTCGGATTTTGGTTCCTAATAACGCCTTCGTGAAGTCCGGAGTCGATTGAAGAACTACGTTTTGGAGAAGTTTCGGCGATCGCTCGATCAGTTCCCACTGAGACTAAGGTATTTGAGAAATCGATTTATCGTTTGGGCTATAAGTTTTGCTCGTAAATCAAGCTTAGGGACGGTGCCAAGTAATACTCATGTTTTTATCCATTACGGTTTGTAAATGTATGTGATTGTCACTCATATTATTTCAGATAGATTTAAAGAAAGTGAACTATTGTGTTATGGCTTTTATTCATCGCCCAAGTTGCTAATAAAGTTAAGTAAGCTAATTATGATTACAAGGGCAATTCTGCAAATTGAAACAAGATGTTTTCTATGTTTGGATTTTTACACCAGAATAATGAAGTGGTTTAACCACACACACAATAGAGAGTGATTAACCGTAACCCGAGTCCAGCAAGATACTAAGGTGTATCATAATATTATTATATTTTAATGCACCTTCGAAACTTCAATGGACTAGCCTATCCTTGTCCTAACCAAAGCGATCATTGCGTGAACATGCGACCGTCGTATTCGTTTGGTTCGGCGATCATGATCGCGTCGTTTCACCGACAGAGGGAACCTTCCGCTTTTCCAAACAAATAAGCGAGATAATATGATCACAACGGTCTAGTATTTACGCGATAGTTTGATTTGGATGCAAGATAAAATAAAAACTTAGAATTACTTATAAAAAATGATTTCGTGTTATACACCGTGACCTTTTAAGTCGTCTTACAACGGCAGCCCACTTCATGTATCCAATGATTACTATACATTTATAACAAAAAAATAGGTATTTGAATAATTTAAAAATAAAAATATTATTCATTAATATGACGCATGACGTAGTTGAAACACCCTGTTACGAGCGATGATCTACTCGACTCGTGCGCTGGGTAGGTATGTACTACTGTTTGACACGTAAACATTATTAACAGGATGTTTTATAATTCTGTTTTTTTTTTTTGTACCTAGAGTATTTTTATTAATGGTAAAAAAATAATTATCACGCATAGAGTTATTTTATGTCGGATACATTGAGTGGACCACCTTTGTAAGACGACTTAAGAGTCACGGTGTATATACATTAGATTTTAATTCTGTCTCAACGCGGAACGCTAGTTATGGTGATTTTTACGGTGCGTTACGTTTTACCAGTGAAGTGACCAAGTAGTTTAAGCGGAGTCATTTCGTTATGATAAATAACCTTCACCTTCCCGCTTAGTTCTGGAATCATGGATGTGTTGATGGCATACACTTTATAATAATCATCAGTCCTTGAATTTTAAAGACGCTTTTGTAAGTCATCAAGTTTTCAATTTCATGCTTTCACGATTGGCATGTTTATTAGTATCTAATGTAGGTTTTTTATTACAAAAAGGTACATGCAATCATCAGGTAAATGTAATTTTGGAACATTAACATGATTGCCGTTGTCTAGAATTACCTATTTGTCGTGACGGCTTCGTGAAGGGCCCGTTTACACCTTGTATAAGTTTCAAATAATTCAATCTATCTTAACTTAATCCATATCTAAAGCTTGTGACTATGTCTACACAATAATTTTATTACAACAATCTCAGAAGATTGACGTGTCAACAATCTAATTATAAACTGTGAACACAGGCATAATAAGCGTGTTTGAGTAGGGTACAAAGGGAATCAATAAAAGTTAAAATTGGCTATACCCGCGCCGACCTTTTACGTCAATAACCTTAGCATAAAGGAGTGTCACCATGTTTGTCAATGCGAAATCGGCATGAGCCGGTCACATAGACCTTTAGGGTGGATGCTAAACTGACGGAAGCAATGCGCATCGTCAGTCGATTAAATCAAACAGGCAACCGATGATGTTAATGCGTCGAGCGCTAACACTGACGAAACTCATCTTTTGTCAAATCTGGGTCTACACTTATCTAGGTAATAAGTCCATTTACTTATTACATGTTCATTGCAATTGAAAGGAAATGGAAGAGAAATTTGTAGAAGAAATTTGTTTTGGTATGGACATGTAATAAGGAGGGATGAAACTCATGTGACTAAAAGAGTGATGGACATGAATGTTGATGGAAGGAGAGGGAGGGGAAGACCACAGAAAAAAAATGGATGGATTGTGTGAGGAATGATATGAAAGAGAAAGGAGTAAATGATGCCGTGACGTCTGACACGGACAACGGAAGAAGAAAACGTGTTGCGCCGACCCCAAATAGAATGGGACAAAGGCAGGGAGATAATGATGAATGGTTACATGTCCATTTACTTATCACATGTCCATTCAACCAAATAATTAGATCGATACGGTGTTTAGTTGCGTCATCCGAATCGAAAAGAGGTAAATAACATCTTTTTCGTTTTTATTGCGCAGATATAAGGCTCTTTCTGTCCGGCTCAAACCGATTCCACGTCGTCATGTGGTTAATCCCTATACCGTCCGTGATACGTCAATAACTTTAGCATAAGCCCTGTTATTCCGTGGTTAGACTTGACCTATATAGACGGATTACCGCAAAAGATTGCAACATTGCCCGGCACAAAATTCCGACTTTTATAATATCAAGAGATTTAGGGGATTTTTGAGTAAATAAATTTTTGTTACGAGGGCTTTGTGCGTGAAATTACCTATCTAAATGGGCGAGCGGGATTGTATTATTGTATTTTCTTTGATTATGGAGTTGAATCTCTTTATCCTTGAAAAGTTTTTACCCAAAAACTCGTAAATGCACAGTTATTATATCATCATAATCTACGCAGCCTTTCCCAAATATGTTGGGGTGCGTTTCCACCCTAACTGGATGCAATGCGACTGCCTATCTAACCTCCACAACACAGTTAGTACTGGGTATGCCTTGGTAAGACTGGTTGTCAGAGTTTCGGGCCATTATCTACCTGTAACGACTTATAATGATAGTAATTTTATGTGATTATCTATTCCAAAAATGGATACATATATTGCAGTACCTGTACCCTGGATGCCTTGACATGTGCCAATAGCTATAAAAACATTGGTATCTCTAAGATTGCTTTCGGAAGTCGACTTATGTCATATTTTTTTTCTTTTCCGTCATCAGTATTGCTATATCTGTAGAAACGGCCTGCCAATGTTCAAAGGTCAATACATAACTACGTATATTTACAGCCAATGTCAAACTTCGTAGGTAGATAGGTACTCGTGTAATCATTGAACTGGTATCGAGTATCCGACTGTCGACGAACTAAAGGTCGATTTACCAATTAGACAAACCAAAGTCACGAGACATCTTTTGAAGACACAAAAAACCTCCCCATGTATTGATTAATTGTTCAAGTGTTGGCCCAATCTTCTCTTTATACACTTTTTGTGAACCTTGATGGCTTTTCAAAGTAAGTAAACATGTTTTTATGTTTAAAAACAGTAGATCTAGAACATCATGACTTTCTGAAAGTTAACCCTTAATCTTATATTAGAAAGTTTGTTATGACCGCAGATATTAAAGTTTTTAAGTAAGTAAGTGAATTATAGTCAAAGTACGTTGAAAACTGTGTTACTAAGGTTGCTTTTTTTCTAACATATTTTCGCCCAACGTGTAACTAGCCCAGATCTACATGCGCGCCAAAATTCATCAGTACTTGTTTGCCGTTTAGTCATGATAAAGAAATATAAGTACGAATTAGTATGGATTAGCAAGCAAGTAACCAGTATACCTTATTACTACCTGCATTTTACCAAACAACACTGACTGGCTTCTACTTTTATACAGACTTTGGTTAATTAACAATTATTTTCATCCCCCTAAGCTCATTTCTCCTGTCAAGGCGAAAGTTTTATAATAGTACGTTCATTAGCCAAGCTAATATCATCCAGATTGTGGCTAGCTTCAGGATTTTAATCACAAAACTAAGCTCAGTTTCTCCATACTTATGTTTACCTTATACTAGGATTTAAACAAAGCAAATGACCGAGTAATCGCCCAATTACCAACTGCAATGGAGTCGGTACCACATAGCACGGTACCTACGTCTCAAAATGAATACTCATTTAGAAATAACAGATTGGCCACGAATTACACGATCAAGCAATACGTGTTTTGCGACAGCGACTGCGGACAAAACATGTGAAACAAATCGCATGGAATGCCACGACTCGGTTTCACGTGAAAGAAACAAGTGACAACTGCGCTTGACGCTTGACACATCGCAAGTCGTATCGTGGTGTCGTGGGCGATACGACAAACCACCTGGTTTGAGATTTTCGGCGCGTATAAGCTCGTGTTTCGGAGCGCGTATACTAGTGCCTTTTGTTTCACGCGTGACTCGTACTCGTTGACGCGCTTATAAGCTCGTATAAGCGTGAGCCACGAGAGACGCCTCCACGCGCGACCTCTCACCCCATGGTAAACGCACGTATAAACGTGTCCGGTTTTTTTAAGCGCAAAATGTACCGCGCGTGTTAACGCCTTTTTTTTCGGATGGGAAATCATCAAATGACCTCCCGCTCTGGGCAGAGTGGAAGGGAGTGTCAGACTTGAACTGACTAAAACCCATCCATGTTCCTTCCTTGCCCTTTGTGTTCCAGGGCCGCGGTATCTCTTTCGAACAGTCCCGCAGCCCTGGGCGTGTTAACGCCTGAGCCAATATACGAGCTAGAAAATACGTTAGTCTAAAGTCGCATCTACTGAAGTCATACACACACGTCACTGCTCACACATTACGTCCTAAAACGAATATTTAAGAACTAAAATGTAAAATTCCGTTTGTTACCCCAACCGCTGAACTGAAGCGTCTACCTACTTAATTGTACTAAAACAATTACACTCTTTGTTTTGTTACACTTAACATACAAAAACAGTTTACTTAGTGTGAGGGTAACGTTACAAAATGGACGCTCTAGGTCTGAATACGTAATTATTTAAACAATTTTATACAAAGCTTGAAAAACTAATTTGTGTTACGGTTGTTATGTTTTCGACTATTGTTCTCGCTTATAACGTATGTAAAAGATATGGTCGTTGTACAAACATTATACTAGCTTTTAGAGGAATTTTCTCGCGTTTATTAAGTTCTATATTAATACTGGTGTAATAAGTTATTCTAGGCAAGATTTTCGCGAGTATACAGTTTACTAACGCAACTGTTACCTAATTTTGTGGAGAAAAATATTCACTTTATTATATTATATTTTTGGTTAAAATAACTTTAATAAACTTCATTATACGTATACGTTTGTGTACAAACGTGTTCGTTTGTATGTTCCCCCTTTCTGAAATAATTTTTTGTCCCGAGTAGTTTTTGAAGAAAACAAATTATTTTACTAGTTTCGAACCTAATATCTTATAAGTTAATAAATAACCATTATCGAAGTTTATTAAGGGGTGGCACAATATCTCCATTTTAGGTTTCTGTACACAAAGGGTAAAAACGGGACCCAATTACTAAGAACCCCATGTCCAGACGGACAGCGGAGTCTTCAGCGGAGACAGACGTCTGTCTGGCTGTCTGTCACCAGGCTGTATCTCATAAACCGTGATAGCTAGACAGTTGAAATTTTCACAGATGAAGTATTTCTGTTGCCGCTATAATCCTACTAATATTATAAAGCCGAAAGTTTGTATGTAATGTGCGTATGTGTGAATGTTTGTTACTCCTTCACGCTCAGACGGCTTAACGAATTTTGACGAAATTAGGCGCATAGATAGATTATAATCTGGAATAACATATAGGCTATAAATTATTGCGCTAATAACTTAGGGGGATGAGCAATATTGCATTACGGGGATATTTCAGTCCATTTTCATCAATTTTTTAACAACTGACAATTGTCAACATACATGATGACATGATTGATGACTTAATAGAACAGCTATTTTAGACCTTTTACTACCGACGTAAGTGGCCTGGCGGGTAAGCGGTTGCCCTTTGAACACGTGTTTGCAGGTTCGAATTTCAGCTCGAATATTTACTTTTTGTATTTATTTAGATTTTTTTAATGATATAAGTTTTCCAAAATAATTAACCATGGTTCGCGAGTTCGATCCCCAACCATTTTTCACTTTTTGTAACTAGGTTTGTTTTTTTTTTAAACTGTAAGATTTCTAAATAATTAATTAATCACCAAATAGTTATTACATTGGTACTTTTCGTCTTTTTTAACCATTCAAAGGACAGTTTGGTAATTTTTCATTTTAAACTAAATTAACTAACGAGACACATGGCTGTGATAACTTTCAAGCAAAAATAGGCTACGCTGTGGCAAAAAAAAATTGTTAAGTTAGGTTAGGTTTATTTCTATTGAAACAAACCTAACCTAACCTAACCCTAACCTAACAACTATTTTTATATATTCAGTAAGTAGACCTATTCGACTTGAAATAAATAGAGAACCCTGGAAGAGAATTTGCAGAGCTTTGGCACAGAGCAAAAGTAGTCTAAGCTGTGGCGGATAAAAAAAGTTGTTACGTTAGGTTAGGCTTGGGTTAGGTTAGGTTTGTTTCAATAATGTTCTGTAAGTAGACCTAATTGACTTGAAATAAGTAGAGAACCCTGGAACAGAATTTGATGCGCTTTGGCACAGAGACAGTGACTTTGATATCTTTCAAACAAAAGTAATCAAGCTGTGGTGGACAAAAAAAAAGTTGTTAGGTTAGGTTAGGTTTATTTCCAAAAAAATTTAGTTGCCTCTTGACCAAAAAACTAAACTAATTTTAAGCAAATAGCGAACCTAACGCGCACGAAGTCGCGGGTAACAGCTAGTAACAAATTATATAAATGATTTAATAAATAAAGGGGGCTCCCATAGAAGAAACCTGTTTTTTTTTTTAGGGTACGGAACCCTTCGTTGGCGACTCTGACTCGCACTTGGCCAGTTTTTTTTACTTATCTTTGTATTTTTTTTTGTTGTTTAGATTTGTACACAATTACAACTTTTTAATATTTTTACGAAAAGTACGCAAAATATTTTACTAGATATTTTAATTTTAATCTGCCCCTCACAATTTAGCATCTTACACAGCCTGACGGCCAATGTATTAAACCAAGTATTTTGAACGTATATCTCATAAATAAACCGATTTTTGGACACGGGTTGGACCCACGTACTAGGCTCCCAGAATAACGTGCTGGTTTTATTAAAGGCAATCGTGCATAATTAGTGACAGCTTGTTAGGCCGCTACCTGGCTGTAATAACTTGTCTTTATGTTTATAGATAACATCAGGACGTTATCGGGGTAAACACTTTTATAATAAGGGGCAAGAAATGGGGCAACATCAAGACATGGTTCACTTGATATGGCGGAGATATGATAAGTATTGTTTTCAGCGAACCTGTTCAATACTGCGGTATACTATTTCGCTTCTTTTTTTTTATTTTTGAAGTTATACTTCTTTTGGCGCGTTAGGGAAAAATGATGAGAGTAAATTTTTACGATGCGCGCGCACACCGTCACGAAAAACCAACACCCTGAAGTTACCTAGTCAACATACACCCTGAAGTTAGCTAGTCAACATTTTAGTTTTATACGCCAAAGAAGTATAACTTCTTACGTGCGTACTTAAGGACACACACTTTTTTATTATTTTATTTTTTACATTTTTGGAAAGCTTACAGAGTAACATTAACATTATAATAGCAAAAATATATAACTAAGTTGCTAATTACAAGCTTCCCCATATAAATACAAAAATGTATTAGTTCCTTATTATAAAACAATTTAACACTGCTACTTTCAAAATTATTCATTAATTAAAATAGTTGTATTTTGTTTACTTATTATTAATTTAAGCTAACTTGGAAAATAAACGGTTCAAGTGCAAGCGCTGTACAAAAAAAAATTGGTTGTCTGTAAAGTTTTCAATTGCAAAATATGCGACATAAACGGTCATATCTTTTGATCGCATTGGCTTACAAGCTTGATTTTTTCACTACTCCAATGACTTGAGTTTTTAATAATAAATTTAAGCTTGATACTTCCACGGGTTTTTGGGAAAAAAGGTCTAAACAGACGGACAGAAAAATGGACAATAAAGAGATCCTACAAGAGTTCCGATTTGCCGACAGAGGTATGGAACCCTGCTGCGGGACTGTTCGATAGAGATACCGCGGCCCTGGAACACAAAGGGCAAGGAAGGAACATGGATGGGTTTTAGTCATTACAACTCTGACACTCCCTTCCGCTCTGCCTGGAGCGGGAGAAGTCATTTGATGATTTCCAATCAGAAAAAAAAAGGGTATGGAACCCTAAAAACGATGTAATGTCACGTGGCCAAAATCGGAACTAACATCGCCATCTTGTTTTTTGAATACATAAAACAATATTTCACATTTTTTTACCAATATCTACCAGTTAACGTCATTCGACCGCCAAATTATTCTTGTAGCATAACCTTACAGCAAGTTAGTACCTAGGTATATAGGTTTGAGTAATGATAATATTTACTTCATGGAATAAATGAAACGTCGTAATCTTTATTTTGTAGGATATCAGAAAAAAACCCATATTTAGCCAGTTATATTCTAAGTTCCATGTAATTGGGGACGAGCCTATTGCCATCAACTAGGTAGAAATCCAGGCTCCGTGGCTGCTACTGAAAAAATTCTTATGGGTAAACCCCAATTACACTTTGCCCGACCCGGGAATCGAACCCAAGACCTCATGGTCACCAGTCGCGCTTGCACTCTCGTCCTCGACTTGACCAACGACTGGCGAAATGTGGGTGTGTTATTAGGTTAACCTCTAACTAACCCTTCGGCGATTACAAGCGTGATAAGAGGTAATGCAAAAAAAAAAATTAAATAGCTACGGTTAGAAGTTTTTCATTCGCTCAGAATAATCCTTTAATCGACACAGAAGAAATTCAAAGCAAGATATTTTTCAGTTTCAGCTCACGTATGCAAAACGTAAAAAGTTCATTTTCATGCAAAACACAATAAAAATGTTTATGGTGCTGTTTCCAAACATTCTTTATTTATAAGTTAATATGTCAACTGCACCCGCCCCAACCCTCCAAACGCAATGCGGTCAAATAATGTAATATTTTATTCACAGCTTTATTTCTGGTCTGTCGTCGTTCCGCGAAGTTCGCGCCTCGAGAAAACATACAAATGTCGGTAAGAATTTCCTGATACTTTTGTTACTTTGCGGCTACAGCAAAGAAGGAATATTGTTAAATATTTTCCTTGTAAGTTGTTAGTTTTCTGCCAACTTTGACACTGTTTTTAGTGTTAAGTGGGGGCTTTGAGGTGGCATTTTTAGTTTGAAACATGAATGAATGATTCATGTTTCAAACTAAAAATGAATCTTATTACCTACACTATAAAACAGAAAATAAATGAGTTTGTGATTTCAATCTTGAATTTTAATACCTTATTAATTTAGGCGATTCTTGCGCAATAATTCGTTAAGGTTAGTGCCGCAACACAATTAATAAAATGTTGTGACTAAGTTTTTAATTGAAACCTAAGTTTTTACTCACTAAAATATAATAGTCACGCAAACTCACTCAAAAAACTTAATTTCAAGCACCCAATAAAGTACGTAATATTATAATTATTGTGCCAGTCTAGATTTCAACAGTTTGTGTTGTTTTTCTTGAATTTCAAAAGCTAGCAGAATATTTCGGGGCGAGTTTTTATAAGGAAGTTTGACAAATTGACAAAAGGAATTTTAGACTTTTCAATGAAAAGTCTAAACTAGTTTTTCATGCTTAATTACAAAAAATAATTGTATAGATAATGGTTCTTTACCATTTAACTTTTAACTGTGTCATTGACTTATACTTTGTGCAGATAAATCATACTTAAGACACTTACATTTTGTAAGTCATTAACCGCATGTGCTCTTAAAGCTAGCTAACTTCACCAATTACAACTGTTACCTGAGTCTAAGTCTATTATCTTAGACTTCATTTCAAGTTGAGAACTCCAAATGTCTGTACGTGCTTTCGACTACTAATTGCACGAAAATGTCTATGAGTTTAAGGTATTTCGTACCACAGTGGCGTACAACGGGTTAATATTTCGCAACTCAATTATATAAGAGAATTTAATATAAATATTTATTGCCATTCCTCTTTAATTGTTGTCCGAAGGCTACTGGTGTTGAATAACTAATAAATCTTTATAGTTGCATTTTGCAAGGAGTTTTGAACCTTACGTTTGGCATAATAAGATTTATTTTATATGAAGAATACATTTTCTGCAATGTAAACTCCGCTTGCAGTTACAAACTCTTTTCCCGCACGTGACTCAATTATGAATAACTACGTTTCTGAACGTTTTTTGAGAACGTAATTAAATTTATTTCATGAAGTCGTTGTAATGTTTGTTGTAGGCACAAAAGAATTATGTAGTGCTGGACCTGTTATGAATTAAATTAAAAAAAATACTACACTTGTGCACTTGAAGGTACTCTAAAATGTTTAACACATTATTAGTTGCACTAACAATTTAAGACTAAAATTATCCAAACGTGGCCAGTCATAGCCATTGTGTAAACGACTTCTAAAAGGTTGCTAACATTGATCCCAAGGGCACCCAATCTCGATATATTTACTAAAGTAATACCTCTACGCCTTTTACGATATATCATATCCAGCTTACGTCATAAAAAAATATGTCGGCAGCTAAACACGAGTTGTAAAAGTAGATGGAAGGTGGTTTAGGCACGAATATCTTTCTGTAATAGTACAAAAGAAAATCTTTTATCAATTCGTTAGATTTTGTGAAGGGTAAATTAATGATGACGGCAGGCGACGGGTTCGAAACTTGTTTGTACTCTGTTGACGACCATTATAGCGATGCACGGGTTTTTTGGCACTTGTATGGCATTTTCAGAAGAACCCTGGGAGCTCATAATAGGATAGTAAAAATATGAATTACGTTACAATTCGTTAAATGGATGAAGCGACAGTTCATAATAACCTTTTATTTCTTAATGTACCTGGGTACCAGGGTGACCTAACTCTACTCGGATGAATATAGAGAAAACGAATTTTCCCAGCTGTATAATACCTAACATGATCGATTTTTCGACCCCGTAAGCCCCTATAAATATAATACAACTTAAATCGAAATTATTAGAGCCGTTGTCGAGAACGTGATTAAAAATTTACAAATATTGCTCATAAATTATTTAATTAAATATATTGATTCATATTAGGTATTATTTTGTTGTCTTTCTGCTAAAACGGCATTTTAAGACCTCCTTTCTTATAAAGCCACGCGTCAAAATATCCATGTCCCGTTATACGCCATTATAATGTTACCACACGAAATTGGGCAAGGGCAGGTCCAATTACAAAGCTTTCCGAAAAAAATGTGATGTAAGTACCTACCCGTATATTTTTCTTTTCATGAGTTTTTTCAGAACATAATTTTATTTTATTTGCTTCATTTACCTTAACAGCACGCTAACTGAATTTGAGAGCAGGGTTCAATGTCCGCACAAAGAGTAAAATAAGCTTAATGTCAACACAAAGTCCCACGTTCTTATTCATACATTTACATACACATAAATATTTTCACAATATTTACGGCAATCTGACGAAATTCGTTTGTAAATGAGCAATTATTATATATTTTCATGTAAATTATTAATACGTTTTTCATCATTCTCCCGTATTTGTGCCAATTTATTTGAGGTCGAGCAGCATGTCTTTTTGAAGTTATACTTCTTTAGGCGCGTTATGAAAAAATGATGAGAGTGAAATTTTAAGATGCGCGCGCATCTGTGACACAAAATTAACAGTATGAAGTTAGCTAGTCAACATACACCCTGAAGTTAGCTTAGTGTCAGATATTGACAAGCCTAGGTTTTTTATTTTTAATCTACTGCTGGCTGAGATAAGGCGACAGATATTTTTTTTAAAAAGAAGTATAACTTCTAACGCGTGTACATAAGTACACACACACACTTTTTTTCTCCACATTGGTGTATTGGTCGGAGGAGTTCGTGGCTAAATAATAACAGCGCTCGGGTCGATGTTTAGGTTAAGCCGTGTCTACCTGGGTTGGTCTGTGGATAGGTGACCACCTTTACATACCGAGTTTCCTCCGTGCCTCGGAAAGCAGGTTAAGCCGTTGCTCCCACTTGTCATTTGTAGATCTTTGACAAGTACGTTACCGGTAGTCAGTAGCCCAAAAAGTCTGACAACCAGTTTTACCATGCTAGGGGTAATACGATACCCCTCCAGTACTGACTGGGTTATGGAGGTCAGATAGGCAGTCGCTCCATTTAAAATACTGGTATTCAGCTGCATCCGGTTAGACTGGAAGCCGACCCCAACATAGTTGGGATAAGGCAAAGCAGATGATGATGATGATGACTGGCCTATTAGTCGTCATCTAAGCAGTTCTTAGCAATATCGTCGTTTACACAGACTATCCATAGTAATTTGGTCTTCTCTTACTTTTATAGGCATTTAGACTCAAAAGAAGAAAGAATAAAGAAGAACGTATTAATAACATTCTTCTTTATTCTTTATCTTGCTTCTTATCTTGCTTATAGCTTCTTATCTTTAAAAAAAACTTTCCTTCTTTTTTAAAAAGTCCGAGATGGAAACGTAGAAAATGTACACCCCAACGCCAACCCAGTGTTTCCATTCCTCTTTTTAGTTGTTTTTGACGGGTTTGTAATTAGTTGTAATTAATTAAAATTTATATAAACAAATAAATAACTACCTTATGCCCGCGGCGTCGCCCACGTGGAGTTCGATAATTGTCCCACCGGAACATACTATCGAGATAAAAAGTATCATATGTGTATCCAGGGTTGCTGCTGCTATGTTTTATCTACTGCTTGATAAAACATATTCAAGTCTGTAATACCTACCTACGTACCTACTAAGACCACACATCAACTCGTGAGTGGTAACTAAACCAGTTTAAGCTGGTCTCTTATTACATGGAAACTCTATACTAAGCCAGGCCATCATAATCATCATCAGCCTATAACGTTCCCACTGCTGGGACACAGGTCTCCTCTCTATGAGAGGGAGCCAGGCCAGCTCAAGGTCAAAGTAAAAAAAACACATATTTTCATTTTATGCGCCACTGTCATTTCTTTCAATTATTCAATGGTCTAAACGGATCAAACTACAAAAGCACAACAAACGTCATTGTTTTCTGTGTTACCACTCGTATCGAATACGGTAAATACGAGTATTTATTTACCCAATATCCGGCATTACCTGTTAGGGGTAGTTTTGAAACGTTCGCCACCAGAATTTGTACAAAACTAGGATTGTCTCGGTTAGATAAATTTGTTAGTAAAACTTGGGAACTAGATGCGACCTCGACGAATTTCGGGTTTAAACCACGATGATTGGGTTCGGCAACAATTTCGCGATGGCGGTTTGTATTCGAGGATGTAGGAATGCGTGGTTCCATATCGTAGCTTTATTGTTTTGCTTGGCACGGTCATTGAAAAGTTTGAATAAAACAGATTACGTACGAACGGAATAAAACAGATTACGTAGCTTTATTGTTTAGCTTGGTACGGTCATTGGAACGTTTGAATAAAACAGATTACGTACGAACGGAATAAAACAGATTACGTAGCTTTTTTGTTTAGCTTGGTACGGTCATTGGAACGTTTGAATAAAACAGATTACGTAGTAGAATTACTTCCTTTGAAAACTTATACTGTCACTTACGGGATATCTTCCGTGATTGTTCATTATTTTGAGCTCCTGATATTTGCTAGTGCCATGATCGCGGGTCATGGTGCTTGCAACAGCATTAGCTTAGTTTAGTTTTAAACCGTGAAAGTTTAAGACACTGTATGACTTCCTTTGTGTTTAGCGGAGCGAGAGCAGACATCATCTGCCTAACCTTTTCCCGACATTGTTGGAATTAGCTTTCAATCTACCCGGATGCATCTAAATACCAATGGAGCTACTAAATCAAAATCAAAATATTTTATTTCACATAGGCCCAGGTGGGCACTTATAAAACGTGGACAAAAAGGTACACGGTTCGGTTGGTTGTTTCCTATGGAGAAGAACCGGCAAGAAACTGCATGGTTACTCTTTTCAAATCATGCCCAGATGACCTCCACAATCCAGTTACAGAGATATCACCCGACGCAGAATCACCGGCAAGGCCCATGTGCCCTCGCTTACAAGGTAGCACCCTTTGGTAAGACTGGTTGGCAGACTGCCCCGCTTCTAATCACCCGGAACGAACTACTGTTTTCTACGACTACAACTGTCTGATCTACGAATGACATTTGGGACCGACGGCTTAGAGTCGGGCGGAGCGGGTAGCGTGCTATTAAGTTTGGTAAACACATGAATAATTAAGAAAGTTAGTTAATGGTTCGGAACACGTAACTGGTAGAAAACTGAAATACGAGGATGGTGACGCAGTAAAGGTTAAGCCAAACAAACAATGCTTTATTAATCGTTTACTCGGTTTTGGTAGTTATGCTAAGTTATTTGTTAAATGTTATAACAGGAACATTATTCAGAGTTCTTGCAGCACATTTATGACAAGAAAGATATAAAAATTAAAATGAGACGGATAACTTTACAAAGTTGTCGATTGGACAAAAATACCTATATAAACTCACGCCTTTTTCCCCGTGGGGATGGACAGAAACCACAGAATTTAGAACCACCTGCTACAATTCTTACATAGCTTCTTGTTTTTGCCTCGTCCACTCAAGCCGGTTACGAGTACTATGCAAGTAGAATTTTCTGAAGAACGTCAAAAAACATTCCACTTTGTCACACGAGTGGGATAAATTGGTACAGCAGAGTTAATAACCTTGAGAAACATCTTTTAAAAATGTGGTTTCATTTGGGGCACTAGAAAATTTTATCTCTGGACTAGAAAATACCAACTAGTCAAATAAGGCCATCCTTTTTTTTTCGGATGGGAAATCATCAAATGACTTCTCCCTTCTCTCTTCTTTCCCGCTCTGGGCAGAGCGGAAGGGAGTGTCAGACTTGTACTGACTAAAACCCATCCATGTTCCTTCCTTGCCCTTTGTGCTCCAGGGCCGCGGTATCTCTTTCGAACAGTCCCGCAGCAAATAAGGCCATCCTTACACGACACTTCTCGTCCGTGCGGTCGGGCGGAGGTGGCTAAGATTTATAAGGTGGTGCGCTGCACGTCCGCGCAGACGAGCGGCTATTGTGATAACCGCCTTACTTACATCGTCTATTTCCAACAAAATATGTTTTTATTTTATCATAATATTTAAAAGACTTGACTGCCTCGTTGGTCTAGTTGTCGCAAGCGCGACTGCTGAGCATGAGGTCTTGGGTTCGTGTCAGGCAAAGTGATATTGGATTTTTCATCAGGAATTTCCAAGTAGCAG
The DNA here is from genome assembly GCA_950005105.1 of Lycophotia porphyrea. Taxonomy (NCBI): domain Eukaryota; kingdom Metazoa; phylum Arthropoda; class Insecta; order Lepidoptera; family Noctuidae; genus Lycophotia; species Lycophotia porphyrea. Next base: position 14,716,602 of record OX465392.1, on the reverse strand, counting down.
CCTTAGAGACTGGATTTGTACCCGGTTGATGGCAATAGGCTCAGCTCCTGTGACTTAAATAGAACTGGCAAAATGTAGGTGTACTATTTGGTACACTTCTGCCTTTCCCTTCAGAAATTACAGCCGTGAAGTTATGTTAATATTGTAAACAATATTTAAAGTACAGCTTTAAATATTTTCACTTACCTAATGAAGTAAAATAATTGCAATTAAGTAGAATTAATATTAAAATTGTTTCTCTCCCATTACTCAATGTAAAATCTTCCTGGTTTTATTAAAATCCAGTGCAATTTATTTTCCAGCTGTATCCTATTAAGCTGTTAAAAGGCTCAGTGTTTCGATGAAATAATACAATGAGCGTTAATTTTACCTTTATTTTAGTGATCACGGGTTGACTTGCAATAGCGTCGAAATATCGGGAGCTCAAAATAATGAACAATCTTAATTAGTTGTAAACCATGAAAGCTTAAAACAGTACAGTTTAATTAACGACAGATCCTTTTACAGCCAAAGTAACGTCTGTATACATACTGTAGAGATGTAACCTCTATGCTTACTTAAGGATTGAGTCGCACATTATAATAAAAAAAAAGGAAAAAAAACACCAATTTCATATTTAGAAGACCTGTAAAAGAGATGGCTAACGTCCCTGGCTAGAGGCCTTAAACTTAAGCCACTCACAGAATAGTCCGGTTAAGCAGACGCCAATCTCCTAGGTTGACCAGCGAGAAGCCTTTCACAAAAAAAAAATGGCTGACAACGGGTGACAAAAAATAAAAAATTAGAATTTGAAGAGAATAATTATAATTATTTTAACTTCAAATACCCTTTCATTTGCTACCCCTCTCAAAGTGCTTGGAAATCGCGTAGTTATCTTGGATTTTGATATTAATTTCAAAATAAAAAACTTACTGGAACTCTTAAGTTTATACCTAGATATTGCCTACTTAATTGCAAATATCAAAACTTTGATTTTCATCCTAAATTAACTTTTTTGAAGTAAAACTTCTTTAGGCGCGACTAGGGGGTAACTCAGATTTTTTTTCTGACGGAAGTAACGTTTACTATAGTCTGTGTAGTTTCCGCCATTTAAAATTAATAATTCTGATTGGTCGTAAGTATATGTCATATACTCCACGCTTCTTGACTTATACGCCAGCTAGTGGCAAATATCATAATCAATTAGGATTATTTATTTCCAAATTTTCAAACGGATCAATTGTGAATAGCAAAGTGAATGAAAAATTCAACAGTTTTAAAAACATTATTTTAAATTGCAAAATTTTTTGAAAATCTCTAAATATACTTGTTTATTTATTACTTTTAAAATAAGTAAATTAATAATAAATTTTCTGACGATTGCGACATTCTATAATATTCAATAACAAAATTATATTGACATGTGCTGATCTAACCTTCAATTTGCTACTCTCAATTATTTTATTTAACAAATGAAAATATTTATAAAATATGATAGTGATATTAATGAATTTTAAATAGAATATAAAATGAAATAGTGAATATTAAATGAAATGGCAGAGTCCCAGGAACATTTTACTCTTTCATCAATAAATAATAATAAAAGAATAAAAGAAAAAGAAGTTTTACTTCAATCGCGCGTAAAGGTTACACGCACACATTTTTTTTTTTTTTTTTACAGAAATGAATCTAAACTCACTCTAAGTGTATAAAGATAAAAAGAAACCTTTTCAATGCAAATAATTTCACTACTTTCCGCACACAAAACATTTAACTCACAGAAAAATTGCACCTGCAATCGTAATACCTCGAAGGATAAAAGATACAAAGAACATATTTGGTAGGAAACTGACATTGCTTGGTCTGGATTTTAAAGAACTGAACATCAAGGCTTTACAATGCAGTTTTTGTAATCTGATGTCTTTTTAACCGACTTCCAAAAAGGAGGAGGTTATCAATTCGACTGTGGTTTTTTTTTTTATCGACCTATAAAGGGTGTAAACCGACTCTTAACGAAGCCGAAAGCCATTTGTTCTCCCCGTCATTGCGATATTTTTTTTGTTCTAGACCATACCTGGGAACCTTCTGGTTACGGAGATATTGGGGGTCAAAGTTCCAACTTTTACACAACTTTTTTTTTAAATACATGCTTTTAATGTAAGATTTTTACTTTAAACACTTCCAGGGCCCCCTTACTATGCAATCCATCCATCATCACAATGTTTTGAGTGCGTTACATTGAGTCCTACCGTAAAACGTGATTTTACAGCCAAAAAAAAAAAGTCGTTTCCCAGCAATAAATTTTGCGTAAAGTTACTTAGTTTGATGTACATAATGCTTGATTGACGGCTTCGTGAAGAGTCTGTTTACACCCCGTATTTTGGCTGACCATACTTTCCCAAGACATAACTGTTTTGTTTTATTTGTGATCCCAAAATACTACTCAGAAACAATTGTATTTACAGGTGGAATCCGGGACCGCGGTCCCGGATTTAAAAGCCCAACGACCCATTTTTCCTACTGCAACTAATATAAGAATCATCATCGCAAGTTCTCGCAAAGTGTTTTTGAAGTTATACTTCTTATGGCGCGTTAGGGAAAAATGATGAGAGTAATTTTTTACGATGCGCGCGCACACCGACACCTAAATTTAACAGCATGAAGTTAGCTAATCAACATACACCCTGAAGTTAGCTTAGTGTCAGATATTGACAAGCCTAGGTTTTTTATTTTTAATCTACTGCTGGCTGAGATAAGGCGACAGATATTTTTTTTAAAAAGAAGTATAACTTCTAACGCGTATACATAAGTACACACACACACTTTTTTTTATATTTGGTATCTCATTCACAAACATGAGCATACATACCTATAAACAAGATCCTTTTTTTATGCGGTCACACAAAGCATTTATACGTAAAACACTATTTTCCGCACATAAAACGATGAATTCACATCAAAATTGCACCTCAAATCGTAAAAGCATTTAACCACAGCTTCAAAAGAATTAGACGCTCTGCTTACCACGAAGGATAAAAGATACAAAGTACATGTTTGGCAAGAACATGACATTGCTTTTGTTCGTCATGACAACGGTCCGACATCTGCGGGCGGATACGGAAATAAAGAACCATGAGGGTTTAATACTCTTATCCCGAGTTTTGATCTTTAGTTTACATTCAGAGCCTTTTGACGAACTGAAGAGGTACCTTGAGGGGATAAAGATTCGTTTTGATTTCCGTAAGCCTCTCTGAATCTGCAGTTATGTGTTATTTCAGAGCGGATTTTGTTTACAAAGATTTTTCGTGGAAATCTGGGTACTGTAAAGATTCTATGAAATGTTTTTAAACAATTTTTGCTTGTTATTTCTGGGGTATACCTTTTCAAGGAAACAAAAATAACAGTGTTATATAACAGAAAAAGAGTAGATTAAGCTATTTGATGCTTTTCAAACATATTGTTCTCGACCGAAATAAAAGTACCTTGCCAAAACGCTACACGTACAACCAAACAAGAACTATTCAGATGAATCCATTCGATTAGTAAACTATGCATCGAGAATAATCCCCTCTGAAATTCTAAACAAAATTTTGCAAAACTAGGAGCTAGACTCACCATATTCCGGACATATGATGCAAAAAGCCACAGCCATGAAAAAGCCGATCACTTCGCCACAGAATCCTTTGAAGGCCATTTTTCTCCTTTTTGTTTAACCAACGCTGGCTTTTACCGACATCTTTACTCTTTCTATTTTTCACAATTTCTCACTAAAAACCCTTCGGCACACTCATCGTTCTTTGTATAACGACCGACTTTTTAATCGACATCTTTCTTACTAAGGAGAATTTTATCTTCTGATGTTTTATTTTGACTGGGTGGCGTTGCGGTTACATCTGTAAAAGAGAGAAGTTTCTGTTAGGAAAATATTTTATTACATTTTGATTCAACACTAATATTTGTTTAAGTTCCACGTATGTCAAAAATAGCAACTTTACAGGAGATTGAAAAAACTATTTAATTAAACCATGTAATGGTACGCACGACGGCTGATCAAGCTATACAAAACCAGATTATCGAATCTCTCAATGTACAGAAAATATATACAAAGCGAGGCCACGTTATACTAGAAATGTAAAGCTTGATGTGCCGCCGCGCCGTGAGTACAATACAATTTTATAATTTGTGTTCACTTCAAATTAGATAGACACGTTGCTTCTTTCTGATAGGCTGTAACAACGCGTTTTCCGATTCTCTAGCAAACGGCATCAAAAACAAAACCGCCAAAAATGACTTACGTAGTGTGTTAGAACTTAACGACGCTATGCAATTTCTATTCTTTTTTTTATGTAAATACCGATTACCATAAATTTATCAATATTTATAAACCTAGACTGATTTATTTTCGGAGCAGCGTTATTTTTGGTTTTCCGAAAGCATCTTGAACATTTCTTAAAAAGTTAGATTTTTTTAATACTTATTGTTTACCAGGAACCCCGTTTTGAACAAAATCAACTATTTCAATCCAAATACTTCAGCAGCTAAAATGCCCGTTTCTCTAGAACATAATGATTATGAAACTGCGGGTTCCCACATAAAACTCGGAAGCTAATTACATTACAGTACAGAAACCCATTTCTGAGGGAATGTGTAAGACTTCATAAGCAAGGGTTCGCCAAGTATTCTAAGACGTGATTCTAATAACAGTTTCTACCCACATGCTTCCCAAGTTATGTCCTAAGGTTTACTTTAAATATCCCATTATATTACACTTTCCAAGTTAACTGCATCGTTTTCTTTCAAAGTGTAGACTTTAAGAGAAAATATTGTTACTATCCTGTATTATAATATCGTTTTTAACTTATTTTTCGGAGTATGATTTTTCAAAACCTAACATTTTGCAAAACCACATTCTGAAAAATATATTTCTTTCTATGAATTCATATTTTTATTGAGTTTAATTTTAATTATATTTTCTTAAAATAATTGAATTTCTTTTTAAACTACGTGTATGAATAAACATGGCTTAGATTGATACTGAAAATACTGTAGATGAAAGTAAAAACATGTATAAAATTCTTAAACACAAGCCTAATATAAGGTTGCGTATCATAAAAATATATTTATGTTGCAGTTTTCCTGCCACAGTTTTGGGTCAATAGAAGAAGGGTGCGGGCAACATTGTTCTTTCGCTATTTACGTGAGGTTCATTTCACTTTATTGTTATGTAAATTGTGGCTATACCTATATCCTCTATTACCGCCTAAAAATCACAACCAAATATATAAACACTGTGATGCATATAAAATGTTATGTTATTATGAAATATTTCTAAAACTTTTAGTCGCAAATCAATAAGTTCATCATTTACAAGAATCTATCTAAGTGCGGTCAAATTGACCGGACAAGACTCCGGACTAGCTGCAGACACCGGTCTATAACGGATATTTTAGTACATTATCTGTCAAAGTCTGAAGAGCAGCTCGTGACTAAGTAAGTAATAACAGCCCTCAGGTCGATCTTTAGGTTAAACCGTGCTTGCCTAGTATGGTCCGTACATAGGTGACCCATTATATACTGAGTTTCCTCCGTGCGTCGGAAAGCCTGTTAAGCCGTTGGTCCCGCCAGTTATTTGTGGATCTTTGACAGTCGGTACAGGTAGTCAGGGGCCTAAAAGTGTGACATCCAATCTTAACAAACAAAGGGTATCTTATTAACCAGTATCAAATTCGTTGTGGAGGTCATATAGGCAGTCGCTCCATGTAAAATACTGGTATTCAGCTGCATTCGTTAAGACTGGAAGCCGACCCCAATTTTTAATTGGGAAAAGGCTAGATCATCTGTCAAGTCTGCTGTCCGGAGTCTGACAGATAATGGTCAATTTGATACATCCAAACATAAACATCATGTCTACAAACAACTCAAGCCAAAAAACAAAAACGATAAAAAGAAAAAAAAAAAGAATTACGAATTCCAACATTCAATAACCTCGTTTACCGGGGCTTACACAAACGTTTTTTCACACAATACATGAACGGAGCATAATTATTTGTTGAACATGTTACAACTGGAAGTGACCTGAAAAGGACGACGTGTATTGTTAGAGGCGTCCGAGGCAGAAATTGTATTGTGTTCCAACGCTTTATGTAGGTACCACAGAAACGGCACGCTACCTATGTCTCTTCTATCTGTTCTTTGTCGCTGTCACCTATACAAGGTTTCTTACGTTCCGCTTGCACAGTTTTAGTTGTTGTTAATGAAGTGGAAACGTACTGGAATGGGTGTCTTTGAGAGTGCACCTGTGTTTTAAGGCAGGGGTAAAGGGGAGATGAGTGATTTTGTTTTTCTTAACGCTTGTAGATTTTACGTGCTTTGTAGTGAAATTTTTCTTTTTGTTAGTAATAACGATCTAAAGAGAACCGAAGATTACAATATTTTGTCTTAGCGATTATTTATGTACTTCAATTGTTACTGCTGCTTTTGAGTGTAAAATCATAAAAAAAAACAGATTTTTTTTATTTATGAAAAAGTCTCAATCTCCATGAGATAGTTTTTAATCTGGAGACACATAAAAACATCTAATTGTCGGACTGTTTACTTTAAAGCGAGTTTGCAATTTAGTTAATCCTAATGAAGTAATAAAAATAATTCTGGAAAAGGAAATAAAAGGGAGCTTGTGATTACTCAAAGAGACAGTCAAATCCTATCATTTCTTCGGCCTACAATCTTTTTTCCAATTTGTCTTAATGTTAATGCTGACGAAACAAGATTTCCTTCACTTCGGGGCCTGCCTTACTTAATGCCGAGACTAATGTAGGTAAATATATAAAAATATCAAAAGAAAATGGGTAAAGAAAATTGAATTATGTTCACACATCGAAATCAAAGCCAAAATATATAATGTTCTTTGTGAAAAGTATAATAAACGTGACGTTGATAAAAATAGAAACGAGATTCTAAAACAAAATAATTTATTTTTGGGTTATTTTGTAAAGCCAATAACCAGCTAACGAGAGAAGTCAGGCTATAGTGGAGGGTATGAAAAAAAAACAACAGATAATTATCACTAGGCTTACACAATGTACCGATCTAGATCTATGGTGTGTTTATGCTATTTTCAGCATTAACTTGGATTTCTATCCAAACTGATGTGGTAACCCACCAAACAAAATGAATTCGATGCACGTCTGAAATTCGAAATCAACAATCCTTTGAAGTTAGACCGACACCCAACCGCCATTCATCCTCAACGTGAATACCGAGTACATTCAACAGCATTAATTATTCAAAAACAACACATATAAAAATAAAATATCAAAAATCATCACCGTTACATGAATAAAAAATCCATTTATTTATATCACTTGGTGTTTCCCAGCACCGACGTGTGTAAAAAAAAGGAAAATACATACTTCGATAATAATTTCCATATATGACATTTTACCAACAATAAATATAAAATCGCCGACATCCTTCCATAAACCTTTCCATTCTTCACTCGGGCCCATATAAACAGACTATAAAAATGAGTCTTGTATTGACAATAAAACCGATTTTATGTGATACTTCAAAACGTTTCCTAACAAATGTAATGCGAAACATGTGATTATTCGATGAAGGTAAAACAGTGGTTACTTTGATGGCTTCATACAAATGGAATAGACTATTAGCGCATTTTTTTGGTAAATGGAATGACTAATGTTATTGATCTGAGGTAAAATGAGCTTTCATGAACTAGCTAAAAGAAAACATGATCGCTTTTAAATATTCAAAGTCTGAAGACCAATTTCCGTAAATACAAACATTTTAAAATATGTAGTCGTGACATCGTCACAGCGACAATTAATTGCAAAGAAAATTCAAACCTTGATCACAACCAGACAGACACATCGGTCGAGGTAATTTTGACAAATAGACAATGCGTTAATATTGCAAAAGTATGTAAAATACAGGGAATAATTTTCAGTGAAACATTTCACACGATATCCAATTGAAGACTATAAGTACATCAAACAACACAAAAATATTTCTCATGCAATCTCAAATAATAATTTTGATATATAACATGAAAATTCCGTGCCATGAGATAGACACGGTGCATAAGCACTGACTCGCCTTGTACAACTTCAGATGAGAACAGCACTACGAATGCATGAGACCGGACAAAGTAGAAAAGTTTTGCGTCATAAAACAAATCCTTGCACCGGAATAATTCTCAAAAGTTGTTTGTGACGTGCCGCGTTCAAGTTTATTCCCAACGGTTAAACTGGGACAATTTAGAGAGCATTAAAACTAGTAAGGCCTGCAGGAGCTTTTAACGTTATCACCACTATTGAAGATAATGGGGTTAGTCGTGTACATAATAGTAGATCCACGCTGTGTAAAGAAAATTCTGATGTGCAAAATGAATAAAACACTTTTGAAACGGAAGTATTTCTTCATTTTACCGTGTTTTCCATCTTGTTATTTAGGTCAGTGAAGGAAATCTATGTAAAATACTGATATTTAGCTGCATGTAGTAGGCGTCGCGGCAGCCCTCTTAAAAGATGGTAGAATGAGCTGGACAAAATCGAAGACCAGTAGTCCACATTAGCCCTGGATTGAAACACGGCATGGCACGACAAGTCATGGGGAGAGGCCTTTGCCCAGCAGTGGAATGACGCAAGCTAAATATATCAGTATCAGCTGCATCCGTATAGATTGCAGACCAAGCCGAATCTTGTTGGGAAAAAGCTAAGTAGAAGATGATGATGGCAACTTTTGAAAAGAAGGAAAAGAACAAGCAGTTATGAACAGTGTAATGAATAAATAAGAGTCCATTTCAAGTGACATTAAATTGGCTATGGCGATATTTTTTTTTATAGTAATGTTTCAGTAGAAGGTGACAATGATGAATGAGAGAGATCTCGTAACATTATTTTCAAAATATCAGCTTCAAGTGTTAATATCCTGGTAGTGATTGATAGCTTTGTATCTGTGTAACTTTATGGACTCAAAGAAGTCTTATTATACCTATCTAAGTATAAAGCCGTAAAGACTTTTATATTCAAAACAGTTTACAATTTTCTGAATAAATCTGTCTCCTAAATATATCCAATTTTAAAGGCTCAACTAATCTTACAATCTTATAATGTAAAACCGAAACAACTTCGATTGTTTTGCGAATTTTTTCTTCCAAAACTTCGAGATTTAGATTTGAACTGTCTTGTTTACCAGTATTTATGAGTCTAACCACACATTATTTAGAAGTTTCTCCTGATCGCGATCAACTAAGATTAAGCCTGTCACGTTTCTCGTGAAAATGGCGGAGATTTAGGGACAGAAGAGTTAGAGAACTCATTTACATTATAACACCGTAAGTTGTGGGCGATGTAAAAAGTTTACGATGTTCCACCAACTAAGTGAATTTATGGTGGGCAATATCTTTAGTTGGGTGGGGCTTGTTAAGAGGTTTGATTTTGTGCGGTCGTGGTTCGGTTTTCAAATATATGAGATGTAGAATTTATACAGTTTATTGATTCTTTGCTTGTTGTCTTGTCTCGTTCTTCTTTTATTTAAACTCTTCGTAATTCAAAATCTTGTCTCGTATCTCTTTTGTTTAATTTACACTCATTATCTTTTACGTCTTTATGAACCAAGTTCATCTTCACAGTCGTTTCTTCATTAAAGTTAAGAAACAAAATATTCTATTACAAAGGAAGGTTCTAGGTATTGGCTACTTTGTATCTTATTTCCTCAACTTTGATATAAAACTTTTTGTCATGAACGTTTTGTTCCGTCTGATCGAAACATCATAAAACTAGACCGCAGTTCCCCAAACTTTTGGACAGAAAAAACTTCTCCTAGCGCTTTTCATGAACTAACCTTATCAAGTTAATTTAGAAGCGGAACATGAATATAAATTGTACAAGTCTGTTTGTTTTTTACAGTTTGGGCATTACATACATTCATAAACACCAGTCATTTTCCCATGAGGGTAGGCCAAAACTAACTTAAGCTGCTACAATCCTTACATACATATTTGCTTCGTCACGTTTATATATCTGGTAACTCACGTACGATAGTTGCGAGCATGACGCATCTGACCTGTCTGAAAACCATCACAAATACAATAGTCCTTGTAAGGGGCAATATAAAAAATAACTTAATTTTTTTTTTTGCTTTGTATCATCGAATAATCCAGCTTATGTGTAAGTCGTTAATCCCTGAGTTTGTTTCGCCATGTCTTCTCAGGGTAGTTGAATAGGACATTGTGAATGCAACTATAAGTTGCAGTACGCAGTTAAAAAATTGTGTGAGTGAGATAGCGCTCTACTAAATCGTCTCCGTGAATACACTATAGCTTATTTTTATAAAAAAGGAGGTGTAAAAGTGATTCTATATCGTATTTACAGAATAAATAATCTCGCTTTTTTTCCGAAAGGAAACGGTATATTGTGTCATTGTAATAGTATATGTACTACCAAGTTCACTGCCGGTCTGCTACTTTTCACCCTTATTATGCCTTAAGCAATAAGGTTGAAAATTGGTCGACAGTCAATGAACTCGATAAAACCTACTCTGCTATTTTTGTCCATTATCAATGTCTTCAATTTGTTCCACGAATTGCCAAGATACATGACACTTTTACACTCACGGCCAAAGAATGAAGCCGCAGACTAACATCATCTGCTTAGCCTTTTCCCAACTATGTTGTGGCCGGCTTCCAGTCTAACCGGGAGCAACTGAATACCAGTATTTTACAAGGAGCGACAGCCTATCTGACCTCCACAACCCAGTTAGTCCCGGGTAATACGATACCCCTTGGTGAGACTGGTTGTCAGACTTTTTGGGCCACTGACTACCTGTAACGACTGTCAAAGATCTACAAATGACAACCGGGACCAACGGCTTAACGTGCTTTCCGAGCCACGGAGGAAACTCGGTATGTAATGAGTGGTCACCAATCCACAGAACAACTTAGGCAAGCACGGCTTAATCTAAAGATCGATCCAAGTGGCTGTTATTATTAAATTTCGAGCTCCAGACTAACACCACTGAATAATAAATACCCGGATGTATTTTTGGAAAACTCCAGTATTACATACGTCAATATTCATTCGGCTTTAATGAAATAAGGACTTGACTTCCGCAGCTCTGTGTGTCACTCACGTTTACCCTAATGAAGTAAACGAAGCCTTGGATATGGATGAAGAAACGCCAGCCATTTTTATTTTACGTAAATGTACATACAGACACACATCAAGATATCCGAAACTGACAAATTTTCCAAATCAACCTTCAACTTAATGCTTTAGCGATTAAGTTGAAAATCTATTAAAGATTTTTTTACAGATTGTAGTTGCTATTGTGTTGGCGTCTGTACTGTCGCTCCATGAAAAATACTAGTATTCAGCTGTATATTGTTAGACTGGAAGCCGAACCCACGATATTTGAGGAAAGGCTAGGCTAGGTACCTGTACAATTATAAATAAACATAACATCACGCCTTTAATCCCCCTAGGGTTAGGCAGAGGTGTAGTACACCCACATTTCGCCAGTTATGTTTTAGTCCCATGTATTAGGGGGCGAGCCCATCAACCGCCCGGTTATTGGGCTCAAAATCCAGACTCCTTGGACAAATCCAGACTCCGTGGCTGCTACTGAGAAATTCCTGATGTAAAAACCCAATAGCACTTGCCCGACCTGGGAATTGAACCCAGGACCTCATGCTCAGTCGCGCTTGCGACCATTCGACCAACGAGGCAGTCAAAAAAAGGCTGTACAATTATGTAGATGAATAAAAGTCAAAAGACTTTTATCCATCTACATAATTTTATTGCCTAATTCGTTCTAATGACCACTATGCCATTAAATACTCGGAAAGAGCTTTATAAATCTTACTATCGCGTGTGACTTTTTTTTCAATATACCTACTCGTATTTCGATTAGTTAAATTTAAAAGGTTTTAGCTTTAAACATCTGTGGGCCAAAAGTATTGTATACCTAGATGTCACGACTATATGAAATGAAGAAATATCCATCTATGACACAGACTTTCCAAACCTTGAGAAAAATAACGATATGAATAAAGCAAACTTGTTTTTAGTCAAAATAAAAGGCAATTTAAGTTCAAAATGTAATATACCAGTGCCAAAATTTCCCGTCATATCATAACAAAGTTTATTACAAACAAAGACTGCAGTAATTCTGCAGAATTCACTAGGTACTTATTACAAAGTAATATTTCTAAAGGAAGAAAAGTCACGCAAACTTACACAAACAAATAAGAACATTGTAACTCATTATAACTTTGCTTATAGGAAAACATGAGCCTGGTGTATGTTTGGCATAAACTTTGGCTCTTCTTCAAAGGACGAACTTGCTTTTATTACTCCAAAACGTCTATTAAAATAACGGGACAGCTGCTTATTAACTCGTTAAGGTGGTTGCGTCAGGGTAGCCCGCGAAATTCAAAGTTTCTTACGTTTCTTGCAATTTGGAGGTCTGTGTTAGGTTGTATGTTGATGAAAAATGAGTCGCGCCTGTAACACGTATGTAGTTACAGAATCACAATCAATCTCATCAATAAATCGAATCAAAATCATCAATATAACCCTGTAATTCCATTTAATCCTAATGAATGACTTTTTCATGAAATATTCATTGATTAGGATTACATGAACTTAAAAGGTTGTATTGATGATTTTCATGATTGTGATTCTGTAACTACATACGTTTTACTGGCGCGACTCATTTTTTATCAACATTCAACCTGACAATTACCTGCAAATTGCAAAAAACGTAAGAAAATTTGAAGTTCACGGGCTACCCTGACGCAACCGCCTTAACATTAAACAATGTCAAAGTAATGGCAAATATTATGAATTATTATCTAATTTATATTTTAATGTTGAGCAATTTTGGGTATGTGTATTGGGAATTGATACAATTATCCGAGTTTTAAGTTCTATTACATACATACATACGCATTTTTCCCATGAGGGTAGGCAGTTCAATTGCGTAAATACTAGCTTATGGCCGCGGCTCCCGCGCAGAGTTCGACAATCGTTGGATGAAATCGTACTACCGAGATAATAAGTATTTATGTCTCAATCCAGGTTCTAAACCATCTGTGTGCGAAATTTCATCCAAATCCATTCTGTAGTTTTTGCATAAAAGAGTAACAACCAATTAACATCCACCTATCCATTCATCCAATGTATTTGATTCATTTCATTTCCTTTGATGGGTAGTTTAATATGGTATATTTTCTTCAATAGAGGAATTCTTCAATTCGAGGAAATGTCCTCGAAAACTGGCTCATATCACACTTCTTTCAATACTTTTCGTTCTATTATTTTATTTCTTTGTAAGTGTATTGAAAAACGTGGTACAACGTGGACATTTGCAAACAGCAGTATTGTCGGCAACATAACACTGAATGAATTTCGCCTCGGCTGCAATAACAAAGTTTGCTCACTTGTATCAAAATGTACCTACTGTTCTAAACGCTAGCTTTTAATCGAGTTTCACATGTTGGTGTTTCATACTTTATTTTCAGCCAGTGTGGGCAATGTGTATAATGTACATAACGATAAAAGCGTACCATTTCACGCCCAGACCACAAATGTCGACCCGGATAAACGAAGAATAGTAAATAGAGTTACACTCCTACGTAAATCCATTAGTATCTATACAATTATATCTCTAATATTTATTTGACGATGAAAACCTCCGAATATTAACTTGGTTTTAAAACCAAATCGATAGTCTATGGATGATAAAGATTCATATCCAAACTTTATACCTGAATTCTCAATTTAAAAATTTCATTGATCATTGGATTTACGTTGCGCATTCGTGCGAGGGCCTAGCCCCGTCACTCATTCACATATGCCGTTTATGGCAAGCATTCACCCGGCAAATGTTAGTATAAACAGAACGAACTACTTGTGGCAAGTGCCTGTCGTTCACACTCCGAATGAAAAAAAGCGCGTGAGCCATGCATACAGAGGAGCCATCATTTATCATGAGAAGATACATTCCTTTTCACGCAAGTATGTATTGTGTGTGGCCTTGCGGGCTTAGAAGTTTTAGTATATAGAATGAAAAGAAACGTCAGAAAAAATGGAGCGGTGTGGTTTTGCTTTTAAATACCTACCTGTAACATGTTAACTGATTTATACTTGAACGAATGATAAGTGAAGAAAGATTACTTTTATGACAATCACGGAAAACAAACATTGATTCGATTTAAAATTGTCACTATTATCATCATCTGCCTAGCCTTTTACCATCTATGTTGGGTTCGACTTCCAGTCTAACCGGGTGCAGCTGGTGACCAGTTTTTAACATAGAGCGGCTACTTTTCTAACCTCCACAATCCAATTAGTCCTAGGTACCGGTTGGTAGGAACGTTGAAAATGTAACATTAATTTATTTAGGTGTAGACGAACTGTCAGTGGAAATCGATCGGTATAAGAATTTAAAGGTTTTCATACTTTGTCCAAGCCTCCTAACGTCCTAATGGACGTCATTATTTTGGTTGTCAAATTTTTGAGGTGTAACAATGTAACAAAATAAGTCAAGCACATAAAACAGTCACAATACACAAAAAATTCGCAAGAAAAAGTACATTTAAACAGGAAGTGTGTGAAGTCGTGTCCCGTTCTTGCTCAATACGTGAAAAGCCAATGCTTATTCGGAATCAGGGCAGGATACATACACGGAATATCAAACGCTATTGTACTCCCGACGAATATTCCCGTAGTATTGATATGAGTTATATCTAAAAAGGAAATTTATATTCGGGCGGAATTCAGAGAATATCTAATCTATATTGGAGGCTTATATAGTACGACTGTATTTTGTTAAATATCATGTTATGTAATACAATGTTTGTGGAAATATCTGGATTTACTAATATTATGTCGTATGTGTAACTTCAGATATGTTCATCAACACTGTACCGTGTTTTCAGAAATGTAATATTACTTTGTTTTTTTAGACCATTTTGGGGTTCTATCATCTCGATTTAGCTATGATGCTCGTGGCTAAGTAATAACTGCCGCTCGGGTCGATCTTTAGGTTAAGCCATGTTTGCCTAGGTTGGTCGGTGGATGGGTGACCACCCATAACATACCGAGTTTCCTCCGTGCCTCGGAAAGCACGTTAAGTCGTTGGTCCCGGCTGTCATTTGTAGATCTTCAACAGTCGTTTCAGTTACTGGCTCGAAAGTTGAGCCTAGATAGGCAGTCACTCCATGTAAAATACTGGTATTCAGCTGCATCCGGTAAAACTGGAAGCTGACCCCAACATAGTTGGGAAAAGGCTAGGCAAATAGTATGATAGTAGTAGATAAGAGTAGGCAGAAATCCCACGAGAACACACTACCGTGATAAAAAGTATCTTAAGCCTTAACCCTGAGTCTATTTGTGTATTACAGCAAAATTCGTTTAGCATTTAGTTAGAATCAGATAGTTTTCACGTCAAACTGTGATGTCTATAAATAATATAACTCCCTCGTTGGTCGAGAGGACGCAAGCGCTCGCTACTGATCTTGAGGTACTGTGTTCGATTTCCGAGTAGGGCAAATTATAATTGTTTTTTTTCACCAGGAATTTCTCAGTAACAGTCACGGAGCTTAGATTTGTGCTCGGTTGATGGAAATAGGCTCGCCCTTATTACATGAGACTTAAACATAACTGCCGAAACGTGAGTATACTATTAGGTTGTCTCTGCCTAACCCTTCGGGGATTACAGGCGTGATTTTATGTTGTAAATAATATGAATAAGTAAAAGCAGTGTTCTTCTTAAAGAACCTTAGACCATTATGTAGTTTTTAGTTTTGTTTCTAATAAAGATTTTGATTTAAAATAGTGTCTATGGAGTTTCTTGTTCATCCTGCTCCACAGAGATCGGTTTGGAATGGGCCACTACAGCACTTTCACAAGTTATTATGCCTTGTGTCTGCGACTGTAGCTTCATCCTTTTGTTGTTGATCTTCAAAATTATCTGTAACGGTCTTATCTTACTTTTAACACTATAAATGCGACAGTTTGTAAGGATAGATGTTTGTTACTCCTTCACGCAAAAACTACTAAGTGGATTTAGATGAAATTTGGCACACAGATAGTTTATAATCTGGATTAACACAAAGAATACTTTTTAGCATGATTGTTCGATCCTGTGGGACAATTATCGAACTCCATAAGCTAGTAAGTAATGAAAATAAGGATCTGCAATACGATATCTATTACACACAAGCAAATGCTCCAATCAACCCTAGACTCGTCGATTTCAATAGCCACACTTCTTCATGACACCATTCGATTTTTTTACTGGCACTAACGTGACTGCGGCGTCAACTGAGCTATCGATTGATGACCTAAATGTCTCCATGCCAGCTACTGCTCCCGGGTTTTAAGTTCGTCGGTTTGATTAACGCATCTTGTCAGATGTTTTATGGCTTTAGGATGGAAACTGGGGAAGTTTTTGGGGTTGATTTTGGGGAAGCGTGACTGTTAATGCTGTTTTCGTTTGATCGTCGTAATCTTTCTTCCCTTGTTTCTAAGACTCCGTTGTCTGTGTGTCCGTCTGTCACCAGGCTGTATCTCATGAACCGTGAAAGCTAGACAGTTGAAATTTCCACAGATGATGTATTTCTATTGCCGCTATAATAAATACTAAAAACAAAATAAAATAAATATTTAAGGGAGGCTCCCATACAACAAACGTGATATTTTGCCGTTTTTGTCTAATGTTGTATAGATAATCGTACAGAACCCTTCGTGCGCGAGTTCGACTCGCACTTAGCCAGTTGTTTTTTTCCTGTCAGTCGTCACGATATCATTTTAGTCCTTTTAACTTCATAAGATTCCTCGCACAACTCAATGCGGTTTTCTTTTGAAGTAGATGGTTAATATTTGACATCATGATTAGTTTACAATGCAACTCATCATCTGCCCAACCTTTGCCCACCTATGTTGCGGTCCGCTTCCAGTCTAGCCGGATGCACCTGAATACCAGTATTTTACATGGAGTGACTGCCTATCTAGGCTCAACTTTCGAGCCAGTAACTGAAACGACTGTTGAAGATCTACAAATGACAGCCGGGACCAACGACTTAACGTGCTTTCCGAGGCACGGAGGAAACTCGGTATGTAATGGGTAGTCAACCATCCACGAACCAATCTAAGCAGGCGCGGCTTAACTTAAAGATTGATCCAAGTAGCTGTTATTATGGAGTATTCCCATTTGAGCACCGATTTCAAGAGCACCAAAGATTTTCCCTTTTGAGCAAATGGAATATATTTGGCTCTAGGCATTGGTGCTCTTGAAATCGGTGCTCAAATGAGAATACTCCGTTATTATTTAGCCACGAGCTCCTCAAGCTAGCTAACAATGCAACTGCTGGGACGAAAGTCCATTTAGTGGGAAAGTGGGCCATCGTTTGTTAGGTCTTCATTTTGAAGTTATTAATGGAGATAAAAAATGACAACCTCAAAACCTATTCTTGAGACAGGCTTACCCAGTAACAAACACAGAGATAGATGTTAACATAACATACAACTTCCAATCATCTTTAAATAAACACAAATGTCTTTTTAGTTTACAAACATTTTGTACCAAAACGGATTATTTTCCGAAAAGCAACAAGACACAAGATCAAAGTGACGTCTCAGTGTCACGGAGACTCGTGACACCACCTTGATATGACATCGTCTGTGCTCATATTACCCGGGCTCATATAACCCAAACACGACTGACGGGGAGATACGGAATAATTATAATGTTTCACTTCTAAGAGTAATGTTTTGGGAATTATTTGTGTACGTGAAGAGGCTGAAGAGTTCTTGGAAGTTGGAACAACTTTCTGTTAAAATTATGAAGGTAATATTTTAGGCAATGGGTCTCGTTTCAAAAGTTTTGTGATATTTCGGAAAAATGTATATTTGTTCAAGTTGTCAAGAACAGATTTAAGGATATCAACATACCAGCCAAAACAAGTTCACAGCTGTCTCAGTCCTGGAGCGAGAGGGAATGGGACGCCGTCACCTCCTTCTGCGAAGCAGTCATGCCAGCGAAGGAGGTGGCGGAGCGTGAGAGGGAGAGAACCTCTCGTCCCAGCCCCCGCGGGAGACGCCTCGTGCGGCGGGGGTCACGTGGTGGCTTCCGGCCACCGTAGACGCGGATCTGTGGACGGTGAGTAATGGGCTAGCTCGCCGTCCGTCCGTCTTTTGGCGACAGGCCATGTAGACGGCGCGTTCGTGTTCCACGCGCACCTCAAAGAGATGTCAGCAAACAGGGAGGGGCCTGCAAGGGCCGATGCCTGCCAGGGCTGCGGGCTGTTCGAAAGAGATACCGCGGCCCTGGAACACAAAGGGCAAGGAAGGAACATGGATGGGTTTTAGTCAGTAGAAGAACACGAGAAGTCCTTTGATGATTTCCCATCCGTAAAAAAAAAAGCTGTCTCAGCCCTGTTCTTCTCGCATTCGACGAGTCCTCCTTGGAAACAGTTCAATGGGTTTCACGAATAATTCTCAGATGAGAGCTGCAAATGTGTTCGAAATTTAAAACGCATACAATCAATCTGCCAACTCACAAACGTTAATCAACCTAAAACTCATACTTGTCTCCAAGTTCGTTCTCTATTCCACAATTCTCATGCAAAATAACTGTGATAGGCATTAAGCTAAACTAATTCCGTCACAAGCCCCACAAACTGTCTCATTATGCTGAAATATTCCTATGTTTATTCTACTCGTTAATACAAACGCAATAACTCGAAGATTACGCCCGTAGGGTGGCGTCGAGGCGTCTACAAAATGACTGTGATTATTCAAAAAGATTCGCATTTTTTGGGTCCCGTACGAAGATTACGAGTTTTGTATAATTCGTCGATTTTGTCAGCCTGCGTTCGTTTATTTTTGGAAAATAAAAGCATGGTTAGGAAAATCTATTTTTGGATTTTTTTAATCAACTAAATGCATATTTGGAGTTTCTCAAAATTCAACTTTGTATAAACACTATCACTTAGATAAAAATACATGAAAGCAATGATATTCGAAGAACGAAAAGCTTTTTATCGCGTAAATAGATATCCAATCAAAAATAAATCCTAAGAAAATGTTTCCATATTATCTGTCACTCTTTGACGCATCATTTAATATGACAAATGGTTCTCAATATCTATTCTGTTTTATGAAAAATAGCTTTAGATTTTAAAATAAAATATACTACATGTCCTTTAAAGACGTGGTATATTTTTCTTGTTTGTCATTAAATCGAACCAAAAAAACATTATCAAACGATCTCGGATCCCAACAAATAAATTGCATCACATTAAAAATTTTGTTAAAATTTTTCGCATTTGGCTGGCTTTGGAATTTTATTCGAGATTTATTTGGATTTTTGAAGCTTAACAGAAAATCTAATGCGGCGTAAGCCACTCAAATAACCTTGTTAATTAAAGGGAACTCTCAAAAGACAGTTAAAAGGATTAACCGGATGAGTTTAAAGCAAAATTGAGTTGCTTTATATTTTTGATGCACTGCGCAAGTATTGTTGAAGGAGTAAAGCGCTTTTCATATTTTGTTGTGTCTGAAGGATGGTGGAAAATGGGATTTAATTTTCTTCGAGAAATATAAAGGGATGAGATCATTTTAAAATAAAACTCGATGAGGACGAGGGTTGCTATTTTAAAACTCCAAAATCTACGTCTTTGACTTCGAAATCGTCTGTTTTTATGAAGTAAGATGGCAAGCGTTGCTCGAGCTGATGGACTTAAAATATAACTGAAAAAATATGGGTGTTAGCTACACCTCTACAGACAACAGACGATGGAAGATACAGACGTGATGATCCTCGAAGGGTTAGGCATAGGTGTACCTAATAGTATACCCGGAAGTCGCCAGTTATGTTTAAGTCCCATGTAATAAAGCGAGCCTATTGCCATCGACCGGGCGCATATCCAGCCTTCGTGACTGTTACTAAGAAATTTCTGATGGAAAAACCCAATGACACTTAATCCGACCTGGGAATCGAACCCAGGACAGCAGTCGCGCTGCGACCACTAGACCAACGAGGCAGTCCAGTACGATGTTAGCAATATCTAATTATTATTATTTAATTATGAAACAGTCAGGTGAAAAAGAACATATTTCCAATCCATTTCAGCATAGAAACCGAATGTCAGCTTTCCCAGCTCATGTTCAAAGGTCCGAATTCCACATCCTGGTCAATAGGACCAACACAATTGCTTACCACAATGCACGAACCGAATGGCCAATAAATGTTTGCTCAGTATTTCAAAGTTTGTGCTTGTGATTTGTATGTGTAATGTGAACTGATAACATAGAGTACACAACCACAGATCACGGAATCGCTATGTAGCAGCGTTTAGACCAGGATTCGCTTGAGCTGCAGGATTCAACCAATTATAGGAAAGATAAGTGACGCTTTATGGATTTCAGTCAATGTTTTTTGATTGGTAGAATTCAGTTCGTCTCTTGAATAGCCATTCTAAGACATCAGTTTGTAAGTCATGATTTAAAGTTTCTTTACATTATTTGTGTTTAGTTCCCTTCAAAATGGTTGAGTTGAATGGTGCTGATACATGCGTCATGTTCGTGAACGGGCGCTGTCAGTTGTGACTGGTGAGATGACCAGTCACAACACAGTGTCAGTCTCTTGGTTGCCACGGCTTATTTGAATTAATTATTTTACTTTTGAATTGTTTATTTTATTTTGTTTTTACTATGGACACTTTTAACGTGCACACTGCACATCTTGCTACATCGTTCTCACATAATGTACCATCTCAACATGAATGATGTAACCAAGGTTTTTGTAAAAATATACTGATTTAAAAGAGTGTCCATGGAGTTTCTTGCCCGTTCTTCTCCATAGAGATCTACGCTAGGGAATGGGCAACTACAGTACTTTCACAGTTTTTATGCCTTGTGACTGGGACTGTAGCTTCATTACATTTTTATCTTGTCGACAATTCAAAAGTGCCTGTAAATGGCCTACTTGAAATAAATGCTTTGATTTTGATTTTGATTTTGTGTCATAGTGCGAAGAAAGGAAAACACGATTGGTTTGTATGGAGTATATTGAAATGCCATCGTCAGAAGAGTTAAAGTCATAGCTGTAGAAGGTTGGTATACTTCGGGAATGCTCTTGAGGTTAATTGTGCCCGTAAGTGGTGATAACCACTTTACTTAAGGTGGATCATCAGACTGTTGACCAAATGATTACAGACTAACATTAATCATTCTAACAACTGAGTTTAATCTAGAATGTAAAGTCAACTGCAGAATCAGACCATCAAATAAAATCAAATTAATTGAGTACTTGAACTGCATAAGCGTAATTAAACCAACCTTTATTCTTAAAATGAAAAAAAAAAAACACTTCTTTGCGTATTTTATTTCTCATAACTATTTTCGAGACAAAACATATATGAGAAATAGCTGGCTGGATGGATACAAGCCATTTCTGAAGCAGTTTTTTCTTCCTTTTCAAATGTCGACCCTTAAAAGTCATCATGCCTTTTCCCAACTATGCTGAGGTCGGCTTCCAGTTTAACCGGATCCAGCTGAATACCAGTTTTTGACATGAGTTATATTGTGTAACTATGAATGTAAGACTATCGGTTTCCTGATTACTCGTAACGAATGCCAAGGACACTAAACCAAAGCACAATAAACAATAATAACAGTGAAAACATAACAATCCGTTATGATCTAGTGTTGTCTAGTTAGCTACACGATCGGTCCCCAAACGGCACCTCGAGCCAAACTAACATAAATCTAAAGCTATTAATATAAATTACTTACGATTTACACTCCCCGTGGGGTGTTAAATTACCGTTATTTCCCTTCTATATAAAGGCTTTATCATAACAGACCCGAGTCCTAACGTGTCGGCATCAATTTTAATTATTTATTATTGTTGAGGTATAAATGAGTTGGCCTTTGGTTAATGGGTTCGGATTAATTAGCGAACGATTTGGGGCGAGCTGTTTTAAAATGCTCAAGTAATGAGGTCGGCTGTTAATTGAATATGGATTTTTTTTTAGTAGGCTGTGATTATTTTGATCTTTGCTGTAGATGGGAGTAGGGGGAGAGAAAAAAACGATGGATGGACTACGGGGTTGATGATTTAAGGCCAAAAAGGGGGCGGTTAATAGAGAAGTATGGAGAAAAGAATACAATGCTGCGCCGACTCAGCAGTGGGAACGTTATTGGGCATAAGGGCTAGATAATGATGGTGACAATGATCTGAATGAGAGAAATAAGTGGAATAATAGTAATTGGACTAAAATGGAACTGTTTTTGAAATGGAGCTCAAATTCTATACATCTATACATATCTATACAGATAAATAAAATTGGAGTGTCTGTTTGTAATATTAAAAAAAAACGCTTTTTACTAAGTGCATATAGATGTATACACGGTCCATATACCAAAATAACATGTTTTATAATTTTTGTCGGTCTGTCTGTCTGTTTGAACCGGCTAATCTCTGAAATGGCTGGACTGATTTAGACGGGACTTTCACTGGCAGATAGCTGATGTAACATGGAGTAACACATGGGCTACTTTTATTTTAGATAAATAATTATTGTTCCGTGCAAAAATAATAAAACCCTTGAAATTGGTATCAAAATTCGATTCAAATAGGGAAATTCTTATAATAATGGGGATTTTTTAATAATAATTTCACGCGAACGAAGGTCGTGGGCAACAGTTAGTTTTGAATAAGTGGCGTTATTGAAGATTCCTATTACCAGCACGTCGTGTCGCACTGCCGAACAAAGACTTTCATAATTCTTAAGCACATTACCTTAAAAAAATAGAATAAATAGCTCACCCATATTTAAATTCGTCAATACTTGTAATATATATTTTTTTGTGTTACTTGATACTTAAATTTATTTGTTTTGTGCTGCCCTTACGAGATGTATGTTTAAAACTTGTAATTCTATCTTATTCCAACCCTTGTGCAGCAACATGCTTGCAATGAACTGATTTGATTTGACTTATATTATGACTTAAGTAACTATCTCAATGTGGCGATAAATATTCTTTCTTCCCCTTTATAGAAACAGTTTTTTTACTGACAATGTTATTTAGAATTCGATATTTCTTTCTATAACTATTCAAAAAACCTTTACAGAACTGTCACTCACATAATTTTCCTATTCGCTTTCATAAACCCCTATTTTCGTTCCATTTTCCTTTGACAGCTGAGAAGGACCTTTGGGAAGGACAAAACGATTTGACGGTATACTTTTCTTGTCAGTTAGAATTCTGTATAACAAACCTTTGTCAAAAAGCATCTTGGTTTTCTTTATTTGGGTCAGGTTTTCTAGATTTTACCTCTCATTGAATTTATGAGGGCTTTTTGTGATGGTATACAGAGTCAATGCTTTAGAAATGACGTTTGGTTTGACAGTTGTCTATTGAATATTTGTTGTGACAGTAAAGTCTAGAATCTTGTGTCATTTTGTTTCGTAGAACCTATGTAATAGTTCCGTCAAACTGGTACTGAAGTCAAGGGTGAAGCGGGGGGAAGGGGATCATGAACACTGCCATACAAACGTACACAACATATCGTAACGATTCACGTATATTGAAAATATCATAACATTAACATAACATAACATCACGTCTGTAATCCCCGAAAGGTTAAGCAGAATTGTACCTAATAGTACACCCACATTTCGCCAGTTATGTTTTAAAGTCCCATGTAATAGTAGGCGAGCCTATTGCCATCAACCGGGCACAAATCCAGACTCCGCAGCTGTTATTGAGAAATTTCTGATGGAAAAACCCAATAGCACTTTGCCCGACCCAGGAATCGAACCCAGGACCTCATGCTCAGCAGTCGCGCTTGCGACCACTTGACCAACGAGGCAGTCACAAAAAATAACAACAGTGAAAATTACAGGACCGTAAATCAGCGTACTTGATTTACAATGACATTTTTGACCTAATTTAGGCCCCAGGTGCCTAATTCAAGAATTCTCATCGCTTTTCGCATTCTAACAAAGTGTTATTTAAACTTCACAGGAGAAAAACCACTATTCAACTCAAAAAAGAAAGCAAAATATTGAAGTATTCGCCGCAAGCAGAAAAGAGTTAATCAGTATCGCGTGTACCTAATAATGGTGTTAATTATAGTAATAACTGGTTGGTACTCCATGCAGAGTATTGAATGCGGTATAGCTCTGAAAGTATTCCAAACCTAGGTAAACTTAATAGCGTAATACTGTGTTGAAAACGTCTAGAAACTTCAGCTAATTAAACAGTCTGAAAATGTTCTAGAACCCGATCTGATATTGATCGGCTCTCCTTTGTTTATTAATGTTGACTACATAACATCTCGTCTGTAACCCTCGTGGGGTTAAGCAGAAGTACTCGATACAGCAATATTTTGCCAGATATGTTTAAAAATGGGAGTGTGACAGAACAGGGCATTAAAAAAAACGGTTTGCACTCCGGGAGTCCAGAAGCGAAAACTTGAAAAAACGCCACTAACTTAAGTATCAAAAATGTCAATAGTTAATTTCTGAAAAAACGAAAGAAAGTCGCTGCCGTAGAAAAAAGTTGAATCAACGCCATCTAGCTTTAACTACACGAACACTCGCGCAAGCGCCATGCGCCGCCGATTCGATCTAACGATCTGATGCGAGTTTAACAGTTTTTACCCATCCCAAAAAGTGCAAAACGCCGCTAAAGAAGTTTTCACTTCAAAAATAAATAAAAATGTTTAAAAGTGGTAGGCGAGCCTATTGCTATAAATGACATAAATACAGACTCCGTGGCTGATACTGAGAAATTCCTGATGAAAAAACCTTATAACACTTTTCCCAATCTTAGAATTGGATCCAGGATCTCATGTTCAGCAGCCGAGTTTGCGACAACTACACCGTAGAGCGTAGTCAGTACGTCTGGAAACTTAGACTTATTGCACAGTTTGAAAATATTCTCGAACAAAATCTGTAGACAAGGTACAGCATATAATGTAAGACTACTAGACTGTAGACGTTCCCACAAACCGCACAGAATTTTGGGTAAAGTCCAACAGACGCAAATAATTATGTCATGTGGTTTAAAAGAAAGGAGCAACTTTCTACATTCAGATTTCAAAATAGCATTTTGTGAATAAAATTTGATGCAGAATATTATAATAGGGTAAGGGCCGGTTTTTCAATCGCCAGTTAATCTTATCCAACGAATAAGTTTGTGTTTTTAACAGTTTTTGTATGGACGGACTTTCAAAACGTCACATTTACTCTCTTCAGGTAAATGTTATCTAATGATTGAAAAATCAGCCCGAAAGCATTTTTTTTCAATCACCAGTTAACTTCTATCCAACGAATAAGTTTGTGATTTTGACAGTTTTTGTATGGACGGACTGTCAAAACGTCACATTTACTCTCTTCGGGTAAATGTTATCTAATGATTGAAAAATCTGCCCTAAAACATTTTAAGATTCTGGTACGCAGGGTACGGGGCAGCACCAACAGCATCCTAAACATGATCGCGGGCCGGCTGGATTGTGCGATCGTTAACCGATGCTGCAAAATTTCTGCTGGACCTGCAGGTTAATATCGCTGTCTTGTATATTGTATGTTACTTTCCTTTCTTTATCTTGTCTTTATCTATGTTTTAATTTAGTTTACTAGCATAGGAATAAGTCAGATTGTTACTAACACATGAGTTTTGTTACTTGAATAAATAATTGAATTATTATTCCGTTTATTCATTTATATATACACATTTTTTAACATTTTTAAATATTTCTTAAAAAATCCATATAAAAACATTTAAAAATATAAAAAAATAGCGGTCCGCCGGTGTCGGGAACAGGGTCCAAGCTACCGGTGGTTAGGGCTCCAGAGACAGGAACCTCCTCACAATGCGAGCCGTATCGAGGAGTACTGCCTTCTGAATCAGGCCCTTGATCCAACTGCCTAAGGAGAGCCTCGAAAGATGGTCGTCGAGGCTCTTAGCCATAAGGCCATTGGCCGTTACGACAATCGGCACAATGATAGCCGAGCTCACATTCCACATGTCGACAACCTCATGTGCCAAGTCGAGATATTTTATTTGTTTCTCTTTCTCAGCTTTCACGAGGTTCTCGTCATGCGGGATGGTGACATCGATTATCATTACGCGGCGCGCTGATCGGTCTATCACCACTATGTCAGGTTTATTGGCGACAATAGTCCTGTCTGTAATGATAGACCGATCCCAGTACAGTGTGACATGGTCTTTCTCGAGAACTGGGTCGGGCACATACTTGTAGTACGGTACCTCAGATTCCACAAGTTTATATTTCAAGGCAAGTTGCTGGTGAAAAATCCTGGCTACTTGGTTGTGCCTGTGCAAGTACTCGCCGTTAGCCAGACGAGAACAACCAGAAATAATATGTCTAATGGACTCACCCGGACGGTGGCATGCCCGACACACGTCAACCGTCCCGTCCGTCATAATATATTTCCGGTAGTTGTTCGTCAACATAACTTCGTCCATAATCGCACAGACAAAACCTTCAGTTTCCCCAAAGAGGTCACCGAAACGTAGCCAGGACACGGACGCTAGAAAATCTACATCGAGCCCATGAAGAGCCCGGTAGAAGCGCCCGTGAAGCTCCTTGCCTTGCCATACTTCCTTGCGGTCATCAGTAGTAAGTACTACAGGTTTGCGCCAGTTCTCTTTAGCCATGGACAGCGGGGTCAGTCCCTTGTCCACTGCGACCACATCTCGGTGCATACCCACATCGGTTTCTAAAAAATATTCTCTGAGACTGCACACCTCGCGGTTGTGGAGGGTCTTCGCATTTAAAAAGCCTCGACCTCCGCACTTCCGCGGGATGTACAGTCTCATCACTGATGATCGTGGGTGATGCATCCGGTTTGCCGTCAGCAGTGTACGGACTCTCCTGTCCAGGGTATCGAGTTCCGTCTGAGTCCATTTGAGTATGCCGAAAGAGTACATTAAAACCGGCATGACCCAACCGTTGAAGGCGCGCACCTTGTTCCCACCTGAAAGAAGGCTATTTAATACCTTCTTCAGGCGTCCAAAGAAGCGCTCCCTCAACGATTGCTTCATGTCAGTCACATTAATGCCCAACGCTTCCGACATACCCAAATACTTATAGCTTTCGGCTGAGGAGAGGGATCTCAGGTGTATGGAATCCGAGAGCTGAATTCCCTCGGATGCCATAATCTCCCCTCGCTTTACATACATGACTGCACATTTGTCCACACCAAATTCCATCCTGATGGCGCTACTAAAAGTTTCAGTTACTCTCAGTAACTCCATCAGACGCAATTTGTTGGGGGCAAAGAGTTTCAGATCATCCATGTAAAGCAGGTGAGATATGACCTGACCATCTCTTCTCAACCGGTAGCCTAGACCTGAATCCTCCAGCAATGTGCTTAGAGGATTCAGGGCTAGACAGAACCAAAGTGGACTCAGACTGTCGCCCTGGAATATTCCCCGTTTAATCCATACAGGCTCATCGTTCCCCTGGATCTGTCGACATCCTGGATATTGAAGGACCGTCCTCCATTGCCCCATACACGACTCAAGGAAGGCGCGTAGAGTTGCATCTATCTTGTACAACTCCAGCACCCTCATGAGCCATGTATGTGGCACCGAGTCGTAGGCCTTCTTATAATCTATCCAGCATGTCGCCAGATCCTTGCGAGAGCGACGAACCTGTTGGCTAATGGCCATGTCGATGAGGAGTAGCTCCTTAGTACCGCGGGATCCATTCCTACATCCATTTTGAGAAGCAGACATAATGAAGTTTTTGTCAATGTGTGTATTAATTTTCGCTCTCAAAATGGATGTAAGAAGTTTATAGACCGTCGACAAACACGTGATCGGTCTATAATTCTTGGGTTCCGCGGGACTACCTGACTTATGGAGCAGGTGGGTAACGCCTGTTGTTAGAAACTGTGGTAGTAACCCAGACTCTAAGGATGACTGGAATTGGGATGCCAGGCAAGTGTGTGAACTACTAAGCCATTTGAGCCAGAAGTTATGCAGTCCGTCCGGTCCCGGTGACTTCCAGTTCGGTAACGGACGAACTGCTCTGGCAACATCTAATGGTGTAACCAAAACTGGCTCCATTTCTGGTATAGGTTCACACACTCGCTCGACATCACGCATCCAGTCAGCCTCAGTATGACAGACGGGCACCGACCAGATGCTGCGCCAGAAAGAACTCGTGGCGGCATCATCTGGGCGGCACACGTCTGTCATATTTTGCTCGGTTCGCTCCCAAGCTCTGTATACCCACCTTTCATCGCTCTGGAACATGCGATTCTGCGAGTACCGATCAACCCGCCGCTTATACCGCCGAATACGGTTCGCCCATGCATAAACTTTCTGCTTCAGGAAGTCAATGCGCTCTGTGACACGGGACATGTATTCTTGAGGGCTGAGTCCAGTCCCCGAGAATGCCCGCCTCACAAAGCGCATCACACGTGGTCGAGTATTGCCCTCCCTGAAGCAGTATAGTTTGCCGATGAGTACCCTGGCCCCGTCGATACGGCGCTCGATCCTGCGCTGCCAGGCTGGTACGGCTGGTCTTGGTCGAGTAGCTACGTCACAATTTGGAAACCTGACATTAGCTAAACGACATGCCGCAACAGCCCCACAGTACAGGATCGAGTGTGTATCAACGAAGTCCTCGCTACTCTCGAATATACTCTTGAGTTGCGAGTCCAAGGCACACACCAGCGCCCTATTTTTCTTATTATAATTATTATTATTAAACCGAAATGTCAAAATTCCGGATACGGCTCAGAACATAGAATTCTGACAGATTCCATACAAAAGCATCTGACTATGTCTGGTATCCGCAGCCAGTCCACAATTTATCCGTAGGGGAATAACTGAATCTTAATACGTAAATATCTTCTTTTTAAACATTAATAAAAAACAACACCAATGACAAGACTCACCCCTTTTTTACCGCTTCTATTTTCTACCTAAAAAGACAACTTACTTTTTATTCGAAATTATTCGAATCGCCGCCTTAACAACGAAAGTATTTTTGGCACATTTCTATTGAAAAGAGTATTAACAAAAAACATGTCGAAATTATTACATTATTAGTAACCTTGAACTATGGGCATTTAAGCAGTGAGGGCAAAACACAATAACGCATTGTATTTCGTTTTCACTGTGTATTTTATTTTTTATGAACGTTCGCTTTTATCACGTGTTATTAAGAAATGAGAAGGAAAAAGCCAGGCATTCATACCATTACTTTAGTAATTAAATAGTAATAATAGGTCACGGATATAGCAATATAGTAAAACAGTTGTGTTTTAATTTTGGTGTACAATCCATACTTCCATACTTTTTAATATTAGTAAGTTTGTTTGTTACCTTTTCACACCTAAACCCCTGAACCGATCATCCTGAAATGTTGCATATACCTTGTCAGATGTACAGAAACGGGCATAGGGTACCTTCATCCCGAAAAAAAGTACTGTTCCGCTATAAAATTCTTAAGATAATAGATGGCGCCACGTGTTAAATTCAGTTATGATTTGAAAGCAAATCAGGACTGAATTATATTATTACAAGCAGAGTACAACCCAAATTGATTGGCAAATTCAAAATTCACCCGAGCGAAACCGCGGGCTAAAGGTAGTAAAGTATATTCTATTCTATTCTATGGGTGTTAAAACATTGTTTATTATTGGTCATTACATAAATAAAAGGCCATTGGGGTAATAACTTGGATGTGACTGGCACAAGAGCGTGGAGTTTGGCACAAGCAAAGAGAGGTTTATGCCCAAGAGTGAGTGAAGTCGGGGTGTGAATGATGATGATGATGACATCCTACAGGTTGATTGGTAATTGGGTGTAGGCCTTGAAATGGGTGATACTAGAGCTCATTTGCAACAAATCTGGCCCGATAACTAGGTGTCCTATCTGAGTGGTTTCGGAGTAATCGAACTTTTAATTTTTGGTTGGAAATTTTCCTCCTCTCGACCAAAAATTGATAATTGTGACCAATCTACGTCGCTCACAGCGTTGATATACTTTTCAGAGAGCGCATACGAAAACAAATTTATCAAAAAAAAAAAACTAAACCTTTGGTTTAACAGCGTCATAAAGTTCATAATTATGAAAAAAAAATCAGACAGAATTGAATTGAGAATTTGCTTTTCAGACAGAATACTCAAAATAAATATCTCAGATAGGACCTCTAGTTATCGAGTCACATTTGTTACAAATGAGCTCTAGTCTCACCCATTTCAGGGCCTGAACCCAATTACCAATCACCCTGTATAAAACACTGCAGCAGCAGGGATAGTTCCCGTCTCCTTCAATTTAAGTGTAAGAGTATGTCAGTATTGTTTAGTTGGAAATAAATTGTAACCTTTGCCTTTGTAGTTTTTGAGTAACCTACGTCATTATTTTTAAGAAGAATTTTCCAAAGAAAATGTCAAGAATGATCATTAAAACTTACAACAACTCCAAAAACTACGGTTACTTAACCACCCTTTCAGTACAAAAGGTCATTGCTCTGATGACCTAACATTGCTGTACCGGGCGTAGAGCCAAAGATACAGAGATTTAGATTCATCCCGAATGGGTATCCTCTGAATTATGGAGCCCAGCCGTTGCCCAAATAGCATCTATTTTTAGAAACTACACAATAGTCGCAAAAAACAAACGTGTAAAATAAAAGTTTTGGTAGACGAACTGAATGTAAAATAGTGATCCGATAGTTGTAAATCATTGGAGGGGAAACTATCTTAAGGTGGATGAAGTGGACCGAGAAATATCACAGACCTTATTTTGGTTAAGAGTCAGCAAGGGTACTTTACATAACGTGATTTGTAATTTCAACAAAATCTCTACTTGCGGATAAAATAAGATTATATTTTTGAAAGCATTACTTTGTAAATCATATTTGCCGAAAGTTTAAGACTTCATTTCCATCATAATGTCTTGGATTAGCATGGAAATCAAGTCTAGATCGTAGAGAAAAAGATAAACTGTGCAAACCGCTTACTGACGACAGTTGGTAAAATAATATTTCAAAGCCAGACTCTGAATTTTAAATAAGTCTGACAAGACTGCTCTTAATATATAAATATTTTATGCCATAAAGCATGAGGGATATAAATATCTTACAACTTCCTCACATACCATTTTCTTTGAGCGTGTTTCGCTTTAAAGCTGAATCATTTTAACTGAAAGCTGAAACATGAATTCAAAAATTTATGAAACATATTTTCAGGTTGCACTAACGAGAACAGTTTTATATCCGATAACGATGTCCGGACAAAACTAACCTGTTTTGAGTAGTTGTGTTAACAAAACTGTACTCGACATCATTACACATGACGAATTTGAAAAAGCAATTAGTAGTAGAATTGGGATTACTCTGGATGACCTCCTAAATATTCTCAACTAATACGTGACTACGATACAGCATTTCCAATCTTTGAACTAATAAATCAGCTTGGTGTTTGTGTTTCAAGAAGTGTCAAACCGTAGGATCAATATAACTTGGACTATTGCCCACACTAAGTACTACGCTCCACATGTCATGCAGATATTGAACCAACTCTCGAACTGCATTATATAACATAACATATTACGCCTGTTATTCCGTGGTTAGGCAGAGGTGTACCTAATAGTATACCCACATTTCTCCAGATATGTTTAAGTCCCATGTAATAGGGGACGAGCCTATTGCCATCAAACGGGCATATCCAGACTTCGTGGCTGCTACTAAGATATTTTTGATGGAAAAACCCAATAAAACTTTGCCTGACCCGGGCATATCCAGACTCCGTGGCTGCTACTAAAGAACCTAATAATACTTATTGTTATAGTTCTTCCATAATCAAAGAGAAGAAAAAGGATCTCACAACTGAACCTCTTTTTTAAGCACTGCACGTTCTTCCTGTGTTACTTCCCAGTGTCTGAGTTGAGAAACGTTACCTAGTTCTTTACTTTTTTATCTAGCTCTTT
Source organism: Lycophotia porphyrea (assembly GCA_950005105.1). Taxonomy (NCBI): domain Eukaryota; kingdom Metazoa; phylum Arthropoda; class Insecta; order Lepidoptera; family Noctuidae; genus Lycophotia; species Lycophotia porphyrea. The sequence continues at coordinate 14,684,611 of OX465392.1, read as the reverse complement.
TGCTATTTAAAATTTCTGAATTTAACAAGTTTGTGTTTATCTTGACAGATCAAATCCATTTCTTGTTATTTTAGTGCTTCAAATGATTTGTCTGTTTCAGTTAGTGAATCCACAATATTATTTCGTTTGTAGGTTTATACTTTACCCAGAGAAGAATAAGTACTTTGCGAGATTAGGTTTCGATTACCTACACTCACAGTATGAAATTCAATAAATGCCTACAAATTACATTGGACCAATCAAATATTTTATGAATTGAGGTCACTCCGTCCACCATCTCTGTAATTATAACTACGTAGCGAATGGTCCCTAAAATATGTATACGAGTATGGACAGCAATAATATCATTTACGATAGCCATAAATAGCCCATGTCTATGTTTACGTCTACGATAACTTTCTTATATATCTGACCGTAGTTAACTTATTTTGTCTATAAATCTTAATCTAAGATTCTGCCAACACGGTAAACCTCTCGGAACTTTTATATTGTGTGCAAATATAAAACTGTTTACCTTTTGGCAAGGGAGGTCTATAAGTTTTGATATTGAGCAAATATTTTAGCCTGGTATGAATAGTCAAATCTGTTCTAGGAATACCAAATCAGTATCCATTTTCTATTGTTTTAGTAGCCTCAATAAATTCAGCGGTATCACTGTGCATCGAAGTCAGAATGTTAGTCTAAAAAAAATTAGGTTATCGGTCAGCTTCAGAATTTGGAGATACAGTGTAAACTCTTTATAACGAATTTCAAGGGACCGAGCATTTTCTTTCGTTATATTGAATTTTCGCTACAGGGAGGGAAGAGAAAAAATAAACCAAATTTAACCGATTTCCTACAGACAATGTTATCTAACAATAATGGCACACGTAAGGCAATTAAAAATAACAAAACGAGACGGCTGTTTATGACCTCAGGTGTCTTTCTTAGAAATGTCGGCACCTGAAATGGTTAGTTTTCGAGGCTGATTATAAAAACAATTGCATTGTTAAACATGTCTTGTGTTGATGTCTAAATATGATAATATTTCTTTGTAATAGAGAATAGCGGTTGCGTTATAAAGAGTGAATGAATGTATGGGTTTTGTGGTAAACCAACCAAATTGAACTAATTTCTATGTTTTTTCATTATAACGAACCACGTTATAAAGAGTTTACACTGTATTATGAAAATCGGTTCTAATATAGAATTGGTAACTCTTTTCCATACCCTCTGTCATTTTATTTACTAAATCTCCAACAATTCCACACTCCCACATTTCCAATAACTGTTAAGAAGAATGTTTTCTCCGAAAGTGGGTCCATACTTTTCCTAGTTGACTGTGTGCGAGCCTACTGTGTCAACTCATCTCACAGCAAATATTTACTCGTCAGTGTAAGTAGACGCCCTAGTTGAACAGTTTGTAAAGGCTTCTACCCTTTCAACACAAATCCACTTTGGAGGCGTCTTTGAAACCCGTCTTCGAAATTATTTTCTTCCTCTACTATAAAGCTTTGATCGCAATATTGATAACAGACTTATTTCACTGGATCCTTTTTAACAATTCTGTGTTTTTGGACTTCTAGAATTTCTTCATTAATATAATTTTCTTGAATCTCAAATGTAATTATGTATCTCGAGATCTGAGTTTTGTAACTGTATATCTCTTAAACTTTATAACGAGATGCCGTATTTCATGAAGTTTGAAATTAGGTGTTGCTTCTAAGTTCAGCCTAATTCTTTAATGAAAAGTTTATCTCTAATATTTAATATCTAAATATAAATATCTTCCCAAATTTGCTTAGAGGCATTTCCTCTTTTAATTGTGATTCTTCCTTTTCGTTATGGCAGCCTTCAATAAGGTTTTGATCCATCTCCTTACTTATGTAACTGAGTTACTGGGAAAGGAAGTTAACGAACCGTTCTGGATCTTGGTGCGGGATTCCATCAAATCAGCTACATGGGCAAAGTTTAATATTTATGGTTTAACTTACAGCCGTGTTACTCGGTATGCCTTCGGATATAAGTCAACATCTTGTTATATATTGGGAATATTTTTTGTGTGTGTCTAAGGGCCTTTGCACACGTTAATTTCGCTATAAATGCATTTGGAATCACAGTATTACAATGGCGTCGCTCGAGACAACTCTGCTTACGCTAGCCTTCGTGCTGCTTATAAAACGACAAGCTAGAATAAAACAGAAAAAAACAGTGCTGTTAGCGCGCGTTTGAATCGATAGAAAACATGCATTTCATTTACATTTGTATCGATAAAAATGTGTAAAATCTGCTAAAACGTGTTGAAAGGCCCTATCATTTTGTGTGTGTACCTTGACGATATATGTTTATTTATTTAAACTGCGAGAGCAGCGGTGGCCCAGAGGTAGCGACCCCGACTTACGAACAGTAAGTCGTGGGTTCGAACCTAAGCAGGCGCATTACTTTGTGTAATTTATTTCATCACCACTGCTCTCAACAACGGTGAAGGAAAACATCGTGAGGAAACCGGCATGTCCTAGAACCAAAAATTCGAAGACATGTGACATCTACCAATCCGCACTGGGCCCGCGTGGTGGATTATAGCCCATTCCCTCTCATAGAGAGGAGGCCTGTGTCCCAGCAGTGGGAACATTAAAAGGCTGATGATGATGATGATGATGATTTAAACTGCACTGAAAGCATAATGGCAATTTTCTTTGGTAATGGAGGCATCACAGAAAAAAATACTCGCTAGTATTACTTCGTTTTATAAGAAGAATTACCGAAATTAATCTCAAAGCTTTACAAATTTTCGTTTTAGTTCTGTTATTTAAAAAATAATATCGATAATTAAGAAACCCTGTAGTCTAAAATCTAATGATAAATTTATACAAATTGCATGTAAGCTTCAACAGCCAGACACACACTTACTCCGAACATTTTTTACCCATAGCTTTGAATTTTACCGAAATATTCCATTACCACTGATTAGTAATCAGAGTTAATGGATGCCGTGAGCGCTACACTTTATGTCATGTCATGTGCCAGTAATTTCGTAAGACAATATTGTATTAAACAAGAGTGCTAACCTAGTATGGATTTTTATGATGTTCAAGCTCATTATGATGGAAATTGCAATCAGGAACAAGCTGTTGGTAAAATTGACTGTGAATTTGGGACGGTAATAGGAAATGGAACAAAAACACTGCTATAATTATTTAGAGTCAGCTATCCTCTCCCTCAGTAACTAGCTCAATCAATCAATCGATTCGGCCGGATGTAATACCAATATCACGTAAAGGAAAACTTGCTTTTGTCTTCTGATTACTTTACAAATACATTTAGTTTTCCAGATTCTTCACAGCAAACAATTTCATAACATAAACTCGTTACAAAATCTTCACGTCAGTCTAATAGTACTTTATGTATTTCAAAAAGTAAAACCATTTGCGCATTTGCGTCAAAACTCAATATCCAATTACCCTAGACAAACAATTACTCTGTACGGTCTCTAAAATATCCTCCTACACAGAAACCATTTTTCTTTTTACCTTAAAAACATTTTCGTCATCACTCTCATGCTGGCGCTATCAAAGCTATAAGCTATCAAATTTTCCCCTCTGAACGCCTTCAAGGGTTCCTACGAGGAGTAGCAATTTCCTTAAGCTGAATTTCATGAGCAATATACATACTTCATATAACACATTGTTTCTGCTAACGGTTGAACGTGTTAGCTCATTTTTTTTAGGGTGCTCATCGATTATATGGCTGAGCACACTCCGTATTTACGACAGAAATTGTTTCACTGCCTACAACTTTACCTGACTTTTGGCTTCTAGCTATCGATTCTTTTGGTAACAGTTAAATTATTCATAGTTTATTTTCACTATGAATAATTTAACTCATATTTACTAGTAACATAATTACGAATTCACTTTGTATTTTAATTGTTTCGGCAATTAAAAATTTCAATTTGTAATAATTTGTACCACTTAGTGAAGTCTACCGTAAATGTAGTCTGGTTCTAAAATTATAACAATTTCGCTCTATTTAAACATTAACATTTGACATTTCGTGAGAAAATTGAGAGGTAACTTCAAACTTTTGAATTTGGTTCAAAACGACCTCAAACGTTTCAAAGCTAAGTATCTACTTCAGTAAGTGCTTATCAAAATGTAAAAGTTGTCTTGTTTCAATGATAACTTTCGTGCCGTTTGAACCTCGTTAAATATCCGAGACCCTTACTAATGGAACGGCCTTATAGTGTATGCGCAATGCGATAGATGGCGCTTCCTAATCCAGGGACTAATGAATTCACCCAGAAACACACAGACTAACACGAGTCTTAACCCAAACATCGGTAAACCGTGTCATTACTGCCCTGGAACATGGTTCAGGCGCCGTCGAATCTACTTAAGTACTATGCATATTTTGCGCATTATTCCTTACGATGTCGAATTCGCCTTGAGCTGTAACTGCCACTTAAACAAAATGTGTCACATTACGTCCCACATTACTATTGCAAAGCTGTTATGCTTCAGTGAATACTTTATGAGTTATTTAGTCATATTTTATGCGGCATTATACTGGATTGTGCTGAATTGATAATTTATGGCTTGATTGCAACCATTTGTGTGTTGTCGTTAAGTTTTATTAGAATGTTCTTGATGTTGTGTACATTGTGAAATAAACGTTCTTTCATTTACTCTTCTTAGGAGAACGTGAAGCAATTTGCTGACTTTATGTTAATTTCTCTTAATTAAACATTGAGTTGGAATTGCTCATTATGCAAAAACAAGAGCATACCGACATAACAGTATTCATGTCATTACACTCCACGTTTTAAGCGTCAATAAACACGTTATCATCATATGAACCGAATCATTAATCACTCGAGCTATATGTTTCCATTTTCAATTTAAACCCGAGTCTTCAAATTCGTCAATAATTTCCAACCAATACAGAAGCTTCGGCGTAATCCCCATTTACTGGCTGTAGCACATAATTAATATATTCAACCCACATCAAATGTGAGCAATGGACCGAAAAATGCCATGGCAGATTATACCCCGTTAAACATGGCCCCGGCATAACACCTCGACATAATCCTAATATGCACCCCACCCTTTACAGAGGGATAGACAAATAACTGTGCAGAGAATCTTTCGCTCAATACAATTGCCTGGGAGAATATTTCCTAAAGGCTGGTATGACTTTCCCAAATAAATTGTTCTTTTGATTAATACCATAATTATGGCTGTATAGAGTGCCATCCATTTTTGTAATAGCTAACGTTTTATTAAGTCTGAGAGACTATTAATTTAATGAGACTTTATGCAATAGAATGATATTATTATTTAGTGTGGTTCTTTATTTACTGGAAAGGGTAGTAGGTATTATGTTTTGGGCTCCTGTTTTTCGTCCGGCTTTCTTGGTGCCAACCTTAACTAAATTAATTTGGCTAGGGGATGGAGAAAGTAGTGCTAAAGTTAACCTAAAAACATATTTAGGGTAATGTCATTGTCATGTTTACTTTTAGCCTTTCTTGGATATATTCAACACAATAATGATGTTTAACATGTTGCCATAAAGGTCTAGTGTAGGCCTAAACCAATTTAAACCGCAAATTAATTACTTACTTACAAGTCATAAAACCAAATGTTAATTATCACAATCACACCAAACGACAACCCTAGTTCCTTATTCAGGCGACTATCTTATATGAACGAAGATGTGTAAAAAGGTAAGTAATTGGTAACCCGAAATAAGTTCAAAGGAGTTTCGCATCTGTAATTATGGCAATAAAGATCACGTTTTAACGATTACTACATATTAGAAAGTTACTGTCGTTCCCTTGTGGTAATCTAATCAACGTTGTATGCTGTGTGCACTGAACCGGAACGTTGTGAGGGAGCTTACGTAATTTTCTCAAGAAGAGAATATTCGAGGAATTTATCAACTCTGCCATTTTATAGACTCGACTTATTAACATATTTTTAATGTTATATAATTTCGTTCGTGTTTGGAAACTCGAACTTTTAGGTCTTCATAATTATGAAGTTAATTAGACTTGAAGTTTTGTATAAAGGAAAGTTTCTAGAAAACGCTTTTAATTAAATAACACGTCCTTAAAAGTTACGCAACGTTATCTAACACTTATAGTTGAAGATTAATTGTTTTGTAGCACAATTTCGAAGTCTTGGCATTCAATTTACTCCATAGGCTCTTTAATTGAATTTTCAAGAAAAATCACTGAATAATCAACAATACTTTTTAGATGTAGTTGTACCAGTATTACAGACGCCAGCACATTAAGCTACAACAATCTGTCAAACTTCATTAATAGATTTTCAAATTTTACTCTAAATCATTAGGTTCAAGGTTGATTGGGAAAATTTTACAGTTTCGGGTATATTGATGTACCAAGATACGCAAATGAAATTGTACTTTAATTTTCTACTATCTCTTTAGGCCAAAAAAAATCATCCACATGTCACACCTCAAAAATATCTCAGTTTACGTCTAAAATCTTAGTTTTTGTCAACAAAACCAGTCTTCCATACATCTATGTACAGTCGCAGCCTTTCCCGCATGATCATAAAAAAAATCGCTTGAATCATCCGAAGGCGCCTCGGCCGGCTAGGGAACGCTTCATGTTGTGAGTGCAAGCAAAAATGAGCTTAGTGGTGATCAGGCGGGAGTGTCCTCAATTGTACCTATAACACTATCCCTTACATAACCTTTAATGAATTACAAGAAAAGAGTCCCTACTTAAAATGTAAAGTTAAACTAAACTCCTGTCCTCAGTGGAACTTAGTACTCAATTTAATTTCCACACGAGTGTGGTTATGTAAAACCGAGTTGCTGCAAAGGGATGACTCTGCATTTTGCCAGTTCGCTTTCATTCGTTTTACGCAGTGAAAACGCTGCGTCACAGCAGCGTTATCGAACCGTGCGGTGTAGGAACTTCACTTAAATATCAGGGAAGTTAGACTAGTAGGTGGGAGCTTTGTTTTTGGCGTTACTTCGTTGATTTGTTATCTTGTGTTGGCAATTTTAAGAAAAAAATTGATAAGAAATGTTAGATGAATATTCCCATGCTAAAATTATTAATTTTACACATCGAGGTTATTTTTAAAAAAGATAATTAGTCGCTTACAAATAAGAGACTTAGCTCGTTTATAATATGTCTTATTTCTCTTATTCGTATCAAATGATCCCTTACACTGCGGATAAGAATAGATAAAATGGTTGCTGAAATGTTATTTCTATCTAAAGGTCACTTTGACTTAATTAAATGCAACTTTAGTACTAGGGAACCAGCATCGTCAAGGTGGTTTAAAAGAAACGAAATTGTATGTCTAGTAATGTCCTCGTATTTTATTCTTATTTATTGCTGCGTCATAAACGTATTGTGTCTGTCAAAAAGATTTTATTTGAATGTAGGTTGTATTTTTATTTTGCATGTCATGGTGTAATATGAAATTATTCACATACTTTTACTTAGAAATTGTTCGACGTCTAACCAGGGCAAGTTCTGGTCCGTCGAGCGTCCACGTCAACGTGGAGCCAATCAACAATATACTTGCCGTTCTGGGACTTACCTAGCGCTGGTGATGATTTTCCTCGTGGGGCCCAGGTGGCTCTGTGTATGTATGTAAGTGGTTTTGTGTGTGTGATGTGTGAAAAGTTGGTGTCAGATCCCACGTTGTTCCCAAAGGACGCTGATCTGCCCAGCGCGTAACACGTGGAATGCACCACAACAATTGTTCAATCACAAGCGGCTCAGGGTCTGATTCAAGTCGTTCACACTTTCACCAAATGTTTCAAGTCAAATATTCCGTTACACACGCGTAAAACAATTGGCGGCCGTCGTCGGCGCGTGTTTATCACAATCGCTAAACTAGTCCTGTATTTTACACTCAACCAGGGGTGTTAAGCCAAATAAACCCAATTATAACAAAAAACTCCGAGAGCAACCCAGATTCAAAGGGATTTTTAATCTTCTCAACCAAACTCAAAATTACTTTTGTTTCAATAGCCGTTTTAACCAAAAACCAAAAGACAACTAACTGACAGCGACAGCTGACAATAAACGTCACAAAAGGTGCGTTCGGTTCAAGTGGTACGTAACAGAAATACAGTTACATTTTTATTGCGACAGTTACGTTTTTTATTTTAAACGTAGTCCCACACTAGGATTTTCTCCTGTATCGTGGGTGCGTTCACAAACATTTAAACTCACATACACAAACAGCCAGACCCCCGCAACAACTATCTGTAGGCAAAATTGCTGATATTCTTTATAATTTTCACCGTCTTAGGCAAGCATTTTTGTTCACTCTCTTTCATAAGCACTAGGAAGATAAACTATAAAAAGCATAGAATATTTTTAATATCCGTAACTCGTCTTCAAAAAATGTTCGTCAGCAAAAACTTTTTCAAGTTATTTTCATATTATGTTCTTAAAATCTCGTAGAACCCAGAGCCGCTGATTTACTGCCAGAAAGTTTAATTATGTTAATTTTATTTGTTTATGCTCAGTTACTTGAGGATTAACTTGTAGAAATCTCGTCGAAATAAAAGCGAAGTCTTTATAACATTGTGTTGTTTTCTTAGAAAATGTTTACACGGTCGTTTTATAAGCAGTAAATATTCTGTAAATACACCTTTTTCAAGGTTCGACAACTTTGCGTCAAAAATATAATTAAACTGCCTGAGTTTTCTGTAGCTGAGCGAAGAGATTATCCTGATCGTAAAAAAGGATTACGTCTTTTATAATAAGGTTCGGCTTGTTTTTAATAACAAAACTTGTAATCATGAAACGGGGTTCATTGAAAAATCCTCTTACACCTCCACGTATATAGAAGCAAAGAGGATTTATTTTTACAGAGGAATGCGCTATTCTTGTGTGCCTCGTGCCAAGAAGAGAGAAGCAGGATAAGCATTGTTGTCAATATTATATAACTTATTCTTTATTTGTTTAGCGCAAATAAATGCATATACTTTTCTTTTCGTTCTTTCATATACGTGAAAGGAAAGTACATAATACCAATTTGCCACCAAGCCAGTGACAAGGCAGGCTGATCTGAATGGGCTGCGGGACTGTTCAAAAGAGATGCCGCGGCCCTGGAACACAAAGGGCAAGGAAGGAACATGCATGGGTTTTAGTCAGTACAAGTCAGAGCGGGAGAAGTCGTTTCATGATTTCCCATATGAAAAACAAAAGGCTGATCTGAATATGATACACAGCACTCCAGAAATAGATAGCCCTTCAATTTAACACAGCATTTTCACACAACAACCAAATCAAAATCATGCAAACAACTATCTCACTTACCACAACAAACACTGTCTTATACTAAACGATCAAAATTCAAAACACAACACATACAAATAAGTTAAAGACCCAATTATCTGAAAGTCTGAAACAATTTCCTGTAAACAAGAACAGAATAATTAAGAAGGCTCGTGTAGTGGCGCAACGTTACGCACCACACAATGACTTGGCGTAAAGCTCGCACCCATAATGACGCAAACTAATTTATTCATCAGCAGCGACCTGCACCCCAATTGCGTACATTTTCTATCACAATCTGAAGGAGTTTAAAGGAAATTTGTAATACATTGCTAGTTATGTTAGAAACGTTGATTTCGATTCAACGTCAATGCTTGCGATCACTAGCGACCAACATCTCAATTGTGTAACACATTTTCTATCACAATCTGAAAGATTTTGGAAAGGAATTTGTATTTCATTGCTTCTTATATACGAAATAACAGAGAAATAATTTACATTAGAGAGACCGTCATGTCTGTGTCAACGACCCAGCAACTAATACAATGTTCTTTTGAAGTTATAGAAAGCTATATATTTCTTTTTTCAAGACTGGTTGTCAGACTTTCGGGTTTCTAACTACCCCGTAGCGACTATCAAAGTTAACTTTGCGACGATTTCACATAATTATATGGCATAGTCAGCTAGGTTCCTACTGCTAGAACACAAACCTGTGGGGTTACTATGACGTACAGTATGGGAAAGAGACAGAGCTATACAGTCGTCGTCTAGCGCCATCTCTTTCCCACTCTGGAATGACAACTGCTTTAAGACGTCATGGTAGGCCTATTTTTTATAAGAGGGAGTAGCCTAAAACCTACGAAGCGGGCAGTGCGGGTTGATAGACGTCACGTATACTCACAGATATAGATATAACTAGATAACGCAAAAGCACCACTTCGCGTGCCCAGCTTAAACGTTTTATGCTCAACGTGGCTACTGTCACAGCAAGCTCTTCTTCTTCAACCCTTGGCCACCCAATGCTGAGTGTAGGTCTCTTCCAACTGTCCCACTTTTGGCGGTTTTGTGACATGGCTAGCAGTTTCTTCCAGCCACTTTACTAAGATCGTCTGTCCACCTAGTTAGTTGACTTCCCACATTCCTCCGTCCCGTCCGTGGTCTCCACTCCAGCATTTTCTTCCACCATCTTCTATCCTGTCTACGGCATGCATACGGCACGCAGCAAGCTAATTTGTTTAAAAACAACAACGTTACAGCTCAAGGACTTAAATCTAGGTTTAAAGAACAAGAACGTAGTCTATTTTGTATGGTAACTAAATGACGTCATAGTAAGTAGTCAAAAATGGCATTTTCATACGGATCGTGATACTTGCGTTATGTAGGTATTATCTTCTATATCTGTGCGTATATATACTTGTTGATTTGGTTCTACTGATGCCGGTTTTCTGACCACGATCCCTCAACGATTTAAGAGCTCTTTTTTTTTCGGATTGGTAATCATCAAATGCCTTCTCCCGCTCTGGGCTGAGCGGAAGGGAGTGTCAGAAAAAACTAAAACCCATCCATGTTCCTTCCTTGCCCATTGTGTTCCAGGGCAAGGGTATCTCTTTCGAACAGTCCCGCAGCCCTGGCAAGCATGCCATAAAGATAGAATTTGAACCAAAACACTGAAAAAATCTAGATTTCCAGACAAAAGTATTTTCACTCCTCTTTAACCTCTTTCAATCCACAATCCTTTTATCAAAAAGGTCAGTCGGCAAGTCAATCATATCATTAACCCTAGGCATTGATTTTCAATAGAGTCACATTATGTTATCACATCGCGTGACTAGGTTCCACTTTCATTGAATCCGACATATCCGCCATATGATACGAACACGCAAACAATAGGTGATTTTATGTGTAAAATCTTTTTTTTTGTGTGTGGGCAGAATAACTAGGTATGTTTTAGGAAGCATTGTGATCAGTGGAGGATTGGTGACTGCTACGATGGCAAGTATAGAGAAGTATGGAAGAAGAAGACATGCTGCTCAGACCCCAAAAAATTGGGATAAGGGCAGGAGAATGATGATGTGGTGTGTGATGAGTGGAGGAGATTGGTATGTCCTAGAACCTAATATCTGAAGAAATGTGACTTCTACCAATCAGCATCAGTTCCTCGTTGACCGTGTTAGATTACAGATTATTTCCTCTCACAAAGTATTAGCATTTTCATTTCATTTTGCATTTTAATTTCATTTTGTATTTTTATATTATTTCGCATTTTCATTTCATTTTGCATTTTCATTTCATTTTGCATTTTGCATTTTTGATGATAATTTTTTTGGGATGTAATAATTAAAATAATTGTAGTATCATGCAGAAACCTATTTTATTAGTAACTTTTACACATAACAACAAGATAGCCGACTGAGAAAAAAGTGCTGCCAACATAATTCACTTAAATTAGTACTAAAGCCAACAGAAACAAATAGTTGCGTTCTCATTTACTATCAATTTAAAAAAATATATATATTTCTACAAGTTCAATAAACATTACATCGATGTGGCCCCGACCCCTGAACTAGGACATCATGACTAATGAATGTAAATACAATGAAAAAAACTGTCAAGTTGAAAAGCCCGTGAAATACTCAAATACGTAAACCTAATTTTAGACAGCGCCAAAGGTTACTTAAGACCTATTATTATAAACGTTAAGTATCCTACAACAGTATAAAAATAATCACTAAAAGCAATTTAATTGCCCGGTGCTCAAATTGTTGCCTCGTGCCATTGAATTATTAAATAGCCCCAATCAATATTATTACCTGCGCAATTTGGTATTCCAAAGGAAGATTTCTTCAAAAGTTTTACTAATAAACGGAGAGGTCTGTTGTCTTTATTATTAACTTAACTGGTTAAAATAATTTCGTTTTAATATAATTATTTTACTTTGTAATTCGTAAAGCACTTAAGGCCGTTGGTCCCGGCTGTCATTTGTAGATCTTTGACAGTCGTTACAGGCAGTCAGTGGCCTAGAAATTCTGACAACCAGTCTGATCAAATGCTATCGTATTACTCAGAACTCATTATTGGGTTGTGGAGGTCAGATAGGCAGTCGCTCCATGTAAAATACTGGTATTCAGTTGCAGCCGGTTAGACTGGAAGCCGACCCCAATATAGCTGGGAAAAGGCTAGGCAGATGATGATTCTACTTGGTAATTCTTTAAGTGACGTCATTCTGTTCTTAATAAAAACAGCGTGTATGTTTAAGAATTTAGTAATTTATCGGATATCTAACCATTATCAAGTCAAAAATGTGGCAATGTGTGAATGAAAATGTGCAAATACTAACTGACGGTTTTTGAGTTAAACATTTTAAGACAGCTTAAAATGAACCGACAGTCAGTAATCTCAACTCTAACTAAGTAATTAACAAAGTAATTATCTTCCTGCCTTTGTCCCATTTTATTAACACGTTTTTTCTTTCATTCTCCCCTGTCAATCATCACGCTATCATTTACTCCCTTTAACTCTATCATCATCATCATCTTCCTGCCCTTATCCCATTCTATTTGGGGTCGGCGCAACACATTTTCTTCTTCCATTCTCCCCTGTCTGACGTCACGGCATCATTTACTCCTTTTACATTCATATCAGCCTGCACACAATCCATCCATCTTTTCTTTGGCCTGCCTCTTCCTCTCCATCCATCAACATTCATGTCCATCACTCTTTTAGTCACATGCGTTTCATCCATACTCATTACATGTCCATACCAAGACAAATGACTTCCTTTCATTTTTTCTGTAACAGGCGCCACTTTCAAACTTCTTCTAATATACTCACCCTTTTAACTCTATACTAGTAATATAATTTAGGTGACTAGAGTTAGATAATTGCAGTTACATATACGTTAATTTACACTTCAATCTTTAGTTATCTTATCATAAATATCGGTTTTGAGTTGGACAGACACACTGCACATAGGCTAAATGCCACAAGTAGAATCAAAAAATTCAGTGTCGTTTTCTATGAATTTTCCAACTTTCCCGATTCTAATAGCTGTTCATGTTCTAAGTCCATTCAATTTAAAGCAACCTTGATATAACTTTGTTCGGAGCCCTATACTTTGCTTCAGCGACGGTTTCAAATTATCTTAAGTGACCTGTAAAACTAACATAAACTGCTGTTTTACAGCACTAACATTGTTCCTAACAATATCTTTAAAATCTGTTGTAAAATGTCAGGGTTAACTTGGTTAGGTAATTGAGCGAAACGATCTTGATGGTGCATTAGGTGGGCTGCGGGACTGTTCGAAAGATATACCGCGGCCCTGGAACACAAAGAGCAAGGACGGAACATGGATGAGTTGGGTTTTAGTCAGTACAAGTCTGACACTCCCTTCCGCTCTACCAAGAGCGGCAGGGGTGATTTGATGATTTCCCATCCTAAAAAAGAAAATGTGCATTAGGTGTAAACCTAAGTTATAAAGAGTGAGTTTAGGTTTACATCTTATGGACCTTTACTTCTAATAACTAACCCGCATTGGGTCCAAATGGAATACAAACACTCTCTTTGACAGACCAGACATATACTTCTATGTCTGGTCTGTTAACACTCGAACATACGAACACTCACTGTGCGTATTTGTATAATTGGGTAACATAATGAGCCTATAATGTTCGAACACTCGTAGATGGAACACAGGTCTCTTCATGTAAAAGGGGGTGTGCACCATTATCAATGACGTAGGCTGGTCAATGTCACGGTCATGTCTTCGATTTCTGTTCAAGGGCATGCATGATTCCGCTTTGAGCCCGAGTGATGCAATACGTCCCATAAATCATTTTCAGAGAAAGGATGTCTTTGGCCTGGAAGAGGGAAAATTATAGTGTATATGTATCTCGTTGGTCTAGTGGTCGCAAGCGCGACTGCTGAACATGAGGACTTAGGTTCGATTCCCGGGTTGGGCAAAGTGGAATTTGGTTTTCCCATCACGAATTCATAGTAGCAGCTACGGAATCTGGGTTTGTGTCCGGTTAATGTCAATAGACTCGCCCCTATTACATGAGCCTCATGACTGGCAAAATGTGGGTGTACTTGTTAGGTACACTTCTGCCTAACCTTTCGGGGATTTCAAGGCGTCATGTGACCCTGTACCAACTCGATGATTACTAAGAGTTTAAATAATGATGATAACTGGAATAATGATGTTGATGATATCAAAAAACAAGCGAATAGAAAATATAAGATTTTGGAAGGAATAGAGGTATTTTACTGTTGACAAAAGTCAAATTAAATTCCATCAATTAATTATATTATGATGTTGATGATATCAAAAAAACAAGTGAATAGAAAATAAAAGATTTTGGAAGGAATATAAGTATTTTACTGTCGACAAAAGTCAAATTAAATTCCATCAATTAATTATATTTAACAATAAACCTCGTCTTTTAAATCATTGAAGGAGATTCCATCACGGAGACGGACAGTAAAAGCTCTCACAAAATTCACCTTTAAGAGGTAGAAACCATGTCAAGTAAGTAGCTTGTCTATAAAGTAATTCTCTACAACATTAATTTATGAAAGACTTAGCAGCGTAATAAAGGGCTCAGAAACATTTTGGTGTATAGTTGCCAGCGCATCAAGTTACTACAAACTTTCAAATTTTCTCATTCGATTTTGAATTTAACCACCAACATTTTATGCTTTAAAATCATTTGGAGATATTTGACAGTTGGTAACATAATGTGCTGGGGACTGTACATTAAAGTGTATACTACCTTCCTCTTCCCTACAAGACGGTTTCCTTACATTAAATAATAAAAGTTCAAGAAAAACTGCACGTCCACTGAAATACATGCACTTCTGAAATGGAGAAACGAGAAGCAATAAGCAGTTTTACGTTCTCATTGTTTTGCATTTTGGCATAAAAATGTTGAAAAAGTATTCAGACGACTTTCCAACGACCCCTTTTATGGCATTTTTTAAGTACCTGAATGTTAAATGTTTCGTTAAATAAATAAAAAAGCACAGACAAAAGCGTAGAAGTATTTAGCCAGGGTACCAGGATCGCAGTCGGGGCAGGAAGTCGTAAATACGGTTTTATTTGAAATGTGCTGGAACGCAAGCATTGTGTGAATGTAACGGTACCCAGGGGTCATGTAACTCACACAACTCTGGAACATTTTATTCGGGACTGGACCATCCTGTTTAGAACTAATATACGCTCTTTATTACATCTTCTATATGTAAAATTTTAGTGTCCGTGCCTATGCGTTAGTGGAAATTCCTAAGTTCATGATCTACACAGAGATGCGTGTTTATTTGGGTTTCATCAAGATTAAACAAGGTCTGAAAATAATTCAAATCGTTGTAGTGACTTAAAGTTTTCAGGAAACACCTACATAATAATTTGCGAACATAATTTAAAACATAAAATTAGCATCAGCGCCGCGGACTTAAAAATTTTCCACCATTTTCTACAAGAATAATTTTCATAAAAGTACTTAATAAATTCCTTATTCGAGTAAGCAAGTGGTTTATGAATACATATGTACAGCAGTCGACACATCCGTCCTACTTGAATATGTGATGGGCCAACAAACGCTCGTTACCGTACCCGACAAAAATGGGACAGCTACATCTCGATTAAGTAGACATTAATTTATTACTTGAAATGTAAAATTTTCCGAGCTATTGTTAATCACATGAGACGGAACACCGATTCAGCGATTCAACGTCATCCAACGGTGCGAATACCTGTTCGATTTTCCAATTTGCTTTCTTTATTAGAATTCTGGGGGCGTTCGGAAACGGCAGGCAGTTTGTCCGCGGTCACCGCGCCTGGCAATTTCGCCTTCGTTTTTGTTCGTATTTTCTTTTAATTCACAAAATAGCGGTTTGTGCCAATAAATCTTCAGTTCTGTGAGCACAATGCTGCTGTCGTACATTGAATGTTTCTTTTTGTAAAAGTTCTAGTCTCAAAAGGAGGTGTTCTCTATCTGAAAATAGGGTGATAAATGTTAGAACCTACGTTGTTAGTTCTCGAAAACTTATTAGTTGGTAGTATGTTTCTAAGTCCTGTAGCAAGAAGTGGCTCCCATGGGGATTGTGAGGAAATATTTATTGTTCAATGTGGCAATATTCCGAGAATCTGTTGCTAAGGGGCGTGTCATCTTGCTTTGGGAAGTTAAAACCAATAATAGACAGAGCGCCTTGGGAGTCGAGCAGTTTGCGCATCTTAACTACGTTATACTGTCTCCAGATTCAGAGAAATTGACTGTGCTTCGGATTTATTTCAGTTCAGCTGTGTGTCCAACAATTTGATCAAAAGCCCTGTAATCTATTATGAATTTGTCCATTTTTTATGTCAAAGACTTTTTGCCTAATTTGTAAAAAAATAAGTACCTTAACGTAAAAAAATATTACAAGGAAGTCATGTTACGTAAAAAGAATATTAATCTCAGGAAATTATAATTAATTAGCGCGCACGCTAATTCCTTGAGCCGAAAAATAAGTCAGAATAATCTTCTAATTTTAGTTACTGATGTGTTTTTGCTTTTTATGCCTTGATAATAATTTATAAACCTTCAAAGGTGACTATTTTATAGACATAAATTAAAATATGAGATCCAATACTTGTACATGATAATTATAACAAAAACTTACATCGTGTCGTGAAGGTTAATATCTGAGGATATTCTTTCAAGCAGACAGTAGGTGAATTTTTTATAGAGACAGAACATCAGGCTTATGGGGCGATAGTTACTTACATATGTCTGCTGGGTCGCCCATTTTGTAAAGCAGAATTATTTCGGATATCATCCACGAATGCGGTACTACTTCTAATCTTGTTCCATTGTAATGTGATAAGTGCCAGACTGCCAGTAGTCGACGTAGCCCTTTCCAAAAAGACATTCGTTTGTTAGTCCATATTAAAAAGTCAGTACTCCTAAACGTCTAACTAGGTATCAAACCTTTGCTACTCTTAAAAATCTTCATTGAAGTTTGCCTAAAGGCGTAAACATTATCCAAACCAACTCGTCACCGGCTCGTAACATTATTATGAGAAAAAAACTTTTCTGGTTATTATACCGAAACTCGCGTTTCGTCGTCATTGCACGGATGAATAAACAAAGTATTATAATTGGAGAAACCCCTCAAGCTATTCGAATTACATAAAAGAAAAATACGAGTACTTTCCAATGCTTCTTGTATCATTACGATAACTCCGAACGCGGATTTTATTTAATAAGACATCTTGGGAACAAAAAGCGCTTCATTTTTTTCAATATCAGTTTTACTAACGTAAGTTTGCTATCTTTGTTAAGTCTCCGCACGATGGTTGCTGGAAGACAGACGGCACCGCCGAGGCCGGCCCAGAAAAAGGTGGCGAGACGATCTGGACGTGAACCGCGAAGGCTGGTTCGAGGAGGCACGTGAAAAGAGCACGTGGAAGGAATTGGGGGAGGCCTTTGCCCAGCAGTGGGACAGTACAGGATGTTGAAAAAAAAAGAAATTGTTATCCCCTCATTACATAACATAAATTACGCCTGTGATCCGAATCCCTAAAGGGTTAGTCAGAGGTGTACCTCTTAGTACACCCACATTTTGTCAGTTATGTTTAAGTCCCATGTAATAGGGGGCGAGAATATTGCCATCAACTAGGCATAAATCTAGACTTCGTGGCTGCTACTGAAAAAGACCTGTTCGAAAAACCCTATAACACTTTGCCCAACCTGGGAATCGAACCCAAGACCTCATGCTCAGCAGTCACGCTTGCAGCCATTAAGCCAACGAGGACCAACTCTTTTGATAGTGCTGCGTTTACGAAAAGTCTACCTTCAGTATCAGTCCAACTATGGACAAATAAAATTGTGAACCAACCATGTACGGACAGACTGATACATCAACAGTATTTGTATGTAGGGTTGCCTGCTGCCAGTTTAACCAAACATTTTAATCTAGCCGTTTCCAACCATAAAAATAACAATTCATTGTGCATCAAATGAACAATATAATTCTAAAAATCTGTTACTTATATTTTACTGCGCCCTTCGCAAATAGGGTAGAGGTCCTTATAATGGGAACCCTAACAAATCCGAGACTTATACAAGGAAAGATGATTAGCGGAAGTCACCACTGCAAAAGTATCAACCTTAATACCCTGCAATACGATCTTTATAAGTAACTTTGAAGGTCCTTTATTTCTGCAGTTATTTCGATACTGCCTGGAAGGGTAATTTGCAGGCCCATCGCCTATGGGTCTCGTTAACTGAGTCGTTCCCCTCACTTTTATAACTTGGGTATGAACCCTATTTGTTATCTTTTGTAACATAAACGTCACGCTTTTCAACCCTCAGGGTAGGCAGAGATGAAGTCGTAAAGTTTCCCAATGATAGTCGTAAGGATTTATGTGATGAAGGGTATTAGTAACTACTGCTTACTGTATTGACGGCTTGATTGGTGCATATGATGGACGTTTGGCTTCTGCGCAACGAACTACTAATTTATGAATAGCCTACATGAAATATAGACCTGTGAATCTGTCCGAAGTTTTAGAAACGCTTAGTAAGTTAAGCGATCTCAATTATAAATTTCATAACATAACATCACGCCTGTAATCCCCGGAGGGAAAGACAGAGGTGTACCTAATAATACACCCACATTTTGGTTTTTATAATTTTCGGTCCGGAATATTCCCATATATTTCAGAGAAATTGCGCTTTTACGAACTTGGCACGATTTTTCAAGCACTCCTTCCCAATAATACCACAGTACAATATAACCTCTGACGTCATATCACCACACAATACTACACAATAGTTACAAAGAGCACCTCCAGCTAATAATTCGGGCAATTGGCATTCGGCCATAGGTCGCAAGCTCGCTTTGAATACCACAAACATATTGTGTGTACAATCTCTAGCTAGCTTCTGAATTCCTGGTACAAAATTCGTTTCTAGATTCCATTTGGAGATATGTACCGTACGCGTTATCTTAGAGATTTGATTGTTTGTGGGTGGGTATGTATTTTATAAGTTTGGTTAGATAATGGAATTGTTTTCTTGGGGTAAGATAAAGGAAACTATTATGTTGCGTATGTACGCGTACTGTAAGTGTAAATAGTTAAACGTTTTAGAAAAAGATAGAACCTGGTAAAAGGGATGAAGTGTTAAAAGATAAGCCATTATTTTCCATTGCCGCATTTTAATGACATTTTCCGAATGGTATTTCATTAGTATTTAATTAGTACATGGCTTAAAGTACCTTTAATCACAAATATTGATATGTGTTATTGAAGATACTAATACCCTGTTATGAAGGTACTTAAAATCAACACATTTTGTGAAAAAAGACAGGCAAATACACTCGAAATAATGTGGCTTTTTCTTCAAGTAAACATATCAGTGGAGAAGGAAAAAAGAAAATTGAAACTTTATTCAACGAATTTGGCCAACGGAATTACGAACCTATACACTTTATAACCGGTATTTTGTTAGTACGGAATCTCTTTTTTTCACGAAATTCGTGGAAGATTCTCGCTTAAACTCTACCGACAATTATATATTACGATACTGAAGTTCTGAAAGATTATCGCGAAAGAGAATTAATCACGTTTCGTGGAAAGAAAAACGATAATTACTGGGCTAATTGGCTAAAGGTTACTTATGTTAAGGCACGGCTACACGCTCCATCTTACTTTGGACGAATCCTAATTTGTACAAGATAGCATGTAATATTCAGATGGTCAAATGATAAACCGTGTAAATCGATTGCGCAAACTGAAGTTAGACAAGCAAACATAGTCCGTTAAATCGGAGTTTGCAAGATGTTTAATAACGCGCAAACGGTTTGCAATCGTGTGCATGGATGCAACGCAATCATGTTCTTTGCGCAAACTTTGACACAATTTGCGTATCATTCTCCTGCCCTTATCCCAATTTATTTGGGGTCGGCGCAGCATGTCTTCTTCTTCCATACTTCTCTGTTACTCGTCATCTCAATAGTCACCTCCTTTCTAGCCATATCATCCTTCACACAGTCCATCCATCGTTTCTTTGGTCTTCCTTCACTCTTGCAAGTTATGAATGTTCAGCACAAGTTTGCCCAATCTTTTGCACAAATTGCGCATGTATTCATTGCATGTGGCCGAGCCTTTACCGCGTGAAGGTTTCGGCTTGCGGCTTGTAAAGGTCTACCGAATTAAATGGTTGTATGTTTGTTTATTGTATACGAACAAAATAGTTGACCTAGATGGTTATCGTTTGTTTACTGTAATATGTTTTGAATCTAAATGAAATAGTTACGTAAGGAATGCTGGTTGGTACATTTTATTAGGACTTACCTAATAATTTTCTGTAGGTTAGTTCTTAGGATTTATTTTTTCAGTGCTAGCCCAATTGTATTTTTGTTTCTGCTGTATTTTTTGTAACTCATGTATATTTATTATTAGTAGTATTTATATTTGTGAGCAGTGTATAAAGTTTATGAAAGCTAGATCGTAGAAATTTTAATGAATCATTAAGTTCTTCAATCTGTACTCTATCGAAATTTTAGAGAAAATTGTTCACATAATATAAAATAGTTTTTAGTTACCCATAATTTTCAACACAGTAAATTCACGAGTCAAGTATATCGACGAGTCGAGGTATATTGTTATGATGAAATTAATATTTTATTTGATACAACATCGAAGTACAACTCCTCCAGTGAAAATTATACCGTAACTAAAAACATATGATCTAATTTTGCACAAGTGATCGCGCTTACTCTCTAAAATGGGTAATTTAACATTAGTATCTGAATAAGTATGTATGTATGTACCAGAACATTTACGTTACTCAAACAATTTGGTATTTTTTTGTATTTTTTTGTCCAATTATACTGGGTTTTCTTTATCTAACTAAATCTTTGATTTAATTTTCAATGTTGAAGGGGAAAGCGCCAAGGTAACCCACGAAATTCAAATTTTCTTACGTTTTATGCAAACTCAAACTCAAAAACATTTATTTCAATTAGACCACAACAGGCACTTTTGAATGTCAGAAAAACAAAGAAGGCTAAGCTACAGTCACAGACACAAGGCATAATAACTTGTGAAAGTACTGTAGTTGCCGATTCCAAAGTGTAGATCTCTATGGAGAAGAATGGGCAAGAAACTCCATGGACACTCTTTTCAATAAAATATTTGTTACATAATCTTGGTTACATCATTCATGTTGCAATTGGCAGTCAGTGTCAGGCTGTTTCTTCAAGAAAATATGATTCACGGCCGTAACACGTATGTATTTACAGAATTACAGTCATTAAAATCATCAATACAACCCTCCAAGTTCATTTAATCCCATTGAATGACTATTTCTTGAAAAAGTCATTGAATTGGTTTGAATAATTTGGTATTTTGGTATTCTGGTGCTTCCTCCTTTAAAATGGCCCTTTTTAGGGTACCGTACCCGAAGGGTAAAATGGGACCCTATTACTAAGATTCCGCTGTCCATCTGTCATCTGTCTATCCGTCTGTCACCAGGCTGTATCTCATGAACCGTAATAGCTAGACAGTTGAAATTTTTACAGATGATATAATTCTAAAAACAAAATAAAATAAATATTTATAGGAGGCTCCCATACAACAAACGTGATTTTTTGCCGTTTTTTTGCTTGATATTAATAACGGCTATATATAGACGCTTGAAATATTCACAGAATATTTAATTTATTTATACACTTTAAAAATAAACAATTAAATTTAAATTAAATAAATATTTAAGGGGAGCCCCGATTCAACAAAAGTTATTTTTTTGCCGTGTTTATCTAATGTTGTATAGATAATGGTACGGAACCCTTCGAGCGCGAGTCCGACTCGCACTTGGCCAGTTTTTTGTGACCATAAAAGTACCACCTTTAAAAGTTTTGTCAAAAAGGTACGAACAAATTGCGGACGCGGCTCTGGATACTGGACACTCACAAATGCTTCAGATGATTATCTGTCATAGTCCGATGTTCGAAGTCGAGTCTTCTTCATTTTTAAGTTCTCGCAATATTTACGGTAGTCCGAAACGCTTTCCAAGGATTTTTTTATTTTTTTTATTTAGCCGATACTGTCCCGCTCCTGAGCAAAGGCCTCCCCCATTCCTTCCACTTCTCACGATGGTGTGCTTCTTCTCGCCAATTTGCGAGGAAGCCATCCAAGACGTCCCGCCATCTTCTCCTCGGTCTGCCGCGACCTCGTCTAGCTGTCTCAGGGCTCCAGTCTTGTGATATTCGGGCCCACAGCTGTGTCAGCGGCATCTGGCAGACATGGCCTGCCTAGTCCCATTTAAATCCAAGGAATACTGAGCCTAATTGATTAACGCACCGATTAATCGCAGAAGTTTTAAAAATTACGTTACAAATTAACGTCGCTTTAAAAGTAACAACATTACAAAAAAAAATACAAACGGATGGGTCGTTATCGCGACCATAATGGGAATATAATTTGCATTTCTGTATTAATTCAAATTGTCTCGCTATAAATTCATTTTACGTTCTTTTGATAATTTGCGAATTTTTCCTTTTGCATAATGAACATTTTATCTGTAAAAGTTTTACATAATATTGTGATATAAAATTATCTGAAACAGCCGTCGTCACGGTAAAAAAAGGTTTCCTGGAAAGAAGTGTCCATTAAATTATCCAATACTGTTCCTAATGCTTTGATCTGGAAATGGATTCTTTACAGTCAATGTAATGTCAACTTTTTTGGGATCTGTTTACCAGTATTTTATATGGAGCGACTACTTAAATGACCCCCACAACCCAGTGAGTACTGGGCAATACGACACGCCTGAGTAAGACTGAGGAGAAAGTGGATTTAAAAGCGTTCATAGAAGGAGATAACACCCAATTGCCCTTAGCTTTATATAACTTCCCTCATCTATTTGACTTCTCATATCAATATAGCTGTATAGACGGCTACATAGATATATCCCCACTAGGTGGCAAAACAACAAATTCGGCCATGCGGTGGTATGTGGCATATTGCTCTTGAGATACAGAAACTCCTAGTACAAGAGCCAGTGCTATACTGATGTTAGTGAGTAATCATTTGTAATAAAGATTTTTTTTTATATTTTTAGGATTCCGTACCTCAAAAGGTAAAAAAGGAACCCTTATCATATCACTTTCTTGTCCGTGCTAGTTGAATTTATACCAAATACTGAGGTCTATAGTCCCCATATTAATGGTAAAAAAAATCAAAGTCCTGAGTCAACATGGTAAAAAGATATGAGTAAATTTAGATTTTCGTGAAAACTTGTAAGTACCAAAATTTACCTTAATTTTCAACTTTTTTTATTTTTCGGGGTGTTTCCTTTACTTGTGCTATAAGACCTTGCTTTTAACCAATATTGACAATTCTAGGTCTAAGATAGGTAGGTAGGTATTGATCTAGAATCACGAAATTTTGCAAAAAGGCAAGGTAAAGGCAGCTCATGTAAAGGAAAAAATCTGAGAACCGCAAATATGTAGTTTAATAACAAAATACTTACGGAACCCTCGGTGCGCGGAACCAACTCGAACTTGGCCGGTGTTTTTTATTAACATAACCCGAGTTCCCCAGCCATGCTGGGGTATTTTACTGGCTGTTTTCCACAAGCAACACTCTTGAATAAAGCTCAATAATAATATGTATCTGAAAGCATTCTAAAAGATCCCAATTACTGCTATCTTTATATTACTTCCCTCATCTATTTGACTTCCAGTATCAATATGGCCACCCAGCCACATAGACATAGCCCCACTAGGTGGCAAAGCAAGTGGCTTATTACAAATATTATCATTGCATGAGTTCCCCAGCCATGCACCCGTGTTATTACGGGCTGTCTCCCACAAACAACGCTCTCCAATAAAGACCCATGTTTGTATGGCACAATGTTATTTTATCACTCACGTATAAGTTTATTGTGGCGTTTTATAGCCCGTTAAGTTAGTGCATTATTAATGCAGTATTTTTGATTTGATCTGACGTTTTTGACGTTTAATAGGGTCTTAGTTAGCTTTTGGTTTAAGGGGTATCATATTGCTAATTGGGTTGTGGAGGTCAGATAGGCAGTCACCCCATGTAAAATACTGGTACTCAGCTGCGTCCGGTTAGAATGGAAGCCGACACCAACATAGTTGGAAAAAGCCAAACTGACGATGAGTTGGCTTTGTTTTGGAATAGTTTTTGAATTGTAACTAAGAAGCAGAAGAAGAAGAAGGTGAAGAAGTAGGTAAAATAATACAATTAAATACATTAAGTTGAAGTTAAATAATGTGTTTTTTTTAGTTGTGTAAATATACGAAGTACTCTGTATAAGTTTTGCTATCTGAAGAATCGTATATTTACCGTACCTCAGTTATTACAATGAAGTATATCTATGTTTCGTAAGTTATGTATGTACCTTAGATTTGAGGAGATTAATTGTGTAGTTGTTTAGTTTAGTTTTATTTGATTTCTAGGGCAACTCGTTTTAATTTTATATTTTTACTATGTTATCACTTTCTTATTTGTGTGAATGCTGGAAAACCTTTGCTTGTGATTGTTGTACACAGAAGCTGTTGGTAAACCTTTATTAATAAATAAATAAATAAATCTGCAGAAAGAAGCAATTTTTAAGATGCTTTTCACCACAGATTCTAAGTGGCTATATTTTGTGGACCAATACAGTTTGATTAAGTGTACAAAATATAGCCACCTAAAATCTTTTGTGACGTTCACTCACATAGGGTATACTATTTAAGTACAGCACTGCCTATCTATACAAGGATTACAAGCGTAATGTTATGTATATCATTTTTAACCTACCACCAATTAAAAACCTGTCCGATTGATGATAAAAACCCAAGAAAGATGTAGTTGCATTTACTACTAACAATAGATGGCAGCACCTGCATGTCATGTGCGGAAACAAGCTACATATGAACATGTCAAGTTGCCAATCAGTAGTCAAGTTGACTGACACTCAAGTTCAATTCATTTCAGAACTGAAATATTGCTTGGAACCGTCTGAAACAGAAGGAGTACAGTGAAAAGAGAAATTTAGAAGAGTTCCTGTGGAAGACCTATAAGGATCTACAAGATTTTTTGTATATTTCCAGAAACGAATAAAAATGACAGATTTATGAGAAAATCCATTTGGGACACTAAGATATACAGTACGTACGTGTACTAGCGACCTGCACCTGCCACCCACCCTTTTTATTCTAATAGTCTATCTATATTATCATTATCATCATCATCATTTCAGCCGAAAGACGTCCAGTGCTGGACATAGGCTACCCCAAGTGTCGCCTCATTGACCGGTCCCGTGCGACTCGTAACGCAGTCTTCCGGTTTGCGGTCACCACTCCAAAACTTTACGGCCCTGTCGGCAATCTGTTCTGCGAGCAATGTGCCCATGTGTGCATGTGTGTGAGTATCTATAATATAATGTAAGTTTAATTTTAATGTAACAAATGTACCTCTTATACACAATCTTTCGGAATAAATTGCCTAAATGAAGTTGAAAACTGCTTCGAAATCTGTTTTGTAGTAAACACAGCGACTGTACACGTAAGTAAAAAGTGACATTAATTTATAAGGGTCGGTTTCACCACCTGCGATTAAGTTCCCGTTAACCTACTTGGCAGATAACTTCATACAAAATCTATTCCATTTTTAATTTATTCAGTATGTAGTGGCTATTTGGACATCGTGAAATAGACCACAAGAAGTATAATTGAAGATTTAAATTAGATAGATAACGACTCACTAACTGGTAAAAATAATTTAAACTTTCAGATCAGTTTTTCACAGATGGCGCTACGTACTAATGTACGTACTATACAAGTAGCGCCATCTGTTCAGAAACATTATTATGTTACGTCAAGTATATCACTTAATTATGCATCATATTTAGTGATATTTAATCAATAATGCTTGCGTCAAGTTGACAGTGGAATAGTGTCATGGTTTTCATTTTATTCAGATACAATGAAAACCATTTTCATGCATGACAATTACCGGTGACGCAATTAATTTTTTCGTAAAGGGAAACGACTTATAATAAGAGGTATAAAGATTTACATACAGGGTGTAAAAAGACCCTTCACGAAGCCGTCAACCAAGCATTCTGTACCTCAAACTAAATCAAACTCCACGCAAAAATTATATTGCTGAGAAAGGACTTTTTTACATAACATAATATCACGCCTGTAATCCCCGTAGGGTTAGACAGAGGTGTACCTAATAGTGCATAGTAATACGGGGCGAGCCTATTGCCATCAACCGGGCACAAATCCAGACTCCGCGGCTGCTACTGAGAAATTCCTGATGGAAAAACTCAATAGCACTTTGCCCGACCTGGGAATCGAACCCAGGACCTCATGCTCAGCAGTCGCGCTTGCGACCACTTGACCAACGAGGCAATCTTTGGGTGAAAAATCGCGTTTTACGGTAGGACTCAATGTAACGCACTCAAAACACTGCTGCTGAATGTATTGAATAGTACGGGGGTCGTGGAGGTAAAATAAAGTTAACATACATAACTTTAACCCCCAATGTCCCTGTAACTAGCAGGTTACTAGGTATATTCTATTATTTTTGCACCCATTCTATTCAGATTTCATTCGGCTCCAGCCGACCGGTAAACTGTGTTCAGAATCTACTATCAATGAGTCAAGTTTGTGTGGGCTCGACACAATTCAAGTTAAGCAATAATCATCATCTGCCTAGCCTTTTCCCAACTATGTTGGGGTCGACTTCCAGTCTAACCGGATGCAGCTGAATACCAGCATTTTACATGGAACGACTGCCTATCTTACCTGGAGGTCAGATAGGCAGTCGTTCCATGTAAAATCAACCCAGCCCAGTTACTACTGGGAAATACGATACCCCTTGGTAAGACTGGTTGTCAGACTTTTTGGGCCACTGACTACTTTAACGACTGTCAAAGATCTTCAAATGACAGCCGGGACCAACGGCTTAAAGTGCTTTCCGAGGCACAGAGGAAACTCGGTATGTAATGGGTGGTCACCCATCCACAGACCAACCTGTTAATGTTTAGCCACGAGCTCCTCCAAGTTAAGCAATAATAATGTAGGTATATCTACATTAATTCAATTTTACTACCCGGCTGTACCGTGTTGATGAACCAAACCAGTAAGTAGCACCGCTTACCCATCTTGGCAAAGCTTTCCTGTAAGAGCTTGGTATACCTCCCTAAGCAGCATAATTATATCAAGAAGGTTTTATATTCAAAGGTATAGACGATCAAACTGAACAACATTCTCTCATCATCATCTTCGTTTCAGCCGAAAGACGTCCACTGCTGGACATAGGCCTCCCCCAAAGGGGCGTTTTGCCATAATCGCCAAGCTTGGCAGGCGCGTTGGCGATCGCAGTACGGTTGCTACAAAGGGACAGATAACGCTGCTGCCCATTCTCTGGTAAGTCCCTTAGGCGCCTCTTACGACACCCACGGGAAGATATGGGATGGTGCTATTCTTTACGTCCGACACCATATAGTACAACAACTTTCTCTACGGGGCCAAAATTGTAACCGCGATATATACATGTTGTATAGTAAGCCAGTTTTAGAAAGCTTTCATTTTTATAAAAAAAAAAATCTATTAGAAAATCACATCTGTGTCAGATATTTAGAGCAAACCAACACTAGAAGTGGCGAGTTTTAATTTTGTACATGCAGCAGTGGCCGATTAAATAGGTCGAGCCATTATAATACCTTATGTTTTTTTTTTTTATATTTTTACTACTTTTTTATATTTTAATTGTTAATTATAGTTACATTATTTACAAGCTACAAATCTATAATAGTAATAAAAATATGTACAAGTATCGAAAGGGTTGCAGGGCGTCAAAAAATTCGTCCACATCGCTGTCAACAGGAAAAGTGCCCAGAAGGCTGGCAGCATTGCCACGTGGGATGGCAAAGCTGATTCTTTGGCCAAAAAATAGGCCCGCCCTCTGGCACGTGTAAAGTCGACCAACCGCTTGGAGATTTCCCGAAATACTAAATGGGCACTCGGACCCCATGGCCCTAGTGTTTCAACCCCAAACGGCTCAAACACATAACTACCAATTAATTTATTGTATTTGCGCCGTTTGAGGTTTTCAGCACCTGCAGCAGCCGCCCCAGCGCAGCCCGCTGTGCTAGGAAGATGGGATGGCGCAAAGGTGTCGACGCAAGTTGCGTCCCACACCAAAAGCCATGCAAAGCAACTTCCCAAAGCAACTTCCATGGCATTATGGTCAAACCATCTGGTCTCTTCCCATCGACGCGTGCCAAGCCAGGGGGTTCTAAGACAGCTGGCACACCGGCGGTGGCAAGAGCACGACGGATGAGATCATTAATGCTAGCGTGCCGCGCAATACGACCTGCACTCTTACTTCAAGAAAGGCCATGGTGTCCGAGGCAGTCGACTGCTTCACCACATTGACAGCGATGTGGAGCCCCCAATCGCAAACATGTAGCGAGCCGGAAAGTTGTGTCACCTAGCATAGTGCTTATATTAGGTGACGGTAGTGCCTGAAGTCAGAGGCCCGACTCCCACTCACCCACAGCCAGCAGGCGGGCAGGCTCTGCAGTATTGGTAGACGTATTAATTAATTTATTCCGTACCAACCTGCAGAGCGGCTCATTCCACTGTCTCTGGGAAAACGGGTTCTCGGGCCGATCCGTAACTGGGCAAGCCACTTTCCAGGCATCCTCGGCGTCGGTCAAGCACGACACTTCCGAGACAACCAGGGAGAGAGTTAAAATTTTCCTGGTTAGCTTTTCAGTGCTGTGGACAGAGAACACTAGAAATTCTGCGGACGCCGAGGCCACCAAAACGAATTGGTAGGGTGGCTTGCAGTAGGGGCTGCGGGCTGTTCGAAAGAGATACCGCGGCCCTGGAACACAAAGGGCAAGGAAGGAACATGGATGGGTTTTAGTCAGTACAAGTCTGACACTCCCTTCCGCTATATTCGATTGTCTGTCGGTAACGTCAGAGAGGTAAATTTCGCACTTTGAGGGGTTAAGGTACAGGCCAATAGACTTAAATTGCTGTTTGAGGAGTAAAAAAAAGTAAGTCATTCAAAACGGTATCAACATCACCTCCTAGCGTTCCATCATCTAAGTACCACACGTAAATTTTGAATTTAGTTGTTGAATTATGGGATGAATAGCCAAACTGAAAATGACAGGCCCGAGAGGGTCACCTTGTTGGCATCCAACTGCAGATTCCAAAACGTTGTCCTTGTAGAGTAATTTTGAAGGGTGCCAGGGTTAGCATTGCCACATAAAACCATAAATTTCGGGTAGTTCTTTTTTGACTTCAGCCAACAAAGTGTCCCTATTTACGGAGTTGAAAGCATTTTTGACGTCAACCTTGAGGCAGAACCTCACCTTTCTTTGAATTTAGAAAAGACGATAAGGCATGTAAGGCTGCCTCACAGGCCCCTCTGGAACCAAAACCAAGTTGAAGGGGCTGGAACTTAGTTGCAAGCGATTCGCTGTATAGCTTGCAACATATTTTGGCAGCCATACGCCTGTAGGTGCAACCGACGGCAATGGGATGAAGAATGTCGCCGTCCTTCTTGCGCAGGGCACACAGGTTAGCCCCATACAAGACATCGACGACGGCATCGCACACACCGCCGGAGAGCATTAAGTTGATCAGAACTGCAAGCTCCTTCAAGAGCGACTCACCAGCTTCCCCGGCACCTGAACTCAACAAATCTTTCAAATGCTGTGGAGTTAGGCCGCCGGCAGAACCGCTCCGGAGAGAGCTCACGGCTGCGATCAACTGCGGGGCTGTAATTTGGAAAAAAATTGGATCCTGAACGAGGGGGTCTGGGTGAACGGGCAAGTCGGGGAAGGTGAGGCCATCTGCGATGGATGTTTACTCTCCAGGGCTGAAAGAGTCTCTGGAGAGTACGGCGCCACCACATCACTGCTGAACAGTATTTTGGCTGCCCCCCTAATGTTACTCAACTTGGATTCTACATGATCACAAATGCCTTTCTGTTTATTATAAACAGTACAAGACAGTACAAGTGTTCGATTCGCACCCAGTAATCAAGCATGCTGTGAAATTAAAATAGAATTCTGAACCACATCAGTTTCCATGTAAACAAATTCTAAACTT
The DNA here is from genome assembly GCA_950005105.1 of Lycophotia porphyrea. Classification (NCBI taxonomy): domain Eukaryota; kingdom Metazoa; phylum Arthropoda; class Insecta; order Lepidoptera; family Noctuidae; genus Lycophotia; species Lycophotia porphyrea. The sequence goes on along the minus strand of OX465392.1, from coordinate 14,654,217 downwards.
TTTCCTTTAATTTTGTAGCATTTTACTGACATCAAGAGATATTGCTAAAATAAAATAGATCCCTGTGAAAACAACTCCAAACATCCTTTCCCAACTAAGTTGGGGTCGGCTTCCCGTCTACCCGGATACAGCTCAATACCAGTATTTTACATGGAGCGACTGCCTATCTATCCTCCACAACCCAGTTAGTATTTGATAATACGATATTATTTGGTAAGACTGGTTGTCGGACTTAACCAAACAATAATTTTAAATTTGTTCAACAAATAATCGAAAATAAATAAACACGGGGCCGCAATTTTCATCAATAACAACAAAACCACAGACAAAAGATGAAATAAAAACAAAAAACGCAATCACCTATTTGAAACTGATTCATATTCATACTGAATCAAATAACCAATGTACCGTGTTATTTTTACATAGAATCAATACTCCCGGACCAGCCTTTAAATTATTCAAATATTCAAACTTGAATCTGATCGATTCCTATTCGCAAAGACTGGATCTGATGAGAATCAACTGGTTTCAATCAAAGCTGATTAACAGTAACTTGCTGATTATGAATTAAAGTGGGTGCGCCCGGGGTCTTGTCGCATTTTTTATTCTTTCGTTTTTATTTTTTATCCTACATGTTATTGAAAGTAGAAATTTGGTTGAAAACTTATCTATAATGAAGAATAGCTGTAATAATTTAAAAGAAAAAACAGAAATGTCTCATCATTTGAGTAACTTTGTTCATTACGGCGCAAAACAGTTTATCGTGTTGTTAGTCTCCTAATATTATTAAAAAAAAAAATTTTTACAGAAACTAATTAATAAGTATTTCAATCAACGGTATATGTTTTCTCAAATAAAAAGAAACTAAATCAACACGATTTATGTACTATGTTAAAATTATGGTTCTCCAAAAAGAAACGCTTCTTACATCGTATAATTTGCAATGTTTTATCTAAACCAATAACTATTTATCTCCTTGAAGCAATAAAAGTGCCTCACGAAAACGTCGTTAGCTAAATCGCTCCGAAACCTAAAAAGAAATTTAGATTCACGTCCAGGCAGAATTTTCCAATGGAAAGAAATGTGCAAATGAGTGGAGGTAAGTTCCCTCATTTTCGCCGCTAGCCTTTGGCAATGAGTACTCTTTTCATATCCTGCTCTCAAGAGAAAAAGATTTGCATGTGTAAGTTACCAGTACTCTTCTAGTTTAACTACTAGTGTTGAAATGATAATTGAAACCATGTTTTTGTGTGTGTGAAAATCGCGACCAGTGACCGCGTTCAGAAGCTGTCAGTGACAATCATGTCAATCTACCTAGCCTTTTCCCAACTATGTCGGGCTCGGCTTCCTGTCTAACCGGATGCAGCTGAATACCAGTATTTTACATAAGGCGACTGCCTATCTGACCTCCACTACCCAGTTAGTACTGGGTAATACAGGTTGGGAAGACTGGTTGTGAGACAGTCAGTGGCAATATTCCATAGCAATGATGACACTGATGGTTCATGAACGCAGTTAGCTCGTGATCGCGTTCAGTTTCACTGTTGAATTTCACCCTTAAAAGTTTACGTTTCCGTTCTCGTTAAGTTTCCAATTTCAAGGCATTATAATTGATGTATGACTTTGAAGCTCCGTCCGCACTACGGCACAAGGCTCGGTATATGATCCCGATATATGCCGAGCGCATGGATCTGAAAAATAAATGTATCCGCACACAGGTTCGGCAAGGCCTTGGCAAAACATTCAATATTCGAAGTGGCGAATGAAATAAAAATGTTTTGGAAAGCTCAAAGGCTTAAACAATATTTTTAATTGGTTATTTTGTACTGTTTTCCATGTGCAAAAGTTATAGAGTCTCTGTAATACAAACATGGCGAAAATATCGATCCTTTTTATTGTGATATTACTATTGGAAGATCGGCTTATATGTATGTTTGTTCGGATAATTCATCTAATGATAGCCTAGACGACTTTTAATCGATGTTGTATAGCATCCGCTCATAAGATTGTCAAAAAAACATCGGCTTTCTAGAGCGTTATCTCGATCACTAAATTCTGTGTGAAAGTCTATTTTTAAGGCTGCATTAACGACAGTTGTCTTTTTAACACACATTATGGCTAACGACTGTATACTCTATTGAATCTACACGCACATACAAAAACCCCTGCCATTTTTCCATGAGGGTAAGGTAAAATACAGAACACCTGCTACGATCCTTACCTTCTAACTTCGTTCGTGTTCAATCGATCTTACATATACTCTGGTATACTACGCCGTAATACTCCCACATTCGTCAGTAAACTGTATATTATATTGTCTATTAAACCATAACTTTAATAATAAACAATCTCTTCTTCTTCTTTATCGTTTAGTTAGTGCCTGACCTGGTGTCAGAATTTTTATGCCGCCCATGGGCCTCTGACTTGGCTTTACGATGTTTTTTTTTAAAGAAAACAAGTGATAATTATACAATACGCACACGAATCCGAAAAATCAGAGAAAAACAAATTAATGAACACTAAGACATACAAATAAAACACGCCGGAAACTGCTAAAATGGCCATTCAGTCGAAAACATACTAAATATAGTCCACTGACAAACGAAATCTCTGTTATAAATATACCAAAGTAAATCCCTAGCTCCCTACACGCGCAGTAATTTATATCCTTCCACGAGGACAAAAGCATGGCCATTTGCAGACTTAATTACTACTAGCAAAAGTGATTAAAATTTGGATTCAAACAACCCGTTAACTGGATTCTTGCATGCATGTAATGCGGAGTATCCATGCTACTGAAATCCTCTTAGTGAGAACCTCCTTTGATAAATAGTTTATAACTGAAAAAAACTCTGTAAAGAAAATACTTTAATATTCTTTATTGTATTTAAAGTTAAGCTGTAATAGAGTTAGGGCCGAATTTTTTTAATTAATGTCCTAATTCGTTGAATCATTTTCGGTCCGATTGCTCATACTTCGAAAGGTAATTTTAAGCCTTGTTCTATTCGCATTACAAAAAGTATGCTGTTATTCGTTATCTCATGGAAACGTTTTATTCAGCTATAGCAATCATCCCCCACATCATTAAAGTCAGGGCAGTTTACATAAACTGCGCTAAATGTGCTAAATTAGATGAACAAAACTTAAATTAGAACGATCTACATACAAGAGGTCCCGCCCGTCGGCCCATAGTTCTGCCTACTCAACGTCGAAAGGTTAAAGATCAACAACATAAAAAGTTATAGGAATTCGAAGCAAGGCCGTTTCTTAATGAACCGGCCCTTTTTATTATAAAAATACGGAACATGAAAATTCCGTTCCTTGCTCCATTGCGCAATTTCTATGACGTCATTAGCAATATTACCGAATTTTGCATAAATAGAGACTTTCATTCGATGGCTGGGTTTTAATTGATTTGGCGCAAAGTTTTTAAACGGATAATTGTGAAAATGTCCATGGAATTGTCATTAGTATTACTTAAATACTTTAACTCGGAGAGCTAGACTGTTTCAAAAGATTAAACACAAGTTGAATTAGGCACAGAAAAGGCTGTATTTATTTTGAAAATAACATGGAATATGAACTATAGATAGTAACTTAGATGGTGACCCGACAATCAACCAAAAACATTAAGTCCAAATGTAACACGTTTGAGTCTACATCCATTTTTAGGTGCAGATGCAAATTGATTAAATTAGCCATCCATTGTTGCTGCTGCATTTGCAAATTGCGTCGGTAAATCAAAGGGGCGCAATACTGCATCCACAATTTCCCCGGGTGACGGCATATCCCTGCGAAGCGGGCAAAGTTGCCACTCCTATATCGCCGTGGCACCTTTTGTTGAACTGTTCATTGAATTATTACTAATAGAAGCTCTCAGTTGAAATGATTTACAAACATTTTCATGATATTTTAACCGAAACACTGCATTTTGTGTGCAAAGGTCAAAGTTCGCGAGGCCGGATTCAATTTTGAAAAAGAGTATGGTCAGTATTTTTTCGTATTTTTTTTCAACTAGTTTTAATTTTGAGACGTTTTTGAGAATTATTTTTCAGGTAATAACAGCTATGCTTCTATGCTGCAGCTAAAATGTATGGATATGACATTAGACGGACTGATTTTTCTAACATTAGATATCTTTTATTCGTGGAATAAAATTGAAATCTGACAGTTTTTGTTGAACATCATTTCCCAGATCAAGATATCTATCGTTGAAAAACATCGAAGCTATTATTCTCAGTATATATTCACATGAAGAATTCTAAAAGTAATGCATCTCTTCCTACAAGATCGAAATAGCGTAAAAAAAGACAGGGCTTAAGTAGAACTAGTATATCTAGAGAAAACTTGTCTTATTTGAAGACTCGACAGTCGTATTATAAATATTATATTAAAGCAAAGCGCTGCTTCACAATAATATCTGCAGAGCTCCGCCTATTTACTTGAACAAACTTCATGTATATTAAATGGTTTTGTATATAATTTTGTTTCAAAACTATTGCCGACCGACTGTTCTCGCTAAAGTACATTATTAATATTTTAAAGGGTTAACTTTATTATTTATTCACAAAGGTCAGGATACAGACGTAAAGCACTGTATTTTAGTTTAATACGGCAATTAATATCCCTTAAAATGGTTATTAAATTTTTAATTGCTGAAAAAGTTAATTACAAGACTTTTTGTAATGAAAATTATAATTTTACTATTTATTGTATTATTTGGACACATGCTATTATTTTGTTTTGTTAATTGTCAAAGCACTAATTAACTGTTAAAGTCTATTAATTAAATGAATTTTTAATAGTGGTGGTGGTTATTAATGTAGTATTTAAAATGTGTAACCCGAATTTTACATCAAAACCGATTGACCACGGCCGGATAAATTTATATAGTAGCATCAAAATTCAATTTACTTTCGGTTTTATACAAAATTAAACTGTTCGAACGCAGATTACTATTCATATCGCACCAGCGGCACTGTAACCCATCCGTACATGTCGAAATCAACGGCACGGTTTAATCAAAACCCATCGAATTCAAATTTCGCCCGCACACATCGTGAACGTTGCCCTGTAAAAGGACATTAATTTATTGACCACGTTCGCTGCTCCGAGTAAAAAATGATTAGTTATAGAGGAACCAGGTATTCAGACTGAGCATGTGGCTCAATCGTACCAATCCTGTTACTATGCTAATTTTATTGCAGAAAACACCAGTACTTACCGGCGGTACCTATGCAACGCAACCACACGAACTCGCACCCAACTCACTTACTTAGTCGCACGCAAGCACTTAATCACAAGTCACAAACATTTGTTCACAATCATCGATATGGTCATTTCCACGCATGTGCTGACACTGAAACACGTCACAGACACTATATAGGGTCACCAGTTCTGTTTTGTTGGGGTGCGACGCGTACAGGCGCTCCCTCGCTCGTCGCAGCCTCTACTGGCTGGGGCGACGCTACCGCGCGTGCCTAGCCCCTCACCCTCACCCCTCCCCGGTTACCTCGCAGTACAGGCAAATAGAAATAAAGTATGCGCTGTAAGGACAGTACGTGGAAGAAAAACGGATCTAGATGCCTGCAGGCAAGTTAGTTAGATCGGGACGTTTCAAAGACTCGATGGAGCCTCAAATTCGCTCCTTGAAAGCTTGTTATCATTGAATGGGCTGGATATTCGAAGTAATAGTGATTTTTCTCATCTTATTTCTCGTTTGATATTTTTTTCGAGCTGCGCGGAATTTGTATATTGAAAATTTATAAACACGTGACTGGACTTTTGGGATATGTGACGTCAGTAGATCCAGTGTGGCAGCTGTTTTAGGCTGATAATTTTAAATACTCATTCGTTCTTTATATCGAGCTTTTTTTTCCACGTAACAATATTTGTATACTGTTACATATTATACGGTATTTAATGATCGAATATGTTATCACAATATGTTCGTTTTCCTCGTTAGATAAGAACGACGGATAACAAGTTTCTTGGAAATTATTATGAACGTAAGAACTTTCCTAGTCTATACCTACTATGAATAAATAATCCTATATCGGAAAAAATCACTAACTATTTAATATAATAACCGATACCAACAATAAACTCCCACATTGTATGTGTGTCAGATGGTAGACTGTCTGCGAGCTTTAATAGTTTATTTTCACAGCTCTCATAATAAAAAAAACCTTCAAAGTCCCACGTAAAAGTGTGCCATCCAAAACATCCTAAAAATAAAACTGAATCACAAATCATTTCAAACTTGTATCTGTTAACATGCCTACCCTTTTATGATAAGAATGTCAGTAACAAATTCTCATCATTCGAAAACACACAACCACATTTTTCGTATACATGTACTCTGTATAAAATGTAAAGGTAATATACAAAAAATATACAGGTACTATACATAAAATGTATAGATACTATACATTTTCCCCGTTTTGAGTTGACACCTGCGTTCGAAGTAAGACATATTGGAATTCATAAAGAACCATTCTCTCGTATCCGTGCGATTTTCTTTGTAAAATGATGTATCTGTATTGTATACATAATTTAACTTTTTTCTTGAGCACATGTGAAATTGCAAAGTACTTTGGGTACTTATTATTATATTTTTTGTTCGCGGCACGCCTACACTTTTCAATTGTGAAGTTGAAAAGAAGAGGGAAGGTAGTTAAGGGTGTTGGTTGGGACGTTTTTGATTTTTATTTTTAATGATGGTGGCGAAAATGACTTCTGAAAAGGGTCGGTTTTCTATAGGTGCCGAAATTCGGTTGATAAACGCGTTAAGTAGAAAGTTTTCGTATTGTACTATTTGTCATTGACCTCGTTTAAGTAATGCTCGTTAAGTATGTTCAGTTAATATTTGCTAAGAAACGGAAGTCTTTATTTAAAATGTGTCTCTTGAAATCGTCAAACTAGAACAAGTCTTATTAAACAGGTGGAACATCGACGCACACACGCTTGCCACGTATTTAGTACATCATTCTGAGACATATATTTTTTTATTGGTGATGTTGTTCCATACATTTTGACGGGTAGGTGTTGCACTTTTCTAGGAAACAGCTGATTTTTTTTTGTTCAGAATGATTTACTGCATAAGTGGTAACCGTTTGAATGTCGTTGTCCCTTCTAACCTGTATAATGATCTTGTTGTGTTTAAGTCAACATTGTATAAAAAACAACGGATTGCACTCCGGGAGTGCCAGCAGAAGTGAAAACTTGAAACAACGCCATCTAGCTTAAACTACACGCACACTCGCACAAGTGCCCTGCCCCGCCAATTCGATCTGACGCGAATTTAACAGTTTTTACCCATCCCAAAATGTGCACAACGTCGCTAAAGAAGTTTTCCCTTCAAAAATTGTTTTTCAGAAAATAATCTTACCAAACTGATAGAGTAAGTTAACTTTTATTTACAAGCACACTGAGGATGCGTGTTTTTACACATCCTTTATTTCCTACTTCCGCAGAAGGATAACCAACTGGCATGTTCCATCTCTTTCTCTCGCACAGGGTAGGGCGCTTCAAGGATGTGCGTGTTCACTCACACACGTGTTTATTGTTAGATGCTAAGTAGGCTGCAGCTGATTAGCGATGTTAAGTGCTTAGAGAACAATGATTAATGAAGTAAAGTGAAGTTGTGTTCGTAGAACGGCGAGTTGTGGCAAGATGGTTATAATGAATGGCAGAAAGTCTTGCTAAATTATCTATAGAGTGCATTCATTGAAGGAAAAAATAATTAGCTGGCGCATGGGAGGAAAATTATATGTATTGGTGGTAAATTCTTTAAATTTTTTGATGATAGAATGCCACAACTGGGCTTTATACAATTATGTATGTGTACGAAATGTGATTGTTATATCATCACATAACATCACGCCTGTAATCCCCGAAAGGTAAGGCAGAGGTGTACCTACCTAATAATACACCCATATTACGCCAGTCATATTTAAGTCCCACGTAAAAGGGGGTGAGCCTATTGCCATCAACCGGGACAGAAATCAAGACTCCGTGGCTGCTGCTAAGAAGTCCTTATTACATTTCAATAACTAACACACAACGTTCTCGATTATCTTCAATCGAACACAATTTTTAATACATTATACCTATTAACAAAGTTCCCCAACTTTGCTCTTACCAAACATCATGTAAGCTAGTATCGATCTCTTTCTGAAGCAATTTCACGTAAACTTGTTTTTTAACCTTTCATTTAACATTGACCTCGAAACGCTAGTGGGTACTAGCGTTTCGAGGTCTTACGCAGGTTGATTCTGGGCGCTTGGATACAGCCAAACGGGAGAGTTATGGGATACAGAAGCGATACAAATAGTTGCCGTGTGTTGCTGTGTTTCACGTTTTGGTGGTTATGTGTGATACCTCACTAAGACCCTGTGAGAAAAGCATCGTGACATTTCAATAAAACCCGGTCATCTTGTGAAGATACATTTTATTTAACAGCCTAAAATTTAAAAATAAATCACGTTCTACATTCAAATGAGTAAAATCGCTCAAAAAAGTGTTACCCGTCTGTGTGGAACTTATTTGATTTGGAACTATTTGCTAGCCTTAAAAGGATTAATTTCACGTTACCAATCGTGGGTCGGAAAACTTAATTTTGAAACTGGGGATTTGCGGATTTTACTCAATAGGATTACGTTTATTTGTAAATAGAACTGTATTGTTGAGGAGAACAAAATTCAATTTGTTATACAATTAAATACCTGGAGTCAATACTTTTCGGTTTCTCAAACGACTGTAAGTTAACATTTTCCGAAAAGGACCTGCCTTGAATTTCGAAGGTAGCTATAATTTTACGACTCCTACTTTCCATATTTATTACCTCAGTTGTTAGCGAACAAATTCACTGTATATTTTTAATGCTTAACTTATTTTTGGTCGAGCACAAAACAGCTTGCCAATAATAATTTACGTTTAGATCAGAGACTTAAAGCGTGTTTAATGATAATATTGTTTGCTTACTCTGAATACAGAATATTGGACTGTCTCCAGCGGGCAATTTATACGTATTACGTAATAAACTGACATGACAAAGGATATTTGAAACGTAGAATACTAAATAACCTTTTCTTGGATACATCTTGGTAGTAATTCAAAGCTACGTAATGCTACGAACAATTATTTAGTCAACGTCTACGAAGCGTAGCACATTTGCTACACGTCTACGCGGCTACGAATCCTCGTAGGCGTATATAATTAAGTAATTGTGTGTGGAGTGTTCATAACAGTGAATTTCTAGGAAGCACTATTCGACGGATTCTCTTCTGAATTGATTATTCATTCTTTTATGAATTAATTAATTCTACTCCGTCTAAAAATATTCGGTCATTTCGTTAGAAACGCTGACTGGTAGGAGGTGACTCTTGTAGAAAACGTTCAGCCATTTTTTCCAGAATTCCATTTCCATAAAGGCCAAAATTTCAGTATTGCTCAAATGGTAAGAATCATAAAAACGACATCGAACTCCAACTTAACGATTTATTCATTTTATCTCAACATTCCCATAAATATGTAACACACCAAAATACCTCGAAACCTACATAATTTCATCACTTAAATTCATGGGAATCCACATATTTACCCCATACTTTAACCAAAAGAAAACGATTCTTTTATCCCTTAAAGATATCTCGGAGACTCGAATAGCAGCTTTGAAAATAAATGTAAAAGCATATATTTCTGTCTCATACCGGGCTAATGTGATTACGTGGGGGCACGAAACGTATCTCACTTTTTCCCCGAAAGTGCTAACGAGCCCCTTAAGGAGGGGTGTAAATTAACTAAAGGGATATCTTTCACCCGACCATAGTTGCGGATGAGTAAAAATGTTTGTTGTTTTTCGTCACAATGCGCAGTGGAATGATCTACATAATTGCATTTCCTTATGTGCTTTTGTTATATTTTTTAACTAAGGTATGTTTCATGGTAGCATATACCTATCAGCATTCTTCATAAATGCTACAATGAATCATCAAGGGCTTTCAATTATTGGGCTTGGCTAACTTCCATCATTTAAACTTAACATAACATCACACCTGCAATCCGCGTAGGGTTAGGCAGAGGTGTACCTACTAGTTCACCCACATTTCGCCAGATATGTTTTAAGTCCCATGTAATAGTGGCGAGCCTATTGTTATCAACTGGGCACAAATCCAGACTCCATGGCTGCTACTGAGAAATTCCTAATGGAAAAACCCAATAGCACTTCCACTGTACCAACTAGCCATTTAAACTTATTTTTTCATTAAACGGCAACCCGTTATTCCTTGTTTGTATTGATACCAGCTTAGATGAATACAGGTTTTATGCTTGGCTGCTACTTTGAAACTAAATTAAAATGTCGGAAATAAGGCAGGCCCCGTTTGATACAAGAATCTTCAACTCCCTTTATTAGGCATTTTCCATAGATTCTTACTTGTTATTAAAATTAGCTCCTGCCCGTATATTTGTCCTATAAAAATCAGAATTTATCCCACGGGATAAAAAATTCTAACCCAGGTTAGGTTCTACCATTTTGCCAAAAGGATATTGGTCTTCTTCTACTTGTCCTTTCCAATTTCCTACTTCGTAATCTTCGAGTGTAACCTCGCACAGTAACTAATGGATATTCGTGCCAATATACTACTAGCAAATCCAAAGAGGGGTATATTCGCTTTGGTGCGAGTGTTGCAGAGTGTGAATGTATGACCTACGCCAAAATGTTGTACTGTTAGAACAAAAACCCTATTAGTTTTAAAGTAGAATTGTGTTATAGAACCAGTAAAACAGATAGAAATTTTTGGTCCCACTAGTTCTACGATTTGGTAGCACCTGAAATCGTAGGACTAGAAACGTAGGAAAAGATATTCCCATTAGTTCTACCATGAAACTGTACAGTTGAACTAGTGGGAATGAACTGGGCCTTAAAGTGTATTAAATGGCCCCAAGGTCCGATAGCCATAAAATATACATTATTCAAAACCACTTTTCAGGGAAACCTTTGGTACTAACACGACTTTTGTCAATTAGCAGTCCGTTCTGAGTTATTGACCTAAATAGGTGACTAATTGGACACCGAAGTTAAGATTTTCTTGTCAACCAATCAATGTTTTCTGGGTAACTAATAGTAATAAGATATAAACCATTGGATATAGCTTTTCAAGGAAAACCTTTGCCAGTAACACGAGTTTCGACACTTTGTTGAAACACGTTGAGCTATTAAAGTGTAAAAAGGCCTGTTTGATGCAATACAGTCACTCTAAAATTGTTGGTATGCATCAGTATCGATGTAAAAATCTCGGAATGTGTTTACAACTTAATCACGCACCAACGGGTGAATTGATGATTTATATCTGTATATCTTTGTATATCTGACAGTTTTACAAAACATGTCCTTGATATTATATAGGACAACAGGCTTATTATACATGAAGTCTTTCTGTGGGCAATAACTGCTATGGAACAACAAGTGACAAATATCATGGTGTCTGTCAGGCACATTTTTTTAAGGCTAGGTCTTTCACAAGAGACTTAAACATAACAAGCAAAATGTAGGTTTAATATTAGTGCATCTCTGTTTATTGTTTCGTGGAACAGAAGTAATGTATGTTATACTGATACAGGCGATTGTTACACGACACCGCGCGGTTTAGCGAAGGCAGCGAAGCAAATGTACTGGCGGTGAGTACCGTGCAGTGTGGTGGTGAGCGCCGCTCGTCCGCATCATGAGTGACGGCGAATCGCGGATGTAGAATACGTAGTGCACGAATCGAATACTCGACTATTTTTACCCTGTCCGGAATTTTAGCGGGCACGCACATATTCCGGGCTGGACAAAATCGGTGTATCTTTCACTAAGGAAGCGCATTTATCTATCAATAGATTTCATTCAAGTCTATGCGACGTGAGATCCACCCTACCGGCCAACCGACACCGACGAGCAATGTCGTGTGAGAATCGACATAAGTAAATCACAATACCAATCCACTTTAATTTCTTCGACTTTCTATCTTCTATGTAAAATCACGTCTGTATGACTTATTGACTTGCAATAAAATATTGCTTAAGATAGGACGTAATCTAAATTCGACCCAACACGTTTGAAAGTCAGATTCTAGACAGCTTGAGAAAATATGTATTTTTTTTTATGTACACAGTTAGACACGTTGATAACTTATAGCATTTTTGTAAAGGGTCTAACAAAAACAATTTAACGCAACCGAAAGTCACTTATTCTTCCTATTATTGCAATTCGTTGAATACTGCAATAAATCTGTCCCACCTTCTGGTCAAAGTCAGTGAGAACGTTTATTGCAAAGTGTACAATGTTGCTGGTGTCGGTTGTTATTGGATGTTGTTATTGTTCTTGGTTGTTGTTTTTTTTCTGGTTCTTAAATATTCAAGGCTTTCGAGGATCCCTGTATTATTGAACGCACATGAGAACAATATTCTGTTTGCGTACTTGATTTGATGTACAGAATACTTAGACGACGCGTTTTTTTTGGGAGTAGCCCGCCATACTATTGCCAAACCACTGCAAATCCTGAAAATCAGAATCAACAGTGACGCAGCGAGAAACACCACAAGACAATGAAGCTCGACGAAGTCCCAGAGAAGCAATTTAACTGAGTTGGATCCCGTAACGAAATCATTCATAAAAGAATAGCGCAGGAGTAGGAAAAACATTAGCTGACGACTATGTATGATGGGTCTTTTTACATCTTATTTATATCTCCAGCCTAGTAAAACATAGTATAATGGCAGCGTCTAATATAAAAATAATACCCAATAGAAATTAGTTCAATAAAATTGTTATTATACGGGTACATCATTCTGCCCAACTTTATGTTTTTACTGAACCCTAGACAGCCTGCTAAGTATAGGGTCGCGATGTTATTATAGGCAATAAAAAAGAAATTAAAGGCCATTATGTCACTAATTTATTTTATGGCAATGAAGGCAATATTGAAATTTATTTATAGTATAAAAATTGATTGAAGGTGATGCTTTGGTTTTTATTGGTATATCTGTTATAGTTAGTTGATGTATTTTCGTTGCAAATACCTAGAGTAGACCGTTTATGGAATTTGAGTAGCTGTTATAGAGATTTAGGATAAAATAAAAATCGATTTTTTGACACATAAAGCTGGTTTAATTTGTAAATTAGACAAAATAATAATACTCGGTCCTTATTAAACGTTACGAAGAACCAAATCGAAGACCTAACGTATATTAAATTATATCATAATACCAAAATTTGGATCATATTATAGCGTTGGCTCTACAACACGATCAAAATTGTGGTATGTGGTACATTGGTAAAACAAACCATATTTTTTGCTGATTTTGTGTCTCCTGAAGAGCAAGCAGCCAAGCAAGTCAAGGTTAAGCAGGCGCTCCATGTAAAATACTGGAATTCAGCTGCATCCGGTTAGACTGGAACCCGACCCCAACATAGTTGGGAAAAGATTAGGCAGATGATGATGAGTATAGCACTCTTACTGGTGATACTTATTAACTGGCTCATTTTTAGGGTTCCGTACGCAAAGGTAAAACGGGACTCTATTACTAAGACTCCGCTGTCCGTCTGTCTGTCTGTCTATCCGTCTGTCACCAAGCTGTATCTCATAAACTATGATAGCTAGACATTTGAAATTTTCACAGATGATGTATTTCTGTTGCCGTTATAACAACAAATACTAAAAACAGAATAAAATAAATATTTAAGGTGGCTTCCATACAAAAAACGTGATTTTTCGATGTTTTTTTGCTCGATATTAATAACGGCGATAGGTAGACGCTTGAAATATTCACAGAATATTTAGTTGTATATTCACTTTAAAAATAAATAATTAAATTAAAATAAAATAAATATTTAAGGGCAAAAACGGCAAAAACGGCAAAAAAATCACGTTTGGTGTATGGGGATAATGACTCGCACTTGGCCAGTTTTTAACACAGCATGCACTATTCTCATTCTAGGTCGTTTTGACAGTAGCAAAAAAAACCATCAGTTCAAACAGTTTCCCAAGACACACCTGTATTATTTGTTTCGAAGACAATCGAAAGCTAAAAGCAGCAAAGCACGTCGAGCAAATTGGTTGAAACTCTAACCCGCTTCATTGTCGCCTTACTACCAGATCTTCGTTTAATAAGCTCTGTGACGCTCCGTCTTGCTGAAACGTAGATATTCCGCCTGAATACCTACAGTTTGGCTCGAATTACGCTCCGTTTGAGTATAATTTTCTTGTTATTGGATAGGAAAATGTTATTAAGTTCTGCCTTGAGTTGAAGTTGGTTTGGTAAAGAAAGTGCTTCTTGGGGTTTGTACGTTGTTAGTACGGTGACTTGTACCTAGTGACATAGTTCTAAGGAGTTGAATTCGGAACATAGAATGACGGGTTAAGTCATAATAAGATTATTTAATTTGTGTTAGGTTTAGGAGTGGTAGGCATTTTGTATGATTCCGCCGTTAACATACGGCGTCGTCAGTTTAAAAACTATCGCTGATTTGTATTATGCCGAAGGCAAAATGTATATTGCCGTGTCATTTTATAGTATGCCACAACATTTCATCGCCAATTCAAACGGCGCTTACATAATGCCGTGACAAATTGAAATATTTAGTTCTAGTTCTTGCCACGCACGTCGCTGTTGATCAAAACAAGAAAAATGGCATCAAATCACTACTTGACACCATTTTTCTTTCTTTTTCTTTTTGTAACTCAAAAAGTTATAGTAACCATAATGTTCAAAAACGCATGGGGAATCAGCAATTTTCCTAATATTTTTTTGGTACATCGGCAACAGAAATACTTCATCTGTGAAATTTTTGGTTAACTGTCTAACTATCACGGTTCATGAGATATAGCCTAGTGACAGACGGACCGACAGACAGACAGACGGACGGACAGCGGAGTCTTAGTAATAGGGTCCCGTTTTACCCTTTAGATACGGAACCCTAAAAATGCTGTCTAGTTGTTTTGAAGGTTTTAGAGAATTATTATGTTTTTTTCCAATTATCTTGAAAAACCAGACAGGTGGAATAGCAAACATTGCTTTTAAATAATTATGCTGTGTTTTTCCGTGGTTAGCACGAATGTGACGTGTAAAATATGCCATTGCGTGTTAGTGGTTACTCCTAGTGTTCCTTTTCTTTAAAGTATTTTTGTGTTTGAGAAGCTTTTACGTGTGCAGAAAAACACTACTTTAATTCGTTGTTGTTTCGTAAATACATTAGCCAAAAATATGTTTGAGTATGAATAAATTGTGAAAAGTTTAGTAAAGCACAAAAAAAACCTAGAACGAAAACATATTGTTCCAGAACTGAAGTTTTTATGTGCGAGCTGTACGTCTTTAGGTTGTATCAGTTATTATATGTAAAATTGATCGAAAAAAAAATTTTAGGTCAGATATTTGGCTTTGGATATACTGAACCTGCATCCTCTGGGCACGCTCGTCCATCATAAACCTCATCCACCGCTTTCCATCCAGCGGGATCGAGGTCAAGAGCAGGTCCATCTTGTAATAAAAAATAAATAAATAAAGAGGTAGGCATAATTTCCAATTAACCGACAATATTTCCTCATTGACTGCTCTAGGAAAACATTTTGCAAACCGCACATCCTCTTCATATCAAACATCTAAACATTTTCATAATTTTATTTTACACAAAATTAAATCCATTGCTCTGTTTTTCTTTCATTACCAAAATACGAGCAAAACATTACAAATTACCCGTAAATATTCAGAATTAATTAAAATCTCTCGCAAACCGCTAACACTGTTTCAAACAGGGTATTGCCCACGAATTTTTATTGACTTTGCAAGAGAACCTTGTTTGATCCGAACCCAGGCCTGCAAATCTACAGCTAATTAATTTTATTTATACTGCGTAATATGTTCGGAATTTCAAATCGTGCATGGGCTTTAGAAGATAGATGTTTGATCTTGTTTTTCTAATGGGGGAGGCTGAATTAGTCTAAAAACCCTGATAATAATGAAACATAAAAAATCCATTGCAATGGGGTAACCGTTTTTTACTGGGTTCATATTTATACCGTTTCAATGGCAGAAACGAGATCATAATCAAACAAAACAGTGAGAATGTTTTAGTTTAACAAATACGTTGGCCTAGTGGTTGCAAGTGTGACTATTGAATAAGAGGCTCAGGGTTCATAGTGTTATCGGGCTTTTTCATCAGAAATTTCTCAGTAGTAGCCTCCGAGTCTGTGTCTGAGCCCGGTTGATGGCAATAGACTCACCCTTTATTACATGGGACTTTAACATACTATTGGGTACACCTCTGCCTAACCTTTGGCGGATTACAGGCGTTATGTTATGTAAATACTAGCTTTTGCCTGCGATTTCACGTATCCAAGGTTATGTAAGAAGTTTCTTATTTTCTACTACAAGTCACCATCATTTAATCATCTCTTCCAAAGCATTATTTTAAACACAGATTTTGGCAAAATGTCCCCAAAACGAGTCACCCAAATGCAGGCAACACTATCAACGAACGAATTTCCATCGACCAACCGTCCGTCCGTCCAAAAATCGATGGTCGGTCGGAGTCTTAGCCCCACAAGCTCAGCTCAGCTCCTGGGAATTGGACGCAATAGTCAAACATAATACGATTTGAGTGTACAACCATTCGATCAGCAGTCAGCGCTATACGTGGGCCTGTGGGGTATTCCCTTCCGTGCATTGTCATTCTCGAATGATATAGTGGATAGTCGATATTTGTGGAAAGATGCTGTGCTCATATTTAAATCCGTATCATGGGCATGGTAAGGGAAATTGTACTTTCTGTGCTAAAACTTTCAGGTGAAACTATTGATAATTTTCTGGGAATTGACTAAAGGAAAACCGACCTTAATGTTGATATTAATATGATTTAACGCAAATTTTATCAGTCTAGATTATTTAAAGAACAACGTGATATATGGATACTCCGATATAACGCAGGATTTCTTTTGCAACGCGCAGTTTTGGACAGTCTTGGACCTCATATAACATGGTAATGTGAATGTAACACAAGCGTGATGTAATGTCATGATATGATGAATTAGTAAGTTATAAGTGGCAATAAATATTACAATCTATAACTTAGATACTAATTCTACAAGAAAAACTAATACAAGATTTATAGTAAGTTAAGTATTTTTGAGCGCAACCGACTAAGCACAACTTAATCATTCCTCGAAGCGCAACCATTAAATGCGCTCACAAATTCAAATTATAAATTATTAGAAATAATTTAGTTGCGCTTGTTGGTTGCGCTTAAAAAAAGTTGCGCTTTGAGGAATACCCCTAGACGACAAGGCCACGCCACTTAGAAAAAAAACTATCAAGACTAACCTACTTTTTTACCCATAAACAAAACAAAAGATAGTGTCAGTTTCCCCATAAACCATCAGAATCGACGCCATTAAGGCGAAGCAAGCTGGTAGCTAAAGCAGACTGTTACTGAAAGGGCTGTTCTTAGGCCTATCAGAAGATCACGCGCGAAACAAAGTCAAGGTCGAACAAATTATAGTGGCTGGTATCCAACAGTAACGTATAAGGTATAATTTCATAGCTAATCTGTGTAATTTCAGTGTGCCCTTGAATTTAGAACGATATAATGATTAAGTTTAAGCTATGTTATGTTTCTTGAAAATATTTTTCAGGCAAAAAGAAAAAAGGAAAATGTTTTTGAAGTAAATAAAACTTTATAGATTCTGTGTTTTATTTTTATAGTTATTTTGTTTATTAATATTAGTTTATGAGTATTATCTGTACAGATCTGGGCCTATTTATAATCAAACTAAAGAAATATTCGTTTAAAATGTATGACCACATTCACTGTAGATCACAGAACGAAAACTTCACGACTTACCACTTATGTATAAAACAAATGCTGTTTTTTAACATTATTGAAAAGCTAAAGCATCTTAAGCCTTATTTATTCCTTTACTAAAGAAAAATAGAGGACCGGGGCTTGGAACAATCATTAGAATATGAAGCATATTCTAATGATTGCTCCAAGCCCCGGTCCTCTTTTAGAAAATAACTCAAAGATCGTGATTCAAAACCTGACGTTCATATAGAGGCATGAATATACGCTTTGACGTTCAATTACGAACACGACTCTTGAATAATGTGGTCCTACCTTTAGCTATCAATATAAGTTACTACAAGGCTACATGGCTAGACTAGTTTATATTTTCACTGACATAAGGTGACACTTAAGTGAATTCCTAAACAAAAACGAGTTGTTGGATTTCCACTTCTCGGTTTAGCGCTGATAGTACAAAATCCCAAAAGCACACTTACTTACTAGTGTTAGTAGAAACGGGTTATATGAAGTTTACGTTTCACTCATGTTACAAGTTATTAGATTTGCCACATGCTACTACGAAATAAAGTTATGATGTTCTATCATATTAAATTTTGTCGGCATTTTGTGGGCACTGAATAAAAGTATGCAGTATTTGCTAAAATATGTGGGACATCCGTTAGTATTTGGGTTTATAGCGCAATTGGAGGTGTCCTACAATTTTGATTACACATTTTTAAACACTCGTAACTGGAGAACGTCGCTTTAAATGGGTAAGGCTTCAGCTATAAATACCTTCTAAAATTGTGTGTAAAAAACACACAATTTTAGAAGGTATTTACAAGGTAGGAAGGTAGTGTGTAAATATTACTTCTGGAGTACCTAATGAGGTACACTGGGCAGTTCCTCTCAAACCTGTATGTTTCTTTCTTCAAATATTTGTAAAGCGTTGTATGTTTACTGTATTTTTTTCGTCATTTTGTATGTCCGTCATGTCAAATATTTTTTCTTTCTTTCTTTCACAAGAGCATCTCAGACATTAATCTGCATGGTCCCTATGTCTCTTGACTAAGATAAGGACTGTATTTTTAAAGGACCCTGAGTTTGTGTCGGCTGTTTCTTCTCAGAGTAGTCAGGCTGAAAAAAAAAATATTTTGACTTGTAAAACCATTTGTAAAAGAACTGGCCAAGTTCGAGTCGGACTCGCGCACGAAGGGTTCCGTACCATAAACCGAAAAAAAACACGTTTCTTGTATGGGAGCCCCCTTTAATTATTTAATAACTTATATTTTTATATTTTTTTTGTTATAGCGGCAACCATAATACATCATCTGTGAAAATTTCAACTGTCTAGCTATCACGGTTCATGAGATATAGCCTGGTGACCGACAGCCAGACAGGCAGACGGACAGTCTTAGTAATAGAACCCTAAAAACAATTTACAAAATAAATATCGTTTAACGACTGACCTTGCAAATAAACCTGTATGAGTATTTCATAAGTCATGTGCATTATTATGTTGACATGAACACTATTCATATTAAGAATACGTGGGTAGATGAAAGAAACTCTAAAAGCCCGACGGCTAATGGCTCCGTGTTAGTAAACATTATAAATTCCTTTGAAGTTCAGAAAATAAATTGCAATAACGGCAAGATATAGAATTTAAGAAAAAAGAAGACAAATTTTCCAGTAGCAGCCACGGAGTTTGGATTAGTGCCCAGTTGATGGCAATAGGCTCGACCCCTATTACATAAGACTTAAACATACCTTGCGAAGTGTAGATGCTTCATGCTATTAGGTGCACCTCTGACTACTAACCTAACGTAACGCTTTGGGGATAACTGGCATAATGTTATGTTTTGTTAGGGCTCTAGAATTGCAGTTTTTTACTGCAGAGAAATCTTATCATCGTATCGTCATCATTATTGGCCTGTTGGTCTAGTGGTTAGTGACCCTGACTGCTAGGACGGAGGTCGTGGGTTCGATTCCCACACAGGACAAATCTTTGTACGATGAGTACGATTATTTGTTCTGTATCTGGGTGTATAATTTATCTATAACATGTATGTATTTAGAAATATATAAGTATGTTTATCAGTTGTCTGGTTGCCATAGTACAGACTCTGCCTAGTTTGGGATCAGATGGCAGTGTGTTGGTTGTCCCAAGATATTATTATTATTATTATTTCCTTTATTTATTTATATACATATTTTTTACATTGTCAAATATTTAAATATAAAACGACATAAAAAAAACATTTAAAAATATAAAAAATAGTAGCCCACCGGTATCGGGAATAGGGTCCAAGCTACCGGCGGTCAGGGCTCCAGAGAGAGGAACCTCCTAACAATACGAGCCGTGTCCAGGAGTACCGCTTTCTGAATCAAGGTGTTGGTCGAGGCTCTTGGCAATTAAGCCATGGGCTGATACGACTACCGGCACAATGATCGCTGAGTCCACATCCCACATGTCGACAACCTCGCGAGCTAAGTCAAGATACTTGATTTGTTTATCTTTCTCGGCTTCCACGAGGTTCTCGTCATGCGGGACCGTAATGTCAACAATCATTGCGCGCCGCTCTGATCGATCCACCACCACTATATCAGGCTTATTGGCTACAATAGTCCTGTCAGTGATGATGGATCGATCCCAGTACAGTGTGATATTGCCATTATCGAGAACTGGATCGGGCACATACCTATAGTACGGCACTTCCGATTCCACAAGGCTGTATTTTAGAGCAAGTTGCTGATGGATAATCCTGGCTACAAGGTTGTGTCTATGCAAGTACTCTCCGTTAGCCAGACGAGAACACCCGGAGATAATGTGACGGATTGATTCGCCTGGACGGTGGCATGCCCGACATATGTCAACCGTGCCGTCCTTCACAATAAATCTCCGGTAGTTATTCGTCATCATAACTTCAGCCATAATTGCACAGACAAAACCTTCGGTTTCTCCAAAGAGGTCCCCGGAACGTAGCCAGGCTACGGACGCTGATAGGTCTACATCGGGCCCATGCAGGGCTCGGAAAAAGCGTCCGTGAAGCTCCTTACTCTGCCATACTTCCCTGCGGTCGTTAGTGTCAAGTACTACAGGTTTGCGCCAGTTCTCTTTAGCCAAGGAGAGCGGGGTGAGGCCCATGTCCACCGCGACCACATCTCGATGCATCCCCACGTCGGCTTCTAGGAAATATTCCCTGAGACTGCATATCTCGCGATTGTGAAGAGTCTTAGCATTTAAAAAGCCTCGACCCCCACACTTCCGCGGGATATACAGTCTTATAACCGAAGAACGTGGGTGATGCATTCGAAATGCCGTCAGCAATTTGCGGACCTTCACATCCAAGGCGTCTAGTTCTGTTTGAGTCCATTTGAGTATGCCAAAAGAGTACATCAAAACCGGCATGACCCAACCGTTGAAGGCACGCACCTTATTTCCGCCTGACAAAAGACTATTAAATACTTTTTTCAGGCGGCCAAAGAAGCGCTTCTTCAACGATTGCTTCATGTCAGCAACATTAATGCCCAGCGCTTCTGACATACCCAAATACTTATAGGTTTCGGTTTCTGAGAGGGATCTAAGATTTATGGAATCCGTGAGCTTGGTTCCCACAGATTCCACAATCTCCCCTCGCTTTACATGCATGACCGCACATTTGTCCAGACCAAATTCCATCCTGATGGCACTACTGAAAGTTTCAGTTACCTTCAATAGCTCCATCAGTTGCAAATCGTTGGGGGCAAAGAGTTTCAGGTCATCCATGTAAAGGAGGTGAGATATAACTTGACCACCTCTCTTCAACCGATAGCCTATCCCTGAATCCTCCAGCAGTGTGCTTAGAGGATTCAAGGCCAAGCAGAACCAAAGCGGACTCAAACTATCGCCCTGAAATATTCCTCGCTCTATATTTATCGGTTCGCTATTCCTCTGGATTTGCCGACATCCTGGATAGCGAAGAACTGTCCTCCATTGCCCCATACATGATATCAGGAAGGTGCGCAGAGTTGCATCAACTTTATACAACTCTAGCACCCTCATGAGCCATGTATGTGGCACCGAGTCATAGGCCTTCTTATAGTCTATCCAACATGTCGACAGATCCTTTCGTGAACGGCGAACCTGTTGACTAATGGCCATATCAATGAGGAGTAGCTCCTTAGTACCGCGGGACCCGTTCCTACATCCATTTTGAGAAGCAGACATAACAGAATTTTCGTCAATATGTTTAGTGATTTTAGCTCTCAAAATGGAGGTAAGAACTTTATAGACCGTCGGGAGACACGTAATCGGTCTATAATTTTTGGGTTCCGCAGTACTACCTGATTTATGGAGCAGGTGGGTTATTCCAGTCGTCAGGAACTCGGGAAGCGACCCTGACTTTAAGGCTGACTGAAATAGGGCTGCCAAGCGAGCGTGCGACCTCTGGATCCATTTAATCCAGAAGTTATGCAGCCCGTCCGGTCTTGGAGATTTCCAATTGGGTAACGGACGGACTGCACGAGCTACATCTTGGGGGCTGATTGTGATCGCCCCCATTTCTGGTATTGAATCGCACGCTCGCTCGACCTCCCGAGTCCATTCACCCTCGGTATGACTGACAGGCACCGACCAGATGCTGCGCCAGAAAGAGCACATGGCGTCATCATCCGGTAGGCACGTGTCAGACACACCTTGGTCCGGTCGCTCCCATGCTCTATAAACCCACCTTTCATCGCTTTGGAATGTGCGATTCTGAGTGTATCGTTCCACCCGCCGCTTATACCTACGAATAAGGTTTACCCATGCATACACTTTCTGCTTCAGGAAGTCGATGCGCTCTGTAATACGGGACATATAGTCTTGAGGACTGATTTCAGTCCCCGCAAATGCCCGTTTCACAAAGCGCATAACTCGAGGGCGAGTGTTGCCCCCCCTGAAGCAGATTAGTTTGCCGATGAGCGTTCTGGCCCCACCAATACGTCGTTCAATCCTGTACTGCCAAGCTGGTACGGCTGGTTTCGCTCGTTTAGCTCTGTCATCTGGAAATTTGACTTGAGCTAAACGACATGCCGCAACAGCCGCACAATACAGGATTGAATGAGCATCAGTGAGGTTTTCGCAGTTATCAAAATAGTTTGACAACTGCGAATCCAGAACAGCCACCAGCATCCTATTTTTATTATGCATGGGCAAACGAGGTAAGCGTGGTCTAAGTTCGGGTGTCATGAACCTATATTCTCGAATCGCACCCTCCAAAGCACTCCTCATATCCTCACTGCACTGGGTACTTACATTAGTAACCATGTCATTACTCACGTCGTTATTGCGATTTCGTGTTGTGGTGGTAGATGGTAGTGGGACCACACCCTGCGACGGTGTGGCAATGACATGGCTACTCTGCATTTCAATCCGCAAGCGATCAAGCACGGTGTCATCCAACATACGATTACGCTGGATGACTCGCACCTGATCCGATAATCGTTGTGCCGACACGTTGACAGCTGGCTCAAGCACCTGAAACAGAGAGAGCATCCGAACACGGTACGCGGTCAGATTGTTTCCCCCCTCTGTAGCCCCATAGTATGCGCGCATGACGTTTTCATTAATGGATTGCGTCCATCGCATGCGCTGCACACTTCCGCCGGGAGCTGGGACCCTATCAGAGGCCGGTGGGCCTCGAGGTCCTAAGCCGTCCGGTGGCCGGCGTCCTCCCCGTCGACGAGCAGGTGGTGGCGTCGTTGGCGGAGAGAAATACTCGTCGCTGGAGCTCGACGCAACTGCCACGGCCGGTGTCACAGCACTCACGATGGGGCTGGATTCCGGCGGCGGCGTCATCTCTCTGTTAGTTATTAATTTTATCATTTTCATTTTGCCATATGTCGTATGTCACTTGGTATCCACAAATTCCTTGTAATAAGTACATTGTTATAACATGGGTTTATCTTGCTGTTTTTGAAGAAATGGAAATCTAATATGTTCAAAAAAAGGGAGAGGATGTGCCAGACTGTTAAAATTTAAGTTTAAATATAAAAACTGCAAAAAAAAAATTGAGATAAAAATTTAAAGATGCTGTTGACATTAGTGTTGCCAGTTTATTATTATATTATTATATCCTTTATTTATTTATATACATATTCTTTTCATTTTTAAATATTTAAATAAAAAACAACTTAAAAAAACATTTAAAAATATAAAAAATAGTAGCCCACCAGCATTGGGAACAGGGTCCGAGCTACCGGTGGTCAGGGCTGTTGAGAGAGGAACCTCCTGACAATACGCGCCGTGTCCAGAAGTACTGCTTTCTGAATCAAGCCCTTGATCCAGCTGCTATATTTATTATTATTCCTTTATTCATTTGTATCCTTATTATTTACATTTTTAAATATTTTACTAACAAAAATTACAATATACAAAAACATTTAAAAATATAAAAAATAGTAGCCCACCGGTATCGGGAATAGGGTCCAAGCTACCGGCGGTCAGGGCTCCAGAGAGAGGAACCTCCTAACAATACGAGCCGTGTCCAGGAGTACCGCTTTCTGAATCAAGCCCTTGATCCAGCTGCCTAACGAGAGCCTCCTCAGGTGTTGGTCGAGGCTTTTGGCAATTAAGCCATGGGCTGATACGACTACCGGCACAATGATCGCTGAGTCCACATCCCACATGTCGACAACCTCGCGAGCTAAGTCAAGATACTTGATTTGTTTATCTTTCTCGGCTTTCACGAGGTTCTCGTCATGCGGGACCGTAATGTCAACAATCATTGCGCGCCGCTCTGATCGATCCACCACCACTATATCAGGCTTATTGGCTACAATAGTCCTGTCAGTGATGATGGATCGATCCCAGTACAGTGTGATATTGCCATTATCGAGAACTGGATCGGGCACATACCTATAGTACGGCACTTCCGATTCCACAAGGCTGTATTTTAGAGCAAGTTGCTGATGGATAATCCTGGCTACAAGGTTGTGTCTATGCAAGTACTCTCCGTTAGCCAGACGAGAACACCCGGAGATAATGTGACGGATTGATTCGCCTGGACGGTGGCATGCCCGACATATGTCAACCGTGCCGTCCTTCACAATAAATCTCCGGTAGTTATTCGTCATCATAACTTCATCCATAATTGCACAGACAAAACCTTCGGTTTCTCCAAAGAGGTCCCCGGAACGTAGCCAGGCTACGGACGCTGATAGGTCTACATCGGGCCCATGCAGTGCCCGGAAAAAGCGTCCGTGAAGCTCCTTACTCTGCCATACTCCCCTGCGGTCGTTAGTGTCAAGTACTACAGGTTTGCGCCAGTTCTCTTTAGCCAAGGAGAGCGGGGTGAGGCCCTTGTCCACCGCGACCACATCTCGATGCATCCCCACGTCGGCTTCTAGGAAATATTCCCTGAGACTGCATATCTCGCGATTGTGAAGAGTCTTAGCATTTAAAAAGCCTCGACCCCCACACTTCCGCGGGATATACAGTCTCATAACCGAAGAACGTGGGTGATGCATTCGAAATGCCGTCAACAATTTGCGGACCTTCACATCCAAGGCGTCTAGTTCTGTTTGAGTCCATTTGAGTATGCCAAAAGAGTACATCAAAACCGGCATGACCCAACCGTTGAAGGCACGCACCTTATTTCCGCCTGACAAAAGACTATTAAATACTTATTATTATTATTATTATTCCTTATCCCATTTCATTTGGGGTCGGCGTAATATGTCTCCTCCTTCCATACATCGTATCAACACAGTATTGATCTATATTGTATATGTTATACGCACAGCCAAGATGTGGAACTTTCTGCCAGCATCTGTGTTCCCTCCCACATTTAACCCGTCTGCCTTCAAAGCAAGAGTGAACAGGCATCTTCTGGGCACGCTCGTTCCATCATAGACCTCATATATCTTTCTATCAGGCGGGATCGAGGTCAAGAGCAAGCCCATCTTGTAATAAAAAAAGAGAAAAAAAAAAAAGTCATGTGTCAGAGCTGGTAAGTTTTTAGTTTTGTTTGAGTAATTATGAAGTTTTACTCATAAAATATTCAGCTATCTTTTCAGTCTTCTGGGCAAGATTCCAGAGGGGAACGATGTAGAGGAGTAGGCCATAACATTTGAGTACGGTACCTACTCCTCCACATCGCTGTCCTGAGTTCGCCTGAGTGTCTTTTAGTTTTTGTAAGCTTGGATAATTTCATATTTTGCATCATCATCATCAGCATCATTTCAGCCGAAAGACCTCCACTGCTGGACATAGGCCTCTCCCAAACGTCGCCACATTGACCGGTCCTGTGCGATTCGCAGCCAGTGGATCCCCGCAACCTTCACTAGGTCATCGGTCCACCTAGTGGGAGGCCTTCCATCGCAACGTCTGCCGGTTCGCGGTCGCCACTCCAGAACTTTTTGGCTCCATTGGCCATCTGTTCTGCGAGCAATGTGCCCTGCCCACTGTGACTTAAGTTTTTCAATGCAATTCTTCGGGCTACGTCGGTAACTTTGGTTCTCTTGCACACTCTTGTCACATATTTTTATTCAATTCAGATGGTGCTACTTTACTATTGCTTCCAATTATTTAATTGAATAGGCCATTAATTATCTCAATGAACTCCGAACTCATTATAGTTGGGTGGGTAAAACTGGAATGAAATGCAAATAGTGTTGATGTTTGCCGTTTGTTTTGCTTTGATTGGTCGACAAAGGTCAGAATGATATTCACATTAGTAGTTGTTTGTTTTGAAGGTTAGAGGTATTGGCGTAGAGAATATTGCTTTAATGAATGTGCAATGAAGCGTGGTTTTTCTCTCAGTTTGATGAATTTATGTAAAAGACAACCTTCTTAACCGAACTCTGTATAGACTGCAGACCTTTATTCATGTGTCTTTGCAGAATTTAATAATCAACTTGGATAAATTATAACAACATACATTAATAACATGAAAAAGGTTAAAATGTCTATCATTAAAATATAACCATTTATGCCCAGCTCACTAACTGTGGCAAAATTGCCAAAGTCAGCGACTTAGTTTTTTTTTAGACATCCTACAGTCTTTCTTTTACGTGGCGTCCTCAGTTCTTTTTTTTTATTTTTTTTATTAGCCTATTCTGTCCTACTGCTGGGCAAAGACCTCCCCCATTCTCTTCCAACTCTCCCGATGTTTTGCCCTCTCTGGCCAATCAGTCAGGAACGAGTCTAAATCGTCACGCCAGCGTTTCTTGGGCCTGCCTCGGTGACGACAACCGTCTTCAGGCACCCACTGTGTGGCGATTTTGGCCCACCTGTCCTGACCCATCCTGGAAATGTGACCCGCCCAGTCCCATTTTAACCTCGCAAACTTATCGCCAATATCGGTGATGCCTGTCTTGGAGCGTATTGTGGTGTTGCGTATTCAATCTGTGATTTTGATGCACAAAATCCTACGCTCCATCGCTCTTTGGCAAACCTTGAGTTTGGACTTCTGAGCCTCCGTCAAGGACCAAGACTGGATGCCATAGGTTAGGATAGGCAGGATACACATGTCGACGAGCTTACGCTTAAGTGGAATAGGGAGGTCGCCCTTCATAATCCTATATAAGTTTCCTCTATACCTTGACTTCGTAGAGCTGAGAATATGGCGCTGTGTTTTATACTATCAAAAGCCTTTGTGTAGTCCACGAAAGCCAGGTACAGAGGTTTATAAAATTCAGAATATTTTTCCAGTAACTGGTTTAAAGTGTGAAGGTGGTCTGCCATGGAATAACCTGGCCGGAACCCGGCCTGTTCCGGTGGTTGGTGTGAGTCTAATTTAGAATCTATGCGATTGTGGATGACTTTGTTAAACCCCTTAAAATATGAGAAACTAAACTAATGGGCCTGTAGTTATTAATATTGCACTTGTCGCCTTTCTTATGAAGAAGAACAATATTTGAGTGGCACATCTGGGATGGTGATAGTTTACCTACCTGTAGGATTTCATTGAATAAGTTAGTTAGGTGAGTGAGCAGTGTGGTGGATCCTAGTTTTAGGGCTTCGGTGGTAACGCCATCTTCGCCAGGGCTCTTATCATAGTGCATTGTTTTGAGCACTCTGTCTACTTCATATCCCGTTATGGGAGGGATATCTTCGTGGCAGCTATATCTATATTCTAATTCTATTTGAACTGAACTATCTAAATAAAGATTGGTGTAGAATTCTGTGCAAATGCCTATGATTTTTTGTCTGTTATGGTGTTTGATTCCGTTAGTGTCCATTAAGCTATTGATCCAGGGTTTGGTTCGGGAGATTCCCTGTTTTGCTATTCTTAACGACCGGTGTTTTTCTAGTGCTACTTTGACTAAGTGGGTATTTAAATTTCGGAGATCTATTTCAATAGTTTTCTTAACTTGCTTATCTATTAATATATGCTGCTCTGATCCTATATCATACATGTTCCTCTGTTCTAGTAGGCAACGTGTATTTGTTGAAAGCTTTGTGTTCTTCTTCCCATTCGTTTTTATGGTATTACTGGTTTTCTTTATTCCACTAACTATTCTGTCATATTGTTCTTCTATATCGGGTACATTTATGTCTAGACCTTTAAAGTGGTTTGAAAGTTCTAAATTGTAGGATTCATAGTTACTAATAAGAGTTTCTTTACTAAGTCTTTTAATAGGTGCTTTGAATGTTTTTGTGCTTTGAATTTTAAAGTTAAATTTGATTTTTGCCCGTAACGGTCTGTGATCGGAGCTATATTTAATTCTGTTGATGACACTTATATCTTTTATAATCTGCTTGTCGGAAGTTAGTACATAATCTATTTCATTCTTTACTAAATTATTAGGTGATATCCAAGTCCACCGGCGCTGGGGTTTTTTACTGAATCGACTATTGGCAACAAAAATACTTTGTCCAAATGCAAATTGCAATAGCCGTACACCACGTTTGTTGCGTATTCCTGATCCATGCAGACCCAAAGTGGTTTCGTCATCTTGCTCTTGTCTTGGTCCAATTTTTGCAGTGAAATCACCAATGATCTGAATGATATTCCAGGTTCCTTGGTTTTCTTCGCAGGCTTTATTCAGGAGATCGTAGAAGTCTTCCACCTCCTCGTCTGGATATGCTGACGTAGGTGCATACACTTGGATGACAGTTAGTGTATGTTTGGGTGAAATGCGGAGTTTGAGAACTGCTATTCGTTCTGAGTACCCAATGAACTCAGTTATGTTATTCTTCCACTTTTTAGCGACCATGAATCCCACGCCATTAAGTCCATTAGTCTCTCCAAAGTGGAAGAAAACAGAATCTTCTCGTTTTTCTGTATGTTCTCCTTATCTCCTAACTTCTGCCAAACCTATGATGTCCCAATTGACGTCTTTAAGAGCGTTTTCCAATTCTATAAGACGCTCATCTTTCATGAGCGTGCGGACATTGTATGTGAGTACATTGAGCAAATCGGAGTTCCTTAAAACTTTAGCTTGAGTCGTCTGACGGTTAATCGATCTCGCCCGGAGATTCATCTCGCCCCTGACTCCAGTGCAGAGTCGGCGCCCGTCAATGCCAGCAGAGCATCTGGAGTCGCCGGGCACTTGGGGACATGTTGTCGTTGTGCTTTCCATTTATGGGGCGGGTTGGACCATATCCCGCCGGGCTGGTCCAGTACGTGTTGGCGGATCGCCAGAGCTTCGTTGGTCGGAAGCAGGGTGTACCACGAGCAGGTGAGGTTGGCTTGAGTTGCTAGGCTGTTATTGGGAAATCTTCACACCCTTTTATTCCTCCTTACACCCTGTTATTGGGAACTCTTTACAGATATTAGGATTATAGGCCAAAATTTATATGATGTGCAAAGAGACATAAAATCATCTTAACTAATAAAACATTTCTTGCTCAGTCACCATTGCACCAGACTGAAGTAGTGATAACCTCGTGGTGAGTTCAAAGCCAAGACCCTCACCTCCAATTTTTCGGACTCATTATATAGTTATCACTTACTTCGGTGAAGTATAACATTGTGAAGAAACCAGCATGCCTGATAGATATTTCTCGACGTCATGTCAAGCCAAGTCAGAGACCTATGGGTGGCATAAAAACTCAGACTGGTGGTCTGGTTAGGCACTAAACACACGATAAACAAAAAGACCAGACTGTGACTCAGCCGAAGCAGATATTTTCCCAGGGCTGCGGGACTGTTCGAAAGAGATACCGCGGCCCTGGAACATGGATGGGTTTTAGACAGTATACTCGTAAGTCTGACACTCCCTTCCTCTCCGCCCAGAGCGGGAGAAGTCATTTGATGATTTCCCATAATGAAAAAAAAAAGGATGGTAATATTCTGAATTGTTCACTAGTCCGAACTTCAAGGTCCCATTGAAATGGCATTCGGCCGAACAAATTATTTGCTGTACCGAATAAGATAAATACAAAATGGGTGTAACTGGATGTAAAGCAAGATTGATGTTTCCACAAAGGGATTTTAAACTTCTTGATCGCAATGTTTCGTTGAGATTGGCGCAAGTTATAGGGTGCCAAATCGGTTTTTTTTATGCAAACGAAGAAAAATACTCTCGTGTCGTATCTAGATCAGACAAAAAGAGAAAATATTTAAATTTAGAGATATCTTGATTTATTTTTATGAATAACATATAACATCACCTCTGTGAGCCCCGAAGGGTTAGGCAGAGGTGTACCTAGTAGTACCTACACTCACATTTCGCCAGTTATGTTAACCATGTAATAGGGTGCGAAACTATTGCCATCAACTGGGCGCAAATCCAGACTTCGTGGCTGCTACTGAGAAATTCCTGATGGAAAGCCCAATAACACTTTGCACGACCTGAGAATCGAACCCAGGACGTCGTACAAAAACAATTTAGTTTAGTTGACCAACAAGACAATTTAGTTTAGTTTCATTAATAAGTGCGTCGCTAATGAAGCTAACGAGTTTACGACTAAGTTTCCATAATTTCTTAGAGGTGCTGCACACAAACTAAATTTTATTATTTAACGAATACTTCCAAATTTAATGTGTCGACCCAAACAAGTCTGTAAAGTCCTGAAATGACATGTCTGCACATGCAAAACGCTTCCAACGAACCCCTCTATTCATTTGTTTTCCACCTCACAATTGAATTTCGAACGTTCAATCGTCAGTCACCGACGACGTTCGTCGCCGCCATATTTGACGTTTACGTCATCGTAAAACAAAGATGACTCAACCCTCTCCTGCCACTAAAGTTTACAACTTGCACGGTCCCCCAATAGTCTTGTCGCCGCAGAAACAGTCAGGTAGGAAATAAAAGTTTAAAAGAAGACGAACGTCGACTTTGGAAATGGATTTAGTGAAACGATGGAAATATTTTGCTACGGTTATGTATGATTTTCATGATCTTGGTTTTTGTAAAAATTACTACTTGTCTTACTTACTCAAAGATTCTTTGTATAATTGAGTTTTATAAGGCGTAATCGAAAGTCCAGTACATACTTCACCATTATTGAATCATATTGGCAAAGAACTTCCTTCATTTTCTCCACTTCTCACAGTTTGCGGTTAGCTTTGTGGAACTAATTTCCAAAGAGAGGAAAGTCGACATTATTTCGTGCTGAAAACCGCACAGTTCATTGATCTACAAATCATTTTGATTCGGTTAATTACAACGTACAATTATTTTCCTACAAAACGTATAATTATTTTTTTCTTAGAATTCCATATTGTGCTCTCAATTTTCCATGTTGACTATCAGTGCGAAGCCCTATGTTTTTATGTACGAAACTCACTTTTACTTATTTTGTAATATCTGCGAAAAATATATTACATCAAGATATTTTCGCAGTAATTTGCAAAAAAAAATACAAATGGTGTTAACAGACTCTTCACAAAGCCGTCAACAAAGCGTTATGTACATCAAACTAAGTAACTTTACGCAAAAATATTGCTGGGAAACGACTTTTTTTTAGGTGAAGAGTCACGTTTTACGGTAGGAGTCAATGTAACGCATTCAAAACATTGCGCTGATAGAAGGATTGAATAGTACGGGAGGCGTGAAGGTGTCTTAAGTTAAAAAAATATTACATTAAAAAC
Organism: Lycophotia porphyrea; assembly: GCA_950005105.1. Taxonomy (NCBI): domain Eukaryota; kingdom Metazoa; phylum Arthropoda; class Insecta; order Lepidoptera; family Noctuidae; genus Lycophotia; species Lycophotia porphyrea. The sequence goes on along the minus strand of OX465392.1, from coordinate 14,622,387 downwards.
TTGTACAAAAAGTTGGAACTTTAACCCCCAATATCTCCGTAAAAAGAAGGTTCCCAGGTATGGTCTAGAACAAAATGATCGCAATGACGGGAAGAACAACTACCTTTCGGCTTCGTTAAGAGTCTTTTTACATCATTTATGTTACTGTTTTTTAAAATAGAGCTAGAGGAAGTCACTGTAGTCAAATACTAACCAATCTGGCATGATAAATTGATACTGGAACTGAGTTTGCTAAGTGTGGATAAAGATTAACGACTTTATGGTGGATTAAGGTAGACTGTAAAAATATATCAACAAACCTGTGTGTTAGACATTAAGCATGCATTCTTTACAAGAAACATTTTGACTTAAGACAGACCGCAGACAGAAGATGCGAATGGCATCAATGGGTGCACAACTCAGCTGAGGTCATATCTACCTATGAAAATCAGACAACATATTAGATTATTGTTTCAAGGAAATAGATTGGTAAGTAGCAGGATAAATAAAAAAAAAATTAAGGCAGTTACCAAAATGACGGAAAATTCATAGTCAACGGACGGAATACTGTCCATAAATGACTACACCAAAGCCACCAAAAGTAACTCGTGATAAAATCGTAAAACAAACACAAAACTTGTCGAATAACTAACACCACACAAAGAGAATGTCAAATCTAAATCGGGAATACTAATGGGACTAGATAAATATTGAAACAAGCGGAAAAATGGTAGGAAACGATATTAATGGCTGGAATCGAGTATCGATTGATTTAAATGTCGTATGAATCGAGTCTATTCGATATCGAATCAAGATATTCAAGATGAATCGTGATTGCTCTGGATTGATAATTTGTGTTCTTTTTTATCGCTGCTCGAAGGTTTTTCTTATTCTTTTGTTTGATTCGTCGATAAGTTTCAGATTAGATGTTTTTGATTGAGACTATGAATATTTTTTATTGTGTTTTGTAGGCGACGGAACATTGAAGGTCAGCGAATAGTGACGTACTAGAATGTTTCAGAGTTTGACCACTCAATCTCAATCGATTACTTAACAGGCCGGTGTTTAAATACTGGTAATTTTAACCTACGTGATTTCACTCCTGGACAAAGTCCTCTCCCCATGACTCCCAGTTGCTACGATCCAGGGTCAAGGTGTGGTGTTTAAATATGGTAAACCATTCAAGTCTGTTCGATATAGACAGCATTCTATTCATATCAACCACCTGTTTCACCATAGTAAATATCTTCTACCATGCTTTGCCCAACCCACGCCAACCGCATCTAAATATTTCTCTAAAAACATAACTTAAAATAAACCTAAGTCCACAACAATTTTTAGTAACTTCAACAATCATTCTTCCTTCATTCCATAAATTCCTTCACAATTTAATTCACAGAGTGATCTTATTTTATTTACGAGTTTGTAATAAAGCGTCATATTTTGTGTTTATTAAACAAGGGTACATACATAAGTTCTGATGTCTGACGTACTGTGGTGATAATATCAGACCTAAGTAAGTAAGAATAAGGTTTATTACACACAAATAAGACGTGATCCTTAAGATAATATGACGTCCTGTGATGAATAGTTATCATCTGCCTAGCCTAGCCTTCTAGTCTTAAAAATCAAAATTTATTTATTCAAATTAATTCTGGATGTGAGTTCGGATCGTGCAAAAGGCTTGTGTTACCTGGAACTCAATAGATCCTGGAATTCAAACACACCTGTGTTTGAGTTTCAGGTTACCCTTATATGCATCCTACATTAAATACCTTTGGTTACCTTCGGAGAATTTGAAGACGTGGTCTTATGGTAAGGTTTCTTTAAAATATATATATTTTGAACAGAAGGGCACTCTATTTTAGTAGATATAATGTTTACTTAGGCCTGTAGGTTTCCTAAAATCTTGAAAACGAATGCTGGGTACTCCTGTCCTGACTGTGTGGGATGAATCCTTTCGGGGAATATTTTCAAAGGGTGGTCGTAGTACTTATATAAATAAAGATCACAAAGAAAACATCAAGATTTCAACTATTGGATATAGGAATACAATAAAGTTCTTGTAATTTCATTATTTATTAAATGGGATTTTATATTCGCTTTGATAGCCTCGAATAAAAAGGTTTCAGATTCATTAAAAGTTTGGTCCAAAAAGTAAGCAATTGAGCCATTTTTAAATTCTCTTAAAACCACTACTAAGTACGTACATGCTTTGGAAGTGCTGTACTGTGTCGCTAAACTTTTGTGAAAGCTAAATGAAAAAGAGAAATCAGAAATGAGGACATCCGCAAGAGAACCAAGGTTACCGACGTAGTTCGAAGAACTACGTCACTACGTGAACCCCACTTCATAGCACATTGATTAAAGCAATATTCTCTACGCCAATACCCGTACCCGTATATACCTTCAAAACAAACAACTACTAATGCGAATATCATTCTGACCTTTGTCGACCAATCAAAGCAAAACCAACGGCAAACATCAACACTATTTGCATTTCATCCCAGTTTTACCCACCCAGGTATAATGTGTCCGGAGTTAATTGGGCTAATTAATTGCCTATTCCATGAAATAATTGGAAGCAATAGTAAAGTAGCTCCATCTGAATTGAATCAAAATAAAAATATGTGACAAGAGTGCGCAAGAGAACCAAAGTTACCGACGTAACCTGTAGAATTGCCAAACTTACGTGGCAGTGGGCAGGGCACATTGCTCGCAGAACGGATGGCCGATGGGGCCGTAAAGTTCTGGAGTGGTGACCGCGAACCAGAAGACGTTGCGTTGGAAGGCCTCCCACTAGGTGGACCGATGACCTGGTGAAGGTTGCGGGGATCCGTTGGATGCGAGTCGCACGGGACCGGTCAATGTGGCGACACTTGGGGGAGGCCTATGTCCAACAGTGGACGTCTTATGGCTGAAATGATGATTAAATGAAAAAGTATTGAAAAAAAAAAACGAGTATACTCTAGACCACACGACTGAAGTAAAACTGAAACAAATGCCGAACAATCGTCTGTCAAATTCAAAAACGTAACTGTCTTTCTATCTACACTAACTTAAATTTCCCTCCCCACTTCCGTTTGCCTCGTAGCGTTACATATTCACCAGCTTAGTCCCAAGTCAAGCGTGCGTGAAGAAGTTTTACTTCAACAAAATGGCGGAGTTACTTCTGATTTTGATAACTACAAAGTAATAATGTATTCACAACTTCAAAAGATACAATCATCATATTCCTGCTCTTAGTCCATGTTACTTGGGGTCGGCGCAACACGTTTTTTTCTTCCACTCTCCTCTGTCAACCATCATTCACTCTATTTTCTTCCATATCATTCTTCACAAAATCCATTCAGCGTTTCCTTGGTTTTTCTTTCCCTCTCCATGCATCAACATTTATATTGATCATTCTTTTAATCACATGTGATTCGTGCCTCCTCATCACATGTCCATACCAAGACAGTCGATTCCCTTCCAACTTTTCTGTAACTGGCGCAACTTTTAAACTGTCTCTAATATACTCGTTCCTTTCCTTACACATTCACCTCAACATTCTCATCTCCGCTACATGCAATTTTTTTTCATCCATCTTTTGTTAAAGGTACAATGTAACCTAAAAACATGACGTAACTAAGTCAATAAATAAAACCATAATATTCTTGTACTTCTACAGTGACATAAAACCTACTCTCTGGTCATCCGTAAATAACAAACTTCACACAATAGACTTCCGAACTTCTGTCTCACTAAAACCTCGATAATAACGTCAGCAACTGGATGCACCGTAAGATCCGCGTACATACCTAGAATTACATGTGATCCGAAACATCTGTGTCATTTCCTCAATATCCAACCAGTGCGGCCTATGAACGTTAGATAAGGCTTATAGTAACGCCATAAGTGGTGCGGGTAGCGTTTTATGTTTTGTGATTTCAAAGAGTAGAATTTTTTTTACTGAAAACTTTCTGCCTGCAGGTCAACCTACCCGAAACTGTCAGATTGTCCCAACCAACCTTTAACCTAATGATTCAGAGATAAAGTTGAAAATATATTAAAGAAATTTGACAGATTGTAGTAGCTGGATGTGCTGGCGTCTGTACATTGATACGAAAGGCAAGATAAGCGTTAATACTGTCATTTTACAATTCTGAAAAAGAAAATATACGAACACTCTTTATTTTTTAAATTCCCTTCATTTTTGCTTTAAATAATGCTTTGTATCTTTCACTGCCTCGGTGAGATCAACTAGAATAGTGCGACTAGTGAGCATGAGGTCCTTGGTGCGATGCTCAGGTCGGGTAAAAATTAAATGTTATTGGGTTTTTCCGCCTAATCCTTCGGGAAGTTCAGGCGTGATGTTATGTTACGTTATTTCACAAAAAATATTAACATATTCGCTACATCACTGTTTTAAGTGAGTCCGTTTCCGTGCGTCTGTTTTGATTGAGTCCTACCGCAAAACGTGATTTTTCACCCCAAAAAAAAGTCGTTTCGTAAAGTTACTTAGTTTGATGTACATAATGCTTGGTTCACGGCCTCGTGAAGGTTCCGTTTACACCCTGTATTTATTTATTTAAGCCTTTATTTGCCTTAACATTACAATTTTTACAATAAAATTTATTTAACATTACATATGTACCTTACATTTAACATTTCATTAAACATGTAATAAACCAAATTTCAATAAACATATTTTACATTATCACACATTTATCATTTAATTTAGGTAAATTAACATTTATTTTTTTTCTTCTAACATAAGTAGGTATACATGCATTTCATTTAATTTCAAATTTATTATATTGCATTAATTTCTTTCTTATTACAAAATATATGTTTTATAAGTTAAGGCCCCGTATACATACCCACATATCTTGAAAAATTTTACTTAAAGAAGCGATCTCTTCAGCACAAACATTTCAGCCACACACGCCACCTTTTGCGGTTAAAACTGCAAACAGTTTATTTATTTAGCGCAGATCGTTAACTTAGTCGGTTACTGTGGCACGTTACTTTGAGTGAGACCAGTGCATTTAGTATTGATACCTTTAATACTTGATGCAACGGCATCGCTCCTCACAGAGCACGCGGTCTATGAACATCGGAATAAGGAAGTGATGTAAACGGATGAGTAAATGTCTGTAACAATTTGTGCCAGCAAAGCTTATTTTTATTAGGCTCCCGACTTCTGCTTTTTCGCGTTGCTGGCAAATTAAAATCTAGGCCTTAAACTTCTACGATGCGTTCGTGTTCCACGCGCGCCTCAAAGAGATATCAGCAAACAAGGACGGGCCCGCAAGGGCCGATGCCTGCCAGGGCTGCGGGACTATTCAAAAGAGATACCGCGGCCCTGGAACACAAAGGGCAAGGAAGGAACATGGATGGGTTTTAGTCAGTACAAGTCTGACACTCCCTCTGCCCAGAGCGGGAGAAGTCATTTGATGATTTCCCATCCGGAAAAAAAAAGTCCTTAAACTTCGCTTGTTTTAGGACGTCATCGGTGGCAGCTTACAGTTCACTTTCATCCAGAATAATAAGATCTCGCTAATGTGTAGTAATAGTTTTGGTCCTTCGAACCACATCAACAGATATGAAAGTGATGTAGGTATTTCGATCATTTAAACCGAGAATGCAAATTGGTGACTCAGCCAAAATCATCATCACCATTTTCCTGCCCTTCTCCCATGTTAAAAAATGTTTATTTGTTTACTTTTCTCCCCTGTCAACCGCCACGCTTTAGTTTTCAACCAACCAAATATTTTCCCAAAAACAAATTAAAAAAAATTGGTTGTCTGTAAATTTGGTTTACGGACGATAGCCAAACGTAACAACGTCATAAAATTGAGTGGAAGAGAGATAGATGCAGCGCATGCGTACAATGAGCGTAACGGAACACTTTTTCGTGCATACAGCCGGCGTTCATCGATTTATTAGACGTTTTCACGTCAAAACATAAACATCATTTATTTCAGACTACAACGGCCTATTGATATATACCAAAACTAACATATATAAAGTAAATACAAAAACTGTGTTAATAAATAAGACTTAAAGCTATGTTAGTGGCACTTCACTTGTGCTGGCTCTCCAGTGGAACTTGTCCGCGGAAGCGACGGAACACCACGTCCTGCGGCCAACAGTCTTCCTTCATCACCCGGGGCAAATAACAATTCGGTACTCGTACCACGAACGCCTTGGCCTCGACCTTGTTGTTTAAAATTATGACTTTTAACATTTCATAACCCGCTACCCCCAACATAACCTCAACCTAATAAATGTTATGTAACAGGTCGCAAACTGCTGGGAAGGCGTAATAATACCGCCGACGCTACGCTCAGCCGATACAAGCTAGCGGAAATTAACAGCTTGTACCGTGAGCAAGCGGAGCGGAGCGAGCGGAGCGGGACGGAACTAAGAACGGATTTATCACTGTTTGTGCTGTTATCGCAGTGTATTCGTGGTTAATCTCACATGCGGGATGACCGAGACCTTTGGAATATCGTATCGTGTCTACCCAGACTGAATATCCGACTTGGAAGTGGAATACTGGTTGTAATTAGAGCAAGGTTGTCAGTTGTCTTACTTAGAAATGCAGTGTGATGGCCGGGTTTATTAACTTGCCTGCCAGGGCTGCGGGACTGTTCGAAAGAGATACCGCGGCCCTGGAACTCAAAGGGCAAGGAAGGAACATGGATGGGTGTTAGTCAGTACAAGTCTGACACTCCCTTCCACTCTGCCCAGAGCGGGAGAAGTCATTTGATGATTTCCCATCCGAAAAAAAAAGGTTTATAACTTAAGAGTCGTGTACATCATCTCTTGGTAAGAATTCCGGATTGGTCGAGTCCTACTGAATCGATTATAGATTGCGTTTTTTTCGTCATCAATTATTTATATACTAAAAAAACTACGGTGAGTAGCCTACACGTCATATTAATAAGGCATTTACTGAGGACTGCTTAGTATGAGGTCCTCGGTTCGATGCCTAGGTCCGGCAAAGTGTTATTTGGTTTTTCCATTAGGAGTTTCTCAAAAGCAGTCCCTGAGTTTGGATTTGTACCCGGTTAATGGCAATAGGCTCGCTCTCTATTACATGGGACTTAAACATATCTGGCAAAATGTGGGTGTACCATCAGGTACACCTCTGCCTAACCCTTCTGCGATTATAGGCGTGATTTTATGTTCACTGAGGCATTACCTTCAAAACATTTCCCGCACCTTTTTCAGGCTTACGTTATCGACTAAGCAATTACAACAGAAATTAACTGGAAACTCAGAAACTCGAACAATTATCTCACCATACAATGTAACAAAACTCTGAACAATCAAGACTTGAATTAATTAATAGGTACTGAAGTCTACAATTCTACATATTGCATATCATAAACTTACACAAAGTAACCAAGTTGAAAGAGAACCTATATTAAATTAAAACTAAAGTAGAAAACTGACAGAAACACCTGCTCAAGTCTACTGAAGTTAATTCCGCCTATAATTTTTAGTGCTGTGACCAAATAGTCGATTAATCGTAGTTTTCGGAATCGAGTGCATTGATAGTTAGTCGATTTAATGAGATTGTAACGGTTTGTAGCAGATTTATGGGCGGTATTTAAGCTCCGAATACAGTTTAAAGGATTTTAAACATAATTTAGTTCTGGTACGATTTACGATTATTGAACGGGTTAAAATATTGTATTTATTTTTACTATAAAACAATAAATAACATAACATCACGCTGTAATTCTCGAAGGGATAGGCAGAGATGTACCCAAATAGTAACCCCACATTTCGCCAGTTATGTGTAAGTGCTAGAAAATAGGGGCCGAGCCTATTGCCATCAACCGGGCACAAGTCCACATTCCGTGGCTTGAACCACTAGACCAACGAGGCAGTCATGAAAATAAATAGTATAACAATTTCGCTGTGTTTATGTTTTTTGATATAATTAAAAAAATATGAATGATTTATCAGTTAGAACTCATATTTCTTCCACGGGAACACAAACTGTCGCCCAGTGAGTGAGAAACAGTAACATGCAGGCCTAAGGTAGATTGGTTTATGGACCAACAATGACATGCCATATGTCTCAGAATTTTTGATTCTAGGAAAGGTCCTTACGACCTTTTCCTTTTTGAGAACAAAAACTATGCTACCTTCTAGTTAGATTTTCACACGTTTTTGTTTACTTTAAATAAATCCATGACGCTTGTACTACTCAATGCATCCATCAGCACAATGTTTTGAGAGTCATACATTGAGCGCTACCGCAAACCGTTACTTTTCTCACCAAAAAAAAGGCGTGTTTTGCACAGTGTTATAAAGTTGATGTACAGAATGCTTGGTGACGGCTTGAAATATAAATCATTTATTTGCCAATAATGTAGGTATACAGAATATGATGGTAATAAAATTTTGATAAACGTCCCGCGGCTTCATGAAGCGTTTCTTTTTAACCATTTATATAATTTGTATGTTTTAATTAAGGCTCACATTTATATAAAAATTGACTATTTCCAGACAAATACCTAGTCACCTATTCCTTATGACGTATCTAAAACATCACTCACCTATAAAATCGATGCATTTACTCGCTCAGTCGCTCCCCATCACTACGCCTCGTCGCTACAACTTCATTACCGCGAGCCAATTACAGAGACGTGTAATATACGTTAACACTTGACCAGATTCCGAGCGGGAATCGATTCATATCTCGAGTTCTCGAGTTCACTGTTGCATACCTTGCTGGGTACGAAGATGACATGTTGTTATGTTATGTCAGTTATGGCATGTTACAATGCGAATATGAGTATTGTGTTTGGTGTAATCGTTAAAGTTGTATAACAGGCGAAATGTGGGTGTACTATTAGATACACCTCTGCCTAACCCTTCGGGGATTACAGGCGTGATGTTATGTTATAATTGTAATCTGTTGAAGAAGAACTAGTGACCCGGTCCAGCTTTGCATCAATTTTATAATTTTAGAAAATGTAGGGATATCTTTTTATTATACACTAGCTTATGCCCGTGGCTTTGCCCGTGTGGAGTATTACCGGGAGAAAAAGTATCCTATGTATTAATCCAGGTTATAAAGTAGGTATCTGTGTGCGAAATTTCATCCACATCTGGTCAGTATTTTTTAAGTGAAAGAGTAACAAACATCTAGACACATCCATCCGCGCAAACTTTCGGATTTATAATACAGGGTGTAAATAGACTCTTCACGAAAACGTCAACCAAGCATTATGAACATGAAACTAAGTAGCTTCACGCAAAAATTATTACTGGGAATAGACTTTTTTTTTTGGGGTGAAAAATCACGTTCTACGGTCGGACTCAATGTAACATATTCAAAACATTGTTCTGATGGATAGATTGAATAGAAGGCGGGTCGTGAAGGTGTCATAAGTAAAAAAATACATTAAACACAAGTATTAAAAAAAACTTGTGAAAAAGCTGGAACTTTGACCCTCAATATCTCCGTAACCAGAAGGTTCCCAGGTATGGTTTAGAACAAAAAAAATATCACAATGACAGGGAAAACAACTGCTTTTCGGCTTTGTTAAGGTTTTTTACACGTTTTATTAGTAGGATTTTTTGGTGGCGAACTTACAGTTATTTTCTGGACTGTCTCAGTAGAGGATGATAGCATCCTCTCACAAGGGAAACACTGAGAAGAAGAAAAGGTGGCCTTGTAGTCATTAGTATTCGTCAAGGGGTTTAGTCTTACCGTTATACTAAATAACTAATCATTCAGGTTTAAAAGCGGTATCTACTGATATCTACATAGTGCTTTGATAACTTTGAATAAACCATAATTATCGCTTTAAATTAATTGTAAAATGTAGCTAAAATCTGATTGTAATATTTTTAATGTAAAGTGAGACGGAAATATGTCTCCGTCTCTTATTTTAATCAAGTCAGCTACATATTTCCTGTTAATGTCCTCTCACACCATGTATAATGTCAATATCGCCAGCTTGCAATGCAATTATTTCGAAGCTACCAGTACATTTAAATTGCATCGATACACACAGTGACTGTAGCGCCTTTGAGCTCGGATAGAATTAACTGGAAACGAAATCAAAGGGTTATACCTATAATTTTTTTGTGGAGGATTTAAATAGTGGTGTTGAATGCCTTTCGTGGTGTATTGAATAATGCATTGGTTTTTCTCATATTTTAAGGATACGGTAATCACCTATGTCTAGCCACAAGTCTAGCAGTATTTTGTTTTAACCATAATTTAGAGAACTTATTCGAGGAGCTCGTGGCTAAATATTAACAGCCGCTCGGGTCGACCTTTAGGTTAAGCCATGCTTACCTAGGTTGCTCTGTGGATGGGTGAGCACCCCCTTATATACCGAGTTTCCTCCGTGCCTCACCGTTGGTCCCGGCTGTCATTTGTAGATTTGGCAGTCGTTAAAGGTAGTCAGTGGCCCAAACAGTCGTCAGACTTTAACCAATCTTACCAAGGGGTATCGTATTACCCAGTATTAACTGGGTTTTGGAGGTCAGATAGGCAGTAGCTCCATGTAAAATACTGGTATTACGCTGCAACCGGTTAGACTGGAAGCCGACCCCAACATAGTTGGGAAAAGGCTAGGCAGATGATATTAGAGGATATATTCCGCCGTTTATGGTATAGAACCTACATTATAATCATACTGATAAATGGGACATCGCCATCAATTTACCAGACGATTCGACTCCCCAACCAAAAAAAAATCGTCACGTATAAAAATGTTTTGTCTGTTTCTTACTGATTATGAAAGTGCAGCACCTAACGATTGAAAAGTATAGAAATAATACTTGAATCTTGTGCAGAATTTTTGCATACCACAAAAAATTCTTAATGTTTAGTCAAATCGTAAAAACCGTCCGTGGCAAGAGCTATGGCTATGTTAACTGATAAAGTAAATACACGAAACAGTATTTTAACTCCTAGAAAAACGAAGAAACAAACGCGCACTAAAACCTCGACCCCAAAAAGTAAACGAAACCGCCACTAAAATCTGAAACCAGGGGGACCAAATTTGAAATTTCAAACAATAAAGTCTGTTGTATGTAAATTCGTCTGCTTTATTATGATACAAGTACGATCTAGCTTCACAGTAACCGTAAAATCGTTGAAGATTTACCGTCAGTCTAAAACAAGCTCAACTGTACAATGAAACTTAAGCCAGTCCAATCCGGTGCCGGTCTTGCATAATAGTTTCGTTTACACCGAACTGGGTGTTAAATGTCAGAAATATATGATTTATTTTTGTACAAAACCGACTGAGAGAACTTATTATGAATCTAAGTCGTGATTGTGATGGGATGTTGATGGGGGTGTTAATTGGGAGGTTGATTCCATCAATCAATATCCAGTGGCCAGCCACAGTGTAACGTAGTTTGAACTGTCAAGTGACACTTATGTCATTGTCAATAATGTCAATTTTAGGAAACCCGGGGCCTCTAGTCGCCAGTGGCGGTTAAGCGTTTTTTATTGCTGGGTACCGTAGTACCCGCTGGCGTTCGAGTGGTGGATAAAATCAGTCTATTGCAGATCACTGCTAGACATATGTGTAACTGTCCCAAACTGCACCACAACAGCCAATCCTCCACGTTCTCTATCCCAGTCTGAAGCACCCTTAAATTGGTTAATTTTTACCAATAAAACTAAAGTAGTTACATTGTTATTTTATCTTCATAATCTGTCACAAAAAAACAGTAGTTTCTTAATACCAGAGATAAATGCGTAACTGGCGTGTCATCATATTTATGTTTGTCAAATAATCTGGTGGTAACATCAGAACTCATCAGGAAAATAACATTAACACAATGATTAGCAATACTTTATCTGAATAAACAGGATTTTCAAATTTCGAAATTGGAACTATCCGGAAACCATTTTCTTATTTATCTGTATCAATGTGGAAAGCCTGAGGAGACATTAAAAAAAAACCAACAACTCCGGGAGTGCCGACAGAAGTGTATTTTTTTTTTCAACATTTTGAATATTTTTAGAAAATATTTTTGCATAAATCTTTTTTATACATTTGACTATACACTGTATTTTTTTTGGGCGTGTAATATGTAGCAATACGGCTAGTTCAATTGTTTTTCCCCATCTCAAAAAAGTCCAACGCGCCTAAAGAAGTTTTCACTTCAATAAATCAAAAATTATCCCTTAAATTCGTCCACGGTGTAAAAGCGGCCGGCACCCATAAAGATGATACTAACGCTTCCTCAAGCGTTATTCAATTTGGTTCCCAGTCGGAGGTTGGTGGAGCTGTGTACCGAAAGACGAGCGCCCGGCTGTTCGAACAAACGAAGATTTAACGCCTTATCTAAGAAATCTAGGATTAATTGAGCTGTGGAAGAAAATGCATTTGTTATGTTACTAGGCTATGAGTTAGACAAATATTTACTTACTTCCTAGTTTGTTTTTGACAGTTTATTCTGAAGACGTTGAGGTTGATAGATTAATATTTTAATTTTGTGCTGAACTTCAACTGTTTAAAATTAAATTCTTGGTCACATAAGCTATAAAAGCAACCAAAGCAAGTAATATTAAGCAAGCAAGCAAACAAGCAAGCTAGCAAGCTATATAATAAAATATAACGTTTTTTTTATTTGGTTAATATAATGTTTATGTATCTGCACAAAGAATATTCTATTGAATAACTACCAAATTTTCACTAAACTTTTTTATTCTATATTTTAGAATTTAAAATTCGCTAGAAATCAAGAATGCAAACTGTAGAGACAAGTTTAGCTAAAAGTTTAGTAAAATTTATCGAGTGGACAGTCACCTCGCATACATATTAGGTAGTTTCTATTCTATTAGACACTTAGAAAACAGTATAAGTTCAAACAGTATAGAACCGCTAACGAAAACTCTACTAACGCTCTCACGCGTAAAATACCGTGCAATAATTTAATACAAGTAAAATATTTTTATAACAAAGAAATGTATGTTTAAAATCGTATGTGAAAGAATTCATTTTTCTTTGACGTGCACTCATCTCATCACTTTCTGTCGAGAGCCTTTGTATGCGGCTCTTCGCGCTAAGTACATTATGTAAATGTAATACCGGAGGCAGGACTGCTTGGTCCTCGTACATTACAGATAACCACACCCATATTATTTTACACAGAGTAAGAAAACAGGAACTTTATTTTCATGAAAAATAGCAGTAGGTTTAGTTGGTCGCTCGGAACGGTTGCCGGCTGTGGCGTTGAGTTGTTTTAGTAGAAACCAGTGTGCAGATACGAAGCGCAGCGGGGCAGCTCTGTCGTGTGAACGTTCGCCATTCTTCCAAAATATTTTGCTGTTTAATATTAATAAATATCCGTATAACATCTCCGCACATGTTTTTCGTAATTTTAATATTTTTTGCCGCATGACTCCTTGGGGAAACGTTATTGAACCAGCTTATGGAACAAGAAAATAGTAATGTAATTATGGTGGATTACCATGTTTGTGAATGTCATTTTATTTTGAGGTCTATATTATTTTATGTAAAACTAGCGACAAGCCTCCGTTTGAAACGGTTTTTTGTAACTTGCTAAAACTTGTTGTTAAAGTTTAATATTAATCTATTATATACATAAACTTTCCTAGACTATTATGATAACTGTATTAAAATCCGTTTTTGTGTGAGTTTAAAAGAATAAAGCGATGAAACAGACATACGAAGAACGGCTATATATATATATTTTTTTTTTTAAAACCTTGCCCCACACTAGGAATTTCTCCTGTATCGTGGGTGCGTTCACAAACATTTAAACTCACATACACAAACAGCCAGTCCCGGACCAACTATCTGTAGGCCATACAAATATTTGTTCCGTGCGGGGATCGAACCCGCGACACGCAGCGCAGCAGTCAATCGCTCAGCCACTGCGCCAACTGTGCCGAAATGTATAGAGATAGAATATGGTACCTTAATACCTAAAATCAACGCACAAAATTGAAAGTTAACCCTAAAGATGTCTAACAATGACTAATCAGTCCCTAATTCCGTTCTGAAAACCTGTCACTGAAAACACCACATAAATTCTAAAACAACAAACAAAAACAAATTCCCTATTCATAATCAAATTACTTTGTCAACAATATCAGTGGATCTTCATTGACATTCCTTGGAAAAACATTGGAGCCAGACATAACTCGAATTGTTTTCTGGAAAACTCAACAAATCCGCAATGTGACGTGTCTGAGGAAGCTTTAATTTAAAAGGACTTAGAAGGGCGATCACCGTCGCTCCTCGGATTAAAACTTGCTGCAAAACTATTGATACGGTTCAATATTTTAACAGATAAGATACCTTTAGAAATCAGGATTCTTTTGGTGGTCTTACAGACTGTTTGCAAAGGTATTCAGTCTCGCCTGGGTATTTGATTATTTTTGCTTTAATCTCGTTTTCTTTGCCCGTCGTTGTCCTTTGTGTCTTTAACGTGTTATTTTCTAAGTTGTAATGGAATAACACTTAGTGCCATTGACCTTGATGAGAGAGGTATCGGGCATAGAGACTTAATGCAAGTTTAATTTAATTCACAGATTTGTGTTTAGAAAATCAAGTTTTGATTAATTTTATAATAAAAAACCTGCCATAAGTTTTCAGTATTCTAGACATTACGGTTCAGTATAAAATTAACAAATTTTACATAGCTGCATAGTATTATTTAATATTTTCGCAAGCTTCATGAAATATTCAATTTATTTTTAATATCAGAACAAAATTTTCTAATATTCCATTTATAGACATTTATGACTAATGAATACCTTTTCAAGACAACATCTTTTTGTATTCTTCTAAATCAATTACCTTCACGAATATTTGTTCTGACAAATGACTTTATTTTCCCTTAAAATAGAACGTCAGAGGTTTTTTTCTTAGCTTCACAAATAAACACTGCATCCTTTGCAAAAATTGATGACGGAAATTAAAAATAAACTCGTGAAGGCCTAAGTTTGACTTGGCGACTTCTTTATTTGGCTTTCCTCCTTTGATCTTGATATTCAGGTAGCTGAAGGCGATACATCCCGTAGAACAACTTTTAATCCTGCCTCCGCCGCCCGTGAGCAATCGAGCGGTAAGTCGTTTTAAATTAAAACTTGTCGTCGATCCCTGATCCTGTGGATTTATGGCGAAGTTAGGGAGAACCCATCGATCCCTAGTAGTCCTCATACATACATAATTGCGGTCGAGTCGAAAAAAGTTGTTGCTTTGCGTGGTTACTTCGAATCTGCAACTGGAATTCGTAAAACTTTTCACGCAGTATTTTAACTCTTCATTTCTTTAGCGAATCGAATTTAAGACCGCACAAAAAATGTAATGGATGATGAATTTTGATTTTGTGTTGTAATTTCCTTTTTAGTAACTTGACTCAGAGTCCCTAAAGACCTTTATGTAATGTATGTCGTTAGTCTATATACCCACATATAACAAGCTTTCTTTGTAACTTCAGTCAATAAATATTAACAATCAATAACTACAGTGGGTCTAGCACAAACTCGCAAATAAACTAGTGTTGCCCAAAATCGGTCTTGGTCTTGGTCTTGCAAAAATTCAAGAACAAGACCAAGGCAGCAAGACCAAGACATTATGTGATTCGAAATAAATATTTAATTGAGCACAGTATCATCATAAATAATACGCTGCTAAGGAGTTATATTTGATGGACACTTATCAAGAAGAGAAACAAGATTGCCCTTGGCCTCCAGAATTAATTTAGAATGAGTCATCATCATCATCATCATCATCAGCCTTATAATGTTCCCACTGCTGGGACTCAGGCCTCCTCTCTTTTGAGAGGGAATGGGTTATAATCCACCACGCGGGCCCAGTGCGGATTGGTAGATGTCACATGTCTTCGAATTTTTGGTTCTAGGACATGTCGGTTTCCTCACGATGTTTTCCTTCACCGTTTTTGAGAGCAGTGGTGATGAAATAAATTACACAAAGAACGAAGACTACTTAGAATGAGTACTGACTTTTAATGTTCGAATGTTTATATCCAAGTTCTGTTTGTACAAGTAAGACGACAGCCATTTGGATGTAAAATCGTTACAGACCGACTGACAAGGTCACTTTCGTATTTATAATATCTACAAGTACTAAGTATGCATCATCATCATTTCAGCCGAAAGACGTCCACTGCTGGACATAAGCCTCCCCCAAGTGACGCCACATAAACCGGTCCCGTGCGTCTCGCATCCCAGCGAATCCCCACAACCTTCACCAGGTCATCGGTCTACCTAGTGGGAGGCCTTCCAACGCAACGTCTTCCGGTATGTATATTCCAGATAAAATTTAATTTTATGTATTGTGTATTGTCCCTATGGATTTTAATTATTTGAATTATTATTATTTTGTCCCTCTGTAATATTTTCTGCATCGGAAAAAAAATCTTAAAGAAAAATTTCACTCCACAAAAATCCCATGTATGCAAAAAGATACACATAAAAAAAGTTTATCTCATCGTAATAAGCTAGTTAGGTCCGTGCAATGAACATTGTAATTATATTACCAGTGTCACTCAGAGAATTTTTAATTAGATTTATATGTAAAACTCTACGCTGTGTCGCGTGAATTTTAATTTTTTTTACTCAAACTTTATTTTTTATTACGGATAATCTGATGTAAGTGGGCTTTCGATAGTACTGGTTCCATTATAAATTAAATTCAATGTGACATAAAAATGGATGAGATATTTTATTTTCTTTCATATAATTATGTCATACGTAAAACGTATGACATAATTACACGTTTATTACGTGTTTTTTTTTATTTTGAAAATGAATTGTATATCTAACTGACAAGACATTCACGAAGCATGTACCTCAAACTAAGTAATATTGGTCAGTACTTGGTACACATGGGTACAGAATGCTTCGTTGAAGGCTTATAAAGGGTCCTTTTACACCCGGTATAGACAGCAATGTCGCAGAAGCGTAAGCCGCTCTTGGGTTTTCTGGAACTACTGTCGCACAAGCATTTGTCGCACTAGCCTGATATCGAGCTTTGATTTGTCGCACTGGAGTGATGTTGAGCTTCAGTTCGTCGCACATCCATGCATTCGAAGTATTGTGAGCCGCAGTACCTACAGTTTTATCGTAACATCCGTTTGTCGAGTTTTGTTTAAAAGTACATATTCCCAACAGATTTTTTTTATGGTGTCATATTAATTTGTACACACAAAGACGTGTGTCGACGTCAGATGAATAGTACTTTTCTGTATATCCCCAAAACATACCTACTACGACGAAATTGGCTTAAGCGAGCATTTAATTCAACGTAATGTTGGTACATATCTTATCAGTCGTACTAATCGCTTTCTGCGGGCCAGACAGCCTGATTGCTCTTATTGTTGCCTTATCTATCACAAATGTCTTGTACTATCGTGTGTCTAGAGGTCTACTTCTAATAAAGTTAGGCGAAATACAAGACTGCTTTGATACGTTTTGGTAACGAGTGTTTGGTCTTGTTTGGGTACTCTGAATTTGAACCTTAGGCCAGCACTAACTGGAGTGGAGTTTAATTTGCTTCAACGGTACCTAAGCACTCCTTTAAATCTCTTTCAACAACTTTTTCTTATAATAATCCTTGATACTCTATCGGTCTGCCAAGTCATAGGTCCTGAATTGACACCCAAAACAAGCACCTCTGATTTTTCGGATTTATGTGCGTATTGTATAATTATCACTTGCTTCGGTGAACGGAAACATTGTGAGGAAACCAGCATAGCATAAAGCATAATCTGCCTTTATGTTCTCACTGCTGGGACACACGGCCTCCTCCCTATGAAAGGGAGTGGGCTATAATTCACCACGCGGGCCCAGTGCAGGTCAGTAGATGTCACATGTCTTCGAATTTTTGGTTCTAGGACATACCGGTTTCCTCACGATCTTTTCCTTCACCGTTTTGAGAGCAGCGGTGTTGAAATAAATTACACAAAGTAATGCACCTGCCTGGGTTCGAACCCAAGAGTCGTAGTCTGTTCGTAAGTCAGGGCCGCCACCACTGGGCCACCGCTGCTTCTGGACTCAATGTAAAGCCAAGTTAGAGGCCTTAGGGCGGCATAAAAACTCTGACACCAGGTTAGGCACTAACCACATGTTAACGAAAGAACTTAGTATAATCATCTACAACGACCAAAAAGGAGGGAAATCCGTGGCATATATTTTTTGGAAATCGGTTGTATTTTTTTTCTAAAAATGTTATTTACATGTTTAGTCAGTATTTTAACTGTAGTAAGAGTAGTGTTATAGTAGTAAATTTCAGTTTATATAAACTAAGCAGCCATGTTTTTCAAGAAGGTCATATGAGTAAGCATTAGAATTTTGATCTCAACTTAACCACAATTTGTATTCAACATTTTAGGCAATTTGTGAAAAAAAATATGATATTTAATACATTTTATTTACAGTTATTTTATTACCAACGCTGTATAGTATTTTGGAATTCCAATTAGCTTAGTATCAGAATAGAACTCCTTGCTTTATATTGAAGGTGACCGCGACAACCTTTGTTCGAAGTTTTGTATGCAGATGAAACTCTTAAGACAATATCAGACGCTTCTAGTGAGTGGTTCACTCGAGTGAACATTATTTTTGTTTCATGCCACGTTCACACAACTCTGACAAAAAGTTCTTCTACTCCTTTCATGTAATTTTTTGAACGTTAATATTGAATTGCGAATGTATCAACATCATCTAATACATAATTTTTTCAATAAATTGATTTTCCACTTTTGAATCCGTTTAAAAAAAAAAGTATGTAAGTACGAGTAAAGGATGCCAAATGAAAGAAAAATAAACAAAGAGTGAATTGTCTGGTATGGTTTTACGTATTTCAAAGTATTCATGTCATCAGCCCGTCTCGTTTCATTCTATCGATACTTAAGACTTTCTTATTGTTTTCTTTTATTAAGTTTCGAAAACTTTTGGTACTGATTGCGTATGATACCTTGTTTTTGTTTTCAATGCAAACCAAACAATTTTTGTAAAAGTGAATAAAGCCCCTATACATTGTTTTTAAGCCAGATCTAATTTATGAATAGCAGCCCTTCAAAAAAAAAACTTGGTGAGCAAAGAGCCCCATTAGTCATTAGATTAAATATTTTCTGTTTCATCATATCAGCCCGTTGCTGTCCATTGCTGAACATAGGCCTCCCCAATCGATTTCCAACGTGTCCGGTCCAATGCCACCTGTATCCAGCGACTCCCTGCAGGTTTAACAAGGTCGTCGGATTTCGATTCGAGTTTCTGTTTAATATGAATACATGCGGATGAATTAGGAACGCAGAACGCTAAATATTCAGGCAACAGGGCGTCGGGTTATGCTTTAAAAAAATAGTTAACTCATGACTGCAAAAGATCACCATCAGCCAGGCAATTTTCTAACTATTTGAGGTCGGCTTCCAGTCTGACCAAATACAACTGAATATCAGTATTTTACATGGAGTAACGGCCTGTCTGAACTTCAAAACCCAGCAATTGGGTAAAACGATACCCCTTGGTAAGTCTGGTTGTTTTTCACTTTTCTCAAAAAATAAAAGTCCCCGAATAACTGCAGGGACAAACGGCTTGACGTGATTTTCTAAGCTTGGATGGGGTCGGTATGTAAAGATAAACGAGTAAAACTCGGTAAACGTGGCTTATCCTGGTCAATCGACACGTACCGCTGCTACTACTTAGCCATGAGTACACTATAAATAACCTCTTTAACGTTTTTTAACGTTTTCTTCAATTCTTCACAAACACATTCTTAATTAAATTGAAATTAGAACATTCCCACAACGAAATCCTTTCCCTCTTACCTACAAAATCTTTTACGCAGTCTCTTTAATGAAGTCTTGAGTTTATCAGTAAACATGTTAAAGACATTATTAATTTAACTTGCCTAATTAAGGTACAAGTGTGGAACATTTAACTTTACGATCAAATTACCACAGAATTATGTATACAGATTTTGGTAGGAGATGGTTTTTAATGAAAAGGTATAATTGGTACTTTATAGTTTTCATTGATCCCGAAGTTATTGGTGAGATAGGAAAATATGGTTGTTATGAAATATGTTCATTATTATTCATGTATGTGCAATCTACGTACTATAGCGATGTCTGCCTGCAATGGATGCCGCCGAGATGCCATGCATTGTTTCTATTTAACAAGAAGTATGCTACGCACGAGGTTTAAGAATCAAATAGCTTTAACAAAAACCTGTACCGGTTTCTAATCTAACGCTTTCTGCAAAGACGCGTCAGTGCAAAAGTTACACGTATTTTTAAACTGCGATAAACGTTTCAAAGACACCATTTTAGTACATTTCCATGGTAGGTAACCATCGCAACGCAATGTACGGTAAGAAGCTGAATGAAAGGGATGGCGCTTACTGGAGGTACCTCATCCTTATACAAGGTGTAATGTAAAAAGCGCAATACCTGTTTGGTAGTGATTTAGACCATCAAACTAGACAACTTTCACTAAGGACTAACTTAATTATTATGAAGAGTCAATCTTTTTTCACCCTTGTTTCATAAGGAAAGTTGTTGTAGTTAAGATATTTGTGCAGCCTGTAGACCCTGTAGACCCATTTAAGGCCATGGGCTTTTGACTTGGCTTTACATACCGTTGAAAATTTTTTCTCAGGCATACTGGTTTCCTTCGCTGAAGCAAATGATAATTATACAATACGCCCATGAATTCGAAAAATCAGAGGTGCGTGTCTTTTTTTTTTCGAATGGGAAATCATTAAATACCTCCTCCGAAAAATCAGAGGACCATCTCAGTAAACAGTTAGAAAGACATCTTTATCATTAGAACACGTGTTAGCCTAATTCTACCCTTGCAGCCAACAAGCACGTCGAAAATGTTCCTGACACAAACACGCTACTTTAAGAAACTTCTAACGTTATTTCCCGACGTTTTCATACGAATTAAGACGCCGCATTAAGATAACGTATGCGCCCACAATGCCTCGGGAGACGTTATCGTTTAGTTCCCGTACTAGCCGTATGTTTTCAGCACAAGTTGTTTTAACCCCGGTGAAAAATAAGAGGAAACGGCTTACCTTCTCTCGTATTTTTCAAAGAGGTATACGTTTTTCTCTTTTCTGTATTTTTCGGGTTTTGCAATGATGTCGGCTACATGCTTAAGTGGGTTGAAATTAAGAAGAGCAAGTTGTGATGGAATCGTTGCGACAGAAAAAGTAGGAATCTATAAATGGTTTAATTATTGTCATAGTTTTTGATTTTGCATGTGACTGCCAAGTGAATTGTTGGGTGCGATTCCCAACACTCGCCGATGGCGATGACGCGTAGGTCGGTCACGTCGCCTGCGTGTGCCGTCAGATAAAACTGTTTCCAAAACATAACGTCATTTTCCAATTTTCAAATTTCTATTCTATAGTTATTAATATATGAGCCATGTCTCAATTGAGTGATTATTTAAAATACAAAATAATCTATTTGCACGAGGAGAATGTTGGCATCAGAGAGATTGATAGGAGACTTAATAGCAAGTAAGTGTATTTTTTACCTGCTTCTCTAAAAAAATGCGTTTTAGTTAGGCAGCTGTTGACTGGAAAAGCCATAGGCTGGCATGATCTTCTGTATATCATCGATCTGCATAACACAACATCACGCCTGCAATTCAAGAAGGGTCAGACAGAGATGTGTGTGACCTGTACCTATTACAAGGGTAGTACACCGACACGCTGTGTGTGCGTGGGTAAATTAATAATTAACACATCCCACACATCGTGTCTTAATTACACGCTCTATTAATTACTTTCGACTTTATCCATCCAGAACTTTCCACACATCTTTGGCAACAAGTCTGGCATCTTCAGTAGCGTCCACTAACGTGCAGACAAGAGGTCATGTAGGGCACGATTTTCAGTGTCCCATCGTTTGTGGGACAACACCACATAGTTATACAGGCTGTTAACGGACTCTTCACAAAGCCGTCAACCAAGCATTGTGTACATCAAACTACGATACGCAAAAATTATTGCTGGGAAAGATCACGTTTTGCGATAGGATTCAATGTAACGCATGCAAAACATTGTGCTGATGGATGGATTGAATAGTACGGGGATCGTGAAGGTGTCTTAAGTAAAAAAACACTTGGTGAAAATGTTGGAATTTTGACCCCCAATATTTCTCAGGAATTATCTAAAACAAAATATGATCGCAATGACCGGGAGAACAAGTGCCTTTCGGTTTCATAAAGAGCTTCGTCTAACTGAATAGTACCAAACACTATTTTCCCACTCCTTCCTTTATCGTATGGTTATTGCCTAACCTAGTGTCAGAGTTTTTATACCAACCATGGGCCTGACTTAGCTTTACATGCCGTCGAGAAATATCTCGCAGGCATGCTGGTTTTCCCAACGATGTTTTCCTTTCACGAATGAGTAAAAATTATTCAATACGCACTTAAATCCGAAAAATCAGAGGTGTGTGTGTTTTTTTTTTT
Organism: Lycophotia porphyrea; assembly: GCA_950005105.1. Classification (NCBI taxonomy): domain Eukaryota; kingdom Metazoa; phylum Arthropoda; class Insecta; order Lepidoptera; family Noctuidae; genus Lycophotia; species Lycophotia porphyrea. The sequence goes on along the minus strand of OX465392.1, from coordinate 14,599,940 downwards.
GGATGTGAATTAAGTCATCAAATGACTCCTCCCGCTCTGGGTGGAGCGGAAGGGAGTGTCAGACTTGTACTGACTAAAACCCATCCATGTTCTTTCCTTGCCCTTCTTGTTCCAGAGCCGCGGTATATCTTTCGAACAGTCCCGCAGCTCTGGCAGGCATCGTCCCTTGCGGGCCCTGTTTGCTGACATCTCTTTAAGGCGCGCGTGGAAATCGAACGTGCCGTGAGGTCCGTGTCTTGGTTTCGGACTTGAAACCTCCTCTAGGCTATCACTGCTATATCATTCTATCTTTGTCTATCTTTTGCCATATTTTCCACCATCAGACTTGTACAAATATCAAACACAGGAGCACAGAATGACTAAACATAAACATATTCCGACTTCAGTTCTGTTACAGCAAACGGTTCTCAAATACAAAGCATACAAATCCCAAGTGGTTCGTACATGAGGTGCATCAATATCACTGGTTTCTGTATGTGGTACTCAAGGATGTAAATAAAAGTGGGTACCTACAATTTTATTTATAAATTGCTAGATTTACCAAGTTGATAGGTGTTTCCTACATCTATACAAATAAATACAATTGAAGTATCTGTTTGTGATTACAAAATAACATCTTTTTACTGAATGCATATGAAAGTTTATACGGTACTTATAACCAAAAAAAAGATCTATCTTGTCTTTCGGTCTGTCTGTCTGTTTGTTCCGGCTAATTTCGAAGCAAGCTGAACCGATTTTGACGGGACTTCTAATGGCAGATAACTGATGTTAAGGAGTAACTTAGGCTCCTTTTGTTTTAGAAAAAGAAGAAGCGTTCCATGCAAAAAAAAATGGGATATTAGATAATTATATACTTATAAGATAATTAAAAAAAAACAGCTCTTCCATACATTTTGACCGTGTAGGTACTCAACCTTGTATAATAACGTATATTTTGTCTATCTATTATAATAATGTTACGTCAGCTGTTTAACGAGAACATTCTAGATTACGTTCGAGTTTAAAATGTTCCACTATGGAACTGTCTAGAAGATTCGAGAAAGTAGTGGAAATTTCTCGAAGGATCGGTTGGAATATAAATAGTCTTCGTATAACAATAATAGTATAAATCTTCGTCGTGTTTGCGGCAACAGTCAGTCTGATTTAGGCGATACAACGAAGCAAATGGAAGTGAATGAAGCAAGTGAAAGTGCGATACCTAAGTGAATAGTGATCAGTAGTGTAAACAGACTCTTAACGAAGCCGAAAGGCACTGGTTTTCCCCGTCATTGCGATCATTTTTTTGTTCTAGACCATACCTTCTAGTTACGGAGATATTGGGGGTCAAAGTTCCAACTTTTTCACAAGTTTTTTTTTTTAATACGTGTTTCTAATGTAAGATCTTTATTCACCTTCAGGACCTCCTTACTATTCAATCCATCCATCAGCACATTGTTTTGAGTGCGTTACATTGAGTCCAACTGTAAAACATGATTTTTCAGCCCAAAAAAAAGTCGTTTTCCAGCACAAATTTTTGCGTAAAGATACTTAGTTTGATGTACATAATGCTTGGTTGGCGGCTTCGTGAAGTTTAAAGTGTTTTGTGTTTAATAAATATTATCATCATCATCATTTCAGCCCGTTGCTGTCTACTGCTGAACATAGGTCTCCCCAATCGATTTCCAACGAGTCCGGTCCAATAAATGTACTCGTGTTTAATTAGTAGTGTTTCAATTTATCCCATACCCAGTAACATTAATTATAATGTTTTTACACTTCATTAGAGAGATATGTTTTATTAAAAACGAATGAAACTCAAAGGCACCTTTGTAAACGAACACTAGTTTCATTAATTACACTTTAATGTTTAAGAGAAGTGTTTGAAAACAAAATTATTCTAACGTTATAATTTACGTTACAACTAGAATATTATGTTGCTGTAAATAAATTGCACTTTCAGTGAGATAATTATTTTGAATTTGGTAACTTTAGTTTATTCAAAGCCTCATTATTATTTTAATAATAATTATTGTGTTTTGACAGCAGAGATTATCCGTTTTTTTCAGAGGTTTAATTATAACTTAAAATCAGGTATATTATCGTTCCAGGGCTGCGGGCGGTTCGAAAGAGATACCGCGGCCCTGGAACACAAAGGGCAAGGAAGGAACATGGAGGGGTTTTAGTCAGTACAAGTCTGACACTCCCTTCCGCTCTGCCCAGAGTAGAAGTCATTTGATGATTTCCCATCGGAAAAAAAGGTATATTATTGTTTCTTTAACACTTCCAGCACACAGTACAGAAGCGGACTTAATGCCATAGACATTTTCTTGATTCAGAGACAAGCAGTGGTATGTAGGTACACATCTAAAAATTAAATTAAATTAAATGTTTATTATCAGCCTAAGTTTTTGACTGTCGGGTTTTGCACTCGAACACAATACTGAACCAATGTGACAATTTTTAAACGATAACAATTTCTTCTGACAGGCGTCGCTGGGGAGAAGTAGCGAAACCACAGATAAACGATAAGAGGAGGTTATCTGTGGGCGGAATAATCTCCCCAGAAAGGCATGCACTTGTAAAACGTAGGTATACAAGTGGCAACATTTTATAGCCATATGGCACAATACAGCTACACCAATACGTAAAGGGTGTAAAAAGACTCTTAACGAAGCCGAAAGGCACTTGTTCTTCCCGTCATTGCGATCATTTTTTTGTTCTAGAACATACCTGGGAACCTTCTAGTTATGGAGATATTGGGGGTCAAAGTTCCAACTTTTTGACAAGTTTTTTTTTTAAGACATGTTTTTAAGTATGATTTTACTTAAGACACCTTCACGACCTCCGTACTATTCAATCCATTCATCAGCACAATGTTTTGAATGCGTTACATTGAGTCCTACCGTAAGGCGTGATATTCCACCCCAAAAACAGTCGTTTCCCAGCAATAAATTTTGCGTAAAGCTACTTAGTTTGATGTACACAATGCTTGGTTGACGGCTTCTCGAAGAGTCCGTTTACACCCTGAAAATACCCAGTTTCATAATGATTGTTGTTTTGTTTTATTTTTTACACTTCATTGTTTATTTCCTCATAACCCGACATCCAATTCCCGAAAACAATTAGCCATAAAAAAACCTAACCTAATCACGTTGGAGTTCACCGAAAATTACCTGTTCAACACACGAAATTTATTATTTAAATTAAGGTATTCAAACAAAGGACCTGTTTAAACGGCTATGGTATAATGCAGCCCTAGTAAAACACCAAGGCTTGTCTCATGGAATAAGTAGGAAATGAAGTGTTACACGCATTTTTGAAGTAAAACTTCTTTAGGCGCGACTAGGGAGTAACTCAGATTTTTTTTCTGACGGAAGTAACGCTTACTATAGTCTGTGTAGTTTCCGCCATTTAAAATTAATAATTCTGATTGGTCGTAAGTATATGTCATATACTCCACGCTTCTTGACTTATACGCCAGCTAATGGCAAATATCATAATCAATAAGGATTATTTATTTCCAAATTTTCAAACGGATCAATTGTAAATAGCAAAGTGAATGAAAAATTCAACAAACAAAAACATTATTTTAAATTGCAAAATTTTTTGAAATCTCTAAATATACTTGTTTATTTATTACTTTTAAAATAAGTAAATTAATAATAAATTTTCTGACGATTGCGACATTCATTCATTCATACATATTCAATAACAAGATTATATTGACATGTGCTGATCTAACCATCAATTTGTTACTCTCAATTATTTTATTTAACAAATGAAAATATTTATAAAATATGAAAGTGATATTAATGAATTTTAAATAGAATATAAAATGAAATAGAGAATCTTAAATGAAATGGCAGAGTCCCAGGAACATTTTACTCTTTCATCAATAAATAATAATAAAAGAAAAAGAAGTTTTACTTCAATCGCGCGTAAAGGTTACACGCACACATTTTTTTTTATGATCTCTTACAGATTACTAACTGGGTTGTGGAGGCCAGATAGTCAGTCGCTCCATGTAAAATACTGGCATTCAGCTGTATCCTATGAGACTAAAAGCCCACCCCAACATATATAGTTGGGAAAAGGCTAGGCAGATGATGATGATCTCTTACAAGTTTATTCCTACAGTGTTTATTTTTAAAATCAGTTTTGTTAACCAACGTTAATTTACCTCCTTTTATAATAAGTAGTTTGCTATTCAAAAATATAATACTATATAGAACGAGAAGACTACACGATCGTAAATGCCGTAGCTTGGCGCGTAGCACATTGTTAGCTACGCCGTAGCAAAACATGTAGCACTATGAGCTTTTAGAAGCACAGCGCACCGTCTGGCAAATGAATTGCCATTTTAAATATTTTGCTATTCAGATTACTTTATTAAAGTAATCCCTTTAAAGAAAAACTGAAGACAATGTCCACTTTTTTTTTAATAGTGTTTTAAAACACGTGACTGCTAAATCTTAAACGCAAGATAGCCTCCAAAATCACTCATCATTCTTATTACTCCGATCCCACACTACTCCAAGTCTGGTCTAAAGTACACAGTTTACTGGCCGTCTTCACAACCTGTAGGCAACAGCAACGTAAACACTGAACTAATTATAAGACGCTGGATACCCAACGTAAATATTTTGCTCTATCTTGCCGTTATGTTGGTAACGAACTTCCCTGTTTTTATTTTATAGGAAAAGTTGCCCGCCTGCCTGCCTTTGAAATATGTTGATTAATTTAATTAGTTTTGAGGCTGATATTTTATTAGTTTGTTTATCTTTGTTTTTGGTTTGTTTGAGAGTTATTGGCATTAGTTTCAGAGTTTTAATAGAAAGGGTTTTCAATAAACTGGCCAAGTGCGAGCCGGACTCGCTTACGAAGGGTTTCGTACCATAAACCGAAAAAAACACATTTCTTGTATTGGAGCCCCTTTAATTAGTAAATAATTTATATTTTTATTATTTTTTGTTATAGTGGCAACAGAAATACATCATCTGCGAAAATTTCAACTGTCTAGCTATCAAGGTTCATGAGATACAGCCTGGTGACAGACGGACAGACAAACGGACAGGGTCCCGTTTTTACACTTTGGTTACGGAACAGCCTAAATATTCACCCTAAATAACGCAAATTTTATACAACAGAACTATTCAACTTTGACGAATACTAAACCCAGAATAAAATCACATTTATGTACCACGACCACTACTACAATAAACCAGGACGTTTATATAAAACTAAAACAAGCAAGCCCTTAATACCATAACACTAAACTAGCACAAGGATACAAAATGAACCTGGTAGTTGCGTCAAGGTAGCCCGCCAAATTCAAATTTTCTCGTCGTTAATCGTCAGGTTGTATTTTGATGAAAAATGAGTCGCGCCAGTAACACGTATGCAGTTACACAATCACAATAAAATCATCATTATAACCATGTAAGTCTATTTAACTCTATTTAATGATTTTTTCATAAAATATTCATTGAATAGGGTTACATGAACTTAGAGGGTTGCGTTGATGATTTTCATCATTGTGATTCTTTAACTTCATACGTGTTACTTGCGTGACTCATTTTTCATCAACGTACAACGTGGCACTGACTTGCAAATTACAAAAAATGTAAGAAATTTTGAATTTCGCGGGCTACCCTGACGCAACTACCTTAAGGAGGTTAATTTTGCCCCGCCAGGACTACTTTAATATAGAAAGGAAACCACTAAATACTTTTTCATAAAATACCATCACGTCGTTAGTGCCCCAAGGGTTGAGCAGAGGTTTACATTATAATACAGCCTATTTGGTCTGTTTTGTTTAATACTTAACTAGCGACCCGCCCCGGTTTCGCACGGGTGCAATGTAGATATTAACCTTCCTCTTAAATCACTCTATCTATTAAAAAAAAAACCCGCTACAAAATCCGTTGCGTAGTTTTAAAGATCTAAGCATACATAGGGACAGACACCGGGAAGTGACTTTGTTTTATACTATGTAGTTATCGTGATAGTACACCCACATTTCTCCAGTGTTCATAAACTCCCATGTATTATGGCGCTACCTTAGTGCCATCAACCGGGCACAAATCTAAACTCCGTAGCTACCACTGAAGAATCTCCAGTGGTACAACCCCGATCGGCGGCGGTCCGGAGTGAGAGGGAATGGGATGCCGTCACCTCCTTCTGCGAAGCAGTCATGCTAGCGAAGGAGGTGGCGGAGCGTGAGAAGGAGAGAACCTCTCGTCCCAGACGCCGCGGGAGACGCCCCGGGCGGCGGGGGTCACGTGGTGGCTTCCGGCCACCGTAGACGCAGACCTGTGGACGGTGAGTTATGGGCTAACTCACCGTCTGTCCAAAAATAAAAATGGTAAAACCCAATAACACTATGCCCGACCTAGGGATGAAACCTAAGACCTCACACTTAGTAGTAACGCTTACGACCACTAGATCAACGAAGCAATCAAAACATTTTCCTCACTCACGTTATTCCACACCTCCTTTTTTTTACGCGGCTAACGTTACGTAAGAGAAGTGGCTCATGGCTCGTGGCTCAGATATCAGACTGTCGTCTACACCATTCTCATTTTATAGGCATCGTCATATAAATTCAACCGACTCGTTCTTAGCTTTCTGAGCGAATTTCAACATATCGCTCCTTGTACGCTACTGTATTCACGGTGGATCGAAGGCACCTGTCTAACTGTTAGCGTTTAGCGAGTAGATCTAGCAACCATTAATGAGGTTTTAGTTACATAATAGTTCTCACCAGCGGTGTGAATAGTTAGCGATACCTACACGAAGCCGTCAACCAAGCATTCTGTACATCAAACTAAGTAACTCTACGCAAAAATGATTACTGGGAAACGATTTTTTTTTGGGTTGAAAATTCACGTTTTTATGTAGGACTCAAATGTTACGTAAACAAAATATTATGCTGATGGATGCATTGAATAGTACGGGGGTCGTGGAGGTATTTAAAATAATTTTAAAAAGTTTTTTTTGGAGGTATTTAAAATAAAGTTAAAATAAAAATTTATTATTATATTAAAAACATTAAAACTTTGCATAAAAAAAAAAATTACTTGTGAAAAAGTTGTTACTTTGATCCCAATAGCTCCGTAACTATTGACGGGGAGAACAGGTGCCTTCCGGCTTCGTTAAAGGTACTTTTAAACCCATTATAAATGTTATTTTACCTTACTTTCAAAATAACAGCGATTGTTATTGTCATAAGGTTGCTTCCACTAACAAGTACATATATCAAACAATAATGTTGTTTATTTTTGTAAGCATAAAGGTGCTGTTGGACTGCGGCTGCCAGAGATAAAATAACTAGAAGAGGACTGTAAACACAGCGATGTCGCTGTTTTTCAAGCTAAAAATTTCCAGTATAACATGACCTCGCTTTGTATAGATTTCTCGTACAATGGGAGATCCGCATACACTGGTTTTATATAGCCTGATTGGTCGTAGTGCGTACAATTTTTCGTACGTTTTGTTCGAAGAGAATCGTCGATGACTTGTCGCTTCCTCGCTGACAGTGAGACTGGTGTCTATACCTACTAGTAATGTTATTTGAGTTGGAGTTTCGGCAGCATTATTAGAACGTTACTCTGAATGTTGGTGTAATGTGAATGTGTGTGTTTTCTCACTTTTTGTCAGAATTATTGCCGGGAAGCGACGGTAATATCAAGTGCCTTAATTTTGTCGTGTTACTTAAATGTGTGTTAAAGACAATTTGATAAAAAAAAGAAACTTCGAAAAAATATCTTGTGGCATTGTAACTTTTTTGTAATACCTGTAGGTACGTGATACGCGTATTATTAATTAAAGAAGAGCTCGTGCCTAAAAAATAACACCCACTCAGGTCGATGTTAAGGTTAAGCGCTTGCCTAGGTTGGTCCGTGGACCAACCTAGGCAAGCCACGGATTGGTAAACACTTGTAAAACCGAGTTTCCTACATACCATACCTCGGAAAGCACGCTAAGCCGTTGGTCCCGGCGGTCATTTGTAGACTTTTGACTGCCGTTACAGTGGCTCGAAAGTCTGACAACCAGTCTTACCAAAAGGTATCGTATTCCCCAGTACTAACTGGGTTGTGGAGGTCAGATTGACAGTCGCTCCATGTAAAGTACTGGTTAGACTGGAAGCTGATGACGTTATGAATTAAAGTCGCTTTTTGTATCCATTTGTATAATTTATTTTACAGTCCACAACTGATTTTGTGGCGGTTTCAACAAATTCCGGAATGTTTGTGTACCTATAATACATTGAGCGAGGAAGCGCACCATACTGAATGTTAAAATAAGTGATCAGATAAGAAACACTACACTGAGCTTCAGAACGTAAAATGCCGACGTAGTTACGAGATTAAAATGGGACTGGGCAGGCCATGTTGCAGGCCAGTTGTGGGCCCGAATATCGCAAGACTGGAGCCCTGACACCGCTAGACGGGGACGCGCCACTCCCACACGCGTCTTGGATGGCTTCCTCGTGAATTGGTGAAAAGAAGCACTCCATCGAGAGAAGTGGAAGGAATGGGGACAGGTTTTTGCCCTGAAGTGGGACAAAATGAGCTAACGAAAAAAAAAAGTTACTTAAGAAATCACCGAGTTTTCAGGGATAACTCGCTAGTTTCGCTAAATCCACTACACACTAGTTTTAAAACCTTTACATTAAAATCTAAGACAAAGACGAGACGGTTTCGTTTTAAAACAATTTCACCCCAAGTGAAACTGTAAGCTCCGTCAAACAGGAGACAAATCCATTCACCGCTGAGTTTCAACCTGCATTTTATAGCTAGACATTACACCCTGCACTCTTAGCTCTTAACTTCACACTTTGCATTATAAATTCAGTTTCAAAAAAGGGAATAAAACAGTAGCGACATTTTTAACCATTGAAAATTGAAAAGTAGACGGGGCTTCGTAAGACTAGAGATATTTCTAGAGATTATTCTAAGATTTGCTTGGGGGAACTGACATTCAGCCGTGGGATCGTGGTTTAGCGTCAAGTAACGGATGAACCTAGTAAAAGATTGAAACAGTGTTCACTGATTTTGTTTTGAACCTGTGCCTACTTAGTTCTATGTTCTTGAGAGCTTCAAAGCTGGATGGACATTGAAAAGTACTATCGTATCAAAAATTTTAATAACTAAGGATCAGCAGGGTACCACTGTGAGGGTCAGAGGACACGGTGGAGCACACGGTAGAGGTCTGCCCCGCTTGGGCGGAGCACCGGCGTGTCCTCGTAGCGGCGATCGGCGGCGGCGACCTATCGCGTCCGGCCCTGGTCCAGTCCATGGTCCGGAGCGAGAGGGAATGGGACGCCGCCACCTCCTTCTGCGAAGCAGTCATGCTAGCGAAGGAGGTGGCGGAGCGTGAGAGGGAGAGAACCTCTCGTCCCAACCGCCGCGGGAGACGCCTCGGGCGTCGGGAGTCACGTGGTGGCTTCCGGCCACCGTAGACGCGGACCTGTGGACGGTGAGTAATGGGCTAGCTTGCCGACCGCCCGTCTTTTGACGACAGGCCGTGTTGACGGCGCGTTCGTGTTTCACGCGCGCCTCAAAGAGATGTCAACAAATAGGGAGGGCCCCGCAAGGGCCGATGCCTGCCAGGGCTGCGGGCTGTTAGAAAGAGATACCGTGGCCCTGGAACACAAAGGGCAAGGAAGGAACATGGATGGGTTTTAGTCAGTACAAGTCTGACAGTCCCTTCCGCTCTGCCCAGAGCGGGAGAAGTCATTTGATGATTTCCCATCCGTAAAAAAAAATAAAAGGATCAGCAGGGTTATATGCATGTATATTAATTGATTTGTCAGCTTGTACTGGATGACCTATGTCCACTCAAATCTGTGTGGATTTGAGTTTCTTTCTTCAAAACACCTTCTCAAACACTAATCTGCATGGGTGTCAACTCCTCATATGACTTGACCTCTGAGTTTGTTTCGGCTGTTTCTTCTCAGAGTAGTCAGGTACAAAACATCGGCCCCATCCAATTTTATAATGATTAAATGACATGATGTGACAAATAAAAGTGTTTTTAAAGTCAATTTACAAACATAAATATGATTTAGCAAAGCCTCAAGGACCTGAACATGGAAGGGGCAAATTATATTAAATTATTAAGAAAAACACAAATAACACATTTTTTACAAAATTAAATCATCCACAAAGCTAGATTCATCAATGCTGCATACACGTTGATACAGAAAATAAAACAATTTATAGCAACTCATTGAAATAGGACAGTTCCTGTGAAAAATTGATTCAATCCTTTTTAGTTCCCGCAAGGTCTATTGAATAAACAAACACTTATGCAGCCTTATTTCCCACTAACTCAACGTTAACAACTCTACCTCTAAAGACAAAGAAAAATATGCCAGATCTGCTGAGCAATAGAGTTCAATATTGGTAGTATTTGTGGACGGCATCGTACAAACAAAAATCTTGTGGCAAGAATCGAATAATGTTTATAGAAAATGGGCAATATCGGGATCTAATAAACACAGTTAAGGATGCAAACATTCAATAATATTTTCCTTCAGTTTAATTAAAACCCGATGTTTATATTGAGTTTCATAGAAGTAGCCGTACGTGGAAAAACATTTATTTATATCATAGGACTTAGGGTTAAATACAGTATTTTTCTAATACGTAAACTCGTTTTGTAATCAGTCAATCAACTCATAATTCACTGTCTGATATTAGGTCTTTTCCAAGGTGTGCCACAAGACCCTGTTCTTTGCCTTTTACATTTACACGTAGTAAATACCAGCTGCCTTTAGTTCATCTAACTAGCAAGGGCTAGACAAATGTATGACGTTCTATCAGCGATAACGATGATGGAAATGTCAAAAATATATCGAATTGACATAAATGACGTCATTTTATTTTTCGTATTCTTCTCTGCCAACCCTTTCATTTGAAACCATATCATGGGAATGCATTAAAAGTTATTAGGTCGCCATCTTTGGGCTTCCGCCATATTGGATTTAGAATGACGTCATTTAGCAAAATATGCGTTGTCATCCAAACTAAACATGTGTGCCAAAATCCAGCTCAATCATAAACCGGGAAGTGGGTCAAATTTAACTTCTGAGATTATTTTAATAGTTACTGGTAAAGGTATAAAAACACGTTAAAAAGCCTTGAAAATAATTACCACTTGTCTTTTGATTCCATAAGCTTCTGTGAAAATATTAATTTTGAAGCTGACCCAAACAATCAGACTGCAGATCTCAATACACAGAATCCAATTCAAACCTAATTACTCCCTAACCACTAGAATACGAACAATGAACACATTATCTTATAAACGGCAAAACTAATATTAAATGAAAAGTTCGAACGGAAAGCAGGTACAATGCAAGACCTCAATTCGTTCTCAAATACAATCGGCGAACTTCAAGGCACGCTATTTAAACTTGGCAAAATAGCTTTTCAGTTAATCGCAGTCATTTTGTTGAGTACCATCGTTGAGTTTGATCTGATGATATTTTAGCAAAGTTGCCGACTATAGGTGGATTTTGTACGGATGCTTTGACTTCCGTGGATAATGGTTTGTTGTTATCTCTTTCTTTCTGGTAAGCAAAGACAGAGCTGGTATCAATTACTAAGTAATAAAATCATACATTTGTTATTTGGTAGCAATAATCCTGAAATATGACACATGATGACCGCTGGCGGTCAAAAAGTTTCTACTCCATGGTGGCCGGAAGATTCAGGCTCAGAAAGGGCTGGCGATCTGGACGCGTACCGCGAGGGCTGGTTCGAGGAAGCACGGGACAAGAGCTCATGGAAGGAATGGGGGAGGGATTTTGCCCAGCAGTGGGACAGCACAGGTTAATGAAAAAATAAAAACCTGAAAAATACATTGGTTCCAGTTTTATTAGATAGACAGACGCGGCGGATGACTTTGTTTTATAATATGTAATGATAGTAAAGTAATAGTGATTTCTCAGCCCCAGCCTAAAACCTGGATTTGTGCCCAGTTGTTGGCAACAGACTCGCCCTTATTGGATTTCAAACAAAACTAGCGCAATGTGGATGTACTATATAAGGTACTGTAAGCCTCACCTTTTCAGGAAAATGTGTATATGATCCTACCATTAGCCCCTTTTAGATACTTGGTGTCCAAGTGGTCTGTAATTTTCATCACGGCATGACCTATTCACAAAACAAAACGAAACTAAAGATTGTTAGTGTATACTACTATTATAAAGAGGTAAAAGTTTGTATCTAGGGGTAATCTCATGAACTAATGATAAATTCTAAAAATCAACAAAACTAGTAGAAAGCTACATGTTTCGTGGGTGCTTTAAGCTATAAATTTTATTTAAATCATGCATATTAGCCAAGCTATCAACATTTTTGCGTACGAAGTCGCAAGCGAAGTGCTAGTGAAATTATAATAACTAATACCTAGCTAGACATTGGTAAACCACACGCAATCGCTAAGAAAGTAAACACAAATTATTTAAGTACGTACTATAGTGCCCAATATTTCACAGAGCGCGCTTATCTTGTAATAGAAGGAAAACATATTTGTAACACCGTGTAAGAAAATAAGCCGTAATAAAGTAAATCTGAAGAGGATCTGGAGAGCAGCGGTGGTCCAGTGGTAGCGACCTCGACTTACGAACAGTAAGTCGAGGGTTCGAACCCAGGCAGGCGCATTACTTTGTGTAATTTATTTCATCACCAAAGCTCTCAAAAACGGTGAAGGAAAACATCGTGAGGAAACCGGCGTGTCCTAGAACCACAAATTCGAAAACATGTGACATCTACCAATCCGCACTGGGCCCGCGTGGTGGATATAGCCCATTCCCTCTCATAAGAGAGGAGGCCTGAGTCCTAGCAGTGGGAACATTATAAGGCTGATGATGATGATGATGATGAAAGTAAATCTACTTAGGCTGGTTTGTTGTAGCGTAGATCAGCAATAGATTTATTCATAATTTGTCTTTTTTTAATTTGGGAATTTACGGTCGTAGGCATGGTTCTATTGTAGTTTTTAATAATTTCACATTTAGAACCTAATTAGCTGGGAAAGAATATTACTAATTATCTAGCGGCGGCGCATACGTGGTTCATTTTTCAGTATTTAACCAGTTTTGCTGCTACTGAAAAAAGTTTGGGTCGATCTTCAGGTTATGCGGCTCTTGCCTGACTTGGTCCGTGGATGGGTGGCCACCCATAGACACCGTGTTTCCTCCGTGTCTCGGAAAGCGCGTTAAACCGTTGGTCCTGGCTGTCAATAGTTGATATTTGACAGTCGTTGCAGGTCAGTAGCCCGAAAGTCTGACTACCAGTCTTACCAAGGGGTATTGCCCAGTCCTAACTGGGTTGTGGAGGTCAGATAAGCGGTTGCTCTATGTAAAATACTAGTATTCAGCTGCATTTGGTTAGACTGAAACCTTAAAGTATTTGGGAAAACGCTGGGCAGATTTTGATGAGAAAGTCACTTTGTCTAGTACTTCAGATGTCTGATGAAGTACCTACAACAACTCGACATTTTACAAAGTACGTGACATTACGTACCTAATTTAAAAATGACAAACATTATAATTACACATATCACATTTATAGAAACAAAACAACCCTTATACAAAGCGACAGTTGCCGCGGGGTGAGGAGACTACGTCGCGATAATACTCGTACAGATTTCAGAAATACGAGATATGGTATGTGTCGGTTCATTATGGACAAAATGATCATAAAATGGGAATTATATTGATAGCATATGGCAAATTTTTGAGCTGTCTTTTGCTGTTATTTTTCATTGAAAAATTAAATTAAATTACTTTAATTTTATCAGTGAAATATTGCGTGGGTTAGCTGTTTTCTAAAGTGCTCACACAGCTTTTACCTCTTCGTGAATGGACAGAACACACGTAGTTTTGCTCAAAGGAAAATACATTCGAACAATATTGTTCCCACTGCTGGGACACAACTCTTCTCTCCGTAAGAGTGAATATTAAAAAAAGTTGAAAAGTAATGTTTATTTTGCAAGTAGTAATTATTATAGCAGTCTAAAATAGTTTTATTTTTCGGCCCGCAAAAATATTTGTTGTAGTTTGAAAAAGGTTAGAAAAAGGTACCTACTTTCAATCCAACAGCATTAGTATCAACACCAATTTACCATGACGTCACATCTTTCTTCTTCGCTCCATGCCCCACACATTTGACTTCGTATCTCGTTACTCGTAACTCTGTACAATTCGACCTTTTTGTTACAACTGAGGTGTATACCCGCCTTTGTTTTCTCTCTGACTCTGACAAAAGACGCACCTTTGAAAGGAAATCCAGCGTGTTACGTAAATTAGAAACAGTACGACTGCTTTAAAGGTAATGTGTGATATCAGTTGTGCTTGCGAGGGTGATTATGATTAATTATGTCTATCTTTTTGAGAACTGTATCTTTTTTTTCGGGTAGATTGTTTCTGTTTTTCTTTGTTTATGCTCATGCTGTTGTATGAAATTAAATTTACTATCGAAACTTGGCAAACGTTTTGGGTACCAATATTTAACGGAAAAACAACAATACTGTTGTTTAAACTCGTAAATTCAACTCGCAATCTTGAACCCGATGTAATTGGCATCATTACCAAGAATTCACTATTTAATACTAGACCCCCGTGAGGAAAAAAATCTACAATGGGGGTTTAAGACTCACGAACCGAAATAATGGTAAAACAGGATGTACGTTGATGTTACATAAAGAAAATAATCATCATCGTCATCATTCTCCTGCACTTATCCCAATTTACCTCCTTTCTAGCCATATCACCCTTCACACAGTCCATCCATCGTTTCTTTGGCCTTCCTCTACTCTTATACCCATCCACAGTCATACTCAAAACTTTCGTCACGACATTTTCCTAATTTCTCCGCATCAGATGCCCCATACCACGACAACCGATTACCACACAACTTTTCAGTCACTGGTGCCACTTTTAGACTACGATAAGTTCCCTATTAAAACAAAACACTACTTTCTTCTATATATCCTGCTATGATTTAAACTTTGGCTACCGTTTGCGCATGACAAAATTAATTATTTCTCTGTCCATAGTCTGAATATAGATCGCTATTTATTAACGAACACGCTTGAGCCTTATATTATATAAATTGGCATGATGTACCTAATTTATGAAAAGGTCGAAACGGATCGTAAATCCGTGAGTTTATCTACAATTGCTGCGTCAGTCCCTAGAGCTTCAATCATCCGCTCTTCTTTGTACGTCCTAAAAAATAAATTAAATCTCGTAAAAGGCGAAGGTAATAAAAATATCATAACTCGGAAAATAGTAGCGTCATTCTTATTTTAACATGTCTACGCAGACGGTTGGCAACATTGACGGTGCTGTGCTACTTGGAGGTAATATCAATAAACCTACCAAATCCTCAATCCCTAATTCTCGTCTATTATCCTTTTCTATGTATTGTACTAATATAGGTAGCGCCAATTGTAAAACGTCACTCAAGAAACCACAAACGAAGGCATACTCCCTTGTAACGAGATTTTTATAAACGTATTTTTTTAGACTGTCTCGTTGGTCTAGTGTTCGCGGCCGCGACTGCTGAGCATGAGGTCCTCGGTTCGATTACAAAGTGCTATTGGGTTTTTCCATCATGAATTTCTCAGTAGCAGCCACGGAGCCCGGATTTGTTTCCGGTTGATGGTAATAGGCTGGCCCCCTATTACATTGGACTTAAACATAACTGGCAAAATGTGGGTATACTTTTTAGGTACACCTTTACCTAATCCAAAAGGGATTACAGGCGTGATTATGTTATTAATTAAAGAGTGAGTATTATATACACAAATCTTTCCCTTAGAAACTCTTTTAATAATACTTTATGAAATTGTTTTGGTACTTGACTGATGATTACATCTTATAATAACGCAGCTAATTATGTTATGTATTTTCTTAGAAATATTGAGGAAACCCACTGAATGAAAGAATACAACACTTAGATCCAAGCAAAACTAATCAAATTACCTTTGATAGATCCCCCAAACAAAACTCAGTAATCCCAATACATTTTCAAAACAATAACTTCAAAAACTGTATGTTCTATAAAAATGATGGATGTGTTATAAAAATATAGGAAAGATAAAGTCGAAGGCTTACCACTAATGCTTAGGTAACTCTCCTCGCCCCGTTACCGATCATAAATACCGTTGAATCCTGATAAGCTCTGGTAAAAGAAAGGCAAGTACCAACCCACGCAAAAGAGGAAAGTTACGGTGTCTTTAGGGTTGATAGATCAGGGAAAAAATGTTAAGATAATGGGTACAAAATGCCTGGAAATGGAGGGTGTGGTGAGGATAAGGTCTTGTGATAACCCTGTGTTTTTGTGCCTAGGTAGTACACATTGTAGGCTGTGGTAGTGACATTTTGTGGGTAAATAACCGGCGACTGTAGCAGAAAGGAAGTGGTAATAAGGTCCAATATAATAAGTAGGTATTTTATTACACTAGTTGGTCTATACAGGGTGTAAACAGACTCTTCACGAAGCCTTCAACCAAGCATTATGAACAACAAACTTAGTAACTTTGCACAAAAATTAGTGCTGGAAAACCACTTTTTTTTTTGGGGTGAAATATCATGTTTTTCAGTAGGACTCAATGTAACGCACTCAAAACATTGTGCTGATGGATGGATTGAATAGTAAGGGGGTCCCTGGAGGTGTTTAAAAAATCATACATTAAACACATGTATTTAAAAAAAAAACTTGTGAAAAAGTTGGAACTTTGACCCCCGATATCTCCGTAACTATAAGTTTCCCAAGGTATGGTCAAGAACAAAAAAATGATCGCAATGACGGGGAGAACAAGTGCTTTTCGGCTTCGTTAAGAGTCTGCTTACACCCTTTATAGTAGGTCTATATAATAGGATACTAACATGAATTACATTTCAATTCGTAAAACCAGTCACAAAGTGACAATTAACATTAAGTGCGTCTATTATCATTTAAAGATTTTTAACGTGATTTGATTCATCCTATGATGTTCTGCTAAAACGACCATGTTAGGCCCCTGATCCTTTTTAACCCAAAGCTCGATTGTTAGGGATTACCTGATGGCATTAAGGGCCACTAGTACGACGTATGAAATCTAAATAAATTAATATGAGAGACCGAGCTGAGCAGTTATTTTGGTAAATTCCAGAAACATATAAAAATAACTAAACCAAATTAAAGTATATATTCAGAACCATGTTCTAAAACTTTATATACTATAACAATTTGTGTCTACAAAATTCAGTACAATCATAATTTACATACATAGTCTTTTGCTAGTAAAATGTTCAACCTCTAGCAAATACATTGACTATTTTCTTTTTTCTATGCTATTTACAGAAATATCATATTATTTAGATAAGAATTTGCTTGCTGGCGACCCTGATTCCTCTCGAATTTGATGTTGGCTTTGTTTGAAAGTTGATCGGTCCCTAATTTTCTTTCTCTGAAAAGAAAAAAACAACTAAGTTGCCTACATTTTAGACAGCCAGTGTCGTCTCTCATTTATTTAAAACAAAGTTAGTTTGGGACGCGTCTCTGCTTGTTTAAAAAGTTGTTTTTCAAATTGAAATTTTCATAAAGAGAGAAAAGGTAATTAGAGTTGTACGTTTTTCAAATAAGTATTTAATTTGAGGTAAGAATACGTTATTTTGTTACAATAAACCTGAATCATTTTATTTGGTTCAATAATTTAGCCTGAGAAACATTCTCTCATCAAAATATTTTATACTCAAATTCACCCCAGAATGTGTCTCATCAGGTACCCAATAATAAAAAATAAATAAACGCAAGCGAAAGACGTATCGAAATTTTACCGAATGACAGTCTTTGTCTACTAACATATTTCGTAAAAATATTTTTTCCCTCGGTATCTAAAATGTATGTAGGTTTTATATGTAATTCAGATGAAGGACAAAAATGTTCTTGGAAAATAATCTCTACACAAAATGTGGCGTTCAGCACTGTGTGTAAATTTTCATACATCACGCCTGTGTGATCATGTTTAAAAGTGAGTTTTAATATCAAGGTTTGTGTATGTGCTTTAGTCGTCGTTTAAATAAACGCTCCGTTTGGCAATTTATATTATTTACGTTTTTTTAGGTACTGAAATTATTGGGTGTAAATATTTCGTAACGTTATTTGGGTAGGTACATTCGATCTCGTAATTGCTTTACACACCAGTTCAATAAACTTTTTCACCGACATCTGAACCAACCTGACTGACACGTTGAAAAATTCTTAGTTATTGTAAGACCTGCAAGCGACATTCAAACTTAAGGTGAATACTTGGTGGTACTTTACAATTACAAAATCAAGTATACTTTCGCAATGACTACAGAAAGAGTAACTGTACGGTTCTGTTTTTTTCGTCATTTGTCTTGAAAAAAAAAAAACAAATCCATAAACAAGTAAAATCATTTGAATAATCCATCTATTCATGTCGTAAAGAAACGTAAATAAAAATCGTGACGGAATTCGAAAAAGCTGCCACATATCAAAGGATTAGTTAATCTGCCTTCCACAGCTTATCTTAATCCTTTTAAAGAATCCCATAAAAGGCATCAGCAGGGAAGTCTTTGAATCACGTTTTTCATGTTATTTGGTAAAAAATAACTTGAAACGCTTTCTTCGTAAATAAAGAAGCATGGTAAGCTCACTAACAAGAATCATTCTTGTCGTTTTGATATTGGTTAAAAATATCACTTTCATTGGTACAATCAGTGTTTTTAATCTTGTATATATTTGCTGAAAAAAGTCAATTCTTTTGACCAACAATAGTAAATATGTTACGTAAATTAATGCATTTAATATGTATGTAATTAAAATGTAGTACTCGCAACCGGTGTGCGTCTATGACTAGATGTATGAACGTAGACGAGACAAAAGGAGTATTTCCTTAGATCGTAGCAGTTTGCGTTCTATGATTTCTGCCTACTCCCATGGAAAAAAGGCGTGAGTTTATGTATGTAAGTAAAATGTATTACCATGGTTTGAATATGTTAAGAAAACAGCCACAGTAATTAATATCTATCTCAATCTATTACGTCGTATTAGTACTTAGTAATCAGTTTAGCCCGATATTTGACACTGTCGCTGGTCGCTGGTCGCTGAGATGCGAGATTGAAAAGTTCATTTGACAAATACGAAAATTGGAAATCTGATTTTCTATTGATCAAACACTAACAGAATACACCAACGATGGCCAATATATCGTGTCTAATAAAATAATGTACAGTTTACAGCAAGCACATAATTGTTTTAACTCAATGCATATCACGAATACTGACCAAACTCGACACGTACTAAACCAACACAATAAACATAATTGAATCCGCGTTAGATTCGCAAACAATTGCCTGTTTATAAATATCCATTGCCCTAAATCAAATGGCTGTCAAACGGTTTAAACCAGGGGTGGTGAACCTATGGAACATGTACCGTTACGCACCGGTAGCAAAAGATAGAAAATTCTGGGTACATACGTCAAAACAAATATTGCATTATCTTTTAAATAGGTGGTCCTGATGGCCCGTTCTTTATTTGGTCGGCTTATTACGTCCCAAGTAGCGAGTTCCAACCCAGCATATACCAATGTGACTTTCTCAACATATAATAAAATAAAAACACAGGAAAACACACGAAAACATCGTAAGGAAACCAAACATGACTGATAGATATTTCTCGACGACATGTAAAGCCAAGGCAGAGGTTCTTAGGCGGCATAAAAACTGAGCCCAGGATTGGCACTAACCACATAATAAAGAAAGAATATATAATACTTTCTAAATAGTTTATACCACTGACTAACGGTAAAAAAAAATATCGTGAGAAAAGTCTCGACATCGATCTGTATTTACCAACCCTTACAAAGCAAGCTTGGTGATGAAGCTCGTTTCTTAGCTGTGTAGGAAGTGGCTTTAATCCAATATTCGAGACATTATACACAAAAAATACAGATCTAGAATGCCTTATTACATTAATTGTGTTTTAAATTCAATGTTTTGAATCGTTTATAAAGCACTTAAATATAAATTACTAGCTGATGCCCACGGTTTCACCCGCATGGATGTCGGTTATCGCAACCAAAAGTAATAATGAAATTTTGATCCCGTTCCCGCAACAAAAACTTGACAAATTGTATACTAAAACCTTCCTCGAGAAACATTCTATCCATTTGTGAAAACAACATAAAAATCGGTGCAGTAGTTTTTGAGTTTATCGCGACCAGACAGACAGACGCGGCGGAGGACCTTGTTTTATAATATGTAGTGACAGTGATTTGTTCTTTTATTCTCTTTTGCATGTGTCAGTTTATCAACACGCGTCACGGTGAAATTAAAATAGCACATAGATGTAAAAGGTTATCCATCCCAGCTTTAACCCGTCCGCTGCGAAAATATGACCGGCACTCCGAACGTTTTGTGGTACGTCAATATATTTGTGTAACAGACGACATAGTAATATCGACCCTTCTCAATATGTGGCAGACCAAAGGATTGGGCTGAATATACTACATGAAGCGTTTTGGCGTTGGCATTTCTTAAAGGTTTGAGATTTGAGTGGTGCGGTGATTATTTGAAGGCTGCCTCGTGTTTGGTTAATTGAAGGATTTGGGATAGGTAGATGATATTCTAAATAATATCCTACATTATTGTATTTTGATGCTCGGAGTAGAGAAACAACTGAACTCAAACTCAAAGCAGTTATTTCAAATAGACCCGTAACAGGAACTTTTGCATAGTCAAAAATAATCTACCTACAGTCCAGCCACAGGCACAATAACTGTGTTCAGAATAGACTGAAGTTACCCATTCTAAAATCGTAGACCTCATGGAGAAGAATGGGTAAGAAAGACCGTTGAAAACACTTTTCAAGACAATATAGCTATACATAGTCCTGGGTACAATGTTTTTCTATCTATAACAATATTATTGCTTCTATGAATCAATACACTCAGCAACATCAGCTGCTGCTGGCTTAGGCTTCTTCAAAACTGCGCCACAACACCCTTTTTTGAAGTGACAGTGTTTATCTTGAAGCCAACATTTTTGAAGGTTTCACTTCTACCACGTGTGAATTGCAAACAGGTTTTTTTTTTTTTAGGAATACGGCATACGAACTATCGATACAGATAGAGCGGTAGAGCGGAAGGGAGTGTCAGACTCGCACTGAATAAAACCCATCCCTGTTCCTTCCTTTCCCTTTGTGTTCCAGGGTGGCGGTATTTCTTTTGAACAGTCTCGCAGCCCGCACCACAACACCCTGTAGTCCGCTTTCCGCATTCGGTTTATCCCAGCGACCTTTTTAAGTTCGTCGGTCCATTTAGTATAAGAGTGTCCCACAAGGACGAAGTAGAGACACACTGACACAAATTACCGACAAATTATGTTACGTACTACAGTGTTTAATTCCTCATACACACATACATAACATCACGCCTGTAATCCCCGTAGGGTTAGGCAGAGGTGTACCTAATAGTACACCCACAAAAAAAAAATCCTCATAATATTTCCATTTATTTTATTTTTTCTCTTAGTAATTCCTCATCTCTACATAAAAGTCTATTCATATCGTGTAAAAATAACAAATCCTAAAACAAACAACGAAAAACCTCGACTGCACAATCTTAGACCTACTTTGAACCCTCAAAAATAATGATGTCCGCTACCGAAATGTATTAGCATATTTGAACCGAAAAGTCAAAAACTCGAGGCACTCAGAAAATCTGTGTAGCTAACATTTTCAAACAAAAGCCTGTACTGAAGGAAAACATCTTATTTTTACACAAATTATAATCGCAGGATTATTTGGGATTAGCGCTCAATTTTGACGGAAGCGTCAATCTTGAAAGCCTTCTTTTCTCGACCGAATGTATTTGTAAAGAGAAACTTTTTCCTTTTAAAGGTTTTGTTTTTGACCGGCTTTAGGCTGACGTTTTGTTTATTTGGTGAGAGGGTTTTTGGTAATAATTTAACTGAAAACATTGGTTATTCAGTATTTGGACGCGATTCCGAGATTGGATTTCACAAGAAAAGCTTTGGAAAGGTGTTTAGGTAATTAATTAAAAATCTTTGAAAGCAACGAAAACAAACAGCGATTTGATTAGATAGATTTGAAGTTCAATAATACTTTTTTATTAGAAAATCTTCTAAAAGAAAAATAAACTGGCCGATGTATTTTCTACCTCAATCTCCCCCAATCTTTACTTTTACTAACCTCATCAAATGAGGAATGTGTTCATTCCAACTATATGGGATATTTGTGAGTAGGTTCACAAAAAAAAAGAAAATTGTTTAATTCTCCGGAGGTTTTCCAACAAATCAAGATTTGTTGGGAGAAAACAATTTCTCTTGGACTAGTTTTCGCCCACGACTCGGAACACGTGTAAGAAAATTAACCCTTTGTTGATTAGGTATTGACATTCATTGAAGAATGTTTGCGTCAGTGAGTCTGTTTTACACAGAATAGTGAAATTTGTGTTCAAACAGATTTTTCAAAAGAATGTTTTGTTACAGGTTAAATAGTGTGTAATTAGGTATGTCATTTTCATTGGGCGATATATGACATACACTTAATTACTTTTTTCCCATGGATGTAGGGTAATCAAAAACTACAGAAACGCTAGGCACAATTAATACAGTTTGTGACGCATGTCAGCCCACACTTTTGATTATGAGGCTTTTTAGGACCTGAATATAATGTACCTAAAAAGAAATCTCAAACTAATGTTTTATTTCTGACCACATTCCCAAATTAATTATGCTAAACCATCATTTAAACTTCACATTGTTAGCTTCCAGCCCAACAATGGCTTTGTTATAATTTTCACGCACGACCCACTGAACCAGTTCTCTATTATCTCGAAATTTTAACTCCACAATAACCCAGAAAAGGAAAACCAGAAGGGAAGCTTCATATAACGAGTGGAAACACGCACTCAAAACAAGCGTATTTCTACGGATCTCAAACAAATGCCAGTCGCGAGTGATCGCGACTGGCATTTATTTGAGATTCGCGTGTAATCTTCATGCTTTGAGCGATATTCGTGCAGTAGTATCATCATCATCATTCTTCTGCCCAATTTATTTGGGATCGACGCAGCATGTCTTCTTCTTCCATACATTACTCGTAATTCCAGCAATCACCTCCTTTC
Organism: Lycophotia porphyrea; assembly: GCA_950005105.1. Classification (NCBI taxonomy): domain Eukaryota; kingdom Metazoa; phylum Arthropoda; class Insecta; order Lepidoptera; family Noctuidae; genus Lycophotia; species Lycophotia porphyrea. The sequence goes on along the minus strand of OX465392.1, from coordinate 14,576,780 downwards.
TAGCCACTTCATCCATCACACAGTCCATCTATTGTTTCTTTGGTCTTCCTCTTCTCTAATAGCCACCACATTCATACTCGAAACTTTCCTTACGACATTTTCCTTATTCCTCTTCATCATATGCTCATACCAAGACAAAGGATTAACACACAACTTTTCGGTCACCGGCGCCACTTCGAGCAAAAGTATTACAGTCTAGGCCAAATAAATTTAGATTGCTATCGATACGCTATCAAGAACGTTAGGCAATACCGATCTTTGTTTGAGATCGCCTTTTGTAAAAACGCGTAGAATGAGTTCGTACAACAGTTTTTGCTAGTTGTAGCTGATCTATTCGTCATGTTCGTGAACGGGCGCCGTCAGTAGGGCCTGGTCATCTCTTAGCTGACATGGTCTAGTTTATTTTTGAATTGCTTATTATATCTTCTACTCTGGACACTCTTAACTTCTCAGATATGTATATATAAATATAATCTCAACATAAATGGTGTAACCAAGATTTTGTAAAAATATTTTGATTTAAAGGAGTGTCCATGGAGTTTCTTGCCCATTTTTGTCTATAGAGACCTACACTTAAGAATGGGCAACTACAGCACATTCACAAGTTATTATGCGTTGTGATTGTAAATGAAGCTTTTTTTGACATTTTTTTTTTGTTATTTTGACATTTAAAAATGCCTGTAATGGTCTAATTGAAACAAATGCTTTGAGTTTGAGTTTATATAGACCAGCCCTTCTGTTTTTATTTCATGATAGTACGTCGTGTATCAGATAAGAAAGTTTTCTGTCCAACATTACCAAAATTGCGTTGTCTGACAAAGATTGATTGAGATTTATGATTGCCCGCATTCCGCTAATTAACTTTTACCTGCATTTCGAAAATAACAGTTTTTATGCAAGAATTGATTTACGATGTTTATATATTATCTAGTTTTATAGTTCAAACTTTTATTATGTATTCGTTTAGTGCGTTAATACTGTTTGTGTTTGATGTTTTCGTAATAAATCTACTTTGTTCGCTAGCAATATTAGTAATATTTCTCTTGCGTTTATTTTGTAAATTTTCAGTTTGAAGTTACCAGCGGGTGGTACATCAATATTGTTTTTGTGAAGAGATATTTAATTTTACATTTATGAATTTACATTTTTGTACCAAATAATATTCTGCTAGATTCAGGATTTTGGATTATGTTTTTATTGATCGTAGCGACAGTTAGTTCGTACAAAGTACCTTTTACAATATATTTCCACGACTGAATAGTTTTTCCAGCACACCCTGTGAGTCGTACCAACCGTTGTTGATTGGATAAACTTTTAAGTATGTCGTGTTTTGGATATAAATTGCAAGGCACGAGAAATATAAATCAAATATTGTGTATATTCCTATAGAATTTTTTGATTGTTATAGACATAGTAAGTTACATTTAAACAGCTTACACCACTTCTAAACTTCCTTACCTTAAAAAAAAAAGTATGAAGTAATCAAAAATTAAAAAAAACGGGGTCATAAAACCCAACTTGATGCTTAAAACTGTGCTATAAAAATGCTTTGTACACACTAAAATGAAAAATGAAAGAGGCGATGTAACGCACATTCGTAAGGTTCTCGCGGTAGGGCACTGCTAATTTATTTAAATCGGCCCGCTACCGGCGGCAATACCTCAACGCCGACCAGTGTTGCTAGCCACTAAACAATGTTGCCATGTGTAAAAATGCCTAAAATTCAAAGATAGCAGTTGTTGAGAGCATTTGAATTGAGGCCTGTAGGACATTCTACTTTTGGGGCAATGGTCATGTTTACAAATTAATTGTTTGTGAATGCGCCATTTTGGCATAAGTTATCCTGTTCGTTGCGACTTTTTTAATCCAGTGCGACTGCTAAGCGTGAGGAGCTGGGTTCGATTCCTATATAGGTAAAAGTATTATTGGGTTCTTCTATCAGGAATTTCTCCGTAGCAGCCACTGAGTCTAGGTCTATGTCCAATTATTGGCAATTGGCTCGCAGCCTGTTACATGGAACTTAAACATAACTGGCGAAATCTGCGTGAACTATTAGGTACACCTCTGCCTAACCCTTCGGTGATTACAGGCGTGATGTTATGGTATGTTTTTAATCTAATTTTATAGTAAATAATTATGCGACTTGCTATTTATAATCCTCCTAAACTTCTCTATTAAGCGATTGGTGTAACACTATAAAATAATGTACATTTGAAATTTAATTACCGTTTCAATCAGTATTTTGGTTAAAATATACTCATCATCTGCCTAGACTTTTCCCAACTATGTTGGGGTCGGCTTCCAGTTTTACCGGGTGCAGCTGAATACCAGTATTTTACATGGAGCGACTGCCTATCTTACCTCCACAACCCAGTTAATACAGGGTAATACGATAGCTATTGGTAAGACTGGTTGTCAGACTTTTTGGGCCACTGGCTACCTGTAACGACTATCAAAGATCTACAAATGACAGCCGGGACCAACGGCTTAACGTGCTTTCCGAGGCACGGAGGTAACTCGGTATGAAATGAGTCCATCCACAGACCAACCTAGGCAAGCACAGCTTAACCTAAAGATTGAACCGAGCGGCAGTTATTACTTAGCCACGAACTCCTGGTTAGTTAAAATATACTATTAACCCATTATTCATATCTTTATTTTTATTCCATATAAGAAGAGGAGCGAGAGGAGGAGCTCGTGGCTAAATAATAACAGCCGCTCGGGTCGATCTTTAGGTTAAGCCGTGCTTGCCTAGGTTGGTCTGTGGATGGGTGACCCATTACATACCGAGTTTCCTCCGTCATTTGAAGATCTTTGACAGTCGTTAAAGTAGTCAGTGGCCCAAAAAATCTGACAACCAGTCTTACCAAGGGGTATCGTATTTCCCAGTAGTAACTGGGTTGTAGAGGTCAGATAGGCTGTCGCTCCATGTAAAATACTGGTATTCAGCTGCATCCGGTTAGACTGGAAGCCGACCCCAACATAGTTGGGAAAAGGCTAGGCAGATGATGATGATGATAAGATTTATACTGGCTTTATCTTTTTTTCTCTAAATCACTAAACAATCCCCATAAAAATAAGAAGCTTTCTGCAACATTGTTATTATATTTACCTACACCAACCCCACCGCCTTACACATGGATAAGGAATCTGAGCTTTGCCGGATGTTAACATATTATCAAGATCAAGAACCTGACATCTGCGAGAATTTTATTTATGTAACCTCTCACTCCCTTGCATTTGTTTGTTCCTACAGAGGGTTGTAAATTGTTCAAATCTACGATCTAATGTAGACTGGTTGTTGCATAATTTTATGGAAAAGCATATGCATAGCATAATTAGCCTATAATGTTCCCACTGCTGGGACAGAGGCCTCCTCTCTAAGAGAAGGAATGGGCTATAATCCACCATGCGGGCCCAGTGCGAGTTGGTAGATGTCACATGCCTTCTAATTTTTAGTTTTAGGACAGGCCGGTTTCCTCACGATGTTTTCGTTCACCGTTTTGAGAGCAGTGGTGATAACCCTTCCTTGGCAGTCGGGTAAATAAATTGTCAAAGAAATGCGCCTACCTAGGTTCGGACCTACGATTTACTGCTCGTACATCAGGGCGACTACCACTGGGCCACCGCTGCTCTCTTTTTTGGATAGTTTGTACGAAAATTTTAGTATTTTTTTTTCATAATGTATGATTATTTTAACATAACTGCATTAGTCTCTCATGGAACGTGCGAGATCAGAAGGCTACCGTCTTGAACTGACCACGTCAATCGACCCAGGCGTAGCCTTGAAATGAAGAAGTGCCTCAGCGTAACTTGATCCAGTGCTGGAATGCCTTTTATCGATCTCAACGTTTTAAGTACTCACTATTTAGAAGCCAAAATACGTAGCATGAAATCAGTCTAGTTTTCTTCCATTTTACAATAGCTGAACCCAAAATCAAAGTCACGGAATCCTGACTAAACGACTTAAGTACTTCCCTTACAAGTACCGGTAAAGCTGTCAAAATCATTATCAAACACTCATCCCCAACTAGGCCACGCTGAAACGAGGGTGAATAAGTTCAGGGGAAGCCATTTCCAAATGAACTGCTACCATAAATCAAAGCGTATCTATAAAAATAGGATCCTCCTTTATAAGGAATATGAGAACGAAGGTCAAGTACGTACTTAAGCAGTTATTACCTTTGTATTAATTTAGCAAAGCTTTGTTTAAAGTTATTTTAGTACATGTCTGAAATCGATTTTGTCGGAATCGATTTTAGAGTTTTTGAATTTGGTGTTTCTCAGTAGAAGCTTAGTGGCTCGCTAATTGAGAAATTAAACGTCCCTTTTACATGGAACTTCAACAAAAATCTAAAAAGAACAATGGTCATTTTGGACTAGGAAAAAACAGAAATTAGTACCGAGATGAGACTCACTAATATGTAGTGCATTTTTAATGTAATTATTGAAAATCATCAGTTTATTTTTAAAAGCAGGGAAAAAAATGGTTTTTAAAAAATACTACTTTGATTCATAGAACGCAGTTTATAATATCTAACTTTGAACGCATCCGTAATTACTTACGTTACTAGAGAAGTCCATACTTTTTCTTAAGCCTAAGTCGATTTTATTCCTTAATCGAAATTAAATCCCAGGCAATGTGAACCCGTATAAACTCACGTTGATTATTAAACTACACTACTACTTATTAGCCACTAATAGAATCGGATGTTTCTTCGTGGTAAATAGTTAAATAAAGCCATTAATTAAATAAAACCTGATAATTTAACATCTAAAATCGATACAGCCATAAATCGATTGATTACGTCCCTCCCTATTTTTGACAATTCCTCTCCTTCTCCATCTATCGACATTCGACATTCATATTCTTAGATATTCGGACCAATATTGTTTTTCTCTATTTCTACAGAGTATGGTCAATTTCATACAAATAATGCTCCATTCTCAATAGACTTAACCTGAATGCCACAGATGATTAAATATGACCATAACCTTAAAAAGCATAATTCATAATTACTCGATTCTCCGACCTTTTAAAAATATATTGAAGGCCGAACTAAGTTATATTTATACAGGCGAATGAAATGATATATGTTTCATCAATTTATGTTTTGTTAGATTTTACTAGTTCAAGCATGTTAGCCGAGTGACCATTGTTCTTTGAGTATATTTATCAATCTCGGCTTCACTCTTTATAAAATTCTGGCTTGAAGTCTACTGCTATGTGCTTTACAAATGATTAATCTTTTATCGCCCCATTTATATGAATTGTTTTATTTAATATCTAATCTAGTTGGTCAGCTTTTATTAAAATAAACTGATGAATAATTTAAAATCTTGAAATTTTTCCATTTCACAATGGCTGCTGTATGGTATGAATTTGGTTTCAGTAATAGAGCCATTTATGTTCGGAATGAACTGAGAGATGAGCCACTTTATTGATCCAATGCAGTCCAATTCATTCCACGTTTATGACATCTACTTGAGCTACTTTTGTTACAACCACGAGCTGAATTGTCAGTCTGTCAGCATGATCCATAAATTCTCTAGCTACCCATAATTTGATAAGATTTTTATATGAACCGTAAAACCCGCTTTGAAATCGGTAAGAGAATAATAGAGGATAAGAGAAGAATAGAGGTCGTAAGCGCAACTGCTGAGCATGAGGTCTGGGTTCGATTCCCAGGTCGGGACAAGTGTTATTGGGTTTTCCATCAGGAATTTCTCACCACGGGCCCTGGATTTGTAACTAGTTGATGGCAATAGGCACGCCCCCTATTACATGGGACTAATATAACCAGCGAAATGTTGGTTAACTATTAGATACATCTCTGTACACCCTTCGTGATGAACTCAAGGCATATTAATAGCATATTAGTTTGATTTAGTAACATTCAAATTAGTACCCCATAAACAACGTGTCTATAAACCTAAAACCATAGCAAGCTACGATAAACACTAAAAGTCTGGTAGTGTGCCTATAATAAGAAATCTATACGACATTATTTAAGAACAATAAAAAAACGGGATGTGCGAAGCAATCAATATCTGAAGTAACACCATAAAATGATCTTCACGAAGACAATATCTCTCATGACTGACTGGCTTTGTTATGCAAGACAAATCACCAATAACAATTTTCTTAATCAAAAGCCTTTCTCAAATTCACGATCAATCATTTTCTCGAGACATTTCATCAGTCAAATTTTGTACGAATCTAAGCGTACGCACACGAGCTTGAAGAGGACTTCTTTTTTTATTGAACACCGTCTTTATTGTCTTAAGATGCGAGCCTAGCTTATGACCAGGAGTTCTGAGTTCAGTTACTGGGTTGCTCAAAGCTGAAGAAACATCAATGGTCTGGTTGTGTATGTCCGAACAAACCGCTATGTTTCCGTATTTATTTGCGAAACCAGTCTATGGAATTGGCTGCCAGCACTATTTCCCGATCATTATACGAGTAATCTAGATCTCTTCAAAGTTCGATTGAATCGGTTTCTTCTAGGCAAGCGTGCTCCACCCTAGGCGTCAACTTCTCACTCGCTTCATTCATGGATTGGTACATTCATGGTTTTGTTCCCAGATGGTGAATTCTGCTCAGCCTCCAATTGAATAAGTACTGGACTAAACAAAAGAAAGTCGATTTAGGAACCATTGTGAATCCGTTCTCGACTTTCTCTCTGTTTTGGTTTCCTTTCTCATCAATGTCACCAATGGTTAAACATACTCTTTCACCAAACCTTTGCCTATATTATTGACGTGACTTGTGTTCCATAGAAACATGGAAGAAGCCAGTTTAGTAGCATCACATTCTTCAGTGCTCGTTGCCAGTCCCTCTCTAATTAATAAATCTAAGCCTTCCTCTATAAAACTTTTATACGGCAATAAAAACCACATCGAAATCCTTGCAATGAATCTAGAGATTAGTCCAAATAAACAAGCTTGGTTTTATACTTGGTGTATAAATGTTTGATGAGATGAAGATGTATGCTGCATTTTTTTGGTGATTGAGACGTGAATACTATAGAGCGTCTTTTGTTTTAATATCTAGTATAACCGACCTCTTCCTTTCTTTTCGTTTTTCTTCTATTATAGAGATTTTTTTCACCAGATTGCTATCAGGACCCCGCTTAACTACTTCCTATTCCAGGACGAGCAAAGTTATTGGGTTTTCCATTAAGAATTTCTTAGCAGTCACTCGGATTTTAAAGTTGGCCGTATGATACTCACGTACCTCGGAAAACACGATACGCCATTGATCCTGCGCCGGGCCGCTATTGGGACTATGAGAGTGAGTGATTATTACAGCTGGGTTTGCACGCACACTTTGTGCACTATATATTTTTTTCTGTGTAAATGGCTGTTCTCCACTCAGATTGGCTATTAGGAACAAAAACGGCAAAGCCTCTTATTCAGTGAGTTCTACCTACATACGTCTGACGTACATTTAATTTAAAGTACCGAGACTAAATGAGGATATCTTTTTATAGGTGCATCTCTAGAAAAATAAAGGAATAAAACAAACAAACTCGATGTCAGTGGGAATTAATAACCAATCCGATCCATACAGTACGACAGCTCTGATCACAGTGTTGTATATTTGTGAGGCATATAATATGACACATAATGTTACCCAAAAAGTACCAGACTCAAGGTCGTATGCATTTTAATAATTCTGGGTATAGGTACGGTCTTCTAGTAATAAATACCTTCTTAGATTCATGCCCGCCTAGTACTGTTCGTAAGGTTACTGCCCATAACTAGCACCACTGTAATAACACTACTCAATCCCATGTAGTGTTTTTGATTAATATTTAATTACTCAAAAATACGGTGGGGTCAAGAGGAACAATTTTTTCAATTATTTTAATCAATTCCCGCTGACCCCACCCCCTACGGGTGGTCAACGGGAATTCACCGCACCTCTAAAACAAAAATGATAATCTAGGCTAGGTTTTTAATTTCTGAAAAGACAAAATTGACGTATGAGTAGGTTACATATAAATAGAATTTCTGTGAACGCTTACCAACTTCAACTTAATATACTTGTAATAGAGGTACGAATGGGAAGCACGTTAACAGGGTAACAATGCTTTTACTTGTTACATCTTGCTGCCAATTTATTACACCATTATCACTTGGCCAAATTATTGTGATTATAGTACCAATTTAATCTCAGCAAAGAAACCATGCGAAAATGAATAACTGAATTTAGCTTGACACCAACTTAACTTTGTTGATTTGATACTTATGTACTGTTTAAAACATTCATAAAGTACGTCTTTTTTCATAGGTGTTGGCAAAAACTGCAGAGCACCATTGGCTACAATTCTTACATACTCCTTTAGCTTTGTCCGCGTATAGACGCCAGCACATCAAGCTTCCTGAAATTGTCAAATTTTCCCCATCAACCTTGAACCTAACGCTTTAGCGAAAAAGTTGAAAATCTATTACAAAAAATTGACAGATTGTAGTAGCTTGACGTGCTGGCTTCTGTACATATATTATTTGGTCAAACACACACGCTGGTTGCGCAAATCCGCATACTGTCATTTCTAAAGAACATCACCTAAGTGATTGTGGTTACAGTTATTCCTTACAAAGAGAGATGAAGAGTCAATACCAATTTATTTGATAAAATCTAGTTCTAGTAATATAACTGTCCAACCACTCAACCCTCACACAATATAATTCACCAATAACGAGGCTATTCATCTCCATCATCAATTCGTAAAAACTGATAACCCGAAAATAAAATTCAATTTCATACCGATGCAGTCATTACGCCTTGACATAATGAAGCGTAATTTCGGAAAATAATTAAAAAAGGTGCGCCTTTTGAATTGGATTCCTTCTTCGAGTTATGAGGGTCGCAAGAACCATGCGTCACAATCATTCTCTGTCTTAGAGCTGCGCCGTTTCTAAATATTGTTTTTAGTTCTAGGCTCGCAAAATATTTACCACTACCATGCAAATTTCATCCTTTTTTTGACGATGTATGGTTCAGATTTGTGTGGAAACGGGATCCTAATATGTTTCCCAAGATTGGTACAGCAAGTTTCTTTCGGTATTTGACGTTCGTGTAATATAAGTAAGTAGTTTATTGTGGAGGTGTATAGAACGTGGAAAAATGTTTTCATCTTGTTACAGAGTTATTATGAATCGACATTGAAGAAATATTCATGATAAAGTGTCATTCATGTCTGAAAAATGATGATTGCATGACTATAGTAGGATAATGGAATCAATTTCGTATTTTCTTTTAATATTTTTTATTTTTTCCTGCATATTCAATAACTGCAATGAAATCGTCTAATTATAAATATTACATTAAGCTATATTGGATGTAGAAGGTAAGTTCGGAACTTGTGATTCGATTAAAAATGAATTTTTCATTTTGAAGTGAAGTCCCGGTTCGTCTTCAGTGCGTAAAATACTTCACGATGTTTTCCTTCAATCATAAGCACAGCAAAAAACTCCACAAATAATTTCTCTTTTTTACAATTACAAAAACCAATACCCAAAGTACACAATTTAGCATATGCATAAAAACAAATTTTATTGCAAGCAACGGTCGCAGAAGTTTGGAATAAGTTGGCGAGAGCGCTCTATTTACTTAGCTCTCGAACCACGACTTGCGTTCAAACTGCGCTGGCCATAGATTAAGTTTAGAGTGGAGATACGACTGTAGTTGGTCTGTGGTATGCGGATTGGAGGTAGATTAGTTTGAGTGAAGTTGGTGGTTTTCGAGAAGATAAGGTTACATTTGACTGGTCTGTGGCATAGCCTTATCTAATGTGGCAATTGTAACTTTGCGAACTGCCGAAGGTAGATGATGTACTGAAGATCGTAAATAAGACCTGGTTGCGAGTGGCCTAGTCCAGGGAACAAAGCTCCTAAAGAGGATGAAGAAATCTACCACAAGTTGTCTTTTACAAATTACGGTGACCTCTGTCACCCTGATTGCTTGAAGTTTATTTCATTTAGTTTCATCATCATCATCATTTCAGCCGAAAGACGTCCACTGCTGGACATACCCCCCAAGTGTCGCCACATTGACCGGTCCCGTGCGACTCGCATCCAGCGGATCCCCGCAACCTTCACCAGGTCATCGGTCCACCTAGTGGGAGGCCTTCCAACGCAACGCCTTCTTCCGGTTCGCGGTCGCCACTCCAGAACTTTTCGGCCCCATGATGCTGTTAGTCAAGCAGCCAATCACAAAGCTAGCACGAGGGTTTAAAGCATACTTTCAGAAGGATTAGTTGTCAACAAACTTAAACAATAGTTTTTTGTTAGTATCGTTGTATATCTCCAAAATCCATCGTAGAAGAACGGAATTCTTGACCTATCTGTTTACTCTATTTATTTTTACTCTTTGACTAAAACGATTTCTTTTACAAGAAACCGCTCGAAAGCTGCGAATATGAAATTGGCTCATCCTTGCAACAGACATGCCTTCTTTATTTATGCTAACAGAAAAGTGCCGTTTTCAGAACTTGCCATGGTAAGTTGCGCAAGTATTTTATAGCATTTCTTTACAAAGTTTCATTGTAAAGTAAACTAGTTTTATTAGTGTTGAGTTGTGATCAGAATTGGGATGAGGTCTGATTGGGTATAAGACAGTGAGATCATTAGGGATGTTTATTTCAAAGAATTACTGCCTCGTTAGTCTAGTGGTCGCAAGCGCCACTGCTGAGCATGAGGTCCTGGGTTCGATTCCCGGGTCGGGCAAAGTGTTATTGGGTTTTTCCATAAGGAATTTTTCAGTAGCAGCCACGAAGTCTAGTTTTATGCCCAGCTGATGGTAATAAACTCACCCCCTATAACATCGGACTAAAACATAACTAGCCTAATTTGGGTGTACTAATGAGTACCTACACCTCTGCCTAACCCAATCAATTATTGGCGTGATGATATATTTATGTTAATAATAATTGCTACGATACCTTCAGCAAAGACAACCATGTTGTTTGTTGCACAGATGCTTTATAAACATAAAAAACCGGCCAAGTGCGAGTCAGACTCGCGCACCGAGGGTTCCGTACAAACCTGTAGGTATATAAGTAAAAGTTATGGTATTTTTATTGCTAAATGAAATCCATAACATAACAATGTGGAAAGCTGACGGTACCTTGTCAATACATATATGAAAACATGTTTGTTTCCAAACTCCTCCGAAACGGCTGAACCGATTTGCATGAAATTTTGTGTGCATATCGGGTAGGTCTGAGAATCGGCCAACATCTGTTTTTTTTTTTTAATCGCTGAACAACGTTTGCTGGGTCAGCTAGTAAGTTTATGATTATTAAAAAAAATATACTATGTGATGTAACTAAAAATTTAAGATTTTCGGAATTTTTCCTATATGTGTACTTTATAACGTTGCTTCATGCCAAATTTCAAGATTCCAGGTCGTCTGGAAGTATCCTTTAGGTTTTGATTCCCTTGCGAGTAGTTGCGAGTTTCAAAATATGCGGCTTTAATTGCTGTATCTTTTGATTGCGTTGACGTAGAAGTTTGATTTTGTTACAGCTTAAAGATATTATAGACTTGAGTATTTGTTAAGAATTTCAATATAATACCACTACGCGTTCATGAGTAAAGGGGTAATAAGTTTAAAATTATTAAAAATATTTTTATTATATGATGTAACTAAAAATTTATGCTTTTCGCAATTTTTCCTTTATCTGTGTTATAAGACGTTGCTTCGTACCAAATTTCAAGATTCTGAGTTTACGGGAAGTACCCTGTAGGTTTTGATTCCCTTGCGAGTGTCGAAAATTTGCGGCATAAACGGGAGTATCTTTTGATCGCGTTGACTTAGAAGTTTGATTTTTTCACAGCTCCAAGAGACCATAGACTTGAGTATTTGATATGAATTTCAGCTTGATACCTCCACGCGTTCCTGAGAAAAAAGGTCTTGACAGACAGACAGACAGACAGACGGACAACAAAGTGATCCTATAAGGGTTACGTTTTTACCTTTTGAGGTACGGAACCCTAAAAATGATGATGATGCCATCCAGCTGATCTGGGCCACAGCGACTGCAATCGATGGCTTTCTAGGGAGGTTGTCGAGAGCTTTTGTGTGCTGCTCTATCATGTGCTCTCAAGTAGCTAGGATATCCAACTTTGGCCGAAAAACTCCGAGCACAAAGCGGACATGTCAGAACACCATTGACGAAATTGTAGGGTATAGCTGTAGGTGGCCTAGCTTTAAGGTCATCACGTTTTAAGTCTAGCATTAAAATACTCATACATGGAACAGTAAAAATACCGAGTATTTCCTTGCTTCTGAAAACGTTACAAAAACGCCAACGTCGTTTAAAATCCTGTACAGCCAAAAGTACTCCGTAAAGAAACAGAAAGTTAATCTTAACTAAATTATGACGATATACCATTTACTGCGGAACAAAAATAAAGAAATTGCAGAAGAAAACTTTGGTCAATATTAAAATAATTTTCCTGGAAAAGGCAAAGGTCCGAAGTGGCTCTCATTTAAAAACTTTGTACGAAGAAGTTTTTATTTACGAAAAAGTGTATAACACTGGTTTGTGTTTAAGTCTCGTGTTTTGAAATCTTTAATAATGTTGTTAACAATTTGACAGTTTTCCGAAAATAATTGTAAAGTTTTTTTTACAGGCTCTTTTTCATTTGAGCAGACATATCCAGATTTATCGGTAGATCTTCAGCTTAAGCCGTGCTTGTCTAAGTTGATCCGTGGATGGGTGATCACCCATTACATACCGAGTTTCCTCCGGAAAGCATATTAAGCCGTTGGTCCTGGCTGTCATTTGTAGATCTTTGACAGACGTTACTGGTACACAGTTGCCTGGAATTCTGCCACTAGGTTTCCCAAGAGATATTCAGCTGCGTCTGATTAGAATGGAAGCCGACCCTAACTAACATAGTTGGGAAAAGGCAGGCAGATGATGATAATCCAGAATTAGCGAACTGATCATACATCAATGAGTGAGTTATCAGTATTCTTACGAAGTTTCATCAATCTACTCAAAGGATATAAAATATTATTTGTGATGTTTGTTCTAATATAAAATGTCGAATTGGTAATATTTTGGAGGTTTACAACATATTATGGTCATGATGAATATGCAGTTACACGCAGCGAATTATCTAACTCACAATGGTTACGATAAATTTACATCAGATTATAATATGTACAAAATCTAAAGACTTTGAGTTTTGGGGTCTAAGTCTTTAGATTTTATTCAAAACAATGAGTAATTTTTAAATAGCACAGCTGCAAATACAAGCCAAAAAAATATTGTGTGTCTCATTAGTCTAGTGGTCGCAGGTTCGATTCCCAAGCCGGGCAAAATGTTATTGAGTTTTTCCATCAGGAATTTGTCAGTCACGGAATCTGAATTTATGCCCAGTTGATGACAAAAGGGACGCCCGTTATTACATGGACTTAAACATAACTGATGAAATGTGGGTGTTCTAATGGGTACACCTCTGCCTAACCCTTCGCGGATTACAGGCGCGATGTTATGTTATGTATTTGTATGGAGGTGTCCGTGTCCACGTCCTCAGTTCCATAAAGATTTCACCGGCCCTTTACCGAAGTTTGTAAAACAACTGTTAACACGACTTCGGTCGAAATTTCTAAGTACTTTACTTTCGTCGAAATAACATCGATAAAGACATTGTCAAACAATCTAAGAACAAAGAAATTATGAACCATCCATTCTTAGTAGCTGTTTAGTCTTCAAATATCGATTTCTCCATTATTAATGGAGCCGTTTTCATAACGAAAACCGTTGTTATATCCATTAAATGTAAGTTCCATTGAAATAGTGAAATTCCGCGGAAAATGTGACTAGCACAGTCATAAATCGTGTCTGGATACAAAACAATTAAAGCAGAATAGAGTTGTAAGTAATTTATTGGATAGAAATTAGATATGGGTATCCATCAGAGTCTGTTGTTGCGGTTGTTGGTGACGTAATGGTACTATTGTTTGCTAGAAGAGGACTCAACTTGTTTGCGTACTCGTATTTAGTCATTACTTGGCAAAATTTCTAGTTTGAGAATTATTTTAGGACAATGTTAAATGGTTTTTTTTTCAATGCCCGTGTATGTCCGACTGCTGGGCAAATAAATAAATTAAAAAAAGCCTTTTAATTCCATTAGCTATTAAAATTACATAACAATAACAAAAACTCAGACATGCGAAATAAAAATTGATTTTATGTGTTATTTACAAAAATATGAAGATTCAATTTTAGTATATTCATACCAAATAATTTAAATGAAATAATCCTATTGAATTGATAAAAAACATGCAATATTATAAATTATACAAATCATGACATTATTTTCGAAAATTATGTTAACGTATATAAGTAAATAATAATAGTGATTACGCTAATTGGACCCCGTTTCGGGCAAAGGCCTCTCCATATTCTTCCAGGTACTCTTTTCCTGCGCCACCTTCCTTTGAGCAGGCAGTAATTTTGCCTACGTCTGTAATTTCTGTTTTTGAGCGCAGCGTTGTGTTCCATATTTTATCTGTTAAATTGATGGTTAAGAAAAAACTACTTACAGCGTTCATGTTAATATTATTTTTGACCATTGAAATCATTTATCTGATTTTCTGTTAGTCTACATCAATTACTTAGTACTTTCGTTCCAAAAAATTCGTTCTTTCCAAAGCATGTCTTACAGGGCAAGCTAAGCAGAATGGCGAGCTTATACCTACCAGTCGAGGGTGCGTGCGAAGGTAATTTGTATCTCCCGGGCCCCCGACACATGGTAATAGTAGGAACAGTGGGTTTATAATTGGATAGAGTTTGACATTACCCTCCGCTCGCCCCAGACGGAGGGTATCCATGAGGATTATCCCACTGAAAAAACCAAAATTGGACAATCTAAGCATATACATAAAAGTTCTATAGTTATGGGCAATTGGGCACTAACTAAATAGCACAATGTAACTTAATAATTTCTTAGATTTCATGACTATTGTAGGTAATTCAGTTATAGATACTAACTTGTGTGGGACATCCAGATTGATGTCGACTTGTACCTAGATGCCGAACACGATCGTAACTTCATCGGTTGCCCATAATCTAATGTTGATGTCCCCCTGACCCTGTTGATCACAACTGCGTGACAATATGTTCATTATGTATCCATTTATAGTTACCGATACGTCCATGCATTCTATGTCCCTATGTTTTCCTTTTTGATGATACATAATCTGTATAAGCACTAGAAACTTTACAAAATGTTCAAAATTGCCTATTTAGATCGACTGTCAACAGAGGCCTAGTGTACAAATTTGACTACTATTAATGAAAAATGAAAAACATACGGACACAATATATATGCTTCTTATTCAGTTTATGAAATATCTTTTAAATTGGTCAAATATTGGAGGAGGAAATACTCGAGAGCCAAACCTCGAATTATGACTTTTTACTGTAGTTGTCCTTATCGCACCTATGTCGAAATCGCGCTCGCAGAGCGTCAGCAATAGTTTCTTCAAATATCTACCGCAATTCTTCTTAATGTAGCAACATGTAAAATCAGGTCACATAGACAGAAATGCAAGCGATTTCTTTCTATATTGTTGTCTAGCGATCGGCTTCTGCTCCGCACAGTTTTTAAGACTTGATAAAAAATAATGTTTTTCTTATTTTATTTTTAATTAAAATTTATAATAGTCAAAAACCTTTCGGAATTAAAGCTGAATGTTGGTGAAAACCAAGTTTATGTAAGAAAATGCAATGCATCCATCAGTGCTATGTTTTGAGTGCGTAACATTGGGTTCTAACGTAAAACGTGACTTTTTACCCCAAAAAAAAGTCGTTTCTCAGCAATCATTTTTACGTAGTTACTTAATTTAGTATACAGAATGCTTGATTTGTGGTTTCGTGAAGGGTCCGTTTACACCTTATATAGTAGGATATACATATCGCACCTTCGGTGCAACAAAGTCACAACAGCCCATTTTGTAATTTTACAGGAGAAGACTTTTAATATATTTTTCGCATGTAATGCCTCATTTCTGGATTACTATTTGTAGTAGGTTCAAAATATTTATAAAATAAAATGTTTATTTAGTTGGCTATAGTTTTACATAAAAATCTTATATTTCATTACCAAAAAATTTGGCATACTTAGTTCGATTTTGCAGATTTGGCTATTTGTGACTTTGTTGCACCGAAGGTGCGATATGATACATAAAGGGTGCAAACAGACTCTTAACGAAGCTGAAAGGCACTTGTTTTCCTCGTCATTACGATCATTTTTTTGTTCTAGAACATACCTGGGAACCTTCTAGTTACGGAGATATTGGGGGTCAAAGTTCCAACTTTTTCACAAGGTTTTTTTTAATACATGTTTTTAATGTAAGACTGTTTTACTTTAAACACCTCCAGGACGCCCTTACTATTCAATCCATCCACCAGCACAATGTTTTGAGTGCGTTACATTGATTCCTACTGTAAAACGTGATTTTTCAGCCCAAAAAAATGTCGTTACCCAGCACTAATTTTTACTTAAAGTTATTCAGTTTGATGTACATGATGCTTGGTTGTCTGCTTCGTGAAGAGTCGGTTTACACCCTGTATATACATCCATGTAGTCACGCTCATATGAACCATAAACAAAATAATAAAGCTCGCTAAGCTGATTATTTCCATCACCCGTGAATGATTAATTGTTTGAACTTTAGTGTAACTATGGCAAATTGCAATGTCATTCAACTAAAATGACAATGTGTTCACATTAATAAAATATGATAATCTCTCTTCTATGTATTTGTATATTTTGTTTATTGTAATAATTAGTGATAAGTTTCATATAATTGCTACAGTTATTTTTTGCATTTTAGCGCGTATATACTAAACAGATACCTACTATATAATAATACGCTCGTAATCACGAAAGGGTAATAAATACTATTTATGAATTTCAAATTAATTTTCAGCTTTCAAATTATTTCCACTGATTCTTTATTTACAATTACAATTATACATTAATCAGTATATTATTTGATATCGATACTGACGTTTCAAATAACATTTAGAACTAACGATATAAACTAAATTCAACGATACGTAAAATTCATATTATTGAAAAAGTTACCGCTAACAAATATTCAAATTGAGTGAGACACACCACAGTGCGCTTTTGAATTTCATTCGGTTTCCAGCGGCCCTAGTTTCAGTTCCCTGTTAAGGTACGGCCACGAAGAGTTTGTTCCCGAAAATTCATTACATCTGTTCGTATTTATTTTTAAAGAAGGAGGTTATGTGTTCCACGGGCATCTGCCTACATATAACTACAATGAATAAAGGCAATTAAATATAGGCATACTCAACTTTTATTCACGTTGTCAATAACACTTACAAAATAACACTATATCACGCCTTGTAGTCCCTAAAGGGTTAGTCAGAGGTGTACCTAACAAGTACTCCCAAATTTCGACAGTTTCTTTTAGGAACCATCAACCGGGTCAATAATCTTAACTCAGTGGCTGCTACTGAGAAAATCTTAATGAGGAAATCCAATAACACTTTGCCCGACCCAAGATTCGAACCCAAGACCTCATGTTCATCACCACAAGACCGACGAGACAGTAAACACTTACAATTTTCGGAAAAACTAAAATCAAAAAAACTTTAGTTCACCATGTCATATCAAAGCCGAATTAATATTTATGATTTTGGATAGCGAAATATTGTGTTTTTTATTGTAGTCAATATTCACATAATTACTGATTGTCCTGAATTTAAAATAGAGTATTTTTTTTTTCTTTTCTTATTATTTATGTTTCTACAGATACGCAATCAGATCAAACGAACCGCTAGCAGCAGGAAGAGGGGTCATGGGGTCGCCGATGGCATTTAGGACCACTGATTGTATTTCAGTCTACCCCCCGAAGGCATACGAACGATAAAGATTTCATTCCGTTTCGTGGAAAGCCAAGCTTGCTAGAAATATTTCGCCCCCGCTCCACCTACGTTATGACCCGGGGTTTACTTAATCAGGGCTGTCGAAACAAAATGTAAGCGGATTATTATAGAGAATTACATTATCTGGATAATGTGTGTGTTATTGTCTATTTATTTATGCTTACATAAGGGTAATAATATTGGTAAAGGATACTGAATCTATTAGCTTTTTTTCCTTATTTGATTACCGAAAAGTATTGCTTTTATTGCTCTTTTAGCAATATTGTAAGTGCTTTTTATGGCTAGCGCTGTAAAGCGATTCTTTTAGAGATATATTTTTGCGATGCAATCATTTCAGCCGAAAGACGTCCACTGCTGGACATAGGCCTCCCCCAAGTGTCACCACATTGACCGGTCCGCGGTCGCATCCAGAGGATCCCCGCAACCTTCAACAGGTCATCGGTCCAACTAGTGGGAGGCCTTTTAACACAACGTCTTCCGGTTCGCGGTTGCCACTCCAGAACTCTTCGGCCCTATCGGCCATATCAAAAGCCAAAATAAACCAATCAGAACTAACTTTAACATCCATCATTCTTGTTTGACAGACGTTAAAATTGTCAACAAGATACCAACAGTAAGTAATAACCGTTTTCAATAAGAACTAGTCGTACAAACTGTTCAGAAAAGGGTCACTTCTCCACACACCCATTACTAATTTATCTCTGTACAAAAACCAACACATTCCACTAAAAGGAACACGTTTTTTACACCGAAACATTATCCGAGCCCAATTGATGGCCTTTAACCAACAAAAAGATAGGTAAATGCCGCAGGCCGAAATCGGTGATCGTAAATTCTGTACCTGTGAAATCGGCACCGGCCAGTTACCGGTTTATTGCAAGCTTGTGGTCACATCCTTAGAAGTCCATGTTACGATTCAGTACCGACCGGCGCGAGTTTTATGGGGAGGGTTTCTTTGAATAATGTAGCAGCCGGCGCGTGAAGAGACGAGCTACAGAACTGGTGGCGTAGGTGCAAGTTATCAGCGGAGGAGAGCCTCTACGAGGGAAGGAAAAAAGTACGACTGGCACCACCTAATCGTGAGGAAACCAGCATGTCTAAGAGATATTTCTCGCCGGCATGTAAAGACAAACACTAACCACACGTTCTATTAATAAACCACTTACCAGATTTACTACCATCCTTTGTTCACTGGTTAGTTTTATACGGTTGGCTTTAGCGATTGTTAAGCTGGTCTAGCGTAGTTCGGAGCTTCAATAAAATACGAGGTCAGCTAATACTGAATTTGTTACCAATGAACAGCAGAGCAGTTGGCGGCCGTTACCGTACAAGGTGACCAACTATTGTTAGTTAGTAAAGCACGATCCACGTACGGTGTTGGGTGGTATCTAGATATTATCCAAGTACGAACGAGTTCGCTTTTCGAAATTTCTTTCGGTGTGATAGTAGAAAAGGCAATGTCCAATAAGCTTCAATCTCTATGAGCTACAACTGGTTATAAAAAAAAATGTTAAGCTTTGTCTGTAATCAAAAACAAAAACGTGTCAATGCAGGTCATGTCAAATAATTTTTTTTTCTTTCTTTCGCTCTTCTATAAGCAGCACGTCAAGCAATCTAACAAGCGTGCTGCTAGACATGCTAGTTCGGTTTTATCTGCTTAGCTTGGTAAATTAATGAATCATTAATTGATAATGCTTAGCAATACAGTAAAAAGTTGCAAAAAAGCAATAATTACTTTTCCCGTTTGTCTGCAACTATTTTCAAATCAATAACAATGAAATCGCTTTCAGCTCACAACCTGAACCGGTTCCAAAACTGTCAGCATACGATTTAATGCAAAGTGTTGGAGAATTTAAAATGGCCGAATCATCCATTGCTATATTATTTTCAATAGTCTATTAGCCCACGTACGATGTACTTAATAGCAAAGTAGGATATCATAAATACACTTTGAAATAAGTTTTACTTGTTGAATCTGATGAGAAAATTAAAACAGTTCTACATAGATAAAAAATCTCGTGTTCTACCGTAGATTTAAATGATAACAAAATTGACTATACACTTATAATCTGCATTAATATTGTTTTCACTAGATTTAAGTTCAAATTACTTATTCAATAATTAAAATTTAAAATTGTACTGCGTTTTAGTACTGAGTACTTAACTACTTAGATCTCAAAGTCAAAAGTTTATCGAATTGAGTGTTACTCTTTCTCTAGTGTGACTTTGTAAGTCCAAAGAATATAATAACAGTGTTGCCAGAGCTGATAATATTGCTCTACGTGGGTTGCCAACTCATCGTCTCTTTATTAGCACAGCAGTGTGACCCTTTCCGTCAGTCAACTTTTACGACGCACCCGGGTGATAATCAGCTGATTCATTCCGTTTTTCCTTACTACTCACCTTTTTACTCCTGTATCCGGCACAAGATCCCATGCGGAAATTAAGCCTTATTTGTTACAGGGAAAGATTTTGTGAGTACATAGGAATTTTGAGTCAAGTGTCAGTTGCGTTGCATCCTTAGATGTGTTCCATCTATAAAAATAAATAAAATAGAATTATCTGTTTGTAATTAAAAAATAACAGCTTTTTTACACGATTTAAGATCAAAATTGAATGAAAAAATTAGACGGTTTGTAGTTATTTGATGCACTGGCGACTGTACGTAATTGCTGTACATGGGGCCGAGTTTACTGGATAGTAATACACCACATTTAGCGTTTTAACATGACAAATAATCTGACAATTGAAAAATAATGCCAAATTGGCAAGGTTTTATCTGCTATACACCGTGATTTTTTTGTCGTCTGACAAAGGTGGTCCACTCAATGTATCCAACATAAAATACCTCTAGACGTGTTTTTTTTTACCATTAATTAAGATAATAGGTACAAAAAAATATATTGTAATTATGAAACACCTGTTAATAATGTTTACGTATCAAACAGTAGAATATACCTAACCATCGCACGAGTCGAGTAGATAGATCTTCGCTCGCAACAGAATGTTTCAACTACGTTATGCATCATAATAATGAATAATATATATATTTTTTATCTCTTAAATACCATTTTTTTTGTTATGAATGTATAAAGAGTGTAAACAGACTCTTAACGAAGCCGAAAGGCACTTATTCTCCCCGTCATTGCGATCATTTTTTTGCACAAGACCATACCTGGGAACCTTCTAGTTACGGAGATATTGGGGGTCTAAGTTCCAACCTTTTCACAAGTTTTTTTTAAATACATGTTTTTAATGTAAGATTTTTACTTTAAACCCCTCCAGGATTCCCATACTATTCAATCCATCCATCAGCACAATGTTTTGAGTGCGTTACATTGAGTCCTACTGTAAAAAGTGATATTTCAGCCCAAAAAAAAAGTCCCCAGCCCAGTCCCAGCACTATTTTTTGCGTAAAGTTACTTAGCTTGATGTACATAATGCTTGGTTGACGGCTTCGTGAAGAGTCCGTTTACACCTTGTATGTAGTAGTCATTGGATACAAGAAACGGGTTGCCGTTGTCAGACGACTAAAAAGTCACGGTGTATACACAAAATAATTCATGGCCGATTAATAGATTAGTTCCTAAGTCACAAAAAAATTCAACCTATCAGCCATAAATATTACTAAGGAGTGAGCATTCTAAAAGTACTGAGGATTAATTATTCATCAAGGTACCTCAAATTTCCCACTAAACCACCAACAAAGTTGGAATTTAAACTATTGACCAACGAACTAACTAAAAATAGCTGAGAGCTACCCTGAATAAATCCATAATGAGTATATCTAGTGATGTTGTCTGATCGACTAACCGAAATACATTAAGTCAACAAACCAAATCTGCAAATCAATTTCGGAACACGCATAAATCATTGTCAATTAAATCAACATCACGCCATATCCATGATGGGTTGGGTAGAGGTGTATCTATAGTACGTGCCATTTATGTTTAAACCACCTACTGTCCGCGACTTCGCTCGCGTTATTTTAGAATTTGACACACTACTAAAGTTTCAATAATAATATAATTCAATCATGATTGACACGTGGCGCCATTTATTATTATAATAACGTTATTGTCGTTTTCCTCGGGGACTGTACTTTTTACTGAGAAACTACTGATGGAGGAACACACTTTCCCGACCTGGGAATCGAACCTCTGTTTTAAAACACATTTTTTGAACCGCTTTTGAATATAAATCGTTGCGAAATAAGTAAGAAAGTTAACGTAGTATATTGTATTTTTATTAGTTCTCCAGCAAATAAATTGGAATACAATATTTATTGGGCGATGTGTACAGTCAGCTTGCGAAGTGGACGGTTGTAAATTTATTAACCTGTGTATGGCCAGTGATGAAAATATTTCGTAGGTAGGTATAAAAAAATTATAGCAAATTGTCTCTTTTTTGCGCTTTGGTTTAATACGCCACAGAAATGGATAAACATGCTGCAGTCTTATGATAAAGTATTAAGAGCAATGAAGTATTCATTTGATTAAATACTTTAATTTCAAGACTCGCACCTGGTTTTGGATTTCTGAATCGGAAAAGCTAATAAGAAACGTCTCAAATCAAAAACAGTAGACCTGTTTGTGAATTTAGAATTTGAAATCGATAACTTAAGAGGAGTGGGGATATACAATTGTATCGTCAACTGTAGGTTGAAAACCCGGCAATCTTTGATTAAATTCTACGTCACATTTAGATAATTCATGGCCTTTAAATAGGAGACGGTGTAACAAAAGCAACAAGCTCACAAAGCCTAACTCGAAAATAAACATTCCCTCCGACAATGACATTGCCAAAAAACTCAAGGCCATCAACAGCATCCATCTCATCATCCATCGCCGCCCTACTGGCCACAACGTTACAGAGATCGAGTTAATTACACTTACTTCAGAGGGAATCAGAAATGCAATTAGTTTCGTGCGTGCGCCCCGGTAAGCCGGACTTTTTACTGCTCCTACGGACGCGTCCGTCCCGTCCCTAACAAATGTCGTCTCGTTGTCGTTACGGGTCAGTGTCGTATAAGTTTTTTTACGATCCTCACATTTGTTTGCTGAGTCAGAAATTGGAGTCTATTACGCCGATTTTTTTGATTTGTTTGAAATATTGTGAAATTCTTGGATTGTTTTTCTGTAGCAATGTTATTAGCTTTGCTGTGGCCATCGGTTTTGTTGTTTCTTTTCTTATTGGTGCTAGAAAGTGCATTGCCTTTAGTTTGTGCCAGGTGTAGTAATGTGTTGGTCTCGACATTTTTTTCAATAAATGTCAATTCACTGTTATGAAGTGGCAATATTGCCTCGCTCTCCGAAATTTATTCGAGAAAAGTCAATGACATATTGCAAATTATTGTTAGTTCTTATTTTATTATTTTTCGAAACTAAAATCTAGACAAAATGATAACAATCTGAGCTAGAACATTGAACCAAAGTATTTTCCCAAATCACTTGCTGAAAAGTTGCCTTCACTCATTAAATTTTCTTGTTGATCTTTGAGACAACTATGAAAGTGTTTTCAGCATCGAAATTTTCGTTCAAACACAAAGGGCCTTCCATAAAGTTTAATTACAAAATATTTAACGCAACTATACCGCCAAACTTCCTTTGTAATGGCGATCCTAAGTCCAAGTGTTGGAAATTTTCAAACATATTTCGTTGTGTAACGAGGTCAAATGACAGAAAAGGGAGTTTGCACAACAACTGTTTACATAGAGAAAGGACAAAGGAATTATTAATCCAAACATTTTTTCGTCTGAAATAAAGGAGAGTGACCTATTCTATGTAATGGCTGACGTAATTCTTCTCAATCATGATAGGGTTGGCTCGCTGTGAGGATAGAAGCTTTCCGTTGCGTATTCATTAGGGAATCGTTGCGACAAATGTTCTGGAATTATGTTTCCGGGATTATTCGCTTGCTCAAGAAAACAAGATGTGACACTCCTTATCCGTTGGAGGAAAACATGTCGTCGTGCTTCGCCGTGATTGGTGATTTCATTATCGTTGATCCGTAGCCTTTTGTCATTCGCGTATGTTTCATGTTTTGCCTTTGTCTTATCCTTTTTATTGGATAAATCGTTAATCTCTCAAGTTATGATTGTGATTGGACGTAGTTTATGTCTTGTGAGCCCTATCTTTAGTAATTACCCATATTCTCCTATTTTTATGTTTGGCAGCCACTTATTAGGAACGGAAGGGTGTAGTTGCTGCGTCGTCCGCCAGTTATTTTTGGTGTATTCATACTATGTAGTTAGTGAAAAATTAAATAGGTACGCAGTATCTTTCATCTGGAATATTACATGCACAATAAACCAGTAATTAAACGTCAGTAATCAAACATTAACCTTGGAAGCCGACCCAAACATAGTTGGGAAAAGGCTAGGCAGATGATGATGAATCAAACATTAACCTTGCCATTAAAATTTAAACGAAGTGCTGCGAATTATAATTATTCAATAATAACAGGAGTTCATGGTTAAATACTAACAACAGCTCGAGTCGATCATTAGGTTAAACCGCGCTTGCCTAGATTGCCCCGCGGGTGGGCGACCACCATATACACATACGGAGTTTCTTCTGTGCCTCGGAAAGCACGTTAAGCCATTGGACCCGGCTGTCATTTGTAGATCTTTGACAGTATTTACAGAAGGCCTACAACGTTCTTCGCATCCAGTACAATAACGCTTTTAGGGTGCTGTTGGGGCTCCCGCGGTTCTGTAGCGCGTCAGGCATGTTTGCTGCAGCTGATATCGATAGTTTTCAAGCGATCATGCGAAAAAGAACAGCATCCCTTATGCGTAGGAGTCGGGGAGCACCAACAGCATTCTAAAGGTAATAGTGGATTAGCCTGATTGCCCGTTCCTGGGGCACTGGAACCGTATGCACAGCTGCAGGTCTAGTGCATCGGGAAGGGGACCTAGTGATAATTATTGGTTTTTGAATTAATTAGTTATATTTTGTTTTGTTTTAATGAGAATTTTATTGTAATTTTGATTGTAATTTTTGAATGTGATTTTTAATTTTAATGTCTATTTTAATTTTAATTTTAATGTTGATTAATTTTGATTTTGATTTTAACTTTGATTTTAATTTTAATTTGAATTCTGATTTTGGTTTAATTTTGATTTAAACTTAATTTAACCTGTTACTAACATAGTTTTTAAGTGTTACTAACAACAATATGAATCTTAATTCGATTTAAATAAATAATAATAAAAATAATAATTTACAGGTATTCAGTGGCCCGAAAGTCTGGCAACCAATGTTACCAAAGGGTATTGTATTATCCAATACTAACTGTGTTGTGGAGGTCAGATAGACAGTCTCTCCATGTAAAATACTAGTATTCAGCTGCATCTGGTTAGACTGGAAGCCGACCCCAACATCGTTGGAAAAAGGCTAGGCAGTTGATGAATCAAACATTGACCTTGCCATGAAATTCAAAAGAAGTGCTACGCATGATTTTTAAAGTATAATTCCATAGAAGTTCAAAAATAATGACATTTAACGCATTTTATGCCTTATACTTTTACATAAATCTGTATATCTAATATAGTACTGGCGCGCAGGTGTGGTAGCGGTGCGGTTCCAAACTAGTGTGAAACTTTTTAATCCTCATTAAGAGGCACTGCACTTTCAACGACAGGATTATTTCACAGTTCCTCAACTTTACAGTCTCCCTCAATATCACGTTGAACAGTTTTTAATGTGTTATTTAGCATGACGTGGATTGATGGAGAACGAATTGAGAGTTTTCACAAATATGCTGCAATTTGCAGATTTTTTTGAGCGTAGTCATATTGTCATATTATGTAAAATTATAATAAAACACCACGATCCATTTCAATACAACAAGACTGTTCACACGAATAGATCTGTCATTAGTACTAAGTTATTATAGTTTAGTTGCGTGACCGTTGGACGGCCAAGTCATAGGTCACGAGTTCGAACCCTAGGCACGCACGTCTGATTCTTCGGATTCATGTACGTATTGTACAAGTATCACAAGCTTCGGTGAAGGGAAAAATCTTGAGAAAACCAGTATGCCTGAGAGATATATCTCGACGGCATGTAAAGCCAAGTCAGAGGCCTGGCATAAAAACTCGGACACCAGTTTAGGCACCAACCACACGAGAAAGAAAGATTATATAGTACTAAGTTGACATTTACTGTTGATAGTTTAATGTGAAGGTTTGGATAGATCTTCAGGTTAAGCCACGCTTACTTAGATTGGTCTGTGGATGGGTAACCACCCATTACATACTAAGTTCCTTCGTGCCTCGGAAAGTACGTTAAGCCGTTGGTCCCAGCTGTCATTTATCTTTGTTTTGTTTTTAATCTTTGACAGTCGTAACAGTTAGTCAGTGGCCCGAAAGTCTGACCACCAGTCTTACCAAGGGGTAACGTATTACGATATGTGGAGGTCAGATAGGCCGACGCCTCATGTAAAATACTGGTATTCAGCTGCATCAGGTTATACTGGAAGCCTAACCCAACATAGTTGTGAAAAGGCTGGCCAGGTAATGGTTTATTGTGAAGGCTCGTTGAAATCAGTTAACACTCAATAATGGAGTATAATCAGCATAGCGGTAACCTTCACCCTGACCTTCCCCTTAAACGATTCATCTATTCTAACCTCCCCATTTACCAGATCAGCACAAACGTCTCCATATCAAACCTTAACGACGCACAATCAATACCAACTTAACGAGTCAATTAAATCGATTCCACTGAACCTTTTTCCCCGGCTACCTTTTTAGGGTTCCGTAGGTTCATTATTAAGCGCAACCTGAATAATTCTGACCGGTCGGTCGGTAGATAACCCTAATTTCATGCGTGACTAACTAAGCTTGACCGGTTCTTTCTACAGTAACGTGCCGCAAAATTGTCTCCTAATCCTGTTGTTAACTATGGATGGTTATTGAGCTGTTTATACGGTTGGTGGTGGAGGAAATAGAGTCTATTTTGGCATGCTTTTTTTTTCGGATGAAAAATCATCAAATGACTTCTCCCGCTCTGGGCAGAGCGGAAGGGAGTGTCAGACATGTATTGACTAAAACCCATCCATGTTCCTTCCTTGCCCTTTGTGTTCCAGGGCCGTGGTATCTCTTTTGAACGGTCCCGCAGCCCTGGCAGGCATCGGCCGTTGCGGGCCCCTCCCTGTTTGCTGACATCTCTTTGAGTCGCGCGTGGAACACGAACGCGCCGTCAACACGGCCTGTCGTCAAAAGACGGACGGACGGCGAACTAGCCCATTACTCATGCTTTGGTACTGTATGACAAAAATTCGATGGGATGCTACGATAACGGCCGGTGGAGGGATGATCTTCGAAGGGTGGTTCGTTGCAGCTGTACGAGAGTAGCCAACAATCAAGCTGAATGACGTGCAATTGGTGAGGCCTATCTCTAGCTGTGAACTGCTGTAGGCCGATGATTAATACAATAACATAGTTAAAGTTGTGTAAAGCTGTGTAAAAAAAGTTCAATATCACAAATGGTTTCCAAGCCACTGCTCTTTTAAAGCAAGTAACAAATTTTACCTAAACCTGCACAAAATGTTCATAACAAAACATTCAAAAACTGCTGACGCACAAAAATATGATAGATTAACGTACCTAATGCGTTTCTATTCGTTTCTTAAAAGTGAACGGAGCACGATTCCCACAAATATTTGATGTTTGAAAAGTTTTGATGAATCGTTTTACTAAATTTCTATCCACTAAAACGCCAGCGTGCACTGCGGGACCCGGCAATAAAAAACGCTTAACCGCCATTGGGTACTGGAGGCCCCGGATTTCTTAAATTGACATTATTGACAATGACAATCATAAGTGACACTTGACATTTTAAACAAGGTTTAACTGTGGCTGGCCACTGGCTATTACAACGCCATTACTATGCGTTTGTTTTCACATACCAAAATGTTAGACTTCAATATTCTACCAAAACATGAGGATATGACGTGTTTCCGTTTATCTTTTAGCTGTTATTTTTCCTCTTCTCAATAAAGGTACGGAAATGTTTAGTTTGTATTATCGTAACTGAAAATATCGTGAAAGTATGCTAAGTAAGTAAGTGATACTAACATCATCCCATTGATATAGCACCTACTGTAATGTGTTCTAATTTTACCAAGAACTGCCGTTTGATAATGTATTCCGACTCTTCCATAACAAAATAATTGACTGTATTTTATCCGCATTCTCAAAGTATGGAGACCCCATTCAATATATATATTACGACTCAACTCTCAATCTATAAACAAAACCTCATACAATTCTAGTTTTCTCCAAAGCGTTTAACCCCTTTGTGTTTGGCAACGAAACTATTTATCGTGAGGCGGTCTCGATCGCCCCCAATATATTTGAACTCTAACTACTGCCCAAATATTTCCTGCTCTGCAATTTATAGCTAAACATTCGTATCAATTTGTTTGAGGTTATTGTGTAATCGGTGTTCTAAAATTAAATGAATCATCACTATCGAACCTTTGTTGGTTTCTAAGTAAGTTTAATTTCTGATCGAAATGTGATCATTACAAATAATTCTTCCATTAACATGTTCATCTGCCTTGCCTTTTTCACAACTATGGGTTGACTCCTAACCTAATAGGGTACAACTGAAATCCAGTATTTTACATAGACCGACCGCCAATCTGACGAGTAAGTAAGACTGGTTAACAGGCTTCTTTTGTGTCATTAATATATATCGCTTAGAGAAGTAGCGTAGGGTTATACTGTTGGCGAAGTTGATAGATGAGCAATACGGTTTTGCACCTTCTGAAAGCGGTATTACAGTTTTGAGCCGTTTGGGGTCGAAACGCTCGGGTCATGGGGCCCGAGTGCGTGTCTCCTGTTTAAGGACATTTCTCGCCGAATGGTCGACACTTCGCGTGACCAGAGGGCTGGCTATTTCTTTGGCCAAAGAATTAGCATTGCTATTCAACGTGGCAATGCTGCCAGTCTTCTGGGCACGTTTCCGGATGACAGCGATGCGGAGGAGTACTTTGACGCCTAAGTGTCCTATTATTGTAATTGTAAATATGTAGGTACTTAATTTTAGTCTTCCCTTTTTTTAGCATTATTTTTGTTTTATTTGTAGTCTGTATATAATGTAAATATTGATTAACTTATGAAA
The DNA here is from genome assembly GCA_950005105.1 of Lycophotia porphyrea. Taxonomy (NCBI): domain Eukaryota; kingdom Metazoa; phylum Arthropoda; class Insecta; order Lepidoptera; family Noctuidae; genus Lycophotia; species Lycophotia porphyrea. The sequence goes on along the minus strand of OX465392.1, from coordinate 14,547,697 downwards.
ACAAAGAAATAAAATACGATATTGAATATAAAACAAATCCAAGGCACCCCCTAATTTTTATTTGAGTACCGTAACATGGGAGTGCTTACAAAACAACCCTGTTTACCCATTGGTCTATAAGTTACAGGACTTTAGTTAAACCAAAGTAGGTAGCCACTTGAAGTTTAATAACATTTTTTATTCACAGGATTTTTGTGTAACAACACTTACAAAATTTTGTCATTAAATTATTTATATTTTTGTAAAGGCGAACTGAGGTGGTTTTATGAAATAGGGACGAACGCTGAAATTGTTCTATTATATACATGTATGCACACGTAACTCAATAAAATGTATGGAAGCAGCGTTCGTCCCATAGTAAAAGTTGTTGATAATGATGAGTACAATGCCCACACGAAATTCTTAGTCAATTTTTCACATCTTGTATTACAACAGATTATTAACCCCACGAGATATCAAGTAGGTAACGTTAATGTATAACAAAATATTATAATATCTATGTCAAACAATGTTTCAATTAGTGCTAAGTCAATTACTCTCGTAACTAATTAACTAGTGTGACATAATAGTGTAATATGGCCTTATAGCAGATGAAATCAAATCCTTTGTTTGAGATGCGTGACATGAACAGAAAATCATGTTGTTACTTTCCTCTACAGAGGACGGAGGACTCTCGTTAGGAAATTTTCACCCATCCTTGAAATGACAGGAGCAAACGTCGCTTAAGGTGGAAGCGCCAGCGGCTACGGGACTGTTCGAAAGAGATACCGCGGCCCTGGAACACGAAGGGCTAAGAAGGAACATGGGTTTGGGTGATGGGTTTTAGTCAGTACAAGTCTGACACTCCTAAAAAAAAAGCGAGTTTGCTTTAGACCACACGACTGAAGTATTACTTAAACAAATGCCGAACAATCGTCTGTCAAATTCAAAAATGTAGCACGGTCTCTTTCTATCTTCACTACCTTATATCTCCCTCTCAACTTCCGTTTACCTCGTAACGTTACACATTCACCAGCTTAGTCCCAAGTCAAGTGTACTTAAAGAAGTTTTATTTCATAAATGTGGATGCGCCAGAGTAGCCTTCTAAGTTCATATCAACTTACAGGGTTGTATTCCTGATTTTAATGATTATTACTCTGTAAAGCCATATTTTTTTCGGTCGCAAATTATTTTTAATCAACATACAACATGACGAGCTCGTGGCTAAACAATAACAGCCGCTCGGGTCGATCTTTAGGTTAAGCCGTGCTTAACTAAGTTGGTCTGTGGATGGGCCACCCATTCCATACCGAGTTTCCTCCGTGCCTCGGGAAGCACGTTAAGCCGTTGGTCCCGGCTGTCATTTGAAGATCTTTGACAGTCGTTAAAGTAGTCAGTGGCCCAAAAAGTCTGACAACCAGTCTTACCAAGGGGTATCGTATTTCCCAGGTTGTGGAGGTCAGATAGGCTGTCGCTCCATGTAAAATACTGGTATTCAGCTGCATCCGGTTAGACTGGAAGCCGACCCCAACATAGTTGGAAAAAGGCTAAGCAGATGATGATGATACAACATGACACTGGCCTTCAAATTCCAAGAAATATAAGAAAATTTAATTTCGGGGGTTCGCTTAGCGCTGATTAACAAATATTAATTAAGTCATTAACCAGACGGTGTTTTCTAATTACATATCATTCATATACTAACACCTTTTTCCCATGGAGGTTAAGCGAAATTAGAGAACGCCAATAAGCGTGTATGACCAGATTTATGATAAATTATGTTTAATTTGCAAATAGGTTTTTACAAACATTTTTAAACGTCATATTTTTTAAAACCAGATGGGGCCGGTGTTTCGTACCTGACTACTCTGAGAAGAAACAGCCGAAACAAACTCAGAGGTCATAGTCTCTTTTAAAGTCCAGACATAATCTTGGTTAACTCACATGAGGACTATGCAAATCAGTGTCTGAGATGGCTTTTGGAAGAAAGAACCAAACAGATTTGAGTGGACCTGTCCAGTCAGTGCAAGCATTTGTCAGTTATCGTGTCGACTTATAACTCAAGGAGCTCAACAACACGACGAACAATACCAAAAAAAGGACAATTGGGTAGGTAGTGCTTGTAGTGCTCAAACTGCCAGACAATCGTGGGAAAACTAAAAATAAAGTAAAATAATGACCCACGTGGTCCTCACATTCACAATAATTAAATAAAATAAATTAATGGACCGAATGGTATGGACGTGGATGAAGTGAAAGGAGCATGTAAGAATCATAGCAGGTGGCGTTTCTGTAGTTTCTACCTAACTACAGATCTTTTTTTTAACCTCTGTCGGTTCTGTAGCTCAGACGGCAAAAACGGAGCTCTTATAGGATCTGCTACCTCTTGGAGCAGTGAAAAATTGGAACTTTTAAATCAACACGATAAAAAGATATAGCCGTTTATGTTGCATATTTTACGATTTCACAAGGTAATCAAAACCTATAGGGTACTTCTCGTTGACCTAGAATAATTAAATATGGCAAGAAGCATTGTCTTACAGCACATGTAAAGGAAAAAATGTGAAAAAGTTTACAGAATTACCTGCAAGTTAATAAGGAGCCCTCGGTGCGCAAGTCGAATTCGCACTTGGCTGGGTTTTTTATTATATTTCAAAAGCCCTTAACATATTATCCCTCTCGATTTCAATACAAAAATCCCCGAAACGGAACATCTTAGTACTCGTATCTCAACTTAAACAGTACCTATATCGTGAACTTTTGATATTGCGTCAGTCAGCCAAGTTGAGTCCTACAATGAAGACTTACTGGCTCTGTTGTTCCCAACACTTTCTTATAAGAATATATTGCTTATGTCCCGAAGTTGCTCGGCAACTTTGAAATGTTACCAGTGATACAATTTCCCGAACTTTGTAATAGCTCCGAGATATTTTGTGAAAATACTGCGTGTTTGGACGTCTTATTTCGATTGTGTTATTGCGTATCGGGTACTTTTATTTTAAGTAATGGGTTTCGACATTTGTTTCGAGAGAAAATAAAAGGTAATGGTAGCTGCAAAGTGAGCTGGTGGCTAAATAACAACAGCCGCTCGGGTCGACCTTTAAGTTAAGTCGCGCTTGCCTAGGCTGGTCCGTGGATGGGTCACCACCTATCCACGGACCGGCCCCATCTAGTTTTTTTTTAAAAAAGACGTGTAAAAGGGTTTGTTAAAACTTATTTTCTGAATAAATATATACCGAGATTCCTCGGAAAGCACGTTAAGCCGTTGGTCTCGGCTGTGATTTGTAGATCTTTGACAGTCTTTACAGTTAGTAAGTGGCCCAAAAGTCTGACAACCAGTCTTACCAAGGAGTATCGTATTACTCAGTATTAACTGGCCGGGAGGTCAGATAGCCAGTCGCCCCATGTAAAATATTGGTATTCAGATGCATCCGGTTAAATTGGAAGCTGACCCCAACATAGTTGGGAAAAGACTAAGCAGTAGAGAAGTTTGCCTAATCTTTTACTAGGCTTACTTCTCTATTACCCGTCATCTCAGCAGTCACCTCCTTTTTAGCCATATTTATATAATAATATCTTGGGACAACCAACAGACCGCCATCTGATCCCAAACTAGGCAGAGCCTGTACTATGGCAACCAGACAACTGATAAACATACTTATATATTTCTAAATACATACATATTATAGATAAATTTACACCCAGATACAGAACAAATAATCGTACTCATCGCACAAAGATTTGTCCTGTGTGGGAATCGAACCCACGACCTCCGTCCTAGCAGTCAGGGTCACTAACCACTAGACCAACAGGCCAAACATATTATCCGCTTAGGAAGACATTTGGAATTAGGATAGCAACCTAACATTTTCAACGTTTATCCGTCGGCTTCTATTCCTCGAATGTCGAATGTTTATTTAACTACATACAAGCAACAAAATGATACCTTATGTTTATTTATTCAAGAGTAATTTTTACGTGTACGGAGAGACTGATATTACTACCGAAATAACATTATCTCAATATTTAAGAAATAGTTTTCTCTTTGAATATTGTAAGCTATTATTTAAATATAACATAATATGTTCTTTTCTCAAATCAGATGCCCTCGAGACATCTTGGAATACCCTGAAGCTACGTATTATAACAAATTGGGTTCAAATTTAATGGTGTATGAACAGTAACGGGTTGCTGAGTCGCTGACCCATCAATAGAAGCCCTAAGTAACCCATTCTTCATAATAATCAAGGCATATATCACGATCCTTGCCACTAAGGTTTATTTAGGAGTCGTACCTAAACCAATATGGCGTCCATAATCCACTTAATCATAATTTGTTCCCGCAAAATTATGTTACATGAAAATATCAGCGACAAATTGACAAGCCTAATTGGCAGACAAAAAACTCCCTTTCAATTTTTCCAACGCATTGAGTACAAAAAACGTTGATCCAATTTGCCAAAGTCGTCGTGTTTGTATCCATTTTTATTGGTGTGTTGGCCCAATTATTGACCTACATTTTGCATGCTCTTGAGTTGTGTTTTCACGCAATTTTCAACACGCAAATGTCATTACTTTTGCATTTGTGTGTCTTAGTAAATGAGATGGAGCATCCAAATTCGATTTTAATGTGACACTTCCGTAACTTTCTCAAAAGAAAAACAAACTTTTGATGAAACCAGATTTTTTATCATCGAGTTATTAATAAATATTCCCATAATAGCAGAAGGATTAGGTACTGAGTAAAATCTTCCATGTTTAATAATTCCTATGTAGAACAAAAATCAAGATTATCCCCAGAGGCCCGAAACACAATTAGTTTTTAGCTTTTGCGATATCAACGTTAAAATATGCATCCCTTGTAAAAACCAGCCAATGGATAACCAAAGTAACACTTATAGGATTAATTACATTAGCATATTTTTACCCTCCAACTATCTACATTGCTGACACATCCCATTTAAACGATTCCATCCCAAATGCACTCAAAAAACAAAATGAAAATGAGTCGATAAAAGCGCCAAGCTTGTAAAATAATGTTAATAGAAACAGAAATACAGAATTCGAAATCTGTTGAAACAAACATGAAGTAAGAAAGTTTCTTGAGGATTCCAGGTAAATACAAGCGATGGAGATTTAATAAAACGTTTCGTAATGTAATGAAGTGTAAAATAGAGTTCCTTCCAGAGATTAGTCCCTTTTGTCGTGCGGTGACGTCGCCGGCCAGGAAATCACTAGGAAATTGCCCAGTACCCTCCTCTAGCGCCCGGGGACTCACTGATATGAACAGTTATAATATCCTGAAAGCAAGGACTTGGGACTTGATCCATTCTTTGTATGTGTTGTTGAAGTCCTAAAATGATAAGCCAATGTTTTCGGCTCAAAACTTTTATGACTATATATTATACTTAATGTATGTGGAACAACTGCGCGTGTTTTTGTTCAACAGAGCAGTATTACGAATAAAATAAATAGGTAGCCATGAATAGCAATCAATTGTTGTCAAGAACTACAAACATTTTGAAACCAAAAACTAAAATGCACGGACACAAGACAATCCATAATGCAGCCAATAAATCCTACTTTTCTACAGTGACATCTACAAATACCGCCATTTTTAATCAAAGAAAGTGCTGCAAGTAATTCTTAGTACCACATTTTATAGCACGTCGTATCAGCTTTATCTTTCACGGTGATTTTTCTCATGAATACCCTTTGGTTGACCGCGTGCCTTCAAGTAAAGATGTCGAAAGTAGGACGAGTTCACAAAAAGGAACAGAAGACCAAATCTACACAATAAACCAAAACAGGCGCACTCACGCAGAGTTAGATTCACTAACCATACGTTGTTGTTTTCACTTTTCTACGTGAGCGCTTCATGGGAATAGGAACTTTAATGGTAATATATTATTTTACTTTAATACGAATATTAGCTTAAAAATAAGTGTCAAATTCGTATTAAACACTTGCTTTAATGCGGTGATCTCGTTCTATAATGGTCGAAAAGAAGTCGTGAATGCAATTGCCTCTCTGTTTGTGAGCATTTCTATATGTGCGTGATCCTCGTTATAAGGAGCAAGCCTTCTGAAACTATTTTGTGACGAGTTTCCCCAGAAGGCTCTTAAACACTCTTCGCTCAAAGATCCTCTAAGAAGCTTGGAGATCAAAAGCGAATCCACCGCTTTGCTATGCAAAGGAAGACGGCGGATTAAAACTATTATGTCAACACAAATTTGTTTGTAGATGTTTGACTTTTTTACTACTTTTTTGTTGACAATACTTGGAAAAGACCCTGAAGTACTCAGGCGATGGTTTTTTTCAATGAACTAAATTCCTTCGATGCAAAGTTCTTAAAAGTAATTATTAGCTAGACTAGGAATAACTATTTGATCAGACTCCAAAGCGCAGGCCACACCACCAGCTAGCGAGCGAGCGTGCGAGCCAGGCTAGCCTCTTTTCATACTTCTTTTCAGCTCTTTCGGTAGTTCACGGTGTGAACCAAAGTATGGAAAGAATTGAAACGATGCCTCGCCAGTCTCGCTTGCTATCTCGCTAGCTGGCGGTAAAACAAAAAAAATACGTTTTTCCCATGGGATATGCAGGATCTACAGAATACCACCTACTACGATACTTACATACTAGTTTTGCTTTGTCGAAGTTCAAACATTAGTCATATATGCGCCACAGGTACTACACACCTGACCTTCTGAAAAAACAAAGAAAGGATGAAGAATAGTGAGGTAGTTTCTACACAATCTACCTCATTATTGGCTGCCTCAGTGGTCTAGTGGTCGTAAGCGCGACTGCTGAGCATGAGGTCCTGATTTCGATTCCCAGGTTGGGCACAGTGTTATTGGATCTTTCCAGCAGAAATATCTCAGAAGCAGCCACGAAGTCTAGATTTGTGCCCGATTGATGGCAATAGGCCCGCCCACTATTACATGGGACTTTAACATAACAGGCGAAATGTGGGTTTTTTAGTAGGTACACCTCTGCCTAACCCTTCGGGGATTACAGGCGTGATGTTATGTTTCTACACATTCTGTTGTACGTCTCAAGAATCGTACATTTTGACATCATGAACGCGTCGTTAAGTTTACTTAATATCTAGGCACAACAGAAGGTATTGTTCAGGATCACAGTGAAAGTTCCCCAGAGTATCGCTTGCAAAATTCACAGCTACCCGCTTACTTCAATTAAATCTTCAATTTACTAAGGATGACAATTAGTAGAGCACTAGGGATCCTTGCAGACGAACAACTTGCTCCTACTCCTGTGCCAATTAATTTTGGTCAATATTGTGTTGATAGAATTATGGGAATTAATATCTGTAAATATTAATTTAACAGATTTGGGTTTTGTTTCTATGTCTCTTTAATCTTTCTAATTGGTTCGTGTAGTGGGTCAAAAGCTTTAACTGCAAATAAAGCTGGTTTAAAGCAAAAATGTGTCATGAAATAATTAACTAAGTCCAAAAATACACGATTAATTACTGTTGCTACCAAAAATCAACCACTATTAATATTGATATTGTAATTCATTAATTTTGACAACCAAACTCTAAATGGGTAATAAACTAAAACTTAATTTCTTTGCTGTACTTTTGGACCAAAAAAACACCTTTCAAAGGTAATTCAGTAGTAAGAGTAGACCCAAAAAAGGAATTTCCAAATGAGATCTATTTATTGTCCCAATTCTACCAAAGCAACACGAAAATAAACCATCACTAAATCATGAAACCAATTTAAATCTGTTACGTAACGTTTAAAGTTGGGCACAGCGATACGAAGCATACTGGCTGGCAATCCATGCGCTCATACATAAATACTTTGGACCATACAATACAGCTTTTACGAAAACTAACCGCTGCGCTGGCCGGGCCATTAAAACTTCGACCAAACTCGTTCGATGTCATCCAATTTTAGTTGTTACAGTTTAATCCACATGCATATTTTTTAAGTAAAACTTCTTTACGCACGCTTGGATTAAGCTGGTGAATGCGTGACAAGAGCGTTACGGAAAGTGTGCGGGCGAGGCGAACGGAAGTTGAGAGGGAGATATAAGTTAGTGAAGATAGAAAGAGAGAGAGTTACGTTTTTGAATTTGACAGACGATTGTTCGGCACACTCGTTTTTTTTTATGTTGATAATTTTCATTGTCAAGATCGTTTTAGACCAAACGAGGGAATGCAAGTTCTAAACCAACTCTTCAATATTCTCTATTGGAAACGATGAAAGAATATTCTGGTCTAATTCAGTAGTATAATATGATTATTGTCAACAAATCTGAAAAAAGCATGCTTTACTCTTGACTTAAGGTTCGTTTGATCTAAATCAAAGTATTTCCTTTTCATCAAAATGGTTTTTTCAGAAGACAATTTTGTCAATGAAACAGTCTTCTAAGAGTACTTATTATTAACATTCATTCCATATAGACGTAATCAGAATAAAGATAGTCTAGACTTACGTCTGCAGACTGCATTTGACGTAGCACTCGTATGAAGGATGTTATATAACACCGGATCAATCTACAAATCGAAACTGGCAGGTGGCCCATCTGATATGAAGCTGTAACAGGAAAAGCTTTTGGAATAGTATTGCATCCATCCGTCTCCACGAGACGAAATTCAAAACTTTGTTGTATAAGACCAGCATTTTACAAGTGACTTTGTACACTCATGAATTCTTTCTATCCAATGGGAATATGCAATAGCAATTCCTGTACTAAGTTCATCACCAAGAGAACCCCTAAAGCAAAAAAAAACACCTTCTAGATTCAAAAGTTTGAACTGAGCATTGATGAGTCACCCAATGAGTGAAGACTTTTTTGAAAATTTTAAGCTATGTGTCTGTAATTTGTGGTCATCAGATCGAAAACACCTGCTGGACTAAGATTTACCCCATGCCAATTCTGTGGGCCTAGACAAACTGACATTCTATCAGTGATAACAATGAAGAGATCTTCAAAAAGATTTTGGATAGACAAACGCTACCGATGGTTTATGATAACCCTGTAAAGGTGGATGTACACTCTCGCCGAGACTCTCCGAGATAGGACGTGTGCGAGAGTGTAAAGCCAAGCGAGGAACACTGAGGCTAAGCGAGCACTACTATGTACACACTCGCACTCCGCCATCACTCAGAGAGTCTTGGTGAGAATGTGCAGCTTTTAAAAGTCGTAGAAATTCGAGACCCTTTGAAAGCCATTGTCCCTTGGCTAAACCCTCTACCACCCTCCAACGGATTTCGAATACGATACGAATTACTCCTGATTGATTATTGAGGTAAGTAGTAAGTCGCTTAAGCACCTAGTTCCAGTTCATGTCTGCTTTCCTGGTAGACTTAATAAATACCTCAACAATTAGGACAGTAAAACGTCTATCGATAATTATCATTTATTACGAATCCTTCATGCCCTTTCCCTATGTTATATCGTTGGTGCGTTTCGTGGAATACTTTTGGTGCGTTCTAAGTTCAAAGTGACAAGAAGGGATAAAGTAAGAAATGAGTATATTAGAGGAAGTTTGAAAGCGCCTGTTACAGAAAATTTGTAAGGAAGTAGTTTGTCTTGGTATGGACATGTAATGAGGAGGGATGAAACGCATGTGACTAAAATAGTGATGGACATGAATGTTGATGGATGGAGATGATCCATCTTTTCATTGGCCTGCCTCTCCCAGGCAGGCCAAAGAAAAGATGGATGGATTGTGAGAAGACTGATATGAAAGGGGAAGTAAGAGGAGTAAACGATGCCGTGCCGTCTGACAGGGGAGAATGGAAGAAAACATGTTGCGGCGACCCCAAATAGAATGGGATAAGGGCAGGAAGATGATGTTTCAAAGTTGGTTTGCTTCGAGGAATTCCCCGGATTTACGCAACCATAATAATTCACATTTCAAAGTTATTTTTACTCTAATCCAGCTATAAATCAAGATTCATGAGTTAGTATCAATCTAGAATTCCGCTTTGTTTGTATAAACTCACGTATCAGCTGTTGTCTGTATCAACATCGTCTTGTCTCATCGGCTTCACTGACTGGTTGCTAGGCAACGCATTAACGATACGTTATAGATACGAGAGATAATTATTAATGTACGGTTCGTTGTTGCTAGGAACTTCATAAATAATATGTTATCAAGGCGCTGGAATGACTTGAGTTGGTTTGGAACGGTAAATGTGCGTCTTAACGTTTGGGGTCAAGGTTTAACATTGAATGTTAATTGTTGCTGCTTTTTGTTGAATAATGTTGAATCTTTTTTTTTAAAACAGTGCTTCTTGTTATTAAGTCGTGTCCATGATTTATATAATGATTCAAGTTACATTAGCGTATAGTAGAACTGTATGTTTTTACAAGAGATGGCACGTCCACCTACCTACTTTTTTAGTTTTCTTGTTTTTTCATGTTAGCCTATTCGGTCTACTGCTGGGCAAAGGCCTTCTCCATAACCTCTGCCAGGGCTGCGGGACTGTTCGAATGAGATACCGCGGCCCTGGAACCCAAAGGGCAAAGAAGGAACATGGATGGGTTTTAGTCAGTACAAGTCTAACACTCCCTTCCGCTCTGCCCAGAGTGGGAGCAGACATTTGATGATTTCCAAACCGAAAAAAAAAGAAGGCCTTCTCCATAACCTCCCAATCATCCTTATGTTTGGCCTTCTTCAGTTAATTAGAAGCGAATCTAAATCGTCACACCAGCGTTCTTGGGCCTGCCTCGGTTTCTGGTTACAACAAACGTCTTCAGGCACCCACAGTTTGACTATTCACGCCCATCAGAACTGATCCATCTTTGAAGTGTGTCCCAGTTTATACTAGAAACAGAAAGTCACTTGTAAAGCTAAATACTCTATCAGATACCGCAAACTATACTTAAAAGAAACAAATGAACAAGACTTCGTTTAAAACTGAGAAAGTTTTCTTTTCGCATTTAAATATTTTAATTTTAATTGATATTTATATAGCTAGTTAATGGATCTTGGCCGTTAATATAAATTCGAATACCTTTTATCTTTTTGCTTAGGCTATTAGATAGTATTGAAATGGGCACTACTGGCAATTTTTAAGTGCCCATCGCGTGCTTATTTTTTAAGATTATTAAATATTTGACTGCTTCGACTGAATCAGTATAAATATCCACTGGACCAGTCGAATATTATTAGTATAAATATTCGACTGGTCCAGTGGTCGCAAGTGCAACTTCTGAGCTTGAGGAGTCCTGGGTTTGATTTCCAGGTCGGTTTTTATGTTATTGGGTTTTTCCTTCAGGAATACCTCAGTAGCAGCCACGGAGTCTAGATTTGTGCCCGGTTGATGGCAATAGGCTCACCCCCTATTACATGGTACTTAAACATAACTGGCGAAACGTGGGTGTTCTATTAGGGACACCTCTGCCTTAATCTTAGGGGAAAACAGGCGTGATGTTATGTTATTAAGTTTTTATAGTTTTATGATGTCTAGTCATTTGGATTTAATGAATAAATGGTGCCCTTAACTTTATTATTGGTTTTGAAAAACAATGGCTGAAAATAATGGTCATATAAGTCTAGTTAAATTATATCTGCTGGGCTTTATTTTAATATCAATTTCATCATCATCATCATAATTTCAGATGAAAGACTGTTCCACTGCCGGAAATAGGCCTCCCCCAAGTGTCATCACCGGATCCCCGCAACATTCACCATGCAGGTCATCGAAATATCAATTTACTTTAATTATGTGAAAGAAAACTTATAAAGATTTCACAGTCAATGCAAGCAAAGCATTTCCTAGAAAAATTATGAAACTAAAGAAATAAGGGCCATTCGTTATAATATTCTCAAAGTCGTCTTTACCAAGAAAGAGATATAAAAGCCTTATAAAGACGAAGTAGGTGAGAAAAACTGCTCCATTTTATCAAACCTCTCTATGACTTGAGAACCTCTATATTTTTATTACATGTCGTCACTTAGGTACTTGTTCAATTTATATGTAAGGTCCGGTCTTCAAGCATCTATTACTTTAAGATCATAATAAAATATAACGTCACGCTTGTTTTGTTCCGCAGGTTGGGGCAGAGGTGTAACTTTGCTAATGTAGGAACTGAAAAATCTCTAATGAAAGAACACAAAAACGTTTTGCCCGACCTAGGAGTCGAACCATATCATCAACCAATCTGAACCTTATCGCATACCTACGGCGGTGCATGTTTAGGCTACGTTTGCAAGAAAATGTATGTGATTGTTACCACTGCAAACCACGGCCACGCATCGCATGCATCAATTGACGTCATAAGTACGCGCGTGGCTTGCTTGAATAAGGTGCTCACATAGCTCAACGCTGTCAACGCCATGCACTCTGTGCACGCGGTACACGCTGTATACGAATATTAACCCACGACTATGCTGCGGTAGGCCAGGCACGCTACAGTTGTACATAGATGTGCGTGCGTAGCGTGTACTGCAGTGGAAACGGAAACCCACGTTTCCAACAAATAAATCCACGCAGTTAAAATGCGCCGCGTGGCCGTGCATAGAATAAGTCGTTGCTTACTTCACAAAAACGTTAAACAAGATAAAAAGTTAACAAGCACCTCGAAATCTACATAGCCTACAATGTTCAGGCATTCACAAAAAATCGATAAAATCGAATCTATATCTGTCATTCAGTGCTATAACTATTCTGAACAAAGGGTGTTTATATGATTTAAAAACGATTGTAAAAAATCTGATTAAAGAATGTCCGTTAATAACATTACGCCTATTTTCACCGAAAGGTTAGACAATCGAGTCCCTTTAGTAGGGAGAGCGAACCTAATGCCATCAACCAGACACATATGAAGACTGGAAAAGAAGGTGCTGCTAAAAAAATCCTTGGTTCAATATCCATTAAAATGTTACCCGATAATAGAACCCAGGTTCTCATCCTCACCCCTAGAAGGACAGAAGACTAACAAGGCTGTCCAGAGAAAAAAAATGATGAAAAACTGAACCATATTTTATCAAACCCTTATGCCTTGAAAACCTCTATATTTTTACGTCATGATGTCACTTGATTTATAGGTAAGGTCCGATCTTCAAATGGCTATTACGCAGACAATCCCATTAAAACAGAACATAACATCACGCCTGCTCTTGCCGAAAGGGATGACAGGCAGTACCATATACTCGTAGTAGTACATTTCACCGGTCATATTTAAGCATGGTGAACCTAATAGGGGGCGAGCATATTACCATCAACCAGACACAAAATCAAATGCCAATCTGCTAGATTACAATAACAGTACCAATAACATTACACATAGGAATCGAGCCCAGTACCTCAGCAGTCCCGTAGACCATATAAAAAAATACGTAAAATAAAGCACCATATTTTATGAAACCTGTACATTTTTACATCATGACGTCACTCGATTTATAGGTAAGGTCCGACCGATCTTCAAGTGTCCATTACGCAGACATTCCCATTAAAAAAGAATGTGACATTAAAAACGTATCAGATTGTCCGAAGCTCACCCCTTTGATGGGATTACCCCTATTTTCCTTGATAAAAGGAAAATGTCATAATGATAAGGTATCGGGGTCGGCTGAGGTTTTATTTTTGTTAGGACCGTCTAGTTCGAGAGCTAGGTGGTGGAGAATATTGGGAACTATTTGTAATTAAGTTCTCTGTTACATGCCATGTGTACCTAGCCGTGTAGGTATAAGAACGTGGAGGAATGCCAACTAGCAGATAATCAAATCAAATAATTACACCAGTTTACAAATTGTTACTTTTTTTGTCTTTTTTTATATATATATTTTTTATTTCATAAATTTTTTTTTTTCGATAAATTTATATTTTTTAATTTAGGTCTATATAAGTTAGTGAATACGTATTTAAGACTGTGAATGCGAATACTATACTATGTTAGTGGTAAGGACGATTAAGCTAATTCATTAAAATTAAAAAAAAAAAATTAAAGAAAAAAATCGTGCCTAGTTACAACACGACGTCTTGTTTATTTTTTGCTACCGAAGGGAATAAGTGTAAATTACCTATGTAAACTATCCCAGAAGAGTAGAGGCCTGAGAAGAAGGACTGGTACACGGATTTAGGAGTATATGGATGGCAGCATTGTTGTTGTGATAGGACTTGTAGGGTCTTGTAGTTTGCAGAAATTTCAGGGAATTTTCGGTAGGTATGTTTGTTCTCCATTGAGTGCCTTGTGGTAAATATTGTGGAGGTGTAGTAGTGTAAAAAAGGCAACCCTTAAAAAGGCTCCTTGTAAAAAAAAATCAGCTGTGATGGAATAAGGAGAAAGGCAATTTGAGAGATATAACTATTTAATACAATTAAAGAAATTCAAACGTAACTGTCAGTGCACAAATATATGGACGAGAGTACGCCTGTATAAAACACGATGACATATATAGACATGCACATCACATATTGCTATTTTACTTAGACTTAGCGCAGGCGCATACTCTCAACAAGTTGCATATTCTGATTAGAAAGCTGACCCTAAAACAGAAAAAAGGCTAGGCTCACATCACATAACATCACGCCTGTAATCCAGGAATGGTTAGGCAGCGGTCTACATAATAGTACACTAATAACAAAAAAAATAACAACAAATAGTAAACCAAATCAAAATCTAATATCTTAATCTAATATAATAATTGTAATTATATTCAACTCCCCGTTTTTTCTTAACTAATCCAATCAGTTTGAAGAATTCATTCTTCACCCTCGGCTAAATCGATATAACTCCGATATTTATTTTTTCTTATATTTATTTAAACTAACGACCCCAGCATTATTATATTTTATTACTTTCAGACATCACGTTGGCTGGCACCATACAACACTTAACTAGCCTTCTCAATAAGAGCGAATGGGTTTTAATCCACCTCGCAGGCCCAGTGCAGGTTGGTAGATGTCACATGTCTTCGAACTTTCTGTTCTAGGACATGTCGGTTTCCTCACGATGTTTTCCTTCACCGTTTTGAGTAGTGATGATAAAAATAGTAAATGATCACCAAAATTAGATCCCCATTTTAGCGTGAATTTAGAACCAAAAATAGTTAATGACCACCAGAAATTGAACTGTTTTGCTCTTGCATGCGAGTCGAGGGCGACCCGTTCGACGGAGCTCCTACTTCTGATTGGTTTATAAAAAAATAACCACGGAGGGTACTATGGTACCCTTTTTTTTTTCTTTTTTTACGGATGGGAAATCATCAAATGACTTCTCCCGCTCTGGGCAGAGCGGAAGGGAGTGTCAGACTTGTACTGACTAAAACCCATCCATGTTCCTTCCTTGCCCTTTGTGTTCCAGGGCCGCGGTATCTCTTTCGAACAGCCCGCAGCCCTGGCAGGCATCGGCCCTTGCGGGCACCTGCCGGCGCGCGTGGAACACGAACGCGCCGTCAACACGGCCTGTCGTCAAAAGACGGACGGACGGCTAGCCCATTACTCACCGTCCACAGGTCCGCGTCTACGGTGGCCGGAAGCCACCACGTGACCCCCGACGCCCGGGGCGTCTCCCGCGGCGGCTGGGACGAGAGGTTCTCTCCCTCTCACGCTCCGCCACCTCCTTCGCTAGCATGACTGCTTCGCAGAAGGAGGTGACGGCGTCCCATTCCCTCTCGCTCCGGACCATGGACTGGACCAGGGCTGGACGCGATAGGTCGCCGCCGCCGATCGCCGCTACGAGGACACGGCGGTGCTCCGCCCAAGTGGGGCAGACCTCCACCGTGTACTCCACCGTGTCCTCTGGGCGACCTTCACAGTGGTAACACCCGGGCGTTTCCTCCCGCCCGATTCGGTGCAGGAACCTCCCGAAACAACCGTGTCCGGTGAGGACCTGCGTCAGGCGGAAGGTGAGGGTGCCGTGGCGCCTCTCCAGCCACTCCTCAAAGAGGGGACTTATCGCCACTATTGTGGCGTGCCCTGCACGGGGTTGCGATAGTCGCTCTCTCCATGTCGCCATGAGATCGCGCCGGAAGTCTGTCCGCAGCGCGACAATTTGCCGCGGCAGCGGAGTTTCCCCCCGGCGTAGTGCCTCTACGCGCCACTCGTGTAGGCGCGCGAGGACTATCGCCTCCAGATCCCATGGCGGCAATCCAGCAAGGAGGCTCGCCGCCTCGCCGGAGATCGTGCGGTACCCCCGGACTAGCCTTACGGCTACCACCTTCTGGGGCGCGTTCAGGTAGTGGGCGGCTCGCCGCCTCAAGGAACGCGCCCACACCGGGGCTACTATGGTACCCTCCGTGGTTTTTTTTTGGTTGTGGGAGCCTCAAGTCGGCCTAGGCAAAACTAGTTTGTCATCAACCTCCTCATTAAAATTTGGTGCTCACTTACTAAATTTGGTGATCAATTGATATTTTAGGTGATAGATGTTAGTGGTCACAGAGTTATTTTTGGTGGTCATCGTCATCGTCAGCTTGGATTCGAACCCGCGACCTACAACTTGTAAGTCGGAGCTGCCACCACTGCTCCCGCTACTTTAATTGTTGCAATATCCATGAGGGTTAGCCCACGGAGTTGCTTCGTTGCTTTTGTTTTCAACTTTTGTTAATTTCACAAAAACAAACTTAGTAATACAGAAATAAGCTAACGACAACATTGCTATTTTTATTTCTAGGTTCTCTTCTATTCGGTTACTTTCACATTTATCAGTTTTTAAATCAGTAACATCCTCGTTAAGTACTTATTTATCTAGCAAACAGAATGTTTATTAAATCTGTCACTCCAGTCAATTTTAATAGCCCAAAGTAAACAGACACAGCACAAACAAATAATATTTTTAGCCACAAAATAAAACGTTTCGTAAAACCTTCCTATTTGCAGAGGCCGTTGGGTTCTGTTGAAAAGTAAACTTAGAACAGTATTAATAAAAATATACTACCAAATGTTATAAAAAAATATTTTATTAACGTTTTAAACATATCCCTAGGCACCGGATTCCAGCAAAATATCACGTTTTAACAAGTTTTTTTTTAATTATTAAAAAATAACATTTTGTCTACACTACTGCGACTTCTTGTCTTCGGATTCATCATCACTGTATTTGTTTGGTGTCTCACCAGGCTTCAGGAGACGGCCCACAATGTCATACTTCTCTGTAAAATGATATTTTAATTATTAGTTACATATTATTTATAATTTTCCTTTAAGAGTCCCACAGCTGGGATTTAGATTTCCTCTCTGTGTAAAAACTTTGAAAATATCTCACTGTAATAATATTTATTTTAATAATATTTATTATATATATTTTTTTTTAATTGATTTAAATTTTTCATAAAATAAACATTTCAAATCGTTTCCAATCGCTGTAAAATGTATTTAACAAAGGATTCACTAGCTTTTGTGACGCAACGAACAATCATTCGCACAACGAATGTTTGTAAATCCAATTAGTGAAGCGAATGAGAGTCCGTGACACAAAATAATATTGTTTCTAGTGAATATACTTAGATATATTTACAATACAAGACTCAAGAGATAACAATAAGAATATAGATATAATGTTTGATTTCGTTTTAAGATTTATTTTACTTCGTAGCATTTAATGCATTCAAGGTTGTTTTTGTGATTTAATTCGCTCCCACACTACTATTGTTGTTCCGTTTATTAATGTTATATTGTTTCAGGCTACGACAATAAAGTAATTACCCTACTATTCTTATTTATATTAACTTCGAATTATTTTTTATCGCAGTTTATTCACGGAGACAATGGAAAAAATCGTGCCGAGTAATATGGTACTAACGCACAAGGGCAGAAAGATAATGATGATTAACGCCCATGCGTTAGGATTGCCAAACATTTTTTGATTTAAAACTATCATTTCAATCTAAAACGTAAGAACATTTTATAAATAAAAGGACAGTAACAATATTTATTGCCTTAATAGGTTCTCATAACATACCTTTGAACTGTTCCTCCCATTCCTTGGCCGAAGCTGCCTCATCAGGAGTCAAGTCACTGACGTCATCGTACTCCTTGTCTGAGGCTGCTACCTGACCAGTAGCTAGACCTCGTGTAGCGTCTCTACCTGCGAAGGCTGAGTATGGGCCACCTGGAAATAAACAAATAGAAAGTGTTAATAAACAATCATCAGCAAAGGCGTACCAATAATACGGCCTTATTCGCTAGCTATGTTTCAGACCCATGTAATAGAGAGCGAGCCTATTGTCATAAACTAGCCACAAATCTAGGCGCCAGACTGCTACTAAGAAAGTCCTGGTGCAATTATAAGCATGATTTGGAGTACCTGTGTTAAATCTTTGAAATAAAAAAAATGTTGCTGTTTTTGCAAATTTTTGCTGTCACAAAGATGGTTTATTTGGCAAAGAGCATACTGGAGATATGCCAGAAATACATGACGAAACAAAAAATACAAAGCAATCAACTGTCACGCAAAAAGACGTATCAAAACAAATAACATTTTGACTCCACGCGAGTAATAGAAAACTAGAAATCAAAACTCCTATATATTTATTCAGAAACATTCAGAAAACTTCAACAGATTCCCTAAGTGTATTGTTTCAAGAAGATTACGGGAAACTATTTCGTTTTGGTCAGAAAATAATATGTTGCGCGCAGGGGAGGAATACTAATAGCGCTCGTGGAACTGAGGTGACCGGCCTCAACACAGATGTGAATGATAAAAGTGTTACATTTACATATATTTACTCATATATTGAACTCGTAGATGTATTTTTTTACAATGATCGAAGTAATAGCAGAAAAGATGAACACAACAAGCTCACTGAGACAAAGATTTTAGAAAGCCCGAGAAACATTTTTATTTAAAAAAAAAAAACGAGTGTGCTCTATACCACACGACTGAAGTAAAAATAAAACAAATGCCGAACAATCGTCTGTGAAATTCAGAAACGAAACTCTCTCTCTTTTTATCTTCACTCACTTCAACTTCAGTTTGCCTCGTAATGTAACGTAACGCATTCACCAGCCTAATCCCCGTAAAGAAGTTCTACTTCAAAAAGGAGAACCAACAGCTAAGATAAATGAGTATCAACAGTACAAGCGACATAGAGCCAATTACAGGTGCTCACGAGTAGACACAGAGAAGGTAGTAGAAATCTTAGGATCACTAAATAGCAAGCACGATAAAAATACAAATAAAGGAATTAAAATAATCAATAAGCACTTAATACACCCAGACACCAGGTAAGGCAGTAATGACATATTTAATTGTATAGGAAGTAACTTGAACGAATGTTCTCAAAGACGGAAGGAGGATATCAAGAAGACCGCTGGCACAAGTAACTCAGGACAGGCCACAATGGAAATTGTTGGAGAAAACCTAGGCACGTTGAGATAAGGGAAATTTTATTAATTGTAAAGAATTATTTTTGTGTAGTCATCTCTTATTTCAGAATCAAAGCTTTTAATGTATTTATTAATCTAAAAGAATTAAAGATAAAACAAAATTTGAATCAGTTTAGTAATTAATATCTCTTGTAATCAATTACAATGTTGGTTCTAGTAGTGTTGGTAGTAGTAACAATTCAGTTCGAGAATATCATGTAAACAAGCTAACGATACTATAATCAGTTAGTATAAGTTAACTAGTAATATTGTGATTTAATAGATGTTTTGGATTCAACGTACCCTTATCGTGTATTACGTACAAGTAAGTCCGTAGAATTCAATGTTTTAATAGAAGTCAGTTTCCCTCACGTGACAGTATATGATATAATAATGGATATAATAATGGATGTTTGTAAAACAAAATGTGGCTGTAATAATTTTACTAAAATTTATAACGTCCTATGGCTACGTAATTATACACCACGAAATTTGAATTATTTGGGAACCTACAACGTTTTAATAATCATTCTATTTGTATAGTTATTATAAAGAAAGAAAACTAAACAGACTCGACATACACAGACAACCATCTAGCAGATAAAAAAGAACACAGATTTAGATAAGGACTCCCTAAATTTCCATCCACGCAAACGTTAAAAGAAAGAGACACACTTTTATGGGACCAGATTCCATTAAAAGGATTTTAATTCACCGTTTCATGCATTTATTTAAATAATTGCACGCTTTTCTCCTTTTTTTTTCACTGAAGGGCTTCGGCCCCTCGCGAATGTAAAGCGTTAACGTTTTAAAAATTAGTTCCGAAATCGTGTTTGCTTGAACCGTGTCTAAATTATTACTTCCTTGCTTATAAACAGTAGTCGCTACTTACTGTCGTGTTTTTTAGATTTTAGTTTCTAGCTGAACTTTGTTTTTGTGATAAACATCTACCCTTTGAGTTGGTTTAGCGTTTATATTCAAATAATGATTTTAGATAGTAACATGTTTTTCTTTAATTTGTCTTTTGTTTCTTTTTTTTGTCTTTCATATTTCTTTTTTTTGTTTGTTTTTCCTTTCTTCTTTCCTTTTTGTCTATTTGTACCACAGAAATCTTAATAATCTTATTATTAAGATTTCTGTGATTTGTACATACAGTTCGATTAATAATTCCACAGCCTAGCTAGAGAATTTAGTGTTTGGTATTTCCCACCAAACTATCGTTTCAAGTATTACACAATATAGAGGTTTCCTCTTTTCTCTCAAATCATACGCTAATAACCCCTCAAACACGATGACGTAATTCAAAATGTAAAATCATTATATTATAAAAACAACGTCGACTTTTACCGAGGTCGAATCACTTGAAGCTCTACCGTCTGTTTATGAAATCAGGGACTATGTATAATTACCATACCACATTGAATTTTGAAACTTAACACTGAGGTAGTATGGTGCATTTTTGCAAGGAGCAACATCGTAGCGTAACGTTGATAAATGCAGCGTCCTCGTCGTCAGTTACTGGGGGCATAGGTGATTACAAAATAAAATGTATGATTCTATTTGAATAAAAAAATATTTAGGAGTAGAGATGGAATATTTCAGTGAACGTTTATCTATAGAAAATTATTGTTGCATAGAGGTGACATTGTCCGGAAACGTTGTCCTTGCCGATTTAATCCAACCTTTGTATAAGCAGTAACGCAGTGACGTTTATCACGGGCATGTTATTCATATTTGCGTAGTCATTCTGACAATGATTCAAAAAGTACGTCGGATAAAACTTGTTGCGATAACCATACTGTTTTGGGATACTGAACTTTAAATCAGAAGGGTCAAAGGCTACCTATCATGGGACTTCTCCGAAAGCCCTGCTTCTGTTTATAGGCCAATAATTTAATGAATCCACTGGCTTAAAAGAAGTAAAGCAATATTGTGCACCACTAAATTTGGAGGATGGCAATGCTGAACCTGGCAAACAACCCTTAGAACGCATGAAGTTTAAGAAATGCTATCGGTATTTATAGAAGTGGCTCCGATAGAAGTTCATGGGTAGTCTTCACTGGCCTCTAGACCTTATGAATCATTATTTATTTAAATTAAAAAACTTGTAAATGTTCGTATAAACCGGTTGGCATTCGAGAAAACGTTATTTTACGCAACAGTGTTGTTTTTAGACTACTAGTGGTTACCCGCGGACCGAGAAATAAAAAAACTGAATACGTTAATGTTTACGTTTTACTTCTCGCTCTAACACAAGTGAGAGACAGAGATGGATGAACACTCAACTTAGCTCGTTTGTGCTTCTATGAGAAACACACAAGTCGGAATTTAAAATCTAAATAATGATACCTACTCAATATAATGAGGACTAAAACAATGGCGATTCTATTCGCATTCTTTTTTTTTGTTTGATGTTTTAGTAGACTAGTATCATAAATATTTAGCTTCTAAAGACTTGATGGCATTATTGTTAGCACAAGTTTTTTTTGCTACTTAGCGTCAAGGGTCACCTTGAATCGTTTTTTATCTAGATATTGACACTCCGAAACACAGCACTCTAAAGATGGAATATCACTGCAAAATTATTGAAATACACAGTTTATATTACGACAAAACTGTTTCCTAGATTGATTCCTCTATTTGTTTTATTAGGATAGGAAGCAACCTCACTGAATAAAAAAACAGTTCCTACACACTTTATTACGAGTGAAATCGTAAAACTAGGCACATTTTATTGCGCACGATCATAACCTTAACACGCCAAGCAGTACAATACAGCTGGTATAACCCTACCAAATAGAAAAGACACTTACCGGGACCGTAAAATCTCTTGCCCTTGGTAACATCGAAAATGATTCCGTTGACAGCGAGCAAGACTCTGCCGTCAGGCTGCGTGCCATCGTAATTCTTGATCTCAGCTACTGTCAAATCCTTCCTTAGCTTCGGTAATCTTGGAGGTGCAGCCACAGTCACTTCCGTTTCAAAGTTCGACTTAATAATTTTATACACGAGGTACACAATGATTGCTATTAACACAAGGTTTAGTGGGCTCATAATTTCGTCCCATAACGTAGGAGAAGCGGTTTCTTCTGACATTTTGATACGTGTGCTTGCACCGGCCGCGGTTACAAAACTGATCTATCGTCACGTTATCAAGCCACTATAAGGTCAACGAGTGTAAAGCCGTCACTAGACGTGTATGTTTTAAAATTCGACGGGATATTTACTGATTTTTGTAATGTGAAACCGTTGCTGTTGTGACAATCTTTGTTTATTTAACTGCGCTGCATGTGCATTGTTGCCTGTGGTTAACGTTCCGTTTAGTGATTTTAAAGCGATTTAGCGCTGCGAGTGCAATAACTGCATTTGCGTCTTTGTTGCTAATGATGTTACTTTAATGAACGTATAACAGTCTGGAGTTAACTTTTGAATAGAATAATAGAACGTTCTTAAATGGTTAACTGGGAACAATTTACTTGACTTTTTTTTAGACTGCCTCGTTGGTCGGGTGTTCGCAAACGCGACTGCAGAGCATGAGGTCCTGGCTTCGATTTCCAGGTCGGGCATAATGCTATTGGGTTTTGCCATGAGGAATTTCTCAGTAGCGGTCACGTAGTCTGGATTTGTGCCCGGTTGATGGCAATAGGCTTACCCCCTATTACTTTTAGGGGCTTAAACATATCTGGTGAAATGTGGGTATACTATTAGGTACACCTCTGCCTAAACCCACGGGGATTACAGGCGTGATGATATGATGAATTTACTTGATTATAATAATATTGTTATTTAAACATATGTATGCTTATCTTTAGGTGTGTACTATTATCGAACTGTCTTAAATCTGTCTATTTAAGAACCAAAAATCAAAGTCTTGTTTCTTTTCTACGTTTCATCATAATGTTCACATATTGACATAACAAAACTTCTAGAGAAACTACGTTTCAAAACCTAGAGCACCTCAAAAAAAACATTATTTTCGCACGCATAATATTTTCAAAACACAATTTCTATTTTCCCCGAAAAATGTCTTTACGGCACAATATATTTCATTTTTTCCAGTGGCGTCGTAATCTGACAGGCAATGGACTCAGCGCATTTTATGAATGGGGAACGAACTAGGAAATCGTTGGCTTGAATAATAACCAGTTTTTAATTATCATATCGTACGAGGTACGTGTGTATACTTTGTACTTGATAGACGTTGCGTAAAGAGGTGAAGAATATAAAATATTATGTTGTGTAGTGGTATTTATTATATTGTGTTTTATGGATTTTTGTTTGTTGACAGATTTGTTTCACAAGAAGTTGAACGCTTACATACGTAGCACATCAAGCTACTACAATCTGTCTAATTTCTTTAATATATTTTCAACTTTATCGCTAAAGCATAAGGTTCATCTCTCTGGCTCGTTGGGTTGACGACATCGTCAAAGTCGCGGGTAACACCTGGATGAGGGACGCACAGAACCGGGAAGTGTGGCAGGAAAAAGGGGAGGCCTATACCCAGCAGTGGGTGATTCCGGGCTGATATGATGATGATAAGGTTCAAGGTTGATTGGGAAATTTTGACAGTTTCGAGTAACTTGATGTGCAGGCGTCTGTACAATATACGTTACGTTCATACTATACCCATGCCTTTTTCCGACGGTCATTAGTAGAAATTATAGAACACGAATTGCAACGATCCTTACATACATACTCCTTGCTTCATCTGCGATTATACATCTGGTGATTTACGCACTTCGATTGCGAGCACTACGCACTTAACCTTTGTAAAGAGGTCTATAATAAAGCTGCCAGTCCATCCG
Source organism: Lycophotia porphyrea (assembly GCA_950005105.1). Taxonomy (NCBI): domain Eukaryota; kingdom Metazoa; phylum Arthropoda; class Insecta; order Lepidoptera; family Noctuidae; genus Lycophotia; species Lycophotia porphyrea. The sequence continues at coordinate 14,523,618 of OX465392.1, read as the reverse complement.
AGCGGAGCGAGGCTGCAGAGCGGAGAAACGGAGAAATATTAACCAATAGGATTATCCACTGAAGAGGAGCGAAGATGGTGTGCAATCCTATTGGTTAATATTTCTCCGTTTCTCCGCTCCGCAGCCTCGCTCCGCTCCGGTGATAGGAAGCCTTACTCTCGTAATGCAGTTTGTTCATACTATAGGTGTACCTATTATATCCATCCAAATTTCGCCAGTTTTGGTTAATGTTAATAGACGGCGAGTCTATTGCCAATGCCACTATCTGAACATAAACACCAACTCTGGGCTACTAATTATAAATTTTTAATTAAAATATCTCTTTGCACCATAATCATTTCACACCGACCTGGGAAACGAACCCAAGACTTCATTCTACACCAATTACGAAGCAGTTAACTGACTGCAGTTTTTATTATGCAAAATAGTTCTAAGATGACTTTAGGAATCACTCTTCTAGCTAGCAACTCAACTCTCGTTTTATAAAATGGTGTCTACCTACCTCTAGATTCTACTGCCATACAGTATAGCCTTGTGGTGTGACCGTGTCGCACTGCCAAGAAATTGCTTCATAAAAGTGTTACAATATTTAGGTATGACACTGGATCCCGCACTAGGATACCCTGTGTCGCAGGATCCAGTCTCTTTCGACAGATAATATGAATGGATCTCGAGTTCGAACCCAAGACCTCGGATCTGTCCGATTCATCTGCGTATTGTATAATTATCATGTGCTTCGGTGAACAACAGGTTAGGCACTTACCACACGAAAAAACAAATGACGGCTAGATTATTATAGAATTCTCAGTTCTTTTGCTTCATCATGGACCATGTGTGCGGATAAAATCCGTCTTAAGAACCTACTAAATGCACCTTCATATCCCATTATCATGGCCAAAGTGGAGAGATTTGCCAGAAGACCTACACTCAGTATTGGGTGGTCAAAGCTTGTAGAAGAAGAAGAATATGTACATAGAATAAACATCGCGTCTGGCACCGATTTGTTCAAATGACCTGTTAGGAGCATCAATTTCTGTGTTGTCGTATGGTGGCTATTAGTACACTATGACCGAAAAACTCCAGGCAATAAACAGGGCGAGAGCGATAGTGTATAGTAGCGCTTGTCTAGCCTTGGTTGTTCTCGATTGCTTTCCGTCCCGTGCCAGTTTTTTGCTAGACGTCTCGGAGAAAGTGTAGAGCAACCACTATTACAGTATCCAACCCATCATCATCTGCCTAGCTCAACTATGTTGGGATTGGCTTCCAGTCTTACCGCATGGATGCATTTGCATACCAGTATTTTAGACGGCGCGACTGCCAATCAGTGGCGAAGAATCCATACAACTCGATTCCTACCGGCTTCCCTTTGAATAATGGCACAGTCAGTTTTATATAGACAAATAATATAATCACATAAAAGACATGTACTCCGGCTTACCTCTTACAAAAATTTACCCTTCGCGACTGCTGCCTATCTGACCTACACAACCCAGTTAGTACTGGGTAATATGATACCCCTTAGTAAGACTAGTTGTCAGAATTTCGGGTCACTGACTACCTGTAACGACTGCCAAAGATCTACAATTGACAGCCGGGACCAACGGCTTACGATGGTCACCCATACATAGACTAACCTAGGCATGCGTGTCTTAAGCTGAATATTAATCCGAGCGTCTGTTATTGTTTAACCACAAGCCCCGGCTTTGAGTTTACGCTAATGCACCAAATAGTTATAACACACCATATCACCATGAAATTGCAATATCGTATTATAAATGAGCTAGCAAAAAACTGGTACACGATGATTTAAAATTGAACACAATCCATTTCCGACTAATTTTCTTGCTATTAATGTACGAGTTATCAGAACGTGCAATGGATGTAAAATCACATTTGTGACTAGACAGTTATTGTAATGATCTGTTCTCGTGTGTGTATACAGTATTGCAGCATGCCATCATGACTGGGACCAATTTTTGAACGGGGACATTGACACTTCGCTGTAATTTAAATTCGCTGGAAGATCATTGTGATTACGAAATGATGAAATGTATACATCTATACATATATGTACATACAAATATGTACATACATATACATACATACAAATATATACACATAAATAAAATTGGAGTGTCTGTTTTTAATATTAAAATAACCGGTTTTTACTAAGTGCATATGGATGTATACCCGGTACATATACCAAAACAACATTTTTTACAATTTTTGTCTGTCTGTCAGTCTGTTTGTTCCAGCTAATCTCTGAAATGGCTGGACCGATTTTGACGGGATTTTCACTGGCAGATAGCTGATGTAACAAGGAGTAACTTAGGCTACTTTTATTTTAGATGAATCATTAGGGTTCCGTGCAAAAAAACAAAACCCTTGAAATTGGTAACAAAATTCGATAGAAATAGGGATTTTTTAATAATAATTTCACGCGAACGAAGGTCGCGGGCAACAGCTAGTAAAACATAAAATTTAAAAAAAAATATGGTCAATTTTCTTTTCTTTTTCGGGTGGTAAGTGCTTAACCTGGTGTCAGAGTTTTCTTGCCGCCCATGAGGCTCTGACTTGGCCTTACATACCGTCAAGAAATATCTCTCAGACATATCGCACCTTCGGTGCAACAAAGTCACAACAGCCCATTTTGTAAATGGGCTGTTGTGACTTTGTTGCACCGAAGGTGCGATATGGTTTGGTTTCCACACAATGTTTTCCTTCACCGAAGCAAATGATAATAACGCAAACAAATCCGAAAAATCAAAGAGGTGTGTCATCATCATTTCAGTTCGCTGTATGACGTGATTGACACATGTGTTTAACATAGTTGTCAACATGTTATGCACATGTTTTAGTTTATAAAAACATAAACATCCTAAAACCCGATATTGAGCCGTTATTGTGGATCAAGGTTAGGCATGTTTTAAATATTTTGCTTTTGTCTGCATGGTAGCATTTCATCTTACAGTTTCATGACGACGATTTATACTCTTAACGCACTTAATGCACTTGAGCTTATCCTTTGTGATAAATCATTATCTGCCTGCCCTTTTTTTTTTGGGTTCGGCACAACTCGTTTTCCTTCCTCCATTCTCCTCTGTCAACCGTCACGCTATCATTTACTTCTTTATCTTTCTTAACATTCCTCACACAATCCATCCATCGTTTCTTTAGTTTTCCTCTCCCTCTTCATCCATAAATATTTATATTTATCACTCTTTTAGTCATGTATGCGATTCGTCCCTCCTTATCTCATGTCCAAGACAGTTGATTCTATTTCAACTTTTCTGTAACTGGCGGAACTTTAACTTAGTTTTTACGGATGGGAAATCATCAAATGACTTCTCCCGCTCTGGGCATAGCGGAAGGGAGTGTACTGACTAAAACCCATCCATGTTCCTTCCTTGCCCTTTGTGTTCCAGGGCAGCGGTATCTCTTTCGAACAGCCCGCAGCCCTGGCAGGCATCGGCCCTTGCGGGCCCCTCCCTGTTTGCTGACATCTCTTTGAGGTGCGCGTGGAACACGATCCTGCCGTCAAAACGGCACTTTAACTTAGCCTTGCTGATAAATGTGGGAACAAAATAACAGACAGAAACTAAAAAAGTAATATACCCAATCTTGCTACGATATTAATTATCTAGAAAAATGACAATGCAGCACTACACTTAACAATTGAATCACAAAACAAAACAGTATAATCCAATTAAATTGAATACAAGTTTCAATTGAATGAATTCCGTTCGAATTTTAAGTAACTCCCAACAAGCCGATTAAAACTTTATAAATTTTTGTATCGCTCATTTTAAAATTGGAACTATATTGTTTCGAATTGGCGATTATTGTACCCAATTTAATTGGATCCCTGACAGTTAACTTGAACAATTTTTGATCTGTTCCCCGTGGCCTTTATGAGTGGTTTATTGTTCTTTGGCTTATTTTACTGATTGTAGTCAAATAGCTTTTATACTGTTTAATTATCTTAATTACGTACGGACTGAAATCTGTTTGATATTGAACTTTGGAATGTAGTTATTCGGTAAATTAAAGGCACATTATTTTAGCAGTTCACTTTCTATTATCAACAAGGTAACTTATTAACATGGTCGGCAGGACTTGATGCCATGCATTAGTATGTAAACTGAAGAGTTAAACCCATTTTAAGTTATGCACGAGAACTTCAACATTTCTGAGATTTTAATTAAAGTTTGCTCTGCAGCACAAAGTGCAAATCACACATTCTTACCTTAGTCTTCTCGTACGATGGAAACCATCTTAAAATTATTATTTCAGAACTTAAATCATTGCGTTAAACATATTTACTACAGAATTATGCAGTTTTCATTCGAAAGATACTCGTATCTTAAATTCGTAGTATTTTACTTCCATGTAAAACAAAAGAATATATGGACCGAAAACCTAGACTCGATTGGGACTAAATGGGTGCCAGTAGTTTCATTAAAATACACAATTTATCCCACCGAAAGGGAAATGCGGAAATCGATGGTGTATTATAGGCTGACAAAGTATATATGAAAAAACTATGACTAACAAGTGTTTTTTACCAGTGTATGCAATATCAATAGTATGATAACGCTAATAATGATAGCAGAGAGCAGCGGTGGCCCAGTGGTAGCGACACCGACTTACGAACAGTAAGTCGTGGGTTCGAACCCAGGCAGGCGCATTACTTTGTGTAATTTATTTCATCATCACTGCTCTCAAAAACGGGGAAGGAAAACATCGTGAGGAAACCGGCATGTCCTAGAACCAAAAATTCGAAGACATGTGACATCTACCAATCCGCACTGGGCCCGCGTGGTGGATTATAGCCCATTCCCTCTCATAGAGAGGAGGCCTGTGTCCCAGCAGTAGGAACATTATAGGCTGATGATGATGATGATGATAATAATAATTACAGGATTACTGTAGTATTAATTACTATATACCTAATAATATACCCCATCGATTTCGGCATTGTCCTTTCGGTGGGGTAAATTGTGCATTACAATGAGCCTATTGGTTTGTCCCAATCTATCCTGGGTTTTTTTGGATCATCTCCTTTTTTTAAGTATTCTAGCAAATTAACTTTAAAACGGTATTAACCATTAACAATAAAAAAAATGTACTTCAGCAAAATCATTTTTGAAAATACCGCCCAAAGAACTTGGTTGATGTATTTGCAACATTGTTCCCACGTCAAATTGCTAGTTCACCTTAATGCTACAAAATGAAAAATGCTTCTTCAACTTTCCAGGGGCATATAAAGTAGCTGCATCAATATTAATATCTGTGTGGAGTTCAATACCATCGGATTACCATAACCGTTCGCTCTGACGTCTCTCTTTTACATTTAAATATCTTGAAATTCATGAATACGGGGTGAAAAATTACACAGACAATTCATTAGGTACCAAAAACTTATGAGGAAATTTATGTTAGGTGCCTTTTCTATGTTATTTTGATGAATGAATTGTGTCAAAGATGTTTTGAAGATGGCGACCGCTGAAGAAATATTGACGATCCATACAGAAAAGTTCTCAAAGAAATTGGGATAAAGGCTGCTTATAGTTTAAGTGTTGTATAAATCTGATTAAATCCACCAAAATTAAAAAAAATATGTTTGAGAATAACTTTATCGGACAAAATCACCTATAGCTAAAAAACAGCTGTTTCTGATTTCTAAAAGAGATAGGTCGTAGTCTGGAATAGCATATAGGATACTTTTGAGGGGTCCATACCCAAAGGGTAAAAACGGGACCCTATTACTAAGACTCGCTGTCCGTCTGTCTGTCCGTCGAGAAACGTGTTTCTTGTACGGGAGACCCCTTTTATTATTAAATAATTTATATTTTTATGATTTGTTGTTACAGCGGCAACCGAAATTCATCATCTGTGAAAATTTCAACTGTTATGGTTCATGAGATACAGCCTGGTGACAGACAGCCCGAAACGTGTTTTTTTTTCGCTTTATCACGGAACCTTTCGTGCGCGAGCCCGACTCGCAATGGGGCAGTTTTTTATTTCTAACGCATACCCATCTAAATTTCGACGCGAATGAAGACGCGGGCAATAGCTAGTTGGTTATAAAATAAAAGCTAGACCAATTATTTTTTATCACTCCCACAATAATACTACACACACTTTAAAAAACCCATTCGAATAAAACAGGCAATTCATATATTAGTCTCATATTCCATTTTATTTTGCGTAGTCAGTTGCAATGAATACTTTTGCCGAGGTTTTAATATCGGAAGCCGTGGGTGAAGGGTATTTCTTTATTAATTGAGCAAGTGAAGTGCTCTTCAGCTCAGACTGTTATAAAATCTACATGGAGGTGGATGCTTAGAATGTTTGCGGGTGGATAGGCAGTGAACATTTTGCCGTTTGATTTTTTTTGTGATGTATTAGAGCTCTCTCATGATCTGCCTAGCCTTTTACCAACTATTTATTTATTTATTTAACACTTCAAGTACAAAGTACAGAGGCGAACTAAATGCCAAAGGCATTTTCTACCAGTCAACCTTTGGGTGATTGAGAGACAAACAGTGGTAGGTGTATAAATCAGTAAATATTTTTATACTAAGATAGACTACAAGGAACTATGAATATATATAAAAATACTATAAATATATATCAAAGTATAACTATATGTAGATAGACAATTACACGGGTATACTAAAATAAGAAGACAAACCATGGGGAATACATTAACGTTGTGACGAAACTGCCAGCTTCTTTTGAATGTACTCATGAACTTTAAATTTAAAAGATAGACGATTGGTGGCCATCCTGATTTCCTGGGGAAGCGGATTCCACAGAGAAATAGACTGGACGAAGAAAGATCGGTGAATGAAGTCAGTGCGGTGAGAGGAACATTGAAGAACTCGGTTTTGCGGTGAGCGCAGACTCCTATTATGGTTGGCACAAATGTACTGAAAGTGGGGAGCAAGGTAACTAGGGGAAGAGGGAGAAACAAGGAAAGAAAACAAGGTGGTTAGCGCCTTTTGCTGTGTACGTTAGGGTCGGCTTCCAGTCTAACCAAATTCAGCTGAATTCCAATATTTTATACAAGGAGCGACTGCCTGTCTGACCTCCATAACCCAGTTAGTAGTGGTAATGTGCTACCCCATTTTTTTTTCGGATGGGATATCATCAAATGACTTCTCCCGCTCTGGGCAGAGCGGATGGAGTGTCAGTCTTGTACTGACTAAAACCCATCCATGTTCCTTCCTTGCCCTTTGTGTTCCGGGCCGCGGTATCTCTTTCGAACAGTCCCGCAGCCCTGGCAGGAATGCGATACCCCTTAGTAAGACTGTTGGAGCTCTCTCAAATGTTTAAAACTTGTTCTTTTTTAACCTTTTGATCGCCATTGACACATATACGTGTCAAACAAGCGCGTGCCCTGTAAGCCAATCGACACAAATACATGACAAAATGGTAGGTGAAATTGCGGCTTGGCATGGAGGGCAAGCGCATACGTTTATGCTCTGGCTTGCTCAGACAGAAAACTAGAAGCGTTTAGAATAAAAATAGAAAACTTCCCTTTCAAGTTCTTATAATTTATTGCGTCCCGTCTGGACAATTCGTCATCTTTACAATAATCTAGGTGAGGAGTATTGTTATAACCAGTGGTCGGAGTAGGTAGAGCTGTTTAGGGTGAATGACCGCAAACATTGATGTTAACATGGATATGCCTCTGAAATCCCGGGATTTTGAAATTGTCGGTAAGTGGGCAGTTATGAGCAGGTAGTAGGTGAGCACCCAAACAGTATATAATTACTTATACCTTACACACAGGGATCCTGGAATGTTGTTAGAGGTAGCTTCGTGAAATATGAATTAATTAAGTAAAACTGTTAGAAACAATACTAAATATACTTTACTGCACAAGGAAATATTCCGAGAATTCCCGGGATTGCAGGAAATATTTGGCATATCCATGTTATGTCCGCATGTCGCAAGTAGCAAAAACAGCTCTACCTACTCCGACCACTGGTTATAACGCAGACCGCTCAAATGTTGCTTATAAAAATGCACAGGCGCCTGATCGTCTGACTCGAAGTTGGCCGCCATCAGCGGTTTCTTGTAACCTTATCGCCAATTGTCTAGAGCTTATCCAATAGAAAACTGTGTTGGGTACGTGTTAGGTTCGGTCAAACTGCGTATACTACCCCGAATAACGGACTCTGACAGATAATGTAATGAAGTTCAGGAGGATCACCATGACGTCTTAAAGCAGAATTGTTTTTATGTCGCTCCAGTGTGGGAAAAAGACGGAGCTATAAATGACGTTTATCCATCTCTTTCACACTCCGGAATAAGATTAAAACAATACTGCTTCAAGACGTCATGGTATGCCACGGTGTCCGCAACCGGTCCCGTTCTGCTATTTGCCCGTATCTTCAGTGTGTGCCAGGTAAGCTGTCCTTTTTTAAATGATCAAATCGAATGGGAAATCATCAAATGACATCTCCCGCCTCGCACTCTGGGCAGAGCGGAAGGGAGTGTCAGACTTGTGCTGACTAAAACCCATCCATGTTCCTTCCTTGCCCTTTGTGTTCCAGGGCCGCGGTATCTTTCGAACAGTCCCGCAGCTCAGGTCAGCTGTCCTTCAGTGTGAAACATAAAAGAACTACGGACTGTACTTACTCAACAGATAGTTCTATTCCAAAATTAAAAATTCCGTAACACATAGCTTTTATCGAGCAGCACTCGGTGTCGAGACCGGCCAGCCTCAAATCGTCCATGTTGTTTTATTGATAGAACCTACACGGGCCCACTTGGCCGGCTCAAGTACCTGTGTTTCTATGCGCATATTAATTCTTGATTAATAGCTGGTAATGTTTATGGAGATTTTGAAATGAATGTAGGAGACGAACAAGACTAAAGAGATAAATGTTTTAGTTTTTTTCTGTCGGGTGTAATTCATAGGTGAATAAGCCCATGATTTGAGCCCTTTACGTCTATATTGGTAATTAAGGAGCTGTTCCATAGTTAACCACGACTCGGCTACTAACCGTACTAACATCGATATGAAAATGTTAGGGTGATCATCCACTGCAAGTATTGCGACCCACGCCCGCTACGCACCAAACATTATTTAAAAAAAACGGACAAAGTTATAAAAAAAAATGTATGCTGGCATACAAGTGCATCCTCCCCATTTACAACCTACAGTAGTAGTAGACGGTCGTCTTCATCATAATCATAATTTGCCTAGCCTTTTCCCAACTATGTTGGGGCCGCAATCCAGTTGAACTGGACGCAGCTGAATACCAGTATTTTAAAGGAAGCGACTGTCTATCTAACCTCCAAAACCCAGTTAAACACGCTTCCCGTGACTCAAGGGCTGGCTTTTACTTTCGCCAGAGGCTATGTGTTGACATACAACGTGGCAACGCCACCAGTCTCTTGGGCACATTACCATCTGACAGCGCGGCAGGAGTTTTTCGATGCCCTTTTATAGTTTGTTGTTAGTTTATTTATTTTAGTTTAATAGTTTTTAATTATTAATGTATATAGTTAGTTTAACCTAGTAAATGATAATTAATAATGTTAAACACTTAATGGTATGGGGCCCAAATAGCTTTTCAGCAAGCATATTCAACACAACTTGATAGTTGAGTAAGTGATGCGAGCTGACTTACTGAGAGAAGACATACCTGGAACCAAACTAATCTAAAAAAAAATCGCGTGAGTTCTTTTTGTCGTGGATCCTTGTTCCGTCAGTATAACACGAAACGACACGAGACGAGACGACACGAGTGGATTGCGCGTAACTCGAAAGTAATTTTGTAAAAGTTCCATTTCATCTAACAACAATACTGACTAACAAGGCTATTGGAGCATTGTGCAGTATTTTTACTTTAAAAGATTTAAAATAAAATAATAAAATAAAGTAAAAATATTTCATGCGTATGATTTTGATACGTCGCACATCGTTTCAAACGGATATTTTGTATAAAAATTGAAAACTTTTTAGCAAACTTCGAACATTGAAACACTCTGCAGGTTCGCGATAGGCTTGTAAAATAGAAAACAAAAAATATGTAGTTTTAGAGAATTTCACACCTCGAATGTCGTTGTATAGTTGTTGTGACAGTTACAAAAAAAACTTAAAATACATAAGAGAGATTATGGGTTGTGGAGGTCAGATTGGCAGTCATCATCATCATCAACATCATTTCAGCCGAAAGACGTCCACTGCTGGATATAGGGTTCCCCCAAATTTCGCCACACTGACCGGTCCCGTGCGACTCTTATCCAGCGAATCCCCGCAACCTTCACCAGGTCATCGATCCACCTAGTGGGAGGCCTTCCAGATTGTCAGTCGTTTAATGTAAAATAATGGTATTCAGCTGCATCCGGTTAGACTAGAAGCCGACCCCAACATAGTTGGGAAAAGGCTAGGCAAGTGATGATGGTATAATAGAGACTAATCGAAGAAATATCATAGAAAACAAAATGACCCCATGTCACAGTAAAATTACTTAAAAGCGAAGTTTGACGTTACACTTGTACCGATAACAAGTACATTTTGTTTGCATTCTTCCATCTATCGTAACTAATTAAATTAAAATTAATTAATTAAAAAAATAAAAAAAAATAAAAAAAAAATTAAATGAAGTATCATCATCAGTCTGTAGCAGAGTAACTTAAACCAAGCTCATCATCATCATCATTCCAGCCGAAAGACGTCCACTGCTGGACAAAGGCCTCCCTCAAGAGTCGCCACATTGACCGGTCCCGTGCGACTCGCATCCCCGCAACCTTCACCAGGTCATCGGTCCATCTACTGGGAGGCCTTCCATTGCAACGTCTTCCGGTTCGCGGTCGCCACTCCAGATCTTGCGGCCCCATCGGCCATCCCTAAACAGAGCTATTTGTCTTCAAAATCAAGCAATCTTATCATATTGTGGAACCCGTAACAATAGAAGGACAACGTTTTAGTGACTCTGCTTATATTTTTTCGCAATACATAGCAAAGAGAAGCCTATGTACCCAACAATGGGTGAAGTCGGGCTGTGAATGATAATGATGGTGATAATGACCTACTGAAGTGACCACGGCATTCTTGATAGTCACGGCCACGGCATACTAGGATAAAAGTGGAACATATCGTCTGTAAAATGGTCAACTAAACAATGTGAAATTTTGGCAGTTTTGACTTGGACATGAATTGATAAAGTTCGTGGCTAAATAATAGCTGAACATTAATTATTTTCCTGAGACATTGTTAACACATAGATACGAACAAATAGTTTTGTGCATAATTTCAAATATAATACAAAATCCACAGAGGTAAACTAATCAATGTGTCGGGTTAAAACAATTTGAGATTTACAGATTGGCGAGTTGACTTCTGTCCTGACGATATATACGCACTAAAAGAACAGTCAGCGTCTATAACCAACAAGTTTCTACATTTCTTGTTTCTTACGAGTTAGAATGTCAGTGCATGTTTGATTCTGTGCGTTTGACCCACGGGAAATATAGAGGCCATACTCACAATGACACATCAAAATATAACTCGCAATAACGTACATAAACTCGGTCATATTATCTCCTAAATCTGCACGGTCATGCGACAAAAATATTTGCAAACTGTGCCTTAATGACAATGTAAAAAGTAATGCCATAGCAACAGAAACTTCACTAGTTTTTAAAAAAAAAGAAAGAAAATTGTATTTATTGGCGTTTATACGAACTAAATACAACTTGAAACTATACTGGGAAAGCTTCACTTTTTGATCATTTACATTACTAACGACCCGCCTCGGCTTCGCACGGGTGCAATGTAGATACCTATAAACCTTCCTCTTGAATCACTCTTTCTATTGCTGAAAACTACATTAAAATACATTAAAAACGACCACAGGTCATTTCGCGAATACGTCCAATGTCTACTAAACCCTTTGTTTTATACTATGTGTGTAAAGATGTCTACATTCTGTTCACGTCTACGAATATCATTTCGGCATTTTTCACTCGTGTTGCATATCTTATACCTTTAAACGAACAATTCTTGTATATATGTACTTATATATATATATATTCTGAATCTCGGAAACGGCTCCAACGATTTTTCTTATACCTTTAAACGAGCAATTCTTGTATATATGTACTTATATATATAGATTTTTTTTTTTTTTTCTGAATCTCGGAAACGGCTCCAACGATTTTCACGAAATTTTGTATGCAGGAGGTTTCGGGGGCGATAAATCGATCTAGCTAGCTTTCATTTTTCGAAAACGCCCAAAAAAAACGAGCATAGCTCGGTCATCCAGGTACTGATCATTAAATGAAATGATATGAAGAAAATAAATGTTCATTTCTATGTCATTTTCATGAAATACAAGCTAGCATTCTCTCAAAAGTAGTAATCGAAACATGGCGAGCAAGAAATTGTAGTCTCCTTGTAGATACTTACTAAAAACTCTAGATCCTTTGTAAAAACTAACTTCGATAAACCTTAATGCAAAGTTTATCAAAGTCATTAAGCAATGCCATGTTTGCTCAGATCCCTCCACATTTAGTGGAAGCAACCAATAACTGCAGAGTACGTAGATTGTACAAGAATTGCGAAGTTTCTCTAAGTTCCAAATCCGTAATGTTTTAATGCACTCCGTCTGGGTTGTCGGTTAAATAAGTATGCGTTTCCAATGTTGCACGTCACATTTTTGCGGTTTTTAGGGCGTGTACGATGTAGCTATTTTTGATTAAGGCTCAGCAGGATCTGACGAGAAGCGTTCTCGCTATATCGTATGGCTGGTATGGCTTTGCTGCTATTTTTTTGGGCTAGATATGAGTGAAAGTTAGGTACAAATGTATGACACGCTTTTTCTGAATAATCCACGAGTGCTCGATTGAAGTAAAATAACGGGTAACAGCAAGATCTAAAAATATAATAAGTCAAGTGATGCGAAAAAAGTATTAGGCCGTATCATCGTTTCAGTTTTGTCAGTGACTCAAAAAAGTCTGATAACCAGTCTCAAATTCAAATAGACTCTAACATATTTGCTAGAAGCCGACTCTAACATATTTGGGAAAAGGCTCAGCTGATGATGACAATCGTTTCAAATCAAGTGAGCTGCCAAAGAAGTAGTTCTGATGTCGAATATTCTTATATCAGCTGAAAGATATCCACTGATGGAATCATCCATAGCTTAGCTCATCTTTGTAATTAAAATTCTAAATTTAAAATTACAACTGATATTCACCAACGTATAACAATGGAAACAAATCCTCGCAGTATAAATAGTGTTGCCATAATGGCGCGGCGTGAGTTCCACAACTGTTTGCATACGAGATAGCGCGAGGTGTTGTCTGCGCCATGTGGGATGATGACGGCTCTAATACGACTTGTTCACAACAAATAAACTAACGTTTATTGAAACATAATACAGGAAAGTTAAATAAAAGCTCGCAACATTTACTATGAGACTAAAACACCGACCAACTCAGAAGATACCAGAAGAGAAAGTTATGCTGCATTATACAGAGTTGATATGACCGAGAGGCATTAAATTACACTACGTATACTATACGTGTTTAGTATTAATTCGATACGGTATAAAATAAATTATAAATAAAAATGAGGTTTTTTTTTTTTCAAACAAACTAAATAGCTTACAAATCAGAGTAAAACGCAAACACCCTTTGTAAATAAATTTAACTGACCTTAGATACCTAGGTATTAAAGCGGCAACGTCGCACGCGCGCGGCGCGCGTGTGTTCTCTCGTATCAAAGCGGTCGGCCGGCGGACGGCGGCTTACGCCTTCGCTCGCGCTGATTACATTAGTTTTTGAAATACGGCGCACAACAATCACAACAAAAACACTAATTTTTTAAGTTCTCCATGTGTCCTCCATTCACATTAATGCACAAATTATACGGATGGAGAATATTGTTATTTATTTTTTAAATTAAATCACTGTCCGTCGCTAAGCACTTTAATTTGTGAAATGCTAAAATAATCCTATTTTTTAGTTCATTAATTGTATTTACCTCTGAGGCATACACTTCACCCTTAATGTACCCCCACAAAAAGAAATCCATGGGAGTCAGGTCTGGAGATCGTGGTGGCCATCGAACAGGTCCGAATCGACCGATCCATTGCTGCCCAAACATTTCTGTGAGCCGCTCCCTGGAAGCCATCACAGAATGTGGAGGCGCTCCGTCCAGCTGGTACCACAACTTGCGATGAACGGCTAAACAATTGTCAGCGCGCGAGTTCGACAAAACAAAAGCGGCGCGGGAGCTTCCGTGTTACGTAACCTAAGTACGTTCCCAAAGGGTTGCGTCGGCGAACTAAAAAAACAAGTTTTTTAGACGCCCCACTTACCGACCGCAAAAATCTAAGATGCAGTAGCAACACAATGACCTATTTCTATTTCTTTTACTCGCGGGATGTTTTGCTATGATTGTCACTCTCGTAATGAAAGTGCAAGTGTGTGTATTTATTGCTTCCTTGTTTGCATTGCCATCTTTTAGCGAAAATATTTGGTTGTACTTGTGACTTGCGTCAGAGCGGCAACAACGCATCGTAGGTTATACTCCGATTTATCGTTTTAAGGTGCATGACCTATGCGTATAGACATAATCAGCTGTTAGGAAAGATACATCGTGTTCAAACGGGGCAAAAACTTAAAAAATCATTTGCGACTAAACTACTGCTCCTATTTAATTGATTTTTGGTACAGAGCTTGAAAATGGTACCTAGTATAGGCAGTTTAAAGGAAAGCCTATCTGTCGTATCAACTTTGTATAAAGTGCAATCTGACCTGCACGTTCAAAACGTATGTAACAGTTATTTTTAGGGTTCCGAACCGAAAGGGTAAAACGGGACCTTATTACTACGACTCTCTGTCTGTCCTGGCGGTCCGTCCGTCTGTCTGTCTGTCTGTCCGTTTGTCACCAAGCTGTATCACATAAACCGTGATAGTTGAAATTTTCACAAATTATGTATTTCTGTAGCTGCTATAACAACAAATAGTAAAACCAGAAGAAAATAAATATTTAAGGGTCGCCCCCATTCAACAAATGTGAGTTTTTGCCGTTTTTTTGCTCGATATTAATAATGGTGACAGGTAGACGCTTGAAATATTCACAAAATATTTAGTTGTATATTCACTTTCAAATAAAAAAAAAAAAATTATCTAATGTTCTATAGATAATGGTACGGAACCCTTCGCGCGCGAGTCCGACTCGCACTTGGCCAGTTTTTTAAATGACCGACTTACATTTTCAATAGGCTTTGGTGGATCATGTCTGTCATATCACCATGAAATTCAACATAATATATTACAAGAAAATTAATCAATCCACCAGGATACAAATCATTCCCTCGAACACTCTAAGATATTTCTATTACTTGATAACAAAACCTCAATTGCACCCCTGTGAATATTTCACATTTGCCCTTTCATTCAATCCAAAAATATAATTTCCACTCCACACCTTTGGAGACACCTGAAATTCTTTAAAAGAACACCCAAGATTAATTTCTGGGGAGGTTAAGCTGGCGTGAAAACGGGGGTATAATTAGTCCTGCCTACATTAAAAACCTTGGAACATAAAATATATAGATCCAGAAGGTTAGTTCCATACGGCGAACGAAAGCGCACATAATTGTACACATAGACAGGGCTTACCTATCTACAGTGATTGTAAGCGCACTTGCAGAGTAGCGACTGTCATTTGTTTTGGATTGCCACATGTCATGTGTCTCTGAGCGGGTCTTGATTCTTGAAGTAGAACGAAGGTCTTCGCAAAATTGAGCAAAAATGTTTTTCTGCGAAAGATTGTTTTTTTTTTACAATATCACTTTGTGAAGGTTACGTTCTGAGTCAAGGCTTAGGTGTATGCCCGCCCCTTGCATTTGTAGTAGCTATAAGCCTTCTGCACCAATCAATTCGATGGTTGGAAGGAGCTATGTAGTCCCGAAGTACATTCAATGGAAGTAATTAAGTGTATTACAACGGAGGAAGCGAAATGAAATACATTGTCACATGGAGCGACTAATTTGAGACAAATGGAGTAATAAAGGTTTTTGTTTCGGTCTGATATGCAGATTTTATGGAGTGTAGCGTTTTTTAAAAGTGTTTATTGGCATTTAACGTGGAAATGGGACAGTATTTATTTGAGTACTTACTAATTTCATGTTTAATTCTATTTTTTTGTACTTTTTTAATGTAAATTTATTTTTATTTTTTATAAGTCACTTAAGGTACTGGTATTAGTCCAGGGCTACAGGACTGTTCGAAAGGGATACCGCGGCCCTGGCACGGCCACACAAAGGGCAAGGAAGACATGGATGGGTTTTAGTCAGTATAAGTCTGACACTCCCTTCCGCTCTGTCCAACGGGAGAAGTCATTTAATGATTTTTCCTCCGAAAAAAAAAGGTACTGGTATTAGTAACCAAGTTATCGGATTGGCTATCTACAACGTTTATCTGTGTCCTAATTAACCCCCTTCGTATTATACTCTAAACAGCAATAGTTTTAGAAATAGGTTTCGCAATAAAAGTTCTGTTACAAATATTTGCAATAAAAGTTTGTAACACCTATACCTGCGTCGGGCTCACAGGACAATTTTTGCCTAATTCAGTCATATTCACACAGACACTTTTCATCCTGAAATAATCCGAGCAAATCATGCAGCTAATAGGAAGCACAAAATGTCATCATAAATAACAAAAAAAACTTTCTGCAAGAAAAACAGACTCTTCAGAACTTCGGAAGTCGGTGACTTTGTTTGTTTCATTGACTTTTTTGACACCGACTTCCAAAAGTAAAGTTATTTTAGACTTTTAAAGTGTTTTTTGGAAGTCGGTTTTTTTTTTGCAAAACGTTTTTTATTTTACCCATTTTAGGTGTAGTATTTATATATAATATTTTTGCAAAAAGTTTCTGTTTTACTCTTTTTAGCTGTAGTATACCACACAAATTCTTGTCATGAATGAATTTTCATTGTAGCTAGAAGTTATTAAGGGAAATCATCATGTCATCAACATAGCCGAAGAAGAAAAAATACGTATTAAAGGGAAAAAAAAATAGAATATAACTTTGCCACTAGTGTATTTTATAGGTACGTGGGTCTTCCACACAAAGTCCAAATGAAAACCTCGGGGTATTCCTCAAAGCGCAACTGTTTTTAAGCGCAACCAACTAAGCGGAACTAAATTATTCCTCGAAGCGCAACCATTTGAACAATTTGAATTTGTGAGCGCAACTAATGGTTGCGCTTCGAGGAATAATTTAGTTGCGCTAAGTTGGTTGCGCTTTTAGAAATACCCCAAAACCCCTTGCAGCAAGAAACTAAGCTAGTAAATAAGCCTACAGGTAAAACCCTTACAAAAAGAAGATAGTAGGTATATACGTAGCTATGTCAAGACAGATTGCTCATTGCCTACAAGCACCAAAATGACACATTTCCGTCACAGTACCTCGCAAAGGGAAATATATTTTGACGCTCTTTATAAGAAAAAATGTGGAGCTATTTTTCATATGTTTCCATTTCCCAAATAGGGTAATTGCGCAACTCAAAATGACGCAATAAAACGTAAGGAAATGTATCCACCGTAGCTACAGTAGCTGTAGGATTCACTGAGGTTCGGTGTTGCTATGCTATGCAGTAGGTATATTGTTATGAATTTCTTTGTTCAAAAACTCTATGTTGAGATTTGTACAATATTTATAATTACTATTATTTACCATAACATAAATAAAAGTTATATTAAATAACTGGCACGTATAAATAAAGGCCTCGATAATGTTTTTTTTTTTTTGTTTTAGCCACTTTTCTTAGTCATGACAAACTATTCAAAACAAAAAAAACGCAATTATAGATATTTACAATACTCGGTTTGACTAACAATAGAAGACTATATCAAGTTAGAAATCCAACCGTTTAAAAATCATTAAGTAATAAGTTACATGTCGCCTATTTGTAACTAAACGACTATTTCTCTGCTATATATATACAACTGGCTGGTAGCATAAATAAAATCCAAAACGAGGTCTGCTCCCATAATAAAACCTTAAACCAAACCATTAAATTCACGGGAAATAAAAAGCCACTCAACTTATCAAATGAAACACCCAACTTCGCGCATCTATGTAAAAGAAGAGCTCCGAATAATTTAGCCACGGGCTTCCAACTGCTCCTCGAATACTCAATTACCACTTTTTTGTCTCAGTAGTACACTTTGTTTCTTGTTTTTATTTTACTTTCCGCCCGAATGGAGACGGAGGGAATACGTATTACCGTCAAAGACGGCAACGTTCTGTTGTAGTTTTTAAAGTTTTGTTCTGGAATTCGAATTTGAAAATCGGGCTGGCATTTTAGATAGCTTGATTCTTGATTTTAAATTGTAGTCCAGGAAAATTAATAAAATCAGGGGAAATAATTCGTGTAGGCTTGAAAATTGGTACAAAAAAAATAAAAAAAAATAAAATTGCAATTGTAAATTGGGACTTTTAGTATGTTCATCTGGATACCGTATCGTGGTATCCAGATGAACATACTAAAAGTCCTCAAGGGTGGGCGGTGTGCCAAGGATAAGGGGGGGGGGGGTTGAAAGTACCTTTTTTCAGGTTTTTGCTCATATCTCGAATATCTGTAGGAATAGCATTAAGATTACTTCTGACAAAAGTTTCTACATAAAATTTCCTACATATTTGCTCATATTTATTTTTGCTCTACGATCAATACTTTAGGAGCTACAGGATGTGTAAGTTTTAACAGAGAGATAAAAATAGACGACTTAAGAAAACAGCGTCGATTTTTCAAAATTGTTAGGGTACTTCCTGAAATCCTAGAAAGCTGAAATTTGGCATGTAGGCTAGTATTAGTACACAAACAACAAAAAAAATCTAAAACTTGGAATTTTTACCCCGAACCGATGTACGATGTATGTTTGTATGAGACTTCCGCAAATTTAGTGCTAGAGGTCTGACAATTGATAAAGAGACTCCTTGTTATAAATAATAAAATACATATTTCAGGATTTTTAGAAAAAAAAAAGGCAAGAAAAAATTATCAAAATAAAAAAAAAATCACCCCCCACCCTTGAGGACTTTTAGTATGTTCATCTGGATACCGTAAGGTATAACTGTACCAATTCTCAAGACTACACGAATTATTTCCCCTGATTGCACTTTTTCGGCTTAATTTGACCGGACTATTGGATTAGAAGAAAATATTGACTTTTAAAACTGGCAGTTGAAGAGATTCGTGCTTGGAAATATTAGAACAGCTATAGTTTGTTGAAGTAATGTCATGGAGAAGTTTTAGTTTTTGTACCGATGAAAAAATCCTTAAAAAAATGAGTTCTGCCTAAATATAGTAACCATCCCTATATAACATCAAAACTTCTCTGAAATTCCGAAGTAATTGTACACAATTACCCGATCCGATACGGGACTTTCAAAAATTAGTTAAGTTCAATTGTATGATTATTGCTTTGCCATTTTATTCTATATTTTATTTTTATTCTACTTATTTTATTCATTGTTTTTATTACTAATTTATGTAATAATTATAATGTACTCAATACAATCATAACAAGACTGAGTCTAGATAATTTTAAAGTGGTAATTACAGTAAAATAAAGATACTCATTGTAATAATACCAGTCGTAATCATTTGATTCGAGTGCTAAAATATACTAGACCTACTTTAGTTACTACTGAAAATATCATTAGATAACACAACTACACCAATAAAACTCTTTATTCATATACAAATAACTAACTTGTGCCCGCAGTTTCACCCACGTTTAGTGCGGTAATTGTCCCACGGGATTGTACTAACGTGACAAAAAGTATCCTATGTCTTAATCCAGGTTATAAACTAGCTGTTTGCCAAACTTCATCAAAATCCGTTTCCATCCATCTTCACAAACTTTCGCTTGAAGAGCCTTTTTAAAAAGACCTTTAAAATCTTGAAATACTATTGTAGTTGTATTCTGTTAGGCGAACTGAAAATGTTTACAACCTCTTTGGTTAACAAGCAAAACTACAGAAAATTTTGTACAAAAAAAAATAGTTTGTATTTCGAACTTACCTAATATTCATATTTTTAATAAGCCCGCCATATTACGAAAGCCGCTATGACTACGCAAAGAGTGGTTAGCATCTGGCAAAGTGAGATTTTCAGGAGAATTTCCACTAAATATGTACTAAAAATGTGTTTAGGGCTTCAATGTTTTAGTTTGTTACCTCTAACCTTCACTACGCTTGTCTACACGAGTTTTATAACACAGGCATCATAAGTTTTATAAGCACGTGGTAAATTATTCATAAACATGTTTACTGCTCATGTGTGTATAGGGAACACTCTTTAATAAAAACCTAACAAAAATTACACAGTAAAACTTCTTCATAAGCATTTTAAAGCGTCATCGCTTATTTTAATACGTCAACGCTCCCTTAGATTTTCTTTGAGAGCAGTCTTAGGATATTATTCACCACCATTTTTAAAGACAGGCTCTTATTTGCACAATATAAATGTGACTAGAGAAAGTGAATATAAAAAGTGGAACTGCAAACCGTTTCATTCATTTATTTCTTTGATAAAGACGGAGTTGGTTGGAATTTTGCAGCTTTGGCCTCAGCTTGTTACTTTGCTCGGTTGGATTTGCATGTTGATAATGCATTTCTCTTTGTTATAAAGAAGAATAAACTGATGTAAATGTCAGTATGAATAAAAAGCAGATATTTCCTTTAGTTCGTGAAGCTTTGGCATTAATGTTGCATCTGTAATTGGTTATTTTTAGATCCTTTTGTGTTTGTTTCCCATTCAACTTTTTTTTTTCGGATGGGTATTCATCAAATGACTTCTCCCGCTCTGGGCACAGCGAAAGGGTTCGTCAGACTTGTACTGACTAAAACCCATCCATGTTCCTTCCTTGCCCTTTGTGTTCCAAGGCCGCGGTATCTCTTTCGAACAGTCCCGCAGCCCGTGTCATTCAGCCTTTAAGTTTATTTGGTTCAAGTTGAATGGCTTAAAAAAACATGAGTTTTCAAAAGTACCTTTAACTGGTCAATTTAATACCTCTATACAAATAAATAAAGTTGAATCGTCTATTTGTAATTTCAAAATTACAGCTTTTTCACTGAATACATATGCATGCAAGTATATACGTTACTTCAAATTAAAAAAACATTTTATGAACATTTGAATATATATTGAAATGTCATATTAGGTTAGGTTACAGGTATCCCTAATAATGCCATAACTAAGTTATACGGAACCGGGTTTCGGTCCCATGAGTAAAACTCAGTTTTCCCGGATTTTACTATGATACTGAAATCGGGTTCCGCATGTCCAAGCCATAATAATTAAGCTTGATATGTTAAACTGACATTTCAAGCATAATTATGAATAGCGAAAATGAACAATATAATGATAGTCAATTTTCCTAATAAACCAATAACTAACGAATTCCAGAATCAGGATGTTTTTTTTGTTCCAGTAAAACTTGTCTACCTAATTATGTGAATAAATTATGTTCTGCTGAAACTTGATTTCGGTTGAAGGAACTATTATTCCTGGAATGTTCTAAGTAATTGCACCAACCTGATTAACGTGTTCAGTATTCTGCGAAAACTTAAGGCATCACGAAGGTTTCACTTTAGTTAGTTTTATTATGAATTTTCTTCTTCCGACAAATAGTGCTTCACATGCTAGATGTTATCATGCTCCATGACTTAATGCGAATTACGTTACGAAAAAATACCAGATTTATTTTTGCAAGGTCCCTCCATACACCTCTACGCAATCCTTTGGAGATCAGACGTGATGTCATGTTTATTTGTTTTGTACAAAAAATGTTGGTTCTCAATCATCCTAATGAAGAACAATCATCAATAAATCAACAAAGCTTTATGGGACTCTCTCTCACGTTTATAAGCCGTTTCCATCAAAATAATGAGTCCAATATTTTTGACTGGATGCTTTTGGGCACCATAACAAAACATTAAAATTTATTTTCATAATAGAACGTGTTGCCTTAATTGCGTTTGTTCAAGTTATATTGAAACTGTGTTGGCAAGAATTTCAATTTTGTTTGTATGTTTAATTGATTGTATGATTGATTGGTTTAATTGAATCTGATTGAGTGTTTTGGAGACGGTGCAATCGATTTTATTCAAACTGTGTACATAATACATAATAAGAATCAATTAACCTATACAATTATGCAGTTAATAATATTAATGGAAACACTTCTCGGAAACGTACCAAGATATTTCTAGAATACTCTAATGGAACAATAGTCAAATATCTTCTAAACAATTAAAGTCGAAATACAATGAATTCAGAGAACGCCACAAAGACTTCTCAAAACTAACTGACAATATCATTTTCATGCTGCTTTTGTCAAGAGCTCTAAAATCACCATAAAGTACATTTCTACTGAACTGGCTGGAGCACCGATAAAAAATCCGAGCGAAACTCGAAAACATTTAACTTCACAACTTCTTGCGGACTTACACTTCTCGTTTTTTTCGTACTTTTCACTCAGTTCCCATTGACCATAATACAGTTGAGGCTTCTAAAAGTTTCCCGCTGCCTAACTTTAAAGTTACGAAGTATTTTAACTATGTATGGTAGTTGGAACGTCTTTAAGTAGTGCAAAAAAGGCAGAAGATATATCTTCCTTGAATGTAGACGCAATAGAATATTGATGAGGCTTACGACTCGAGGCGGTCGCTGCTGGGCTGCTGTTTCGTTCGTATGTACATATTTAGGTATTTGCTGTAATACCTAATGGGGTTGATGCAGATGGTTAGATTGGAAGCTGATTCTAGCAAAAGTTGGGTGAAGATAATAATATCAAATATCTATGCCAACCTGTACCAAGACCATAGATGCTTTTCTGAAGAAGATCGAAACCGCAAAACGAAGCGACGCTTACTGGTTTGTGGTCGACGCTCGACCGCACAGTTAAGCCGGTCACAATAAACAATAGATTATGCATGTGCAGTTTTGCCTGTACAGTCTGAAGAATATGGGGGTACTTGGATACTGGGAGCGGGAGCGGGATCATAATCATAGTATTCAGCTACATCCGGTTAGATTGGAAGCCGACCCCAACACGGTTGGGAAAAGAGTAAGTAAGCAGATGATGAAATACAGCAACAAATAGGGATGTTTCCTGAGTAAAAAAAAAAATAATTTTATTTAGTCCGTCAGTTAGATTATCAAAAAATATTGATTACGTATTTTTTGTTTTATCAAATCAATAAAAAATAACGGAGATAAAACGTATCAAAGTTCATGAGTGCGGGTTTGTGAC
Organism: Lycophotia porphyrea; assembly: GCA_950005105.1. Taxonomy (NCBI): domain Eukaryota; kingdom Metazoa; phylum Arthropoda; class Insecta; order Lepidoptera; family Noctuidae; genus Lycophotia; species Lycophotia porphyrea. The sequence goes on along the minus strand of OX465392.1, from coordinate 14,500,311 downwards.
GTCACTTTCCACAAAAAGTGTACTGAAATGTGACGTCACGTGAGTTTTCGATGCACTAGTGCATCGTCCTCATTTTTAGTTTACGAGAAAACAAAAATACGTGTCCAATATTTTTTGGAAATCAATCTGACGGACTAATTTGATTTTTTTGGTCAACTACCCTATTGTTGAGCCTTTGAACAATATTTCCTCAAAAATATCTTACGACGCTCACAACCAGAACATCTATAATTGGCTGAAGAACAAATCGATGTAGGAATAGCCCACAGACCTCACACCTTAAGCCTCATTGACAACGAACATTCTCAGTCCGAGACAGTATTTGATCTCACAAGAATAGATCGTCGTTCGATTCAACTGGAACTCGAACGTTTGAGCGCGCTCTATTGAAGATACCACAATGCCTCAATAGAGTAGCGACATTATTCGAGAAGCCAATAGCTAGATCAAGTTACTTGCACGGTGTCAACGCGGTTCCATGTGCGTTTGGTACAGACGCCAGCACATCAAGCTGCTACAAACTGTCAAATTTCTTTAATAGGTTTTCAACTTTATCGCCACAACATTAGTTTCAAGGTTGATTGAGAAAATTGGACAGTTTCGGCTAGTTTGATGTGCAGGCGTCTGTATATCCAAGGTCCTAATTAATCTACCCTCAAACGCAAACGAATGTGGTCAGTGGCTGCCTTGAGTGGTCAGTGTGTATTTATAATTTACCACCGGTAGCGTTTGACGGACACTGAGTCGCGAGTCACTGAGTTGCGCGGAGCCTAAGGGTAAATCGAAACTTTTGATACGATTCCGAAAATTCTTTTACTAACAGGAAGGTACATTATGCCTACGTGTCCGAAAGTGATAGGCTACAAATTAAGGCGTTCCTGTGGGTTAATTTTGATACATAACGGGAGCAAAAACGTAAGCAAAAGCTGGTGAAAAATATTTGGCAGGCTGTAAGTTGGTAACGATCCTGCCTGCCTATTTGGCGATGCTTAAATGAACATCCAATGTAGCCTTGCGTTGACTTGATTTAGGTAACGCCACGAGCCCATTTTCAGCACATAAAAATAAATCCTTCGCTCTCGAACGCTGCAGGATTTTAGTCGGCAAGGGATCGGCATAACCTCTCGTCTTCCCCAGACGGATGGCGTCCATTAGGATTCCCCAGACGATTTTAATGCAGCCTAGTTCTTAGAAGGTGCGACGGCACGCGGTCACATCCCGGTATGTGCGATAAAGTGCCGCGTCGTTCACCTCTTCACCGAGACAGGAATGCACTATATCGTGCAACTTTGGTAAGGACTTAGGTCCAAGACGTTGGGTGAGTACTTTATGGAAGGTTTTAATTTAGAACAGTGGTTATTTCGCCTATGAAAGCTGCATTATACGTAAAAAAGTTTCATCTGCCAACTATGTTGAGTTCAGCTTCCAGTATAACCGGATGCAGCTGAATACCAGTATTTTACATGGTACGACTACCTATCTGATCTCCACAACCCAGTTAGTACTTGGTAATACCCCTTGGCAAGACTGGTTGTCTTTTGACAGGTTTGACTGGTTGACGGTCAAAGATCTACAAATGTCAGCCGGGACCAACGACTTAACATACTTTCCGAGGCACAGAGGAAACTCGGTCTACGCAAGCGCGGCTTAACCTGGAGATTTATCTGAGTGGCTATTATTGTTCAGCCACGAGCTCCTCGCTAAATAATATACGCTAAAAAGTACAACAGGTTAAAAATTGTGGCCTATTTAGTGTTTTGGTCACTAGAATTGTACTAATTTATTATTTTCGGCCTGTATTGTCTCACAGCAGAATAAAGGCCCCTCTTTTCCACTCAACCTTATCCCGATCTAATAGACCAATCCCACCTATAGGCGTCAAATTCATCCTACCATCTAGACCTGGGTCTTCCGCAATGCCGTTTTTTTTTTAGGATGGAATTTTTTCTTCCGCGACAGACTTGTACAGACTAAAACCCATCCATGTTCCTTCCTTGCCCTTTGTGTTCTAGGGCCGCGGTATCTCTTTCGAACAGTCCCGCAATGCCTTTAGACATTTTACAGATCAAAAGTTGTGGTGGGCATAGCCCACAACACATCCGACATGTGACCAATTTGTCCGGCCCAGTACGACTGACAGCATTCATTTGCTAGTTTATGAATTTGTTAAGCGATAAAAAAACCAAAATGAAAAATATCAAACTGAAAATAAGTCTCAAATTCTAATTAAAGTAAATCTCTTTTTTATCGTAACTGGTAAATGCTCATTCTATTTCACCGGGACACCACACTGGTAGGTAAAACGCGACGCAGTGCCCTTACAAGTGGTAAGTTTTCACTTGGCTGAATATCCTTCGTGAAATAATTTCTAATGATATGGAGAACAATGATATTTCACACTTTATGTCATGACGGGTGACGTAGGTAAAGGACGATTTTGTAAAGGCAGAGCTGACTTTTTACTGGGTTTACTTTGTTGAATACATTTGAAACATCATCAAGGAAAAACCCCTAGGTAAACTTAAACATCTAAAGGATTCGAATAGCCGTAGGTAATAGTAAGTTTGTGTCTGAAACCGGTGCCATAAATTAAGTTTTGCAATCCTTTTCACCGTATTGTTTAGGTACAAAATACTCTACTGTAAACCGAATTTCAAGCCTTCAAAAATAAAACACTCAACAAAACTGCTAGTAAACAATAAAAACCATCAAGATAATAACATTCACAGTTACTGTTCTGCTCGCCCCAGAAACGAAACGAAGTGTAAAGATAAGCTATTACCCAATGTAATCAAGAATCCATTTAATTTAAAAAACAAAAGAGCGAATCATTTGTTACTTCCATTAACAGGAATACAGAAAACGTCGATACGCTGGACAACTGGAAAGTCGGCTCCTATTAAATTTCATTCTGTTACTATTTCACTGTCGCTGCGAACGAAAATCAATCAGCCGTTGGACTAGTAACCGACATTCGTTGATCAATAAAATACGAAAAGTGGCTTCTAGTGGATTCAAATCCTTTGCGAGGAGGACCCTGAGTCTTTGGTTTCAGTGATGTGAGCACACAGTAGTCGTTTGAGCATTTTAATTGAAAATAAGTGCGGGCTAACTGAGGACCTAGACTCTCTGTGCATTATAAAATGGCTTCGAATGTTTTCCAAGAGCAAGCCTAGGTGGAAGCCAGAACGGTACGATATATTCAAGGACGCTTCAGCTGGAGAAAATTAAGATTTGAACTAGAACTTCACGGGATTTAAATATAAACTGGCGAAATATGGGCATCTTATAGGTATTTTTCTGTCTGTTCCTTCGTAGAAAAATGTATGTTTTCTTGAATAAGAACTTCGCAGAAAAATTACAACAGAAGTAGCGTTCACTTTTAACCTTTTGACAAGTACTACCTACTATTATCAAAACTAACAAAGCTAAGGCCCTGCGCAAACGGGCCACCGGTGACCGCCACCAGTGGCTGGCAATAACCTATTTACATGATTTTTAAAACATTTTGAATAGAATCGCCGCACACGTGTAGCGAGTGGCGACCACTCGCGACTCAGTGGCCGCGACACGCTACCACTGGTGACGGACTCTCGCAACTCAATTTCCGCGACACGCCACCGGTAGCGAATTATGAATAAATGCCGACCACTCGTGGCAGCCACTGACCACCGTTGTTTGCGCGGTACCAAAGGACGTAGCGCGCGATAATCACCGGTGGCCCGTTTGCGCGAAGCGTTTGCGAACTGTTCCAAAAATAATAAGACCAATAACGATACCTTGTAAAGGTCCAATTAAATGTTGGAATATAATGTTACTACAGTCGTTAGACCAAAAACATTGGCAATGTACCTACACAGCTCTGAGGATTACTTCAGTAATTTATTACCGAGACAGAAGAAAGCTAAGACTTGAAATCTCAAAAGGATTTTGTAGTCTGACTTGAGACCGGTTGTTATTTTAAAAGGGGTTTTAAGAAATTCAACTTTTTTTTTTTAAACATGAACCGGAATGTTTAGCTACACAAGGATATTTTGGCACATAGCCAAAAGTAAGAACTAGCGGCGCCATCTTGTATTTTCGTTAGATAAGCATAATCAATCTATAATGTTAGCCCTCTTCACTATGAGACGGAGTGGATGGTAATCCACCACGATGGCCCATTGCGAGTTGGTAGATGTCAAATGTCTTCAAATTTTTGGTTCTAAGCATGCCGGTTTCCTCACGATGATTTCCTTCGCCGTTTTGAGAGCAGCGGAGATGAAAATAAATTACAGAAAGTAATGCGCCAGCCTGGGCTCGAACCAACGGCTAACTGTTCGTAAGCCGGGACAGCCACCACTGGGCCACCGCTGCTTTCTATTTTCGATAGAATTCACGAAAATATTTCTCAAATTTCAACAACACTCTAGGGTCCATGTCATTCAAACTCTACAAGATCCTTGTAGGTCCAGATTCAATTAAAATAATACACATGCACCATTTTTGCTTTAAACACAACAAAATCAAAAGCTTCAAGAGCAGATACTACAAAGTATAATTTCCGATTGAACGACCACAAAAACACAGCCTGCTACGCAGAATGATTTCGAAATAATCTTAAATATTCATTGCATCCGTCGTAAACACTCTCTACTAGTTCGGAGCGTTTTGCAGCGCTCCTGTCGCAGCGCTGCAAAAGTACATTTATTTCATTCCCACTTTTTGTATCAAACGTGTTGTTACGTGAGGGTGATTTACGAATGCACAATTCACTGTAAAAGCGACATTGAAAAATGTACTACATTATATTGACTACAGCAAACGATTGTTTTAAAACTGTAATGCTTTCATCCAAGTAGAGAGTCCGCCCACTCCTTGGTTCTAACCAGAAATGAAAATTTAGTAGCCAGTTTAGTTCTAGCTGAGTTTTGTCGGCTCTTATCTTTATTTTGGGAACAAAGGAAGCTTTTCACCGCAAGAACGTTGAATTTCCTGAACAAACGTTAAATCGGTACTATATGCTTGATATTTTAACGCAGACTTGGAAAAACAAGGAAAAATGTGTCTAAGAATCGTGATCTTATCTTCGCGATCAATTGAATAAATTGAGGAAAGTTGGTTATTTATTGAAGATACTTACATGGACAGGTTACTTAGAGATACACATTTAATGGCCCTTTAACTGATGATAGTGATGGTCAAACTTTGCTCATAATCGGATAAAAAGTCACTTTTCGCCATTCGATTTCATATTTGGAATCGGCAGTCGGTACTAAACCACATAGTTGTGATGCTTGCTAACACAAATACCCAGAAATTCCTTCTAACAAACATTGATTACCAATTTATCTTTCCAACGAAACAGACTCAGCTTGACCGAGCACAATACCAAACCACTACACCGAACGCTAAATCAAAATAGGCACACTATGAAATTCCGGTTGCACTATTGCAAATGCAACCTGCACGAAATTGATCGATGCCGCACGGTGACCGCGGCTACTGATTCATTTGTGCACCTGAGCCGCGGGAGTAGATATGTGACAGAGACCAAGCTATGTATGGATGTGATGCTGTAGTTATACTAAAAGGCACGGCTGGTCTACAGAACGTGGACGAAAAATTACACACTCGTTGCTTCCAGCCTGTAGACGGAGTAAGGGTACACTTACAGTACTCGTACAGTGCTAAAGCTTGGTAAAATTATATAATTTTTCACTAGCCATTCTCATTTATTTAAAGAGATAATTATTTAAATTAAATTACATTTTCGTAAAATTATATACACGAACATCTTGTTGGCCATTTTTCATTTATTTGTTGCAAACCAGTCTTTGGTACGGTTGAGGTATAGGTCACGGTACTTAAGTTGAACCAAAATGGCGGTCGTCCCGAAAATGTGTTACTGCGCATCAACAAGGTCAACTTACGTCAACTTACGTGCCGCGAGCTTGTAACATACACACATTTTCGGGTCTCAATCGGTCTCAATCCATAATTGTAGCTACGCGGACGACCGCCATTTTGGTTCAACTTACGTGCCGCGATCTGTAAACATTTTTGTTTAAAAACAAATCCATCTCACGGTCTCTGCCTCAAATCTACTCATGTACCTGTGCTGATACATATAGGCAAGTGTATTACCAAACACGGGTCTAACTATGTATGCACCTATGTGATCGGTGGCTGTTTCAGGACGTTGAACCGCAAGAGCTAATTTATCTTTGGGGTTGAGCTACACTTGTCAATTTTGGATACTAGGTCATTGAACGGTTGTGCAGAAGTCAATTTTGATAGAAAAAGTACTTCTTGATACTTGTTTCGAGTAGATAGATTCTGTTTAGCTTTTGTTTATTTTTCATTGAGATCTATTCAGTTTGCGATGTCTTCAGTTCCGTGCATCACCTGATGAAAGATTAGTCACTGGTAATTTTCGTAACATGTCTCTTAAGCAGCGTAGAGATATGAAAGTTTCGATCAAAAATGTGTCCAAATGGCATAACAATAAAAACCCAATTTCCATGCTCTAAACGATTAATTACAATTTTACAGCTCCACAACCCAGTTGGAAAATACCATTACAACCTATAAACCCAGTTTTCATACATAATTATACAAAACCCCTACCCAATTGCTTAAACAGTAATCAATTAGTAATCGCTGAACTTCGGCTAACATCATGTATTGAGTATTACACATGAGCAGATCAAATCAAAATCAAATTAATCTAAAACCAGCCTTATGTACTGAGCTAAACAACAGCAAGACAATCAAATCCTTAGGATTTCTATTTAATATTAACGTCCATTAGCTTTTGAGAAGGGTCACCGATGCCGCAAAGATTTGAATTTTTTATTGAATTTTCTTCGAATACCCAAATCAAGATCAGATACGTCTCATTTTTGATTGTGGTGGCTTATTAATGATCCGCAAATGGTGATTCGTTTTGGAACTCAGACTTGGGAAGAGGGATGAAAGAAAGACGGAGTGTCCAGTTTTACCCGACCGCGGTGAAGCCCAAAAGGAGGGATTATTAGAGTTAGTGTGGTCTTGAAATTACTGAAGTCCTAATAGAACAGTTTCAGTTTTTCTAAAAAATTATTGAATTTGGCATTAAATTGACTCATAAAAAAATTGAAGTATTCGTCTCTTCCTCTGAGTATTGCGATGGCATACTATTAAGGCTAACCCCAGGACTAGCTGTGAGATTGGTGCCGTCACTGGTGTGTAGTGTGTAGGCATCAGGGTATACAGGACACGATATCAGGGTCCTATTGTTAGTGGTACAGCACCTTTGCAAGAAAATTTTCTTGTCTTGTTACCAGAACCGATGCTGCTGATTCTCTTGACACGTCCTCTCTTTTTGGTCCGCTTTTAGAATAGCTAAAATGAACCCGGAACCATAAGATAATCCACAATACATTTTTGACAAAGTACTCATGAATTTGAAGGCTATTCTTAACATAATAAAGTCCAAAATAACAAGCAAAATATGCATCCTAAATCTTACAAAAACGTCTATACTCAACACAATAACATATGATGATGGATCGTAGCGGAAATGAGAATAAAGGCAACAATGTTATGTAATTATGTGCGAACACGTACATATGTGTATCTTTTCTTTTCTTTTGTGAAGAGAGTAAGTAGGTAAAGGCCGTGATTATTTTCTCGAGTACCTACGGAACTGGTGTATTCATAATGGTCTATTTTAAAGCAGCAAATTAATCTCAGCCATGTATTGAAGTTACATTGTTAACTTTAAAATACTTTATTGTGCTTTTCTCTACACCTTTTTACTTTCACGTAATCCATTCGTTACTGAGTTTTTCATTCTGGATTTACTCTCCAGCAATTCAAAGTCCAGTTATATGCGCAACCGAGCCTATTGCTAATAGATTCGCCCCAAATACTCTATCATAGCATTGCTTGGCAAATGTTAGTGATAATTCAATTGGTCCTCCTCTGCTTAACCCTTTTTTTTTACGGATGAGATATCATCAAATGACTTCTCCTGCTCTGGGCAGAGCGGAAGGGAGTGTCAGACTTGTACTAACTAAAACCCATCCATGTTCCTTCCTTGCCCTTTGTGTTCCACGGCCGCGGTATCTCTTTCGAACAGCCCGCAGCCCCTCTGCTTAACCTTCAGAAAACAAACATAATTTAACCCTGCTACATGATAAAAGAAATAAGATGGTCTACTCGTGTTACCTCCTAATTCCATGAAATCTTTTACTAGCTCACTTTTTAGTGGCTCCTCTACAATATAATTATGACCCCAAGCTATATTGTACAAGTTAAAATTAAAATAGTTTTGTGGATTCTCCTCGCTGCGCCATTTGAGTCGACAGATTTAATCGTTGGTGTAATGTAATAGAACACTTCATACAATTTCACTGAATACTCCAGAACTGGTGGAACTAGTCACCCAGTAAAGTGGTACTCATTAGGTAAAGTGTTACTAACTGTAACTGGCTAGTTAGGCTACGTCCACGGCCTCAGCCGATGCAATTTGCGACTAGCGAAACACGCGTTCACCACTTGTTTCATACACGTGAGTTTCGTACAAACATAACATCACGTCTTGTAATCGCCGAAGTGTTAACCAGAGGTGTACTTATTAGTACACCCACATTTCTCCGGTTATGTTTAAGTTGCATGTAATAGGGGCGAGCCTATTGCCAAGAGCCGAGCTCAAATCCAGACTCCGCGGCTGCTACTGAGAAATTCTTAATGGCAAAATCCAATAACATTTGCCCGACCTGGGAATCGAGGCAGTTTCGTTTTCACAAGATAACATAATCAGTTTACTGGGACCCAGGCCTCCTGTCTGGCTCTCCCTACGAGTTATTTTACTAGACTTGTGACATGTCTTCGAATTTTTGGTACTATTAGACTTGTGACATGTCTTCGAATTTTTGGTACTATTAGACTTGTGACATGTCTTCGAATTTTTGGTTCTAAGACATGCCAATTGCCTCATAATGTTTTCTTTCACCGTTGTAAGACCAGTAGTGGTAAAATAATTATACACATTGAAGTACCTGCTGCATATGGACGTTGGGAAGAAGGCTAAAATGGGATTGGATGGTTCACGTCTACCGCATGCACGATTACCGCTGGGCAACAGTCTCCACACGATAGTTACCGGAAGACGGACGGCGCCGCCGAGGCCGGCTCAAAAAGTGGTGGCGAGACGATCGAGACGCGTACCGCGAGGGCTGGTTTAAGGAGGCACGGAAAGAGAGCACGTGAAAGGAATTTGCCTAGTAGTGGAACAAGCTATTCAAAGAAAAAAAGTACCTGCTTTGGTACCCATGACTGTAGGTTTTAAGTTGCGGTTTGTACCACTGGGTTACCACTGTTCTTTGGCTGCTGCACATCAAATCCTTTTATTAGTTTTCTGCCCAGTTAGGCCCACTTGCACGAAAAACTCAGAGTTAATTGTTAATACGAGATTAAATTGACATTTTATCATATAATACTGTCAATTTAACCTCATGTTAGCAGTTAGCTCTGAGTTATTAAGTTTTTCATGCAAGTAGCCCTAGCTGTATCAAACGTGAAGCTTAATTGTGGCCAAGCCCTTCCGGTTACTCCGAAACCAAACACGAACGGTTTCATTTCGATTTGATTACGCTGCGCCGCTTCCATGCCGCGGTTTATGAAATTATTGTTATGGGCTACCGTATAAAAGCTGCATTGTAATGTGAAATTGTATTTTTCGTTTGTTTGGAAGGAGAATGGTAATGGTCTCCATCAGCTATGTGTAGGAAGTTAAGCAGTGGAAATAAATTTTTAGATTTGCTAAGTTTTTTTTGACGTGACAACGTCTAATAAATCTGTAAACGAAAAAGTGTCCCGTTACGCTCATTGTACCGTTACGCTCATTGTACGCATGCGCCGCATCTATCTCTCTTCCACTCGATTTTATGACGTTGTCACGTTAAACTATCGTTCGTAAACCAACTTTACAGACAACCAATTTTTTTTTGTTTCGCCAGAGTGTTTAGCAGTGGAAATCATTTTTTTTTCTGTTTGGCCAGTGTTACACACAAACTATGTGTTACTTAAGAAATTCCAACTTAGAGGACAGTTTAATAACACATAACACTATACCCAAATACTTTGCCTATCAGAATTTGAGCAGCAACGATTTTCACTCGAAATTTTTCTGGACAGCAAACACATTTGCTGTCCCCGCTACTAATAATTATACGTAGGTACACCAAGATCATCCAATTCATCAAAGTAATAATTAACTGGCTACGCTTTACCAAATACAGTCTATGTTACAGTCTATGTTATATAACTAGGAACGCTGACCAGTCTGTCTGGTAAGGCACATAGCCAGCCGCTTGCGGTTTGAGTCCCCGACAAACTGAGCTCGGCTAGACGCCATTTGCATTTGATATGAATGAATAGTGGAAATGTGGGTGTACGGTTACACCTCTGCCTAACCCTTCTGTGATTAGAGGCGTGATGTTATTTATGTTTAATGTGAATTATATTTTACATTTGTGTCAAATATATAGTGGAGAATCATCACCCAGTGGGTGCCTGAAGGCAGTCGGCGTCACCGAGGAAGGTTCAAGAAACGTTAGCGTGACGACGCATCAGTCAGGAGAAGGCAGAAAACCGGAAGAGTTGGAAAGGAATGGGGGACGCCTTTGCCTACTAGTGGGCAGATGAATGGATATTAGTAGCATCGTACATCTGATCTACATGAGAATAACGTAAGCTTTGGTAAAATATTAATCGTTGATTATAGTAAAGGTAATGAGATTTGTTAGCTTTATACATATTATAGTTGGCATTGCCGCTTCATTCGTATCATCAAACACAGCAACGTATAAACTGATAGACCTTCATTGATTGACAGACACGATTCAAAAGTCTATATTTATAAAATTCACTCACACACACATTCACATTGCTTAGTGACAACTAAGCATACGCAAATCTGCTACTTTGAGCTCTCCTGTTCCGGAAAGAGCGTTCAGTTTCAAATAACCAGTCTTTTATTAGCGTCTACTACCGGATCCACTGAGAGTCGATCACTTTTCAACCTTATTGCTCAGAGAATAAGGGTGAAAAGTCTCAGTGAACTCGGTAGTACCATCAGCTTAAGCATCATCAGACATGCACAATATTATAAACCTCGTTCTACTAAACGTAAAAGTCACAAGGCTTGTCTGCTCTAATATTTACCAACACTTTGGCGAACTTACTATAGTCTACAAACATATAAGCTGCGTAACAGTTTATTTTAAACACGTCTTCATGTCACCTGCCGTCTGCCAGTCTCAGTACACCAATATAGAATTTAATATTAACACGTGGGTTTCCCCGCATTTACGTAAGTGTTACTTAACTATCACTTAACGTACGGTGACTGAATATGAATGGCAATATGCTTCAAAACTCAGGAGAAGACACAATTATTGGAGCTCATGATTTTGAACGAATACATACGATTGACAGTGACAAGACTGTGTCAAAACAATGCATGAATCAGAGCTTCTGTAATAAACTTGTCGAAACTACCTACAAGTAATGTAAGCTTGAAAGATATTGTCCTGATTGATTTATTACATAACATAATCTGAAGATGTGAGTCTGTAGGCTCAAACCACCACTTTAATATAGCAAATAACACGACAAATGAAGCCTTTTAATCATAAATCTTTAATCCCACATAATTATAAGGACTTAAAACATGACATTTACGGAACACAATTTGCAAACAAACCTACAGTTCATGAAAGTGATTGTTATAATTGCCACAGGCAAATTACGTCATTACGCCAACATCATTTTACAGTTGGAAAACTGGGAAATACGAAATTAAACTCCTGTTTAGAGGGCGGAAAGTTTAAATCTGGATGGGCGAAGTTTTGGGGAGTGTTAACGCTAAGTTGTAATTTTGCACGGATTGTTCACAAGTATGGCGAGGTTCGTATGTGCGACGTTCCTCAATGCTTAACATTTGCTAGCCACAAAGCCTTATCTTTTGTTACATTATATGATATTACGCCTGTGTAATTTATGTGAGCTCAAACTCGCGTTTACGAAATCCATGTCGAAGTATACTGTTAGTAATTAATTAGAAATCTGTTTTGCGTGTTTGTAGAAAAAAATCACATGTTATTGTACCAGGAGACTATAAAACAGAAGAAGTAAAACAGACATAAAAATGCTTATCAGTTGACAAAGGACGACAATAAAAGATATGATTCCGAAACATCAATAAAGATGGAAGTCTGTCGAAGAGCAGTCGACGTGACTTGGTATGGCGCGCCACGAATAATGGTGACTTTCAAATTAGATTGCATAGCACACCCGGGATTCCCAAGGTGGTGCCAAGTATTTGCGTTTCAGGCTGTCTCGTATTTCGTTGGCGGAATTTTTATTTCATCGAAAGGGGTTCTATCTGGAACTTTTCGGAATAGGTCGAGATATTTTCATATTGATCTGCTATAAGTTTTCTTATTTATTTTATGTTCATGACATGTGTGATGGTATGAGTAAATGATTATGACAAGGCGATGGTAGTACATAAACCAAATATGGCTCTCTACAGCTTATGGGGTAATTTCGTAAGTAACCGATTCTTATGTTTTTTTTATGACTCTTATGTATTTAGGAAATGATGGATGCTATACAAATATTAAGGGGTAATTTCGTAATCTTGAATAAATGAAAACATCTATTCTGTATCGATCATCATTAAAATAAATATACTGCTCAAATCTCTTGCTCCAATAACTCAAAAACGATTCCTTTTTCGTTTTGTCGTTCAAATAAAAGTCAAGCAACACATAAATGTGGACGTACGTCCAAATCGCAATAAGCACTGGCCAGAGAGAGAAATATGAAACCATATTAACTCGTCAACCCGATTGCACAAACTCTTGCGACGATTAATGACCCCACAGCGAAATGGGAATGTCTTCAGTTTGATAAGTGATCCACGTAACGTGGCCTGAAGAAAGCCCAGATGCGAATGCATTTTAAAATTCCAACTCCAAAATGTTCTCACTGTATTTCAAATCTTTCTCTTATTTAAAAACTTTCAAAATTATTCATTATTCATGACTAGAATATGTAAATAGAAAATAATAAGCAATAAAATATTATTTTCATGTGGTGACGTTTTTGCAATATCTTAGATGAGCTCGTGGCTAGATAATAACAGCCGCTCGGGTCGATATTAAGGCTAAGCCGTGCTTGCCTAGATTGGTCTGTGGATGGGTGACCACCCCTACATATTGAGTTTCTTCCGTGCCCCGGAAAGTACGTTAAGCTGTTGGTCCCGGGTGTCATTTGTAGATTACTTTTTGGACCTGTAACGACTGTCAAAGTCGTTACAGGTAGTCAGTGGCCCAAAAAGTCTGGCAACCGGTCTTACCATAGGGTATCGTATTACCCAATACTGACTGGCTTATGGAGGTCAGATAGGCAGTCACTCCATGCAAAATACTGGTATTCAGCTGCATTTGGTTAGACTGGAACCTGACCCCAACATAGTTGGGAAAAGGCAAAGCAGATGATGATGACGACGTTTTGACGTTTTTGCGATATCTTGTACACCTGTTTTTAAATACACATCAAAAGAAATATTTGTTTGATAGATTATATTGAAAATACAACACAATGATCTAGTTTTCGAATCACTTCTGTAAATAGACTATTGTTGGAAAAAAATGTGTCTCATTCTAAGTATGAAGTCCGCTTAGTCACGTTTTTTACAAAGAAAACTTTCAATATTCTCAAAGAATCGAGAATGAACATTAAATACTGAAATTAAAGGTCAACATTTCGAATACCTACATTATTTTTCACGATTAGGGACATAATGAAATACGGAGCTGCCCAGCTCACTGAAATGGTCCTACAGAAAAATAAATGGACAGTGAATCTCATCCTCATTTTAGTTAATTATCTTTTTTGAACAAATCTCTGTTTCAAGGATCTGTGAAGGTTATAATCGGGACAAGACGTACTGTATTTCTCTTTGTGACAGTTTTTTTTATCGAAGATTGCTTGTGAGTTATAAAATAATAGCTCACTTTTTCGTGCGACTGCATTCTTGCTTCCTAAAATTAATTCGAAAGAGAAATGGTTTAGATTAACATTTTCAGCAGTGGAAATTTTTCTTTATTAAATAAGTTAACAAACTACAATTATAAGATCTGAAATAACAATAAAAATATTTACAAGTATCAAAATGAGCAAGAACTACGTGGCGTCAAAAAAATCGGCCACATCGCTGTCAATAGGAAAAGTGCCCAGAAGGCTGGCAGCATTGCATTTAAAAAAGTGATTTAAATATGGAGAATCGTCTTCTTTTCAGCCAGTCTGCTAACTGCAATAATTTTAATTGTGGTCGTTACATGGAATTTAAAGCCATATCAGCACGCGTAGAATGACCATCTTGGAAACCGGTTTTATCGACGTAACAATCGACAAAATGATAGATTGTAGAACGATTTCTATTGTGTGTTGAGAGTTGTGTACGACAAAGATTTTATCAGACAATGCCTAGTGCCCGCTTTCAACAACACTAAGTGGCACCTAACTGAATGCCTAATTCCTGTTTTCACCAACACTAAGCGACACTTAACTCATTGCCGAATGATCGTTTTCACCAACATTAAGTGACACCAAACTGAATGCCTAGTGCTCGTTTTCACCAACACTAAGTGACACGACGATCTCGATTCGTAGAATATCTACATCACTAGCTACTTCTCCGTTGCCATGGATACAATTCCTATGTCTTTGTCTTCATAGAATCTCGAGTCTACGGGTCGCCCCATGCTCGGGCAGAAGACAACCTTTGTCTATTCTTCATAGAATAGAGATGGAATTGGCAACGCGTGCAGCTAGCGAAATGTCTAGTGCCGGACCCTTCTGTACAAATAGTGAAGTTGTATTGCCTGTACGTTTATGACATAAGATCGTTCATTACAGACTATTTGCGAGACCTAGGTTAACTCTTCAATTCCCAGTGTCACTTGTAGGTGGCAGAAGTTTATTGTTTTTTTCTATCACAAGGTAATTTTACTTTTAATTTCTACCAAAAAAATCCCATATGTCCTTTAAAGTCTTAACTTTACACAATGATAATACCCAGTGTCACTTGTAGGTGAAATAAAAAGAGGGTAGATTTTTATATTTTGTCCTAACTACTTAAATGTTACCTATTCCGTTGAGATATAGGAAAAAATTGACATGGGAATTATAGAGGTAAACAGTGTGTACAACTGATGATTTTATGGTATCTATAAAATGTTACCACCAAAAATATAACATTTACTCCTTTCCTAGACATCTTTTACCAACAATGTATGTGATGATGTTCCCAGTAGTATTGCAGACTATAAATTTTTAACAGCCGATCAAACTGTCGAACTGGAAATCGATGGAGTACCAAACGTTTCCATTCTAACACTGTCACTGACATTTAGTTTTACAACAAAAGATGGATTGTGGGCTACGCCCTTGAACATCACATTACTTATAAAATGATTGAGTGATTTGATAGAAGTTTACTATAAACATGAATGTGTGTGATCAAAGGAAAGGCGCCGAATTCTGTCAATTTAAAAAGAAATTGGTCGCCCACCTATTATAACACACTTTTTTATCACGATTTGATGGCTTTTGAATGTCAAGGAAACTAATCTATTACATCGTACATCTGAAAAATTGATCTGCTGGTCCGCGTCAACGCAAAGAATGTAGTGAAGGTTGCTGAGTTCTAAAACGAAGGTCATTACATAACACACTTAGATACTAGCAATGCGCTAGTATCTAAGTGTGTTATGTAATGACCCTCAGCTGGTCTGGTTATAATATTATGTCTTTTTTTTCTGCTAGCCTATGAAGTGTCCCACTGCTAGGCAAAGATTTCCGATTTCTCCTTCCAAATCGCATCGTCTTGTGCAGTGTTTGGTTATCAGGCGTCAAGTGAGTGACAATATTTGCCACCTATTCAGGTTCATTCGTGTGACATGGCAAGTCCAGTCTCACTTTAGCCTGCTTTTAATTTTCTTGTTTGTGAATTCTTGTAAATGATACGATCAAAATAGCTTTATTAATTCCATGCATAATCACAAAAAGTATTCAATTGCAATTAATCGCAGTAATTAGAATAAGATAATCAATTGTAAATAATCGCAAAAATCGAATTTAAAAATGAAAATAACCAGTTGTAAAGTAAAATAATTAATAATAATTAAATCCAATTTCACAAGGATTTCATTACAGTAAATTTAAAAATATGAGTTAAAAATTGATTAATAAATACTTTCAAAATAAATAATAAATGGTTTATGCAAGGACTCTCGGGTAAAAGCCTCCTCCAAAGAGTGCCAAATGTCTCTGATGATACGATAGATATTTTTTAAATGAAAGGAAGACACTAAGAATTCCATGTAACATGTCACTTAGCACACAGTAGTAATCCAAGATTCACTCAATGTATAACAGGCTGGTAAAGCCAAAAACTGTGTCAACAAACATCACAAAGTTCAAAATCGACATTAATAAACATTTAACAACATCCTCCGTCTACAGGGGTTGTAAACGGCCCCAAATGTCTCGAGAATAAACTTCGCCCAATAAACACGAAATAATCCTTCAAGTTTGTTTTATTTTGGCGGATTAAAAATATTTTGTAGAAACATGGAATGGTGGAAGATTGTACCAGCTACGTTGCAATTTAGTTTTACAATTGGATGTTATCGCTAGCGGGTGGTATCACGGTTTCTTAGTTCACAGATTGGGTGAAACTGTCTTGAGGTTTTTCACAAGTTATCTTTTGGTAATCGTGTTACACAAATGGTGAAAGGATTGCTATAATATTGCTTGTCAATTTTGGAATCTATTGTATGGAATATAGAAAAGATTATTGCGTGTGAAGGTGACACCACAGAGAACGAAATTCTTGTTGATTATCATACCTGCTAGTAGCAATGACTTATGCCCGTCTCGTCACTGTCCTGGATCGTTAGGCTTCTTGAAATAAATTTCTATGCATGATAGTACTATTCCCATTTTGAGTTTCTCAACTCTGCTATCGTATAACCAAAGTGGTCTAATTTCCTTTTCAACATTATCCCCATAAATTCAGGTGGGAACCAGAAGTTAAGCAACACGTGATTGGCATTCGCATCAATCTAGTGCAGATCTAAGGAATGTAGATTTTATGACATTGTTTTAAAGTATAATATCGCTTTCGGAAAAAATGTTTAGGTACTTTTAGTACAAAACCGAGTTGCTGCAGGGTGAAACTAATCACTATAATTGAATTTTCTGCTGCGCATTCGCCTCGTGCCTCGAATTCAGCTAATTCTATTTGCCATTTTAGTTGCTAACTAACGCCTTTATTTCCCCATGAGTAAAATCGCCATCCAGTTTACTGTGATTTGAGTCTGAATAATTGCAATGTTTTGATATTTTAATGTTGCGTTTCACCAAATTTAAATTTACATATTAAAAGATTGTTAACAATATTTAATTCGTCTGTCATGAATATTACCCGCAAATATGAGCTTACATTAATTAAATGTCACACAAATTAGTGGTGGACTATAAAGATATGTTGACCAATGAATTGGGAATCAAACCGCATAAATATATTATTGAAATATTTTGAACATAATTATGTAGTAACTCGTCCGAAATATTCCAGGATAATGGGCTGCGGGTTCATTAGTAACACAAATCATTTATCAAATAATTATATAAGTAAACTTATTGGTTAATTATGTAGGTATATAAACATTTTCTGTGAAGGTCCAGTTCATCCAAGAGAAGAATTTATATCTAATACCTCCAAGATCTATCTGACTACAATTTCCTCAAAACCAACTTCTATAAACTTTCTACTGTAACACAAATAAGAAGCATTCATTTTAGTTTCTTTCATAAAAACCTAGGCAGCCTTTTCTCCTACAAAATGGCAGACGAAATTAATTTCAGTCTTGTTTTAATATTTCAGCAGAACGAAAGGTTTATAAACCTTCTTAACCACAAAATGAAGGAGAAAAAATATAAAGATATTAAAAGTAATGCTTTCAGTTCCTTACCCATAAAACAGTGTTGATTAAATTTTTGTCAAAATTATTACAGTGATTTAATGGTTGGTAGTAGTCAACCATTTTATGGTATGCTCCTGAGTTTTATTTAATTGGGTCGAGTTTCAAGGGGTTATCCGGGTGATAAAGAATTTTAAGCAACCTTGATATAGGTATGTCTCTTGGGTGCTGACGTTATGTGTTGCCCCTGTATGCTCTAAAAATTATACATTAATTTATTTTCCTGTAATTTATATTTTACAATGATAACTGGATGACCAATTTATTTTATATTGCTGTTATGTCGTGTTGTGTTGTGTGTGTGTTGTGTTATGTTATGTCGTCGTTTTGGCAATGCAAAAATTACATAGTCAACCTTAAAGTAAAGTAATTAAAAACTAAATAAGGGTTAACACGAACACTCTGGTGTACATCTCCCGCCTACACTACACCACTACGGCGGAGGACATCGTGGAGTATGTGCGTCAGAAGACACAGTAGGTACGTGGCGAGAGTGCAGCTGCTTGAGTCGCGCCGCAACGTCAACTTTAAGGCGTTCGTGGTGCGAATTCCTACTTGCTATCTGCAGGTCGTCTTGGTGGAGGACTTTTGGCCGCAGGGTTCCGTCGCTTCCACGGGAAGTGCCACCTGATCGCGCAGTGACAAAGCGCACAAGTGAAGTGTTACTAACATAGTTTTAAGGTTTTATTTACTAACACAATTTGTATTATAAAGGGTGTAAACAGTCTCTTAACGAAGCCGAAAGGCACTTGTTCTCCCCGTCATTGCGATCATTTTTTTGTTCTAGACCATAGCTGGGAACCTTCTAGTTACGGAGATATTGGGGGTCAAAGTTCCGACTTTTTCACAATTTTTTTTTAAATACATGTTTTTAAAGTAGGATTTTTACTTTAAACACCTCCAGGACCCCCGTACTATTAAATCCATCCACCAGAACAATGTTTTGAGTGCGGTAAATCTAGACCTACCCTAAAACGTGATTTTTCAGCCCAAAAAAAAAAGTTGTTTCCCAGCACTAATTTTTGCGTAAAGTTACTTAGTTTGATGTACATAATGCTTGGTTAACGGCTTCGTGAAGAGTCTGTTTACATCCTGTATGTATGTTAGTCTGTAAGGGATATATCTATGGGCCTAAGTGGGCTCAAAATTATTCTTTATTCCTTGATCAACGTAAGAAAAGCAACCAAAAGATCAACAATACCTGACAGAAAGGATTTTTTTGCTAAAGTTGAAGATTGATAACTCATCTCAGTATACTATGGAATACGTAAATACCTTACCCATCTTCAGCTCTTTAACCATCAGTATATTTCCAGATAAAAAGAGCTATTAAAACCAGCCCTCACATAATACTTTTAATAAATAGCGAGCAAATCGAAAATGTGACTGGACTGAGATAAATGACAGAGCACCAACAGAATACTAATGTGATCGTGGCGCACTATGTGCTAATGAGAACTGATTTTATATAGTGTTGTGTGGAAGTAGGGTTGATTTAGTCGAGTGTAGTGGCTGAGGGTTAAATGGGGTGATCGATGGACAGCTTTAGAGTCGATGGTTGTGAATTTTTGAATGAGACATTTCATCAGCATAATATGCTGTTTATTTAAAAGACTGGAATATTCACAGCATATTCTCTTGACTCTTAGATTTTATTTCTTAAACCTAATTTCGCACGGTTTAAATGAAGTTTTTGAAAAACAAATAATATGCAGGGACCTATATGCTGTAGGAAAGAATGTAAAAAACTGGCTAAGTGCGAGTCGGACTCGCGCACGAAGGTTTCCGTACCATTATAATATACAACATTAGACAAAGGTAAATTGCGGTTTACGATTTATGACGTATTAAAAAAAAACTGCTAACTAGATCTCGTTCAAACCAATTTTCAGTGAAAGTTTGCATGGTAATGTACATCATATATTTTTTTTAGTTTTTTCATTTTCTTATTTTAGAAGTTACGGGGGGGGGGGGGCACACATTTTACCACTTTGGAAGTGTCTCTCGCGCAAACTATTCAGTTTAGAAAAAAATGATATTAAAACCTCAATATCATTTTTGAAGACCTATCCATAGATAAACCTCACATATTGGTTTGATGAAAAATAAATTTTGAGTTTCAGTTCTAAGTATAGGGAACGCCCAAAATTTATTGTTTTTTTTTCTATTTTTGTGTGCATTAAGAGTTTAATGCGGTTCACAGAATACATCTACTTACCAAGTTTCAATAGTATAGTTCTTATAGTTTCGGAAAAAAATGGCTGACATATGAATGGCCAGACACATGACGAATCCGTAAGGGTTCCGTTTTTTGCCATATGGCTACGGAACCCTAAAAATAGATGTAGATATTGTAGGAATTAGTTACTACTACAGAACAAAAATAATTCCAAAAATATATTATTTGCATTTTAAAATACTGAATTACAAAAACATATTCGTTATGAATAAAACAAAACGAAACAAAAATTTAATAAAAATAAATCCATTCCCATAATATTGAAATAATAAATCTGGGGAGCCGAATGTTCTGGAATGTAGCCCAGAACAAAACATTCATCTTAGTGCTATAACTGACAACGACAAGTGTACATCCTACGATTTTAACGCAGATTCACGAAATGTACTGCTTGGATATTCTGGAGCAACCTAGGTAACCGAAGAACTACGTAGAAAAAAACTGGTCAAGTACGAGTCGGACTCGAGCACGAAGGGTTCCGTACCATTATCTATAGAACATTAGACAAGACCCGCAAAAAGATCACGTTTGTTGTATAGGGGCCCCCCTTACAAATTTTTTACACAACTGCCCAAAAAAAACAGTGTTTACACGACTGCCCAAAAAAAGAGTGTTATGTTTTCAGGTTCAGGGTTCATGTATGTATGTTTGTGTGTTTCTTTATTCCACCATAACTTCTAAACGGCTTAACCGATTTTAATGTATGTGGTATCGTTAGAAGCGTTGAGTTATTCCGAGTAACATAGGCTAGTGAGTTTATGAAAAAAACGTAAATACATTTTTTTTCATGAATATTTGACTATCATCATCTATAATCGTCTAGAGCTTGCTTAGTACATAACAAAAAAATATGTAACAGTAGTATTCAATTTGCATTAATTAATTTCAATTTGCAACAGAAATTAATTATTATTAAGTAAATATAGCGGCAGTATTCAATAATCCATAGAAAAAAAATGTCTTATCCGTTTCCACTCTTGCTTCTTGCAGACAAATCTTCTATCTATAGTCTATGTACTCTATATATACTCTATATACCTATACGTATCCAGATAAATAAAATTGGAGTGTCTGTTTGTAATATTAAAATAACCGCTTTTTACTAAGCGCATATGGATGTATACACGGTACATATACCAAGACAACATTTTTTTACAATTTTTGTCTGTCTGTCTGTTTGTTCCGGCTAATCTCTAAAATGGCTGGACTGATTATGATGGGACTTTCACTTACAGATAGCTGATGTAAAAAGGAATAACTAAGGCTACTTTTATTTTAGATAAATAATTAGGGTTCCGTTCAAAAAAACCCCTTGAAATTGGTAACAAAATTCGATTCAAATAGGAAAGGGCAAAAATGAAAATGTGTGTGAATAATAGGGTTTTTTTAATAATAATTTCACGCGAATGAAGGTCACGGGCAACACCTAGTAATACATATAAATAAAACACCAGCCCGCGGCCGCGCGCTAGCCTCTAGGTAGCCGCAGGAGTCGCGGGGCTCTATGCACGGTAAGCCTATCCCTTGGAAGAAGCAAACCAAATACCTAGGACTCATACTCGACCTACATCTGTCCTTCAGACCTCATAAAGCTCGTAACCGAGCTTCTTTCGCTATGGGTAGACTCCAATTCTTGCTTACGGCGAAGAGTAAACTGTTTCTCAGGTGCCAGTTGCGCCTCTATACCGTGGTGATCCGTCCTAACATGACATACGCTAGCATCGTGTTCGCACATACCAAGCCTCCTCTATAGGATGCAAGTTCTCCAGAACCGGTTCCTACGTAAAGTTACCGGAGCCCCTTTCTATGTCCGCAATGACTGTCTACACATAGACCTTAGAATGCACACTATCCAGCAATTCATGAAGCTGCCATAAAGCATCCCTCCTCTGCCATCATAAGTAATCCCGTGATAGCATCGGCCGCCCGCTACGAGTTCTCGCGCATTAGTCAGATTCGCCGACCAAGGCATACTCTCGTCAATCCCAACGACGCTATCTCCCTCCTCCAGGAGAGCCGTAGGGAAACTAGCACGCCCAAGAAGTACTGACGCAAACTGCCGTCATTCCATCCTCGCTGTCGAGGCCTGTCGTGACATCCCGGTTCATGTCCTTCCCGACCCTTGCTCGAGCCAGCCCGCACGGCTGAGCCTGTAGTTTTAAATCAGCTCCAAAATAATCATAGTAAGATCCAGCCTGTCTCTTTGCTGTCGTCCCCCAGTGACGCCCTAAGCCGAGGCTCGTACCCCACAGGGGGTGCCCTTAGCGTGTAGTCGCTTTGTTTATAAGTTTTTTGCCCTGGCTGGAGGCCTTACACTCAAGGCACCCACAGGATAGTCCGGTTAAGCAGACGACAACCTCTCTAGGTTGAACTGCGAGATTCATAAAAAAAAAACACGTCGCAACAGACGTTTTTCTGCTGTAAATGATTCTACACCTACTGTTATGGCGATAAAACTAATACTAGAACTATTCCAAGGAACCGTCCCCCGACTGCAATGAAAAGATTGGTTTTCAGTTTTATTTAGTACCTACCTTGTGGCCATTCAACACTAAAATCATGTAACTTATTTGTAATTTTTTAGTTCACTTTTTAATTTATTTTTAGATATGGCAGGCGTGTTTTTTTTTTTTTTAATTATTTTTATAATTACGGTAATCCTGTATAATCAAGTTGTTTAATTCAATAAAATTATATGGTCAATTAAAACAACTCGATTTTAATTATGTATGTAATGTAATTTCAAGCGGCAGTAGTTGAAAACAAAAATCTTAATTTTATTCATTATTAGACTTGTGTTATCAATGACCAATATAAAGATTTTCTTGCCGTTTTATTAAATCGGTTTTGGCTTTATTCTAAAAATAAATACAATGTATTGTGTACATATGTTTATTTGTGGGGTTCTAATGGCGCGAATTGTATTTACACATGATTTGAATGGAGAACTAGCAATCGGTACGTAGTTTCAATTGTTTAAATAACGAAATATTTTAATGTCGTATAATGTAGCCACTTCACTGTGGTCCCATATGTCAATCAAAATGATAATAATATATCGCAAGTATAATCTGTACTGTATGGTGTCGGACGTAAAGAATGTACCATCCCATATCTTCCCGTGGGTGTCGAGAGGCGACTAAGGGACTTATCAGAGAATGGACAGCAGCGTTCTCTATGCCTTTGTAACAACCGTACTGCGATCGCCAACCCGCCTGCCAAGCGTGGCGATTATGGCAAAGCCCTTTGGGAGAGGCCTATGTCTAGCAGTGGACGCATTTCGGCTGAAATGATGAAGATACTCTATACGTCCACCTATGCCTTCGTGATGTTTTCTTTATAAAGAGTTTTATCAACACAAAAAAAATTCAAAAAAAATTTTTTTCAGGAAAATGATGATGTGACATCATCATTTTCCTGCCCTTGTCCTATTCCATTTGGGGTCGGCGCAATACGATTTCTTCTTCCATTCTCCCCGGCACGGCATCATTTACTGCTTTCTCTTTCGTATCATTCCTCACATAATCCATGTATCTTTTCTTTGACCTTCCTCACCCTCTCCATTCATCAACATACATGTCCATCACTCTTTTAGTCACATGTGGACCGGAAATAAATATAAAACTAAACCTTTTTCAGACCGGAATACCACAATGTTCAACGAAACGGTGACCGACTACAACGTTGGAGTCTTCACGGGAATAATCGATCCCGAAAAATATTCACTCGAATCTTTCGAACACGACCAGCCCACCTTCAAGAAAATATATGAGGAATTCGTTTTGTTGATGGGCAGTGAGCTGATGAATTACCAGAAATGGCTCATAATGAACAACTTTGGGATACTACCAGACACGAAAGAGTCTATATTCGAAAAAAAAACAGGTGAACGCAGCAAGCGGTGTTGTAAAAAAAAATTTCTGCGTGCTTTAGATGAAGGGGACATTTTAATTTCAAGCAGAAGCGACAGTGGGTTAGTGGGACACGCGGCCATCATGATTACTGACTACTGGGTATTAGAGATGAAGGGTGGCAAAACGTGGAAGAAAGGGATTAAGGACAATAACAGAGAACTCTCTAAAGAGGATTGGTACAACGAGAACTCTCATAATACGGTAACCGTGTACCGGTGTCCTGACAAAAAAAAAGCTAGGCAAGCTGCTTTCTGGGCTGATCGTAATTACTTTAATCGTTGCGGTGGCATGGACCAAACAATATTTGTAAGTTATAAGATAACTTCAGACTTTAGGTTAAAGGACCCAAGTTACAGCTCTAAGGTGGTGCTTCAGGCTTATTACTATGGTACTAAAGACGTTGTTTATAAAGATTTGCCACAACAAGGTGTGATCTCTCCAGTTAGAGTACCTCTGTATTTTATGGCTTACCAGTTGCAGAAAATTGGAGTATTTCAATTGTGAACGCATTCTTTTTTTGTAACACATTAAGCTTTTTGGTGTGTGTTTTTACCGTGTAATTTATGTTTAAAAAGAAATAAAGTAAGTAAGCTCATTCTTACGAGTGAGTAAACTACCATGCTAGTGTAATCTTTTCGTGTGGAAAACGTTTGGTTTTAATTTTTCCAACAATCATTTCTCTTCAGTTACAATTAGCATACATATTTTTGAACTTTTCAGGAGTCACCGTAGTATCTACATAGGCATGACTCGAATCGTAAACATGTACCTACTTAATAAGCCAATATGTGTCGGAACGCACTCTGACACAGTTCCAGTACAAAATAGATAGGAACAGAAGGCTAGATTCATACAACGAATGCGATTCTGAGCACGACCATATTCGTAAATACTTCTGTAACCAGCTTAGCATATCGACGGACGCTGTAACCAAGCTGTATCACAACATTCTGTACATCGACTTTCGCAACAGTCTGTCCCAACCAATTTTTTAAAGTCGTCGTCCATCTAGCTGAAGGGCGTCCCAGTTTACGCTTACAGATACGTACTAAAGGCGAAAAACCTGTAATCCCCGAAGGATTTACAGAGGTGTAATACCTTATAGTGCACCCACATTTGCAGTCGCGCTTGCTACCACTAAACCAATGAGGCAATCATCGATCTCCACTTTATGTCAAATTAATAGCGGACTGGTGACTGCCTCGTTGGTGAAGTGGTCACAAGCGCGATTGCTGAGCATGAGGTCCTGGGTTTGTTTCCCAGGTCAGGCAAAGTACTATTGGATTTTTCCATCAGGAATTTCTCAGTAGCAGCCACGGAGTCTGGATTTCTGCCCGGTTGATGGCAATAGGCTCGCCCCCGAGACTTAAACATAACTAGCGAAATGTGGGTGGTCTATAAGGTACACTTCTAACTAACCTTACGGGGATTACAGGCGTGATGTTATGTAATAGCGGTCAGTGTTTGTGCGTTTTTGCTCTTTGCTTGGAGCCAAGAGCCGACCTTCTGCACCACCATCTGCCTAGCCTTTTTCCAACTATGTTGGTCTCGGCTTCCAGTCTAACTGAATGCAGTTGCCGGTCTGACCTCCACAACCCAGTTAGTAAGACTGGCCTACAAATGAAGTAACATCTACAAATGCCAGCCGGGACCAACGGCATAACAGGTTTTTCGGGGTACGGAGGAATCTCGGTATGTAATGGATGGTCACCCATTCACTAACCAACCTTGACTAGTGCGACTTAACTTGAAGATCGATTTGTGGCTGTTATTTAGCCACGAGCTCAACCACCTTCTGCATTCTGTCTTCTCTGTGGTATCAGATAGGGTTGAACGAATCCGACGATACTTAATCGAGTGTCAGCCAACGTGGTATACGTCTGGCGTTTGATGTACTCGACGCGATACGCGCTGTCCCGGCTCTCAGGTAAATAATTATGTACATGTGTCTCTTTTGATGGGTATGACATCGTTTTACTGTAACTTTGAGAAACAAGGAAGTGTTGAAGGCAGATGTTAGTGATTTGGATGTGATTTTTAAAGTAGGTGAAGCCGAACAAGACTGTAATTTGTTATTTTTGAGCCTCCATTAAAGTCACATTTTTAGGGTTCCGTACCCAAGGGACCCTATTACTAAGACTCCGCTTTCTGTCTGTCCGTCTATCACCAGGCTGTATCTCATGAACCGTGATAGCTAGAAAGTTGAAATTTTCACAGATAATGTATTTGTGTTGCCGCTATAACAACAAATACTAAAAACAGAATAAAAGAAATATTTAATAATAATCTTTTATTAACAGACCTTTAGTGATGACATGAAATAAACTTACATAACTAATATTAGTAACACAAATAAACCACAAAGAACAACAACAAAACAAAGTAGACAAAGACAACAAAGATATGTAAAGCTAGATTGAGCCAACCTGAGTGTGCAGTCTCACCCATCGGCCAAGCATCGGGCAGTCCCACCGATCACTCAATGCCCTCAGCATGCTGTGGGAGCTGCTACGTGTTCTTTGCCGGAGAGAAGCGCATCACTTTCGAATGATGGCGTAGAAATCATCTACCCTCGCATCGGCAAACATACCCCAAGCGCTACAAAACCGCGGTAGCCCCACCAGCATTCTGAAGGCATTATTATACTGCACACGCAGAGCGCTATATGCCTTCTGCGTATACCTGACCCAGAGACTGCAGGTGTAAAAAGTCTGATAATAGGCTCGAAAAAGCGTCATTTTCACCTCACAAGTACACCGTGCAAACCTGCGGGCCAGCATATTACATCGAACAGATAGCGCCCTGCGCTCCCTCTCTATGTCTAAATCGTCACATAGGTCGTCGGTGACCCAGTGACCCAGGTACTTAAATTTTGAGACTCGCTTCAAGGGAATACCCGCTAATGAGATGCACGGCACATTCAAGTTTAGTTAAGTATAGTTTTAGTATTTAAGGGGGTATACAACAAACGTGATTTTTTGCCGTTTTTTTTGCTTGATATTAACAACGGCGACAGTATATACACTTTAAAAATAAGTAATTAATAAAATAAAATAAATATTTATCCCATACAACAGACATGACTTTTTTGCCCTTTTTATAGACAATGGTACGGAACCCTTCGTGCGCGAGTCCGACTCGCTCTTGGCCGGTTTTTTATATTTTTTATTCACGGGAGAGACGTTCATCGGGATCAGGCAGTATGATATCCATTAAAGTAACCTAGTATTTATCTAGTTTTAAAGTTCCTAGTATATTCAGTTCTTAAAGTTTCCTCGCGGTCAATCTAGATTTGTGAAGCTTACAA
The DNA here is from genome assembly GCA_950005105.1 of Lycophotia porphyrea. NCBI lineage: Eukaryota > Metazoa > Arthropoda > Insecta > Lepidoptera > Noctuidae > Lycophotia > Lycophotia porphyrea. The sequence goes on along the minus strand of OX465392.1, from coordinate 14,472,762 downwards.
ACAGTTTTATGTTACCAAAAACTATCTAATTAACTAGCCTGTAAAAACCCACTGAAAGGCAAATTTTCTCTGGGCATAATGCAATTGAATCAATCAAAACGGTAGGTATCTAAGATTGAAAACCATTATTTCATAACAAATTTTATAGGACTGCTTCTGAAAGTTCTGCCCTAAAATTTATTTTGCAGGGTAATCATAAAAAAAATACTAAAAGCACAAAACTTGCCAGTGATATTTTTTTTATACGAGATTTCTTTTGGTAATCTCTCCGTAGTCTGTGGTGTCTTAAATCTCTTTGATATGATACACCATATGCCACATCCAACATTAAGAGTTCCCTGCGATGAAACATCTATAAATCCGACAACGACGGAGTAAGACGTCCAATTTTCTCTAAAGCCAGAGTCCACGTCGAGAACTCAGCAGTGATGAATAGAACGCTCAGAAAACAAATCTCTTTTGTGAGTTATTTTACACTGACTTGAGATGACCCTTTCAATGTTTTTTACTTAAGGTGGTTGCGTTAGGGTAGCCCGCAAAATTCAAATTTTCTTACGTTTTTGTAATTTGCAGGTCAGTGTCAGGTTATATGTTGATGAAAAATGAGTCGCGCCAGTAACACGTATGTAGTTACAGACTCACAATCATGAAAATCATCAATCCTGTAATCCTGTAAGTCCATTTAACCTTATTGAATGACTTTTTCATGAAATATTCATGGAATACATTGGGTTACATGAACTTAGAGAGTTGCATTGATGATTTTCGTGATTTTAATTCTGTAACTACATACGTGTTACTAGCGCGACTCATTTTTCATCAACATACAACCTGACACTGACCTGCAAATTGCAAAAAACGTAAGAAAATTTGAATTTCGCGGGCTACCCTGACGCAACCACCTTAATGGAAACTATCTTCCTATTTTTTAAACTTTCATTATAAATGTAGTTTTCTTGTTATTGTGAAGATAGATGCTACGGTGCCTAGCACAGTCGTGGTCGAGTCTACAATATTTATCGAACAACAAAGTTGACTTGTTGCAATTATCTCATACTTAACATAATAAACTAGCGACCCACCCCGGGTTCGCACGAGTGCAATGTAATATCCAATATAACTTCCTCTTGAAACACTCCATCTATAAAAAAAACCCGCATCAAAATCCGTTCAGTAGTTTTAAAGATCTAAGCATACATAGGGACAGACAGCGGGAAGCAGTTGTTTTATACTATGTAGTGATAGTGATGATGCGAAAGTTTATGAGGATTAAGGGATGGATGGATGTTTGCTACTCTTTCACGCAAAAACTACTAAACGGATTTTTATATTGATAGTTTATAACCTGGATTAACATAGGGGGTGTAAACAGACTCTTCACAAGCCGTTAACCAAGCATTATGTACATCAAACTAAGCAACTTTAAGCAAAAATTATTGCTGGAAAACGACTTTTTTTTTGGTGAAAAATTACGTTTACGGTAGGACTCAATGTAACGCATTCAAAACATTGTGCTGATGGATGGATTCAATAGTATGGGGGTCATGAAAGTGACTTAAAAAAAAATACATAAAAACATGTAAAAAAAAATACTTGTGAAAAAGTTGGAACTTTGACCCCCTATATCTCCGTAACTAGAAGGTTCCCAGGTATGGTGTAGAACAAAAAAATGATTGCAATGATGGGGAGAACAAGTGCCTTTTGGCTTCGTTAAGAGTCTGTTTACACCCTTTATAGGATATTATAAGATTTTATCCCGGTAAGATGATCCCGTAGGACAGATACGAACTTCACGCTGGGCATATGCTAGTAATGCATAAAAGTATTCGGCTTACATTAAACACTGTTCGGCGTCAGAGTCAACTCGGCACAAAGTAAGCTAAGACGAGCGGTTTTTCCGTAGCAATAGCAACGTCCATTGGGTTTTGCTACCCAGCGGTGCTTGAACATGCCGAGCTAATCATGTGTGTCTGCTACACACTCTCTTAGATTTATATTCCACTGTTATTTCTAAACTTACTTAGTTTATTCAACGTTAAGACTAAGTTCATAAGGCATCATCAGAATACCTTCTCTACTGAACTTAGCTTCATTGGCCAATAAGGAACTCCCAATGACAGCTACGATAAACGTTCAAAGAGGAAATGCCTCATCTCCTTTAAGTTGTCAGTATTGACAGATTTAGGTACTTACATTCCTACTTATCCTTTTGAACTCACTTTCATGTCTTTCTCAACAACAGTAAAACCTTCGGTATAAAAAGATTTAAGAAAAAAATACTATTCAGCTAAATAAAGGTTTATAATCGACCTTTTAACATTTTTGTACTTTATTTTTTTTTAAATGACTTGTGAAAAATGTGTAAAATAAAATTCTGAACAATATCCGTTGAATAAACATTTGGTAGAGCGAGAGATAAATATGAATGTGGTGCCATAGAGGTAAGACTCCTTAATATGGACATGATTGTAATGTAAAATAATTATTTTGTTCGTTTTCAAAACACGATATAATATTTCGTGTCAAATTTTCTAGCGGTGACATGACATCGTACGGACTTAAGTATAGTATAAAAAAAAGTAAGATAAATGTACGAAATTGTACACTAATTAAAAAAAAAAACAGCGGGTTGCACTCTGGGGGTACCGGCAGAAGTGAAACCTTGAAACAACGCCATCTAGCTTAAATATCAGAAATTTCAATAGCTTTCTGCAAGAACGAAAGATATCGGTGAAGTATAAACTTAAGATGGGTTTCTACTTACCGCTTAAGAAGTTTTCACTTCAAAAAAAGTACTATAAAGCTAAAACAATAATAAGCGTATGATGTCATATCACCGTTAGAAAGATTTATTTATTTATTAATAAAGGCTTATTACCAACAGCTTCTGTGTACAACAATCACAATCAAAGGTTTTACAGTATTAGACTTACACAGTCGCAGTCAGCATTCAGGTGAATGATGATGACACAATTTTTCAGCATAATTAACCTATAACGAACATGTGTCCTCCGTCTCCGTGACAACGAGTTGGCCACAATCCACCATTGCTGCACTAGGCTTCAAATGTTTTATGCTACATGTTTATAGATTTTGGTTCTAGAAAGGCCGGTTTCCTCACGGTATTCACAATTTTGATAGCAGTGGTGATGTATTAAATTACATGTACCTAATTGAGTATGAACTTACACCCTAAGACACGTATATCCACTGTCCAGCCAATATCACTGGACTTTTAATCCCTGGCAAATTACTTTCCATCATATTTTTTTTCAAAGTACATAGGAATCGTAAATTATGACAACTTAAAATGCACGTTACGAAAAACAAGAACACTTAGCTAATTAAAATCTTTTTACCTGTCAGGACTGCGAGGGTAGCCCAAGGGATTGATCGAGCAATAACATCCCATCTGCAAATCAAAGCACCTACTCATAAAATTGGAAAATTGCTACTTTCCCAAAGTTAAAGTCAAACCGAAGTTAATGCACAAAAATGCTTTTAATCATAAAAAAATATCGGTTCATAAAAATACTTTGACATTTAAATATTATGTACTTACGATCGAATATAAATAAAATGGTTATCTGTTTGCAAGAGCCTGGCCATCTAGTTCTAGGGTAACGTGTAATAATTGACAATTATCTCATTGTGGTTCAAGGTGTGAGGATCGCCCGTAGGACATGGTGGAGCACACCGTGGCGACCTATCACGTCTGGCCCTGGTTCAATCCATAGTCCGGAGCGACAGGGAATGGGACGCCGTCACCTCCTACTTCTAAGCAGTCATGCTAGCGAACGAGGTGGTGGAACGTGAGAGGGAGAGAACCTCACGTCCCAGCCGCTGCGGGAGACGCCCCGGGCATCGGGGGCCACGTGATGGCTTCCGGCCACCGTAGGCGCGGACCTGTGGACTGGTAATGGGCTAGCTCGCCGTCCGTCCATCTTATAACGACAGGCCGTGTTGAATGCGCGTTCGTGTTCACACTTTTCGTATGACATTTCTTAAGGCTTTATGGATCAGGTCAGATGGGTGAAAATAGTCACACGGTGGATGCCTGACGACGGACGTCACCGTCGTAACCGTGGCAGGCCCAAGAAACTTTCGAGTGACGGTTTTGATTCGTTCCAACCTGAAGGTAAAACATAGGGAAGATTAGACAGGTATGGGGGTCACCTTTGCCCAACAGTGGGACAGAACATGCTAACATAAAAAACCTCTGTAGCCTTCTTCTAAAGATTTGACGAAAAACGGAGAGTGATAAAAACAAATATTTGACAAAAGGGTGTCAAACAGCCATCTCTAACTCAATTTACTACATTAAGAAGTTGACGTTATCGTCGGATACCCGCGATCGGATGGACGCAAACGGCGAATTTAATGATAAAAGTCATAAAACAGTTATGGCACCGGATAACGGACTTTACGAGCTTCTTACGAATTAATTTTCTAACTGTTGGAGATTTGATTGGCTGAATTTTATATAAAACCTAGCTATTTAATTTTTATTATAATTCACTGATGGAGATAATTTAAACATTCAATTAACGTAAAAGAGGAAACCCTTTATTTAAATTTTATGGTGGTGTTAAACATTTTTTATGTGAAAGAAATAAAAAATGCAGTATTTACAGAAGGTTAAATTTTATTTTTATTATCTTTTTATATTTTAAAAAAAGTAAGTAAGTAAACTGTTAATGGAAGGTACCATAATTTTTACATCCGTCGGTAATTTATACCTTTTCAACATATATGAAACAGGAAGGAGTCACCCAAAGGGCAATGGAGAGGGCTATGCTCGAAGTTTCCTTGCGCGATCGAATCAGAAATGAAGACATCCGCAAGAGAACCAAGGTTACCGACATAGGGCGCCCACACAAAACCGCGATGCGATGCGATACGATGCGATATCACAGGAACTTGTAGGCAGAAGCTCGCAGATACTTGCGATGCATTGCGAATTCGCAGTTTTGTGTGGGCGCCCATAGCCCGAAGAATTGCCAAACTTAAGTGGCAGTGGGCAGGCACATTGCTCGCAGAACGGATGACCGATGGGGCCGTAAAGTTCTGGAGTGGCTACCGCGAACCGGAAGACGTTGCGTTGGAAGGCCTCCCACTAGGTGGACCGATGACCTGGTGAAGGTTGCGGGGATCCGCTGGATGCGAGTCGCACGGGATCGGTCAATGTGGCGATACTTGGGGGAGGCCTATGACCAGCAGTTGACGTCTTTCGGCTGAAATGATGATGATGATGAATCTCTAGAGTTATTAAATTAGGAATATTAGGATCTAATGATACTAATTCCCTTGGTCCGATAATGGAAGAAGAAAACGTTTTTCGCCAACTCCTAATAGAATGGGACAAGGGCGGGAAGATGATGATGATCCACCGCAGAGAATGCAAAATAATAACTAACACATGCACAATAATTAACCATTTTGCATTGGTCCTGGGTTCGATTCCCAGGTCGGGCAAAGTGCTATTGGGTTTTTCTATCAGGAATTTCTCAGTAACAGCCACGAAGTCTGAATTTGTACCCGGTTGATGGCAATAGGCTCGTCCCCTATTACATGGGACTTAAACATAACTGGCGAAATGTGGGTGTATTAGGTACACCTCTGCCTAACCCTACGGGGATTACAGGTGTGATGTTATGTTATGTAATAATTAACCAACCGACTGATCAATAAACTCAAAACGGTATACTAAACTCAGTTTAGGGATCCATCCCCATACTGAAAATTCACCTCAAACCAAAATAACAACACCATCTATGATCTAACTTCTTACCTCGTTGGCTCGGGCGTGCAACGGAAATGGCGCCCAGACCTGAAGGGCCACGCACCCATTCATCATGGCCGGGGACTGTCTCCGGTCACGTGACCCCACCTGTGACCCCACGCGTGTATCACATGCTCCTGTTCCTAATTAAATTGGGTGTACTATGTTTGTCAGTGGTAATTATAGAAAACAATTATAGGACTGTTACTTGTGTCATGACCTGGGTGGACTGACATACCCAAACCATGGCAGGGTGTAGTGTGTCAAATTTTAAGTATAATTATTGAACTGCCTAAAGGTTTATTTTCTTGTTTTATTTTTTGAACGTTTGACATATTCATTATATTTGTTTCTTCTTTTTTTCTTTATAGGATTTTATGTAAGCTAATTGCTCATAATTTCTGTTTTATTACTTATTCTCAACTATGTTCCACTTCCTATCCTACCTTCTAAGCACCAAAATATGCAACAACAGTGGCTTCCACGCTACCACCGACTGCGCAGTGGAGGTGACGAAGTTTTGGGATAACATACACAAAATATGAATTCATTTTCAAATTAGTGAAAAACTTGAATAAAAATATATTTCTTTCTAATAAATGGATACAAAAACAGACTGTCGAATATTTAAATCAAACAGCCTGGTACAACAGGGAAAACTGTCCCGCCTAGACACCTCATGCAATGTCAGAACGAAATCCACCGCGTAAATGCCGTATGAGCACCTCTATAAAAGTTAAAAGCTTTTGTCGAAAAAAGTGCTGGGTATAAAATAAAAGTGGATGCAGTTCCTAAAAGCGGGCTACCAAATGCAGAGCCATGTACGAACATCGAACAGTTGTTGTGTCCCACGGGACTTTTGACCGGAGGAATATTTTCCAGGGTGGATACTTTTTGTGAGCATAATGTGAAAAGCTTTTTTTGCGAAGGTTTCTTGCGGGAGCTGCCAATTTTTCTGCACGTTAGTATTTATTGGGGAAAGTATCTTAAGAGGTTGGAGTTTTCCGTCGATTTTATATACAGTAACCTGGTGCTGGGTTTTCAGTTGATTCTTATATTTTACTTCTTGCTTTAAATATTACCTAATAATACGAGGCGTAGAATCTTCTGTTGATATTGAAGCGGCTAATAAAATTCACCATACCACACGTTGTAAATGATATCTTTAAACATAATCATAAGTCATTATAAAGACCACAAAGATTTGAGACCTCCAGTCAGTTCTATTTTGTTAGTAATCGTGAACCTCCACGTGCTATGGGAACTCTTTAAGGAATTGATCTTGAATCAATCACTGCAACAGTCACTAGCCAGACTGCGAAGGTTCCCGATGTCCACTACCGGCTTGTCCACCAGAGGTGGACGGACAAGCAACTTTTGCAAATAACTCTCGCTGTCCACACCGTGGTTTTCTCTTTGGGACCCATTGGTAGACAGTATCATGATTTATTTTAAATATTTCGGCTCAATTTAAACATGAGTATTCTCGTTGTCCGCTAATTATTTTTTTGCTGGCCATCACTGGTGGACAAGCCAGTTGTGGACATTGGGAATCATTGCCTTCCTGAACCCTAAACCTTTACAAAAGAACACTAACTAAGAAAACTTAATAATTATTTAATATCCTTACAAAACATCTTCCTTATTATTGAAACAGTTCCTCAAACCTCTAACAATTCTAGGAACTTGACAGTGTAAACAGTTCGCCTAATTTAATGTATTCATAGGTCATCTCAGTTCTCAAGTAATAACAATGGGTATGTACATCTAGTTAGGTATTGTGTACTTACAGGCGGTCCAATATACGCCAGCTACTATGACAGGCAATTATTACGTACGGCTTGTATATGCACAATCTCGGTGCTGAGATTGAGAGGGAGAGATCTTGTGGTCTTAATGAGGTTGGTGTATTAGAAGTAAATGATTGACGAAATGATGATTAGAGGAGCTCGTGGCTAAATAATAACAGCCGCTCGGGCTAATCTTTAGGTCAAGCCGTGCTTGCCTAGGTTGGTCTATGGATGGGTGACCACCCCTACATACCGAGTTTCCTTCGTGCCTCGGAAAGCACATTCAGCCGTTGGTCCCGTATGTCTTTTGTAGATCTTTGACAGTCGTTACAGGTAGTCAGTGGCCGAAAAGTCTGACAACCAGTCTTAACAAGGGGTATCATATTTTCAGTACTAACTGGGTTGTGGAGGTCAGATAGGCAGTCGCTCCATGTAAAATACTGGTATTCAGCTGCATCCGGTTAGACTGGAAGCCGACCCCAACATAGTTGGGAAAAGGCTAGGCAGATGATGATGAAATTCCTCCTCCTCCATGAAAACCTGTCTTTTCAGCATCTGATCGAAACGTCTATCAATAACTACTACCTTATTACTACCTTTTCGTATCTTGGGAGCCTTCGTTGGCTTAAAGTCTTTGAAGATCCACTTCAACAACAACATCATCTGCCTAGCCTTGTCCCAACTATGTTCGGGTTGGCTTCCAATCTCTCCGGATCCAGATGAATAGTATAAAACAACTGCTTCCCGCTGTCTGTCCCTATGTATGCTTAGATCTTTAAAACTACTGAACGGATTTTGATGCGGGTTTGGGTGGTCGGGAAAAATGAGTCGCGCTAGTAACACGTATGTAGTAATTGGTTGGGACAGACTGTTGCGAAAGACGATGTACAGAATATTGTGATACAGCTTGGTTACAGCGTCCGTCGATATGCTAAGCTGATTACAGAAGTATTTACGAATATGGTCGTGCTCAGAATCGCATTCGTTGTATGAATCTAGCCTTCTGTTCCTATCTATTTTGTACTGGAACTGTGTCAGAGTGCGTTCCGACACATATTGGCTTATTAAGTAGGTATATGTTTACGATTCGAGTCATGCCTATGTAGATACTACGGTGACTCCTGAAAAGTTCAAAAATATGTATGCTAATTGTAACTGGAGGGAAATGATTGTTGGAAAAATTAAAACCAAACGTTTTCCACACGAAAAGATTACACTAGCATGTTAGTTTACTCACTCGTAAGAATGAGCTTACTTACTTTATTTCTTTTTAAACATAAATTACACGGTAATAACACACACCAAAAAGCTTAATGTGTTACAAAAAAAGAATGCGTTCACAATCGAAATACTCCAATTTTCCGCAACTGGTAAGGCATAAAATACAGAGGTAAACTAACTGGAGAGATCACTCCTTGTTTTGGAAAATCTTTATAAACAACGTCTTTAGTACCATAGTAATAAGCCTGAAGCACCACCTTAGAGCTGTAACTTGGGTCCTTTGACCTAAAGTCTGAAGTTATCTTATAACTTACAAATATTGTTTGGTCCATGCCACCGCAACGATTAAAGTAATTACGATCAGCCCAGAAAGCAGCTTGCCTAGCTTTTCTTTTGTCAGGACACCGGTACACGGTTACCGTGTTATGAGAGTTCTCGTTGTACCAATCCTCTTTAGAGAGTTCTCTGTTATTGTCCTTAATCCCTTTCTTCCACGTTTTGCCACCCTTCATCTCTAATACCCAGTAGTCAGTAATCATGATGGCCGCGTGTCCCACTAACCCACTGTCGCTTCTGCTTGAAATTAAAATGTCCCCTTCATCTAAAGCACGCAGAAATTTTTTTTTACTACACCGCTTGCTGCGTTCACCTGTTTTTTTTTCGAATATAGACTCTTTCGTGTCTGGTAGTATCCCAAAGTTGTTCATTATGAGCCATTTCTGGTAATTCATCAGCTCACTGCCCATCAACAAAACGAATTCCTCATATATTTTCTTGAAGGTGGGCTGGTCGTGTTCGAAAGATTCGAGTGAATATTTTTCGGGATCGATTATTCCCGTGAAGACTCCAAAGTTGTAGTCGGTCACCGTTTCGTTGGACATTGTGGTATTCCGGTCTGAAAAAGGTTTAGTTTTTTATTTATTTCCGGTCCACATGTGACTAAAAGAGTGATGGACATGTATGTTGATGAATGGAGAGGGAGTGGAAGGTCAAAGAAAAGATACATGGATTTGTGAGGAATGATACGAAAGAGAAAGCAGTAAATGATGCCGTGCCGGGGAGAATGGAAGAAGAAATCGTATTGCGCCGACCCCAAATGGAATAGGACAAGGGCAGGAAAATGATGATATGACGTCATCATTTTCCTGCCCTTGTGTTGATAAAACTCTTTATAAAGAAAACATCACGAAGGCATAGGTGGACGTATAGAGTATCTTCATCATTTCAGCCGAAATGCGTCCACTGCTAGACATAGGCCTCTCCCAAAGGGCTTTGCCATAATCGCCACGCTTGGCAGGCGGGTTGGCGATCGCAGTACGGTTGTTACAAAGGCATAGAGAACGCTGCTGTCCATTCTCTGATAAGTCCCTTAGTCGCCTCTCGACACCCCGGGAAGATATGGGATGGTACATTCTTTACGTCCGACACCATACAGTACAGATTATACTTGCGATATATTATTATCATTTTGATTGACAGATGGGACCACAGTGAAGTGGCTACATTATACGACATTAAAATATTTCGTTATTTAAACAATTGAAACTACGTACCGATTGCTAGTTCTCCATCCAAATCATGTGTAAATACAATTCGCGCCATTAGAACCCCACAAATAAACATATGTACACAATACATTGTATTTATTTTTAGAATAAAATTTTATAAAACGGCAAGAAAATCTTTATATTGGTCATTGATAACACAAGTCTAATAATGAATAAAATTAAGATTTTTGTTTTCAACTACTGCCGCTTGAAATTACATTACATACATAATTAAAATCGAGTTGTTTTAATTGACCATATAATTTTATTGAATTAAACAACTTGATTATACAGGATTACCGTAATTATAAAAATAATTAAAAAAAAAAAACACGCCTGCCATATCAAAAAATAAATTAAAAAGTGAAAAATTACAAACAAGTTACATGATTTTAGTGTTGAATGGCCACAAGGTAGGTACTAAATAAAACTGAAAACCAATCATTTCATTGCAGTCGGGGGACGGTGCCTTGGAATAGTTCTAGTATTAGTTTTATCGCCATAACAGTAGGTGTAGAATCATTTACAGCAGAAAAACGTATGTTGCGACGTGTTTTTTTTTATGAATGGCATCTCGCAGTTCAACCTAGAGAGGTTGTCGTCTGCTTAACCGGACTATCCTGTGGGTGCCTTGCGTGTAAGGCCTCCAGCCAGGGCAAAAAACTTATAAACAAAGCGACTACACGCTAAGGGCACCCCCTGTGGGGTACGAGCCTCGGCTTAGGGCGTCGCTGGGGGACGACAGCAAAGAGACAGGCTGATTACTACAGACTTACTATGATTATTTTGGAGCTGATTTAAAATTACATGCTCAGCCGTGCGGGCTGGCTCGAGCAAGGGTCGGGAAGGACATGGACCGGGATGTCGCGACAGGCCTCGACAGCGAGGATGGAATGACGGCAGTTTGCGTCTTTGCTTCTTGGGCGTGCTAGTTTCCCTACTGCTCTCCTGGAGGAGGGAGATAGCGTCATTGGGATCGACGAGAGTATGCCTTGGTCGGCGAATCTGACTAATGCGCGAGAACTCGTAGTGGGCGGCCGATGCTATCACGGGATTACTTATGATGGGAGAGGAGGGATGCTTTATGGCAGCTTCATGAACTGCTGGATAGTGTGCATTCTAAGGTCTATGTGTAGACAGTCATTGCGGACATAGAAAGGGGCTCCGGTGACTTTACGTAGGAACCGGTTCTGGAGAACTTGCATCCTATAGAGCAGGGGCGTGCCGTCCATAGAGGCAATTTGGGCCTAGCCTACCCTACCAACAACACCAAATGCATTTATTATAACTATGAAACAAAATAATACAAATTATAAAAAATAAGTTAAAACGCCTGTAAAATACTTATAGCAACTTGTCGCGCCCGTATGACGTAACGCACGACGCTCCAAGCGTGCCTATAGGCAAGAAGGCGGACGGCCTAAATTTCATTCATAAGTTTACACACACTGGTGCATATTTTCGTGTGTATAAACGGCACACATGCACAGATTATGGGCGCGTCTCCTGCCACAGGAGCTGTGTTGTCATTGGCTAGCTAAATTTTGAATGAATCAGGGTTCCCTTTCCCAGGGTTTGTGTCTGTAGTACTCATGCGTGCCTGGTATGATCCGTGCTAAATTATCTGTTTCTCTCTAATACGCGATGTTTTATATCCTTTTTCTCTTTTCCTCGTGAACCATAATGAATTTCTTCATGCTAAAAATACGACAATCGTTCTCGAAACGCTCATTCGATTTAAAAAAAAGTCAAAGTTAGTCTGTGGTGTTGGTCACGAATGTTTACTTTGATTAATAATTTTACTTTTCGGTAGTGGGTGAGTGTTTTTGAGTAAATTAGTGATTTAATGGCTAATTAGAATATACTTTACGTGTGTGCAAACAGATTTTAACCTGAAGTAAGTATATTTCTATTTCTGTGTGGTTGTCAGTGCACGCGTACCGGTACTAGAATTCTGTCGGAATGCTGTCGCAAATATCGTATTTTATTTAATTGTGAGACCAATTCTGTGTAAAAAGTAATAACTATCGCATTGCATGTTTACTCGGTAATAGTTTTCAAGCAAAACAAACACAAAAACGACTTAATAATAGTTAAGATAATAATTTTTGTTCAACTTGGTCGGCAAAAAACGAAATGTAAACAAACAAAATGGCTGGTCCTATCTGCCGATTTGTGATATTCTTTTAATTGTATTTTTCTTCGATGGCTATTGAATAACATGTGTGATACCTCATTGAAAAGTGCATTTCTTGTAGAAAATAGTTAATTAAAACATCTTTAAACCTCACAGAACAAAAAAAAATACGTGCGTTTTTATGTAAGTGGGAATTCCTTCAATCAATCCCGTGTATTCTGTATTGGATAAACCTACAACAAACATATTACACTACTATAGAGTAAGAGTCATTGAAAGAGTCATTCAATAGCTTTAAAAAAAACATCACTTGAGATGACTTACGTTACCAACGAGTCAACAAAAAAACATTTTGTGAGCGCGGCCGTAAGTCGTGCGGCGCCGCGCCCATTGCATTGGTACCAGTATGCATGGCCTACCCTACTTGGAGAACCACTGCACGCCACTGATGAATACACATCAGTGAATAGGTTGAATAGGTGGTACTGAATAGGTTGTGGAGGTCAGTTAGATAATCATCTAACTGACCTCTACAACCTATTCAGTACTGAGTAATCCTATACCCCTTGATTAGACTAGTTGTCAGGCTTACGGACCACTGCCTTCCAGTAACGACTGTCAAAGATCTACAAATGACTTTCCGAGGCACGGAGGAAACTCGGTATGATAATAATATGGATGGTCACCCATCCGAGGTCCAACAAAGATATGAAGATCTAGCTACTTATGCAGCTGTTATTATTGAGCCACGAGCTCCTTAACCACAACACTTCATTAAAAAGTTCTTTCCATAATTACTCAGACGCAGAGCACCCGTCAATGCCATTGACGGCCAAAGCACAGATAAAAAAACGTCACGAGTGATTACGTTGAACAAAAGCAGATTTGTTCGCACGATATTCAGTTAATCCATGATTAATCCGACCACAGATGCGTGTGATGAGGGTCGGCGGTGTGACAGCGCGATAATTGTGATATTATGATAGCCGCCGTTCTGATATACGCTTTGTCCTAGGGTTTAGAGAGCGCGAGGACTGAGGCAAAAGATTTGGGATTTGAAGAGTGTGGGAGTGATAATGATGTCGTTTCTTTGTTCAAAAACTTATAATAATTATATTTCGTGATGTTCAAGCATAGCATTATAGACATAGGAAAATGAGGAATGAGGAAAAAGTTGAGTATGATGGCTTTAAGAGTAGAGGAAGACCAACGAAACGATGGATGGACTGTGTGAATGATGATATGACTGATATGGCTAGAAAGGAGGTGACTGTTGAGATGACGTGTAATAGATCAGTATGGCAGATGAAAATATGCTGCGCCGACCTTAAATAAATTGGGATAGCGACGGGAGAATGATGATGATGAAGACGATTCATAATCAATCTAGTATATTAAGTCTCGATTCTCGATACATAACAGTAAATATAAAAAAAAAACATGAATCAAAAACAAAAAATGCTGTGCAACAATGACTGTTACTGAAGAGACACTTAACATAAATGTGCTTCTAGTATCGAACGGCGCATCGGCTTACGTGATATAGCAGAAGTAATCGCTAATTATTGAACAACCTGCACTAAGCTAATGCCAGGCTTGAGTGTCGAACGGGCAAGAGAGAGCCATAACCGAAGATACTAACGGTCGTCCACTTTTCAACCTTATGCGCTGTTGAATAAGGTTGAAAAGTAGTTGAACGTCAGTGAACGCGGTAGTGTCTTTCTAATACGTTGGAATCCCAACCGTTTTAGTATCGATGCGAAACTACTATTGTAAAATACGTTGCTACCAAGTTAACCTTGTTCAAAATAACAAATATCACATCACGCCAATTATCCCTGAAGGACTAGGCCGAGGTGTACCTAATACTATCGATACCCTAATTTTGCCAGTTATGTTTAAATCCCATGTAATACGGCCTATTACCATCAACCTGGCAGAAGTCAAGACTAATGTAAAAACCAAATAGCACTGTACCCAACCCGGGAATCGAACCCAGGATCTCATGCTTAGCAGTTGCCGCTTAAGACGAATAGATCAACGAGGTAGTAAGCACAAATACGTTTAAGTAGAAAACATAATTGCAAGTAGAAGGGATGTGCCAGGGCTGCGGGCTGTTCGAAAGAGATACCGCGGCGCTGGAACACAAAGGGCAAGGAAGGAACATGGATGGGTTTTAGTCAGTACAAGTCTGACACTCCCTTCCGCTCTGCCCAGAGCGGGAGAAGTCATTTGATGATTTCCCATCCGAAAAAAAAAAAAGTAGAAGGGTAAAAATGTTTACGATAGACAGGACAACGCTGACCAAATCGTAATCTACTTAGTCACAGTACTTTCACACAAACCTAAAGCTTGGCTTGCCTTTATAACCCAATACTCAGGGTTCTGAACAGTCTACTTGCTTTATAGGCTTGCCGTATTGTTGGCTCCTAGGTACGCCTCTGAATGTACTTGCAGGAGCCAACTGTTTGTTGTCGGTGCAAGTCTAACGTATCTTAAGTTAGTTCCCGAAAGGTTCAGAAAAGGTGTATTCCTTTTTTCTTTCTGAAAGCCTATTAATAGTATCTTCAACAACTAATAACTATTCAAAATTAGTTATGGAACCACGAAAAGCATTATAAGGTGAGTGATAGCACACACATCGGCCACACATATCGGCCACACATATCATCCCACTTCTTTGTACTTCCACACTCACTTCATTTCAGCCACTCTCGAACACTCCGACCACTTTAGTGTTAAAAAATCCGAATTCCTTCCATAACAACTAGGTACAAAGAGAACCTTACTGTGAGAGTTCGTGTTCTGTAATAATTTCAAATGTAGGCACAGTGGGCGAGTAGACTCGCTTAGTTGAATAATTCAAAAATTCACGTCGGCCACTTGCGAAAACAAGGAGAGTAAACGCTAACTGTGCAGTTCGCAAAAAAATTCAACCGGACGAGTGCAAAACGTTACCAGTTCATTACTCTGTTTGGATGTACTCTGGAGCTGTTCTTTTGGGGAATTAGGGTGCTCGTTATGATTTGAGTAGCGGACTTGGGTGACGGTCTTGTTTCTATTTTTACGGCTGTTGATTGTGGTTAGGTAATGATGCTGATTTTTTTCGGGTAAAAGGTCACGCGGGTTACAAAGCTGCTAGGGCCATGGTTAGATTTTATTTGTCTAAAAAAGAATACAAAAATACAAGATTATTTATTTATTTTTTACGTTTTAGGAAAGCTTACAGACTAATACAATTAAGAGCACAAGAGTTACTTGCGTGACTAAATTAAATGAATAGTTCAGTAACATATCCATTACACACAACACCGATCCATTCAACAAACCCTACACAAATCACTACAACAATCTCAGACCGTAATCACAATCAGTTTTCTGGCCCACAACACAATCAGCCTCACAGCTAAAGTACTGAAGATAAAGGGAAAGTAATGAAATCTCGGGTAAGTGGATAATTAAACAACAGAACAAGTTTTGACATAACTCCCAGCGGCCTCATAAGGTAATGAGTTTGGAAGAGAAACCTCAGTTCTCGAGTCTGAAGTCTGCCTATTTTATCAACTATCATTATGAGTTACGCTGCTAAAGTTATAGAATGAGCAGGGCTTGAAGTACTGTCGCAGAATCTAGTTAGTTTAGATAGGCACTGTTTCAGTAAGCATGGAGATTTTTGACGGTCCTTCTCCAAAGGAAACGACCAACCCAGCCGTGCACCTTTTATTGCCGTTTTAAAAGTGCCCAAATCAAAATCAAAATATTTTATTTCACATAGGCCCAATGTGAACTAAAATATTTTGTTTATCATTATGTTCTTATGGTTTTATCTCACTTAGTTTCTTTCTTCTTTTAGTTTCTTTCTTCTTCTTTTAATCTTTTCTTCCATACGTTTCTTGTAGTCGTCATTGTAGAATTGACTTCCTTCCTAGTTATGTAATCTATCACACAATGCACTATCAGATACACATTCACCTAGACCAATTATTTGAGATACCTATGTCGGATCCGGTCAGTGGTACGGACATAAAAGGAATCGCAAGCGCGCCAGTGGCGACATCACGCGACCTACTTACATGTCCACCAACACCGCAGCGTGCTTCTACAGAGCCCTGATGTTCACAGTTCGAGGTGAGCACGACATTCAGTGTCTGATCGCAGTGGAGTTGAGACGACCTGGAACAGTACCTTGATTTTTCATTTGACCCGTGTTAAAGTGTAATTTCAAGTCATATGTTAGTTTAATAGATACAGTGTATCGCACCCAGTGTATTTTCATTACACGAAACCTATTGTCTGCCTACATGATGCACGAGCCTAACAGAATAAATCCTAACAATCCGACACCTTCATCACGTAGCCAAAATGTCTTCTCAATTGGGAATTCGATTTATGGTTAGATAATAGCAAATGAAATATCTTAAATAAAAAAAAAGTTTGTGTGTATTTATAACGCGCGTAAGAAGTTATACTTCTTTGGCGTATAAAACTAAAATGTTGACTAGCTAACTTCAGGGTGTATGTTGACTAGTTAACTTCAGGGTGTCGGTTTTTCGTTACAGTGTGCGCGCGCATAGTAAAAATTTACTCTCATCATTTTTCCCTAAAGCACCAAAAGAAGTATAACTTAAAAAAATCTAGATATTGTTTTATTTTCCTACCTAAATATCACAATACAGCATAGTAAACTAGTATAGTTCGATAATCTTTCTCTTAGCTGTGGTTATCCTAAAATTCTGCAACCACCATTTCCTTGCAAGCTGTTTTGGTAAAAGCCCAGCCATAAAACGGTTACGAGTTCCTGCATAATTTATAGCGCGTGCGCGAACTGCACCTAAAATTGATACGTGCTTTAAGATGCTGTAAACTTTGTAAATAATACAAGAAGTAGGAAATACCTATGAATAAGAGAACATACAGAGCATAACTTCACGACTGTAATCCCCGAAAGGTAAGGCAGAGATGTACAGTCAGCTTCACGATGTGGGTAACCCCCTTGAAAGCACCTACGTTCCCAACTGGGGTACTCAATTGATGCAGCCCACCGTACTTAATGGTACATACACATTGCGCAAGTTAATTTTTAATACTCATGTGATAAAGGGCGAGCCTATTGCTTAACCGGACATACATCCTGAGTACTGATGGAAATCCTAATAACACTGCCCCATATGAGAATATTTATGTCTTCGGAAACGTTGTCAGTTTCCCCGTGTTATCACCAGATTATCAACATCATCGGGTCATCATCATCAGCCTATAATGTTCCCACTGCTGGGACACAGGCCTCCTCTCTATGAGAGGGAATGGGCTATAATCCGCTACGCGGGCCCAGTGCGGGTTGGTAGATGTCACATGTATCCGAATTTTTGGTTCTAAGACATGTCGGTTTCATCACGATGTTTTCCTTCACCGTTTTTGAGGGCAGTGGTGATGAAATAAATAACACAAGGTAATAATACGCCTGCCTGGGTTATGATTGTTATAATTAGACAGACCAGCTCTATAAGTCCTGCAACGTGCTGACTGTGCGTCAGCTTTTCATTATGCACTTAGTACTAAAACAGCACACCATGCTCACGTACAATGCTGACAATACTAACAAGAGGCGGAATGATATAGTATGCGTTTGTAATGCAACCTCCAAACATGTCTTTGTCGAAAGATTCTATTCATTTTTAGGCCCATTTCTGTACAATAGATTAAATAGAAAATTAGGTATATATAAGTTAAATTATTTTAGCTGTAAAAAATCTGTAATTACCTTTTTACAACCCATGTCTTATGCACAGACAGAAGATCTACTTGTTGTGTGCAAATAAACTGCTAACACGCTGTTTTTAATTTGATTTTTATTTATGTTTACTTTACTTTTCTTGTAATGTTAATTTATTTATTTTAAGTAGGTAATTATCCGCTTGCCTGAAACACAGGTTCAACCTAGTTCAGGCAAATGAGCAAATTGTGGTGTATTTTAATAGTTAAGATATTTTATTGTAAATGTGCTCCTTTTTATAAATAAACGATATATTATTATTATTTTATTAATTAATTTTGTGGGAAAATTATCACACGGTGACGCACTAACGACACTGGAATAATACTATCCTATCTACTACCACCTACTACAGGGTGTAAACAGACTCTTCACGAAGCCGTCAACCAAGCATTATGTACATCAAACTAAGTAACTTTACGCAAAAATTAGTGCTGGGAAACGACTTCTTTTTTTGGGCTGAAAAATCACGTAATACAGTAGGACTCAATGTAACGCACTCAAAACATTGTGCTGATGGATGGATTGAATAGTAAGGGCGTCCTGGACGTGTTTAAAGTAAAAATCTTAAATTATAAACATGTATTAAAAAAAAAAAGTGTGAAAAAGTTGGAACTTTGACCCCGAATATCTCCGTAACTAGAAGGTTCCCAGATATGGTCTGGAACAAAAAAATGATCGCAATGATGGAGAGAACAAGTGCCTTTCGGCTTCGTTAAGAGTCTGTTTACACCCTTTATACTACCTATCCTATCTGTCCTACAAACACGGATCATGATCAACCTAAATACGAAATCCGTTCACCTTTAAGCCATGGAAGGTTGAAGACGGACAGATTTATTTTTGCAATTAAATTATTGAGTGCCTCGTTGGTATATAGGTCAATAGCGACTGCTGAACATGAGTCCAGAGTTCGATTCCTGGGTCGAGCAAATTGTTATTGAGTTTTTCCATGAGTTATTTCTACGCAGTCTGAATATGTGCCCGATTAATGGCAATAGGCTCGCGCCCGTATTACATGGGACTTTAAACATAACTGCCGATATGTGGGTGTACTATTAGTTACACCTCTGCGTAACCTTTCGGGGATTAGTGGCTTGATGTCTTAAATTATTAGTATGGATAAGACAGTTCAACAGACGTGGGCGATTTATGTTGGCAAGAGTACTACGGAAAGTGTCGTGTGTGATGGTTTCACCGCGGCCATGTGAGAAACTCGGAAGCATGCCTTGACCTAGCTCTCTAGATGTGCATTGTGTTACAAATAACATATGGAATTTATTTTTACTTGTCCTTCCAGTTTTCTTCCGTTTTAAAGTTCTAGGCAAGATATACAGGGTGTTTGGCGCATGAACCGACACAATTTTTCCAGGGATTTGGGAGGTCATTAGCTAGGTTAAAAAAGAAACAAAAAACAAAAAAGACAAAAAAAAACAAACAAACAAAAAAGTTATTTCGAATTAAAGGAAACATTTTGGGCATTTTTTTCATAAAAAAAAAAATCATATGTAACCAACCGCGACATTTGGGACAAAGGGTGTATCGGTAGACCCTAGCTAGTGACCTCCCAAATCCCTGGAAAAAATGCGTCGGTCCATGCGCCAAACACCCTGTATAGTCTTCTATAGTATCTTCATAGTAGTTTTGCAAATTATGCATTGATTCCGGCAGTTTAGTTTCCGTTTTTTTGGTAAAGTGTTTTATAACCAATAGTTAAGTACAAGTAACATAATACAAATCTAAAATCAAAAAACCGGCCAAATGCGTGTCGGGCGCACAATTTAGGGATTCGTAGTTGCCCATCAAAATAAGCGGACACTTACTACCTACGATCCGATTTGTCTCCCAACGATGATTTTTATTGTAATAATAAAAAAAAAATCTTACATTTGCAGTTGAAAAACCTGTGCTCCCAAACATTACCTATGTTTTATAAGTAACTTAGTTTTATGGGGTGTAAATAGACTCTTAACGAAGCCGAAAGGTACTTGTTCTCCCCGTCATTGCGATCATTTTTTTGTTCTAAACCATACCTGGGAACCTTCTAGTTACGGAGATATTGGGGGACAAAGTTCCAACTTTTTCACAAGTTTTTTTTTTTTAATTACTTAAATGTAAGATTTTTACTTTAAACACCTCCAGGACCCACTAACTATTCAATCCATCCATCAGCACAATGTTTTGTGTGCGTTACATTGAGTCCTACTGTAAAACGTGATTTTTCAGCCCAAAAAAAAAGTTGTTTCCCAGCACTAATTTTTGCGTAAAGTTACTTAGTTTGATATACATAATGCTTGATTGACGGCTTCGTGAAGAGTCTGTTTACACCCTGTATGTACCTACTACCACCGTGAATTATTTTATACACCCAAACACAACCGTTTAGCGGGTAGAGGCACACTTGAGTCTACCAAAAATCATCAAAGCACTTTAAAGCTTAATATTTCACAAACGCATCCCTAAATCGAAAAATTATTTAAACAAACTCGCAATATTTTTTAAAGACCTATCCAACATCCCACACTACCAACCTACCGAAAAAAGAATACCCCACTTTACGTGTAGGTACAGGAGATACCCTAAAAAAATACTTTCCGAGATTTTATTTTACCACTTTGTCGGCGTAACTAATCTGTATATTCATGCCAAATTACAGCTTTCCAGTACTTAAGAGTCTTTGAGCTAATCTGCGGACAGACGGACGGACATGGCAAAAATAAAAGAGTTCCTTGTTGACTAGGGAACCCTAAAAAGGGAAAAATCTACACAAAAAACAATCAAAGGTCAGGACAGGTTTTAAAAACAAATGAGCTGTATTAAAAATAAAATACTTCACTCTTTCATTTGAATGACTCGCATTTCCAAACAAAAACAGAATACAAAACCTTGATGAGAATAAAATGCAGGATTACCTTTCACGAAATGGTAAATTATGAATATAATGCCTTTCTCATCTAAGCACATAACCAAATTCCCCAAAATCAACTTTAATTTGTATATATAAAGTTCGTTTTACAAACCGTGTTTTAAACGAGACACGAATGACAATGTTCATTTTGAGAATACATTCTTTCAGTTAAAAAGTGCTCAACGGAAACTTTTTTATTAGCTTATTTATTTGAGACTGAAACGTAGAACGAACTTCTGCAATTTACCAAGGTTTCTTGCCGATACTTTTTACCAAGGTTTCTTGCCGATACTTTTTACCAAGGTTTCTTGCCGATACTTTTTACCAAGGTTTCTTGCCGATACTTTTTACCAAGGTTTCTTGCCGATACTTTTTACCAAGGTTTCTTGCCGATACTTTTTACCAAGGTTTCTTGCCGATACTTTTTACCAAGGTTTCTTGCCGATACTTTTTACCAACGTTTCTTGCCGATACTTTTTACCAAGGTTTCTTGCCGATACTTTTTACCAAGGTTTCTTGCCGATACTTTTTACCAACGTTTCTTGCCGATACTTTTTACCAAGGTTTCTTGCCGATACTTTTTATTCATATTGTCCTTTGATCGTAGAAACAAGAGGAACTGAAAATATCTTATGCAACGACACCGATATGCTCAAAGTTTTATACGAATATTTTTGTTATTTAAATACTACCTAATTGGTCTAGTGATCGCAAGCGCAATTGCTGAGAATGAAATGCTGAGTTCGATCCCCAGGTCAGGGAAAGTGCTATGTCGAGCTACGACGAAAATAATTATGCTCATTTTGATCATATCGCCGCATCAACACCATCAAGGAAGAATTATTTCTCACTCTTGAGTCTGTCCCTTTCTTTACATAGTTACGTGGATCGTGTAATGGCAAGCGTGAATGTAACGGACCTTTGTTGAAGAGCTAAAGTTTAAAAGTTTCTTGTCGTAAATCCTGGACGCGAAAGAGTTTATTTAGGAAAGATAGTTGTAGTACAGTTCATTTCTTTTCTTTTTCTTATCTTAAATTTTGTTTCTTAGTTTTTCCAGTGCTAAAGGTGTACCTACTATTAACTCAGAAGTGGACGAAAGAGATTTTAAAAGTTACCATCGTAAGTACCGGGTATGAAAACCGGCATTCTGTTGTGTTTTAATGATGACTATTTTAGTGGATCTCGTGGCTAAATGATAACAGCCGCTCGGGTCGATCTTCAGGTTAAGCCGCGCTTGCCTAGGTTAGTCTGGGGATGGGTGACCACCTTTTATATAAGGTCCCATTAAAATAGATGGACAAACATAAAGGCAAAAAAAATAAAATAAGAAAAACGCATTAGATACTTATAAGAAAATAAAATCAGCTAATGTAAATACACTAAAATGCCGCGGCAATTTATTATTTTATGTCAAAATTAAATCTCTTTAATCAGTGTTATTTTTGCTTGGATTTTAACACAGCGTTCAGTACGTCTAATCAAAGTATGGTTAGACGTACTGAACGCTGTGTTAAAACATCTATTTTAATGGGACCTTATATACTGATATTTCTCCGTCCCTCGGAAACCACGTTCAGTCGTTGATTCCGGCTGTCATTTGTAGATCTTTGACAGTCGTTACAGCTAGTCAGTGGCTCAAAAGTCTGACAACCAGTCTTACCAAGGTCGAGGTCTTATTAAGGTCGTATTACCCAGTACTAACTGGGTCGTGGAGGTCGAATAGGCAGTCGTCCCATGTAAAATACAGGTATTTAGCTGCTTCTGTTGAGACTGTAAGCCGTCCCCAACCTCAACTAGGTTGGGGACGGCTTACAGAAAAGGCTAGACAGATAATGATATTTCAGTGAAATCCCGGGTTTCTCTAACCCCTTCGGAAATTGATATAAATAGATGTATTAGATACTGCGTATGCTAATTGACCTGTGAAACAAATACTTAGATTGACATTGAAGTGAGACTTAGGTGAGCTATTATTTATATAAGACCAAGTAAGTATATTTATGTAAGACATTCATTTTGATCCTTTGTAAGGACGTCAGAGGGTTTACTAAAACCACTTGCAAAATCCAATATTACACTTGAAATATAGTCTTTATTAATACTCAAGAAAACATAATATTTGCCTCTTTAAACATTATTTGTTTGCAGAAACTATTGCTGTGGTTGCCAGCAATATTTTCTCAGGCGCTACTATTATTTTCTCATACAATATTCAAGCTATTTGTTTCAAAAGAGCATACATGCTTAGTTCTTAAAGTAAAGATGAATTAAAGTGTTATAGAAGGAAAATCTTCAGCATAATAATGTTTAATTAAAACGAAGGATTAACCGCGGAGTTTACAGTCTTTGAGGCAATGCTTGCGTGTAGATAATTAGGTGGAGTTCATTGAGCCCTGGATAAGCATCATTACTATTCTGTAATAGTATTTTATGAAACTGTTACATAATAGAGGTTAATATAACTTAAGTGGAATTTTAAACCGAATCACAAGCCAGAATTATAAGCATTAAAAATTCATTTATAATTAGTTCGATTACCTACTTTTAATAATCAAATGACACATTATTACTTCGAAATACATGTTTAATTACTGGTTAATGATGGAGTACCTAAACGCTAACTGATTTAAAACCATAATTACTAAGCGAATTCATAACTGTAGTAAGTAACTTACATCTGGAATTTCTCAGTAGCAGCTTCGAGACTCAATTTGAGTCCAGTTGATGGCAATAGGCTCGCCCCTTATTACATGGAACTTCAACATACTTGGCAAAATGTAGATGTACTATAGATACACCTCTTGACCTCTCCCTCACACTTTAGGAATTATAGGCGTGATGTTATGTTAGTTCCTGAATTCATTATACAAGGTGTAACATAATAAACGCAAGACCTCTCGTGTGGTGTCTCAGACCATGAAACTGAACAAGTTTTGCTCTATGACTTGGAAATATATTACTTTTTTTTTTAGTTTTACCATACATGTTGCTCAGCTGATCGCGTCAGTTCCTATACAAAATCCAATATTTTTTTTTGCAAATTTCAATAACTCGTAGAGCAAAAAGTTGATCAATTTCTTGGTCTGAGAGACCACACGGGAGGTCTTGCGTTTATTATGTTACACCTTATATTTCCTGTAGGTACTAAAATACCACTATCTATTTCATTTCATTTCATTTATTCAATAACAATAAAATTATGTCTGAATGTGTTACATAAAAATAATAAACTGCAACAGTCGGGACCCATTAAATAATCCAGACCAAAATCATTCTATCCAATATGGGTCCCGACTGTTGCAGTTTAAATTAAATTGCTTTCAAGACTTCTGGACTGAACTTGTTTTTCTCTTTTCAGTTTTTATTTAATTATTAGTTATTTTTTACGCAGTCGGGTATTTTAATTTTTTATTTTACACCTTTTAGTTACATGGTCATGATATACAATTTTAAAATCTTCATGATGCGCATATAGCGTCTCATAATCGGCATTTTGGTTTTTTTTTCATGTCACCTATCTAAGAACACTTGGGTTATCCAGACGAATCTAACGATATGTTAATTAAATAAATCCGTGCAATGGTTTGGAAGACATGAGGTTATAAAGAATATTACATGCATACATACATATACCTACACCATCATCATCAAAAATACATAGTTAAGGCAAAAAAATACCTACACCATCACTATCACAAATTAAATTAATAAATTCACAATAATTAAACAATGTCAAGATAATATGCAATATGATCAATAACTAATATACTAGTGTTAGATAATTGTAAAACCAACAATATCATGAAAAAAAGATCAGTGATAATTAATTTGAAAAAGAAAATCATAACTACTATTTCAATCCATCCATTGTGAAAAAAAAACAAATAGTTTGTTATAAAACTCATTAAAATGTTTAAACTATGTGTGTCTATGTGAGTCATTAGTCCTTTTGATTTCAATTTTTTTTCTTCCACATTTATTTTCTCTCTGACTTAAACCTTATTAACACGAGAACAAAGGTCACTGTACTGCAAAATCAGACGTAAACTAAATCAAATCAAACCAGTTTATTGCAAACATGTTGTACAGGGGTTGGAACAATGTTATAAATATCAAACATGCACCCTGTAAGGGACTGCAAAAAAAATAAAATACATGGCAATAATAACGTATAAGTAACAGGTAATTTAAAATCATACCTACGTTTGTTTACAAATAATGATATGTTATTTTTTATACTATATTTTTGAAGTTATACTTCTTTTAGCGCGTTAGGGAAAAATTATGAGAGTAAATTTTTACAATGCGCGCGCACACCGTCACGAAAAACCGACACCCTGAAGTTAGCTAGAACATTTTAGTTTTATACGCCAAAGAAGTATAACTTCTTACTTTCGTACATGAGTACTCACACACTTTTTTTTATTTAAATAAAAATGAAAGATACAGTAACACCGTTGTTAGATTTGTCCTTATACGATACCATGATAGTAACAAGCGACAAGGCCGTCCTATTTCCAGCTAAGACCGTTTTAACAGAAAACTACACGTTCATTTTACTGCAAAGACATGCTTTTTTACAATGTCGTCGGTGTAATTTACTCCGCGGCCTTGCAATTGTCGTACATGCAAGACTGGAGCTAAATCTGTCTGCAGTAACTGTGTGTCGGTGTAAGTTGTCGGTGTATAGGGTAGTGTCGGTGTTCAGTGTCGGCCAAGTAGCCATGTAGTTGGCTTAATTAATCTCTTATTTAATTACACAGTGCATGTGTTCTTACTTCGCACTTAATTGTCCTTCTAGTGTTTTATTTTATAAAGCTGTTACATACGGATGAATATGGGAAGACAACCGACTAGATGGATAGACGTTCTCATTAAAGTGGCCGGAAGGAACTGGTTGGCCATGACACAAAACCGCCAAAAGTGGAGAGATTTGGAAGAGTCAGTCAGTCAACGTGAAATTGCGACTTATTCGTCAACTGGCGAGTGAAAACTCGCGAGTGCGCGAGGGTTGACACACCTTCTGATTTTACCTATTATTTTGGTACTCAACTCGCTCGGTCTAAAAAATCTGACGTTGAATACATCAGATGTACAGTCAGCCACAAGAACTTCTTATAAAATGTATTATAATGGTACCCACTTAAAAAGTATAAGACAAATTAAATTTGTAAAGCCACGGGCAATAGCTAGTTGTTTATGGTTATTAGTTTCAATCCGTTTTTATTAGACTGTACTTTGTAATATAAAATCGAAAGGTGCCAAATCTCGCGCACTCACGAGTTTCACAGTCGCCAGTTGACGAATAAGTCGAAATTACACATTGGAAAAAGGTTTTCATGACTTGTTGACTAAATTGTTGTTTCGAAAAAATGTTATCTAGAAGGTACTTCAACCGTGGTTTCTTAACCTTATAAAGTTAACGTAGGTATTCATGCGCTAGCAAAGTAAAGATATACTTTTATATCCCAATAAAAAACCTCGGTAAAACAATCGTAGGATAGTAAGTGCAACAAAAAGGCGTGATTAATGTAGCGTGCGACACCGCAGACAATGTTTCTAGAGATGTACGGATGGTACGTTTGAGCGGAGCGCTGACGGACGTGCGAAAAGCATTTATTTTGTTAATGATTTAATTTAAAAAAAAAAACACAGCAACATACGTGTGAACGTAGATATAGAAAACATAAACCCCGTGGAGCTCGCGGCTAAATAATAACAGCCGCACGGGTCGAACTTCAGGGTTAAGCAACGTTTGCCGAAGTTGCCCCGTAGATGGGTGACTATTCATTACATACCGAGTTTCTTCCGTGCCTTGGAAAGCACACACATAAACCGTTGGTCCCAGCTGTCACTTTGACAGTCGTTACAGTATTCAGTGACCCGAAACTCTGACAACCAGTCTTACTAAGGGGTATCGTATTACCCAGTACTAACTGGGTTGTGAAGGTCAGATCAGGCAGTCGCTCCATGTAAAACACTGATATCCAGCTGTATCCAGTTAAACTGAAAGCTGATTCCAACATAGTTGGGAAAAGGCAGATGATGACCTTTTAGTATAGGAAAGTATCGTTTACATAAGCAACACTTTAGAACATTAGGCCTTATTTTTTCGAATGGGAAATCATCAAATGACTTCTTTCGCTCTGGGCAGAGCGGAAGGGAGTATCAGACTTGTACTGACTAAAACCCATCCTTGTTCCTTCCTTGCCCTTTGTGTTCCAGGGCCGCGGTATCTCTTTCGAACAGTCCCGCAGCCCTGGCAGGGGAACATTAGGCCTTACTTAGCACAATAATTACGTCATCACAATATAATCAAAACAAAACACAATCGGACTCGTATTGTTCGAAAGTTTTAATTCGTTCACTTTAATTGTAACAACGAAATATAAAGTTCTGAATACAGTATTATGAATACACAGTGTAATCAATATGTGCAGTAGTTCAATAACTACCTACCAACGTCTATTTTATGATGCTTTTTAACCGACTTCCAAAAGGAGGAGGTTATCAATTCGTCTGTTATTTTTTATGTGTAAGTATGTTCACCGATATCTTCGCTAATTGTGAACCGATTTTGATGATTCTTGTTTTGGTTGGAAGTATGTTAATTCGCGGTGGTTCCGTTTAATTTTGGCGAAGATCTGATGCTGATCTTCGGAGATAAACAAAGGAACTCTTCAGTAATTTACAGCAAATCTGCCACGATTGCTGCTATCGCTTAGATATTTGTTGTTTTTACAATATCGTTACATAACATAACGCCAGTGTGCTCTGGGAGTGTACACAGATGTGTATCATTACACCCACATATCGACAGTTAGGTATGTTAAGTTCCATTTTATTGACGCTAAGCCTATTTCCATGAAAAGCATTGTTAACAATGTGAAATAAATGCATTGCACATAAAATTTGTATAGGATATTACAACTAAAAATGGAAAAATAAAAAAAAAATTGGCAAAAAATTAAACCGACTTCGAAAACACCAAATGTTGGAAATAAGTTTAGCTTCAGAAGTTAGTGACAAAAAAACTGAATCAATCAAACAAAAGTCAACGACTTCAGAAGCTAAAGTTATTTTTCACTTTTTGTGTTTTTGAAGCCGGTTTTATTTTGAAGTGAACACTTAATTATCATCGTTGTGATTTGAAAGTCGATGAAACGAAAAAGCGACAGTAAAAAGAGACAGACCCATAAATTCATAAGATTAACGTGGGAGAAAATGAGGTAGGAAGCATTATACAGTGTTTATCTTGAAGCCAAAATTGTTGAAGGTTTCACTTCTACCACGTGTGAATTGCACACATGTTTTTTTTTTTTGTATATACATTTTAATATCAGATGTATAAGTCTGCCCTCACTGGCCTACAGACTTGACATAACGTACATAACATAACATCATGCATGTAATCCCCGAAAGGTTAGGTAGATAATAATATGTACATACGATACAAACACACATTTCGCCCGAAATATAGACATAATATTAAGTCCCATGTAATAAGAGGACTGCTTCGTTGGTCTACAGGTCGCCGCCTGTTGAGCATGAAGTCTTGGGTTCCATTCTCGGGTTGAGCAAAGTGTTATTGGGTCTTTCCATCAGGAATTGTTCAGTAGCTGCCACAGAGTCTGGATTTGTGCCCGGTTGATGGCAATAAGCTCGCTCCCTATCACATGGGACTATAAACATAACTGGCGAAATGTGGGTGCACTATTTAGGTACACCTCGGTACATTCGATTTAAAACGGGAAGTCATATTTTCCATAACTATTTCACGCAAACGAAGGTCGCGGGTATCAGCTAGTTTTTTAATAAGCTTCTAAAACTGTATGACAAAACTGTTGATGTCAAAATCCTTGGATAACTGTTCAAAATACGCTGTGGCGAAGTTATGAATTCATTCACACGCACGCGTTTATTTTAAAAATGTCCGCTATAAATTCACGTATTACAAACTTTGTTGGTTGTTAAAATTTTGGACAAATAGTACGTCTATATATAAGTTGGTTATAGCCGAGGAACCGGATTTTTATGGATAACATCAATGTAGCTGAAAACTAAATGGTGGGTCATGTTTTTACGACTGCGGTATCGCACGTATGTAGGTAGATACTGTTTTTATCATGTAATCCCGTAAAACTCTATTTCGGAACATTTTTAAACTTGCTGAAAGAGGAAATATGTAAGTATATCAACACAAGTTTTTGTTTTAAGTCGAGAAGAGTACATCACTATTTCTTTGTCAACTATCTAATAAGATCCTTAGTAATGATGCCCTTCTATTTATTATGCCTCAACTTTGGTGTCAAATGTAACACATTTTTTTTTGTATTTTCAGTCATCATCATCTGTCTAGCCTTGGGTAGTAGCACGATAACTTTCCGAATCACGGTATTTTAAGTCATAAAGTATATCAAACTAGCGGATGTCACGCGGTTTCACCCGCGTAATTCCCGTTCCCGTGAGAGTACGGGGATAAAATATAGCCTATGTTACTCGCTGATAATGTAGCTATCCATTACTGAAAGAATTTTTCAAATCGGTCCAGTAGTTTTTAAGTTTATTCGGTACGTACAAAAATAAAAATCTTTCCTCTTTATAATATTATAAAATATCATTATAATAAGTATAGACTAAGCGCATAATTCACCACAGTACACCTAAATAGCCAAGCTCATCCACGGATCAAACGTAATTCCTGAGTCCATTGACCTTTAGGCCTGAACTAATCTCACGCAAATATCCCAAACGATCAATAGAGCTCCACCTGTACGCCGAACGTCATACACAAATTATGAAGCTAACCACGTTTATTTTTGGAGTGCCTGTCAGTGAGGAAGGTTTTGGAAGTAGGTAATGTGGTATATGTCAAGTCCCTATTTAAATCTTCAATCTGCAAGTTATTTCTGTCTTGAAAAAAAAATTGTTTCTTGTACTCATACACACACACGCACAACGTATTTTATGGTGAAGGTTCTCTATATGAATGAAAACATCATCAATTTGTTTTGAATTAATGCTTCCTAAGGGCCTACGTAGTCGAGTCGAGAGTATCAAAGACCTACAATAGGTACCCAGACCCACACTAGTTAGTTAGGTCGGTAAATTACTTAGCTAGACAAATCAGTATTTGTGTTACAGCATAATGCTTCGAATTGTATGCCCAAAATCGCTTGTCTTGGCCCAGCAATCAATAGACAGATATTCTTAGTTTCTATAAAGGGTGTAAACAGACTCTTCACGAAGCCGTCAACCAAGCATTCTGTACATTAAACTAATTAATTTTACGCAAAAATTATTGCTGGGAAACGACTTTTTTTTTGGGGTGAAAATTCACGTTTTACGGTAGGACTCAATGTAACGCATTCAAAACATTGTGCTGATAGATGGATAGAATAGTACGGGGGTCATGAAGGTGTCTTAAGTAAAAAAAATACACTAAAAACATTTATTTAAATAAAAACTGGTGAAAAAGTTGGAACTTTGACCCCCAATATCTCTGTAATTAAAATAAGTGCCTTTCGGCTTTCTTTTTACACCCTTTATAAGCACGGATAAGATTTTACTAAAAAAAATACCCAACCTTTAGGTGACCTCATTTCTATATGAGTATTAACCTAAAATCTATGACGTCATGTGTCTTGCTATTTTTGTACCCAACAGTTTTAGATCAGCCTCTAGTCTACATACAACGTTCTCTTTCAAGGTTAGATCTTTTCGATACCGTTCGATTTCCTGATACACAACTGAACCAAATAAAGGGTACATTTTTACAACGTGTCGAGATTTATTAAAGAGCACCGTTGGAGTCAGGACGGAGTGAAATATTCAAGGATCATGGCAGCCCGTAACAGAAGATTTTCACGGTAGATGATTTATTTGGAAGGCTCAGAGGTCACGGCTCGCCTAGAACTGTGTTCGAAACAATAAGGGTATTTACTTTGAAGGCTGAAATATTGGGCTTGTTTTGGCAGGTTCTATGATTAAATTCAAGATTTGAGTGGTTCGAAATTATTGTTGTCGTTTCATTGTTTTGTTGGTAGTGCGTTCAAGAGATTGTAATTTTCGTAATGTTTTATTGTTAGCAGAAGGTGAGGTTTTTACTTGAAATTGTAGAAAATAACGCACAAGACAGGTTAAATGTAAATATATGTGTTTTTGCACATAAAATATTAATAACAAAATTTCAAAACTAGCTTTTTTTTTAAATTATGTGCGAGAACGGTATATTAGTTTTCAACCCAGTATCTTTAGGCCGGAATTGATTGAATATCCGAACTATATCTATCCACCTAGTCCTGATTACAAAGGATTGGCCTGCAATCGCACTGGATCGCGAAATGTGGAAGGAGGGAAGGGAGGCCTTTGCCCTGCAGTGGGACAACATAGGCTTATAATAATAATAATAGTCCTGATCTCCCTACTCGTTGATATTAATTTGTACCTACCCTCTATACAAAAATAGCATGCCGTTATTAGTAAAATTGAGGAGGCAGCCTGACCTGTCCTTTGTTTTGGAAGCCACAGAATGCCTGTGTTTGGCTAATTAAAATGCAGAATTCATGAATTTAGATGAAAAATTGTCTAGGCTCTACCAATTTCAATATTTGCATAAAACAAAATCCAGTAGAACTAAAGCACCACATTAATTAGGGTCAGTCGATGGTTTGTTCCTAATGATTTGATACACTTTCTTTCTATTTAGATGTAACTGCTTTTTAGGGTTCCCTACCCAAAGGGTAACCAACGGAACCGTATTACTAAGCCTCTGCTCTCCGTCCGTCCGTCTGTCCGTCAGCGGGCTGTATCTCATGATCCGTAATAGGTAGACAGTTGAAATTTTCGCAGAATGTGTATTTTTGTTGCCGTTTTAACAAAAAATAAATTAAAATTAAAAGGGGACTCCCCTTTCATTTTAATTTACCAACTACGATGGTACGGAACCCTTCATGAGCGAGTCCGACTCGCACTTGGCCAGTTTTTTAATATTGTCCAAGTTACAGCTGTAAGCGTTCACCTGTTTGGTTTATAGTGTCAGTTATAAATATTAGTATCGATTTTAGTTCCAATTAGGAACGACGACCTGGTCAGAGTAGCAGACAGATGTTGGATGCTGGAGGCCCTAGACCGGATGAAGAGGCGTGCACTGGACGATATCTCTCTGAACTCTTGGTGGGAGAAGCTGTAAACCAACCTGCAGATGCAGTGATAGCCTAGTGTGGTGACCTGTGACTGCCAAGTCAAAGGTCTCAAGTTCTAATCCAAGACACACACCACTCCCACCACCACTCGCACCAAGCTGCGGGACTGTTTGAAAGAGATACCGCGGCCCTGGAACACAAAGGGCAAGGAAGGAACATAGATGGGTTTTAGTTAGTACAAGTCTGACACTCCCTTCCGCTCCGCCCAGAGCGGGAGGAGTCAATTAATGATTTGCCATCCGAAAAAAAAAACCAAAAAAAAATTGACACGCACCACTGTGCTTTCGGACCCATGTGCGTATGGTATAAATATCACTTGCTTTGGTAAAAAAAAACTTCGTGAGAAAACCAGCATGCCTGAGATAAATTTTCTCGACGGCATGTAAAGCCAAGTCAGAGGCCCATAGGTGGTATAAAAACTCTGAGACCAGGTTAGGCACTAACCACACGATAAAAAAGAAAGACCTGCAAAGCAAAACACACATCAAAAGACTCAAAACTCCGTGAAAAATAGAAAATCGATTGATATCTAATAATAAAGTGTTGCTCTGTCAATAATTCACGAGTTTCAGCTCGACATTTTCAGGAACATTATGAGTCAAGGCACGTAAAGTACGGAGCAAGTCTTACGGCCTATCGGTGCTGTTAGCTTTAACTTAAAGTCCACCAAGGCAATGGTGCGGAACGAATAATATTTTTAGAAGATATTTAAGGGCGGTTTAGGTTGTGTCACTTTATATTTAAAGGATTCTGTGGCCTTGGCACATTATTACATGGCGTCTAAATACTTTTGTTTTCGAGAAGCATGTCTTTAATTCATTGCATCAATACATACCTAAATATTCTATCGTATTATTCTTTACTAGCACTTCGCCCGCGACTTCGTCCGTAAAAATTGTGATAGTTCGGATAATATGCATGATATAAATATATTTTATAGCCTAAAGCACCTACGAATAATGTAGCTTTCTGCAAAGTAGCAGTAAAGCAGTGAAAGAATTTTTAGAATTGGATCTTTAATTTCGGAGATTACCCCCTAAAAACGAACTTTCAAACAAAATTTTACCTTTTTGTATTATTTGTATAGATTTATTTTTATTGGTACCTTGGCAGCTAAAATGATTTCTTCTAAAGCGGTCAAATAGCGGTTCGACAATTTTTCCCAGTGTGTTTTTAATCTACTCACACTGCTACCCAGCTTAACCTGTTAAAAACTATTGTAGCAAACCTGCTTTCAAGAATTTAACAATAACTCTCCGATGGCTGGAAATATCAAACGAATAGAAGCATTTCGAGTGTAATAATCCTGGTTTAAAAGTATTGTAAGCCCTTATGCTTCGTCCAACTGTTCGCAACAGGCCTGAATAAAACGAAAATCGGTTCGAAAAAAATGTCTACAGTAGTTTTAACAACACTGAAGAAAAGTACATACATCAAGTATAGCGAACATAAATAAAAGTATTATAAGGGGAAAAACAGAAAAATTGTATTTAGAAGTCAAATTAAATAAAAGATTTTTGGAGCCAAAACAAAATTAAATGAGGGGTGAACATGGATTTTTTTCCGTGGGGCGAATATGTTGCAAATTACTTTTAAAATAAAACAAAATACAATCTTTTAAAAGTCTTAGTATCGGAATATTCCTTTGCCTACTTTTTAATATCGACTGCCTCAGTAAGTAATCCCGGTTTCAAACACACTGTCGGGCACACTGGCAACTGGGTGGCTGGTATTGTACTACAGCAGGAGCCATATTCGTGAATATGCAAAAAAAAAGGAAATTCAAATTCCATCTTTTTTTTTATCTACCTAGTGCCTTTAACACATGGCCAGCATTTTTAATAAAATAAATTTAATAGTTTCGAACACATTGTCTTAGAAAAAACGCGGGAAGCAGAAAGGACGAAAGTAACTTAGCACTCAGTATTGTTTTCTACTTAAAAAGCTTTCGGGGATTACTTAAAAAGTTAAAGAAAGAAATTGAGTTGAATTAATTATTAATGCTTTGTTATGGGTTCCCCTTGTTTGTTTTTTATAAACTTAGTAGCTTTTATTTTTTGTAGGATTGTTCTTGACTTTAGGAATAGTATTCAAAGGAACTTGCAAAATAATTATAATTATTATCTTCGGGGCAAAATAATTTTATCATTAACTAGCTTATGCCCGCGGCTTTGGCCACGTGGAGTTTGGTAATGGACCACGGATTGTACTACCGGAATAAAAAGTATCCTATATGTTAATCCAGATTATAAACTATTTGTATGCTAAATTTTATCGAAATCCGTTCAGTTTTTAGTTTATGCGTGAAAGAGTAACAAACAGTCATTCATCCAGACATCCGTTCATACTCACAAACTTTCACATTTATAATATTACTAGCGACCCGCTCCGGCTTCGCACGGGTGCAATGTAGATACAAGCCTTCCTCTTGAATCACTCTCTATTAAAAAAAATCCGCATCAAAATCTGTTGCGTAGTTTTAAAGATCTAAGAATAGAGTCATGTGGGGTAAGTGCGCGCAGTGGGTAAAAGTGCGTACTGGAATGAATGGGTAAGAGTGCACAATCCCATGTATTTGGAACTGAAATAAATGGGTAAAAGTGCGCAATCCCATGTATTTGGAACTGGAATGAATGGGTAAGAGTGCACAATCCCATGTATTTGGAACTGGAATGAATGGGTAAGAGTGCACAATCCCATGTATTTGGAACTGAAATAAATGGGTAACAGTGCGCAATCCCATGTATTTGGAACTGGAATGAATGGGTAAGAGTGCACAATCCCATGTATTTGGAACTGAAATAAATGGGTAAAAGTGCGCAATCCCATGTATTTGGAACTGAAATGAACGGGTATGCGCACTCTTACCGACTCTACCTACTTAGGGACAGACAGATAGAGGAAAGCGACTTTGTTTTATACTATGTAGTGAAGAAGGATAAATTAAATCACCTGAAGAACCTCCTTCCTTTATTCACAGGTAAACACATAAAAGTAGATCTAAAAATAAAATAGTGACGCAACGCTTTTAATTATAAAGGAGTAGACAGCGTTGTTACCGATTGTCACAGCTTTCATTACAGTTAGTGTTACAAAGAAAATACTCGGAGCGGGCGGCCTGTTTTAAGTAGTAGGGTAAACGGCCCTGTTAGCAGCGCTCTGATTTGAGTGGCGGATTTTGTTTTGTTTTTGTTTCACGTATACTGGATCTGTTATTTTTTTTAAATGAATACAATTTTTTTGTCGTTTGCTTTCATGAATTTGTTTGGAGTTTTTTTAGTTGTTGCAGTTTTATATGTGGCTTGTTTGAAACTAATGAGCTGTGCTTACAGCAATGCTTTTATCGTAGGGTTTTTTATCATAAACTCACAATATAAAATAGTTTTATGACTGCCTCATTGTTAAAGTAGTCGCGCGACTGCTGAGTACGAGGTCCCGGTTTCGATTCCCCAGTCGGGCATAGTGTTATTGGGTTTTTCCGTAAGAAATTTCTATGTAGCAGCCACGAAGTCAGGATTTGTGTCCGGTTAATGGCAGTAGGCTCGCCACCATACATGGGACTTAAACATAACTGGCGAAATGTGAGTGTACTATAAGTACACCTCTACCGAACCCTTCTGGGTTTACAGGCGTGATATTAATTTCTTTTCTTTTGTTTTTGCTTACGAAAATAATAACGTTTTAGGAGTCACTTGCTGTAGGCGCCAAGAACCAATAAAACGGAAAGACACGCTCTAATTGGTTTATTTTTCCTAATTGTACGGGGTAAGCTACATCTCAGAAAAGTCCACCAATCAACAACGCCCCCCTCTCCTTAATTCCACACACAATCTCTCTTCATCTCCGACACAAAACACATTATAACTCCATAATTCAAGATACGTAGTTTGATCTTACGCCAAACGGACATGTACACATGAAGATAGGCGCACATACAGTTAAACATTATGTTGTGCCTAACATACGTCTGGCAGGGAATCAAATTGGAAACATAAACTTGGTACATACCTACATTATGTATATGTTTGTAGAATATGGTTTATTGTTGTAGAACTTGTGATTGAGGAACTTAAGTTGTGGGGAATAGGTGTCATGTTATCTGAGGGAGTTTGGTTGTAACCTTATGTCGTAGGCTTCCATTTGTGTAGGATCTACTTACGATGCTCTCATTGTGTTGGTTGGAAAGCCAGATTTTGTGTGAGCACTTTAGTTTCAATTCCTTTTTAATTAATTTATTTTTGTTAGTGATTTGACAACAAAATAACTTATTTTTAGTGCGGTTGATTTTCTTACATGATGTTATACGGGTACGGGTATACTTTATCTTTTACATCACATAACATCAGTTTTATCTTAATTTATGCACAAATTTTCCGAAAACTCGATTGATTTTATTAAGTTTATAAATAAATAGATTAACCGTATAGTTGGTAGAAATAGCTATGAGAACATAACCTTAGTTATTTCTTCAAAAAAGGTCTTACCTAGAAACAGTACTTAAAAGGTCAATTAGTTCAAACAATACAAAAAAATGCCCAAAACAAAGCAGCAACAATTGCTTTCACCCCAAAAAATACGACTGTTTCATATGTCGTGAGTACGTACTAATTTAAACATTGCCTCCCGAGAGTACAGAAAAAGTCCCGCCCGACGGGCCACACGAATACCGAGCATTTCTCCTTTAATTTGAAGAACTACTACTTATTTTCACTTATTTTTTCTCCAACAACGTGAGTTGAAATTGAAATGGTTTCAATCAACGTCTCTTGTAGCAATCAATTTGTTAGAATCAAATATCGTTGTTGTTAATAAATAGCCCTTGGGTTTATTCTTGATTAGTCTTACACTTTTTAATGCCTGGAGCGTTCTTCGTTGTTGAGCTTACTAGCAATCAATACTTAAGACTAGTTTAACTGGAGTGAAGTAATTTTACAGTAAATAAACTATAGGTATCAGGATCACAGCCAGGTCTAGTCATCATTCTCTTGCCCTTATCCCAATTCATTTAGGGTCGGTGCAAGTATCTTCTTCTTCCATACAAGCTTCTCTTTTACTCGTCATCTCATAAGACACCTCCTTTCTTGCTATATTCACACACGGCAACCTCTACTAACAGTTAATAAGTGGATGCGGTTCTTCATTATCGTGTGTTTAGTGCCTAACCTGGTGTTAGTTTTTATGCCGCCCAATGGGCCTCTGAGTTAGCTTTACATGCTGGTTTTCTCGTGATTTTTTCCTTCACCGAAGCAAGTGTTATTATACAATACGTCCATGAATCCGAAAAATCAGACGTGCGTGTCCTGGATTTGAACTCGAGACTTATGACTTGGCAGTCCAACGGTCACAGCAATAGGCTATCACTGCTGACAGTGGATACAGCTATTCAATATCTGTTACTAGGAATTGCTGTTTAAGAAAGTGTTACACACACACAATTGAAAGAAATTAGTAGAAAAACCAGTAACTTAAAACAATAAGAAATATCACACGCAAAAGTTTCTTGATAAAACTAAAATAAATGAAAGCTACCTGCCATCCATTGGACCTTCCACCTTATAATATCGAACTCTTTGACACAAGATGCAAGTGGAGTAGCTACTAATTAAACATCGTAGACATCGAACGTCTTACATCTACTAATGAACCTTGATGTGTCTGATTATTTCCATCAAATGGCACACTGCTTCAATAAATTACCACAAATTAAACTTGTACTAGAAGGGTAGCTCTATACCCTGCCAGGGCTGCGGGACTGTTCGAAAGAGATACCGCGGCCCTGGAACACAAAAGGCAAGGAAGGAACATGGATGGGTTTTAGTCAGTACAAGTCTGACACTCCCTTCCGCTCTGCCCAGAGCGGGAGAAGGCATTTGATGATTTCCCATCCGAAAAAATTGGGTAGCTCTATACATCATCATAAGCCTAGCCTTTGAGTGAGCCATAACCTATAGTAGGCAGGCAGGTGGATATCACGTGCCTTTGATTAATTGAAGTAAGTACAATATTATGTATTTTATGATTAACCCACACTAAGATTTAAATTATTTTAGTGCCCCAAAATAGGGTTGGATTAAATTAATTCAAACAAGGCCAATTACAAATCTTAATATTAGAAATAATATAAATGAAACCTATGATTAATATTAACTGTTACATTTATTTTCATATAACCTTATATAAAAGTAAATACTTACGTAGTTACATTTGTTTTGATATAGCCTTATTTAAAATGTTAATGCTTTGTAAAGCCGTAATTTCGGGACTGAAAAACTAAACAGAATTTAAATGCTAGCCGACTACATAATTTTGTTTTTCGTTGGTCGTAACTATATCTAAAGGTATTCGACGGGAACGAAATAATTTGAATGTGGGCACTGGTCTAAATTGTAAAGGATTTACTTTCTATTTATTACATTTACTTATTCATTTGACTAGGACTAACTGACTACAAACAAAAAATAATGTGCTTTGCTTTAGAATCTGTAGAGACGTCTTCTGTCAAGACGACATCGCCAAGTTTTGTTACCTAACACATTTAGACATTGATCACTTGATCATTGGTTTAGTTAAACACGTTTATATCTACATCTACATTATTAATATTATAAAGAGGAAAGATTTGTATGTTTGTAACGAATAAACACAAAAACTGCTGGACCGATTACAAAAATTCTTTCACCACTAAAATGCTACATTTTTCACTGCGTAACAGACTCGTAGTTATACTATAATTCTAACTAGGTCATACCAAAGCAACCAGTAGGAGTGTAAACATTTGGGACACAGGTCTCCTGAGTCTGAGGAGGATTGAACGTAAATGACCACGCTCTGGTTGGGTTAAAGTTGGTGGATACAGTTTTTTTCATGGTACAATACAGGAGTGGTACCTAACAGCAAGCAGCTGTGGTTACCAAGCAAACCTTTAATCATTTGTGCGTCATCATCATCTTCCGGAAAATATTTTGAAGAAGCCAGCATGCCTGAGAGTTATTTCTCGACAGCATGTAAAGCCTACTCACCAGAAACTCTGACACCAGGTTAGACACTGACCACACGATAAAGAAAGAATCATATCCCTGCCCTGCCTTGGCCCATGTTACTTGGATTCGGCACAACATATTTTTTCTTTCATTCTCCTCTGCCAACCGTCACGCTATCATTTACTCCTTTTTTAGGGTTCCGTACCCAAAGGGTAAAAACAGGACCCTATTACGACTCCACTGTCCGTCTGTCTGTCACTAGGCTGTATCTCATGAATCGTGATAGCTAGACAGTTGAAATTTTCACAGATGATGTATTTCTGTTGCCGCTATAACAACAAATAAGAAAAATATAAATGATTTAATAATTAAAGGGGCCATACAAGAAATGTGTTTTTTTCGGTTTATGGTACGGAACCCTTTTTTTTTGCGGATGGGAAATCATCAAATGACTTCTCCCGCTCTGGGCAGAGCAGAAGGGAGTGTCAGACTTGTACTAACTAAAATCCATCCATGTTCCTTCCTTGCCCTTGGTGTTCCAGGGCCGCGGTATCTCTTTCGAACAGCCCGCAGCCCATACGGAACCCTTCATGCACGAGTCCGACACGCACTTAGCCGGTTTTTTTTTATATCATTCCTCACACTGTCCATCCATCGTTTCCTTGGTCTTGGTGCGTACCTACGTAAAAATACCAACAATGCAGCTAAAACAAAATATCTAGTAGCAAGCATGTAAATTCAGTACTAAATAAAGAGGTACTCGCTGGTGCACGCCAAGAATGTCTGTTAAGCCGGAATGTTTAATAAATCAGTACTTTACTTGTTTTTCCGTCGGCCAAACGTTCGCCTCAAGATTGTGTGTATAAAGATATTTGTTACTTTTGTTTGTTATAAAGCTAATTTTCTTCAAATTCTAGTGTTTTGAGTGAGTTTTGAATTGACTGTCTTCGAAATTGAGTGGCTTTCTCAAGTTGGTTGAATGCGGGACTGCTCGAAAGAGATACCGCGGCCCTGGAACACAAAGGGCAAGGAAGGAACATGGATGGGTTTTAGTCAGTACAAGTCTGACACTCCCTTCCGCTCCGCCCAGAGCGGGAGAAGTCATTTGATGATATCCAATCCGAAAAAAAAAATATATGTCCACAGATTTGATTATGACTCCTTTGCAATATGCAACCGAATTGTTAAACTTTAGAAGTGGGTGACAGAAATTGGAGTGGTGTGCTCCATACTAACGTCGAGGACGAAGTAGACATAAACATTCTAGTGAAACTATACTGAGGAAAAAGGGCACAACTATCATGTTTTTCGAAATTGAGTTATATACATAATCGGAATCAGAAAAAAAGGCCAGAATTTTTAACTCACTTTCGAAAAAAAATTTAGTTGTGCGCTTTTTCCTTCTGACGGCAGTATAGACACACTAAGGTTTTCTTATTTTGTTTCCTCCAAGCTGAAAATTTAAAGATCACAGAATTTTTTAGCAGTCTTGACATATCCATGGCCATTTTTTTAATGTGTTTGGCCCAAAATTATGCTACGCAAAGTCCGTTTGATGACGTGACCATAAGATCAAGCTACACACATACAGAAAATTAAATATAAAAACTGTGCGTTTCAGCTCTGACGCGTGACTGTAGTTTACAGTGACCACGCTGTTATGCTAGTGCCATGCTGTTATGCTATAGACCCAAATATTTACAAAACGGGACGGAAGGTAGATAGGGAGGGCATGTGTGTTGGAAAATGCCGCGCGCCGCATACGCACTTGAGAGCAGAGCCGTCCATGAACCCACTATCAAATTAAATATCATTTCAAGAAAGTGTTCATTTTTTTTACTAAGTTATAAACTTTACCATCATATTATACCTACAACGTTATGTGAACTTATCCAGTCCTATGTATCGAATAAATAGTATGCAGCACGTCATGTACATTATACATATTTGTGTATGAAAAGCCCTAATCTCCGCAAGTCAAGCTCAGATGCGGGCACCATTGTTGCACCAACAAACTATTTAAGTCTTGAGGCTAGGCAAAACTCAACTTAATCTAGCTACACAAAGTCCCAGACTAGTTTGATAAGAGGAATACATAATTATACAAAAGTTGTAGGAAAAGTCTAGTTAAGTAGTTGTAAACAGTTTAGTGCTTAGCAGTATTCTGAGAAAGATTGGCCTCATAATATTGGGCTTAGGCGAAGTTAGGTGAAATTATAGTTGGAAAGAATTTTGGTTTAGCCCGGATTAGCGAGTTGACTATGGATGCTTGAATTTTGTTGGACGAATTTTATTTAGTAGGCAAATTTCAAGGGTACTAGAAAGGTCCTTTCATATGAAAAGGGGAAACACAAGTATGATTCAGAAACTCAGCGTTCTAGAGTGATTATCGTAAGTAATTTATTCCCTTTTTCAGAGAGACTTACGATAAACGACGATGTAAAAATGAGCTATGTATTGGAATTTGGATACGCTTTGAAATCAATTCGCCACTTATTTAAGCCTTCACAAAGTGTCTTGCAACTGACAGTACTTGTAGTAATTGAAAAGAGATTTAAAATGGTATAATTTTAGGTAAAAAGTTTTAAAGCCTACCAATTAGAGACTTCGTGAGCAGTAGTAAAAAAAATCCAGAACTGGCTGGCATGAATTCAAGATGGTATATTAACACCTTGAATTCATGCCAGCTTAGTACTTTTTACAGTTGTGAAAAAATACTGTACAAATACCATAATGTCTAAGTAAGTAGTAAAAAAGAACCAGATG
This sequence comes from Lycophotia porphyrea, assembly GCA_950005105.1. Classification (NCBI taxonomy): domain Eukaryota; kingdom Metazoa; phylum Arthropoda; class Insecta; order Lepidoptera; family Noctuidae; genus Lycophotia; species Lycophotia porphyrea. Next base: position 14,430,654 of record OX465392.1, on the reverse strand, counting down.
GAACTGTTAAAATGCCACCTCGAATTTATGCCAGCCTAGTACTTTTTATACGTTTACGAAACTTATGAAAATGTTCCTCACCTACCTTTTAATAAAAACTTAACCCTTCCTTGGGTTAAAAGGAATTGTATAGTTTGTTCATTTAATGATACTCTTTAGCATCGATGACGAATCGGTACCATAAAAACAATTAAAAAAAAAAACAGTTGTGAATCGTCATTTTTTGTTTTTTAGATGGCAAACCGGAACAGCGACCAAACGGGCATAAGTCCCTAAATGAAGCAATCAATTAACACTAACTAACAAACCTATTTCACTTGGAACCTACTTAACAAGTCTTAGTTCATTAGCAAGATCCAGACCAACTTCCACATGCATAATGACGCAGAATTTTAAGTGAACGCAAAGTACCCACCGTTTCAACTATAACGCAACTTTCGATAAAACCTCATTTTCTTGAAGAATTCTTTTTAGTATGCTAATTCTAGTTAATAATAACTATACAACATTAGATAAAAACGGCAAAAAAATATTTTTAATTAAAAATAAATAAATATTTTTAAAGTGGATATACAACTAAATATTCTGTGAATATTTCAAGCGTCTACCTATCGCCGTTATTAATATCGAGAAAAAAAAACGGCAAATAACCATTCTTTGTATGGGAGCCCCCTTAAATAATGATTTTATTCTGTTTTTAGTATTTATTGTTATAGCGGCAACAGAAATACATCATCTGTGAAAATTTAAACTATCTAGCTATCACGGTGCATAAGATACAGCCTGGTGACAGACGGACAGACTGACAGACTGACGGACCGACAGCGGAGTCTTAGTAATAGGGTCCTGTTTTACCTTTTGGGTATGGAACCCTAAAATCACCATTTTAAACTTGACACATTTAGATAACGAACTAAAACTTTCCAAATGTATCAACACAGCTAACCCATTCATATTACACCTCACAAAAAATGTAAAGCAAAACATATTCCGAGGTGAGAGCTGGCAACGTGTTAAAATATCGCATTGTACTATTTGTAGTCTATTCTTCAGTCCCACGGGTGTCGAGCTCACACTGAAAGCCTGAAAGGTCCTTCGCTAGACCTCGTTTACACTGAGTTTCGTTCAGTGACGTCATAGGGGAATAACAGAACCGGTTTTCGAACGAATATATTAGTTTTGACGCTTGTTATGTACTTTCAGTTTTTAAACTGTTAGTTAGTTTTTAACCGATAGATTGAAAAGTTTTGGGTAGCAACAAGCTCCACAGTTACTGAGATAAAACAATTGTTTCAGCTCAGACGCGTGACTAGAGCTCACAATGACCGTTTACTGTTTTTTTTTTTTTTTTTAAACGTTGCCCCGCACTAGGAATTTCTCCTGTATTGTGGGTGCGTTCACAAACATTTAAACTCACATACACAAACAGCCAGACCCGGAACAACTATCTGTAGGCCATACAAATATTTGTTCCGTGCGGGGATCGAACCCGCGACACGCAGCGCAGCAGTCAATCGCTCAACCACTGCGCCAGCCGTGCCGTTATGCTAGTGCCATGCTGCTATGCTGTAACTCCACCATGCTTTCCACATATTTAAACAAAGAGTGAAAGAAAATGACGAAAGCGAGAGGGTAAATGTGTAGTTGGCGCTCAAAAGCAGGAAGAGCTATGAGATGCTGAGTATGTTGCGCAGAGGAAGGCATAATGGCATCACTTTTTTTATTACCCATCTATTTTTCAAAGTGTGCCCTCCAATAAACTCAAAAAATTGCTTGTCATTAAAAGTCTCTTACAGAGAGCAAGGAAGAATGTCACAAATGGGAGGAAGCCCATACACAGGGTTGAACAAAGTTGCCAATGATGATGGTGATCAAAAGATTTTAAAAAGGCTTTAAATTATTCAGCTTACTATCTTTTGTGATTGTAGGTTAGAAAAAAGGTAATTCTAAAAATAGATGTTACCTTTTCTCCACAACCAAATTGAATGCTTAAACAAAAAATAAATATCTAAAGCAATATCCTACAATACACGCATCCGCTTATATCACTCTCAAGTAAACGAAAAACAAATCCCACGGAAATTCACAAATCAACACGCACAGCTTTAATCTGTTTTCCATCTACGCACGCAAGACATATAAACGAGTAAATTTTATTACACACATCATACACTGTGTTCGCATTATTCGTATTATTCCCTTGAACAATACAATCTCGCCGAAATTACAGCGGAACACGCAAAGTGGCGGAGGATATATGAACGTAGCTCGCGACATCCAAAGTATTCGCAAGTTCAGGGGAGATAAAGCTATCTGCTGCGACCCACTTCCCTGGCTGCCAGGGGTGGCAAGGGGATTAGTTGATCTTCGTATGGTCAAGATTGTGTTTTGTTTTGGGTTCGTACCTTAACTCAGGAAGTGTAGGAAGTTTTACAAGAATGTGTAACCTTTAGAAATATTTAAGATTGTTTGCGCTTGTTATTACTAGAGAGCAGTGTCAAACTAATCTTATTGCTTGCTGTTCCAATTGAAAACAATAGTCGTCTGAAATTTGTAAGACTAACAGCGCTCGGTTTCTGGCATGAAAATTATCGAAGCGTCAAAATTTGACGTAAGTATAGTTATGCGATTGGCTGTTTATTTATTTCTTTCGGTTAGCCAACAATTGCATTGTTTACACAAAACATTTAAAATCAATTCCTTATTAATACTTTTATAAGTGCAACAATCATAAACTAGACTAACACTACATGCACCATTAATTTGGCTCACTGCTGTTGATGATTCATTCACCCAATCAAAAAAAAATCTGTCGTTCAATTGATTGTTTCGTTGATCATTTTCGTTCCGGAAAAAGGGTCACATTTTTATCATTCCATACTATTCAGAAAAAACGATCTCCTGAAACGCCCGATTTATATATTTTTGCCCGATTTCGGGTAACAAGAAGAAGTGTTATGTTTCTGTCAGCCTCCGTATTGTAGAAATGATTTCTATTATCGTGAACTCGTGTGGTATACCAATGTTTTTGGCATATCGTAATAAGTAAATCAAATGTAAGTTAAGATATTCTTTTGGTATGTTCTTAGATGAACTCACAGCTATTTGGAAATACCGTGAATAGCATGTGACCTTCTGTGGTATCTATATTAATAAAAGATCCTTACACACTCCTTTTATTTTATTATTTTGGTTTTTTCTTTTGAACATGTACTACCATAGCAGTGAAACATAACAAGTAGAAACCTAAGCCTTTTCATTCCGATAACTACGGTATCTATAGTTAAGTTAAGGTTAACTTGTGCAAACATAATATTTATGCAATAGACAAGAATTTGAACAAAGTAAGAACCGTCAAAGAAAGCAAAGCTAAGAATTCTAACTTTTGACGGTTCTAACTTCAAGCAATTACTAAACTACAGAATAAAAATCTTATCTTAAGGTATTAATTTTACTCAATTTATCACATTACCTTGTCTATAGATACGGGTATATGTCTCTCTACTTCGTTTCCTTTCTTAAGCAACCAATATGATAAATTAACCCAAAAAAGGGATAACGCAAATCCACCCAGAAAAGGAACTTCCTAATCACTACAGTAGAGGGTTAAAGGCCTAGTGCTTGAGCCACTATCACTAACAAGCTTCCCTAAATAACAGATTAAAGATAACGTTTCAGTACGAACCTCATTTCTGTGGGTCATCGCGCATAGACAAGACCTCAGCTTTAAGGGATGAAAGGAATTCCCCAGAGTGTATGCGTCGGTTAATATTTGTAGATAAAATTATCTGGGCGTTTTCCATTTACATCAAGATCGGTTTTAGTAGCGTTTGTTTAGGAACAATTTGATGTACAGTAGCAGTTTGTAAAGGGTGTAAACAGACTCTTAATGAAGCCGAAAGGCATTTTTTCTCCCCATCATTGCAATCATTTTTTGTTCTAGACCATACCTGAGAACCTTCTAGTTACAAAGATTTTGGGGGTCAAAGTTCCAACTTTTTCACAAGTTTTTTTAAATACATGTGTTTAATGCAAGATTTTTACTTTAAACACCTCTACGACCCCCGTACTATTCAATCAATCCATCAGCACACTGTTTTGAGTGCGTTACATTGAGTCCTACCGTAAAACGTGATTTTTCACCCCAAAAAAAAAAGTCTTTTCCCAGCAATAATTTTTGCGTAAAGTTACTTAGTTTGATACAGTACACATTGCTCGGTTAACGGCTTCGTGAAGAGTCTGTTTACACTCTATATTTAGTATAATTTTATGCTGTAATATTAAACTTATACTGTCATTTACGAGATATTTTCCTTGATTGTTAATTATTTTGAGATCCCGATATAGACCGTAAAAGTTTAAAACAGTGTTTGAACTCCCAGATTATAACTATTATTACATAACACATATTTTGGAATGAAATGTCACTTTGAGCTTGCAACATAATAGGACGCCACGGTTGGCACGGTGACTGAACGATTGACTGCAGCCTGCGTTGCGTGTCGCAAATTCGATCTCCGCACGGGGCAAGTGTTTGTATGGCCTACAGTAGTTGTTCCGGGTCTGGCTGTTTGTGTATGTGAGTTTAAATGTTGTGTAAAAACCAATAAAGGCATGGTGAATGTATTTCCAAAATTATTCCGTGCACATGGATGGAACACCCACCTTCACGAAGGCAAGTTTCACTCCCCATTTTTTTTTTTACGGATGGTATATCGTCAAATGACTTCTCCCGCTCTGGGCAGAGCGGAAGGGAGTGTCAGACTTATACTGACTAAAACCCATCCATGTTCCATCCTTGCCCTTTGTGTTCCAGGGCCGCGGTATCTCTTTCGAACAGCCCGCAGCACACCCCATCACAATATTCTCTGACATACAAACTGTCACTTAACCTTATTACCCACTCGCTCTGCAATCGACGCTTTCAATTAACGGCCTACGATTAATTTTAATCAAATTATCAGTTAATCCGTACAAATTAAACGAATCAGTATAAACCGTAGGCCACTGCGAAGCTGAGCCGGGAGTCCATGAGTCCGTGACCATTAAGCCTCGCGGTACGCAATGCATTCGCGAACATATTCATATTCATTACGGAGAATGAAGTGGGGACAATTCACCTGCTTGACGCAACGCCTGCATTATTTATTGCGGGGAGGTGTATTGAGGCGGTAGTAGATATGAATTTTATCGTAGGAAATTACCACTTTAATAAAAATGTATCTGTTTTGATACCGTACCTGTGTTTTCAATAGTGCAGTGTATGGTATGGTATTTAAACGACAGAGAGCTATGATAATTTTATTTGACTAAAAAGGAGGTGGTTTTTGTTATTCTGCGTCCGAAAATTACAAGAAGAAAATTTAAAGCCAACAGTGGATAAAATTAGGTTAAATCAGACGCAGATTCATGTAGGAACCTACACTTGTGTAAGACCATACATACATTAATACACAACATCACGCCTGTAATCCCAAAAAGGGATATGAGCAGTATTGTACCCACATTTCGTCAGTCATGTTTTGTCCCATGTAATAGGTATCGCATATTTCCATCAACCGGACACAAATCCAAACTCCGTGGCTGTTACTGGAAAATTCCTGATGAAAAAACCCAATAATAATTTGCCCGACTCGGGAATCGAACCCAGGCACGCATGCTGAGCAGTCGCTTTTGCGACCACTAGACCAACGAGGCAGTTTTGCATATGTATAAATTACAAAAAATCTATTCTAACAAAACTACACTACGCAAGACAAGAATAGAAGTAGAATTCCACCAAGTAAAACTCTGACTGAGTCGATTTTGCGATAGACAATAGACTGGTCACCAGGGAAATCTGAAGTGAAATTACCAACCCTAAGTCGTTCGATTTGACCACGCAGGTAATAGCACTGTTTTTGTAGTAGATATTAGTAATAGTAGATTGTTTAGTTCCGCCTGATAAAGGTCCCAAGTTGACCCTTATGGCCGCCCAAGGGAAGATTGATTGGATAGCCTAGTTTTAGGCAAACCTTACAGAGTTAATCAATCTAACTGTCCTCCATAAATCCCTAGGAAAGAGGTTAATGTCCGATTGACTACACTTATTGTTTTATGTGGATAAAGGGTTTTTGTTCGTACTATTTTGTAATGCGTGTCTCTATGATGAGTGTTTTAAGAGGAAACACGGTAAGTATTTGAAAAAACGGTCGCTGTCTCTCTGCGAGCGTGATTTCGACATTGGTGCGATAAGGACAACTATAGAAAAATGTCATAATTCGAGGTTCGGCTCTCGACTGTTTCCTCCTCCAATATTCGACCAACTTAAAAGATATCTCGTAAACTGAATAAGAAGGATATAAACTGTGCCCCTATGTTTTTCGTTTTTCATTAATAGCTGTCAAATTTGTTAGGCGCTCTAAATAGAGATTTTTGAGCATTTGGTAAAGGTTCTAGTGGTAAAGGTTCTGTACAGATTATGTATCTTCAAAAAAGAAAACATAGGGACATAGAAGAGGTTGATATTTATGTAACTGTAAAAAATAAGTCGCAAACCAGAAAGAAAACAGGCGAGAGCGTTTGTAAGGAAAAAAGACCACCCACATTGCCTCTTAAGTAACACGTCACAAAAATATGTAAATGTACTTTCTGAAGGTCACAATAATAGAATGACACATCAAGGATAAGGTCATTCAAAACCCTCTTCTTCACAATATTAACATCACAGAACGACTAGTGATCGATGACGATGATGACCGATTAGCAGTGGCGCGCCACAGCTAAACCTTGTTTGAACTGTCAAGTGTCACTGTTATGTCATTGTCAATAATGTCAATTTAAGGAACCCGGGGCCTCGAGTACCCAATGGTGGTTAAGCGTTTTTTACTGCCGGGTCCCGCAGTACCCGCTCGCGTTTTAGTGGCTAGGGTTTATCATTCAGGGATTAAAGGTGTGATATTATGTTATGTTCACAACGATATGTCAATGACCTCATAAACAGGGTGTAAACAGACTCTTCACGAAGCCGTCAACCAAGCAGTACATCAAACAAAGTAACTCTACGCTAAAATTAGTGTTGGGAAACGGCTTATATTTTTGGGCTGAAAAATCACGTTTTACAGTAGGACTCAATGTTACACACTCAAAACATTGTGCTGATGGATGGATTGAATAGTAAGGGGGTCCTGGAGGTGTTTAAAGTAAAAATCTTACATTAAAAACAGGTATTTAAAAAAAAACTTGTGAAAAAGTTGGAACTTTGACCCCCAATATCTCCGTAAGTAGAAGGTTCCCAGGTATGGTCTAGAACAAAAAAAATATCGCAATGACGGGGAAAACAAGTGCTTTTCGGCTTCGTTAAGAGTTTGTTTACACCCTTTATACCGACATTTTTCAGTCGCTGAATTAATTTCTGAGAATACTCCCCCTGAGGTGTGATTCAACGAAATGGACGCCAGATATTCACGAGCATTTCTCACTAATTGCTCTGAGCCGCTCAATATGCTATGGCACGCAAAAAGAGACAAATTAATAAAAGAATGAATATTGATGTTTAAGTATCCACCGTAAGAATTCTGATGGCGTCTTTTCGTTTCAAATACGGAAGTTCGGCAGCTCGAATGCCTGAAAACGTCTTTTTTTCTGCAAAAATAAAGTTTGTTTTATTAAAAATGTTCATTTATCTCCTCTTTTACGTTTTCCGGTTTCGTTCGTATTGATTAATGTTTTAGAATTCGGAATGAGCTGATACCAAAGGATGTTGGTTTTATTATTCGTCAGCGAATTGATAAATGAGTCGGTAAATGAAGTCTGTGTAAGAGTAAGCATACGAAGTGATTCTTAACGCACGGTTGATCGTGCAATTGCCTTTGAACGTTTAGGCAAAATCGAATTTTATTACGCTTCTAGACAGTCTTCGGTATTCCTTAGACGAAGGTAAGGGACGAAAAAATCGCCGAGTTAAATATTCTCTTATGTAGGTAATACTTTTAAAGATGTCTATTTGAGGACTTCATGGCTAAACAATACAAGCCACACGGGTCAATCTTTAAGGCTAAGCAGTGCTTGCCAAAGGTTGGTCCGTGGGTGGGGGTGACCATCCAGTACATACTGAGTTTCTTCCGTGTCTACGGAAAGCATAACGTGGATCCGTTGGTCCCGGCTGTCTTTTTCAAATCTTTGCCAGTCGTTACACACGTGTCCAGTGGCTTCAAAAGTCTGACAAGTCAAGTCTTATCAAGGAGCATTTGAATGTGGGTTGTATTGGGATGTGAAGATCGGATAGGCAGTCGCAATAGCTAGGAAAACGTTAGGCAGATAAAGATATTTTTTGCATTTCTGCACAAAGACTTTAAACAGGATTTGAATAAGATTTTCGGTAGATTATATACGGCTGTACATTCAGTCATACATACAAAAAATCACGCCTTTTTGCCATGAGGGTAGGCAGAAACCACAGAACGCCACCTGCTGTGATCCTTACATACTCTTTCCGCCTCGACCACGTTCATACATCTCGTCATACATGCAGGCTGGTAGCGAGTACTGTCACTGTGCACCTGACCATGTCAGATTCAGATTTAGATTCATTTATTTATTCTGCCATAGAAGCTGCATTCCTGGGTTCCAATTAATTTCTGCTATAGCATCAAATATTATTTCCAAGTATGAAACAATAGATAGCAAACCTATTACGCGGTCCATTCGTGCTATGATTCTAAAGCCGAAAATTAAACAGCCTGTAGAAGCTAGCTTGAGCTTGTTTATTTACAAAAATGACTATTCAAATAACGTTGATAGTTGGTTTGTATCCTTCGTAATATTATCTACGAGTATAATCTCAATATTAATTTGACCAATAGTAAAACTTCAGTAAGGCCCTTTGTATCGATCGTTACAATAAAATAGAGATGGAGGTAGGTAAGCCATCCATGTCGAATTACAGATGACAGATAGACAACAAGGGTAACAAAATGGCGGCCGAAAATGGGCGATCAAGGCGTTGGACCGACGACATTACAAAAATAAGCGGGAAATAATGGAGAAGGATAGCGCTAGAGGTGGAGCAATAATAGCGCGATTACGACAAGACCTATGCAATGGATGGTGATGGGGAAAATAAGGGCATTGACTTTTGAATTACGTCACAAGATTTTTCAAGGTCAAATGAAATTAGCTAGCGAAACTCCACGTACGTGATGGTTGTCGATACCTAAACACAACGAAACAAACATAATCCCACTGCTGGGACACAGGCCCCCACTCTATGAAAGAGAATGGTCAGTAATGGGGGTAAGGTGCGGATTGATAGATATCACATGTCTTCGAATTTTCGGTTTTAGGTTACGCCGATTTGTTGACGATGTTTTCCTTCACTGTTTTGAGTGCACTGATGATGAAGTAAATTACACGAAGTAATACGCCTGTCGGGGTTCAAACCTGTGGCCTGCAACCCGTAACTCGAGGCCGTTACCACTGGGTTCCTGATATGTTAATGTATTAACGCTGATCGACCATCAAAACTAAACCTCTTAACTAAGATTTTACGCTCCCATGATTCTAGAACACAGTCCTAAAACTAACTCCACTTTATCGAAACAGAACGCAATCATCAACAAAATCCCATGTTATCCAGGGATAAACGAATTGTCAACAAAATGTGACATTTATCGCTGCGTGACATATTTTCTTTATTTTTCACTTTGAACGGGTCATCTCTGGGGACGGCGTTGACAGCGCCGACTTATATCGTTACTTATCTAATTTGTTACTATGTGGATCGCAGCCTTTTTGGTTATTACTTACAGTATTTGATTAGGATCAATTTGATATCTAGATTTAATTAAGGTTCGCTCTAACCGGTAAGGGCTAATTGCGGACGCGGCACCGTTAGTATCCGGTAGTCCAGATTGACAGATCCTTTAATCGAGTTACAGGATTGGGATGACAAATCGAACACTGCGCAAATGAATTTAAAAAAAAAACGAAATCACACGTTCGAATATTAAAAACACACACACACCTACTTACCTAACCTATCAACTCAATGTTAGCAACAGCACGCTCGATTAGCCCGACTCTCGACTCCCGACTTAAAGACATGCCACACGAAGCGTCGTCGGTACGTTGCGACGCCCGAGTATTGCCAGTACGTTGCCACGCCTGGCGTGGAGAAAAACATGCCACCTAATGCATTAAAACAACACGTGCGTCAGTAAGACAAAACAGGGAGAGATACCGCGGTGCGACGCCGCCGCGCCGCCGCGCGCCTTCGAGATCAGAACGGCCACGCAGCGCAGCACGATATTGCTTTAAATATCGAAGGTTTTTAACACTGCGCCGTAGTATCCGATGCGACATCGCTCGTGTGGCACTCAGTGCGTCTAGACTATAGCGATTCGGCAGTGTAACCCTGTGGCAATGCCCGTGTGGCATCCCTCTTACCCGACTTTCACAGCTTTTGCGACCGCTACTCGCCTCGGTCGCGCTTCGCCGCAATTCATTTTACCGAAGCACACCGCGATAAGTACGTAAGAACGTGACTCGACTACAACACCCAAGTTTACCTTTTCTGTTGAGAACATTAGGTGATTTTTTCTGTCTTAGGAATGAGCACTGTCATAATTGCTTGGTTTATTTTTGGAAAGTTGTTAGATGAGTTTCCTCTAATTTTTTTTACCTATCAGTACAATAATTAACTATTAACAGGGATGTTATGCCTTGCAACCATGACTATCATTGGCAGCCATATTCAACCGGACTGCTAAGTATAGATCCCCCTCTCCCTGCACTGTCATTTTACCCTGGTTTGTGTGAGTCTAGTCTCGGCCTTAAGAGGAAACAGAGGCTTTTCTCTCTCTATAAGGTAAAGAAAATACGACCCTCCAGAATTGTCAAAAAATGCCCCATTTTTACAACTGTGATCAGAGATAAGGACTCCCAAACAAATTCGAAAGTTTAAACATAAAAAAAATTGATCGAAACCTAGTCATACTCTTTGTTAAAATTTTAATGTCAAAAATAATTGAATCGGGTCAGTTTTCGAGGAAAAAATGAGAATACGAAACGTCGATCTCGTCGAAATTTTTGTGATATAATCGGTCTGAACTACAGCTGCCCCTATCAATCAATTAATCAATGTTTATTGTGGATCATAGGTAGTACATAATACAGGTCTTAAAATAATTTAATTGTGATCAGCTATGTCCCATACGTATCGTATGTATTGTACTCTAAAGTAGACTGTACTAGACACAGTAGACTGGTAGACTAGACGCAGCGCGACGGCAATAGTTTCTTCAAATACTTATTTTTCAAATTCTTCACGGGCTTTGTTCCCTCTTAAACTAAAAACGTGTGCGGTGAGAGTTACTTCAAATAATTTATCAAGGACTTCTCTAAAACTGCCTGCAAGGTTAGTTATTCTTCGAATACTTAAATGATGTCGGGTTGTGCCTTCTAAAAGCTTATTAACTTTAATATTTAGGGATCTTAATGGTTCTTCATTAGCCACTAAAATTCATATTAGCGTAAAATGGGATCATTTAAAATTTATATTATAGCCGGCACCGCTTTAATCTTTGGGTTTGGGGAGAAATGAGACCAAAGTTTGATATTACTATTAAAACATCATGGTTTGAGCCTACCTCTTTAAAGTCAATTTAATTGATTATATGTATCAAGCAGTTACCTACAATTGCTTTTTAGGGTTTCATAGAAATATGGTCAAAACTAAACCCTTACAATTTCGTATTGTTGCAACGCAGCCATTTTACTTGGATACTATTTGCTATATCGATGAAAATTGGAAAGAAAAGATTACTCTGTGCTTAAAACACGATTATTTTTTTTACTTAGCCTCTAGTGTCTTACTGCTTGGCCCTCCTTCAAAGGCCTCTACTTCTTCTTCTCACGCCTCTAGGTCGTCACACCAACGTTTTCCACGACGCCCGTCTTCTAGTACTCACTGCGTGACGACTCTGGCTTATGACACTAAATAATGGTGTAGTAAAATTAAGAATAAGTAATTAGGGGTGGCACTCTACACACTGAGGGATCATCATCTGCCTAGCCTTTACCAATCCAAACGGATGCAGCTGAATACCAGTATTTTACATGGAGCGACTGCCTATCTGACCTCCACAACCCAGTTAGTACTGGGTAATACGATACCCCTTGGTAAGACTGGGTGTCAGACATTTTTGGGCCACTGAATACCTAACGACTGAACATCTCTCTACACTGAGGGATAAAAGATATATAATGCAAAGGCCTATGATGTTTCTAAATAACTTTGTACCTTCCAACTCTATCCATTGCACATGGTCTTATAGAACGCTGATTTTAGAAAGAAATCAGTGAACTTTCTGACTACTATAACATAAAATCTTTCTAAAAAGAACAATATAGTGAGTTGACGGGGTATTCCACAAAGCGCAACTATTTTGGAGCGCAACCAACTAAGCACAACTAAATTATTCCACGTGGCGCAACCATTTAAACAATTTGAATTTGTGAGCACAACTAATGGTTGCGCTTTGAGGAATCATTTACTTGCACTTAGTTGTTTGCGCTCAAAAATAGTTGCGCTTTGAGGAATACCCCGAGTTGACAAAACACAAAAAAAAACCTAAAACAAGAAACTACTAAATACTATTCCCTAGATCCTATTAACTTAGTAATACCCGTTAAATGCAGAGTCATGTACCTAGTAATCCCCAAAAGTACTGAAGCTTCAAATTCGCTTACATCATCCATCTTAAATAGAAGGCACATTTTTCCTCCTCACCTGAATAGAGTCTATAAAACAAGAATACCTATTTTTCTTTATTTCCTAGCCCTAAATTTTTCCGTAAGTTGATATATTTGGGTTTTATGGTTTGAGTGGTATTTGGATGCCATGTCTTGGCAGGTCTTGACTAATATGGATGTGAAAAATAATGAAAGGCTATAAAGTGATGCTGTCTCAATTGAGTGTGACTGCCTCGTTGGTCTAGTGGGGTCCCGGGTTCGATTCCCGGATCAGGTAAAGTGTTATTGGACTTTTCCATCAGGAATTTGTCAGCAGCCACGGAGTCTGGTATGTGCCCGGTTGATAGCAATACGCTGGCGAAATGTGGGTGTACTATTAGGTACACCGGTGCCTAACTCTTCGTAAATTACAGGCTTGATGTTACGTTAAGCGATGCAGTATCCTCTTTGCTTGTGTACAACCTCTTTGGACATTTTTTCAATTAAGCATATATCATGGAAAACTACGCGGAGGACATTTCATCACGACTGTACAATTTCTGCCGTGAAGCGAATCTGCCGTAAAGCGAATTTGTCCTAAAGCGAACAAAGGGTATTATCATAAGCGATAATTAGGTAGGCTTCCAATTTCTTCAACGTTGATTAGAGTATTCAAAACTGCCAATGTTCACCAGCGAACACCATACCACTGATTGTTGCACGAACTTAAAAAAGTTTAGCATAAACATTGTAAAAACATTATTCAAAACAAAAACCCCAGCGTACCTTTCCCATCTTCTTTTACCTGAAACTGTCCATAATAAAAACAATATAAACATTTTTCAACGCGAAGTAATTTCTCAAGCTAAAGATATCGGGTTCCCAAGATTGCTGTGTGATCTTTGAAGTCTGCTGGAGGGTTCTGATTTACTGGTCCCCCGGGGGAAGCCGGGAACACGAAGCGGAGATAAGTAATAACACCCCTATCATATTTTTATAGCACTTTTTGTATTACTGTTTTAAGTAAAAACGGAGATTTATAATGTATCGCAAGTTTTATGGTTGGCGGTTTGGTTTTATTAGAAGAGGGAAAAATTTAAGTTTTCGCGAATTACAGTGCGGGAATGTTGCATCTGAGTGCACTTTATAAGGACATGAGTTACAATCAATGAAAAGGGCTTCGTTTTCATATATTAGGCAGACTAAACGAGTGTGTGCATTGTCCATGCGTTTCCTACATTTTCAAGTTTTTGCTGCCAAATTAATTTTCATATTTCGTAGAATGGCCATAAACTGCTTTTTGTTCCAGGAAAGGAACTTTCTGCTACTAAAGTCAAACTTACAAGCAAATTACAAATTCTACGAAATAAGACACTGTAACTCGACGAACGACAAACAACTCTATTGTCTATTTCAAACTTATTGCAGCTCATAATAAGACGTTGAAACTTGTGCAGTTAAAAAGAGTACGTCCGAATGACGTACAGAGCTTTCTCCCATAATCTGCTGCTGGGGAGAAAGAACTCGTGGGAATGGTAGAATTAAATGTACGCCGAGCTACCCCGCAAAGCATGGACTTATTGGGGCCATTATTATGCAGTGGGGAACGTGAATTATTATAATGGGAAGTGTTGAATGTATATTTCTGTTGGGTAGTTTATTTATCCTGTGGTACTACTTTGTGCAGTGATTTTAGATTGGAGTCTTTTATAGTTAATTTACTTTTCTCGTGTATTTGTTCCTTGGTGAACAATTCTATGATATGGTGAAGGTTGCAGGGATCCGCTGGATGCGATTCGCGGGACTGGTCAATGTGGTGGCACTTGAGAGAGGCCTATGTCCAGCAGTGGACGTCTTTCAGTTGAAATGATGATCATGACCAACTCTAGAGCAGGTAACCTGCTATTTAGAAATGTAATTTGTGATATCTGTGATTTAATACTGATACCTTGTCCAATTGCATGATTTAGTCCCTTCAATCATGTAGGTTTTACGATTTAACATGAAACATGTAACTCGTTCAGTGTTTTTCTGGCCCAATGGTATAAATTATTAGAACACCTAACTGTGTTATGGAGGTCAGATAGGCTGTCGCTCCATGTTAAATACTGGTATTTAGCTGCACGAGCTACACTGGAAGCCATACCTAAAATAATTGGGTAATGGCTAGGCAGATTATGATGAAGAAATAACCTAACTGCAAAAATGTAAAGTTCCAAATTAATACAAAAATGTAAAAAGTACAAGGTTTAAAAAATCCCGCTGCTCTCCAAGCCCAACAGTTACAGCCGTCATTATATTTACGCACAATTTAAAGCCGAGCCACCCAGTAATGAATATCGCAGCAGAGATAAATGGATTTGGTGCCAATAGAACCGCTAGTCATTACCGACACTTTTATACAGCTTTTATGTAACTCCGCTATAATGTAACTGGGTTTTCATTCATTTTTATGCTTATAGAGCTTTTTTGTGAGCTAGGTTATTTGAAAGTGGTTGGCAGAGTTAATTGTGTATGTGATCAGAGGTCTAAGTGCAAAAAAGTCATGGAACTTGTAACGTAGATTTTGTTGGTTTGTCATAAATGATAGTTTTACGTGGATTGTTGGTTGGCTGACATTCAGCGGCATCAATCTGCAATCAGCTGAAAAAGCTGGCAAGCATTTTTCCAACTACAAGCCAGTATTGTCACAAATTGTTTGTAGAACATTTTTAACAGAGTTAACTTTGTATTATTATTATTTTGGTAGTCTTACTTGCTGCTCCATTAATTCACCATATTTTATCGCTCTAAGAAGGTTCTGTTTTAACAGAAATATGGCAAAAACCTACACCTAAAGGAAAAACATACGTAATTTATTATACAGCTTGCACTCCCACCTCGTGATGACGTGTTTAACCTTACCACAGAGCAAAATTAATTAGTCTTTGCCTTTCTTTTGTTGTCGATCTCGTGTCCAAATATAGGTGCGTACCTGTGCCCGAAAATAGCTCGTGTTAATGTTTTCTTAATAAAATTAACATATGGAGCATGTTCCCAAAGCCTTATTTATGGTCTGCTAGGCTATAATTAACTACGTCTCGTTATAGTTTAGGAGCAGGTTACTATTTTGGACACCTATTATATCCCAACGTCTTTGAGGATTACTGTAAGGTAAGTATGATTTACAACTGAACATTTATACAGGGTGTAAACCTCCCCAAACTGATGAGGTGAATTCAGTATATCATACTAAGATGACCGGTACAAGAAATTATTTCAGGAATGTTATGGGAATTCTATAAATTTGATTTGTTTTATTTCCTCACAAGCAATGCACCACTACCATGGCAAAGCGCACGTACCGAACGGCAAGCGCGACGGTGAGTTCGATGAACTCTGTAGCCAGCCAAGAAGTGAAAAGCTGATTTCATGCTGACGTCATTCGTTAGAGTATTTCAACATCTATTGCAGAATTTTTGATTTTTGCTGTATAGTAACTCAAGAAAAGAATAAAGAAAATAATAATTTCCGGAGAAAAATTCCGGTGCATTATGATTTAAAATAAGGAGCTGAATACGCCCTGTAAGTTTGTGGAGAGCTGTCACCCTATATATCAGATTCACAATGTATAATATTCACTCTAGATTGAAGAAAGCCGCTGCAGTTTTAATTAAGAACCTAACAAACATTTTAGTAGTAGGTAGTACCTACTACTAAAATGTTTGTTACCAAAGGCAAACACTTCCCACGGCAGAACAATTACATCCTATAAGATAGGTTGCGTAATCTTTACTAGAAAATTATACCTACCTTTGCTTCGAAAACGAGGTTACTGCTTTAAGGAAACCACTAATCTCAACCTTAAACTCAGCATAATCAACCTGGAAAGTTCCCACAGCTGCGACACAAGCCACCTCTCTGTGTAGCCAACTCCCTCTGAGTTGGTTATAATCTACCACACGGACCCAGTGCGGGTTGGTGGATGTCACATATCTTCGAGATTCCTCACTAGTTTTCTCACAACGTTTTCCTTCCCTTTTTTTAAAACTAAGGTAACTTTAAACTTGCCTCTTACATTTAATGACCAGCTCCTGGACTATTCGTATTAGGGTGGCTACATTCACCCACGTTATATTTGCCGCATGAATTTTTTATACGTATGTCGGTGGCTAACCGTTCTTGCCCCACCCACGCTGAGCAAACAATATGAAATTATATTTATATCAATATACGTACGGTACGAGTAAATTCTACGGGTTCTGTTTTTTTAAAGCCCGACCAGATAATAAACGTATTGCAGATAAAAATGACTGCCCTCTGGTAATACCAAGGGATCTTTATATTTAGTTATGTAAAGGTATTCTATTGGGATTATCAAGTTAAGTTAAGATTATGGCTGTAAAATAAATAAACGGTGAATTTGGAATAAAACAAATAAATAATAATGTTTGCACACCACTCACTAACGGTGAAGTACAACTTCAAACAGCTAATGCAAACTCGTGATATTATTTCTGAAATGTAATTGTCTGCATAAACAAAATACACATAACAACATACCTGTAATCCTCAGTCTCAAACTCTGGCCCCCCCCTACTGAGACTTTCCTGATCGGGCAAAGCGTTTTTCTCAAACTCTGGGCCCCCCCTACTGAGACTTTCCTGATCAGGCAAAGCGTTTTTCCATCAGGCTTTCAATGCCTGATGGAAAAAGGCTTTGCCCGATCTGGAAATCCAACCCAAGAACCACAGTACTGGTTGCGACTACTAGACCAACAAAGCTATCAAAACTCTCATGAATCTTTACCAAAATTCGCCCATTTAATATGACATAACCGAACCCCCAACCCCTATGCCTATTTAACATAACTGGCTTATGTTTTACATCGTAGTGAAAGGAAACTGCATGCCCTACGACCTGCACTCTTGATGATTTATTTACTGTATCAGTGAGCGGGGTTCGCGTGGCTGAGTTTTGGGCTAAACATACTATTAAGACTTTTTGCCATCGATACGCTAAGAAGAAGAACATAACTGGCGAAATGTGGGTGTTCTATTAGGCACACCTCTGCCAAACATAATTAATATGACACCTCTAAATCATTTCCACAATAAACCAAGACACAGAACTTTACAATATAACACCGTAAATCCTGCAAGTAAGAATTCATAGTGAAAATGAACAACCGTCGCCGATGCTCCGTAGTCCGTGAAAGTTGGACGTTTTCAACTTTCTTATTAAAAATTCGGTTTGAAAACTTTTAACGGTTAATAGAATTTTAACCGCTGCAATGATTAACTTACGGTCCATATTCCGTAGGTACGAGAACGTCTCGCCTTTTAGTTTCTGAATAGTTTCGGTCAGAATTCATTTTATAAGTACGTTTGGAATGATGAATGGAAGATAATTATGTTCGTTGAAAGAAGGCGGTTTAAAACATTCTTCGTAGATTCTGTGTTTTGATTAGCGGGATGGTTTTGTGAATTAAAGTAGACGGTTCAATATTTCATGTAATGTTTTTCTATCAAAAGCTGTTAAAGGATATTTTTTGATGTCTAAACGCTTGAGAATGTTCAGAACATGATCTACTTACTGGGATGTCCTAAGTGGTCATACAAATGCAATTTTAAATACTTAAGGTGGTTGCGTCAAGGTAGCCCGCCCGTTCATTGACCCCTTTGAATGACTTTTTCATGAAATATTTCTTGAATAGGGTTACATGAACTTAGAGGGTTGTATTGATGATTTTCATGATTGTAATTCTGTAACTACATACGTGTTACTGGCGCGACTCATTTTTCAACATCGTTCAATCTGAAACTGACCTGCAAATTACAAAAAACGTAAGAAGATTTGAATTTCGTGACGAGAGAAATAATGACGCAGCTATTGACGTGGCTACCTAGGCCCAACTGTTCTGAACAGTATCATCAAGTCAAAAAGAAAAAGCTTGAGAATAATTGCAATATTTCTACAACATCATGTTTCCAAGATGGGGAATTTTTACCCATCATATATTAAACGAACGTATTAATTACCCAGTACTAACCGTGTTGTGGAGGCCAGATAGGCAGTCGCTTCATGTAATTTACTGGTATTCAGCTGCATCAGGTTAGATTGGAAGCCGCCCCGAACGTAGTTGGGAAAAGATTAGGCAGATAATGGCACAACATTATACCTAATCACAAACTACATCTCTACCTAGGCAAAACAAATAGAAGTTACAATAAAAATACAAATAATCATCATAAAACTCTCTAATCACCTAACACAAAGACCTAAAGCGAAACAGAAGAAAAACTGTGACAATCCAGTGAAAAATGTTAATTGATGCAATCTTAATGAGCTTGGAACATTTAACCGTTTCCTACAAGCTTAACTTCGCTGCTAATTCGATATATCGCCTCTTTACAAGAGCAACGTGACATCTCATAAAAAACGTTTTTATGAGATGTCACGTTGCTCTTGTAAAGAGGCGATATCTACTAGTAAATCTTGGCAAACAAATGTTCTTTAGAGCATATGGGCTAATTAGAGCACCGTCTTGCCTTTTTTTAATTAGCATGCAATGTGAGTAATGTACAGTTGACAAAACAGCGTGGTGTGCAAGCAAAAAATACATATAAATGCGCTACATGAGCAATCTTACAGTTTCTGCGTTGCGATAACTTATTGCGTTTGGTAAAAGACACAATGAGACGAGCAATATCAAAGACAAAGTAAAAAAATAAAGTCTTATGCTTGGCACTTCGCATGAGCCTAAAGAGGCAACGAGATATGGAACGGTTCAACGTCGACTAAAAGATACCCCAAAACATTATCGATGAACACCAGGTTAGGCACTAACCACACGATAAAGAAGCAGAAGTACAGTCGGACGCACGTCGGTGCAAAAACTTTTTGCTTAAGTTAGTCGGGTGTAGTACGCAGTTTAAAAATAATCAGAGGTCAGTATAGACTGGTTGTATTAACATGAACGGCCTACTGTACTTATCCAACTGCCATGAACGAAAAAAGAACACCAACATCACCACACCACAACCACCTACAGACAGTTGTTACGGGTCTAGCTGTTTATGTAATAATAGTATGAGAGTTCAACTGAGAGAGCAGCGGTGGCTCAGTGGTGGCGGCCCAGACTTACGAGTAGTAAGTCGGGGGTTCGAACCCAGGCAGGCGCATTACTTTGTGTAATTTTCATCACCACTGCTCTCAAAACGGTGAAGGAAAACATCGTGAGGAAACCGGCATGTCCTAGAACCAAAAATTCGAAGACATGTGACATCTACTAATCCGCACTGGGCCCGCGTGGTGGATTATAGCCCATTCCCTCTCATAGAGAGGATGCCTGTGTCCCAGCAGTGGGACCATTATAGGCTGATTATGCTTATACTTATGAGAGTTCAAATGTTTGTAAACGCAGCCACGATACAAGAGAAATTCGTAGTGTGGAGCAACGTTTTAAAAAAATAAAAAATAATTAGATAGACCGCAATTTTTACACTTTATAGGTAAAAACGTATTTAAAAGCTGCAGCCCACACACCTATCTCTTTTGTGAACTGTACATGAGAGGTAGTTAGTGACGCAAAAAGGTTGTTCCCGTGCGGTAGGATTTATGAAGGATAATTATTATGAGGGAATTAATTAGAAATATGTAATTAGCTTGGTAGACTGGATTCTGAGAAGTGCGCTGTTGCGTAACTTTGTGAAGGTATTCATGTGGGTATATTTTGTCTTATACACGTGCAAGAAGAGAAGATGTAATTCATTTGAATAAATTTGAGATACAGCATAGCAAAGTTTTTATTGGACTATTGCTTACTTTGTACATCGCGTAGGTGGCAACAATTATGTACGAGATACTTTTTAAATCCCGCCTAGCGCATAGCACTCCAGCTGTTTCTCGCTCTAGCAAATGACGGTTCTGAGTGTCAGAAAAGGATAGGAGCATGGTAAAATTGCGATTCCGTGCTGATAGAAGTCACATCCTTAAAGAAGACTGGTCGAAAAAGCCCAAGGTTTTAAGTAAAAGTTTTCATAAATAAATTATGTTTTTGCAACCGTCTCAAGTTAGAATATCAGTGAGTATTGGGAATACTCACTGATAGTCTCTCACCAGTATCCAAAATTATCCAGCAAATCATCGTCATTATCACTACCTCCTGCCCTTATACCAATTCATTTAGGGTTGGCGCAGCATGTCTTCTTCTTCCATACTTCTCTATTACTCGTCATCTCACTATATCATCCTTCTCACAGTCCATCCATCGTTTCTTTGGTCTTCCTCTACTCTTATACCCAGCCACATTCATACTCAAAACTTTCCTCACGACTTTTCCTCACGGCATTATCCAGCAACATCAAAAACAAATGAAACAAAACAAAAGAAAAAACAATAACTCAGCAAATCAACACACACCGAGAATCTTCTATAATCGGATAAAGGGCCAAGATTTCATGACGTCACCTTTTTGAAAGGCCAAACAACATGTTGATATAAGAAAACAACACATCACGGCTCATTTACTCTCATTATACGTGTAATTAAACACGAAAGACAAATAAGATTGTGTTGCTCTTAAAAGATTCGCCAAATAAAATAAAAGATCTTGAGAAAATAGTGTTGTGAAGTTTAGTTAAATGTTTTTGTTGTTGATCAAGGTGGGAAAGTGGAGATCAAAGTATTTTTAGAGGATCTTGAAGATCTTATAAAAATAAGTTAATTTAATTCAGTTTCTTTGTGAAATGGGATAGCATTTAAAAGTACGTAAAAAGATACAGTAAAGAAATTGGTCATGAGTGAAAGAAGATGATAAATGATTTTATCAGTTGGTGACTGGAACAGATCTGACGATACTGTTATTAAAATTCAAAAGATATCAAGATATGTCAGCGCATCATGTTTTTGCATTTTTAATGAATGAAAATACAGTTCATTTTGGCACTTCTTCAATAATCTTCAAACATTAACAAACAGTTTAAAAGCCTCTAATTTTTTTTCCAATATCCAAACACCTCGCCCTCTCACCAATCCCCAAAAAAATTTCACTCTATAACAAATTCATTATTAAACGTTCGGTTACCAAAGTTTCCAAAAGAAAAAACCTTACTGCACTGCAGAACTTCCATAATGCAGAATAAAGTGTTCAAAGTTTAAACCCGCTCACCTATCGCTGTATGCAAAGTGAATATTTAAGGGCAGTCGAGGGTTTGCAGCTGCATGCTGTGATAAAACTGAACAAGATGCTCGTAATTCTGATACTTAAGTGCTAGCTTGGTAAAGAATAAGAATTGGTTGGTTTAAGGAGGTTAGGGTTAGTGCACATTGTGTGTTTTGCATGAGTTTTGGCGTGACAGAATTAAATAAATTCAATGATGAGGTGGATGTGTGGTGAGACAAGAATAGATGAAATGAGGAATGAGTATATTAGAGGCACTTTGAAAGTTGCGCCAGTAACAGAAAAGTTGAAAGGGAATCGACTGTCTTGGTATGGGCATAGCATGAGGAGGGATGAATCACATTTGACAAGAAAAGAAATGAATATCAGTGTTGCTGGATTCAAAGGGAGAGGAAGACCAAAGAAAAGATGGTTGGATTGCGTGAGGAATGATAAAAAGGAAAAAGGAGTAAATGATAGTGTGACGAGTGATAGGGGAGAATGGAAGAAAAAAACGTGTTAGGCCGACCCCAAATGACGTGGGACAAGAGCAGGAAGATGATGAGAAGTAAATAAATTGATGAGTAGGTTTTTTTGTTTAACCTATTTACTGTCTCGCTGGTCAATTGGTTGCAAGCGCGACTGCTGAGCATGAGGTCCTGGGTCTAATTCCCGGTTCGGGCAGAGTGCTATTGGGTTTTTCCATCAGGATTTTCTCAGTAGTAGCCATGAAGTCTGGAATGTCCTGGGTTGATGGCAATAGACTCGCCCCTATTACATGGGACTTAAAAACGTAACTGGCTAAATGCGGGTATAGTATTACGTACACCTCTGCTTAAACCTTCGAGAGTTTTTTAATGCCAAGTAACTTTGTGTAAACAAATAAAAAACGAAAAGTAGCTCAAAATTATCTAAACTACTTTAATTAACTGAGTAGATATTTATAAGTTGGCGTACAATCAATCTAAAACGATTTTCTATGCCGACTTCCTGGCTAAATATTTTGCTCAAAATAAAGGTAAGAGTTAAGAGTCTGTTTACACAAACAGACTTTTTACTAAGCCGAAAGGCACTTGTTCTCCCCGTCATTGCGATCATTTTTTTGTTCTAGGCCATACCTGGGAACCTTCTTGTTACGGATATTGGGCGTCAAAGTTCCAACTTTTTCACAAGTTTTTTTTTAAATACATGCTTTTAATGTATGATTTTTACTTTAAACACCTCCAGGACCCCCTTACTATTCAATCCATCCATCAGCACAATGTTTTGAGTGCGTTACATTGAGTCCTACTGTAAAACGTGATTTTACAGCCCAAAAAAAAAGTCGTTTGCCAGCACAAATTTTTGCGTAAAGTTACTTATTTTGATGTATGTACATAATGCTTGGTTGACGGCTTCGTGAAGAGTCTGTTTACACCATGTATAATGAATGTTCTGCCAAAATCCCTAATTTCATTTCGTATTTAACCCGACAATATGTCATCCTTCTGATACACACAATGCACAGATGTAAACAGACCTTAACGCCTGTTAAAACTTCTCAAGGATAACGGTTCGATCCTTGAGACTTTCACATGTTTTGTCAACAACATCGTATCAATATTAAATGTAAAGTGATTTTATTGATCAGAGCTATATTGAGTGAATAAACGGGAGAGAACTTGTAGAATAAATTTAACTATTTTGCTTAGTCAAATTTTTATCGGGATTTATCGTTTTGATTCGATAATATGTGGTAGATCAGTCAGGGCTGCCACAGTACATTAATATGAAGAAAAGTCAATGTTTGTATATGCAAAATGTAAATGTACTATTAGGTAAACCTCTCCAAACTCTTCGGGGACTACAGGCGTTGTTATGTATGGTCCTATTTTACATGCTTTGAGGTTGGTTTTTGACATCATTAAAATTATCATCAGCGTGCAATGGAGCGCAGTATCGTAGGTGTTAAATTAACTGACCGTATGCACAACATCACACTGCACTCCAAAACACAAATTACTAAGCCGCTAAACTGAAGTGGAACTGGGCTGGCCATGTCTGCCGTATGCTCGATGAGCTGTGTGCCAAAATAACCATATTATGGAGCCCTTTTTTTTACGGATGTGAAATCATCATATGACTTCTCCCGCTCTGGGCTGACTTGTACTGACTAAAACCCATCCATGTTCCTTCCTTGCCCTTTGTGTTCCAGGGCCGCGGTATCTCTTTCGAACAGCCCGCAGCCCTGGCATATTATGGAGCCTTGACACAGCCAGCGGTACACGGAAGACCTCGCAGGAGATGACGGGATGAGCTGGACAGAACCAACGACCAGTGGTCCACATTAGCCATGGATCGAAACATTTGGAGGTTTTAAAGGTTTGAAGAACAGGGTGTAAAGTTCTTCATCCCCCAACGAAAAAGGGGGATCCTCCGAACAGATAGGTGTTATGTTTGGTGGACTACTGCCAGACAGTTGTAGTCGGTTTCTTCTATATAATCTTAAGTCGTGAATAACTTTACTTGCGCGATCTAGGATTTTGTGGTTTAGTTCGTCCGCTCCGTCCTAGATGGCGCTGTAGTACTTTTTGTTCTATGTTGCTGTAGTACCTTTTTTAGTGCCGGCAAAGGCCTCCCCCCATAACCTTGTAGTCATGGGGGGAGGCCTTTGCCCAGCAGTGGGATGACACAGGCTAACAGTAACTGGAACATCATCAGCGTATTAGTCTAATGTCAGATCATTAAAGGCGGATGGTGCTACCTTGTACGACAATTAACTCGATCCTTAAATGCTTTCATCCAACTTGTAATATCCACACTACAAAGATCGTCACTTCACCTAGCTTGAGAGCGAATTTCACGTCCTCTGCCGATGCCCGGTCGGTTTTCAAGATCACATTTATAAACAGTCAGTTCTTCAATCTACAGCTAACATGACTGCTCTTATTGTACACTGTTTTTGCTAAAGTAAGATTGAAACTTAAATAACTACAAAAGGTTTATTTAATTTTGTTTTAAATTCCAACGAAAATACTGGTAGATGAACTTACGAGGAAAATTCTGAACAAAGAAATTCAATACAATCAAAGAGAATAAATCAGAAAAATATTCTTTAACAATGTTCAAGTTTTTCTTCAGCGGCACGTGCAATGACTTGTTATTACTCTTCAGAATATACTTTATTATTTAAAAGTTAATTAAGAACAAACTACGTACCTTGATGTAATTCATTATCAATTTTTAAGTCTTCATTGAACATCAAAGATGTTGATTTAATTTCAAAGCTTCTTTTCAACTGTTATTTCTATTGCTTCGAAGTTTTAATTTGCCGAAGTAGGTCCTCCAAAATTCGACAAAAATACATTTTATTTTTTTACAGAATTTAATTAAAAAGCCGTCAAAAGATCTCAATTAGAAAGAACCCTGCAGTCTTTGAGACTCTCTTATATAAAAGTCTAGAACCTTTTTAAAATAAAATGTAAAGTAGAAATCTATTTTTAAGTTTTCCTCGAATAGAATATAAAGAGAAAAAGTGATCATTGAACCAAGATTGAATATGTGCTTTGAGATATAAATAAATTTTACCACACACGCAGAGAGGTAATAAAATATTTTTCAGTGACGGAGGCGGACTTATAAGAAAGCGTAAGAATATTTCTAGTTTTCCAGCTCCCAGTTCAAACAGATCCAACCCGATATTAAAAAGGCCTCCATCATTATCCTTTTATGTATTCTGTTCAGTACAGCTAGCTTCAAAAATATTGACTGTACGCCATCATACCCGCTGTCTCGCCTAACTTCCCCTTTAAACTTGCTTACATCCTGACAACATTATTTTAAGACAAGCTTACCGTCCCTAGGCCTTTCCCGACAATGATTTATCGAGTCCCGGGACGTATTTACTTCATACTTTATAAACTTCCCCTTATCCGTAATATCTTATTGGGGGATGTTTGGTGTGCATATTTGTGGACTAGTGAGGCCGATGTTTTGGCCTTATCTTTTGTGTTAGGCCACGGATTAGATTTTCTTGTTTTATAGACATGAATAGCGTTGAGCGATTTATGGTGTACGCTATTTTGGATTCGGGTTTCTTTTTCGATGAGATGAAATCTTGCTAATATGTGAGATATTTGTTTTATACCTAAATATTTACATGAAACTGAGATCACCTACAAAATCTATAATGAATACCATTTGTTATACTGTCGTTATGCATAAGTACCTAAAAAATGAGAAACAGGTTTAAAAAAAAAAAAAGCAAATGGGTGTCAAAAATCAACCAGTCTATGGTGCTTTTTGTTAAATCTTGTGCTATGTTTTACAAATTTTGTTTCCATTTAAACATTCACACCATTTCCCAGTTTTTATTCCGTACTACCATTTTTTCGCGCGATCAAACCTGATGATGATTTATACCAAACTTTGGCATACATTACCGCTAAGCCATGGAAACCAAAAACAGTGATAAATAGTCTTCCCAAACTTGCCTTTGACAATGTCAAAGAGTCTCGAAGATTAAAACTAAGACTGCTGGCACCGGCACCATACGTTGGTCCCAACATTGGCCATTCTCCCAAAGATTTTTTCCATCTTTGGAAGTATAGCATTGCAGCCAACTTTGGAACCAACATGTGAAGCCAAAGTAAGACCTATTTGCCTCTAAGTTATAGGTATTGAGTTTACTTAGTAAAACTAGGTTAACGATATTGTTCCACCTGTATTTTGGAAGTCGGCGCTGTCCTTAGAAGTTTTAATTGTAATATTGCTGTTTTCCAAGGTCTTGCTCGTGACGAAAAGTAATTTTCCTTTTTACTTACAAAGTAAGGTGAGCTTGTTTTAAGGGTGGGTAATTTTTAACCTTTTGAACGCCCGAGCATTAACGCACGCACGTGCCCTCCAAGCTAAGCCATAATTTCACCTACCATTTTGTCACATATTTGTGTCATTTGGCGTACAGGGCACCCGCTTATTGCTTGTCACGTATTTGTGACAATGCCGTTTAAAAAGTTAAGCTCACATGGATTTATGAATGAACCAAAACTTTCACAAATCCTAAAAAAACGTAATTTTCAGAAGCATAACAAAAATAAATTGAATAGTTCCTGACATGATTCATATTTTAATCTCACTATCAAATCAACCCTACGGCCGCACTCGAAAAATAAAACACTATCGTATGAATACCTCGGACAAAAACGTCCATTACTTATTTCCCTCGTTCTCTTAATGACGTCATTATCTCCAGAGGCTCCGTACGCGGTCACGTCCCCCCTTAATTCTGACTGTGACATCGTCTGAGTGACGTAGCGATGATAAATGACGCGAAAACCATGACACTTTTATGTGACCGCGGAAATAAAGATGTTGAAGTGCTTTCGACCGCGTTTTAATTTGTATGGTTGCAGAGGTGGGTGATGACAGGGTTAATTAGTTGGGGTTTGAGTTTGTGCGATGAAGACTGTGTTGAAATAATCTGCTGGTAGTAGAATTTTACGTGTATGAGATTGAACGAACCAATAATACATGACAAATTACTAGTGTGGCACAATATTGCTTTTAAAAAAGGAACGCAAAGAAATGAATGAAAGTAGGTACAATTCAGAATCGCGGCACTGCCGCTACGAATTGCTGTTACGATAATCTTCATAATTGTACCAATAGTGTGTGAAAATAAATGTTTTAGTCAAATACCTTAGGTTGTACGTAAATAAACGTAGAAGGTGCCTATGTACCTTATATTAATAGCTACACGACATTACGACTGCATAATATAAATGAACAGGCTAAACCAATCCTTTGCAAGGTTGCAAACTTTTTGTTACCCAGTAATCTACTTATAATTATTATTGATATTACCATTACCTACATTTATCTGAGCCAGTTAAGGTAATTACCCTACTTCATCAAACATATTCCGTAACCTTTGCAAGAGTAAAATATATAATTAATCAGATTTTCTGTTCGAGGAAGCGCGTTTGATCTTTGAAGAAATGTTCCGAACTGTATGATATTAATTACAAATTATTTAAGTTAACAAAGATTACGGTTCATCGGCTCTGAGATACCAGACTCGTGTCTCATCTGTCCTTATAATGTGGTTGAAATTTAGAAATAGACATTGTGGCTAAATTGATTTTATGTCCACTCAATGAAATATAAACTGCTGTCAGTGTAAATTGAGTTGATTTTAGAATGGCTATTGAAAAATTCATTGAAAAGTTCAACTTTCAAGGGTAAAATGAAATTTATGTGTATGTATGGTGGCAGTTATTTTTCTAAAGAGACATAATATATTTGCAATTTTTGGTAACCAAATTGCAAACACAGGATATTTTAGTAGATTCGCGATAGTTGTAAGCTGCAGTGAGAAGAAAGTGAGAGAAAACGGCTTATGTAGCGGTGAATAGTTACGCAAGATAATGAGGTCTTTTTTGCTAACATTGGTATTCCTCCCAATACTTTCAACAGACGCCAGTACATCTAGCTACCCGAAACTGTCAAAATTTCCCATTCAACCTTGAACCTAATGCTTTAGCGATACAGTTGAAAATCTATTAAAGAAATTTGACAGATTGTAGTAGCTTGATGTGCTGGCGTCTGTACAGTCAAATGTAAACCGTAATTGTTGTCAACATCTATCTAATCGTCTCAATTGTTAGAGATAGAATTTGCAAATTACTAGTGTTTCAGTAGGTGTACCTAAATCTATAGTGTAAATTCGAGGATACGCGTAGTGAGTTGAGAACCACGGTTGCGTACTAATGAGCCAACATCTACATACACCCGCAGTACTAGGAATCCTACACTATGTATATAAAACCCATCGCTATTTAAGCCATACACGTGGAACTTAAATAATGAAATTCGAATCGCGAAAATGTTTCATTGGTATCTCCCAAGCCCACGCAAATCCGTGTCCGCATTGCGTCCAAAACTTTTCCTTACTGTGGTCGCAGTGTGATTTAATCAGTTAGACACGTCAACATTACAATTATTATCAATAATCTCTCGACCTTGAGTAATAGAGAAGTATGGAGGAAGAAGATATGCTGCGCCGACCCCAAATGAATTGGGATTAGGGCAAGAGAATGATGATGATTCTCTTGACTATATCCCATGTTTTTTGGAGAAGCTTCAGCATGACATGTTCCATACTTCTCTATTAGCCGTCATCTCAGCAGACATCCCTTTCTAGCTATATCATTTTGCATAAAGGGTGTAAACAGACTCTTAACGAAGCCGAAAGGCACTTGTTCTCCCCGTCATTGCGATCACTTTTTTGCTCTAGACTATACCTGGGAACCTTCTAGTTACGGAAATATTGGGAGACTTCTTTTTTAATTCATGTTTGTAATTTAATTTTTATACTTAAGGCACCTTCACGACCCCCGCACGATTCAATCCATCTATCAGCACAATGTTCTGAATGCGTTACATTGAGTCCTACCGCAAAACGTGATTTTTCACCCAAAAAAAATCGTTTCCCAGCAATAATCTTTGCGTAAAGTTACTTAGTTTGATGTACATAATGTTTAGTTGACGGCTTTGTGAAGAGTCCGTTTACAACCTGTATAGTCCATCCATGAATTCTTTGATATTTTTCTACCAATAAGAGAGTTTTACTTATGGAAGTCAAATGACGTATTAGATAACTAAAGTCTACTTATTTTGACTATTCTGGCGATCTATTTTTGCATTGTAATAAGTTATTATGTATACCTGATATTTGCACGCCCCAGTGGCAGAATGTGATGAGACCTTTATGTTATTTGAGACCTTGTAATTTGTATTGTACCATGTTCGGACAAATAAATGAATTTGAATTTGGATCAATGCAAGCGTTACGACAAAGAGCAAATCTAATGGGTACAGACAAATCTAGAGTTCGAAATGCCATTAAAAATGTTAAATGTAAGAAACTGTTGTAGAATGGAACCGGTGCAATTAACATCAAAGTAAAGTTCCCTGACCTTTAAGAGCTAAACGGTACTCTGCAGCATCAATCAATTATTAAAATTGTGTGGGTGTACCCATTTGTGGCAAGTAGGTGATGACAGTTTTATTTTCACTTTAGCGTTGTTAAATAAAACTTTGAAAAACATTTAGTGTTATTAACCTAGACTATTTTTGGAGGCATTTATTCAAAAGTATCTATTACTGCCACCAAACAGTATTTCACAGAAAAAATACCAATAAATTATTCTATTCCTTTTACAAAAAAGAAATCTTGGGAACGAAATAAACATCGCATTACGCACTAAATCTAACTAAAAAGAAAATAAAAAAAAACAAAGGCAACACCAATACGCGGCACAATAAAACATTATGAAGCTCATAATCATATTTCTCCGCTAAAAAATTGCGAGTACGCCATAAAACTCCTTTCCGTCCTTTATTTAAGGATTGCTTTCGCATCATAAATTCGTTAAACATTGAAGCACTTTCGGTACCATTTAGTTCTTAGCTCAGGACGAGTCCAATTTTCTGCCTCGTTATGCGTTAAAATTGCCATGCGACGGCCTCTTGGTGTGTACTTGAGTTATGGTAGTGATATGTAAGACGTTTTGGGTAGGTTATCGGTTATCCTGGTTGTAAGCTCGTGGGGGAGAGCTCAGATTGATGAGTGAGACATATTAGGACATGACAGGAGACAAGTTGTAGGAAAATTCCTGAAAAAGATAAACACAAGGTTTTCAATGAGGGCAGAAGCTACATAATATGAAATATCCAAAATGTGGTTACAGTCGTGGGAAAGAGGTAACATGACATTAGTGCCACAATTTATTTTGTAACATTTACTTGTATGTGATAATTTTGTTATTTAAGATAGTTTAATTACCTGTAATGTTAGCAGTGTTTATGATAAATAAATAAAAAAAAAAAACAAACAAACAAAAATTTTGCTAAACAAAAAAATGCAAAGGACTACGTCGAATTAAAATCAAAAGCTACTTTCGCAACATCAAAAAAGCACGCCCCGCAAGAGAAAACCCGGCAAGCAATCTCAAACGAAGAATTCCAGCCAAGTTACGCAAAACAGTAAAGTTTACCTCAACACTACGTACAAGTACATGTTAACTGAAACATTTCCTCTTACCCAAGAGAAAACGGTGTGGAAATACCAACGTTATATATGTCGCAGTAATATAATTGGCAGAACCGTTTTTTTCGCGAAAATCCTAGTGCTTTTGCAACTCGCTTATCTTAGGTATTTACATCGCGAACAAAAGGCAGCACTTTCAACACTTTTTGGACGTCAAAACCACTCTAGATAGTCCCCAAAAAGCCTGCCTTGTTTTGCTTCGATGAGTACGTATATACGCATATCAGCCGATTGACTCACAGTTTTACTCAAGGCATGTTCAGACGATGCAGTGGCGTTACAAATTGCCTAGCCAATCAGCAATCAATTTTCGAATCGTCCTAAACAGGCTGGTTCGTTTATACAATTCTAGAATTTTCGCCTAAAAAGGATTGTTCCATGTATCCTGCGACATTGTACACACTTATATCCTGGTACGCAAAGTTAAAACGCACCTAAGGCATGTAATTTTAATGATTAACCTGACGCTTACGCATGTGAGAATGTTCCTCTAGCTTGGTTCTGGTTTCGTTTGATGTTGCAAATCCCTACTGACTTCACGATGGATTGATTAAGTTTTTAGATTATTGTATGAGTCATCATCTACCTATCCTTTTCTCTACTATGTTGGGGTTGGCTCCCAGTCTTACCGGATTCAGCTGAATACCAGTATTTTACATGAAGCGGCTGCCTATCTGACCAATACCCCTTGGTAAGACAGAGTAAGACTAGTTGTCAGAGTTTCGAGACTAGACTAGTCTTTTCATCTTCTTCATGCTATTCGGAAGTATATGCGAGCCATTGACTGCCTCGTCGGTCGAGTGGTCGCAGCCGCGTCTGCTGAGCATGAGGTCCTGGGTTCGATTCCCAGGTCGGGTAAAGTGTTATTGGGTTTTTCCATCAGGAATTTCTCAGTAGCAGTCACGGAGTCTGGATTTGTGGCCGGTTGATGGCAATAGGCTCTCCCCCTATTACATGGGACTTAAAACATAACTGGCGAAATGTGGATGTACTATTAGGTACACCTCTGCCTAACCCCACGGGGATTACAGGCGTGATGTTATGTTATGTTATTCGAGCCATGTGGGCCATATAGGATCGCAAGTATTTTAGTAAATAGTTCCAAACGATTAATCTTCACAAAAATAATTATAGTGTTTATCGGATATTTAGAAAATAATTAAAATTTGGTATGAGCTACGCTAATTTGGTTCTGTAACAACGGGATAGACTGGTCCTCTCCAATAAGGGAGAAAATACGACCAATAAACAATTTTATCTACATGAGAAGAATAAAGTTTGCTTATCTTAAGACATAACACGTGTTAGCATTATTATGATCGTGTGGGTTTATTCGTTGTATTTCTCTTCGTGTTATGAATTTGACAAATTGGAGCATTTTGTGTAGGCATTTCTTATTTTTATTTTATGAGAGTCATTTTGGTTTGGGCAAAAGACATGTAGACGAGTGGATCAGCAATATCATTTAGCAGTATTTTCATTTTGTATCATTCAGCGCTAGCTACCGTCAAGGATATCGTCGTTTAAGTTCTAACACCAAGTAAATAAATTTTGGTGATTTTGAATTGATTTGAATGCAGTTTCCTAGAAAATCGGAATACGCGTTGTTTCAGCCAATCAGAAACAAGCAACGACTCTATCTAATTTGAAGTGAACACAAATTATAAAATGATACTGTACCATTACTAAGGTATTTTCACTGCAGTTTTTTCGGGGTATTCCTCAAAGCGCAACTAATTTATTCCTCGAAGCGCAACCATTTGAACAATTTAAATTTGTAAGTGCAACCAGTGGTTGCGCTTCGAGGAATAATTTAGTTGCGCTTAGTTGGTTGCGCTCAAAAATAGTTGCGCTTTGAGGAATACCCGGTTTTTCCGCTCTCCTTAAGCGACGTTATGTTAATCCTGTATAAAGTCGATATAGAAAAACACCACTAGTAGGCTCTCTAGTCTGAAAAACCGGTTTCTTTTCTGCGTAAAAAGAGGTCTTTGCTCTCCAACAGAATAATAAAGGCTATTATAATTCACCAGGCTATTTTCCATAGAACTTTACAAATCTATTTCGAACCACCAATCAAGCCCATTATTTACTCCCAATTTTATTTAACAAGTACCTATTAGGAGTGGAACAAAGTCAAAGCAAATAACTAGGCGTTTCGACAGCTTAAATTTCAGATTTAAATACCAAGGCTCGAAGCGGTTGCACTGTAATTATTGATGAAGAGTATCTTGTACTCACTCTTTTGTTTCTTTGTAATTAATTAAAATAGGAGTAGAAGTGCTTTTAAGGTCCATTTTCGGTGGTTATTTAAAACCTGTTACTTTTCAAACACTTTCAAGAGTCGCTATAATTACAGGCTAAACTATTTATCTGGAAAAGTCGTTTGATATTTTTTTAATTAGTCCAACCTGGAAAACTCTTAACAGACTTCGAACCCAAGTCGGCCGGAGCAAAGATAATCTCTGCAAATGGGGGTTCACGGACGGCTCAGACCTCAAGTGCATATGCGGCGTCGCCCCACAAACAATGACCCACCTTCCATTTTGCACTGCATGCCCTATAACCTGCGCTCTTGATGATTTATTTACTGCATCAGTGAGCGGGGTTCGCGTGGCTGAGTTTTGGGCTAAACATACTATTTAGACTTTTTGCCATCGATACGCTAAGAAGAAGAATTAGTCCAAGAAAATATAGAAACTTTATTTACCAAGATCAAGAGTTTATTCAACCAAAAGTGTTCCCACTGCTGGGGCACAGGGCTCTTTTTCGTTAAAGGGTAGACAGTAATCCACCACCACTATTGTTGGTGGGTTTCATATATCTTCGACTCCTTCTTCCTTCCTTCTTCTTCTCTATTCTTCTCTTCTTTGACTTCGTTTTTTTTCGTTCTAAG
Organism: Lycophotia porphyrea; assembly: GCA_950005105.1. Lineage (NCBI taxonomy): Eukaryota > Metazoa > Arthropoda > Insecta > Lepidoptera > Noctuidae > Lycophotia > Lycophotia porphyrea. The sequence goes on along the minus strand of OX465392.1, from coordinate 14,396,820 downwards.
ACGTACCGACTTTTTCAGGCTGTTTTACTTGACCGACAAAAGTGTTGAAATCAATTACAAAAAGTAGATTGCCTGCCTGAGTTCGAAGCTACGGTCTAAGACACGTAAGTCGAGAACGTTAACACGGAACCATCTCTGCTCAGTGCTCATCAAAAGGAGTTTGTAGATATGGGTGTTCTATAAAATGGCCTATCGGGCGTAGTAGAAATGGCTTTCGATAATAATCAGAACCATAACATAACATTACATCAAGCCTATAATCCCCGTAGAATTAGGCAGAGATGTACCTAATAGTGTACCCACATTTCGCCAGTTATGTTTAAGTCCTTTGTAATAGGGGGCGAGCATATTGCCATCAACCAGGCACAAATACAGACTCCGTGGCTGCTACTGAGAAATTCCTGATGGAAAAACCCAATAGCACTTTGCCCGCCCTGGGAATCGAACCCAGGACCTCATGCTCAGCAGTCGCGCTTGCAACCACTCGAACAACGGGCTGTCCGTTAATCAGAACCAATCTCGTACTTAAGATGCTATTATTTATTTCTAGGTACACCAAAAGTGTTACAAAAGCTTGTAGTAGGTACTAACAACATAAATAATAATCTGAATTCACAAGTCATCCAACTATAATATTATAAAACCGAAAGTTTGTATGTAATGTGTGTATGTGTGGATGTTTGTTACTCCTTCACGCTCAAACGGCTTAACGGATTTGGACGAAATTTGGCGCATAGATAGATTATAATCTGGAATAACAATATGGCTATAAATGATTGCGCTAATAACTTAGGGCGATGAGCAATATTGCATTACAGGGATATTTCAGTCCATTTTCATCAATTGACAACTGACAACTGTCAACATACATGAGGAAATGATTAGAATAGAACAGAAAAAAAAGTTGTTAGGTTAGGTTAAGCTTAGGTTAGGGTTAGATTTGTTTCCAAAAAAATTGAGTTTCCTCCTGACCAAAAAACTAAACTAATTTTGAGCTAATTGCGAACCTAACGCGTACGAAGTCGCGGGTAACAGCTTGTATCACATAAATAGCGAATAGTACACCTCTGCCTAACCCTTCGGGAATTACAGGCGTGATGTTATGTTGTGTTATCGCATTTTGGTTGGTATCCTATATCAAATTTTCAGGGCTTTACAGCCATTAACGCAATGCAAATCACAACACGATCTCAACGCTAAAATGTGATAAAAATAAATAGAATTTCCTCCCCCTCGCCACGGAGCTGTTAATCAAATTATTTTTCCATCAGTCTCTTTAGCTTGCTATTAATTGTACGGCGACAAAATATTTTCAAGATTCACTAATGATTTTTTGACGAGAGTACCCGAATTCGTTTCATGAAACAACAGTATTTTAAATGCTTTCCTTCGATCGACACGATCTAATTTTGGGCTACCTCTAGTGGTTAGGTTTTGTTTTATATTCTGAAATTCAATTAATTTGAAGAGTTTTCTAGATGAAGTGTCCATTGTTTATTTTGGACGGCAGTAACATTACTACGAATTTGTTAGCTCTTCAGGACTTTAGAGAAGCAGTAATGAGATTATGTTTTGAACAATAGTTATTCATATAAATATTTTCTTGATTTTTTTTGCCAAATTATTATTTCGTCTAGTCCAAAAAAATATACTAAATACGTCTACAAAACACAGAGCTAAGACGTCCTTTAATATAATAAATACGAAACTAACAATCAGTTTGTCTGTAACATTTTCACGTGTAAACGGCTGAGCGGCTTACGATGAAATTTGTCACGAACAGAGATTATGATCTGGTTAAAGCAAAGCTACATTATGGTGTAAGGAACATATTGGGACAAAATTTGCTTCTTTCTTTTTCGCGTAGTTAATGCTTAACCAGGTGTCAGAGTTCTTATGCCACCCATGGGCCTCTGACTTGGCTTTAAATGCTTTAAATTTTTACAACGTTCTCAATACATGATCCTAGACCTACCTGAAATACCTCACACAGTGTATTACCAAAAAACATGTGCCTACCAGCTATTAGAAACATACTCCTGGACCCCAAAAACAAAGTGCTCTAAATAAGTAAACCTAACTAAACCCACTAAATAACTCAACCTAATTAGTGTACAACTATAGCGAGGGTCGTTTACTTGGGGTCTCTACGTAGAAATAGATTCTATCAACACTGCCCACTGGCAAAAACTACTAGAACATGGCTTGGCTACAGTTAATTAATCTGAATTGAGGTTCCAAGGATACACTTTTGTGCTAAGAATAAGAAATATCGTTGTTATGTTCTTACATGGGATAAATAACGTGCTTGATAGCTTTTTGACAATATGAGTAGGGTTTTAGGGTTAACATTTTAACCTAACTTTCGATGAAAAATGTTTCGATTTTTTTAATAAGATTTCGTTTTTCTTTTGCCAAATTCAGCAGAATCATAAATGTAGGAGCTTTGAATAATCCTTACTAATATTATAAACGCGAAAGTTTGTATGTTTGTTACTCTTTCACGCAAAAACTACTGAACGGATTTGGATGAAATTCGGAACACAGATAGCTTATAACACTGGATTAATACATTTTATCCAATAGTATGTTCTCGTGGGAAAATTATCGAACTCCACGCGGGCGACACCGCGGGCTTATGCCCGCGGTGTCGCCCGCGTGGAGTGCTAGTAATCCATAAAAATTTGAAACCTATATTTTTTAAGGCAAAGAGTTACAGTCTTTGCAGAAGAAGAAAGTACAAGTAAAACCTTGAGATTTTTTAGAACTTATCAATCCCAAACATACATTCTTAGAAAAGATTTATTTTCGTTGGATCCCAGTCTTACACGTATTCAGATTCTCATTCTCAATTCAAAACACAAGAAAATTGTTTCAGCTAAAATTTATTCACTGACTGTCTCTCTATAAAGTATCGCATATAAATTCCAGACACCCCGCCCGAAAAATAACTTAAAACTGCAATAAATACGAACCCAAGAAATATTGCAATATTACTTTCAAAGTTTAGACAAATGTATGAGTCCAAAGAAACCAAACTTTCATGGCAATGGACGTTTTACAACTGAAAACTAACACCTCCACCAGATTTGATGGTTTCATTTTCTAAGTGGAAAAGCCCTTTAAAGTTTCTCAATCTAATCGAGACGCGCATTAAATAAAATTAAACTTAGCCTTAAGCTTGGTACTTGGGGCACCCCGACGTTAGATTTAGTTAGATTCCTTTATACCCTTCAAACAGAAATAGGAGCCCCGCTTGCTGGCTTCCTCTCCCCCGTAAGGCGATTTTTCTCAGAAATCATTCAATGAAAATTGTTACTTTCTTTATCTGTCAGTTCAACAGCAGTCATTGCGTTGCTAACAACGCAATGAAGAAAGGGAGAATAGAGCTTTCTTCTTTTGAGCTTTTTCAAAGCTCTAAAGACGGATGAATTGCGAATTAACTACAAACGGATTGCAAATGTGTTACGCAATTATCCCGCAGGCCAATGATAAAAACCTTACAACAACGTATAAAAGAATATAAAGAAAAAGTATTTATTTAGAGTCAAATAATTTTTTTTTTTAGAGGACAATAATACGAAATTAAATAAAAATAAAAGAACAAACAAAAAATAAGACATACTGTAAACTAAACTGGTTCTGTACGTAGCCAAAAGGCTATCTCAGCATGGTGTCGTAATATTTAAAAAAAATGTCACAGCACTGGTATTAAATAATAATTAATCATTATTATTCCGTTTATATTATTATTTAATAATAAAAAAATATACAATTAAATAAATAAAATAAACTGTAAATACGAATATAAACAAAAATAAATATGTTATATCCAGCTTGATCGAGGTCAAGAGCAGGCCGATTTTGCAATAAAAAAATAATGAGAACAACATACCATAAACAAAGCCCAAAAGCCTGTTTATTTTTGATCATTCCCATACACGTCGCAGATAAAATAATCTGAGCTTAATCCGACTAATCGCAACATAATTACGCAAAGACTGGATGTTGACACAATAATTATCCCAGTGACACTGCCGAGCCTAGTGTTAGTTTACTACCTGTGGTCGTACTGTCCATGGCAAACAGTTTCTGTAGGTGCATTAGTGTACATACAGAGTGTGTTCGTACGTACGTAGTCGGTTTAGTGAATGTTTAAACGGGAATATAATCTGCGAAATATTCATAGGTTGTAAGTACCTACTGAATGACCGTCACTTGCAGGTAACTTCCGAACCGCCATAAAGTTTGAACAGAACTATACGCAAATGACTTCAAATAAAGATTGTCTGTAGCTAATATGGCTTTAGTCGCTTTATAAACAAAAACAGAAGTACATTGGTTACCTTTGAACAATAACAAATAAATACTGCACTGATCTTCATAATCCAGCTAACCACAATATAGTGATTGAGAATAAAATTTCGATTTAAACTCAAAATGATGATTATTATTGGACAATGTTAGGGGACGTTGCTTTGCATTAATAAGTAGTGATACAAAGGCGCAATGTACAGGTACGTTCCATCATCGAATCCATGTGACAGACATGGATTCGATGATGGAACGTACCTGTACATTGCGCCTCAAGACTAAATTAATGTCAAGAAGCCATTTAATATTTAAAAAAAAAGACGTGTGGCACTCGGAGGCTGCCGCGGTAAAGCTATTGCATAGCTTTTTTTATCAACTTATGTAATTATAATTATTTATTTATTTTATTTATGCAGTATTTTTTTTCCATTGTTTTTCTTTGATATTAATTCAAGTTACACTTTTTGAGCGTGGTGATCGATAAGAAAACATGTTTTTTCTTTTATTAAATAAATGAGAAGTTAATATTGTTCAAAATTATTATTGACAAGCCTAGGTTATTATTTTTAATCTGCCGCTGGAGCTAGGAGGTTAGGTTGTATAAGTAATTACCTAATATCTGACACTAAGCTAATTTCCAATCCGCACTGGGCCCGCGTGGTAGATTGTAGCCCATTCCCTCTCATAGAGAGGAGGCCTGTGTCCCAGCAGTGGGAACATTAAAAAGGCTGATGATGATGATGATGATGAAGCTAATTTCAGGGTGTATGTTGACTAGCTAACTTCACGAGGTAGGTTTTTGGTGTCGGTGTGCGCGCGCATCGGAGTGGGGGGTGTTAGGTTATTTTCGTTACGGAATTTCTGGATTCGGTCTCCACGCTCAAGGCCCGCGATAGAAGCTATGCAATAGCTTAAAAATGCGACTGTTACACTACAAACAGCAATAAAAAGAGACAACAATCTAAAGAAAAAATGTGAGAATGGTATAATTAGAAATAGTACATATTTATCTTAAAAGCACTTATAATGCACAATACTATACGTGAATGAGGTTTTGTGAAATTGTATGTGAAGATTGTATTGAAAAAACAACAGCGCGGCCTTACTCCCGACTACAGACCAGAACAAACAAACCAAGCTGCATTATACACGACATTACAACGATAGAACTTCAATTTCAACCATAGACTAAAATAACCATGCAAGGATTTTCACCACAGTGCAGCAGTGTAATGGGTGGGGGTCAAACTCACGCCTGAGACGTTGTTCCATTGTGGTTACGGAACCAACCTGCGGTTCCAAGATGACCACGATAAGCAACAATGGGCCGGTTCGACCCGCTCGAACAATGTTGTTGATAGTCCATTCAGTTAACGCATTCATTGAACGTGGGTAGTTGATCGGAAGACGTGTATACTAGTTTGAATTTATGAGTCGTTTTGTACCTATGGTGTGGACTACGAACGTTGGCTGTGTCGCAGACTATTCGTCCACATCCAATCAAAGTGGAAGGAAAACAAGTATTTCATGAAAAAGTCATTCAATGGGGTTAATGGTGGGTTGTATTGATGATTTTAATTATTATAGTTCTGTAACTACATACCTACGTGTTACGTACGCGAATCATAGTTTCATCAATTTACAACCCGACTGACTTGCTAATTGCAAAATACGTAAGAAAAATTGAATTTCGCGGGCTACCCTGGCGCATCCACTTAAAGTTATCTGTGACTTAAGAACCCGACAATAACTATCGGGCAAAAACCCACCAGACACAACACCCGTCTGGTTGGAGGATCCACCCTTTCCTATGGGGGATGATGAACTTTACACCCTGTTCTTCATACCCTATACCAGCCATACTCAAAGTGTGCTCCGCGTAGCCCTGGGGCTCCGCAAAGCCTTTATGGGGGCTCCGCGAGAATACTAGTAATAATGAGTATTAATATTAATAATTAATTAATAACTAGAGAGAGCCGCGGTGGCCCAGTGGTAGCGACCCCGACTTACGAACAGTAAGTCGTGGGTTCGAACCCAGGCAGGCGCATTACTTTGTGTAATTTATTTCATCACCACTGCTCTCAAAAACGGTGAAGGAAAACATCGTGAGGAAACCTAAAAATTCGAAGATATGTGACATCTACCAATCCGCACTGGGCCCGCGTGGTGGATTATAGCCCATTCCCTCTCATAGAGAGGAGAAATTGTCCCGATTCAGAGATTTTTATGTGTTTTTTTTTATATTATGTTAGTATACGCTTACATTGTAACATGATTACTTGTTATTAAAGAATACTCGTAACTTTTTCTTTTATTTTGGGGTTCCTTCAAAAAATTTCGCTTTTCAAAAGGGTTCCGCCACCAAAAAAGTTTGAGAACCGCAGCCCTATACAATAATTTTCAGAACACATTCCAGTAATTTCGTGTAAATATGCTCCTACTTTATTTGCCATTGACAGACTATGTACGGTGTAGATTGTCCAACTACCATTGGGAGCGTCGAGTCTAGCCGCTTAACCTGATGGATTAGTGGTTTCGTACACATCTGTCTGATGTCGGCTTCTTGTTTGCATCAGCCATCAGTTGGCTTTGAGTTTCGCCAATCACTAATGGTCTCCTGTAGGTTTACGTTCGTACAGTAATGAAAGCCTAGTGACCCGCCCCTGCGTCACAAGGTTTTAAGACTGGACCAAAAATCGAGAGCTTTTAGAATTTTAATTTTCTTAATTATTTCAAAAATTACGGATTGTTCAGTTTACAAAGACAACACGGTGACGTTTATAATACAGACACCAGAAAAGTGACTTGTAATTATAATAATTAAATAACACATAACATAACATCACGCCTGTAATCCCCGAAGGGTTAGGCAGAGGCGTACTTAATAGTACACCCACATTTCACCAGAGAAATTCCAGACGGAAATACCCAATAGCACTTTGCCTGACCTGGGAATTGAACCGAGGAATTCACGCCTGCGACCACTTAACTAACTAGGCTAGACTTAATTTATACAAATAAACATACCGCAGATATTTCGCTGAACATGGTTATTTAAAATGCTGTAACTAGAAGTTTTGCCATTATTAATACCACACGTAAGCTACAATTTAATTTATTTCAATAATGAAGTTTACTGCTTGAGGACTAGTTTTAAACTATTTTAAAGCTTTTAATAAATTTCTATGATTTTATTATAGTTAGTTCATACATATGGTGTATATTAGTAACGGGAATTGTAATAAATCCAACCCTGAGAAGGAGATTATGTAGAAAAATAAAATATTTTTTTTAATATTGATTCCAAGAACTTTTTGATTCACCCTCGTATGTATATACATTTTTTTTAATAGTTGAGTTGATTTCTCTCAACAAACTAAAATTAATACCAATGGAAAATAAAAATAATGACTGGAATCAGATTTCTAAACATCGCGCTATTTTGCATTGACTATAGAACCAAAAGCGGCTGATTACTCTTAAAATTAAATTTCGGTATAATGAAGCGTTTATACAAACGATAAATAATACAAAATGGTGGTTTATTATGACTATCAGTTATCTCTCACGCTCTGACGCGTGCGTTCAGCTTCAACGCAAAATTAATTGTAATAAAGTTAAAATAATATGCGTACTCAGTATTTAAACGTTTTGAAGTGATATAATTATGATTTAAGTGCCAATTATAATGACATTCAAGTATTTTATTTATCGTATTTTTACAAATCCAATATAATTATCATGGAGATAATATATTATGGAGAGCAGCGGTGGCCCAATGGTAGCGACCCCGACTTACGAACAGTGAGTAGAGGGTTCGAACCCAGGCAGGCGCATTACTTTGTGTAATTTATTTCATCACCACTGCTCTCAAAAACGGTGAAGGAAAACAATGTGAGGATACCGGCATGTCCTAGAACCACAAATTCGGAGAAACATGATGTGAAATCTACCAATCCGCATTGGGCCCGCGTGGTAGATTATAGCCCATTCCCTCTTATAGAGAGGAGGCCTGTGTCCCAGCAGTGGGAACATTATAGGCCGATGATGATGATGAATATAATTATAGGTAAAAGATCCTTGAGTGATATGATACCGTGCAAATTCAGCTTACTGAAATTTTATGCGTGTGACAAAACTCAATAACACAGTGCCCAACCCACAAATTTAGCCCAGGATCCTACACTCAATTTTCAATCCATCGAATCAGTTGATAAGGCAGTATTTGACACTACAAATCGAAACAGCAATAGTTAATCCCGCGTCTTTGCCACCTGTTATTTTAAAATGACGTATACTACAGTATTAGGCGTAAAGTGCATAATGTTCAATGGGCAGTATTTCAGGGGTATTTTGTCAGCAATTTGCTCCACATAATCGAGTCGGGCGGCGCCTATTCTAATACTGCTCGCTACTTTATGCTGTGCAAACAATTTGGAATCTGTAGTTATTTTAAATTCTTCAGAATTTACAAATAAAGGGTGTAAACAGACTCTTAACGAAGCCGTCATTGCGATAATTTTTTTGTTCTAGACCATATCTGGGACCTTCTAGTTACGGAGATATTGGGGGTCAAAGTTCCAACCTTTTCACAAGTTTTTTTTTTAAGTACATGTTTTTAATGTAGGATTTTTACTTTAAACACCTCCAGGACCCCCTTACTATTCATCCATCAGCACATTGTTTTGAGTGCGTTACATTGAGTCCTACTGAAAAACGTGATTTTTCAGCCCAAAAAAAAAGTCGTTTCCCAGCACCAATTTTTGCGTAAAGTTACTTAGTTTGATGTACATAATGCTTGGTTGAGGGCTTCGTGAAGAGTCCGTTTACACCCTGTATACTTAGTGGTTAGAGGTAGTGCATGTTTTAGTATTGTACACGTGAGTACATCATATTATCTGGTACGCCCATTTTTGTTTCGACAAGGTGTAATTAAAAATCTGAAAAGCGCTCTTTGTACTTTTATGATACAAATTTTATTATGCCGAAAGAACCACTTTTCTACATTTTGTCGATGTGATCATAGATGTATGATCCAAAGTTGATTGAAATAAATATATTACATGATTTTTTTGTTGTAATCTCATATGTGATCGCGTAAGAGTTGGTGGTAATGCTGGGATGTTGGTGATCGTTGGTAACAAAACGTCATGTCAAGTCATACACAAAGTCCCTTTTTCAGGTTTCAGTAAATTCAGTTACGCCTTGCATTTGAAGCATGGCTTGGCCTTCTTTTTACAAACAAATTGTGTCAAAGAGATATCAAGTTTAAGAACAAGGTTATTGACGAAGCCGCAGGCGGCAGCTACTTAATTGAACAAAAAAGGCACAACTATAACGTACATAATTATGATGTGTAAGTAATTTTCTTTTTAATATCCAGCCAAATTCTCTGGCTGCCAACATTGTGGCGGCCGCAACTTTGTGTGGCTCGCTCGGTATGCCCTAACGTTGCGGGGCAATGGCCCACGCATTCAATATCACCGGAAAATTCACTTTATAACACAACGATACGTATTCTTTATGTTTTTTTCTGTGTTTTTAATTACTATGTGAGTTGACAATGGGTTTTAACGATATTTTTGGCACATTTTCGCGTTACAAAATCAAATAATATAATTTCAAAGAACTTGGGAACCTTTTAAATATAAACAAGCTCATTAATATTGAGAGATTAGCCTAATAAGGAAAAAGAACATACTCTGACCTTGCTGGTAATGTTCTTCAAAAAGGTCAATCAGCGTAAGAACTTGGACGGAGGATACCGATTTTGAGCTTTAAACTCGCTAAATCTTTACATTACGTGCTTTGTGTGCGCTTTTATATTTACAGAAGAAAGTAATTACAGACTGGCGGGAACTGCTAAAGGGAAAAATCAGTCTTGGTCTTGCAGTCTTGGTCTTATTCTTGCATTTTCGCAAGAACAGGACCAAGACCGATTTTTCGCAACACTAGTAGCAGGAGATGTACTGCAGTTTCTGCGTAACATGTTGTTACAACATTATGCTATGTTGGCCTGGTTACTGCCTCGTTGGTCTAGTCGTCGCAAGTGCAACTACCGAGCACGAGGTCCTGGGGTCGATTCCCAGGTCGGGTAAACCCAATAGGGTTTTTCTATCAGGAATTTCTCAGGAGCAGCCACGAAGTCTAGGTTTTGCCCGGCAATAGGCTCGCCCCTTATTACATGGGACTTAAACATAACTGCGCAAATATGGATGTACTAATGGATACTCCTCTGCCTAACCCTTCGGGGATTACAGGCGTGATGTTATGTTTCAAACTTCCAAACCACTAAACAATCCGAGCATTAATAGGAACACGATTTAATAGAGTTCACGATAAAAATACTAAAACCCACCGATCGTACAGTGGTCGTGGCAAAAAAGGTTTTTCATTAAATATTTTCACGTAGCGTACTCGCCCGTATCATGATAAATGGGTTTGACTCTTAACAATGTTAGTTCATCCAAAATGTATCGAGTAAAACGTAGCCGCTCTAACTGAACTGTGAATGAACATGGCTTGAGGGTTGACATAGTCTTCCGAGGTAGGCAGTTAACGAGGTGAAGTTTTTCGTGGGTAACAACCACTAGTAAACAACACACACAATTGTTATGGGTTTATATAATGTACTAGCACTTCGCCCGCGACTTCGTCCGCGAGGATTTCGAAAATACAGCCCGTATTACTCGATATTGTAGCTTTCTATAGGTGAAAGAAATTCATAAAATTTAAGTCTGGTAGGCACCTAATGAAATTAAATAGGTATTAAAATAAAAACTGCTCTGTTTAGAATTTTTTAGGTTGTTTCATTTTCCGGTAACAAAATAATCTGTTTTGCGGGTGATCCAATTCGTGATAAACCGCCCATGGGTAAAATATTCTTTTCTTAGGTAAATGCCAACCAAAGAGAATGTTTGTTGTTAATAGTAAACAGGGCAGATTATGTTTAATGGGAAACTGGAGTAGCTTGAACTATGTATATAGGCAGGTCCGTAGAAATCATTGGAATTCTCGTGATCTGCGCCAACTGGCTAGCTCCTGGTCCGATGAGAATAGTCGCTACAGTTAAGTTATCTTTTATTAGTAGCATTGTGCCATTGCATTTGTTAGGACGGCTTAAATTTCTTAAAAGCACGATAGGCGTTCCGATTTTCAATAGTAGTTCGTAAGGTGGCAGGCCAGATGGATAAAGGGAGACCAAAAATTCTTGCGGACAGTGGATTGCATCATCGATATTACACACTGTATCAATGGACTTGTAGGTTTTGACTTAACCGGGGACTTTTTGTAAAATTTGTTTATTGATTTTTTTGATTATTGACCTCGTTGGTCTAGTGGTCGAAAGCACGACTGCTGAGCAGTCTTGGGTTCAATTCCCCGGGATTGTCATTGGGTTTTTCTCATTTTTTTGTCATTTTTTTTTTGTTTTTGGGAATTTCTCAGTAGCAGCCATGGAATCTGGATTTGTACCCGGTTGATGGCAATAGATTCACCCTCTATAACATGGAACTTAGCATAACTGGCGAAATGTAGGTTTACTATTAGGTACACCACTGCCTAACCACCTCTTCCTTCGGGGATTACAGGCGTGATGTTGATTGTATCGTTCTTAGGTGAGACGATAGCCCTTGAACAAAGCCAATGAATATCTCTATCTAGTAAATATTCAAGGTCAGGATATATACTGCATCTATTATATTCTATCTAGTTGCTGCAAGCTGTGAACTATCCTACCCAAACTCTCTTTTATAACGATTTCCACCGCGTTAGCGCCCAAAATTGGAGAAGAAAAAGACCCGTCTCAAACTTTGAGCAGCTATTGTGGAAAATCGTAAACCATATTTCCGAAATGATGGGCTCTAATAGGGGCGATAATTTTAGACATGCCTTAATGATGTCCGCACGTGTCCCTTTTGTGACGACGGAAAGTGCCTGCCGAAAGTCACCAGCAAACATAAAAGTTACACCACCCACGAAAGCGACTGAGTTTCTCAAGTCCTTAGGTGTTCGATCCACTGCTTCAAAATGAGCATGACTCATGGTACATTCTTCCCATATTATCAGTGACGTAATCTTATAACAACTTACCAAGGTATGTTCTAATGCGGTTCGTGAATGTTGTATGGCATTTTGCGATTTATTAATTTTATATTATCTTCGAAACTATTTAACCGATCGACAAACTGTAAAGGGCATCTATCTCTATGATATCCTTGTGATCATAAAGTATTTTTTTGTATAAAGTTTAATATTTTGTTGTTTTAAAAATCGTTTAAACGTAAGTATGTCGAAAAATACTATTTTTAAACATAAAAGCCACCAGCAAACATAAAAGTTACACCACCCACGAAAGCGACTGAGTTTCTCAAGTCCTTAGGTGTTCGATCCACTGCTTCAAAATGAGCATGACTCATGGTACATTCTTCCCATATTATCAGTGACGTAATCTTATAACAACTTACCAAGGTATGTTCTAATGCGGTTCGTGAATGTTGTATGGCATTTTGCGATTTATTAATTTTATATTATCTTCGAAACTATTTAACCGATCGACAAACTGTAAAGGGCATCTATCTCTATGATATCCTTGTGATCATAAAGTATTTTTTTGTATAAAGTTTAATATTTTGTTGTTTTAAAAATCGTTTAAACGTAAGTATGTCGAAAAATACTATTTTTAAACATAAAAGCTACTATATCTGCTAAAATATAAAAGATAGAAATATGGTGTCGCGGACTTTTTTGTAGAAGAACTATTTAAAACGGACCAGATTCCCTACATTGTTTTCAATTATATTCAACGGTTTAGGCAGCGCATGCAAATAACTCTGTTTTCAGAGGTATTTTTTCCGCCTGGCCCGACAATAATTGTGATAGCTCGGCTAGTATGCATGCTATCAATATAATTTATAGCCTATAGCACTCACGAATAATGTAGCTTTCTATCAGTAAAACAATTTTTAAAATTATACACTGACTTTAATGGTGCGGTTCTTCAGAAAAGTCAGGTGCGTAGTACTCGCATCCGACGTGCGTGTAACATAACCAGATGTATGAACGTCGACGAGGCAAAAGAAGTAAGGATCGTAGCAGGTGGCGTTCTGTGGTTTCTGCCTACTCCCCAAAAAGTTACTGGCTTGGGCTTTTGACACATTGTATATTTAAAATTGTGAAACAAAAAGAAATTCGCTTTTTATTTGTTTCACAATTTAAATATATTTATTATTTATATATCACACCAATCACTCACACACCAATCTCTTTCTTTCCTTCAAATATTGTTTCAAAACGCGGACGTAAAAAGAGTGACTATTAACTACATAATATGTAGTTACCGGACAGTTACGTACTCGCAAAAAGAATGTTGTGTATTCATCAAAACTCCTTACACGTGTATAATTATACTCTGACACAATCGTATCTACGCTTGGCTACGCTTACGAAATAATACTAAATAACTTACACAGACCACAGATATATACTACGTACGCCCAGATTTTTGTTAGTGTCTTGAATATCCCACTCTAGAGCAAAAGCCGTGCTCGCCATATAACATAACATACATATTTATTTATTAGACCAGGCCAGGCAAAGGCCAGGATCAGTTGAAAATCACGAGCATATCAATCATAAGCATATAAGCAGGTAACTTTAACAGGAGAATGGCCATCTTTCAGTGCGAAAACCTTCACTAAGTCCTGTGGCGAGTATGTAGTTTGGAAGTAGGTACCACAGTAGGTAGGAGGCAGGTGACGTTGACGTATATGACGTAATCTGAGTATCTACTGTACGGGACCTCGACAAAAAGGCTAATGGAAATGAGCCTTTATAAATTATGTAGATGAAATTATGCCACATCCTTCTCCATTTTTGACGTTTCGAACATAAAAATATGTTAGTACTGTCGTCGTAAAGGTAGATCAATACCTTCTACCTTTTGCGAAGAATTTTAGAAGAAATGTCTTAGACAAATTGTTATCACATGTCTCCGAGTTTCCTCTATGCCTCGGAAAGCACGTTAAGCCGGCTGTCAATTGTAGATGACAGCCGGGACCAACGACGGCCAGTGGCTCGAAAGTCTGACAGCCAGCCTTACCAAGGGATATCGTATTACCCAGTACTAACTGGGCTATGGAAGTTAGATAGGCAGTCGCTCCATGTAAAATAGACGATATATACTTAGATAGACTGCCTCGTTGGTCTAGTGGTTGCAAGCGCGACTGCTGAGCATGAGGTCCTGGGTTCTATTCCCGGGTTGGCAAAGTGCTATTGGGTTTTCCCATCAGGAATTTCTCAATAGCAGCTACGGAGTCTGGATTTGTTCCCGGTTGATGGCAATAGGCTCGCACCCTATTACATGGGACTTAAAAAACATAACTGGCGAAATGTGGGTGTTCTATTAGGTACACTTCTGCCTAACCCTTCGGGGATTACAGGCGTGACGTTATGTTATGTATTAATTGCCAAGTCTTAACGACACCAAAAGTATATAGGTAACGGTCGGTCGGTCAATATAATTATTGCATGTTGATAAAAATATTGTTGACCTTGTTCTGTTTATTTATTGTCTTTGTAGTTTATTGAAATGGTTTTGCCTGGAGCCAAGGGATAAAAAATATGTAAATAGGCATATAGTGGCACATGAAGAATATATTGTATATTTTTTTAAACTGCTACTCGGAATGTATCAGCAAATAAAATAGCAAATGTATTAAAGTAGGTAGCAGCAAAAATGTATTTTCAAGCCGTCAAAGAAAAACTGTACCCACTCTAAGCATTAGCTTCGCAAACACAAAATAACCATAATGGAAACACTTAGGGCGTACTTAGTTGATAATATTTGTACCTAGGTTAGCAACGAGTTTCTCCTAGGAAAAGATCTTTACGGAGGTACATAATCGGATGAGTGTTCTAGAAATCTAGAATAACATACCTACTAACTGTTCTATGCTGTCTAATTGACCCACGAAAATTGACCCACGGGAACGTACTTACAAGTGTCCTATGTCCTACTGTTCTAACCAGGTCAGGGTCAGTTGTGACATCAGGTCTGGGCCGCTGATCATCATCACCTGCCTAGCCTTTTCCCAACTATGTTGGAGTCGGCATACTGTCTCACTGGATGCAGCCGAACCAGCCAAGCCGAAGTATTTTACATGGAGCGACTGCCTATCTGACCTCCACAATCGGTTTCGAAATTATGAAGATTGTTATTTTCTTTGGCCATGACAATTATCAGATAATCCATGCTAATTCATAACTTTGACTCAAATCGCTTTTTGTTCTAACGCAGTCGATTTCAGTCTAAACAGTTGAGTAAAAAATCTTAGCACCAAAACTAAAAGACAGGCGGCCTATTATAAAATAATATCAAAATCACAAATCTCACACATAATCTAGTATTTTAACACTGACCGTTTGTATTTTAGCAAGTAATACTCTCTATACCAACTACTCGTAAGTACTACTTTAAATTCAAATCGTTCAATTAATCAATTCAATTCGCTGGTCCCTACATATTATCACAAAACAGTTTGAATATTGGTTATTCTATTCAGCTTCACTAGTTTTTGGTTGAATTATTCTTCGGCAATATTTTAGTAAAACGTAGTCGCCGTGGGCGCAGCTACTTTATAATGAAACATTTATTAACTCCGATAATAAATCACACTTTCTAATAGCAGCTATAAAAACTTAAATACTTAAATATTTTATATTTCAATGACAAACTGGAGGGTTCCGAACTCATCCTTGAAAAATCTCAACGGTTTTTTCGCCGAATTTCTGAGTGGAAATCACGATGTCTCGGCCAAAGATGTCGATGGCCACTTAATATGATTAATTGTGCCCAAGTTTCTTGGCGGAGACACTTTATAACATCCTTTGTTGGGGATGAGCCCCGACGCAAGTCCTCAGAACTGTACGATGTTTGAGACAGGAGAAATTATTCTATTAGGAACTTTTTGATGGGAGAGATTTTCTATCATATTTCATGGAAACAGACGTCCTTTGTAAGGGGAGTTTAAGTTCTATTTTACAATGCTGTTGTATCGCTGATTGTTGGATAATGGCTGCAATCTACTGGATTGCATTTGGAGTATGTGATCGTAAAATTGAGATCGTGCTTGATCATGTTGTTTCGACTAAAAATGTTTAATACACAGGTTGTTTTGATTAGAGGTTTTAAGGTATTTACTTGTTTTAGGTTACAAAATATTACTTACTAGTTTTTGCTTCGGCTTTGCTTCCGTTATGTACAGAATCAACCCACGGGAAAATTTTAAACGTACCCTATAACACTCGGGAATAATGTAACTTGCCGATAGTTAAAGAATTTTCTGAATCGGGTCAGTAATTCTCAAGATCACCCCTTTTTTCCGGACGGGAAATCATCAAATGACTCGTCCCGCTCTGGGCAGAGTGGAAGACTTGTACTAACTAAAACCCATCCATGTTCCTTCCTTGCCCTTTGTGTTCCAGGTCCGCGGTATCTCTTTCGAACAGTCCCGCAGCCCTGGCAGACATCGGCCCTTGCGGGCCACTCCCTGTTTGCTGACATATATTTGAGGCGCGCGTGCCGCCGTGAAAATTACCCCTTACATACAAACTTTCAAAAAAATACCTCCTTATAATAATGATGATGATGATATAATCTGCATAGAAGTATACAATACAATATACAATACAATGTCGATTCACGATAGATCCTAGGTAACATGCCATTCTTGTAGAAACCACAACTAATGACATTACTTCTTATATGTTTCCAACAAATCCAGATACATTTTGACACTAAATAGTAATTTTCGTGCACAAACCAATCTGAAACAACCAGACCTTTTTGCTCCATTGTCTAGTCCCAACCTTCACTAAGATGTATTATGTCTTGACACACTGCCAGCCGTTTGACAAATAGGAAAACACGTTGTCAGCATATTTACATGAGGACGTAGCCCAAAGCTAGTTGAAATATTACCATTTCGGCTTACCATGCTTTTAGTCAGATGTGTACTTTGTAAGAGTTTATCATAACGTAGTCTTGTGACAACCAGAATAAGGGGTAGGACTGTTCTATGACAATAACACCATGTTACAAGTGACCAGATATTATTTTGATCTAAATGTGGTTGTCCTCTTGAAACGGCGTAGATAAGCATTGTGAGGAAACCTGGGCGGTATGACCGACTCACAGTGTTTTATAGACACCCCAATTTTGTTACATGCCTTTTTTATTGTAAAAATCATTAGTTTATGCCTTTCCAAGCACTAAATTAAAATTCCGCCATCGCTACGACCTTTAGTTTGTATGGGAAAAAAATCTGAAGTGTGCGTAAAACCGTGTCATGGATGGGGTCAATTTCTTTTCGATTTGAAAAGAAATTGACCCCATCCACATTAGATAGTCCAAAAGGGGCCGCAATGTTTGTGATTATGTTTGTAAACATCACATTAAATCAAATTTCTAGCAAATAGCTTAGACTAATTTATATACATTTTTTTTCGATTTTCCCTGACCCGGATTTAGGCAGTCTTCAGATTTTTTTCCATAAAAACTAAAGGTCGTATCGATGGCAGAATTTTAATGTAGTGCTTGGAAAGACATAAACTTATTATTTTTGCAATAAAAAAGGCATGTAACAAAATTTGGGTTTCTAAAACACTGTGCGACTGTATACTTACTCACGTTTTAAGGAGGTAATGTAGATTATTGGTTCTGTGATTTCCAGGGGTCAACACTGCGCTATGGATGGATTTCTAATAAATGGCTTCTGAGGATTCCTAATAAATGGCTTCTGATTCTACTTAAGTGCATCTAATTCTCTAAGTTATGTACTCGATGATTTTGGTGCACGGTAAAACTCTAATGAGTTTATGTTGGCACCAACTTGAATAAATAAAATGTATGTTCACTACTGAATAAATAAATAAATTCGCCAGTCCAACGCTCTAGTAATAAGATTACAATTATATTTTTCAAGAGCTCGTTGGTCGAGTGGTCACAAGTGCGACTGCATAGCATGAGCTCCTGGGTTCGATTCCCCCGTCGGACAAACTGTTATTGGGTATTAGCATCAGAAATTTCTCAAGAGCAGCTTCGGAGGATTGGATCTAGATTTGTGCCCGGTTGATGGCAATAGGCTCGCTTTTACATGAGACTTAAAACATAACTAGCGAAATGTGGATGTACTACTGGATTACAGTCGCGAATGTCATGTCATTTTTCATGGGTAGACATTTTTCTATTAAAGACTTAGCCAGCGGTACTAACCAAAAATGCTTATAATTTAAATGTTACTAACTGTTCAAGCCTCAATGGGATCTAACACAGTCAAGAAACCCATCACAACTTTTAACACCAACATCACTCATTCACCCACAAACATTAATTAAACCCATACACACACACTCACACACTCACACACCCATACATTCTATTCATCAAGTGATTCGCCAGCAAGACCGGTATCTACCCACAGGAAACGTACTGTATCGACTAGACGGCTAAGTCGTTAAGGCAAGTCCTTATCTACAAGTGTCTTACATAAGGGCTTACTCTCTGTCTAATGACTTGATTTTCTGAGTCGTAAAAGCCGTATCACTGAAGATGTTCGGTTGGATTCTGTGTTTTACTTACATGGAGTTCTGATACACTTAGGTCCTTATAGCACTTCGGTTAGTTTAAGTGTTCTTGGTGTATTCTTGGAATGATGGCTGTGTAGAGGTTTTTTGGTATGTGTGACGTATTATTTTCTTATTTTTGTACACCTACGTACAACTTACCCGAAACTGTCAGATTTTCTTAACCAACCTTGAACCTAATGTTTCAGAGATAAAGTTGAAAATTTATTAAAGAAATTTGACAGATTGTAGTAGCTTGATGTGAATTAAGCTTCTTATGTTGTTTTAAATCTAGTTCAAGGTATCGCTTATACTTTAATAGTTAGCATAATTTTTCTTAAGAAAGGAAACGCCACACTACGTCTTCCATCCTACTTCCTACTATAAAATTATGAATGCGAAAGTTTGTGAGGATGGATGGCTGGATTTGGATGAAATTTGACATAATGATATTTTATAACCTGGATTAACACATAGGATACTTTTTATGTCGGTAGTACGATCCCGTGGGACATTGTCAAACTCCACGTGGGCGAAACCGCGGGTTTAAGCTAGTACATACAAAAACTCACGCCTTTTTCCATGGGGGTAGGCAGAAATCACAAAGCGCCGCCTCCTACGATCCTTACATACTGCTTTTGCCTACATCTTACTGCTAAATAATTGCGTCAAGGACTCAAACCACGGCTGAAACTGACTTTGGATATGAGCCTGATTCAACTCATTCCCTCATTTAGACTTCCAGCACATTCACATGCCAACAAACTTACGAAAAAGAACCCTATTTTCTTCAAAGTCGTCAAATTAATATCCAGCGAAAATATTGTGTTATTTTCATACGATATCTCTCACACTTTATGTAAGTAGGTGTTCAGAACCAATTTATTTACTAACACTTCTTAAAGAAATCTTAAATCCAATAGGTAGGTACCCACACTCGTCTCTACGTTATCACGTCAGTCTGAAGCCCCTTGTGTAACACGCGGAGACTCTGTTTCGTCAAAATTCAACATAAACTAGACCACGCCTCTTATGTTAATCTAGTACTACGGCTGAAGCAGAACATTTCTTATTTATTCTCGCGTTTCTCCAAGCCACAAAAAATACTAAGTCGATTTAAAATGTACTTAAGTATTGGAATTTTCACGTTTCGTCTCTGAAACGGTTTACGAGAGAAGTATTAGATGACTTTTTTTACCGTGGCAACATTAGGTTTTAATGTGGTTTTTAAGTCTTTGGAACTCGCTAAACTAGGTTGGTAAAAATTGTATGTTTTATGTATAAAGACAATTCGTAAAAAAATAGTATATCTGTGCAAGAAAATGACGCATTCCCGGAAACATAACTAGTTAGGTTTTGGATTTACTTAAATTACCAACCATAACTAGAAGGTTCCCAGGTATGGAACAAAAAAAAATGATCGCAACGACGGGGAAAACAAGTGCCTTTCGGCTTCGTGAAGTCTTTATACACCCTTTATAATAGACTACGGAACAATATCAAACTAGAAACTTAGTTTACCGATAATGATTAATCATTAAAATACTTCGTACTAAGTCTTTGATTTCCTGTCAACAGAAGAGTCTGTTGACGGGCAATCAATAACTTACCTTCAATACAGTAGCGTTTTAAGTTTTGAGTATCTAGTTATTTGTTGATAATCAGCAGATAGCTGGTGTTATAAGGACTATATGTTGTAATACTGTTATTTTAGAAAAAGGATTGGGGTTCCGTAAAATGGAAACCCTTGAAATTGTTAACGAAATTCGATTCAAATATTAGTTATATTACCTAGTAGGTAATATTCATCCTGAATATAAGTAACATACAACCCAACTCAATTTCTTGTAACAACCAAAGTTTTTGTCCAAATCCACTTCAATTGGTCCTTTGTGCTAATTTTCTCACCTAATTCCACTCAATACTGTCACAGATTAGGCCTAACAAATTGAGTGGTTGGCCTCGGCGACCATTACAAAAGTCGATTGGACTCGTAATGAATTAAATGGACTCACGAGATAAAGACTAGAACTTAAAGTAGGCTTTTGTGGGTAAGCGGTGATAATTTGTCATTGAGGGAGATATTTTTGAAATGTGGGTACTAGGTAGAAGCTAGGTTTAGTTCAGTGAATTTTGCGGTTTTGTGGCAGAGACGAGCGTATGATGAACATAGCTAGGTGGAGATATTAATTGTATACTTATCTTAATTTTGACTACTTTGTTGGTAGAGTGGTTGCAAACTGTTTGTTGCGACTGCTCAAGGTGAGGTCCTGGGTTCGATTTCCGGGTCGGGCAAAGTGTCATTGAGTTGTTCCATCAGGAAATTGTTAGTAGCGGCCACGGAGTCTGGATACATGAGACTTAAACATAACTGGCGAAATGTGGGCGTACGGTACACCTTTGCCTAACCCTTCGGGAATTACAGGCGTGATGTTATTGTACTTACCTGAATATTTATTTATTTATCACAAACACTACACTGCATCTAGTGGTTGAACAGTGGTTTACCTAAATATGTCCAACTATAATTCAGTAAATATAATAATTTTCACTTTCATAGAAATACAACTTCTTGTATTGTATATTATATGTAAATATGTATCTGTTTTATGATTTATGTATTCCATTTTCTCTTCTTCTTTTACACACTCTGTCTACATCTCTTTTTTTAGTATCTCCTTTCGCAGGTATGCTGGAAGAGATTTCTTTAGAAATAAGCATCACCTTTGTACTATTTTCTGTTCCTTTCTTCTTTTATTTTTGTAGTGTGAACATATTTTTTTAAATAAATAAAAAAATAAATAAATAAACTTTATACGCGTTAGTTTCCACCACTTCGTAGAAGACTCAATATTTTTATCGCCCTCCTTCTATTCACTATATCTGAAATAAAGAAGTGACCACTATTATTTTGTTTGCCTGTCATTTTTCCTACTGTTGGACTAAAGCCTCTCCTTTCTCCGTCCAAAGCTCCTATTTTTTGCGATATCTGGTTAAGTTGGCCCCGTAAACAAGGTCACACCACCTTCGCCACGGTTTAACCTCGACGGCTAGTTTACCTGTCAAAAATTGGTGACCGACCTGTCAGTATCTCCTCTGTGTGTGTGTATGTGTATATGTTATTTTTTTGGGACGAAGGAAGCATACTGTTTGGGTCGAACCAGGATTTCTGTATGTGGGACGAAACTCAGTGGGCCGAACGAAGAATAAATCGTTCTGAAAAAGCACTGCTATATTAAATCCATTGCAAGTAACCCTACAAATAATTACTCTTCCCCATTTAGAACTTGAGCAACAAAGGCTCCCCACAAACGAATTATCTACGTAATAAAACTTAAACAATATATAGGAAACTATTTATAGTTCTAGATAAGGCGACATCTCTTGTTTATCGTGTGCAGGAAGTCTTTAGCGTTGACGGGTGGGCGAGGGGGAGAGGGTGAAGTGCGGTGGGAGGCTGGCCGGCGAATTACGTCGTTATGTGACGCTTTAGTATTTTATACATACTGCTGTGAAATTAAGCAAGTTTGTTTATAATGCATTGTTTACCAAAAAGTTGAGTCTTAATTCCACGAAAATAATGATAAAACGTTTTTGCGCTACCTATGGACATGTGATGCGGAGGAATGAGGAAAATGTAGTGAGGAAAATTTTTAGTATGAATGAAGATGTAGAGGAAGACCTAAGAAACAACTACAGTACTTTCACAAGTTATTATGCCTTGTGTCTGTGACCGTAGCTTAGCCTAATTTGTTTTTCTGACATTCAAAAGTGCCTGTAATGGTCTAATTGAAATAAATGCTTTTGAGTTTTGAGTTTTTTGAGTTTTGAAACGATCGATGGATTGTGTAAGGATGATATGGTTAGTAAGGAGATGACTGCTGTGATGACGAATAATAGAGAAGTATGGAAGAAGAAGACATGCTGCACCGACCCCAAATAAATTGGGATAACGGCACGAGAATGATGGTATTTCTCCTGCACGACACTCATGACACTGCTACTAGTGCTTTAAAAAACTTGAGTCTTGGAGTCTTATTTAATAAAACTTGAGCTATTTTTGAAGACTCGAGTCTTATAAATAAAACTTAGAGCTCAACTTAGAGCCTGCCAAAAAGAACTCAAAGATTGAGTATTTTTAAAAGAACTCAAAGATTGAGTCTTTTTAAAAAAACTCATGACTGAGTCCTCTAAATCCATAGCCGTAGTTTGAAGTAAATAAAATAGCAATGAACGTGTGTGTTTATTATTTTATTTAGATGTTTTAACTCGCATTTTGATTCATTAAATCGTCAGTCAGGTGGATACTTTTGATTAGGTTATTTGCGTTTAATGCAATTTAATTGTTACAAATTTTTATTACGCGATTTATTTTCAATGGATGAAGATATAAAATCGACCAGTAATACCTATTATAATACACCAACTCAAATTCATGACTCAGTCTAGCTCAAAAAACTTAAAAGACTCGAAAGGACTCAGAAGACTCAAAGGACTCGGACTCATGTGATTAACAAGTCCTAGTCTTGAAAATCTACTCAAGTCTCGAAATGAAGACTAAAAGACTCGAGTTTCTTACAACACTAACTGCTACCCATAGATACAGTGTACCTACACTTAGATTGCAATAAACGTCTCTGAAGTTTGACCTAGCCACAGTTCCTGAGCATATGCTTTTCCCGTCCATCATTGTCCCAATCACCAACTCCGTCACTCCAACACCCCGTATGTATCGCATCCGTAAGCCGCTAACGTCCAAGGAAGCACCGATAACCGAGTCTTGTTGGCCACTCGATAAGCTTTGTTAACTGAATACCAGCTACATATTAACGTGTTTACTCTGAACTAATTGCGATCAGCTCGTTAGCGCCTTAAACTTCATTAACAACTTTGATGTGCCGTATAATGTGATGGGGTTACAGTGATAGACAAGGACTGGGAAAATGACCTCTGTTAATTTTGGTAGCGGCTGGGGACTCTCTGAGTAAAGGGCGAAGACCTCTAAAAAGGAAAGTACCTACATATTCAACAACTGTCGTATGTTGGGTCTAAAAATAAGACGGTAACAATATTTTAAATGGGAATTGTTAGTTTTACTGTAATTTTCCCTCTCTGTGTCTGGTCTGGCTATCATCATCATCATGAACCTTTAATGTTCCCACTGCTGGGACACAGGTCTCCTCTCTATGAGAGGGATGATGCGGGTCTGGCTATGTTTCAAAAAAAACAAACTCTCAATGGTTGATTTTTTTTTTTATATGATGAAAACAACGCTTTTTTTAAATCACCCTTAAGCAACGTCAAGCATTTTTACTATCCCTAGAAATCTAAAAAAATCTCGATTTAAAACCACAGATTACCATAATCAACCTATAATGTTTCCTTTGCTGGGACCGCTGGGACACAGGCCACTCTGTGGGGCATCGCGGCCGTTTACTGTCAATACCACAGACTGTATAACGAAAATAAATTACGGACCTTATTACTTAAAACACTAACTACTTCCATTTTTTTTGCTATCTGTGACTCGTTATATCCCCTCCCTATCTACAGTCTCTTAAATCTTCTCTCTTCATCCAGGTAAATAACTTATTTATTTACTTTAAAAAAACTCATGACTGAGTCCTCTAAATCCATAGCCGTAGTTTGAAGTAAATAAAATAGCAATGAACGTGTGTGTTTATTATTTTATTTAGATGTTTTAACTCGCATTTTGATTCATTAAATCGTCAGTCAGGTGGATACTTTTGATTAGGTTATTTGCGTTTAATGCAATTTAATTGTTACAAATTTTTATTACGCGATTTATTTTCAATGGATGAAGATATAAAATCGACCAGTAATACCTATTATAATACACCAACTCAAATTCATGACTCAGTCTAGCTCAAAAAACTTAAAAGACTCGAAAGGACTCAGAAGACTCAAAGGACTCGGACTCATGTGATTAACAAGTCCTAGTCTTGAAAATCTACTCAAGTCTCGAAATGAAGACTAAAAGACTCGAGTTTCTTACAACACTAACTGCTACCCATAGATACAGTGTACCTACACTTAGATTGCAATAAACGTCTCTGAAGTTTGACCTAGCCACAGTTCCTGAGCATATGCTTTTCCCGTCCATCATTGTCCCAATCACCAACTCCGTCACTCCAACACCCCGTATGTATCGCATCCGTAAGCCGCTAACGTCCAAGGAAGCACCGATAACCGAGTCTTGTTGGCCACTCGATAAGCTTTGTTAACTGAATACCAGCTACATATTAACGTGTTTACTCTGAACTAATTGCGATCAGCTCGTTAGCGCCTTAAACTTCATTAACAACTTTGATGTGCCGTATAATGTGATGGGGTTACAGTGATAGACAAGGACTGGGAAAATGACCTCTGTTAATTTTGGTAGCGGCTGGGGACTCTCTGAGTAAAGGGCGAAGACCTCTAAAAAGGAAAGTACCTACATATTCAACAACTGTCGTATGTTGGGTCTAAAAATAAGACGGTAACAATATTTTAAATGGGAATTGTTAGTTTTACTGTAATTTTCCCTCTCTGTGTCTGGTCTGGCTATCATCATCATCATGAACCTTTAATGTTCCCACTGCTGGGACACAGGTCTCCTCTCTATGAGAGGGATGATGCGGGTCTGGCTATGTTTCAAAAAAAACAAACTCTCAATGGTTGATTTTTTTTTTTATATGATGAAAACAACGCTTTTTTTAAATCACCCTTAAGCAACGTCAAGCATTTTTACTATCCCTAGAAATCTAAAAAAATCTCGATTTAAAACCACAGATTACCATAATCAACCTATAATGTTTCCTTTGCTGGGACCGCTGGGACACAGGCCACTCTGTGGGGCATCGCGGCCGTTTACTGTCAATACCACAGACTGTATAACGAAAATAAATTACGGACCTTATTACTTAAAACACTAACTACTTCCATTTTTTTTGCTATCTGTGACTCGTTATATCCCCTCCCTATCTACAGTCTCTTAAATCTTCTCTCTTCATCCAGGTAAATAACTTATTTATTTACTCACTCAAACATCAAACGTATATGCAGGAGTAGTTGAGCGATGGATAACATTCTGCTTTGTAAATGTGGAGTGTTTGCAAACCCACGATCCGTGTGCTAGTGTTTATCCAAAGGAATACTTGCCATTAACAGAATCGGACTGTATGAAATGTAGTGCTGTGTCTGTTTGTTGAAGATGTTTTTGATACTGTTGGGATAGTTCTATGGATTCTCAAAGATGGAGAATGATATAATACAATAGGAAATAACATACATGGCTATTTACGTTTTTTAAAGTATAGTTACTTACGATGACATCAAGTAAACATTTGCAGAAGTAACCTAACCTCTCATGGTACAAAAGGAAAGCCTATTCAATGCAAGATCAGATTGTTCTGGAAATGTTTCTGAAGCCTGCTTCATAAGTTTCATAACTGTTCTACATTTTTAAAGTAGTTCTACATCAAAACCTATATTAATATGTCCATTCATTATTTATACATTTTAATTCAATTTTCTTATTTTCAAAAACAAATCAGATACATTAACATAACGTAATTCACTAACCAAACTGGCAAGCTACCAACCGAAATAAATGCGACCCAAACCGCGTGTGAAAGCTAAGCCTTAAGACAAGACTACAACATAATAACGTAGCACCTTAAGAGCACAAAGCTTACGTTAGAACTAGAATGTTACCGTACAAGGAAAGTGGGTGTTCCGGTGAAGGATTTAAAAAAGAGAAAATGTTACGCAAGGAAACGTGAACCATTCTCAAACAGTTCATGACCTACTGAACTTTATTGTATGGCTAATTTTATTGCCGAGCTTATTTCGGGAGAATAAAAGACTGAGCGGAATTGGACTGTAAATAAGTTTGGCATACAGTCATAAATCGTGTGTCAGTTGTTTTCATGATATAGGTATCCGTACTCATTTTATAAATGCAATAGTTACTGCGTCTGTCTGTTACCTTCACAACTGATTGGCTGAATGGATTTAGATGGAATTTGGCACACAGATAGAACATTTAGACTTGTAATAGGAAACGGAATACTCGGTAACCTCTATGTTATTCATTGAGATTGTCATTGAGGGAGTGTTTCCAACTGCCGCAGGGCTGCTGCCGTGGACAAAGAGTAGTAATAAATACATAACTGCCACAAAAGAAAAAAAAACACATAACACACAGACAAATATCTCGCAACTATCAGAAGTATACTAAACCGAGATCCGTTTAACTATCTACACATAAAATCCTACTTAAAGTTCAATCCTCTTGACACCATAGGTACAAAGCCCGCGAGAACATTAAACAAACCACATCCTCATCAAGCCATTCCCTCCTCATCACCTGCCTGCAAAATATAGTTCGGTTCAAACTTTATGGCGGCTCGGAAGTTAGCTGCGAGTGACGGTCAGCGCAGGTATAACGGTTCAAACTTTATGGCTGTTGGGATAGTTCTGTGGATTCTCAAAGATGGAGAATGATATAATACAATAGGAAATAACATACATGGCTATTTACGTTTTTTAAAGTATAGTTACTTACGATGACATCAAGTAAACATTTGCAGAAGTAACCTAACCTCTCATGGTACAAAAGGAAAGCCTATTCAATGCAAGATCAGATTGTTCTGGAAATGTTTCTGAAGCCTGCTTCATAAGTTTCATAACTGTTCTACATTTTTAAAGTAGTTCTACATCAAAACCTATATTAATATGTCCATTCATTATTTATACATTTTAATTCAATTTTCTTATTTTCAAAAACAAATCACATACATTAACATAACGTAATTCACTAACCAAACTGGCAAGCTACCAACCGAAATAAATGCGACCCAAACCGCGTGTGAAAGCTAAGCCTTAAGACAAGACTACAACATAATAACGTAACACCTTAAGAGCACAAAGCTTACGTTAGAACTAGAATGTTACCGTACAAGTAAAGTGGGTGTTCCGGTGAAGGATTTAAATAAGAGAAAATGTTACGCAAGGAAACGTGAACCATTCTCAAACAGTTCATGACCTACTGAACTTTATTGTATGGCTAATTTTATTGCCGAGCTTATTTCGGGAGAATAAAAGACTGAGCGGAATTGGACTGTAAATAAGTTTGGCATACAGTCATAAATCGTGTGTCAATTGTTTTCATGATATAGGTATCCGTACTCATTTTATAAATGCAATAGTTACTGCGTCTGTCTGTTACCTTCACAACTGATTGGCTGAATGGATTTAGATGGAATTTGGCACACAGATAGAACATTTAGACTTGTAATAGGAAACGGGATACTCGGTAATCTCTATTCATTGAGATTGTCATTGAGGGAGTGTTTCCAACTGCTGCAGGGCTGCTGCCGCGGACAAAGAGTAGTAATAAATACATAACTGCCACAAAAGAAAAAAAACATAACACACAGACAAATATCTCGCAACTATCAGAAGTATACTAAACCGAGATCCGTTTAACTATCTACACATAAAATCCTACTTAAAGTTCAATCCTCTTGACACCATAGGTACAAAGCCCGCGAGAACATTAAACAAACCACATCCTCATCAAGCCATTCCCTCCTCATCACCTGCCTGCAAAATATAGTTCGGTTCAAACTTTATGGCGGCTCGGAAGTTAGCTGCGAGTGACGGTCAGCGCAGGTATAACGGTTCAAACTTTATGGCGGCTTGGAACATCTAACGTAAAGCTGCGCGGAACACAATTTCAGATATAAGCAGGGTGCAGAGGACTCATCGTCTTGACTGTATAATACGCAAACCGTCACTCGCAGCTAACTTCCGAGCCGCCATAAAGTTTGAACCGAACTATACCAACACTAAAAATAAATAATAAATCTACGAACTGTGTTAACACAGCACTTAAAAACACCCGCGTCTTAGCGCTTGCACTCCTAACAAACTAGCACAACTTTCAGCATGCAAAATGGATTTGCGCAGTTGAAATTATGACCATGAGTGCACCGCTTTAGATAATTGCAGCTTAACTTGTCTCCTAATGAGGGAACGTTCCTGTACAGTGGCTCGTGTGATTTCGTTTATGTTAGTTGGTGTTGAGTATAGTTGTTGCTTAGCTTATTTGCATCCCGGTCGTAGCAAGAAATAAATGCTTAAATTAAACCTAGTACCGTTACGGTTTTAAACCCGCTTTTGTTAGCATCAGATTTTTTACTAAAAATGTAATAAATCTTTAAAGCTAAAGTTGAGCCACTTCCCGGTTTTCAATGGAGCTGAAATTTTGTATACGTGGTTAATTTCGATGACAATCCATGGTTAGCAAACTGACGTTAATCCAAATCCAATATGGCGGACTCCAAAAGATGACAGATTTACCGAAGCTGGTGGACTACTTATTTTTATGAATTCCCATGACGTGGGACGTATCAATATGAAAGGGTTTTAAACAGCATGTTTTTTTTTATAATATATTTTACTGATTTTTCAAAAATCGAATGATGCAGTTTTTTTAGTTATCATTAAAATCGGGTACGAGACTATCTTTCTATTTTTCGCTATTCCTCATAGTTTCGGATTTAGTAATTCTAGCCCACAAAAATGAAAATTTTACCCTGTATTTAAAATAGTGTTCCGTGGTAAACAATAATGGATATAACAACTTATTATAAACGTCTCTTCGATGTAAAATAATTTTAACATGATGACGACGAGTAATAGAGTTTTCGAGGAAATGTGTACAACGTATTTTGGACGACATAATAATTACGTTCAACGATAAATTGTTAAGGGGAACAATAAAATCGATGACCTGATTTTTTTTTAAATGGTAGATTACAGTTTTTGGTTGTGTTTTGTCAAAACTAGGCAAGGTAAAACTATTTACAAGTAAGGGTAAAGTAGGTCCATAGCAAGAAGGTCCTTACTGTATTCATCTATCTATACTCTATACTTAATATTATAAAGAAAATAAAAGAATAAAAGTAAAATTTTTTGTTTGTAAGTTTGTATGTAGGTAATCTCCGGAACTATTGATCCAATTCTAAAAATTCTTTCACTGGCAGAAAGCTTTATTATTTACGGGTGCTATAGGCTATAAATTATATTTATATCATGCTTATTAGCCGAGTTATCACAATTTTTGCGGATGAAGTCGCGGGCGAAGTGTTAGTTCAGTACAAAATCAGAAATCACAATGATTTGTATGACAATATTTTTAAAACGCTGCACGATTGAAACCCAGTGATAAAAATGTACTTGTGTTTTTTTTTTCGACGAACCAGTTTCCGTAAATCAATAGTGCTGACAACAAATTATTTTTAATAGCTCCTGAAATCAAGCACTTTCCGCAACTCAAGTTCAAATTGCGGTTCAAATTTCCAGCCGTACTGCCCTGTTGCGGTCAAAACTGTAACTGAAAAGTAATTCAGAGAACACTGAAAACGTTAAGCCACAAAACAACATTTGAAAAGTTTCGTTTCATTCAAAAACCGCTGAACATTTCTGTAACATAATTCGTGATTTCGACAAACAATTTTCGTAGCTTTTTATGTACTTACGTAATATATAAGTATGGACATTTGATCCCAAACAAGCTTGACCGTTTGTTTTTTGGGCCTAAAATAATAAAAAGTATAATATCATAATCGAGGGGCCTAACCCTACTTACATAACATCCTTTAAACGTCACTACTAAACATTGTCATCTTTATTTATATATACAGCGTGTATCAAAAAGGTGTGGTGATATTTAGGGGGTGGTATAGACCATTGATCTAAACAACTTTCTCCATGGGACCATCATCGTAATTGCATAAAAAACTAGCACTTCACCCGCGACTACGTTCGCAAAAATTGGGATAGTTTAGCTAATTTGCAGGATATAAACATAATTTATAGCATTTGTTACTTCCTAATAATTTAGCTTTCTATTGGTGAAAAAATGGTTAAAATCGGTCTAGTAGTTTAGGAGTTTTTTTTTTTTTTTTCTTTTATAAAAAACGTTGCTCCACACTAGGAATTTCTCTTGTATCGTGGGTGCGTTCACAAACATTTAAACTCACATACACAAACAGCCAGACCCGGAACAACTCTCTGTAGGCCATACAAATATTTGTTCCGTGCGGGGATCAAACCCGCGACACGCAGCGCAGCAGTCAATCGCTCAGCCACTGCGCCAACCGTGCCGTCATTTAGTCAGTTAATTCGGTTCAAACAAAAAAATCTTTCCTAATTAGTAATAATCAGTCTGTTGTCCCATACATTTTGGTTTAGTAGGTATTAAAATTTTGTATCCCCCAGCTGATGATTTCTTCATGAATACAACATTAGTGCTTTACAAAAAGTTGTTCAGTTTGGTGGTTTGTATCACACCCGTAATTTATATGACATATAATCGGGTAGTATCTACCTTTCTAACCGCATCTAATATTAAGTTCTGACCTATTTCAAAGGCATCTTCATATTCTACATATTTTCATATTCTTGTCCTTCTCACATGTTACTTGTGCAGCAACACGTTTTCTTCTTCCATTCTCCCCTTTCAATACCCCTTTTTTTTTACATTCCTCACACGACCCACCCATCTTTTCTTTGACCTATTTTTTTTTTTCGGATGGGAATTCATCAAATGACTTCTCCCGCTCTGGGCAGAGCGGAAGAGAGTGTCAGACTTGTACTGACTAAAACCCATCCATGTTCCTTCCTTGCCCTTTGTGTTCCAGGGCCGCGGTATATCTTTCGAACAGTCCCGCAGCCCTGGCAGGAATCGGCCCTTGCGGGCTCCTCCCTGTTTGCTGACATCTCTTTGAGCCGTCAACACGGCTTGTCGTCAAGAGACGGATGGACGGCGAGCCAGCCCATTACTCACCGTCCACAGGTCCGCGTCTACGGTGGCCGGAAGGCACCACTTGACCCCCGACGCCCGGGGCGTCTCCCGCGGCGGCTGGGACGAGAGGTTCTCTCCTTCTCGCGCTCCGGCGCCTCCTTCACTAGCATGACTGCTTCGCAGAAGGAGGTGGCGGCGTCCCATTCCCGCTCGCTCCGGACCATGAACTGAACCAGGGCAGGACGCGAAAGGTCACCACCGCCGATCGCCGCTACGAGGACAGTCTTTTCTTTGACCTTCCTCTACCTCTCTATCCTTCAATAAAAACCACCAACCATCCTTATATGTAAAAGCAGCTGCTTTAATCACGGCTTAAAATAAACACCAACACCCTTGCAGCTGACTTAACATTAAAATACACCCTTTATTTAACCAATTGCGGTATTAAATTAATATTCGTATCGATATTTCAGTTGTATCGTGTTTATTGTAACGGGAGGATGACTGTTGAACTGAATTAACTATTATTGAGCGTCACTGAGCGTAACGATGATTGTATGAAAGACAAATATGTATCGCTCGAACTCATTGACTTCTATTCAATCAATTGAGTCGCTTGCCTCAAATATAGATGTGATTTTGTTTTTGTATACATACTGTATGTGTAATTGGGTATTCAGGCGTGAATTGTTGGCAGAAGTTCTGGGGTTTATTCATAAAGGCTGTTTAAGTTGAACGATGATTAGGGACTTTACATAATAGTGATAGCCTAGTGGTGCGGCCGTCGGACTGCCAAGGCATAGGTCTCGAGTTTGAACCCAAGGCACCTCTGATTTTTTGAATTCATGTGCGTATTGTATAATTATCACTTGCTACGGTGAAGGAAAACATCGTGAGCAAACCAGCATGCCTGAGAGATATTTCCTGACGGCATTTAAAACTAAGTCGAAGACCCATGGGTGGCATAAAAACTCTGACACCAGATTAGGCACTAACCAAACGATAAAGAAGAAAGAAGATTATAGAGTTTTTAATCACACAGATTTGACGTACCATCTTAGTAACTTTAACCAACGTTTGTGAATGAACTCCTTAGTTCGTAAATAATTTTATGTAGTGATTGTCATACAAAAGCGGCCTAAAATGAAATTCTTCTTGTCCTGAGCTAAAAATAGAATTTTTTGCTGAATTCACATTCTTTGTTATTTTGCGAAAAGGATGCTCAAAGGGGATTGAGTTATAAAAAGACTGTACAATGTGACATATGAAGAATATTTTTAGACAGCCTAAGTGAGCTCTGCTGGCGATAAAGATTCAGTAAAATCTAAACGCAAGCCTGCCAGGGCTGCGGGACTGTTCGAAAGTGATACCGTGGCCCTAGAAAACACAGGGCAAGGAAAGAACTTGGATGGGTTTTAGTCAGTACAAGTCTAGCACTCCCTTCCGCTCTGCCCAGAGCGGGAGATTAAGTCATTTGACGATTTCCCAACCGAAAAAAAAAAGACCTAAACGCAACCAAAACTGCTGATCAGCAAAAGACAGAGAACCTTTAATTGTTTCCACAAACCATAACAAAACAAACTAATTAAGAAAATTCCTTTTCTAATTAATCACCCAACATCTCGCCAATAACTCAACGTTAGAACAAAAACAAAATAAGTAAACGAACAAACAAACTAGGGGTATATTAGCGCTGTCTATCTTTTCGCGGAAGCTGTAAAAGGTAATTGAGGGTAAGGCGTTATTTAATGGTTGTGGGTAGTCGTGGCAGCAATCTCATTTAATGCGTTATTGCTCTGAAGTTAATACGACTGCGGAATAATGTTGATATTGTGGTGATAATGGTGCGTGAGAGAAAACCTAACGTATAAAGCGATATCGAGATTGTGGAACGATACGAGAGTCAGTTGAGTTTAAATCCAGCTCATTCCACTACGTCGTAAAACCACCATCATTATGGGGTTACTTATTTGAGTTTTGTGCGTATATTTGGATTTAACCAGAGTGCCTTAAAGCTAAACGATTGAGAGCTGTTCTGACATAACCAGTTGAGCAGGAATACAGCCCTGTTGCAGTATCTTCAGCAGAGTTATTTACAGCTTTTCTTGTCTCACATTTTTTAAATGAAAGTTATACAGTATTGTTATATAGTATTGGCCTCTTAAAGTGTAATTTTTGTGACGGAAAGAAGATCTTAATATGTTTAATTGCTATTGAATTGCCTTCAAGAATCGATTTGTAATAACACTGACTTTTTCGTTTTACCTACCATACAATAAAAATTGTGTCTCCTAATTAGCTTATTTATTTACGACTTCCTACCTTATTCACAAGTAATTCTTATATTTAGTTTCATGATTACCTTGTATTTCTAATATTAAGGCAATATTAATAAACAACTTACAATAACAATAAGAATATAATTTATACCTATTGAATTCTTTTTGAGAGATAAATGTGTTACACCGCAATATTGTTTCACGAAGACGCAAAAAATGACAGCCGGCCTTAGAAAAAATCTGTGCCTAATTCCGCCAAGTAATCAGTTATTCCAGTATTCCTGAACTTCAGAGGCTTATTGCGACTGAGTTATTAAAGTCAGTAAAGCGGCCAGCGCTGGCATCGTGCCCATATTTCACCGCTAGTGTACGCTGTAAAAAGATATGCAGTTGGAGGAAACTGGCGTAGGTACTCGAGATATTCAGTGACCGTTGGTTTAAAAGAAAGAGCTATTTAATTTCGTTTTGGCATTTTTGTTGTTATAAAATTAACCTTAAAACTCAGTGTTGAAGTGCTATTTTGTAAAGTGAACTTAGAAGCCTGCTAAAGTAAGACTGCTCTCAATTCAAAAGTGAGCGCTTTAATAGATTCGTGGATTGATCTCGACAACGTTCATTCGAAGTGATGCTTAATCTGACAGTTCTTACTATTCTGTCTATCTTCTTTTAGTGTAATCTCAAAGTTTTATTGTATCAATTCATCATTTCAGCCCGTTGCTGTCCACTGCTGAACATAGGCCTCCCCGATCGATTTCCAACGTGTCCGGTCCAATGCCACCTGCATCTAGCGACTTCCTACAGTTTTAACAAGGTCGACGGTCTATCTGGCAGGTGGCCGTCCCACCTGCCAGATAGACCGACGCGCTTGCACCCGCTGCGCTTTCCAATACGTGGTCTCTACTCCAGTATCTGTTTGCCCCATTGGCAGTCCGATCTTCGCGCTATGTGGCCTGCCCATTGCCACTTCAGCTTGCTTATTCGTTGGGCGATGGCGATGATCTTGTTTCGTCTATGGATTTCCTCATTTCTGATTCTATCACGTAGAAAAACGCCAAGCATAGCCCGCTTCGACTCGCCGCGAGCGACTTTGAGCTTTTGTAGACCTAATGTGACAAACCACGTTTCAGATCCGTAAGTCATCACTGGTAACACACATTGATTATAAACCCTACTTTTGAGGCCCTGAGGTATTTTGGACGAGAAGACAGCGCGCAGTTTTCCCAAACGCTGCCCAGCCGAGTTCGATTCGACGATTGACCTTTCTCTCGAAGTTGGACCTACCTAACCGGACCGCCTGTCCTAGGTAGACATATTCGTCGACAGCTTCGAGAGTAGTGTTCCCATCTGCGAGTACGGTGGGTGCAACATGGACATTAAACATGAGTTTCGTTTTATCCATGTTCATTTTAAGACCAACTTGCTGGGAGACACTATTGAGGCCACCGAGCATTTGTCCTAGGTCTTCCAGTGACTCAGCTATGACTACAATATCGTCGACAAACGCGGGTCCAGTGCGGGTTAGTAGATGCCACACGTCTTCGATTTTTTGGTTATAGGACTTGCCGGTTTCCTCACGATGTTTTCCTTCACCATTTTGAAAGCAATGGTGATAAAATAAATTACACAAAGAAATGCGCCTGCCTGGGATCGGACCCACAACCTATTGCTTGTAAGTCGGGGTACCACTGAGCTATCGCTGCTCCAGTCCACTGCTCCAGTCTATTGCTCCAATAATCCAAGGGAATGATGAAACTGACTGCTCTCAACCGCAGTTAGTGTTCTGATCACGTTCAGCGTCTATGTGGTAATTCGTTTAGCTATAAACTGTGATTGAAATAAACACAATTTAGTAGTCCAAATAAGAACCAAAAGCTTCACCCTATATTTGAACGCCGTCTTTATAGCGTGACCAATAAAATATGTCCCATATCTTGCTAACCGAATTGCTATAAAACTTTTGGTGCATGTTCGGTAAAAACCGAAACACTGGGTAACTGTGTCATAGAGGGTAATTACCGGAAAGCAGGTTTCGGTAAAATAAAATATTTACTGGAGTTTTGTAGAAGATATTCTTGATTCTCATTTTTGTGTTCAGAAATAAAAAGGACTTGTAAGTTCTTGTTGTTAAACTACATAATTATAATACTTTATTTATTTTATACAATTTTGGATTGCTGTAGTATAAATATAATACACATGGAAAATTACTACTTTTACGCTTTCTTTGATTTCGGTTAAACACAAATTTAAAAAAGAGGACATTGAGCGGTATTAATCGAACCAAGAAGAGTTAAAAATGAAAGTGTTTTAAATTCCAACTATACCGATATTTAAAACGCCGCCGTAGCTGTGTAGACATCTCGTAGAGGCCCCTACGAGACCTACAAGCTCGGAGAGGTTCGTAGCGGACTCGTAACCACTGTACACGGCGTAGCCCAATCTTAGAATTAGTTCGACAGATCTATCTCAACACCAATTTATATTTAAAACTCCCTCAATTGTGACATTTTCTTTGTCAATTCTCTAGCTTTTATAAAACCAACTCGCAATTTACTTTTATACTCACTTTTTTGCAATCCTAAGATCAGTACGGTAATTTAATTTGCTTGAATAAAATATATACGAGCAATAAAACATGATTAGACAATTGTAGACGAGAAAAATAAACGAGAATAGTAATGAAAACCATATCTCTTGCAGCAAACAATTTTATAGGAGATTGCATGAAGAATTTTTATTATCTGACTTTAGTCGCTATACGGATTTAGTACAAACACACATACGTTTATTATGTACGTATTCCTCTAAATTAAACTGCGTTATATATTGAATTGAAAATTGTATTTTAAGCTACAGAATTTTCTGTTTGGGGTCAAAACCCTTCTTATTTTTTGTTTTATTATTTTTCTTCTTAAATTCTAGGTTCTACATCGTTGGAATGAAATGTTGGTGAACTCTGAATAATTTTCTGTAGTGAAGGAGCTTTTTTCTTTTATTTTTTTTTCTTAAAACGTCATCTTTTCACAAACGCTTGCTAAAAACAACACTGCCTAAGGTTATGTGTGCGTGCGTGTAAGGTACGTGTGTGTGTGGGAATTTTTTGTAAAATTTTATGAAATACAAATGACGATACTTCAGATGCTTACAAAATGCCGCAGTCAATTGTATCAACTTAATCTTTTTTGTACCAGTGGTGCTGCTTATCAAAATCAGATACGATTTTGACTCCCAATACACACCACTACTGTTTACTTACATAACAAAACGACATGAACCAACTTTCGTAAGTACGGTGTCCTATGATTAACTTGATAAAGAAAACAAATTCCGACAGCAATAAATTACACTATTTTAGTAGCTACATAAATAAACCATAAAGATTAAGACAGTGCTCACATCACAGTAAAACTATTTTGTCTACAACAGACGGAAATACTAAAAAAGCGGTTTCTGAACTGAGATTGAGAATTTGAAGTTGAGAACCTGTCAAACTCGACTTTAGCATTACATTTTGAATTTCGAAGGAATCACCTTGATACTCAATGTGTTTAATGTTGATAAGAAGAGCGGAAAAGCATCTGGAAGTTATAACTATTCTGTCTATCTTCTTTTGGTGTAATCTCAAAGCTTTATTGTATCAAATTAAAAAAAAATCCTCTTAGAGCCACATGCTTCCGAGTATCTAAAGTCCGTTTACTAAGATCGAATTTCCCAATGAAACTGAGCGCAATCAACTCGTCTAAACTCCGTTCAAGAGCCGTCCAGTATCAGTACTGCTAATAATCCAAGCATAATCAGCCTATACTGGTCCCACTGCTGGGACACAGGCCTCCTTCTCTATGAGAGCGAATAGGCTATAATCCACTACGCGGGTCCAGTGTGGGTTAGTAGATGTCACACGTCTTCGATTTTTTGTTTATAGGACATGCCGGTTTCCTCACGATGTTTACTTTCACCGTTTTGAAAGCAATGGTGATGAAATAATACCTGCACTGTTTTTTTTTTTTTTTTTTTTATCAATTAAGAGACTCTTTTCTTGTTTGGGCCACACCTTTTCATAACAAGCAGTGATAGACTAATAGTGATCACCGTCAGACAGCCAAGTCAGTCTCAAGTTCGAACCCAAGACATGCACCTCTGTTTTTTCGGATTCATGTACGTAATGTATAATTTTCAGTTACTTTGGTGAAGGAAAAACATCGTGAGGAAACCAGTATGTTTGAGAGTTATTTTTCGACGGCATGTCAGAGGGCCATGGATAAAAAGTCTGACACTATGTTAAGCACTAACAACACAATAAAGAAGAACCTTCATCATTTTCATGGAGTGACAGTCCAACTAATACAGGGTGATTAGTAATTGGGTGCAGACTTTGAAATGGGTGATACTAGAACTCATTTGCTAGAAATTAGACCCGATAACTGGGGGTACTAGCTGAGACATTTATTTTGAGCAATGTCTGGAAAAGCAAGGGTAGTATTCTTTTTTTATTATGAACGTTAAAACATTGACGTTGTTCAACAAATTTACCAAAAAATAACCCAAGCCTTTGTAGGTTTGGGTTACTTTTTGATAAATTTGTTTTCGGAATATTCATTCGTTTATGCACTCTCTGAAAAGTAACATGTAAACGCTCTGAGCGACATTGATTTATCACAATTACCATTTTTTGGTGGAAAATTTCCAAAAATAAACTTAAATGTTCGATTACTCCGAAACCCCTTAGATCAGACCCCTAGTTATCGGGCCAAATTTGTTGCAAATGAGCTCTAGTATTACCCATTTCAAGGCCTGCTCCCGATTACCAATCACCCTGTATTATGTTTCTTTTTTTGTACGAATTACGCTGGCGTGTGGCCGCCACTCGCCTGATGTAAAGCTATGATGCGCCCTAGGTTGGAGCACCCTTGCCCAGAAGAAACCGATTCACTCGAACATTGAAGAAATCCTAATTAGAATGAACGGAGAACAGAGCAGCTTGCAGTGAATTCCACAGACTGGGGGTTAGCACAAGAAATGTGGAAGCATAGCGAATGACGTCCACTGCTGGACATAGGCCTCCCCCAAGTATCACAACATTGACCGGACCCTTGCGACTCGCATCCAGTGGATCCCCAAAACCTTCACCAGGTCATCGGTCCACCTAGTGGGAGGCCTTCCAACGCAACGTCTTCCGGTTCGCGTTAAGCCTAACATACAGTTATTTAGGTCTATACACATACATACAAATAACCCACACGTCTTATTCTACGGAATAAATCGTATATTCATAAAGCCATATTACCCCAGACGATAAAAAGCATATTCTCAGCTTTAATTTGAATGTATGTTATTATTTTTATTGCGTTTTCTTTTCTGAGATAAATTGTGTTACTCCGCCTTGACGCTGCTGCTGCAAAGTGATTCACAACCCTTTTGAGTGTTAGACTAATAAAATAAATGGATCCCGAAGACATTTAAATATGCGATAGACTGGAGAACGTGAACAGAATTATAATCTAAGTTCGAGAGCCAACTGGGTGCTGTCGTTACAAATGCAATTTATCAAAATTGGAAATTATGTAATTTTTATGGCCTTCTTGGTCTAGCGGTCGCAAGCATGACTGTTGTGCTGGTGGTCCTGGATTTGTCTCCCCGATCGGGCAAAGTGTTATTTGGTTTATCCATCAGGAATTTCTCAGTAGCAACCACAGAGTCTGGATCTGTGCCCAGTCGATGGCAATAGTCTCGCCCCCTATTACATGGGACTTTAGCATAATTCAGATTCACCTGCTTCTGTTCAAAATCGAACCTTGG
Organism: Lycophotia porphyrea; assembly: GCA_950005105.1. Lineage (NCBI taxonomy): Eukaryota > Metazoa > Arthropoda > Insecta > Lepidoptera > Noctuidae > Lycophotia > Lycophotia porphyrea. The sequence continues at coordinate 14,356,992 of OX465392.1, read as the reverse complement.
ATTATGTTATTACTGGCAAATGTTACGTATAATGGAGGGCATTAAAAAAAAACACTGCCCCACTCTAGGAATTTCTCCTCTGTATCGTGGGTGCGTTTAAAAACATTTAAATTCACATACACAAACAGCCAGACCATACAAATATTAGTTCCGTACGGGGATCGAACTCACAACACGCAGCGCAGGAGTCACTGTGCTAACCGTTCCGTCAAAATAGGTGTTTTTGTGGCAAATAGTAATCTCATGGCCATTTACTCTCAACTAACTCAACTAACCATTTACTCTAAACTTTTAATTGCCAGCCACTGATAGGTCTCGAAAGCATGTTCAAGAGAGAATGAAATTCAAATCAATAATTTATTCAATAGGTATGTGTCTTTACATATGACAGAGCTACGAAAGACCTATCTAAGGTATCTTACCCACCTTGCCCAAGCATATATACGTCATACCATATTAAAATAGGTGCAATTAATTTCAGACTTCCCAAAGAAACTTACCGAATTTCCTTTGTAAGCTATAGAAATTATTACTTTTTAGAAAACTCGTTAAAATGTAAAATACTTTCCCTTTGATCCGCAAAACCATCAGAGAAACATATTTTCCATTAAATCATTTAATTAGTGATTGATTGATTAACGTTCATCAGACAGTCTTTTTGGTCGATATCTATACAAAAGCTGTCAAAGTTTGTTGCCAGTTCTTCAGTCAAACACCCTTCACCAACGGTTAAAGTACACAGAACAACCACCCTTATAACTATCTCGATAAGATTTAAAGTTCTGTGTAACGTCTGGCAGATGTTATCGTTTTCTGTATGACAGATTGCTTGAAAGTTTCCATCAATTTTAAGTTACTTTCGTCTGTTTATTCGCTCAATATTCCGTAGCTATTGAAAGTAAAATGTTTTTATTAGCTTGAACGTGGACCTGGAAAATTATTTAGGTAAGTGTCTACAGCCGTTTTCATGTCTATTGATTTAAGGTTCTGTAAGTACTATAAGCCGTTAAAGATTTTAGTGCTTCGTGTTGATCGAGCAAAATTGAATTGCGAAGAGTTTTTTATTTCTGAGACTAACACTTTATAAATTGTTTTAGTTGGATATTGTCACTTTAAGTACTTAGTTGCTTGTTAATTGATGTAGCAGTCTTTCACTTGTGTTTTTATTTTAACCTGCCATATTTGGTGTCGAGGAGCTCATGGCTAAATAATAACAGCCGCTCGGGTCAATCTTCAAGTTAAGCCACGCTTGCCCAGTTTGGTCCGTGGATGGGTGACCAACTAACCACCCATTATATACCGAGTTTCCTCCGTGCCTCGGAGAGCACATTAAGCCATTGGTCCCGGCCATTGTCATTTATAGATCCTTGACAGTCGTTACGCGACTAGCTACCCAGTAGCCCGAAAGGCGGACAACCAGTCTTACCAAGGGGTATCGTATTACTCAGTCCTAACTTGGTTGTGGAGGTCTGATAGGTATTTGCTCCATGTAAAATGCTGGTATTCAGCTGCATTCGGTTAGACTGAAAGCCGACCCTAACATATATAGTGGCAGATGATTTTTGGTGTCACCATGTTGTATGAATAAGATTTTAATGGGCTGAGTACAATTCTAATTCTGTCCCAATCGCTTTGAAACCTATCAATGTTACAGAAAAGACCAAAAACACCATTTAATGTACACGCATTTATAGAACGACATACAACAATAAAACATTCATATTTACATTTGCAGCTCAGCATATACCGAACCCACGCATGTTGAGGAACATAAAAGATATTTGTTTGTTTATTTGAATCTTGCCGATGTCGGTACTTACTCTCTGCATGGTATATGCATATTTATTGCTGCTTGTATGTTCCCTAGCCTCGTATATGGGGGTGAAGAGGTAATAAATCTGAAACACGTAGACTGGTTTGAATGAGTTTTCAGACCTTGAATTAGATGGTTAAGCAGCTGGATAATGAATTGGAGATTTTGAGTATTAAGGCTACTCGTCATGGTACAGTACAGGAAGGTCCACACTCGTAATATTGACTATTACGAGTGTGGACCTTCCTGTACTGTGGGCTGCTTCGCCACATGTCTTGCGGACTACTACGCTGGCGGTATCTTTTTCAACTGGAGTATTTGCGTGCGCCGTATGGAGCCTTTCAGACCATACAAAGTTCGTGGATACAGCTCTGAATCAATCTGTGGGTAGACTCCTTTAAGTGTAAGGGTTTGTTGTGGAATTTGGTACTTTGATCCGCTATTAATATAATACTAGACAAGAGTTTTTGAACTCAAAGGCGAGTCAGGGCCATATCGAGTCATACCTACTATGCAATACCTGCCTGAGACACCTCGATCGCTCGATCAAACAGGCTCTTGTTTAATATTATTTATTTATTAAAATTTTATGCACATAATGTACAAAGGCGGACTTAATGCCCTGGGCATTTTATTTTCTTTTGCTTATGACGGACACTTCCAAATATATACTTACTGATTTAACTGTCAGTTTCCGGTGTCATCCGCCATTTGTCCCGTATAACTTGTCCGAACCTTTGACCAGTCCGAAATGTGCTAACGACTGAACAAGATGCACCGGACGTACTTCAATTAAACTTTAGCAAATGAAAAACCAGCCAAATCAAATAACAATACACTATTGAACCACAAAACCGAGGCCCATTTCCTCTCTAATCTCGAAGTCTCTGGAATAAGCACAATCTATGTTCCCACGGGGATCGACACTCTTCATGAGTGTCAACCCTCGTCGAAGAACAGCCTTAGCGTGACGTCACGAGGTATGGCCCAGCGTTTACACCTTTTACCCTTGATATATGTGCCAATATCGTATGTGTCAATGGATCAAATATTTTTTGTAAGGGTAGTTGGCTATGGCTGATTTGAGAGTGGCGGATAATGCAGGGTATACTTAGGGGAGCAAAACCAAATGCGTTTCAAAAGATCTATTTACTAATACCAATTGCATTTTTGCTAATAAGTATGTATGTTAGTCTGTAAAGTTAATATCTATGGGCCAAAGTTGGCTGAAAATAAATAAATATTATACTTTATTAAACGTAAGTACTGATTCTTACCTGCTAAGTACACCATTCTTTAACGCACAATTCAATTTAAACCTTTTCCTTAGCTCTTAAAGATCGATCTTTTATCCTCAGTTATCTTCTGACACATTTATTACATCGTCAATATCAAATCCCAAGCCCACGTGACCTCGATTCGTCCAGGTCAAAAACTCGATAACAATTTCGAACTTGACGAATGATGCATTTTTAAAAAAGGATCGATTCAAAAAACACCTTCAGCACGCGATTATTCTCATATTCCGCGCACATCTGTGATCGTAAGGGTAAATTTTCTTTACACATATTTTCGAATCTACCACACGTAGTAAGCAAACCTTGGAATATATTGCCGCGATCCGATGCGATTTATTGCGGTAGAAAAAAGGAGTGTATTTGAAATCTTAGCTGTGTGAAGTGGGGACTAGATATCTTTACGGGGCTCGTGTGGAATGGGATTTATATTTATTTTCATGATGCCTCATATTGCTGGGTTTTTGTTTTTACTTAACTGGTGTTGTTTTGGCGTGTCTTGCTTTATTGTCATAGGTGGTAGTTAGAGGTTTGTTTGAATGGCGTTTGTTTGTTAAATTTTTTGGAAGTTATGTGTTTTGTTGGGACTGCAGCGTTGGTTGAGTAGTCTGTTGAGCATGAGTTCCTTGGTTCGATTCCCCAGTCAGGCTAAATTATATTAGGTGTTTCCATCAGGAATTTCTTATTAGCAGCCACGGAATCTGGATTTGTGTCCGGTTGATGGCAATAGGCTCGCCCCCTATTACAGGCGTGATGTTAAGTTATGTGTTTCCTACATATCATAACATTAAAGCTTGTTTTGGTCTTGGGCTGAAGCTATCTTAAATATCTTTTTTCAAAATCGGCGTAGACTTGAAATGATAGTGCCAATGTGACAGAAAGACAGACAAATACTCATTCACATTATTATAATCAACGCATGTATGAACAATCTGCAGTTCTCCTTAACCCGACTCCTACATAATCAATATTTGTCCCAGTTCCAGTTCCTACTTGAAAATATTACCGCGCCAGGCTAAAACTTTTCTATTTGACGACACCTGTATATTTTAAGTTTAGCCTGCATATATTTTCTAATGTTTCAAGAAAGATTTCTTGATTTATTTTTATCATCTACATCGTGTGTAGTCTGATTTGTAATGTTTCAGTTTTGACCATCTTAATGTAAAGATTGTAGTAACAAGTCCTTCTAAGTTCTATACATGTCTTCCTATAAGTTTTGTCAAATGGATATATATATATATATATAAATAAATTTTGTCATAATTGCAACCGTTTACTGAAAAAAATATCTGTGTAACAACAGGATGATGTTATTCAACTTGGATAAACTTAGTGTAGTTGTGTGTATTGTACAGTAACTGCAGTAAAGTTGATTAGGTTGACGAGATTACTTCCCATTCATTACCTTGACTTTCGTAACATTATAATTGAGAAAGTATTTTTGTTTGTCACGTCTTGAGGAGCTCATCTCTAAATAATAATAGCCGCTCGGGTCGTTCTTCAGGATAAGCCGCGCTTACCTAGGTTGATCTGTAGATTGGTGATCACCCGTTACATACCAAGTTTCCCCCTTGCCTCGGAAAGCACGTTAAACCGTTGGTCCCGGCTATCTTTTGTAGATCTTTGACAGTCAGTGGCCTGAAAGCCACCCAGCAACTGACAACCAGTCTTACCAAGGGGTATCGTATAGCCCTGTACTGAGTTGTGGAGGTCAGATAAGCAGTCGCTCCATGTAAAATAGGTATTCAGCTGCATCCAGTTAGACTTGCAGCCAAAGCCAACATAGTTAGGAAAAGGTTAGGCTGTTTTTTTGTCACGTCTTCGAGCTATAACGGTCGTACGAATTTCGATGAAATTGCTGATTAGCTTCCAGACTGATCATGACCTAGGTAAAAAAATAGAAAACTTTTACCCCGCCGGGACGTTCCCGTAGGATAAATTTAATTTCCCACCGCCACACAAACGAAGCCATTGGCAAACGCTAGTAAATATATTAAAGATGTCACAAAATATTTTTCGCCAAAAAAGCCAAGAGTTATAAATTAAATTTTACTGCAGCAAATAAAATATTCTAAATAAGAGCTCTTCCACGCTATTGTATCGATGACACGCGCCAATAAAGTAAAAATAGGTCAGCGGGCTGCAAAGCGATATGTGGATGAAACACTGTGTTCCGAGTACGGAATCCGTTTTCCAATTATCTGCTATTTTGTCCGAGCCGAACGTTTTTGGAAGTGGAATCGTTGGCACTGTGCCACTTTTAAACACGGTGTCGTGTTGTGTCTGCTGTTAAAGATATAGTGTTCCTGTCGAAGGTTTATCTGCGAATTAAAACTGTTTGGGAAAAGAGGTTTTAGTTTGTTCGTGTTTGTTTGGCTTGTCAGCCATGTTGCTTAGTAAATGACGGATTTGTCTACCAAATTACTACAAAGATCTTAAGAGAAATCCACAGTATGAATTTACAGCAACAATCCGATTTCGCAATTCAATATGTCAATCCAATTTGTATTGTCTTTGCTGCCTTTAATATGCTTTTGTCAATCCAAACACACGCCATATTCAACCTAACACGATAATCAACTATGAATGCAACATCGTCATGAATCTTATTAACTCTATTCACACCCCGTAAACGCTAACGAGCGCAATAATAAACACATATCATTAGAGTATTCCACCTGATTTCACGAAGCTCAGTAATGTATGTATTTACATAATCTAACTACGTTGATTAAGCGGTGAACGTCCGCAGATCTCACACATAACGTTTAATTACAAGACAGGCATTGTTATTATGTAAGGAAATTAACTATTAGTGGTAAATCTCTGGAATAATAGGATCCAGTTTTGCAAATTGTCTACTAAACAATTGACAATCATCATGGACAGATGGCTCAAGGCTGGGAGTATTAACAGACAATCAATCATAGGATATAGGTTGAACCTAGCGTAGCCTAGAATGTCTTTTCAAGGATGTTTGGCAATTTATCAATCATCCGATATCTATCTTTTTTTGCGAAGCAGCTGGGTAGCGGGATGTAGCCTGTTTTCCCCAGTAACTACACCTCGACGATTAATTACCAAATGAGTATATCATTCTCCTGCGTTTAACCCAATTTATTATTTGGGGTCGACGCAGCATGTCTTCTTCTTCCATACATTCATTCTTACCTTATATCATTCTTCACACAGTCCATCCATCGTTTTTTTAGTTTTCCTCTACTCGTACCCAAAACTTGCCCCACGATATTTTCCTCATTCCTCCACATCACAGGCCCATACCAAGCCAACCACAAGAACACCAAATGAGTTCATACTACTAAATTGTGTTAGGTTCGACCTATGAAAATGACATGGCCCACTAAGACAATATAATCTGCCGCTACTATTTCCACTTCAATGCAATAAAAGTCCAATGGCACTCAAACTTTATGATTTTATGAATGGCAAGTATATTTGAAAGTAGCGTACCTGCAATTTATAATCATTTTCTACTTTACTTCAGGGACCATTTCGAAGGTAAAACGAGGCGGTATCTCCACAATCTCCTTTTGAGGTTATTAAAGTTTTATATTAGCTGGACGTACTGTGGTTGATTGCTTCCGTGTTTCTTTGCACAGAAATGAGAACTTATTCCCGCAGTATTGTTTATTTAATATTAAATGTGATTCCGCTGTGGGTTTGTCTAAGAGTGCGATGAAGAAATGTGCTTTGATTTCTATCTACGAATTAATGTTTATGTATGAGATTACGATAGATGAAAGGTAATTAAGATATGAAATTATCTACGTCATTACATTTAACGTAAATACATTATTTATTAAGGACTAATGAGATTATTTATGAGGCTTTTTCGCGAATCAACACCATAAATTATGCAGGATGATGTTGTGAATCAAAATTAAGTAAGTAAAACAATGCTTGAGTCGACCAATATGCATTATGAACATATTATGTGAATCACCGTAGTTATATCGAAAATAGTTAGAATAAACTTAGATATTATAATACAAAAATTGTGCAATCTATTATTATATACGGAATTGATGCCTGCTCTCAGTAACACAAACCCACTTCTTAATTAACACCTAATTATAAGGGCACTATTGATTTTTTTACGCTCAGCAGCGAGAGATTCATCAAATTACCAGAATGCAAACTGATTAGTCATAAATGAATGCCCATGTGTCGCTTAATGTTCGTGAAAACAGGCATTGACCTTTTGAAAGCCGGAGCATAAAGCACGTGCGTGCTCTCCACGCAAGCCACAATTTCACCTACCATTTTGTCACATATTTGTGTCGTTTGGCGTACAGGGCACGCGCTTGCTTGTCACGTATACACGTGACAAAGGTATTCAAAAGGTTAAACAAAGTTATTAAAATGCAAGTGACCTTAAGAAACACTCCTTCTTTATTTATCGTGTGGTTAGTGCACAACCTGGTGCCACAGTTTTTATGCAGCTCATGGGCCTCTGACTTAGTTTTACATGCCGTTGAGAAATATGCTGGTTTCCTCACGATGTTTTCCATCACCGAAGCAAGTGATAATTGTACAATACCCACATGAATCCAAAAAAATTCAGAGATGCGTCTTGGGTTAGAAGTCGAGATCTATGACTTGGCAGTCCAACGGTAACACCACTAGGCTGACACGGCTCACTCCCACATACATTAATACATAATTATAAACTACTAGCTGATACCCGCGGCTTCGCACGCGTAGATGTCGGTTATCGCGACCAAAAGTAATCATGAAATTTTGATCCCGATCCCGCAACGAAAACTTGACAAATTATATACCTACTAAACCTTCCTCGAGAACCACTCTCTCCATTGGTGAAAACAGCATAAAAATCGGTGCAGTATTTTTGAGTTTATCGCGAACATACAGACAGACGCGGCGGAGAACTTTGTTTTACATATAATATGTAGTGAATAGTGATGTAGTGATTTATAATATAACGCCCAGAGTCCAGTAACAATTCCCGGGAGACTAGTGCGATTTAGTCCTGCACTATTATAAACGTTTATTAGCTGGCATCCAAGCCTGTAGCTGTCTGCAGGACTCAGGACTGGCAGGTTTATACTTTGAAGGTGCCATGAATCCTCCACAGCCGCTTAGTAATCAAGTGTTTTGACTGTTTTTTTGTCTGTCTGTTTGTTCTTACTGATTCTTAATCTATATATTATATTTTACTTTAGCAGAAGAAAACAATTTCTCGAAAATCCTGTGATCAAGTTAAAAATTCAAAGACTACTGCTGCTGCAACGGTTTTTTACTATGTTACCTACATAGTAAAAAGCCTCCTAGTCTTTGATTTTTTTTAAATATAAACGTAAAAAAATCGGTGAAACTTGTTTTCACAATACGCTGGCCAAATTATGGGCGATTAAAAAAAAATCACTAAGTCCCGACTTTATCAATTGATTGGTTCTTAAAAACAGTAACAAGACAGACGTCCGATCAAAAGAGATACACTATGAATTGTAATAGACATAAATGTAAAGAGGACATGTTTTACGTTAACCTAAATCCCACGCACTTCTTGTAATATGCATATAATAATTATATAGTTGACAAACCTATCAGTTGCCTATTTTATGACGTCTCTTCAAATATTCATTCATGCAAATATCTGATCTCTTGCGAGTTGCGTCGCCCACCCTTTGTTCAAAAGGCTGTCTGTTCAAGTGTAAAATACTTAGTTAATACAATAATAAATTCTGCAGTGTAAAATTGGACTAGATTTTTGATACCTAAGAAGTAGGCAGCTAGTACCTACGTCAGTATCAGGTGATGGGCCGTATTTTGAATAATATTTATAGTACTTACCCGGGCGTGGCCACATTGAGATTCTGAAAAGGATAGATATACTGGTGTAAGTAATAAAGTAATAGTAGTTGTACTTTTTCTAAAATGCGATGTGCCATTTGGACGGCGGGTGTGTCGGGTCATTTAGCCTCCTTCAATATGGTTGAGCTGAATGGGGCTGATCCATGCGTCATGCTCGTGAACGGGCGCTGTCGGTTGGGACTGGTCATCTCTAAGCTGCCACGGTTTATTTTAACTAATTACTTTGTTTTTAAATTGTTGATATAATATTTTACTCTGGACGCTTTCAACGTGCACGTATTTCTACATCGTTCTCACATATATGTATAATCTCAATATGAATGATGTAACCAAGATTTTAAAACAATATTTTGATTGAAAAGAGTGTCCATGGAGTTTCTTGCCCATTCTTCTCCATAGAGATCTACGCTTTGGAATGGGCAACTACAGTACTTTCACAAGTTATTATGCCTTGTGTCTGTGACTGTAGCTTAGCCTAATTTGTTTTTCTGACATTCAAAAGTGCCTGTAATGGTCTAATTGAAATAAATGCTTTTGAGTTTGAGTTTGAACGGCGCGGTTGTAGGTTTATGTCCCGCATTTTAAGTCTTATACGGGGTGGAAGGGACACCGACGCGAAAACGATTACCACATATTCAGTACATCATGGAGACCCCTCACATAGAAATATTCATCGGTTTTAAAAAAAGGAACAGCTGTTACCTACAATAGTGCAATACTTACACGCTCAAAATGTATGGAACAGCAGATTTTTTTCTTTTTAAGTACCGATGTAAAATTTATATTTTTCAAACCCCGTCTCTATGCACTACAAAATAAAACCTATTTTCAGCACATCTTTCAATCAGAAACTGTTGAAATAAAGCGCTTTTCACACTACACCGCTATTTGTGAGAAAAATGTCCGCTTGTTAGCGAGGCGGGGTTATTTATAGAGGCACTAACAAGATAACCGTGGTAATGAGAAACGAAGCATCCCTTCGCACTTCGTTGCAAGGTTTTTTTTTTATATTTTTCAATATCCCGCATAGAATTCCCGGGTTAATGGCTACGGATAAAGATTGTCTGGTGCTTACTTAATTAAGTTGGTTTTTTTGTGTTCGCTGGACTAAAATGTCTACCGTTTTAAGTAAAAGAAGTTTGAGTTTTAGGTTTATTAACCCAGCTACATCCGGAGCAGTTAGTCACTTTCGAACTTACGTAACTGGATTTTCTTTTCAGTATATAAACTATTCCCATACGGATAATATTGACTAGAGAGAAGCAGGAGCTTGGAGGAAAGTCGATGTACAGACTAAACAGACTATAAACATTTTACAAACTGCAGTGCTATTCAGTAAAAATACATGGTGAAAACGTCGTGAAGTTATCGCGAGTGGTGCATTTTTTTTTTTTTTACAATCTCTTGTAAAGACGAAAGCACAAGCATAATGCTAGGAACATTGGAGGTGATAAAAATACTGATAACAGTCTACAGAGGGTCGAAATAGCGGAAACTGGTGTAACTGACGAATTTGTGGGAGATACAGATATAATATATTTATGACACATTAGTAGCCATGTATCATCATCATCATTCATCATCATTAGCCTATAATGTTCCCACTGCTGGGATACAGGCCTCCTGTCTATGAGAGGGAATGGGCTATAATCCACCACGCGGGCACAGTGCGGGTTGGTAGATGTCACATGTCTTCGAATTTTTAGTTCTAGGACATGCCGGTTTCCTCGCGATGTTTTCTTTCACCGTTTTGAGAGATGAGTGAAGAGGAAAATAGAGCCACAAAGCAGTAATGTCAGTGCGGGTTTCGGGCTCGGCTACAGAATAGTTTAGCAGAACCACAAAAGCCACTAAAATCAAAACAAACAATAAATATACGATCATCATCAGCCTATAAATGTTCCCACTGCTGGGACACAGGCCTCCTCTCTACGAGAGGGAAAAAAAATAAGATAAAAAAAATACAAAGCAAGAAAGTGCGCCCAGCTATTTGTTGTACCAGGGCTGCATGCATAAAAGAAGGCTTGCGCTACACAACGCAGTACAAAGCAAATGAAACCGCATTACTGTGGTGACATTCGCTTTTTATTCCCTATTTTCTTCTTCAGTATTATTTTCTGCATAAAGGTACATGTGTTTTCTATACGTATTTACTTTAAAGTCTTGTTGTTTCTATGTCGGCTTTGTCTTTGATACTTTTGTGAAGTGAATTCTAGTTGGGTAAAGGAAAATACAGGATGTTTGTTCTGTGTTTCTGATTCAACAGATGAAATTCATGCTGTGTTGTATGTCTGTTCTTTTTACTGTATATTATGTTTATTTTACTGTATAACTGTATAAAGAGTGTAAAGTTATATATTTTTTTTATTATTATATCTTAAACATTTTATTTATTCAATTTACGATAACTTAACTATAACCAAACTTGACATAATAATAAAAATATGCATGTACATAAAGAAAAGAAGAAAAGCATTAAAGGGCGTCAAAAAAATCGCCCACATCGCTGTCAACAGGAATAGTGCCCAGAATGCTGATTGTTTGACCAAAAAAAGACCAGCCCTCTGGCCACGGGAAGAGTCGACTAACCGCTTGCCGACTATTTATAAATATAATTTATTATTCAAAAATTACCGTATGAATTTTAAGTACAATTTCTTATTCAAAAATTACCCTATGAATTTGATGATATTGCATTTTCTAATAAATAGGCACTCCCGAGATGTTGGCGTATTCAAATTTATTTATGAACTTGACTTCTGATTGAAACTTGATGATAATTGTTAATTATAATCAATGAACTCAACACATTCACTGCTGGACACAAACTTCTGCCAGTTCTACTTCAAGACACAATACTGGGTCGAAAGCGGTACAGTGTAACATCTGTGTCAGTTAAACTCGTGAAGTTACCAGACACTATGTTACTAATTAGTGTCGTACAACATCATATTTACCTAATTATTGAAATTAACTATTGCACCATGTTTAAACTGAAGTAAAAACTCATAAAACATTTATGACAAAACATTTGTAGTATTAGGCTTATGGTTGATCACCATAAGCCTAATACTACAAATGTTTTGACGTTGCGGAAATGATTTCCTGCCTACTTTTCACTATGCTACTTTGGGAGTATGAAGACCAGGGTGTTAAGTTTTTCATCCCCCATAGAAAAGGGAAGATCCAACGACCGGGCGAGCGTTGTGTCTGGTGGGCTACTGCCTGACAAAAGGGAAGATCCAACGACCGGGCGAGCGTTGTGTCTGGTGGGCTACTGCCTGACAAAAGGGAAGATCCAACGACCGGGCGAGCGTTGTGTCTGGTGGGCTACTGCCTGACAAAAGGGAAGATCCAACGACCGGGCGAGCGTTGTGTCTGGTGGGCTACTGCCTGACAATTGCTGTCGGGTTTTTCGGTATAGGTAGTCTTAAGTCGCAGATAACTTTAAATGCGCGATTTACGAATTTGGTGTTAGTTTAGTTTAGTTTATTTATTTATAATTGTCAAAAATTACAAGTCAGATTTAAAAAAATGTAAAAAACTCAAAACATTAAAAAGAGCATCAAATACAAAATAATCCAAAAATCATCATAATCAAAAAATCCAAATCTTAATTAAAAAATTAATAATAATTACAAACAACAAATAAACGGACACATCAACATAATAATCATATCAAATTACCTAAAACCATTCTTTTAGGTCATATAATGCCTGGGCGCTTAGCCATTCTTTTAGTTTAGATTTAAAGGCATTGTCAGACGTTCTGCTCTCGTTGTGTTAGTTCTTCATTTCTGTCATAGATGGCGCTGTAGTACTTTTTGTCCTATGTTACTGAAGTACTTTTTGTCCTATGTTACTGTAGTACTTTTTGTCCTATGTTACTGAAGTACTTTTTGTCCTATGTTACTGAAGTACTTTTTGTCCTATGTTACTGTAGTACTTTTTGTCCTATGTTACTGAAGTACTTTTTGTCCTATGTTACTGTAGTACTTTTTGTCCTATGTTACTGAAGTACTTTTTGTCCTATGTTACTGAAGTACTTTTTGTCCTATGTTACTGTAGTACTTTTTGTAGTGCCGCTACACTACTTTCTCTAACACGCATGGCGCTCCAGTTGAAGGGAGTCCAATCTGTTAAGCCACCATTTTCTTCTGGCCACGAGCTGTTGTTTTCTAATGTAGTTTTAACTTTATTAAAAGAAAAGCAATTCATAAAAGTAATATATTTACTAGGAACCAACAAAACAAACATTTTCCGCCAAGAAAACGGTTATTTAGCACACAAAGCAACATTTTAACACATGTAAACTTTACGCGACCGTAAAATTACTTTTTATCGTCCCAGAGGCATAAAGTTGAAATTCCAATAAAATAGATTTCCAGCAATATTATGACGACGTGTATTCGTTTAATTTCGCCATTTGTGTGGAGTTTACCCACCACGAGAGGCATTATACGGGCCATACCCGGCGTTTTATATGAAAAAATCAGCCATTCCTATTTCAAATTGCCACTTGTGAACGTCGCGAGCACTTGAAACCGGGGAGAAAGTTTAATATAATAAAAACAAGAGGTGTTTAGTATACGTAGATATACAGATAAATATGTTTTGTTCACCCCGCTTTGTTTTCGTTCACAGATTAATTCTTTCGATAAATATAACCGAATTGAAAGTCAATTTCCATTGATCTTTTGTGTACATTGTTGTTTTGGATACGGTTTGGTGGCAGTGATAGCACGGATTACAGGGAACCCACATTAGGTTAGATAACGCAGCCCATATAAATTGCCGAGAAATTCGGAAAGAACATAATTTACTTATAATCCCAACATTTTCCTTGACTAGGGGTTTTTTTATTATAATAGCAGACCACTCAACGAGACCTTGACCCTCGTGGGGCATCTTAAGAAATCTTCTTTTCATTATAGACTCAGCGTTACATTGGCTACTGGAGGTCACCCAAACTAGTTCTAGATATTGCGTAAGATAGCACTAGTCACACATCGCCGACTTTTCGAGCCTCGATGAAAATAGTAGGTACCTAATTACAAAACTCATAAGACTGAAAGTTTCTTATTAACCGTAGAGCGACCTTAGTAGTTGGCAATCCATATAAGCTTGTTACTGAGAGCGTTAGGTATAACTATGTAATCATAGGTACGATAGTTTGATAGTCATTAAGGGACAATTTCTGGTACGTTTGTGAGCGCGGTAGTACTACCACGCTCACTAACGGTCTACCACTCCCTTATTTGTTGAATTATAAGGTTGAAAATTGGTCGACCGACCGTTGAAATGTAACTTGGTCAGTAGGTCTGATCAAGTTACATTTCAACAATGCACAATTACAAATTCTTTCACTGACAGAAAGCTTCAATATTGCCATGTTCCATTACCTATAAAGGCTGTAAACAAACTCTTAACGAAGCCGAAAGGCACTTGTTCTCCCCGTCATTGCGATCATTTTTTTGTTCTAGACCTTAGCTGGGAACCTTCTAGTTACGGAGATATTGGGGGTCAAAGTTCCAACTTTTTCACAAGTTTTTTTTTTTAAATACATGTTTTTTATGCAAAATTTTTACTTTAAACACCTCCAGGACCCCCTTACTATTCAATCCATCCGTCAGCACAATGTTTTGAGTGCGTTACATTGAGTCCTACTGTAAAACGTGATTTTTTACCCCAAAAAAAAAGTCGTTTCCCAGCAATAATTTTTACGTAAAGTTATTTAGTTTGATGTACATAACGCTTGGTTAACGGCTTCGTGAAGAGTCTGTTTACACCCTGTTTTATGTCTTCCATGCGCATGAAATCTAGGACAGATGCTACCTAATGTGATAAAATTTACGCCCTTTTCCAAAATACCCAAGCATGCAGTCAACTGAATTAACTTTCAGTGAAAGGAGGTTATTTACTTTTTCAATGACACGAAAAGCAGGCAGGCTTGTGTAAAAATACAGATTAGGTCCCGGGAAGGTTGATGTGTAAAAAATTCAAGTTGATCTTTGCTTAAGCACAAAGCCCACTCACTGGCACGCTGTACGGAAGGCCGTGTTACGTAAGGATGGGCACACACGGTCGCACAGAATGTAAAAAGACAGGTTTTACAGGAATTTCTTGGTAACAGCACTGATGCCCGGATTTGGAAGACGAGTGAAGGAATAGTCTTAACCTCCGGTTATATTAGAACGGAACGTAATTAGTGGAAATATGGATAAACATGACTACTTGGCTGCCTTCAAGGAATACTTGTTAGATTTCTTGAAGTAATTTTTAATAAATCTATCGTCAATACCTCAAAATCGTTTACATTCTGATGTTGTGATTTCCGCTTTATAATTTGGCGGTCAGTCACTACGATTTTATTATTCCTTATTATAATTATTACGTCATTCAGCCTTAGTGCTTGGAGATTTGAATCCCCAACTAAAACAGAAATCATAGAAAAAATTAAAACAAAAAATAATTATCTTCCTTTTCACAAAAACCAAAAAAGCCACGGTGAACCATCAGCTTAAAATGTAACCCAACATAAGCGGCCGACAACAGGTGTTATGTGATAATGACTAAACAGCCTTTGAATTTGTAATGAACGCAGTGAGTACGGGGTGGCGGGTGCCATGGGGCCTTTGTGACGTCACAGGCTGGTAGCACAACGTAGCAGTCTACAGAAGGACGGGTCATTACCGCATTCAAAAAAGATTTGCTTAGATGATGGCTTGGAGAGTGTGGTCATATTGAGTGGAAGGTGACTATAACAAAAGCTGTTCGCAAGGTAGATGTGCGTGGTAACGCCTGGAGGGGACGACCTACACTGATTTTAATGGTGGTGTTCTTTAGAAAGACCAGATGCGTATTACTCGCAAGCGGCGGGTGAGTATAACCAGTTGTATAAACACGGAAGACGCTAAAGCAGTGCTATGTAGCAGGCGGCGTTAAGTTTTTCTGCCTGCCCCTTTCTGCTTTTTTCTAGTTCTAAACTCTATCTCATTTTTCTACCACATTTATCACAAATCTGTTTTCTTGATTCTGGTAAAATAAGATTTTTTCCATCAAAGATTTCTCGCTTGTGGGCAATAGGCACGGGGCTTAAACGTAACTGATGGATGCTGAGGGTGTACTATTAGATAGACCTCTACCTAACCCTTCGGGGATTACAGGCGTGATGTTATTATTATGTTGTTTGTGTGTAGCCGACCTTCTGTACCGTTGTTTTGCGCTCGCAGCCTTCTGTGGAAGTACAACAGTAATTTAATTGTGGGTAGGTAATGTACTTCGGGATATTTGATTCTTTGCTGGAGGTAGAAAGCTTCATCGATTAAATGTTAAAAATGGTACGAAAAGTAGGAGCTGAGGGTTCTATTATAATCTCAAATAGTGCATGAAATCGGATGAGCAATTGATCAATGTGGGTTTTGAGTCAATATAATGTTCTGTGGCAGCTCGTGGCTAAATATGTAATAACAGCTGCAAGGTTCGATCTTCAATATAAGACAGTGCTTCCCAAGGTTGGTCCGTGGATGAGTGAACCTCATTCCATACCGAGTTCCCTCCGTGTCTTGGAAAACCCGTTAAGCCGTTGATCCTGGCCGTCATTTGTAGATATTTGACAGTCGTTACGAGTAGTCGGAAGCGTCGGAAGTCTGACACCGAGTCTTACCAAGGGGTATCGTATTAGCCACTAACTGGGTGGTGAAGGTTAGATCGGCAGTCGCTCCATGTAAAATACTGGTATTTTAATGCATCCGGTTGGACAGGAAGCCAACCCCAAAATAGTTTGGGAAAGGCTGGACTTAACAAATTCTGTGTCAATTTTTTTTAGCAGATGTCCGTTTTCATATCAAGTGGACTCCACCATCTTGTCTCCAAAATCATATCTTATATAAGCCAAGTGGCTTATATAAGATATGATTTTGATTTAGGATCTTAAAGTCCTTACAAACTATGACAAGCGAAGATTCTTGCTCTATCGACCCTGTGGACAACCCTGAAACTCTTTCCTTCTTTTGATCACCTTGAGGATAGACGACCAACAGCTACACCATACAATGTCTTCAATGGTTTCGGCATGTCTGCTTTGTGTTCGGAGTTTTTTCGCCAAAGTTTATTTTATTGTATTTATTGAGGGATAAAATAAAATAAACTTTGGTCGAAAAACTCCGAACACAAAGTTGACATGTCAATGTTGTATTGGTAGCCACTTGAGCACACCAAAGCTTTCGACATCCACATCGACTGCATTCGATGGCTTTTTAGGGTGGATGTCGCCCAAATCCGTGCTGTGGCGCAAATCGGCTAAATGTCATCATCATCATCAGTCGTTGTCCATTTTACTCAAGATCTCTTGTCTGACAAGTATGTAGCTACCTTCATAGCTCTATCATTACCTTCATTTGAATCCCGAAAGAGGTGGTTATGCAAGATGGCCAGGAAATTAGGTGGTGCATATCCTGGAGAGAACTCCACTCTAGTACTATGTTCAGGATGGGTCGAGGCAACCATTTTGGTCAGGTAATTTTTACAAACGGCATTTTATAACTAAGTTTTGAGATTACTTGATCTTCTGCCCCAAGTATTCAATGTTATTACCTTATAAATATGATGGGAGTTACATCATTAACATTATGATTAATTTCCATAGATTACAACGTGTTAGCGACGTTGTTGTTCTCATAATGATTACACGACGAGCTGCTTATTAATCAAATGTATTCAGACATGGTTGCTGTTCAGTAATCCGTAATGACACTTGCTTCTGAATTTGGTAAAGTTGGTATAGGTTGATGTTCAGGCGCTTCATGTAAAATAAGGTATTCAGCTGCATCCATAATCAGCCTATAATGTTCCCACTGCTGGGACACACGGCCTCCCCTCTATGAGAGGGAATGGGCTATAATAATCCACCACGCGGGTTGGTAGATGTCACAAGTCTTCGAATTTTTGGTTCTAGGACATTTTTCCTCACGATATTTTCCTTCACCGTTTTGAGAGCAGTGATGATGAAATAAACTACACAAAGTAACGCGCCTGCCTGGGTTCGTACCCACGACTTACTGTTCGTAAATCGGGGCCGCTGGGCCACCGCTGCTCTCTGCTTCAGCTGCATCCACTGAGACGTAAAGCCAACTCACCATCGTCTTCTTCTAATAATAATCTTCTCTGAGATTGGCCATCGGCGCGGGAGATATTGTAGTGAACAAGTGTGTGCGCAGGCACAGGTGCACACTCTGTTCCTTTTCTCTCATAGTTTGATAGGACGGCGATCCGACACACACTAAGACATTATAATGAAAATACCCAATAGCACTTTTTGACCTACCCGGGAAACAAACCCAGGACCCCACACTCATTAATCGCACTTGCGACCACGAGACCAACAACGACGGGACGTTCTTCTTCTACTTCGTGTCGCAAGCGCAGTAGTATTTTTTATTATGTTGACCCAAGTTTCGCCACCTCTACAGCGTCGTCGATGGCAACGCAGAGGTCATTGTGGTTGCATGTTTACTTCGTGCAACTTGCTCCACCTACTGCCCTCTGAGCCCCAAAACATGCAACCCAACATATTCGGAATAAGGCTAGGCAGATTACTAGGAATACATTGCTTGGTTTTGGTTTAATGTCAACAGTACCTAACCTATCCATGATGTTTAAATGTAAAAATCATTGTATCGTAACTAAATCCATTTAAATCAACAAAGTTCAATTCTTAAAATAAAATTCAATTTGTCAGCACCAAATGAAGTTATAAAAAAGAAAGCGCAGGTAAACACACTTATGTAGCAAAATGAAGGCATTTCAAAGTTGACTTTTCGCATATTTTAACTTACATATTTTCTATGTGGATGTGACCCAGCTCGTATGTAAATGGGTTTACCTAACACATAGAGAAAAATATACCATAACTCATAGTAGGACAAGTTTTTCCATTTCTTCTAATAGCACACATCAGTATACCTACCTCAAGTATACCCGTCGGAATTCAATAGTTAACAGGGCCGGACTAGATAATGTGAAGGGTGCAATTTCGGGAAGGGCTCCCGGAATTGGTCCGTGCAATCAGGCAATATTGTGACTTTGGAATATACAAAAAAGAGAAAGAAGTCTATATTAGTTACTCCAAAAGATACATTAAATATAGGTACGTATAGTCGCGGCCTTTTCCGCCTGATCAGTTACAAAAATACGCTTGAATCATGCGGAGGCGCCCTGCCCGGCTAGAGAGCGTTTCGTGTTTAGAGTGCAAGCAAAAATGAGCTTAGTGGTGATCAGGCGAGAGTGTCCTTGATAGTACATATTATAATGTGGCCTAACAACAAAAAACAATAATTTGGAATGTGAGAAGTAGGTCGAAATCGTTATTATGATTATGAACTGAACTTGTTTTACAGCACTTCTAAGTATTGCGCTGTACAGCCACGCACCTCCTTTCTCTGCACCCCTATCCAAGCCAACAAATCCGACCCTGTATATTACTAGCGAGATGTCCTCGCCAAGGGAACAAAAACTATTTCTCGTAATATCGAATGTGCCATAAAACGCGATAGGAAAGCTATTGCTTATCTCAAAGCGTCCCGTGGGCAATTCACAGGACAATGTCACCCGACCTTGATGCCCCCAAATTAAACACAGAATTTTCTGTGTCAAGACACTGTGACGGGTTGCCTGTGAACCTTTGCAGAAAAGCTAGGGTTGATACTCATGTGTCGGTTATCAAAGGAAATGGAAACATGAAAGGTGGAAAGTGAATTTATATGTAGTACAGTCGTTGGTTTCATTAAATAGTGTAGACATTCATGTAAACGAATGCGACATTTGTTTTCGTTAAAGGATATTACAAGTAGGTTTACAGCGTTGTCGTGCACATAATATAAGAAGAGATTTTAGCGGTATTACAAAAAGTACTAGGTACAGCCACATAGTACGAAAAGTACTACAGCGCCATCTATGATGCAAGTGAAGAACTAAGATGAAAATTCTGAATATCCGCGACTTAAGATCATACATAGAAATATCCCGACAGCAAGTATAGGGCAGTAGCCTACCAGACAAACACCCATCTGGACAGTGAATTAAAAACTTTACACCTTGTTCTTCATAACCCTGTAAGCTATAGGTAGATCCTCCAGACAAATGCGTTCAAAGACACACACAGGTACACCATGACTTGAGTTAGCATATAGGATTCGTTGACCGCGGTGGTACGTTTCCTCGGGATAATTTCAGTCGTTTACGCAGCACGAAACGTTTCATTTTTTAGGGGGAAATTATCGAAAGGACCCTCTTACAACGAAAGACAAGGAGGATGAGTCTTCGCCCACTGATAACCCATCGATGGAATACAGAATATTAGGCGGAAGGGTTCCGAATTCTCCATTGAATTTGAAACGCGCCGGTGAGCATCTAAATTGTCGCTTCTGGTACCCTCACTTTACTTAATCAGCACGTGACTAAAGCATTCGTAATAACGTTTTTCTCATCCAAAATAGTTTAGAAAAACGAGTTCTTATAACAAATAACCAATATTTGCATCACTAATAGTGTAATTCTAATAAAAATCCTGTAAGTACACACATATTAAAATTTTTAGCCACTACTACTACATAATGTATGTTATGTACAGAATGTGACTGTCTCGTTGGTCTAATGGTCGCAAGCGCGACTGCTGAGCATGAGATCCTGAGTTTGATTCCCAGGTCGGGTAAAATGTCATTGGGTTTTTCCATTAGAAATTTCTCAGTAGCAGCCACAGAGTCTGGATTTATTCCCGGTTGATGACAATAGGCTCGCCCCCTATTACATGGGACTTAAACATAACTAGCGATGTGTGGGTACACCTCTGCTTTATCCTTCGAGAATTACAGGCGTGATGTACAGAAGATAAATAAAAGGTGTAAAAAGACTCTTAACGAAGTCGAAATGCACTTGCTCTCCGTCATTGCGATCATTTTTTTGTTCTAGACCATACCTGGGAACCTTCTAGTTACGGATATATTGGGGGTCAAAGTTTCAACTTTTTCATAAGTTTTTTTTTTAAATACATACGTTTTTAATGTAAGATTTTTACTTTAAACACCTCCACGACTCCCTTACTATTCAATCCATCCATCAGCACAATGTTTTGAGTGCGTTACATTGAGCCCTGCCGTAAAACGTGATTTTTCAGCCCAAAAAAAAGTCGTTAACCAGCAATAATTTTTGCGTAAAGTTACTTAGTTTGATGTACATAATGCTTGATTGACGGCTTCGTGAAGAGTCTGTTTACACCCTGTACACAAGAAAAAAAAAGGTGTATAAATATTTGTGAGGAAAAATGGCAGGATTACGATCGTTAGTCTTCAAATGGTTAACTTTATTGTCAGGACTAAACACAGGGATTTACAAATAATCACACTGGTAAAAGCGTCTCACTAGGCCTTTATTTTTTGGGGTTGGAAATGTTACAGACATGTCGTTTTTGTGTGGTTTATAAATCGAGGTATAACATGCATTGTTGCCATAACTTAATCCTTTCAGGTGGTCATTATTAAAACAGAAAAAAACGCTTGGATTCTTTTCGCCATCAAATAATTTAAAAAACTGTATCCGTAGTCAGTAAAGCGCAAGCTTCACATAACATAACAACGTCTAAGATATTATCTAAAAGGGCAGGGAAAAGTGATACACCATCATCACGTCAGTTATGGTTAAGTCTGACGTTATAGGGAGCGAGCCCAAACCTTTACTTACCTTTTTTTTATTTTCATATTACTGGTGCCGATTCCCTTGTTTACAAACTAAACCAAATTTAAGTTCAGTGCATTTTTTTCTTTCTATTTCATTAAGAAAAGGACAGAAGATAAATTTTAGTTTAGTGCTGTCAAATTAAACAGCGTCTGACACAAGTTTAGACGTGATTAAAAAGTTGACTACTAAAATTACATCAAATTACGTCAGGTGCTGACTAATTTGACAGGACTAAACTAATATTTATCTTCTGTCCTTTTCATAATGAAATAGAAAGAAGAAGATGCACTCAACCTTAAATTTAGTTTTGTTTGTGAGCAAGGGAATCGGCACCATTATTTGTAATATTTTTATTCTTATTGACATTTATTGTTTGGTTTTTTTTTTTTTTATTGATATGTTATATTTGTAATCTTTTATTTTAGTTGACATTTTATTTGTAATTTTAATTCCTCTCACCACAATCCTGCATGGCGACCCTGCCAGGATAAATACGATGCCAGGATTTCAACCACGTTCCGGCGTTATTTAAATATCTACATGGACATTTAACGTATCAGATATCCTGGCAGTCAAAGTTCCAACTTTTTCACAAGTTTTTTTATAAATACATGTTTTTAATGTAATATTTTTACTTTAAACACCTCCACGACTCCCTTACTATTCAATCCATCCATCAGCACAATGTTTTGAGTGCGTTACATTGAATCCTACTGTAAAACGTGATTTTTGAGCCCAAAAAATAAAATCGTTTCCCAGCACTAATTTTTGCGTAAAGTTACTTAGTTTGATGTACATAATGCTTTGTTGACGGCTTCATAAAGAGTCTGTTTACACCCTGTATAAGTTAAAACAGTGTTTACTTAGATACATTTTATCTATAAGAAAGTCAACAGCATACCTTGAGAAGCTCACGTCGCCATATTACGGAGTATCGGCTAGGTTTGGGTAAGTCCTTGTTGCCAATTTATTTTATTTTACGAGAGCAACTTGCGATAAGTGGTGTGGTACGTGATCTGACTGATCTATGTTAGCGGACCTCATCGAGCGGTGACGTGTGACTATTCTAAAAAGTTACAGGAAGATTGGGTTTAGACGTTGAAAAATAGAACCGTGGTAACCTGCACTTAGATAAAAAACAGGAATTGATTCTTAGTAATAATAATGATATTGCTGTAAGTTGTACCTAATCATCGAATTCTATAGCAAAAACGGCATTTTTATCTCTTGTTTCAATAATGGGATTAAAAATA
The DNA here is from genome assembly GCA_950005105.1 of Lycophotia porphyrea. NCBI lineage: Eukaryota > Metazoa > Arthropoda > Insecta > Lepidoptera > Noctuidae > Lycophotia > Lycophotia porphyrea. The sequence goes on along the minus strand of OX465392.1, from coordinate 14,334,040 downwards.
AATGTAAACAAGTAAGAAATAAACAGTTATTATTTGTTTGTGGTCTTAGCCTACATTTTCTATTCAAAATTCTGATCTGAAATGATAAACTGAGATCCCGAACGGTGTGTCTATTTTCAGGTTCTCGCAATGCGTTAAGCAGATCATCTACTTACAGTTTAATTCTATCTGTGTAAATACATTTCGATGGCTCTGTTGGTCTTGAGACTTCTGCTGCTTGCTACCTTAAGTTTTGAGAGCCCGTAGAATGGCAATAGTCTCACCAGTTCCATGGTACTGGAAAAATGTTTGTGACATAAACATCACGCCTCACCTTACCTACCTAATCGTATACCCACATTTCGCCAGGTTTAAGTCCCATATAGCCTATTGGCATCAACCGAGCACGAATCCAAACTCCATGGCTGCTACTGAGAAATTCCAGATGGAAAAACCAAATAATATTTCCCCGACCCGAGAATCGAACCCAGGACATCATGCTCAGCAGTCGCGCTTGCGATCACTAGACCAACGACACAATAAAAAATGGTTGTATGATATACAAAATACATCTGCCACCCTGCCAACCCTTCAAACTATCATTGCACGAATCTCTGAATAATTCCAGAGATTCTATCTAAAAATATGAATTTAACATATTTATGGTCACACTGAGGTAAACGTTAGAATTGTATAGTTGATGGATAGAGAATGTAAGGATGCCATGAAACGCATTTAACAAAACCATAGTATGATTCAGAAATAGGTGCAACGCCATCTATCGAGCAAGGCGGGAAACTTTACACTTTATTGCGCGAGTGCCTTCATGTGAAAATACGAACCATTTAATGCCCGAATTTCAAAAATATATACTAGCATTTGTTTCATTTAATTGTTCTGTACTAAAATAGTAAAAAGATTAGTTTTCACAACTTCTGAGTTCCATGAGAGTTCTTCTTTATAAAATTTGTGAATTCGCCAAAATTATATTCATGTCACAAGTTATCTGGGGATCGAACAAACGATCTAGGTGTATATTTATGTTTCAACATCCTAGATCGAAATGGAAATGTTCCCGTAATTTCACAAATCATTTCTGACATAGGAATAAAACACTTATCTTCTCGAGTTTTATTTAACTTTCGGTAGTAACATTTCTTTTTACTCGAGGCAAAAGTGTGTTTATTCTCGTTCATACGTATTACATTTTCTGTAGCATCAACTTTTATGTGACGAAAACAATATATTGAGCAAATAATACAAAATATTGGTCCATTTCGTTTTCTGGAAAATTTAATAAGTATGAGAGTCGGTCAAATAGTTTTTATAACATTCGAAAACGACATGTTGGTTTCCACAGGATGTTTTCCTTCACCGTTTTAAGAGCAGTGGTGCATGGTTGCACGGCTCAGTAAGGTATGGAACGGGCTATGCTTTGTGAGTCTCTCTGAGGGATCTAATCCGGAACGAGGTGATCTGACAGAGAACCAAAATTCTCGACTTAGCTCACAGAATAAGTAAACTGAAGTGGTAATGGGCCCGTCATATAAGCCGTAGAACCGGAGTAGACGTGTTCTTGAGTGGAGACCGCGAATCGGTAAGCGTAAGCTGGGGCATCCTCAGGCTCGCTAGACTGACGATCTCCGCAGGATGGCTGGTAGCAACTGGATGAGAGTTGCTGAGAATCAAGTTAAGTGGATTGCGATTGAAGAGGCCTATGTCCAGCAGTGAATTGCTATAGGATGTTGATGATGGTCATTGGCGATGTGACTACACCGAGACATCGTATTCTCCAAGCTTAGATACTTCAGTCACGAAGCTGGTTTTATGGAAACGAGCTGTAAGTTTTTCAATTTTAAAAGAGAATATTATTATTTCTGAATGAAAAGTATATTGGTTCGCGATAAAACACGTTTACTGTGCATGCTTAGATTTAGTCATAAAAATCTAAGCATGCAGTGTAATGTGTTTGTGATTTTCTTGGTATTGGACAAAAATAGTGAAATTGGTTTTAAAAATTCAAAGAGTGGATTGCTTCTCTTTAGCTCTCGTCTGATTGATTTTTTAGCGTACCATACCTCGCCTGCTCATTTGACGATTTCCCGCATTTTTTTTTCTATTTAACTCCGCCTTATATTTTTGCTACCGCATCGCCTCACCATGGTCAATCCATTTTATCTGTTTTCTCTAAAATCCTTAATATATCAAATTATTCTTATTATTTATTGTGTTGTTGTCATCATAATAATATTATCTTGCTTTAATGACTCTTCATTTTTAGTAATGGTTAACGACCGTTTAAACTTAATTCGAATTCAATCTGACTAGTTGCTAAGTTATTCCATTTTTAAATTAATTCTCCTTGTCACAAATCGATTTCAGATAAAGGAAACTCGTTGGGCATTATATGCTTTTTACTTTATCAGGTTTAATTCAGTTTCGGCATGACTCTTGACTAACTTCGGCTCGAGCCGTTATTGGTCGAACTAAAAGTTCGGCGTTCACACAAACGGCCGACGTACCTACCCACCTAATTTGAAATTCTTATTGGCTTTCACATTTGTGAATTAGATTGTGTTCGTAGATTAGTAATTCGAAGAATAATGCTGACATTTTCTCTGGGGAGACTTTTTATTGAGAGATAAGCGTTTTTGGTTCGAAATACTATGTATTCTACTGTAACGCGGCCTTTTACTGTAAATGCTTTTGTAATCTGCATGTATTTTGTGATTTGAAAATGATTTCCGATTTGTGAAGATTCTTAATTCGGGTTTTAAAGCAGTTAATCTGCTATTGTTACGGTTCACATCTGCAGGTCAGAATATCATCATGAGGACAGACATAAGACATTTAAAAGCATTACTTAATTGTTTTATTGAGTTCAGTTCACTCCCAAAAGCGATGGTTGTGTAATAGTCAATAGAATGGAATTGACATCCTCTGAACATTATTTTACATGGCTAGATCGCAAACCGATTTGTTTACACAACATATAGGACGCTGTGTATATTTTAGAGCTACCCTCTAAAATATTATCAGTTGACATTGGTAAATACTGCGTTGTCATTCAAAAACCTCTTGCAATGTCCTAGAGAACATTATTTTCTGGCCTAATGAAGTGTCTGGAATAGTCAGTCAATTGGAGTAGGCGGCGGCGGGCGGCGGGCGCTACAAAGCGATTGATCACGTGCCCTGTCCTTCTCTTAAGAGTGCTCAGTCAAACAATTAGAACACGCTCGGTTGCGGAATTCTTTTAAAATTCATCATGAATTAAATTTTGCATATTCAGGAGTGAGGGCTCTTGAACTTTATTTTAAAATTTAGAAGTAGGTAAGGTCTTAGTTAAAAGCCGCAAGGGCAACATCGATGCGTTAAAAGGAAACACGGTAGGTATTTGAAGAAACTGTTGTATTGTCTTTGCCATCCTCCAATATTGTTGATAGCACTAGAGTCTATACTCTATAGTCTATGTTTTTCTCTCCATCTTGAATCGGGCTCGGAACATGGAGTACATACTAAGTTTAATTGTACGATATTAAATAAACAAGTGCTGATTAAAGTAAGAGTTTTATTGATAACAACACATGGTGGCAGCGGTAAAAAACATGGATAGGGAAGATACAAAGACATCAGACAGACTGGGTGGTGTAAAGGTATCTACTCCGAGCCCTTTCAATTTCGTTCCAAATGAATGGCCGAAATACAAAACTCGTTTTGAACGCTTCATGAGCCTAGCGGGCTATGATAAAAAGGCAGACCAGGACAAAATAAACTGCCTCATATACTGCATGGGAGAGAAGGCCGAAGATATAATTGTGCAATTCGGTGCCGAGGAAAACTATGAAAATTTAATGAAAAAATTTGACGATTTTTTTGCGCCTAAACGAAATGTTATCTATGAGCGTTTTAAATTTAACGCTAGAGTTCAATTACATGGGGAAAGATTTGATGATTTTGTCACAGAGGTGCACAAGTTGGCAGAGCATTGTGAGTATGGGATAATCAAATCAGATCTTATACGCGACAGAATTGTAGTAGGCATGGAAAACAAAATCCAAAGTGATAGAATGTTATTAAAACCTAAATTAACACTAGAGGAAGCTATACAAATGGGCAAGCAAGCTGAAATTCAAAGTGAAGAAACAAAAAAAATGAGGGCTGCAAGTGCTGCAACAACAGAAATAATGAAAATTGATAAAAGAAAACCTACAGGAAACTGCTGGTTCTGTGGAAAGGAGCGGCATCCGCGAGAAAAATGTCCAGCGTCAAAAGCTGCGTGTCACAAATGTCAACGAATGGGTCACTTTGCAAATATGTGTCGATCGAAGGTGGTAAAAATGATTAATGATGAAGCAAAAGAGTGTGAGGTTTGTATGGTACATAGTGGCAAATATATGGTAAATGTTAGCGTATTTCATTCTGAAAAATTTGTTGATAAAGTGGATTTTCTAATTGATACAGGAGCAGATATAAGTGCCATACCACAACAAGTAGCAGTCAAGGCCAAACTTCCGCTGGTAAAATCTGTAGATTGCATAAAAGGGCCAGATGGGACCAGACTGCAAGTTTTAGGGATGGTGCAACTAAAATTACAGTACAAAGACAGGATCTCTGAAGGTAAAGTTTATGTTATTAAGGATCTTAGTTCAGCTATATTGGGTAGGCCATCAATTGATAGTATGGATATTTTAAAAGTTTGTGCTATTTCAATATCATGTCAGAACAGTAAGTCATGCTCAAACGTGTTAGTGGAAGAAGAGTTCCCCAGCATTTTCAGTGAATTAGGGGTTTTTAAAGATAAGTTTCACATAAAGTTGGTTAGTAATCCTAAGCCATATGTGCAAGCAACGCCTCGTAGTGTATCAATTCCTCTGCTACCCAAAGTAAAGGAGGAATTAGACAGATTGCAAAGATTAGGTATTATTAGTCCAATTGAGGAACCTACTGATTTTGTGTCACCCATTGTGGTAGTTTTTAGGAATGACAAAATTAGAATTTGCGGAGACTATACAGAAGTTAATAAAAATATTTTAAGGCCAGTTTATCCAATTCCAAAAGTGCAAAATACTTTAAGTAGGTTAAAGGGAGCTAAATATTTTTCTAAAATCGATGCTACTTCAGGATTTCATCAAATTTGCCTTGATGAAGAGTCTAAAAAACTGACTACTATTATAACACCATTCGGTAGATACATATACAACCGTCTTCCCTTTGGACTTAATTGCGCTCCTGAATATTTCAGCATGAAGTTCTCAAATCTATTTAGTGACCTAAATGTAGCAATACATATGGATGATATTTTAATTTTCCAACCAACTAAGGAATCCCATGACCAAATGCTCAGAGAAGTATTGAAGAGACTGCATAATGAAGGCATAACAATAAATAAAAGTAAATGTGTATTTGGAGTCGAAGAAGTTTGTTACTTAGGGCACATAATTAATCATGAGGGAGTTAAAGTAGATCCAGATAGAATTACCGCCATCAGTGAGTTTAAAAGACCATCAAATAAAAAAGAGCTACTTCAGTTTTTAGGCATGGTTAATTTTGTAGGTAGGTATATACCTACCAAATCTCACATACTTGCGCCATTACATGAACTTTTAAAAGAAGATCGAATGTTTATCTGGGGGCACCCTCAAATACAGGCATTTCAGACTATAAAAGACAACCTCCAAATAGCTCCCATTTTAGCACATTTTGACCCCAGTTTAAATATAATTGTTTCAGCAGATAGTAGTTCATTTGGGTTAGGAGCAGTTCTACTGCAAGAAGATAAAAAAGGTCAAAAATCAGTAGTCATGTATGCTAGTAGAACCCTAACAGAAGCAGAGAAGCATTATGCTCAAATTGAAAAGGAATGCTTGGCTCTTACATGGGCAGCTGAAAAATTTAGGGATTATATAATAGGAATTCCTGTTACAATTGAAACAGACCATAAACCATTATTGCAAATATTACATACTAAACAATTTGATGACCTTAGTCCACGACTTCTAAGACTCAGATTAAAATTAACCCGTTTTGATTATAAAGTCAAGTATATTCCAGGCAAAGAATTAGTGGTTGCAGATGCTTTGTCCAGGCGACCACTGCCTTTGTCTCCTAGTTCAAATAGTGGAAACGATTTACAGTTTAATTTAAATGTACTTATTAGTGAAACTGTACCTGATGATTTGTTAAACAAAATTATGACAGAGCAAAAAAGTTGTAACATTTGCAATCAAATTAAACAATTTACAGCTCATGGTTGGCCTGCTAAACATCTGTTAGGTATATTTAAACCATACTATCAGTACAGAGACAATTTTTCGGTTGAAGGAGATCTTCTCTTACTTAATTCAAGGATAGTCATACCAGAAAAAATGCAGAAAGAAATATTAGACAAGATTCACGAAGGTCATTTAGGGATCTCAAGATGTAGGGAACGAGCAAAACAGTCAGTTTGGTGGTTAGGATTATCAAAACAAATTGAGGAAAAAGTAAAAACTTGCTCAAAATGCATAGAAACTTCACAAAATCATAAAGAAACCATGGTGTTAGATCCACCACCAGATAGACCCTGGCAGAAAATAGGTATTGACTTGTTCAAATATTTAAACCATTGGTATCTGGTTGCAATAGACTATTACTCTAGATATTTAGAAGTTTTTAAGTTACATGATTTGACTGAAGATAGTGTAATAATTAAATGCAAGGAAATGTTTTCTAGATATGGTATCCCAGAAGTAGTGCGCTCTGATTGTGGTACACAATTTAAAACAAAATTCAATTATTTTGCAAAGGAATATGGGTTCAAATCGATTACTAGCAGTCCATATTACGCTCAAAGTAATGGCTTAGCAGAATCTGCTGTAAAGATTGCAAAAAATCTTCTCACAAAAAATGAGGATATTTACCTGGCATTACTAGTTTACAGAAACACACCCTCAGAAACAGGTTACAGTCCAGCTGAATTAATGTTTAACCGAAAACTCAGAGATAATCTTCCTATGATACCAAGCAAACTTAACAACCCTGTAGTCCTGAGCCAAGAATTGAAACAAAAGCATTTATTAAAAAAACATAAGGAGATAAGTTATTATAATAAGCGACATAGAGCAATAGACTTGCCAGAATTGGAGGTAAATGATAGGGTATGGCTTACTGATCTGAAGATATACGGAACAATTATGTTTAAATGCAAAGAACCGCGATCATATATGGTGAAAACGGAAAGAGGGAACTTTAGGAGAAATAGATGGCATTTAAAGTTGGCACCTAACACAAATATTTCACCAGCGGAAGGAAGGTATGTTTCAAATGATAATATTATTTCTTGGGAAGATTATTGTAAGGCCTACTGCTCTTTCAGACCCGATAGAAGGCAATTCCACAGAATTGGAGGAACGGTACCATTCCAATGTTAGTAGTCCGGAAGGCATCGGATCTGAAAGCAATAGTGTAGCCAGACCTAGAAGATGTGTAAGTAGGCCTAAACATCTAGATGATTATGTTTGTGAATAGTTTGTCATAAAACTAGATAATTATGCTTGTTTTTTTTTAAAAAGGGGAGATGTTGTATTGTCTTTGCCATCCTCCAATATTGTTGATAGCACTAGAGTCTATACTCTATAGTCTATGTTTTTCTCTCCATCTTGAATCGGGCTCGGAACATGGAGTACATACTAAGTTTAATTGTACGATATTAAATAAACAAGTGCTGATTAAAGTAAGAGTTTTATTGATAACAACACAGAAACTATCGCTGTCGCTCTGCGAGCGTGATTTCGACATAAGTGCGATAAGGACAACTATAGTAAAAAGTCATAATTCGAGGTTTGGCTCTCAACTATTTCCTCCTCCAATATTCAACCAATTTAAAAGATATTTCATAAACTGAATAAGAAGGATAATTACTGTACTGTGTCTCTATGTTTTTCGTTTTTCATTAATAGTTGTCAAGGCCTCTGTTGACAGGCAATCTAAATAATGCAATTTTGAGCATTTTGTAAAGGTTCTAGTGCTTATACCGATTATGTATCATCAAAAAGGAAAACATAGGGACATTGAAGAGGTTGATATTTATTTAACTGTGAAAAGTCATAGCTTTAAAGTCATAAGCCAGAAAGAAAAAGGTCGAGAGTGTTTGTATGGAAAAAATACCACCCACATTTCCTCTTAAGAAACGGAATTCAATTAAGGTGACTCTCATAGAAATCGAATACATTATAGGTCAAAGATGGATGTCGTAGCATACAATTAGGAGATATCTTGTGTCTAACGACAATTTAAAATATTAGCTAGAAAAACTTCAATCACGTTTTAATTGAAACGAAAAAATCTGTACTTTCAAACAAAAACCACTCATTAGTAAATTGATAAGTTCAAAATTAAAAGCGTACAGTCCCCTGAGAGGTCATATTTCCACCGTGCCCGCAAGCGGTCATTAATTTCCCAAAAGATCGAGTAGCTAATTATAAAGGTTTATTCCTAACTGCCCCGCAAGGGACTCCATCGAGGCAGCCTGTTCATTTTCTTACAATATTTTCTTTTACATTTAATTTACAAATGTAATAAATCGTTCGTCTTAAGTAACCGTTTGTTGGTTTGAGTTTGGGACCATTGTTTTTGGATATCGTTATAATTAATTATTTTTCTGTTGCGTGCTTTCCTTAAAATGGAACTCCTCCTTTTCAATGTCTCATTAAAATTACATCAAACTGCTATCCACAGTTCCATAATGTCATCAACAAAATTCGAATTATCGAAATATTTGATTTCACACTAGCTTATGCCCGCGGCTTCGCCCGCGTGGAGTTCAATAATTGTCCCAGGGGATTTTTCTATTGGAAAAAAAAATATCCTATAATATATAGTCTATGGCACTCACAAATAATGTGGCTTTCTATTGGTAAAAGAATTTTCAAAATCGGTTCAGTAGAGATTACCCGCTACAACCTCACAAACTTTACCTTTTTACCTGGCCACTAATGAAAAGTCAAAAGATAGGTACACGGTTTTGAAGAACCGGCAACCAACTTTATGTTTACAAGATTTCAAATATAGTGCATAATATTCTTCTAGACCTACGTGAACGAAATACAGCCAGCAGCATTTCACATAAGCCGGAAAATTTTGAATACAATAATAAACATTTTTTTTTTTTTGATACCCTACATTGTGTCCCACAGCTGGGCAAAGGCCTCCCCTTTCTTCCTCCAAACCTCTCTGTTCTGTGCGATTGCAAGGATGCACCCGGAGAGGTCGGCAAAGATCGTCACTCACTGGACGCCTGAGGGTGGACATCGCCGAAGAGGTCGACCTCTGCGAAGGTGGTGTGATCTGGTCATGTTCGCGGGGCTAGCGTGGCCAGAAATAAATAAATAAATAAAATTAATGCTCTTAACAATATTTCACACACAATCATGTTAAATACATTTCTAGTTAACTAGCACGAAAACAGGCAGCTTTCTATGATTATCTTTGGGTACAAATTACAAGAGACACTGAAGACAATGAGTGTTAGCACATAACTATGCCATGTAGGATTGTAGGCATTATTCATAACTTGTAGCTCGGCTGTCACAAATTGTACTGGTTATGTGAGTCAACAGAAGCAATAATAACTGTTTATATGGTTATATGCTTAGTTATTTACTAATATTATAAATTCGAATGTAATTCTGTCGATATTTCTGTTACCTTTTCACACCATACCGGCTGACCAAACGAGGATGAACTTGGGCTTTTTTTATCTCGGTAGTTTAAGGATAATACCCGAAACGTAAGTGAATCCGCGGTCAATTACTAGCATTAATGACTTGTCGCCCACTCTTCACGCAGCGATCGTTGTTACTCCGATTCTAGGTTGTTGAACTCTTAACACCTACTATATTTTTATTAACATTAAATACAAAGAAACTTCAACTTGAAGCTTTTTTCTTTTTACTTGATAATTAATAAAATAACTCATGAATCAAACGAAATACTTCTTTAATCAAAGGTAAAAACCGGCCAAGTGCGTGACGGCCCACGAAGAATATAGGATTCCGTAGTTGCCCATAAAAATAAAGAACACACTTACATTTGCAGTTGAAAAACTTGTGCTCCCATAAAAAATATGTTATCCAAGTATATTTTATAAGTTGGTCGACTATTACTCGTTAAACTTGTAAAGCCTACTTAGCCGACATAGTTTTCTTTTAATTCCTTTATATAGGGTGACTGGTAATTAGTGACCGATACCTAAACACGTGATTGTACTCATGATAACAAACTACTTTTATTATGGGACTAAACCTGAAATCGAAATCTTTTTTCACGTGTTTAAGTATCGGTCACTCATTACCAGTCACCCTATATACCAACATGATTTTTTTGTTGACTACCGAACCTTAAAAATGACTTACGATACGACTCGTCGAACCGCACCCTGTACAAGGAAAAACTCATTTTAGTGTCAATGACACGCACACAAACATACTTACATTCATACCTATCGACGACCAGTATTGACTGTCTGTGTTTGTTAGGTACTGCCCCTTATCCACGTCGGTTGATCAGTCAGACACTATTTGTATTTTTTGAATAGGGAACCTGGCTCAGTGTCAAAAGAACGGTTAAAAACTGTTTCTGTGAAAGTGACAGGATCACTGAAGGATGATGAATGGAGACCGTCAATAAAAATACCTAGATGTTTACTTCTATGTGTTGTTGACATCATAAATTCTGTGAGGTTGTTCTTAAGAAAAACTACATTTATATCGCAAAGGTCTAAAATGTTTAATATTTTTCTAGTAAAAGTTTACTGTTGTTTGCTTTTCATGCTACCACACTGGAAATATTATTAGCATAATATTACATTACACCTACTGTTAAACATTTTTTTAAGCTTGTTACACCAATCTCCTTTATATGGTAGTTTTTTTTTACAAATTGCTTTCCCGATACTCTGGCTTTTGTGGCTTTTGTTTTTACCCGTATTCGACCCTCGTCGAACACTAAAATATCCCCTTTGTAAAAAAACTTAAATATTCCAGACTTCATTTAGACCATTCAACATAATCAAAAATTAAGCAGGTGTATCTCAGTAACCTTCCACTCTAAAGCACCGAACGCACTCACAAACTAGGTAAAGAGTGCGTTCTCTGAAGTACTTAGGTATCTGCGCCATTATCAATTTTTTGAGATCCATTACCATGTTGGTGTCCTACTACATCAATCTAGCAGTTAGGCTATATTGCGGAGGTGGATCAGGAGAAAGATTTGAATGAAAAATATGGTGAAATGGTAAAACAAAATTGTCATAACACATTACTTATTTTTTGAAAAAAATACTATGTAACTATCTCGTTAATTCAGAACACATTATTTTTAATTAATTTCAAGCTTAGTAACTCATTTTCACGATACAATACCTCCATTTTTTGTAAATCAACCTGCATTGTCCTGCTGCTGAGTAGAGGTTTCTCTCCTAGTTCCCACTTATTCATGCTCTGCAGACTGCCAGTCTTTCTACCCATGTATTGATTTTGTTGCTAAATAATAACAGCCAGTCAGGTGGATCTCCAGGTTAAGCCGTGCTTGTCTAGGTTGTTCCGTGGAGGAGTGACCACCGCACATTGCATACCGAGTTTCCTCCGTGTCTCGGAAAGCATGTTAGGCCGTTGGCTGTCAATTGTAGATCTTTGACAGTAGTTAAGTAGTCAGTGGCCCGAAAGTCTGACAACCAGTCTTACCAAGGAGTTTCATATTACCCAGTGCTAACTGGGTTTTGGGGTGAGATAGGCAATCGCGCCATGTAAAATACTGGTATTCAGCTACATCCAGTTAGACTGGAAACCGACTTCAGGGCTCGGCAGATGATGTATTGACCTTGTTTTGTATGTAAACACATTTGTTTTTGTTTACAGACTGGATACTAATTCCTACATATTTTACAAGACCACAAAACAAAACATCGTACTACTTATGTAATAAAGGCTGTCTGTTTTTAGTTTATCACGAATTAACGGTGTAACGGATCTTTAACCCGGTAGTAAGATTCCGTGGTAATAAAGGGTGTAAAAAGACTCTTAACGTAGCCGCAAGGCACTTGTTTTCCCCGTCATTGCGATAATTTGTTTGTTCTGGACCATACCTGGAAACCTTATAGTTACTGAGATATTGGGGGTCAAAGTTCCAAATTTTTTACAAGTTTTTTTTAAATACCTGTTTTTAATTATTTTTTTACTTAAAATATCTTCACGCCCCCCGTAGGTACTATGCAATCCATCCATCAGCACAATGTTTTGAATGTGTTACATTGAGTCCTACCGTAAAACGTGCCTATTCACCCCAAAAAAAAAAGTCGAGGTTTCCCAGCAATCATTTTTGCGTAAAGTTACTTAGTTTGATGTACAGAATGCTTGGTTGACGGCTTCATGAAGAGTCCGTTTACACTCTGTATTTATGTATCACCACGCGGGCGAAGACGCCAGCAAAAGCTAGTATCCCAAAGACCATACATCAAAACACTTGTAAAAAACAAAGGCTGACTGAAACTCACACAAACTGCGGTGAGTTATCTGCGGATCTATTTGAAGACATTCGCGCTTATTGTTTCCTTGACAAAAGGGCGGTGGTGTCAGTGGCAATTGATCACGTAGCTTCCCATCCCTACGTCCGATCCGATAATATTGAGCGGCGTACACATTCGACGTGGAAAACTCGGTGGTTGGTGAAAATATTGTCAGGTTGGAGAAATTTTTTTCGTCAGCCCGCCAAAATGTATCTTATCTACTGTAACGTGAGTTAACTATACGTATAGCTCTGCCTTTCCCTTCGCGGAACACACGCGTGATGTTACACTATGCTTAGCAAGCAAAAACCACACACAAACGTACACATACTACAACTATATAGCTATTGTTAGCAACAACAAAATATAGTTGGTTGTATCAGCTGCTTTTAGGTGCTCAAGCATAACATCACCCTCCAAATAACATTCACTATTCCAATCATTTTTAAATAAAAAACTCAAATTTTAAGCCTCAAGTAATTCAACTAAGCCTCTTGTTATCTCAAATCACCGGTAATCACTACACTCAAAATAAAATAAAAGTAGAAACGGTAGAAATAGAATAACAAAAAAGATTTTCCCCAATAAAGGGCCACAAAAGATCCTAACTCCAAACGTTACGCTGCATTTTATTACAGGCAGTGTACACGGTCCGTTCGTCCGAACCGTAACGGCGCGTCAATTATCCGGAGTCGTTGTGACGGCTCGGATACGGATTGAATTAACGTCGAGAAAAAACGCTCCACCGCGTTATATTAAACCCAGCCAGTTGAGATCAAGCTAACCGATATTAAATGGTGGCTCTGGCTGTTTAATTAAAGATGTGGTTGAAGTTTTGCTGGGTTTGCTGAAAAAATATTCTGTAGGGCTGGTCGTAATATGAGACTACGGTTTGGTAACAAAATAATGTGATCGACTATCTAGCGTGAGGACTATTTTTGGGACCCAGCATTATTCGTTGAGTCAGTCTAACTGAGACTGTGAAAGTAAATTACTTCAGACGAGATATAGCTAGCTCATTTTCTGTTTTTTTTTTGTCAAAAGTAACTTTGATTCGCCCGTCGATTGCTGTGATACATAACTACTATGAACACAAATATCAGAAACTAACAGGATGTCTGAACCCGCAACCGACCAAGAAATTGTATGTTTTCCAACCACGAGTTCACGCCTCCGTCACCGAAACTTTCATTTCCTGCAGGCAGGGCAAACATTTGTGTGTTAACTTCGTAGGAGCCGCCCTTTCTTATAACCGGGACTACTTTCTTATAAACTCGGTTGCGACTTAGAACGACTGTTTCCGAACTGATTATATCAGTTTTATCACTGTTTTCGCCTTATTAAGATAGTTTTTGGGTTTATTAAAATTGTTAATTGGTTGCCAGTACTGCCTTAGGTTTTATTTTGGTTTCGGTCTTTGGGTTTAGTCGAGAATTCCTCGTTTGAAGCCGTTTGTTAATAGCAGTTTAATGGTAAGGCACATCTTTTTAGAATCTGATATTATTTATCAAAACCAATATTCTGTTTAAGTTTCTCTACTCCACGTTGTTATAGTTTATTTTTTTTGTAAGTTAACCTTTCCAAGAGTCTGTGTGTTTCATTAGACAAACACAAAATGTATGTGTAGTGTGTACAATTCATGCCAAGCCGAGATCATTGCCAAAACACAACTAGAAACCACACGTTTGGCACAGGTGCGGTGAGTTACAAGTTTATAATATTGCCAGCTCATCTACTGAAACAGCCGTTATCCTTTGCCTCACTCCACGAACAAGCGACAATCACATTCATTATCCTCATCTGATTAAGATTTTTAACATTTAGTAACCTAAGTTATAATGCCATGCATCTTTGTTACTGCAGGACCAATAAAAGTAATTTGAATGTCCAATAATGTAATAAACTGTTCAACCCTATAACTTTTATGGTAACTGTAATTATAAGTTGGTTATTAATAAACAAATTTCTATGTCCCTTGTGCCCATTTTTTCACGATAAAGGACTTTTACTAAACTCTGTATGGAACCTTACACAGAGGCTATATTATATTAATTACATGGGCTATAATATATGCATTTTAACAACCGTCTTTACGTGCATCTTTTTAAAAATAAACTAAGATAATTTGTAAATAGTGTAAATAATTTGTAATCCTTTCCTAAAATACACAAGTAAACTTCTACTTCCCAGTATTTTTAACCCAACTAACGCCTGCAAAGATTTGTGCGCACTTTCATGTCCAATCTAACACATGACCCAGTTAGTTAAACAAATGGCCGGGAGTTTGCAGATGTATTGCAGTTTCTTAAATTTCAAATCAACTGTCGGAAACATCATACAGAGATTATAATATTTTTCTTCATAGAGCTGGATAACACCAACGACCACTGACCCACATTAGCCCTGGTACGAAACAACTGGAAGTCATGGGGAGAGGCCTTTGCCCAGCAGTGGGATTACGCAGGCTAACAGTATCAGTATCAATGTCTTCATAGTCAACTGCAGAGGCACTTTTAGACCTCTGTGTTCTCATCATCATCATTCTCCTGCCCTTATCCCAATTTATTTGAGGTCGGAGAAGTCTTCTTCTTCCATACTTCTCTATTACTCGTCATCTCAGCAGTCACCTCTTTTCTAGCTATATCACACAATGCGTCCATCGTTTCTTTGGTCTTCCTCTACTTTTATAGTAATCTACATTCATACTCAACATTCTCCCCACTACATTTTCCCTATTCTTCCGCATCTCATACCACGATAACCGATTACCACACAACTTTTCAGTATTACGTACGAGAATCTTGAAGATACATTTCATCTGCCACAACGTAATTCAGTTCTCTTTCTTAAACCTCCATTATTAACCGATGCGAACATTTTGAAATCTACCCCAGATCCAATCCGATCGAATGTCTAGGAATCATTTAATGGGTGAATAGAAAAGTCGAATATAAAATTGAATGAAGTGCAATTCCATGTTCCTTGCTCTCGTTCCCGGCGAAACCTCCAAGACACTTGATAATTGATTTTGTAACAGTTTCAATAGAATGATTTTATTAGTATTCGGTAGTTGAATGAAGGAAAAGCGAGCTTAAATTTCATTTATCATTCCAATTCGAACGCTCTTTCAAGATTCACGAATGGATGAACATTATAAGGGCATATCGCTTTCAGATAACTAAATTATTTTTGATACAATTTCACTTGAATAAATAATATTGTTATTCAAATATGTAAATGGAAACTTGAATAATGTCTGTCTATAAATTTTAATAAATTTGTTTTGTTATTCTTTGCCTTGTAGTTCTAAATTATATCGGATAGAGACTGGCTGACTTCTTATTTAAATTCTTGGCCTTGACAGTATATTCTAATATCTCATATAATTGTCTCTTCCATAATATCTTTAACTAGGCCGCATTAGGTGTCAGTCGTTTTAATTTTGTATAAAGAATGTGTTTTATTTTATTTTTGTTTTACTAATATTACATCTTAATTCAAAGCCAAGAAAAAGACTTCAGACTTTTAGAAACAAAATATTTATTCATTATTTGTATTCCCTCGAACATCATTGGGGATCCACACTCGATCTGTAACCAACGGGACTCTATTACTAAGCCTTCGCTGTCCACCCGTCCGTCCGTCCGTCCGTATGTCCGTCAGCGGGCTGTATCTCATGATCCGTAATAAGTAGACAGTTGAAATTTTCACAAAATGTGTATTTCTGTTGCTGCTATAACAATAAATAATAATAAAAAAAAATATTAAAGGCTCGACGACGATAGTACGGAACCCTTTATACGCGAGTCCGACACGCAGTTGGCCAGTTTTTTTTTACACGCTTTTTATTAGCTTCACCTGTATGTTTGTATGTTTGTTTGTAACCGACTTCTTTGGGCGCGATTTTGACCCACTTTAAACGGCCAGATTTCGTTCAAACTTTGTAGATTTATTGAGGACCGATGACAATACACTAATTTGATAAAATTATTCAATTTGCAAAATATGATTTTTGTTAATTTATATAATTTCCAGACTTCCACCAAGGCTGGGCCAACTCTGGCTTACAAGCTTGGGCCAGAGTTTAACAGAGTTGGGCCAAGCCTGGGGCAAGCCTGGGCCCGTTGTTCTTTCCTATACGGGTGGTTCCGTGCTTCTACCGCGGCACTCGACTAGGTATGCGCATTAGAGTTTGCAACAGTGTCTGCGCATGTAACTTAGATTTCACGAGCCACGAAGAGTCCACCACCGTCTCTGTGACTAAGTTTAATTATTTTGCCGTGTCTACGTTCGTCCGTTGCTCATATTTATGTAGGGGAGTAGACTATTGGTGCTCAGTAACCGAAAACGTGTATGAGATTTATAAAGAATATAAATAATTTGTTAAGTCGTAAGACAGGTAAAATTTTATGAAAACGTAAAAATTAAAAAAATATGTAACCTTGTTATGTAACAAGCCTAATGATAGATAAAGATATTTTTTGAAAGAAAGAAGAAGGTTCTCAGTAACCAGTCCATTGCTCGTGGAAACATCATGGAAAGAAAAAACAAACAAATATAATCCAAACTAAAAAGTAGAAAATAAATAATAGTTTAAAAAAACTAAAAAACACGCTTTTTATAGAAAACCGAACTAAAAAATAGAAAATAAATTTTAATGAATTTAAATTAAGAAAATAGTGTTAAAAATTTCAATGAATATAAGTTAATAATAGTTTTTTTTCAGTTTTTTCTATAAATGTCTCAATATTCTCCATCAAAATATAGCAGGTCTAGCGAACAAATCTGATATACTTTTAGTTAGACTAGAGGAATTATTCAATAAGGGAACTATTATAGACGTTATATGCATTACAGAACATTTTATGGAATCAGGCAATGAGGATCTAATGTATATACCCAACTTCTATCTAGCTGCTTACTATTCAAGAAATACGAAACGAGGAGGTACATGCATCTTTGTCAGAGCAGGACTGCAATATCGAATACTAACTGATGCAGCCAAACAATCGATTTCAGGACTGTTTGAATGTTGCGCTGTCGAACTTATATCTTATAACATTATTATTATTTCTATGTACAGGGTGCCTAAACACAATTATATATTATTTTATGAAAAATTGGACAACATACTCAAAAAGCTTAGTTCTGGGACAAATAAAAACATTATTATTGCTGGAGATTTTAACATTGACGTATTGAAGAGAAATAAAATTACTCTTGAATTTGAATATTTTCTCTTACAATATAATTTAAAACTAGCACTTTACAAACCAACAAGACTCAGTAGTAATACCTGCATCGATAATTTTGCACATAGTTACAAAAGGGGCTGTAAAGCTGAAATCTTAGATCTTGCCCTCTCGGATCACACATGCCAAATACTGAAAGTGCCCATAAAAATAACTTGCAAATTACAACTTTGGAAATGTAAAAAGAAAGATTACTCGGAAGATAATTTGATTAAATTTAAAAATCTCCTAGGCAGTTTATCTTTCGTAGAAGTCTTTAATGCTATAGATGCAAACGTGTCTTTTGAAGCCTTCATGGACGATTTCTTATTATTATATAAATTATGCTTTCCAGAAAAGATAGTAACTATCAAATTAAATAGAAAAACTAAGTGGATATCTCGAGGGATAAAGATATGCAGCCAGAAACAAAGACATTTACTTTGGAAATATCGATTTGACCCTAGCTCAACAAATAAGAATAATCTAAGGAAATACTCCACTCTCTATAAAAAAGTTATAAAATTGACTCAGAAAGCCCAAAACAATTATTTTATTAGCTCTTCTCAGAATAAATCTAAAGCCGCATGGCAAGTTATTAATAAATCTAAAACATGCTTACCACAGGAACAAATTATGACTATAAAAAGAGACAATTTGACTTTTACACGCCCTATTGACATTGCTAATGAATTTATCAATTACTTTATTGACACAATTGAAAATAATATAAATTCTGATAAGATTAATGGCAATAGTTTTGATAATCTTTCATCACAATCTTTATTTATGTTACCGGTTTCGGAAAATGACATTATAAAAATTATCTGTAATCTTAAAAATACAAATACTGTTGGTTGGGATGGCGTTTGTACTAAGGTCTTAAAGTATGTAAAGGAAGATATAGCACAGCCATTAGCTCACATTATTAACCTCTGTATTACTGATGGCATATTTCCAAACAGCCTAAAAAAAGTTATTATTAAACCTTTACTTAAAAAAGGTGACAAAACTAATATGAAAAACTATAGACCCATTGCAAAAATTTCCGTTTTGTCCAAAATTTTTGAGAATGTTATATACAACTCTATTTACACATATTTTGAAAAATATAACTTATTTTGCAATGAACAGAAAGGTTTTCGCAAAAACATAAATATTAACTTGGCACTGTTTGATTTAATTAATAATGTTATGACATCAGTTGATAAAAATAATCCAATTTGTACTATTTTTACTGATATGACGAAAGCCTTTGATTATGTTGACCATGAGATATTGCTACAAAAGCTGTATGGCTACGGCGTAAGGGGAAATATCCTAAAATTGATAGAATCATATTTAACTGATAGAGTTCAATGCACCGAAGTCTCTCGATTATGTCCCAAAACCAAATTAGAAACTGTGCATTACTCAAAACAAAGAGCCATAAAATATGGCGTACCACAAGGTGGCGTATTGGCACCACCTCTATTTCTGATTTACATCAATGATCTCCCAAAAATAATTAAACATAAGATGGTTCTTTTTGCAGACGACAGCACCGCTATAATAGGATGCAATGACATAAATAATTATGAAAATGATATTAATGAATCTTTAACTAAAATAATAAACTGGCTTAATGATAATAATTTGAAAATTAACCTAAGCAAAACCAACATCATGCAATTTCATCAGCGTCGGGAAAATATTAACATTAATATCACTTATAAAGACCATAAAATTCAGGAAGTTGATAGTGCGAAATTTTTAGGAATGACTATTGATAATAAATTGACTTGGAACACTCATACTGACATAATATGTAAACGATTAAGTAAATCTGCTTATGCACTATTCCAACTTTCAAAAAAGGTTAATATTGAGACATTGCTAGTAGCATACCACGGACTCGTAGCTTCTGTTTTACGGTACGGAATTATTTTCTGGGGGCAGTCGGCTAATAGGGAAGTTGTATTTAGGATGCAGAAACGTTGTGTGAGGTCTATGTGTGGTCTAAAAACGACAGATAGCTGTATTCCATATTTCCAAAATCTAAAAATATTGACACTGCCAGCAATGTATATAATGGAAACTGCATTGTTTGTAAAAAAAAACCCGCATTTATTTGTCAGCTTATCGGCAGTCAGAAGAAATCCATTGCGTACTCAATATTGTAACAAACTATGTAACGTTAAATGTAAAACAGCCTTAATGCGTAAAAGCTTTTTCGGCAACGCTCCAAAAATTTATAATAAAATACCGGATGCCATTAAAAATATGCCATTAATAAAATTCAAAAAGGCACTTAATAACTTGCTTAGTGACAAATGTTATTACACACTGGAGGAATTTTTCAATGATGGCTCAATATAATGCTGTTTCTGTAATTGGAAAAAAATAATCTTAAATGATGCATTAATAATGTGGAGTTGAAATGTATTATTAATATTGACATTTAATAATTTTTTTGACATTTGCAATTAGATATTCTCATTTAGATTTTTTTTTTTTTAATTTAAGTTCTTGACATTTATAACTAAATAATTCCTCCTTTAAATCTGACATCACTCAATTTTAATAATATTATGGAATTGTTATAGTTTATTTTGAAATTTTAATTACGCATGATTTTCAAACATCTTTTTTTAATTTAAAGTCGTAATATTTGAGCTAGATGCTCACCATATTTGTACGCCCCCTGGCATAACATAGCGCTCTGTTCACCAAACTCAACATCTGTATTTCTTTACCTGTGTTAACAAATAAAAGTGATTTGATTTAATAGTGTGAATAGAAAAAAATTATCTTATTTAAAAAAAAGCGTGGGGTGCTTTTTAAAATATTATCGAAATGATAATCACTCTACTCATATCTGTCAATAAAATATTTATAACTATTGACACCATGCACCCCACGCTTTTTTTAAAATAAGATAAATTTTTTTTATTCACACTATTATTAACTTATATTCATTGAAATTTTTAACACTATTTTCTTAATTTAAATTCATTAAAATTTATTTTCTCAACGCTTCCCAAGAAATCCGAAAAGCGTACTTCTGTCTTATATCTGTGTCTGTCATACTTTTTCACTACGCAAAACTATCGAGTATCAAAATAAAAATATTTTATTTCACATAGGCCCAGATGGGTACTTATAAAACGTCGACAAAAAGGTGCACGCTTCGGTTGGTTGTTTCCTATGGAGAAGAACCGGCAAGAAACTCCATGGTTACTCTTTGTATGGCCGCCGTTCAGCTTCATCATAAGATCAGCTCCATGTCATCGATATATTGTACTATCACGCGATATACATAAGTGTGCAAATTTTTAATTCAATCGGAAATCTGGAAGTGTGTCAAATTAAACACGTAAAACTTCAGGCGTCGTCGCGTGATATAGCAATTAACGTGAAAACATACCAAATTACTGAACCGATTTTAATGAAATTTCTATGAGACCAATCGGGAGGTATATCCTTTCACATAAAAGAAGAATTTTTGAAATCGGTTAAGAAACGACGGAGATATGAGGAAACAAACACAAAAAAAAAAAAACATACAACCGAATTGAGAACCTCCTCCTATTTGAAGAAAGTCGGTTAAAAAGTCTGATTAGAAAGAAGGGAAAATATGAGATTGAGAATAGTTAGAGACATCCACATATTGAGCTACCAGGGAAGCCGCATGCGCAGAAGGCACTAAAGCCAACTTCTTTATCTTCAACGTAGTCCTAGATTTTGTTATATGCTTTTTTAATAAGGACACGTTTGATGTAGTTTTTGAACTTTCCATCAGTCAGTTCTATAACTGACTTCGGCAACTTGTTATAAAAGCGTATACTGTTAATAAGAAAAAGCTTGCTAGTTTTTGCTAATCTGAATTTAGGTATTACAATTTCGTGTTTACTGCGGGTATTTATATTGTGAAAGTCGCTGCTAATTTTGAAAAGCCCTCGATTTTTGCGGACATATAAAATACATTCTAAGATATAAAGTGAAGGCAGAGTCAGTATATCGATCTCTTTAAATTTTTCTCTGAGAGACTCGCGAGGACCCATTTTATAGATCGCGCGGACTGCTCTCTTTTGTAAAATGAAAATGGAGTCAACGCCTGCGGCCGATCCCCACAGCAGAATGCCATAAGACATAATACTGTGGAAATAAGCAAAGTATTACCTACATCAGTCAACTGCCTTATTTTCCTTACCCAGCTGAGCTTAACCTACCCGAAAGAGTTGA
Source organism: Lycophotia porphyrea (assembly GCA_950005105.1). Classification (NCBI taxonomy): domain Eukaryota; kingdom Metazoa; phylum Arthropoda; class Insecta; order Lepidoptera; family Noctuidae; genus Lycophotia; species Lycophotia porphyrea. The sequence goes on along the minus strand of OX465392.1, from coordinate 14,312,065 downwards.
TGATGTGCCCGATGTGCGCGCCCCACTGCAATTTTGAATCTATAGTAATCTATAGTATAGTAATCTATAAATAAGAATACAGTTTCCGCTATAACCTCAAGTTTTTTGCCGTCAAGATTTAAATTTAGATCCCGTTGTGGTACATTTGGTAGAGAGAACTTTAGACATTTTGCTTTGTTCGCATGCAGTAAAAGATTGTTAGCTGCGAACCATTCCGAGAGAACAGTTAGACTTTCATTGACATGTAAGACATCCGTATCTTTTCTATTTATTTTAAAAATTAGCGAAGTGTCATCAGCAAATATAAAATTAATCCGATAATTTGGCCATGATTTAAGGGAGATCATTAATGTAAACAAGAAACAGGAAAGGACCAAGAATTGAACCTTGGGGCACGCCCATCATAACTAGAGACCTGGAGGATGTCGCCCCATTAACATTTACTTTTTGCTGCCTGTTTGGACATAGGAAAGAGAGCAGATCAGCAGCTTGCCCACGAATTCCGTAATGGTGTAATTTACAGATCAGTGTGTTGTGGTCGACGCGGTCGAACGCTTTTGAGAGATCACAGAAGATGCCAATGGCATCCTGGGATTTCTCCCAGGATTCCAAAATGTGACTGATGAGTTTTAACCCCGCGTCCGTTGTCGACCTACCCTTCGTGAAACCAAACTGTTGACTATGCAGAATCCCATTTGAGTTGAAGTGATACAACATCTGGTCCAGCATGATTTTTTCATAGATTTTACTCAATGCTGGAAGCACAGATATAGGTCTATAATTAGAAGGATCACTCTTACAACCCGGTTTGAAAATTGGTACTACTTTACTATGTTTCATGAGATCAGGAAACTTGCCGCTGTCCAAACATTGATTGAATATGCCTGTTAGGAAAGGAGCAATTGTGTCAATAATATCTCCAAGAACCTTGACAGATATCCCCCATAAGTCTTCAGTATTTTTTATGTTGAGACTTTTAAATGCGTTTTTAACTGTAGCAATATCTATTGGTTTGAATTTAAAGTTTGGTATGTCCTTAGAATAGTTTTCTTTAAGAAGAGCTTCAGCTAATTTAGATGAAGAGGGGAGAGATTTCGTAACCTCTAACGGAATGTTGGTAAAGAAATGTTTCTAGTGTCTCAGTGACTTCTAGCTTATCAAAATTGGTCTGATTATTCATTTTCAAAGACAAATCATTCTGATCTCGTTGTTGTGCCTTTCCAGTTTCTCTGTTAATTACCTGCCACACAGTTTTTATTTTATTAATATTAGAAATACCAATTTTGTTAATTATTATTTGTGATTTTGCTTGAGCACAGACACTTTGAAATATTTTTGAATAGTTTCTAAGTATCCCCTTCCAAGCACTCATTAAGTACAATTTACACTGGCAACGTGACAGTAAGGCGGTTCTATCTCGGATCGCGTGAATACGGCTCGAGTGGGTGCCACGTTCCATTAATCAGGTCATGGGTTGATCCCACCCGACTAATTGACGCGCTACTGATAGTTCAATAATGACTGCTTCGCCCCTACATCGAATCCCGTCTAATCTACTGGCCCAATATATTATGTATTAAACCGCTGAGTGAGTTTTAAATGAGAATTGACGTTTAGGATTGTGGAAATGGTATTTTTTGATTGTCAATTCGTGTTTTTTTTTTACAATTATGAATTGTTTTATAGACTCTCATCCAGGTGTAGGTCAACTCAAAACCTTTACAGAAATAAATCCCTGTATTTATTGAAGGAAACAGCAAATGATCGCATAAAAAAAAACTTGTTCGCAGTCGGCTATACCCACCTATCTTTGTCATTGGAAAGACATTGAACTTATATTCTTCGAATAAAAACACGAAGTGTTTGTAATTACCTACCTACCAAACAGACACTCATAAGGAGCTTTAAAAATAAAATACCGGCATTGTTTACTACTGAAACGATGTTTAAACGACGCCGTCGACCAACAGGTAAACATTCGGTTCAAGAACTTGAATTTTCAGAATACGCCTACAATTCCTAGAAGACAAATTAAAGTGAAGAGCACTATAACAAACTGAGATTCATGAAGACTACATTTTAATTTTCATGCAAGACTATTGGAGCCTAACACAAAACTTCGAATCTAAATATTCGTAGAAGTAAATGATGACATCCCTTTTCCATCTTTACTCCTTGGATATAAAACGTTGCAGGTTGCATTTCATTACTGATTTTACCAATCATACATGAATTAAGCGGGATACGAAACAAAGATGATTACCTACGGTATACATGCCTTGCTGTCCAAAAATAAAATAAATGGTACATACCTTGTGTGACGTATAAGTTTTATATCATGATGAAGATACGAGACAATTCGCATTTTTCTCACGTATTTATAATAGAAAAACATCATCATCATCATCATCATTATCCCACTGCTGGGACACAGACCTCCTCTCTATGAGAGGGAATGGGCTATAATCCACCACGCGGGCCCAGTGCGGATTGGTAGATGTCACATGTCTTTGAATTTTTGGTTCTAGGACAAGCCGGTTTCCTCACGAAAAAACATAGATGTACTTAAATAACCAGAACCACTCGGTTTCGTGGATTAAGATAAAAAACGAATATCATGCAATATCAGCAAGCAAACTCCACTACTCAAGTCTGTAAAAGACTTGCATGAGACAAACTCTGTAACACTTCCAGCATCTAAAATTTATACAGTGACATCTTCGTTGAAGCATTGTGAATATTTGTCGCGTGGGTATTCTCAGAATAGTGAATGGAAACGCTTGATTAATGTTTCCCAACGAAAGGGAAATTCGGCCTAAATCAATTCACAACAATTTATAACTCCCTCGATTCCATTATTATAATAATTGTTGTTTTACATTGTTGAGATCGGAATAAGTTTGCCAAACGTCTTGTTTTTAATTGCTTATGAATAATTTATGATTTTGTGTGCATGTGGATACATTTTATTGATCAGTACGTTATCATGAAATAAAAAAATAAACTTCTTAGTTTACACAGAGCTGATTCACCCTGTTCCCCGTACTAGTATAAACTGTATTACGGTGGAAATGATTCTTTTTATTCATCCTGTTAATGTTATTTTAAATATAACTATTGACTAGGTAGAACTATGCCTAGTATAACTAAAACTAGTTATAAGTAACTATTGATTAGGTGGCATTCATTTTGGCCATGTTACGTACGTACGTTACATGTGTATGAAATAATAACAAATAAAGCTATTAAAAATATTCAATCAATTGTAGTCTTCCTTAAGACCCCAAATGTCCCTCTTCGTCGATATGGATAGTTTTTGCACATGATTTTAAATTATTATTATAACTAGCTTTTGCCCGCGGTTTCGCTTGCGTTAATTTAGAATTTGACAAACAATTCGGGTTGTACTCTGCTTGTAATAATATAATTTAATCATGATTCGAAAGACCTATACGTAAACTACGTAGTGTAGCGTACATGAACTACGTAGCGCCATCTATTATCATAAGAATGTTATTGTAGTTTTCCTCGGGAACAGTACTTTTTTCGGGATAAAAGGTACCATATGTCCGTTTCTGTACACCTGACAACGTATATGCAAAAACTTAGGATGATTGGTTCAGGCCATTGGTAGATCATTGGTTTTAGGCGTGAAAAGGTAACAAATAAACAAAGAAACTTCCTCTCGCATTTAATATAAAAAAAAACAACAACAAATAAGTTAGGATAGGCTGACATCATGACGATGTCATCAGCAGACTTTAAAATGTCTGGTGAAATATCTATTACTGTTCTTAATTTGGTCATTTGTCAATCTTATACTTTTAAGTCCACTTTCAGTTTCATCAATAACTACGAGTAGTTTACAAACACCTACAGTTAACTAACCCATAACATCTAAGTGAAAACCATAAAAGTTAACTATAAACTATTTAATAATAGCTTTTTAACCGCATTAAGGCTTTACGTTTACGATCTACATCACTTTGACTCACTCATTGTGTCCGTACAATTTCAACTAGCTCTTTAATAAAATATTAGGCTAAGGCCGTATTAAAAATTGATGTGGCGTTTCAACGTGACTGCTTTACGTTCAAATATGAATATGGAAGTTTTTGTGTTATGTACAGCATGGTAACAACGTTTTCAATACATTTAAATTTTAAAAGATACGACTACCTCATTGGTCTAGTGGTCGCAAGGAAAACTGTCTAGCATGAAGTCTTTGGTTCGTATTCCAGATCGGCCAGTGTTATTGGGTTTTCCATCAGGAATTTCTCAGTAGCAACCACGGAGTCTGGATTTGTGCCCGGTTGATGGCAACAGGCTCGCCTCCTATTACATGGGACTTAAACATAACTGACGAAATGTGGGTGTACTAAAGGGTACACCTCTTCCTTGACCCTAAATTTTAAAGTTTGAGTGCTATGTTAGTAATTATCTTTTTTTTTTGTGCTAAAATGACCTTCATTGTGAAAAATTCTTTATTCCGTACAAAGTTTCTCAAATGGTCTGACTCTACTTTGTCTGTCTCTCTTTTTCCTTCAAAGAAACTGTCAAAATCATACAACAACACAATTACTTTGATTTCCTCGTTCCTTCCGTACACATTTAAGGTAAACTGTTTACCAACCGATAACATGCCCCACTGACCCAACCCGTTACCGACGCAAACCGAACATATCTCCCTATTATGCAGAAAGAGAAATTCGGATAAAAACGACATCGTTACTGCGTTGATAACAAATGCTATCGCCGAGAAATATTACGCCAATATTACAGGAACCATTACCTGGGACGGGAAGCAGGAGAGCAGACAAAACGAATCGTGTGAAATGTTGGTTCCACGCCTACAATTGCTCTTGGAATAGAAAGTAGACTCAATGCTTCGAGAAATAAAGTTAGAATTTCGTTGTTGGATGGGCTGATTCGATGGTAGTTAACGCGTATCACGCATTTGGATTGCCGCTTCTGCCCAGGTGGATCAGCGTGATCGATTGCCTCTTTGTCGTCTCAGCTAAATATTACGGCAAACATTTCTTCTGTTGTCATCGCCCTTTGCCTTCCTACAGTGTATATTGATGAATTGCAGGCACGATGTACTGGCGCGTCAGTGTATTATTATTGTGCTGAGTGTGGGAACTGTTGGTGTGTTTAAAACTGTAGTTCTACCTGTATCTTTGAACTTGCGTCCTTTTCTATATTTTGTGCTGAGAACACTCAGTCTGTGTTTATATCCCTATTACTTTATTAAGGGATTTCCATGGAAATGTGTTTTCTTATCAGCTGATTACCTTTACGTATTATATCGACTTTTACATCATTCTTTGTATAATTTCTTTGCCTTCATAAAGTCGAAATTATAGGTGATTTAAAACGTTTTTCTTAGTTCAGTCTTATCGCAATTTTACTGACATACCTACTCAACGTACTGACGATAATATGCAATTCAATTTATCACATTCGTCACATACTGAACGTGACCAGTCAACTGTGCCATCGTAAACCTCATTTTATTGCAGTTAAACGTTAATCATGCTACTATCTTAAATAGTCCAGAACTGTTTCTTTATTGGTTGTGTTGATTGGCATTAAGTTTTACTTAACTATTTTATTTACCGGTTTTATGCCAACCTGAAATAACCCGTTCTTAACCTAAACAGAAGATAGTTTTTTTTATTGAAAACAATTCCCAGTACATATAACCATTCAGCTAATGGTAAATGTTTTACTTTTCTCCATAGACAACGTCCACTTCCTTGTTCCGAAAAAATAACATTTCTCGCCAATCCACAGAATTAGCGGTACGGAGTACCCCTGAAAGCTGAACACATTACGCACAGACCCTCGCTTTACTCATTTGTAGGAAGGAAGCCGTGATGAGGTCGTCAGAACTGGCTCACAACTCCCCCCTCGCCCCTCTCCTCAAGCAGTGTGGCCGTTTCCTCAGCCCCAACTTTAATGGACATCATTTGGTAAATCACTGGTGTTCCCTTTAATTACGCATTCCAATCTTTCTTTAAAACTTCGCCCGTATTTTTGCCGTTCAACCTGTAAAGTATTCTCGTCCAAAAAGTTTGGAATCACGATTTGTGTAAGCCAAACTCGGAAGTAGGTCCTTTATTTTTAAAATGCGACGAAAATTGTGTTTACTGTTGGGGTAAAGATAAATCTTCGCAAGTCAAACTTCAGAACATTAATACCAATCAAAGAACAAAATATTGCTACATGATTTTAGAGGTCTTCATTAATTTTAAATAGGTTTCGCAAAGTACCTAACGCCTGATTCAACTAACTTGGGCTCTCAGCTATCGAACCAAACTGTACTCTCCTATATAAATAAGTTGTGCCTCGGAGCACTGCCACAGAAACCGGCTGTTGACGAACTTAAATTGTGTTTCCGAACCAACTGGGTGTTTGCTTTCGAGATGAGACCCGAAATAGAAAAGATATTTCCAAAAATATTTGTTCAATAAATTTTGTTTACAGAGAATTATTCACGTATGTCCATGAACCGTTTTTAATTGGTTCCTTTGAAAATGAGTTGTTTCGAACGTGAAAAATGTGAGTGGCAACGCCGGGAGGGGACGCCCTAGAAAGACATACACTGACCTTATATGTGAGGTTCTTCAGAAAGGTCAGGTGCGTAGTACTCGCAACCGGCGTGCGTGTAAAACCAGATGTATGAACGTGGAGGAAAAGGAGTATGTAAGGATCGTAGCAGATGGCATTCTGTGGTTTCTGCCGACCCCTATGGGAAAAAGGCGTGAGTTTATGTATGTATGTAAAAATATAGGCAAAGTGTCCGGGGGGGATAGGTATAGCGAATACATCGAATCTTCATATCCGAACAATATTTTCCTTATTCGACAAAAATCATCATCAAACTCCTCTTTAAATATCCCAGTAAAGCGCCTTATGAAATCTACCGGTACACTGAACTGGTTTACTACATGAAAGTAAGGATTAAGCTTGAAATAAACACGAGGAAAGTGTAATAACGTGACGTGAAATGAAGGACATAATAACTAAAAAGCGTCCACCTATTGTTTCGGAGCTGACCGTGTTACACGCTGTTATTATTTAAGCGAGCCACGCCGTATTAAACATCAGAAAGTTACCCGTTATAACCTTTAGTCGAGTGTTCCGAAAATAAAGAATGTCAACGTTTCGGGTCTCTTGAATATGCTAGGTGAAACGTAAGTTGAAATTATTTAGATATTTCCACACCTCACATTCAGATTCTTTCGGAATTATCTCAGTTTTGTATGAGAGTTTACCCATTTTGCGTTTTGGCAATTAATTTCGCGAAATTTTGGTGGACGTTAAAATTCGGAATGGTATTTTCGGTTCGGTAATGAAGCATTTTGGGCAAATAATTTTCAAAGTTTCAAAGAGACCTATTCATTTGCAACATACAAATAAAACCCTAATTACATAAACAACATCGCTATACTTTTCTGATTAATTTCGTTCCGGGATCCAAGACAGATTGGTTCTCTGGGACCGCCTTAGTCGTCCTAAGAAAGGCTGCTGTTAGGATTTAAAGCTCAAAGGAGATTTTTTTCCAATTATGTCCACAACATCAAAACATTGATAAGCATCATCAGAGGAGCTCATGGCAAAGTCATAACAGCCGCGCAGATCGATCTTTAGGTTAAGCCGTGTTTGCCTAGGTGGGTCTATGGATGGGTGACCACCAATTACATACCGAGTTACCTCCGTGCCTCGGAAAGCACGTTAAGCCGTTGGACCCGGCTGTCATTTGTACATCTTTGACAGTCGTTACAGGTAGTCAGTGGCCCAAAAAGTCTGGCAACCAGTCTTACCAAGAGGTATCGTATTACCCAGTATTTACTGGGTTATAGAGGTCAGATAGGCAGTCGCTCCATATAAAATACTGGTATTCAGCTGCATCCGGTTGTTTAACCGGATGCAGCTGAATACCAGTATTTTACATGCGTAGCCTTTTCCCAACTATGTTGGGGTCGGTTTTCAGTCTTGAAAGCCGACCTCAACATAGTTGGGAAAAGGCTAGGCAGATGATGATAAGCATCATCTATTTGCGTGGTAAATGTCAAACGTCTTGGAATTAAGCCAACCTCAAAAACCATTAACAAAAGAAAAGCAAAAAGATTGAATACAGTAACACTTGCATACAATTTCGTTATACGAAGTAAACGGGGCTGCGGGGCAATATAAGGCGACATCTCACCACTAAAGTATTGCTCAGTGCCCAGTAGTGCGGCAGTAACGAGCTGTTGATAAATTAAGCTGTCGACTCGACAACAGGGTGGGACTTGAATGAAATAGCTCGGCGGGGTCCTCAGGAGAGACTGCGCTTTTTACAGCTTATTTTATGTCGCTTTGTCCGGTTGGTTCCTTGATTGTTTTTGGTGCTAGAGTTGTAAATAGAAAGCTGTTGCGATTCCAGAGTCTCTTAGGCCTTATTTTTTAATTTGCGGTATCAACCATTTTTATTTTTTAAACGTTTCTCCTCACATTTAAACTTACTCAAACAGACCCGGAACCACTTCCTTTAGGTCATACAAATATTTGTTCCGTGCGGGAATAGAACCCATCGAATCGAATTACACCAACCGTGTCGTTGATATTTTTGTAGAAATTCCGACTTATTCGTTATATTACCAGCAAGAGTTATAAACAAGCTGTCCAGTACGAAAAATTGATACTGAGTTACCTGATTAATTCTATGTATGTCACGTATTAATTGCATAATGATTTACATGCACTTAAAACAATCACAAACGTGGACTTTAGTCACTTGCGGCAGACGCAACATCAACACTGGAGTTCTCTTATCTTCACAAAGAAACACGGTAACCGCTATAAACGGAGACTTTAAATTGAAACAAAACCCAGCTAATGCGCTCTCCATAATGTTCGCCCCATTTCCCTAACTCCGTCCCTGTATTCTATGTCCCCAGTTATCCGCGACGCGGATATTGTTTCTCTACTGGCGAGCACTTAGAAAAATTACAATTACTCCAATGAAAAGAAGATTTGATATTACCTCAGCCTTTATTGTTGTTTACCCTTGCTCCTTCATAAATGATATTGTATTTTCTTGTTGTCTGTGGTACCTACTTACCTACCTACTGAGGGTATAGAACCTCTTTTTTTTTTTTACGGATGGGCAATCATCTATGACTTCTCCCGCTCTGGGCAGAGCGGAAGGGAGTGTCAGACTTGTACTGACTAAAACCCGTCCATGTTCCTTCCTTGCCCTTTGTGTTCCAGGGCCGCGGTATCTCTTTCGAACAGCCCGCAGCCCTGGCAGGTATCGGCCCTTGCGGGCCCCTCCCTGTTTGCTGACATCTCTTTGAGGCGCACGTGGAACACGAACGCGCCGTCAACACGGCCTGTCGTCAAAAGACGGACGGACGGCGAGCTAGCCCATTACTCACCGTCTACAGGTCCAGGTATAGAACCTCTGAGTGTGAGATCAAGCAAAGATGTGAAAAATCATATGTAGATATAATAAACCACTATTCATTTAAGTACCACGATATTGCTTACTGTCTGTGTGCTTGAGGAGCTCATGGCTAAATAATAGCAGCCACTCGGGTCGATCTTTTGGTTAAGCCTTGCTTGCCTAGGTTGGTCTGTGGATGGGTGACCTGCACCCATTACATACCGAGTTTCTCTCGTGCCTCGGAAAGCCGGTCCCGGCTGTCATTTGTAGATCTTTGACAGTTGTTAAGTAGTCAGTGGCCCAAAAAGTCTGACAACCAGTTTTAGCAAGGAGTACCGTATTACCCAGTACTAACTGGGTTGTGGAGGTCAGATAGGCAGTCGCTCCATGTAAAATACTTGTGTTCAGCTGCATCCGGTTAGACTGGAAACAAACCCCAACATAGTTGGGAAAAGGCTGGGCAGATGATGATGATATTGCTTACTGTCGTTACATTTTGGCATAAGGTTGCATTAAAAACAAAACAAAACTGCATTTTTCCAAGCAATACCTTTTCAACGCAAACTGCAAGATAATTTTAGAAAATACTTACTTATTTATTTATTTAACACTTCAAGCACAAATTACAGAGGCGGACTTAATGCCACAGGCATTTTCTACCAGTCAACCTTTGGGTGATGGAGAGACAAACAGTGGTAGTTGTATAAATCTGTAAATATTTTTTTTACTTTAATACTAAGATAAACCACCACTACTGCTATTAGTTATATCCATCAACTTTTATGAATTAACCCGAATTTAATAGGATTTCAATCCAATTGGTGATCATGACGAATTCGACACATCATCTGCCTAGCCTTTTGCATCTATGTTGGGGTTTGTTTCCAGTATAACCGTATGCAGCTGAATATCAGTATTTTAGATGGAGCGACTGCCTATCTGGCCTCAAAAACCCAGTTAGTACTAGGTAATACGATACTCCTTGGTAAAACTGGTTGTCAGACTTTCAAACCACTGGCAAGCACGGCTTAACCTAAAGATCGACCCGAGCAGCTTATATTATTTAGCCACGAGCTGCTCCAAAGGACCAAAAACCAAACGGTAACAATTTAGTACTTCATTTGCCAAATTAAATGTTGCTGCTGAAAACCCAACCTTAACGGTACCCAGATACATGTGTTTTCAGCCAAATATGTATTTTTTGGCAACAATGTAGGTACCTGAAGAGTCAACAAGTACAGTAATCCACAGAAACTAGCATTTCTCAGAAACGTCCTTTGAAAAAACCTCATGATTAACTTCAACATCACTTATTAAAAAATCTCGGAAGCAAAAAAAAAATTGCTATAGGAGCAAAAAGTTACAGATAAATCTTACTTTGTAGAATGGCATATTTTATAATTATGTAGGTACAAGTGAGTTTATTCTGAGCCCGAGGCGTTTTGCCGTATTTCCTTGAATACGGTTGCAGAAAATCTCACTATATAAGATAATGATACAATGTTTTTAGATGCTTTGTGACGTACGCTTGTTTTATCAAAGGGAATATTTTATTATATATTTTTTTATTATATTTCGTTAAAATGATTATACGTTTACGTGCCATTTTAACAGACAGACAGCACATAACAGTGCTGCTTGGTTTTTTGAAGCAGCTTTATTTTGTGAAATTGTATTTAAAAAAAAACAAAATGGAGATGTTACTTCTGATTAAGGCCATGAACCAGGAGATCCATGAAAAAACAGCTGTTGCGAACAAAAGTGTACGGTCAAAATGTATCGAACCGCTGTTATTTATTACCGAACTGTATATGTGATAAGTCCAGTGGTCGGAGTAAGTAGAGCTGTTTTTGCTACTTGCGACATGCGGACATAACATGGATATGCCAAATATTTCCCGGAGTCCCGGGAATTCTCGGAATATTTCCTTGTGCAGTAAAGTATATTTAGTATTGTTTCTAACAGTTTTACTTAATTAATTCATATTTCACGAAGCTACCTCTAACAACATTCCAGGATCCCTGTGTGTGTATATAAGTAAGTAGATATATACTGTTTGGGTGCTCACCTACTACCTGCACATAACTGCCCACTTACCCATATTAACTCACTTAAATCAATCGACAATTTCAAAATCCCGGGATTTCAGAGGCATATCCATGTTAACATCAATGTTTGCGGTCATTCACCCCAAACAGCTCTACCTACCACTGGTGATAACCGTTTGTGTGTCGAATTTCCTTCCAGCCTGTATATTGTCACTGACGACAATCTAAAATATGCCTGCCATAAGACAGTCACCGCGAGATTGGTACAGCAGCTATAATAGTAGGTACATGTACAGACGCCAGCTCAACAAGGTACCCCAAACGTAGCGATAAATTTGAAAATATATTCAAGAAATTTGACAGATTGTAGTAACTTGATGTGCTGGCGTCTGTTCTTGGATCTTTTGCCTCGTGGCCAATCCGCCACCAACACTGCAATCAATCATTTATAATACAACTAGCTGACCCGCGCAACTTCGTCTGCGTCACATAATGCAATTAAATAATATTGCACTATAAATTGAGATGTAAGCTATCCTATAAATCGGTTAGGAGTCATCGCGGACAAACAACGTGACGTGTAATTTATATGTTTATAAACAGCCCCCTCTGGCTATGACATTCAAGCGCAAAAACATCCTGCTAACATTGAGGATAAATATTTTATGATGATTGATTAAGCGGCGCACAACATGTATTGCGCGTCTCGTCTCTGTTTAATGAAATAAGTTCATTCACCTCTTTGACTGGCAAGAAGTTTACCGAGAACGGTGCGGTGTTTTAATAAGACCTATACTAATAATATCATAGCTATACTTAGTTGTATTGTTGCTACCAGTTAAGATCGCAATAGCATTCATTGCCCTTTCTCTAATATGTCTTCGCACGAACCAAAACAAAAGAACCATGTATCGTTTTTCATTGGAAAAAATGTTGAAGAAAACGATAGCGACGATTCAACACATAAACAGGCTTATTTTCGGTTTTTAAAGTTAAGAACTTGAATAAATGTAAGTGGGTCAATGACCGCTATTGCAATCTTAACTGGCAGCTACTATAGTTCAAAGTCGTCACTATACGGGGATGTTATGATATTTGATAAATAATATATATGCAGTTCTGTGCTTTGGGATTGCGCTTACATGTAATTTGTATGGTGTACATAATAAAGAGTACCTATTTAATTTATCGCTTTAGGTGCAACGCAAAGTAATTGCTTTTTTGTGTGCAGCCTTCTGCGTGACCGAACTCTGGAAACCGGCAACGGTTCTCTTAACTTTACAAAAATGTCGGTATTGTACGATTTTTGATCGTTTAAATTGGGTAGTTTCACAACTAAGTTTCCAATACTTCTAACGAATATAGCAACTGTTCTGAACATATTTTGTTTCTCATCATTATTTGCATTCCAAAAAATGTACGCCGGTCCTTAAAAAGGAAGTTCTGTCCTAAAAACTGCTGTAGCCCACAAGGACCAAACTAGCACATAACGAGCTCGACCTACTTAAACTATAAAATATCATGTAAGAGATAACAATTTCCGGAAATCTGTTACATAACTCACTGCAAACAAACAAAGTTGCTATGTACAACAAAATTAAACAGGAAAATAAATTACAAAACAGTGCAAGTTTAATATTTACTTGTACTACCAGATAACAAGAACACATACAATGATAACTGACGTTCGCAATATTAAATAAACATCACCCTGTTTAAAGATTCATCCCAACAAAGAATAATCAACTTAATCTCCTTCTAATATAGCAGTAAATTGAATGACGAATACGGGATGTATCACTTGCAATTCTATGCCAGAGCAATTGACTCAGGGTATTCCCTCCACATCCAATATTAATGTGCTAACATATAGTGCGAAGCTACTGATTGCACGAGACTGTTTCTGCAATATCCATTTCCGTCTGAACACGATTGCATTTACGTTGCGGGAAATGTTTTGCGTCAATGGATGTGTTGGTGAAATGTGTGCGGATTTGGTCGTGTTATGTATTGATCTGGTGGTATAGTTAGGGAGAAGTCATACGCGGGTTGGAGTTGGTATAAATAAGGTGAAGCTTGCAAAGCTCCGCACACTCTGAAAGGTTTCAGTCATGAAGACTTGCTTGGTTGTTGCGTTGTTCCTCGTCGCTTTCGCAGTCGTGACCTCGTCTGCTGACATAGGACATCCTGGTAAGAAAAACTCCTTTTTTATTATTTAAGGACATTTCAAGATAAGACAGCGTAGTTCATTTATAACATCCGTTGTAGCTACAACGGATGTTATAAATGAATTCCGCTGTCTGTCAGCAGCTGCTAAAGATACCATTCTGATAGTGATAGCAACAGCAAACTGGAGCTGCAATGCCGCCCATTCGCTATGACAGATAGCAGTAACACTACTGGTTTCTTTGTCTGTGAAAACATTCCGAAGACGGCAATATTGTTACTTTCATAATGTGTAACAACCAATCAAAAGCACCTGCTTTAAATAGGTTTGTTGTCTCCACAGAGTCATCCCACATAATGCTAAAAAGGGAAACAATTCAAGGGCCAGCATTCCCGAACCGCTGCGTGTTTTACGAGTGCATTGCAAGTTGCAGGAACAAAGGATACAAGTCTGGCGGATACTGCACCATCAATGGATGTCAATGTCTGCGATAGATGCGTGTAATTCAATACCAAATATTCGAAAAAATGTCGATGGGGTTTATAAGAGAACTGTGCAGAATAAAATACTTGTGCCAACATAAAACTTGTATTTTTTGGTCAAATCCCCATTCAGCTCTGTTTCAATGCCAAATCAGAGGCCCATGGGCGGCATAAAAACTGTCACCACGTTAGGCACCAACCACACGAAAAAAAAAGAGAAGTAGCACTGTTTCAGTATATCAGGTAACATAAAACCAACAAATCAGAAATGCATGTTTAAGGAACTAGAAACAGTAACACTTGAAGATCCATATAGGTACCCAAAATAACTCCCGTTAATTTATTTAAACAAATGACTTGAAATCTCCAAGACTCTCAATCATCAAGTAGTTTAGATTGTGGGAGATTAGTATTTGCATCTCACAAATAACCTCGAAGTTCCAATGTAATATTTATTTGTTACTTTAGGTTTGGAATTTCTCCCTCTGTTTTTAAATAACTGAAGCATTTCTACACAAAATTCAATTTATTATTATTTAAATGTGGCAAATAATATGATCTAAGTTATTATTATTTAATCTTAGCAAAAAACATAATCGATAAATTAAAATTAGATAAAAAAAGAAATTTCTACTAAAATAACATCACATCTATTTTTTCCTAGAGGGTTACATCTAAGTAGTTATCATCATCATCATTTCAGCTGAAAGACGTCCACTGCTGGACATAGGCCTCCCCTAAGTGTCGCCACATTCACCATTCGCGTGCGACTCGCATCCAGCGGATCCCCGCAACCTTCATCAGGTCATCGGTCCATATAGTGGGAGGCCTTCCAACGCAACGTCTTCCGGTTCACGGTCGCCACTCCAGAACTTTTCGGTTCCACCGGCCATCCATAAGTAGCTATAGTAATCAGTAAATAATAAATGCAACATTGATGAGAAGTTTCTTCTAAACTACAATTAAAACTTTCCAATGTTTATCAAAGTATACGGTGTTAAGAAATACTTTGTTAAGGTATTGGGACGGATTGCTTTACTTTTCGGATCTCTAACAACTTTCTTCGAACCAGTTCCGTAGTAGAAAGCTTGAAGCACAAGCTTGGAACAGTAGCTAGGGTTAAAAGAGCTAAAGGCTGTTGGAAATATCTTATAGGTTACATGTATGGTCTTGTTAGCACTACCGTTTACGTCGTAGTAATGTCTGGCAGCCCAGCGCGCAGCCTCAACAGCCACAGAACTGTCTCGATTCCGGTACACCGTCGTCCAATGACGTTTGTGCTTTTCGAACCATTCGTCCTTGGGAGTTTTCCTGTTATTGTCTGGTATACCTTCGAGAAATCTGATGCCACCAGGCATCTCTAACACCGATTCATCAGAGGTCATGATCGCCGCGTGACCAATAAACAAGCTGGAGGGTTTGTCTTTTATGCCTCGACGAGAGATCAGGATGTCACCTGTCTTCACAGTGTTTACAAAGCGTCTCTTGTTATCCGCTGTGCTACGCTTGACAATTTTTCTTTGGAACAGAGATTCTTGAGTGTCGCTTAGTATCCCGTAGTTGTTAATTATGAGCCATTGCAGGTAATTGATCGGCTCGCTGCCTTTCAATGATTTGTATTCCTGGTACAAATGTTTGAAGATGTTTCTCTCGTCCCGTTCGAACGATTTGAGTGAATATTTTTCTGGATTGATTATTCCCATGTGGACCCCGATGTTGTATGTGGTCGCCGTCTGGTTCGATACAGCATTATTCCACCCTGAAAACAATAAATTACGGACCGTCATTTTATTGTTCGTTCAATTCCATTTTTATACAAATAGGTGACGTATAAAACGTAAAGTTGCGATACATCATTTTGCTTGACTCGTATGCAGATGTGATCACACTAACTTCGATGACTAAAATATTTATATTAAGTATGTCTGTTGCGATCGGTTATTCGTACTGAACATAAAATATGTTTATTAGATACCCAGATTAAAAAAAATGTAATCGAATCCAATCCTGTGGGCCAAAATAGCCACTCTCTGGAGCTCTGACAGAGCCAGAAGGCGTCGCGTCAGACCTCGTAGAAGATGGTGGGACGAGCTGGACAAGACCAGCGACCAGTGGTCCACATTGGCCTTGGATCAAAGCAAATGGAAGTCATGGGGAGAAGCTTTTGCCCAGCAGTGGGACGATGCATGCTAAAAGTATCAGTTATCCTATCCAAGCCATATAGAAATTAATAAAAAAACAACTTACCAAAATCTAGTTCTTCAGTCAAAGCGTGTGATCCTATTACAAACAGGACCACAAAAATATACAAGTGTCGAAACTCCATGATGGCGTCTTCAATAATGTGAAAAATTACCTAATAACTTTCCCTTTATATATTTAATTAACCAACGTCCAAATGTACAAATATGGTATAGTGTTTACAGTAAAGTATTCAAATAAGGGAACAGAGTTTCAAAGAAGTGTGACACATTAGGGATAATGGTTACGTGCCTAGATATTCCACATGTATACCTATGCACGTAGTCATTATCCCTAATTTGTCACAGTTCTTTGAAACTCTTATCTCTTGTACACGTTTGCTGCAAAAATATATTAGTGCACTGACACATTTCGCAATAAACACATAACATACATAACATCATGCCTGTAATCCCCGTAGGGTTATGCAGAGGTGTACCTAATATTCATGTACATCTATTAGGTAATAGTGCACCCACATTTCGCCTGTTATGTTTAAGTCCCATGTAATAGGCCTATTACTATCAACCGGGCACGAATCCAGACTCCGTGGCTACTACTATGAAATCCCTGATGATAAAAAAACTAGTATTGTTGTGTGCATGCCGTAATTTATCTAATGCACTCCTCAGCATTGAAAGAATAAAAACCAACAGTTTGGGCTTAAAGCAGAGAGCAGGCGCGGAGTAGGTAGGTAGTAGGTAGGTAGTAGGTTGGTAGAAGGTAGGTAGTAGGTTGGTAGTAGGTAGGTAGTAGGTAGGTAGCAGGTAGGTAGCAGGTAGGTAGCAGGTAGGTAGTAGGCCACCACCTACCTACTACCAACCTACTACATATAGTAGGTTGGTAGTAGGTAGGTGGTTGGTAGGTAGTAGGTAGGTGGTTGGTAGGTAGTAGGTAGGTGGTTGGTAGGTAGTAGGTAGGTAGTAGGTAGGTAGTAGGTAGGTAGCAGGTAGGTAGCAGGTAGGTAGCAGGTAGGTAGCAGGTAGGTAGCAGGTAGGTAGCAGGTAGGTAGCAGGTAGGTAGCAGGTAGGTAGCAGGTAGGTAGCAGGTAGGTAGCAGGTAGGTAGCAGGTAGGTAGCAGTTAGGTAGTAGGTAGGTAGTAGCGAGAAGCTAAACTAACGCACGTAAGAAGTTATACTTCTTTGGCGTATAAAACTAAAATGTTGACTAGCTAACTTAAGGGTATCGGTTTTTCGTGACGGTGTGCGCGCGCATCGTAAAAATTAACTGTCATCATTTTTCCCTAACGCGCCAAAAGAAGTATAACTTCAAAAATCAAAAGCTTTTTATTAGTCCAGTAATCGTCAGTATAAAATACCTATAAAGAGAACCAGACTGAAATAAGTAAGTAGGAAGTTACAGTAGGGGAGCCGTAGAAGGAATTTTGGGAGTTACTCGAGCGCGTCAGATTAATATACGGGAGGATACATTACATATTGACAAGTACTTCCAGCCAGTATGAGCCCTTAATACAGAGGGGTGCGCTCAGGAGGGATCCGTCAGATTAGTAAAAAAAACGATCATCGGATTTACACAAGCGCGTCAGATTAAGATAAGGGGAGTTAATTACTAACTAACGAGTGTAAATTTTGTTAATCTGACGATGTGAGCGTAACGTGGGAGCGTTGCAAAGTTGCAAAAAAAAATCGATGTCTGGATTTAATCGAGCGCGGTCGTTTTTTTTTATTTTAGAGGTAATCATACCAGAATAGCAGAAAAAATATAATCTGACGATTTCCGAAAGTTATAAAAAACGTTAATTAAGAAATATTTCACTTTAAAAATTATTTCAGGCTCCAAAATTTATTCCACGCCAAGTTTACACGTTTCATTAGCTCATCTCGGTGTCTAGACCTTTTAAATGACACTTGTTTGCCTAATTGCTGTTTGTCATAATTTTTGTTTTTGATGTGTCCAATTTCATTGCTGACATAATTAATTTCGTTTATCATTGACTCTAGTTGTGATGAACTTTCTGTAAATAGTATGATATCATCAGTGAATCTGATATTATTTAGAAAATGACCGTTAATGTCTATACCTTTGTTTTTCCACTTTAATGTCTTCATGATGTTTTGTAGAACAGTACTAAAAAATCTTGGAGAGAGAAGGTCACCTTGACGAACACCTCAACATATTATATCAATTTCCGTACCTGTTTGGTCTAATATTACTCTACGTGTGCTTTTCTTATATACGTCTTGTATGACCTCTATAGTCTCTGATGGTACGTCACATTCCTGTAAGGCTCTTCACATGCTGATATGGGATATAGAGTCAAAGGCAAAGCTCAGCACGCTCTGAAAGGTTTCAGTATGCAAGGCTTGCTTGGTTGTTGCGTAGTTCCTCGTCGCTTTTGCAGTCGTGCCCTCGGCTTCTGACATTGGGCATGCTGGTAAGATAAACATTTTTTTTACTATTTAAGGACATTTAAAGATAAGACAGCGTAGTTCATTTCTAACAATCGTTGAAGCTGTTAAAGGTACAATTCTGATGGTGACCGCAACAGAAAACCGCAGCTGCAATGCTGCCAGTTCGCTAAGACAGACAGCAGTAACACTACTGGTCTCTTAGTAACTCTATGAAAACACTTCCGGAGACGGCAATATTGCCGTCTATTGACGCTTTCATAGAGTGGAACAACCAATCAAAAGCTTAAATGTGTTTGTTGTCTCCACAGAGTCAACCCACATAATGCCCTTTTTAGGAAACGATACAAGAGCCAGCGTTCCCGAACCGCTGTGCGTTTTACGAGTGCATTGCAAGTTGCAGGAACAGAGGGTACAAGTCTGGCGGATACTGCACCATCAATGGATGCCAATGTCTGCAATAGTTACGTGAAGTAAATCAAATATTCGAAACAATGTCGATGGATTTTGTAAGAAAGTTCTGCTAATAACTTGTATTATTTCTTCATTTAAGAAGAAATAATAAAAGTTATTAGCATTCATTCCCCATTCTCCATTGTTTTAATTCGGGTTTAGCAATCTAAAACCAACAAATCTGAAATGCATGTTTATGGAACTTGAAACAGGTCCCCAATAACTTTTGAGATACTTGTGGGTACCCAAAATAGCTTCCGTTAATTTGTTTAAACAAATTAATTGAAATCTCAAGACTCTCAATCATCAAGTAGTTTAGATTGTGGGAGATTTGTATTTGCATCTCACAAATAACCGCGAAGTTTTCGTTTCAATGTAATATTTATTTAGGTTCAGAAATTCCCCTCCAGTGTTTCTTTTAAATAACCAAAGCATTTTTACACAAAATACAATTTATTAAAATTTGTTAAATTTGAAAAAATTTATAATATAATCAAAAGCTTTGATTGAATCTTACTAAACAACACATTCGATAAAATTGCTAACAATATAACATAACGTCAGACAACATCAAAATCAACTTCAAACAACAGGCGTAAAACGAAGTAAACAAAACGTGCAACATATATGAGAAGTTTCTTCTAGAATACAATTAAAATTTTCCCATGTTCATCAAAGTGTATGGTGCCAAGAAATACGTTGGTATTGTACTCGGGATGATTGCTGTACTTTTCGGATCCCTTATTACTGCCTTCGAACCAGTTCCGTAGAAGAAAGCCTGAAGCACAAGCTTGGAACAGTAGCTTGGGTTAAAAGACCTAAAGGCTGTTGGAAATATCTTATAGGTTACATGTATGGTCTTTTTAGCACTACCGTTTACGTCGTAGTAATGTCTGTCAGCCCAGCGCGCAGCCTCAACAGCCACAGTACTGTCTCGATTCCGGTACACCGTCGTCCAATCAGTTTTGTGCTCTTCGAACCATTGGTCCTTAAGAACTTGTCTGTTATTGTCCGGTATACCTGTCATATATCCGCTGCCACCAGGCATCTCTAACACCCATTTATCGGAGGTCATAATCGCCGCATGACCAACGAACCCTCCAATTCCTCGACCAGAGATCAGGATATCCCCTTTCCTCACAATGTTTACAAAACGTCTCTTGTTATCTGCTGTGCTACGCTTGACAATTTTTCTTTCGAACAAAGACTCCTGAGTATCGCTAAGTATCCCGTAGTTGTTCAGTATAAGCCATTCCTGGTAGTTAATCGGCTCGCTGCCGTTCAATGATTTATATTCCTGGTACAAATCTTTGAAGATGTTTCTCTCATCCCGTTCGAACGATTCGAGTGAATATTTTTCTGAATTGATTATTCCCATGTGGACCCCAATGTTGTATACGGTCGCCGTCAGGTTCGAAACCGCGTCATTCCGCCCTGAAAACAATAAATTGTGAACCGTCATTTTATTGTTCGTTCAGTCCATTTTTGAAACAAAAAGGTGACGTATAAAACGTAACGTTGCGATACATCATTTTGCTTGACAAGTACGCAGATGTGACCACACTGACTTCGGTGACTAAAATATGTAGGTATATTAGATACCCAATTTAAAAAAAAAACGTAACCACATCCAGTCCTGTGGGCCAAAATAGCCACTTTCTGAAGCCCGAGCAGAAGGCCATAAGGCGTCGCCGCAGACGTCGTAAAAGATGGCGGGACGAGCTAGATGAGACTAGCGACCAGTGGTCCACATTGACCTTGGATCGACACAACTGGAAGTCATGGAGAGAGACCTTTGCCAAGCAGTGGGATGACGCAGGCTAATAGTATCAGTATTCAAATCCAAACAACACAGAAATGAACGAAAAAAACAACTTACCAAAATCTAATTCTCCACTCAAAGCATGTGATCCTACTACAAACAGGACCACAAAAATATACATGTCTCGACACTCCATGATCGCGTCTTCAATAATGTGATTAATTACTTGATCAACATTCCCTTTATATATTTAATTACAAATGTTCAAATGAACAAATGCAGTGAAGTAAAGTACTCGAGATAAGGGAATGTCCTGCGGCCGAGTAACTGTAACACTGTTTCAGAGAACTGTGACACATTCGGGATAATGATTGCGTGCATATAGATGCATGTGCACGTTTGCTGAAACAATGTATTCCCAAATACAACAAACCGAGCTTTGCGCAAAATAAAAGCATTATAATCTTCAATTGTGTTTACGCCTATTTTTGAGTTCGAAAAGATTCTGGGTCAAATAAAAATTAATTCAATTTAAGTGACGTCAGTTGTCATCCCAGATTAGGGACTTCACGGTTGCTATGCTGTGTAATAATCCCTAAATAACGGAATAAGGAAAATTCCATATAGACTTGTAGAGTCACTTAGGGAGTTTTATTAGTCCCAGACATTCTTTTTTCAAATCGACCAGTGAATTAATATTAAAATTTAATATTTTGAGAGCTACCTGCTCAAAATATTTTAAACTACCAACTTAATCTGCTAAAATATTATGATCAAAGACACGGATTTTATCAACACGCGTAAACTCGCTGAACGAAGAAAATTCTAGGAATGCTGTTCATGTTGTTATTGAAACGCAATTAGTAACTTGTTAAGATTTTCAAAGAGAACATCAATGGTGGCGATACATTGTTATGATGTACGAGTTTGTATATTATAAGCGAGCTTGGGGTTGAGGTTCGATCGAGAAGTTTAAAACGACATCCATTATTAATTAGTATATTTTCCGACGATAGCAACTGTAAAATGTAGGGACACTTGGTTTACAAATAAATACAAACATTTTTTAGGGTTCCGTTGCCAAATGAAAAAAACGTAAACCTTCTGGATTCGTCCTGTCCGTCTGTCTGTCTGCTTGTATGTCTGTCTGACTGTCCGTAAGTCACAGAAATTTTACTCCCAGACTGATGGCACCACACAGTTGAAATTTGGAGAGCTGATGCACAAAAGTGATGTGAAATTACGAATAAAATATCGACAGCTCTTAAAAAAATATATCGGGATTCCTCGAATATTTTTTTTCGTAAGTCAGTGGTTGATGAAATATTCGCTTCTAAAGCCGTGGAAATTCCATCGCTCCAATTTTAAAATAAGAGGAGTAATTTTCTTTAAAATTTCTATTTGGGGGGTTCAAAATGATGTACCGTATACGGCGTATACGTGCTTACCATTTTTGCGTCGGTGTCCCATCCACCCCATATGATCATCACCTTCCTGCCCTTGTACCACGTTATTTGGGGTCGGCGCAACACCTGACTCTTGTATTTGTCCTTGTCAACTGTCAGTACTGTCACGCTTACATTCACTTGTCTTTCACATCATACCTCACACAAATCACCCATCTTTTATTTGGCCTGTCTCTCCCTTTCCATCCATCAACATTTACATTCGTGCTCTTTTATCACAAGATAATATGACATTCAACAAACTTGTTCATTTCTCCGAAACAAAACACGAACCAAAATAAAACAACAGTACTAAAACAAACAATACCTTGAAACAATTAAGCCTCATGTAGCAGATACGAGTATTTTTTATCCTCAGTATCAACCTCTTACGTGGGGAGTAAATAAATTAACACCAGGGATTACCAGACGAACGATTTCTGTTCGATTACTGCCGATTATAGTCGTGGACTGTCTTTGGGTGTTCGATTTTTCACGTCTTATTGTGTCCTGCTTTTCTCGTATTATGTTTTTATTAGATTCTGTGATTTTTTTCGCAGTTCGTGTTGTGAAATTATCGTTGATGGTTTTACTTACTGATCGTTTTTTTGTCGATACCCTTCCATGTTCCAACGCTCAGGCTCCATGTTCTTGTACCAGTCTTATCCAGGATATTCAGCAACAATGTCGTCTGCCCATCTCGCCGCCGGACGACCAACACTTCCCTGACTTACTTACAAAAAACTATAATATGTCTCTACTCTCTATACTGGCTAAGTTGCAAGAGTTGGTTAGTGGTTATGGAACAGTTGTAATCAGGGATGATCGCAGCTACAGAAGCCACTACAGTAGGAATGCGACATAAATCACAGTCTCAGTAAGTTATACTCTGCACTCATTTCTGAAATGAGTTTTGGCTAACCTGAGAGGCCACTCTCTCAGTTATTACCCTTTCAGAAATATTCAAAGAAAAAATAATAGGTTTTTCTCTATAATGTAATGTTTTTTCATAATTTTTAGTCAAGGAGTGTTCGTCTGCACGCCCGCAAGACGCATAAATATTCTCAGCGAAGAGCAGCCCAAAAGTTTATCTGCGTAAATGTAGGAAATGCTTCGTAACTGGCAAGTTCCCGCCCTAGGCGGATCGCCCTCAAATTAGATACTTACCTAGTTAGGCATTCAGTTGAGGTCTTTGGTATTCTTAGCAAGCTCTTCGACAATCGCTCATGGGCACTTGATTATTTCGATAAAGTTCTGTTTGAAGGTGAGATACTTTAGTTTTGGGTTTGATGTTTTTTTCGTACTGCAATGTTGAATAAAGACTACATACTGTCCGTTTTCACTAAAATTAGGCAACAACGGGTGTAATGGCTAAGTATAAACTTTCGCACTTCTCAGCGCTGAGTTTATAAAAACCAACATTTTAGGGTTACATTTAACCTTTTGAACGCCATTGAGTTACAAGCACGCGCGTGCCCTGTACTACAACGACACAAATATGTGACAAAAAATACAGTACACTATTAACCCGACATAAACAATTAAACAGTTTTGGGGTCCCTTTCGTTTGGGGTTTTGGTGTAATTTCTGCTTGGCGTGGAGGGCACGCGCGTGCGTTTATGCTCTGGTGTTCAGAGTTAACAAATAAAAGCTAACACTGTTACTTAATAACTAATTGTATGCGAATAACCTTAATAAATTTTTGTGAGAGGGGTTTCCCAGTAGGCCAAAACTACTAAGTTACCTATATTCTAAATCTACCGTTGTCAACGATATGTCCTACTTTACAATGACATACCTACCCGTCCAAAGACACGTTATCTCCTTAACAGTTCGTAACAGCTCCCAAAGGTTTATAGCGCACATTAATATACCAGCAGTAACAATAGCATTAACCTGAACTCGGGTACAGGTGCAGGCAAGCACATCAAACACCATGTGTACACGCTTGAAGCAGTAACGCTGTCGTATGCAAATTATTCACAGAAACTAAATGGAGGGTAATGGAGGATATTAGTAACATGCTGCGACTGCCAGCCAATCAGAATTCGAGGAGCATCGACCAGCCAATCACGTACAAGATGGATGTTCTTGGAAGATTGGAACTAACTAATGTATTATAATGTGTTTGTGGTGCACTATGTCTTTCGCTGTCATTTTTAAATCTTTGACAGTTGTTGCGAGTGTAGGGCACGGTTCTTTTGGCGCTTGAATTACTTTGTCAGAAAAACGCTGTTAGTAAACATTTGTGGACATTGTATGGTAACTAGCAGTAGCGAAGGGTCAAATTTTGTAAGAGGTAAACCGAAAGACAATCGGATCGGATCGGATCTTTAATGTGATTATAATATTTGTCTATTGAATACTGACTGTGCCATTTTTAAAAGGGAAGCCGCCGGTAGGAATCGTGTTGTATGAAACCTTCGCCACTGGTAACTAGTCTTATCAAGGAACCGAAACTGGGTTCTAGAGGATAGATAGGCATTCGCTCCATGTAAAATTCTAGTATTCATCTGCGTTCTGGAAGCCGACCTCAACTTAGTTGGGAAAGAGGTAAGTGTAAGCTGATGTGCAGTATTTGATATCTGTAACTCAAATGAGGTAAATTTCTAGGAAGAGTTGTAAACGGGGGGATAACAAACCAAATGATACAACAACACTTACTACTTAAATTATATTTGTACACTACGTATCGAAATCATTTAAACTATCTTCTAAAATAGTGTTGAGTGAAGTACATCTGCATATGGACCCCGCGCAGGTTCCGTAGCTCGTGCCTCGAAGTTGGCACAGCTCGTCACAATCGTACTTGCATGTCCGTTTCTTTTTGACGGCAGCTTGTGATCCTGGTAACAAACAAAAAAACAGAATAAATATAACGTAACATCATGCCTGTAATCCCCGAAGGAATCGACATAAAGGCACCTATATGGTACAATATTATAAAGGTGAAAGCTTGTATGTAATGTGTGTATGTTTGTTACTCCTTCACGCTCAAACGGCTTAACGGATTTGGATGAAATTTGGCACATAGATAGATTATAGTCTGGAATTACACATAGGCTATATATTATTAGGCTAATAACTTAGGGGGATGAGCTATATTGCATTATGTCCATATTCTTCAACTGCTTGATAAATGACAACTGTCATAACATGTTTTAGAATAGATGTCAGCGATGTAAGTGACTTGGCAGATCAGCGGTCGACCTGTGAACAGAGGTCTGCGAGTTCGAGCCCCAGCCAGAGTAGTTACTTTTTGTATTTATTTAGATTTTTTTTAATGCTATAAGATTTCCAAAAATAATAATGATAAAAATGGGGTTTCCTCCTGACCAAAAAAATAATTATTTTGAGCAAATTGCGAACCTAACGCGTACGAAGTCGCGGGTAACAGCTAGTATAACATAACATCATGCCTGTAATCCCCGAAGGGTTACACATAAAGGTACCTATATCTAGATCATCTAACTAATTAGAATGCTATTTGATCTAACTCAAAGGCACCAATGTTGTTGGAGATACATTTTATTACAATGCAAGCACATTTGGAGTTCAACGTTAACAACCGTAGAATTAAGTATGCAATAAACATTTGTTGTCCAGATTATAATCAACGCGATTTATTAACATTAATTAGCTGGTGTGAGGACAAAGGAAAAGCGTTAAATGCAAAATGTACTCTTTTTGGGTTTTCATCTTGCTGCATTTTAGTACCTAGTGCTACCATTTATGGATTGGTTGAATCATCATCGTCACCATTTCAGCCAGTGGTCGGCCAATGTTGGAGATAGGCCTCCCCTTTCTTTAAGGCGCAAACCTACCGCGGCGCACGAATAGGCTTCGCACGTGTGTTGCCCTGGCTTTTCAAGAAAATGTATGTGATTGTGTCCACTGCAAACCGCGGAGACGCTATTAACCCACGACTATGCCACGGTGGGCCACGCAAGCTTAGTTGTACATAGTTGTGGATGTGTAGCGTGTATTGCAGTGGAAACGTAGACCCACGTTGCCAAACAAATGAATCCACGCAGCTAAAATGCGCCACGTGGCCGTGCACAGCGTGGGTTTGTGCCTTTATCCATACTTCTCAGTTCTGTGCGTCGTCATCTGTTTCCCGAGTTGACAATATCGTTAACCCAACGCGCTTTTGGATCGGTGGGAATTAAATAAAAAAGGTTTGTACATATTACCAGGGACTACCTAGTTCACTGACGGTCTTATGCTCTAAGTAATAAGGTTGAAAAGCGGTTGGCCATCACTAATCTCGGTAGTACCAGTGTTTATTTAAATGTTTTCATTTACTCAGCATAAACAGTCGGCTTCCTATCATTTTTCTTGACGTTTTTATAAACTAACTTGATTTTCTATGTAATAACATAAATAGAACAATGGCCAGTAATGCCTTTGTCTTTAAAAGAATATACAATCTTAGTATGATATCAATTGTTAATTTCGTATTAACCAGTTCTGTTAATACTTATTAGACAGCACAGAGTGGAATATTAACTCAAACCAGTTCTATCAGGGTCAATGCAATCCCCGCGGGATTCCCCTCAGTACGTTTAAAAATTCAAAGGTTAATTTATAAGCAGGTAAACATAGAACTAGACGTTGCAACTACATACGATCCTTGAAGTCTTTCTAAGAATCCACGACATGATAAAAAATAAGTGATAAGCTTTAGATATCATCAACAACAACAATCAGTGAGCAATTAATTACGCCTAGACCATTCAAGGATAGGTGATTAAAATGGTGATTAGCGTAGTGACACTACGAAGACATACACACATTACAACATACACACAACACACACTACACACTACACTACACACACACACACACACACACACTCTATATTTTAATCCTTATTGCACACAAAATAACAAATAATTTAATTGCATTGGTACTATAGCTTGGTTAAGCTCGCCTCTTTGTGGTGGGTTCTACCACCATAGAGCACTGCTATATAATAAAGGCGCCGTCAAAGTCAAATGTTTGTTACTTGCACATTGATATACTACAGGTTGATAACCTAGAAATTGAGAGCGTGCTCACTTAACAAATGCCATATTGTTGAGGCTTTACCTTGTATTCATCTGATAAAAACAATAACAAACTAACATGAACATGTTACAATATATCTACTATCTAGATACATTCATACATACCATGACTCATACATGACATACCACTATACATCAGCTTCAATCGTTACCTGTCTTCTTAATACCGGTCAAACAAGTAAACTACTTTTAAATCATGTTTCTTCCAAATTCCTGTGTTCGATTATATTCATCAACAAGCTGTCGGCCGCGACCTTATTTATGAAATTATTATAAAAATATGACTTCTCTATTTGAATCGGATTTTGTTGACAATTTTAAGGGTTATAAGTTTTTGCAAGGAACCCTGATACTTTTATCTAAAATTAAAAATGCTTTTTTTGCGTGAAAAATCACGTTTTACGGTAGGACTCAATGTAACGTACTCAAAATGCACAATATTTTGAGTACGTTACATTGAGTCCTACCGTAAAACGTGATTTTTAATGGATGGATTGAAGAGTACGGGTAAAATTATTAAATTAAAAACATGTACTTAAAAAAAAATGTGCACAAGTTGGAACTTTGACCCCTAATATCGCTGTAACTAGAACGATCCCAGGTGTGATCTAGAACAAAAAATGATCGCAATAACGGGGAAGTGCCTTTTTGCTTCATTAAGGATCTTATTACACCCTTATTAGATGTTACCTTGATATACTATTCAATGCCTTTATTTAGGGTAATATTTAACGCTGCTGCTGATAAATTATATACAGGGTCTTTGAAAAAGTTGTAGCACTTTATTGCCTCATTTTTGATCATATTAAATAATTTTTATTGCATAAGTCAACTAAGTACAAATTCTTGTCATAAATATGAATCATAAATCGAGGACAATTATACAGCTATCTTGTGTGCAAGAGTAAGTAGCCTCGGTTCGTGGCTTATGAGAAAACTGATAACGCTTAATGCAGTCGTTACTTTCTTTTAATTCTGTCGGATAAACTTCCTTGTAAAGGTGTTCTCCTATTACACCGAATCATGTGGTCCTCCTGCTGTTTATCGTTTTCAGTCTTGGTGGCCAATCTTGGCTGAGACTGGGTATTTTGGATGGAGATATAATAATGCACAAGTGTGTGCGCAAAGATATGTGCACTCTCCTTTCTGTTACTCTCATAGTCCGACGGGACGGCAATCCGACACGACCGGAGAGAAATCAGGCGCAGCACCAACGGTTGACCGTGCAACTGTACCTATTATCAAAGGAGCAAAAAAACAAGGCTTATGTTTAACCAACCACCAGATTGAGTAAAATGTAACGTAACTGTCAAAAATCACTTTTGATTGCCAAAAATAGTAAATGATCACCAAAATTAGATCCCAATTTTAGCGTGAAATTAGAACCAAAAATTGTTAATGACCACCAGAATTGAACTGTTATGCTCTTGCATCCGAGTCGAGGGAGACCCGGTCGACGGAACCCCGCTTTACGGGGCTCCTACTTCTGAATGGTTTATAAAGAAATAACCACGAGGGTATGGCGACCCTGCTAACCTAATCTATCTGTGTCGGGGTGCCCCAAGTCTAGGCAAAACTAGTTTGTCATCAACCACCTCATTAAAATTTGGTGCTCATTTACTAAATTTGGTGATCAATTGATATTTTAGGCGATAGATGTTATTGGTCACAAAGTTATTTTTGGTGGTCATTATATTTTTCGCCAAAAAAAAGTAAACGGAAGGGAAAAACAAAAAAAAACTGTGTTATAGCTGTGGGGACGCAGTCGCTCTTTCCAGATTAATAAGATACGATGCCCACTTGACCGTTCCAAAACAAATGACATTTTTGTGCATAATCATTTTCGATTCCAATTCATACTTGGTATGGTACAGTGTGATGTGTGAACGCCTTTAAGCCGTAAAAGTTAAATAGGCACGAATATTGAAGATATTAAAACGTTGCAGCTAATTATACCGTCGTTTTTTGCAGTACCATTGTGGTTCCTGGTGGCGAATAGTTTTTAAACTATTGTCGTGAATTTCATAGCATACGACTTAATTAGAATAAGAAGTTGAAATAGCAGTTTTACATTGAAACATTTCTACGCGTTGTCTTAGATTGATTTGCTATAGCAAACCTTTTTTAGCAGGGCAGACTTTAACCAAAAATAGTTTAAAAATAATAATACATAGTTATAACATCACCTATTAGGTATGCGATATTTGTAAATTGATTGATGATGATTTTGAGTATACACAGTCTTGTATTCGTGACATCTACGGACCATTCAAGAAACAACAATGTTTGAACAATTCATTCCAACACATCTATTGGAACATCATTGACATTCAGCAGAGACATTTTCACAGAAAAAAGTAAAAAAATAAACATAACATCACGGCTGTAATCCCCGAAGAGCAAAGCAGAGGTGTACTTAATAATACACCCTCAAGTCCCAAGTAAAGGAGGACGAGCCTATTGCCATCATCAGGCACAAATCCAGACTCCGTAGCTGCTACTGAGAAATTCTTGATAGAAAAATTCAATAACACTTTACCCGGCCTGGGAATCGAACCTAAGACTTTATGCTCAGCAGTCGCGCATGCGATCACTAGACTTAGTCAATAAATTAAATCATTTTATCATTGTATATTATGTATACCTTATACATAATGTACAATAATTTAATTTTAGGTACAGAAGGACCAGAAAATAAATGACCATGTTTTAATCTAATCTTCTTTGAGTGCGAACTCATTAGGAGCATTTTCTTCCTAATCTTATTATTTTTTACTTTTTTTTTGCAAAATGGGCCTATTCTTGACCTCGATCACACCTGATGGAAGGCGATGGATGAGGTATATTGTCATTTAAAATAGTAACTTCAGTTACTGAGGCACAGCAAGAGAGCATCTCCTAACAGGATTCACCATCACTCACCTTGACTAAGACGAATGCTTTCTAGTTATTAACTAGTGTCTAGCACATACATACGAAATGCTAGTACAGTAATCGATTTGTTACAGGAAGCTAGTCCCGTCATTGCTAGTAATACTATGCAAAGCTGGAACCACACTGAGGTGCATCCTGTGCGGGAATCGTGACGCGTCATACTGTTATCAAGAAGCTAAGTAAGCATGTAAGTACTACCGAGTTCACTGAGGGTCGACCACTTTTCAACCTTATTATTTAGGGTAGCCAAGGTTGGTGCCAAGGTTGGTCCGTGGATGGGTGACTACCCATAACATGCCGAGTTTCCTCCGTGCTTTGGAAAGCAACAGCTTAACCGTTGGCCCCGGCTGTAATTTTTGATCTATGAAAGTAGTCAGTGGCCCGAAAGTCTGACAACCAGTCTTACCAAGGGGTATCGTATTACCCAGTACTAACTGGGTTGTGGAGGTCAAATAGGCAGTCGCTCCATGTAAAATATTGGTATTCAGCTGCATCCGGTTAGACTGGAAGCCGACCTCAATATAGTTCGGAAAAGGCTAGGCAGATGATGATTTAGGGCATAAGCCAGTGTCAGTGAATTCGGTAGTACCTTCTATGCAGCGCCCTGCTCGCTCAGCGTCTTTCTCGTGTGTCTGTCTGAAGCTTCATCATCAGCCTATAGCAGTCCACTGCTGGACATAGGCCTCCTCAATCGCACGCCACTCAACTCGATTCTCAGGAACTCTCATCCAGTTGCTACCAGCCACCCTGCGAAGACTCCACCGAGTCTGAGGGCGTCCCACCTTACGTTTGCTGATTCACGGTCCCAACGGTCATCGGTTCTACGGCTAATATGACCGGCCCATTGCCACTTCAGCTTACTTCTTCTTTGGGCTATGTTGACAACTCTGTTTCTCTATCAGATCATCTTGTCATCGTCATCGTCGCTGAAGCGTAATACTGCAGAATTGAAATGTGATTGTTGCAATACCTATGCTACTCGTCTTATTAATACTTTAGGTAAGCAGTTTGTTCTTTGGTCTTACTATGACACTTCCGCGAGAGATCATGGTGTACCTGTGAGTAGTGTGCTAACTTACATAACATAACAACACGCCTGTGATCCCCGAAGGGTTAGGCAGGGGTGTACCTAATAGTACACCCACATTTTTCCAGTTATGTTTTACTTTCCATGTAATAGCGGACGAACCTATTGCTATCAACCGGGCACAAATCCAGACTGCGTGGCTGCTACTGAGAAATTCCTGATGGAAAAACCCAATAAAACTTTGCCCGACCTACCCAGGACCTCATGTTAAGTTTTGGACTATAAGTCTGTAACATCCAGCAATGAAATATGGGCTTTTAAATATTGAGTAGGTACCTACAATTAAATTATCATTATTACAGACGTAAAGCGTATACAGCTGCCGTAAACAAAAAAAAAGCTGTGAAAACGCCTGCCTCAAATTGATCTTTATTTGCTTCTCACATTCACATCGTCATCGGTCCAAGACTAAACAAACCTCAATATGCATCGACTATTTATGTAAATTATAATAATTAAATTAATGTCTTGCAGAATTGTGTAATTTGACTGCTGGTTTTAATTAACTCTCTTATCTGTAGCCAATTAATTAGTAGTCTATAACTTTAGTATCAAATGTTAGTTTACAAACCACTGAACCAAAGAAACTTGTATTTAATCTTATTTACTCTGTTACAATAACATGCATAATGTAAAATGCAAATATGCAATTTGTACATTTTATTATTATTTTAATGTAAACATGTTAATCGTACCTCTTTATTGTATTTTATAACCGGCCAAATGGTTGTTTTAAAAACAACAGAAAAACTTCTTGTTTTGCCAATTACAGCTTATTTAAAAGGTGGTGTAGTAATTTGGATACATTTTTATGAAATCTACTCAAACTTCAAATCAAATCAATTACACGCGTTCTAATACATATCGCTGGTCAAGTTCTAACACCACATAAGTCAAAAATAGGAACTTCACAGAAGATTGAGAAAAATGTATAAATATAGGTAATGGTACAATACCATTTTAAGATTTGTGTTAACTTCCAATTAGATAGAGACGTTGCTGGTTTCCGATTAGCTGAAACAACGCGTCTTGAGATTGTCTAGCATACGGCATTAAAATGTCAAAACCGCCAAAAATTTAATAAGTGGTATTAACTTAAACGACAATACTCCGTATTTATTATGTACGGTTCAGTAGGTAGATAACCAAAGAGGGTTTTATAACATTTTCCTCAAGAACCAGTTTCGCTTAGCGGTTTATTAAAAAATATATATATTTGTCGATCAAAACACAACTGACGATCCAAACCTTACGTGTAAGTCACCTTACAACTCTAAACAATAAGTAAATGATAAAGATGAACTTAACCGCGATAAAAGTTCGCAAACAACTTGAAACAAAGGGACAATACCGTGCCAGAACAATATGAACCGTGAATCAGATAACAATTATGTCAGCAACACAATTGTAAACTCAAAAACATGTTTATATACCAACCTTGTATACTTAAACTTAATATCACAATAAAAACTATAAATAAACTAAATACTTTCACTTTCATTTTCATAAATTGTTCTTTTTAACCAAAAACGAGTTTTTCACTGTATATTCATTGCACATTGTGCAGAAACGACTTGTTTATGATGCTATTGATACTGTGCACAGCTTCATCGAACTAATAAGACGGCTCATGCGCACGAGTGATGCCAACTTCAGTGCGCAAAAAGCGCCGCCTTGTGGTAAATGTCCGAAGGAAATAATAAAAACTGGCGACCGGAAAAACTCGTTTTGAGGATAAAGATTGTGGTTTTACGTAAGTAAAACAACAACATTTTTGTACATGATTTACAACTTCATCTACACCTCTAACAGCTTTTGTTCGACTCCTTATTAATAAAAAAACCTAAAATCATAAGAACAGACTAAAAGGAAAGCACAGTTATTGATAGATTCATATAAACAGTATTAAAGTAATACATAACGATTTGCTTCTGTTGATTTTTGATCTTATAAATCTTCTTGCGCATAGAAATATTCTTTCTTATCTATGTTCTTGACGATAGACTTGGAAAAACTTGAATTTATTCAGGTAAATTCGAAGTTAACGAATAGATTGGTAATTAGATTGGAACTTTTAAGTAGCCACATATGTTTATGTATTTTCAAAATACAACAGATTCCTCTAGTACTATCTATGTGTTAAAAGTTAGTGAGTGAAAAATGAAAGTCGATACAGTCCTGCTAATTATTCACACAACATCACGCCTGTAAAGGTGTGAGTTGGCAGAAGCATAAAATAAACGTAGATTTAGACATAAATGACTAATATTGAGGTATTGCAGTGTTGAGTCATGAATGGAGCAAAACAATCACCCACAATGTCCTCACGTTCGGGAGATGCACTACCAACTTCTAGACCACTCATCATCATCTTCCTGCCCTTATCCCATTCTATTTGGGGTCGGCGCAACACGTTTTCTTCTTCTATTCTCCCCTGTCAGACGTCACGGTATCATTTACTCCTTTCCCTTTCATATCAGTCTTCACACAATCCTTCTATCTTTTCTTTGGCCTGCCTCTCACTCTCCATCCATCAACATTTAGACCACTGAGTGAGTCAAAATCTTGAAACACGTAGCTATAAGAAATAATATGTATTTTAGTTTTGAAGATCAGACTTGCCTCTTGGTATTTATTTACTTCGAAAGAAATTCGTAACTATTAAATAGACTACGGAAATTCTTCCAACTCTTTAATAGAGATTTTCAAACAAGAACGCTTACATTGGAATGGTTACTAAAATTATATTGATAGGCATTTCTTTATTTTTTCTAAGATTCTTTAAAAAAATCTGCTGAAAATACGTGATTAGGTCATGGTTGCGTGGATTTTCAAAGAGAAGTCAAGAGACAACTAAAGAATCTGTATTTAAATCATTTTTTTTAACAGATAATTTAGACACTGAAGTTGCAGGCAATCCAAAAGAATGCAACCCCCAGCGTGCGACCAGCTGTGTCGCATACTCAAGTTCCCCGGTGGCGCCTGCGTCAATGGTCGCTGCAACTGTGACAACTACCGCAACGTAGAAAGTAATTTATTATTTTTATGTTAATCTGTATTTACCTATATCAGTCAGCAGCGGTGGTTTTACACTAGATACCATATGTAACTAAATTTGACATGATAATTGTAGATGAAATTTCAGAAGTAGAGCCCTCGGACCTAGAAGATGTTACTTAATGTTAAATATTTTTAAGTTTTGAGTTTTCGCAATTACTAAGTAGAACATTGTAATTCATTGCACGTTTTTAACGTAGATGATCCCGAGGGTGAAGTTGCAGCTGCTCCGAAAAGATACAAAGACAGAGCATGTAACTCAGTAAATCGTACTCTTAATTTTACCAGCGGCGCCTGTGTCGATGGTCGCTGCAAGAGTACCAAGTCCGTCGTGCAAGTGTTCCAAGACCCTCATTGCAGAAGGTAATAGCAGGTTTCTTTATAATTAAACCTGTCTTCAACAACTTTGGTGAAGTCAATGATGAACGTTTACATGAAATCGCATTCTTAAATCATTATTTGACTAAACTGTTACATCTTTGAATCATAGATGATCCCGAGACTGAAGTCGCAGCTACTCCGAGTAAATGCAGAGACAGAGCATGTGATTCAGTATGTCGTTCCCCTTAATAACACTAGTGGCGCCCGTGTCAATGGTCGGTGCAAGTGTACCAAGGTCTTCGTTGCTGATGGTAATAGTGGGCTTCTTTGTAATTGAACCGGCCATTCATCTTTTGTAATTAGGTGCAGAATCAGTCAAAAAGGTCTGATGCTTCCATTTTGTCTTTAACTTTAATTTTGTTCATTCATTTATTTATTTCAGTTTCACTGAAGGTTTTTAAGTTTGTGCCACTACGAAAATGCCCAAGGCATTAAGTCCGCCTTTGTACAGTTTTTTTTTACTTGTGCTTAAAGTTTTAATAAATAAATAAATAAAATTTAAGTAGTCCTTTATATTTATTCACTTTTTAAAAGGACCCAAGACATAATTTCCAACTAGTCTAAAGAGATGCAGTATTAGTGCACGCAGCTCGCTGCGTCGCAGTGAAAATAAACTTGGAATATGTGTTTTATTTTATTTATTTTATGTGTCGGAGGTCGCTGCAAGTGTATCAGTAAATTAAACGCACAAGGACAAGGTATTTATTCATCCGTTATGTTTAAAATATCTATCAATTATATATTATTTATCCTTATCTGTCAAAAAATAAAGTATAAGATTATTAATGAAATTATAATATTTCCACACCTAATGTCTAATGTCTAATGACGATTTCCCATCCGTAAAAAAAAAAAGTAGTAAAGAGCAAGTTTGAGCAATGTTTTAAGAACCACAATATAATTTTTTTTTTTATTTCAAATACCTTTGTGCTCTTGTATCTTTATTATAATTCCCTTATTAAGTGCAACACACTTATAAAAACAATTTTAATCTGTTATGCCCATGACTGTACTATTTTTCTTCACGAATGTGTTATACTAAAATGGCGATCCTAACAAAAATGTTTTGTGTCAATTTAAATATCAAATGACGCAATTAAATCAATGCATTTAATTCTTACCACATAATATAAACTGCACGGTTGGCGCAGTGGTTGAGCGATCGACTGCTGCGCTGCGTGTCGCGGGTTCGATTCCCGCACGGAACAAATATTTGTATGGCCTACAGGTAGTTGTTCCGGGTTTGGCTGTTTGTGTATGTGAGTTTAAATGTTTGTAAACGCACCCACGACACAGGAGAAATTCAAAGTGTGGGGCAACGTTTTTTTTTAAAAAAAAAAAAAAAAAAAAACTAACATAAGAAGTTCAACTAACATAGGAAATTCAATATTTTTGCGTTAACTTATTAACAAAATCTGATTCAAAAAGGGAGGTAAGCCAATTTAATTTCTCACAAAGAAAATGAAAAACCGGACAAGTGCGAGTTCGACTCGCATGGAGAGGGTTCCGCTTATCATCTAAATTCCATAAGAGAGACTGTCAAACCAAATCTGACTGATTGGCTCACTGACTGACTGACTGTGGCATAAAATCTCCCTGAAAGTGTTTAATAAACATCATCTTTCTTCTGATTGGGTTCGATTTAAAACAACTTACGGACTTTAGATGATTAACGTACGGAACCCTATCCACACGAGTCGAACTCGCACTTGTCCGGTTTTTGATGGGTATTATTGCCAAAGTAGGCACTCCCGGTTATATTAAAGTTTAATCGACTATGGAAAACAAAACTCAATATACTGATACTGAAAGACTATTTTTTTTTATTATTAATTGAAACTTTATTAAAAACTTTTAATGAAATTGAAAACAGTAAAGCAACAACAATTTTGCAAAATAAATGGCGAACTTTCATTTCGTTTGATCGCGCGTTAAACGAAAAGCCATACTTTTTGTTGAAAACTTTTCGTCAACTTAAACTAAACAATAAAAACCGGCCAAGTGCGAGTTGGACTCGCGCACGGAGGGTTCTGTATAAACTTGTAGGCATTTTTTATTCAAATACATATTTGCGGTTTTCAGATTTTTGATGTTTCTAGATCAACGGGAACTACCTACAGGTTTTCGACCCAAATTCTACGGGAACTACCATACAGGTTTTCGACAATTCTGAATTAGAAAGTAGAATTGTAGTAGAATTGTCAATTTTGGTTAAAAGCAAGGTTTTACAGCACAAGTAAAGGGAAAATTTCGAAAAATAAAAAATGTTGCAAATTATTTATTACTTTTACCTTCCGAGGAACCCTAACAATGGAAGTTAGATGTCCGAATGAAAAGAATTTGGTCTTGAAGCGACAAAGGAAGAGAGGGAAGTAGGGATAAACGATACTTGCATTTGTACCGTACCGATACAGATGGCAAATAAGCGATACAATTTGAGGATCGTATCGAGTGGCTTAGTATCAATTCTCCAATTATCGAATCGCATCGCATCGTCTTATTGTTATTATTATTATTTATTTATTCATACAGGCATTAAATCCCAATTTAAATACATACAACTTAAATACATAATTCTTGTGGGATGCACAATATTTGTATCTACATTATTTAGTTTTTTACCTATTATTCCCACTACCTAAGATTATTGAGTAATCATGCATGATGACACTATCGATACCACTATCGATACCATCCATTCATTACGATACCGGTACTTTTGTCTCGATCAAAAATATCGTATCGATACTGTAACGTACCGGTTCGGATCGTACATCACTAGAGAAAATATAGGCAGGCGTTGAGTACCTTCTTAGTATTGGGGTTCTGGTGATGCCGCCGACCCGCTGAACGGCTGAGCCTGCCCTTTGTATAAGCCCCTACAATTAACTTGAAGGACAACGTCTTCAGACTTGCTCGATTGTTATCTCTGAACTTTGGGGAAGTGGCTCCGTTGGCAGATCAAAGATTAAATAACAAATATGTCAACCAGTTCCTAAAACATTCGTTATATTAGCGGAGTGGTCGTAAACTTAAAACGTGACTGTGAATCAAGGGCAAAATATATGAATATCCTAAAATTAAAAACATGTAGGTCAAGTCCAATCTCAATTAATATAAATGTAACTAATACAAATTAAATTGCCTGAGCAATATTTTCAAAATCAGAATCTAATATATTCTAAAAGCAATCGTCCTTTCAATTGACTTAGTCGTCACAGCAGACACCCAGTACCAGCTCCCTGCGACTGTCTAGCATAAACAAAAACAAACATTTCTTTAATAAATTGCCTCGCAAATAATCTAATTAACGGAACGTCTTACGCAATTATCCCCTGTCTTACGAAACTCACTCATCACGTTGATGCTACGATATTGTCTCTAAATATACAGTGAAAGCGACGCTGGTCAGTCGGCTATAGTTTTATATTTACGGCCTATAAGGCTTTCATTTCTAGTCACTTGTTATCGGAAAAGCGTTCCTGACGTCCCTTGGGTGTTCTCCTGCTGGTCGAGTAAATAAAACACTGATATATACCATTCGCTTTGACGGTATAAAAATGTTGTTTGTGAGTACTGGGTTGTTTTATTTCAGCGCTGCGCTGTTGAAACTAGGGTTCTTTGATTATGTCAATTAAAGAATTTGAAACCTTTATTTTATGGCGAATTGTGTGGCATGTTATAATTCTATGTAATATTATCACGGAATTATAGGAAATTAAAATAGACAGAAATATTATAGCTACCTAGGAAGTTCCTAAATACCATTACTCGAATCTATGGTAAAAGAATCTTGAATTACATATACATATATAAATCACCAATTTTTTTCGTGTTGTAGCGTAACTGCGATAAGAAATAAATTAGGACAGTGTCAAATGCGCAGAATTTTCAATAAGATAGTACCTATCGTTCTATTTTTCTTGAAGTGTTTTCTGTGAAAACTTAGGTACGAATAAACAAAGTTTCAAGTGTACAAGGAAAGATAAGTTGGTAACTGAAGTAGTATTTACTAGTAGTCAATTGAAATTATGGCACCAATTTACAAGCATTTAAAGTTAAGTTTACCTTGTTGTAAAAAATATTTATTGACACCAAAATAAAAGGTATAACAAAACCCTTAACGAAACCGAAAGGCACGTGTTCTCCCCGTCATTGCGATTATTTTATAAATACATGTTTTTAATGTAAGAACTTTACTTGAAACACCTCCACGACCCCGTACTATTCAATCCGTCCAGCAGCACAATATTTTGAGTGCGTTGCGTTACATTGAGTCCTACCGTAAAACGTGATTTTTCACCCCAAAATAAAAGATCGTTTCCCAGCAATAATTTTTACGTAAAGTTACTTAGTTTCTTCACAATGTGGGTACCCTCCTTGAAAGCACCTACGTTCCCAACTGGGGTACCCAATTGATGCAGCCCACCGTACATAATGCTTGGTTGACGGTTTCGTGAAGTGACCGCTTACACCCTGTATACACCACATGTATTCTGCATACGTTGTATCCACGGTTTTTGTTTGTTGTTTACGTCAAAAACAAGACTAGTTGTTTTTAAAACTTTGCAAAAATGACAGAAATTGAAACAAATTAACTAACAAAACATGACATGTTGACTTGTAGCAAATATAAAGGGTGTAAACAGACTCTTAACGAAGCCGAAAAGCACATGTTCTCCCCATCATTGCGATCATTTTTTTGTTCTAGACCATACCTGGGAACCTTCTAGTTACGGAGATATTGGGGGTCAAAGATCCAACTTTTTTTTTAATGTAAGATTTTTACTTTAAACACCTCCAGGACCCCCTTACTATTCTCAATCCATCCATCAGCGCAATGTTTTGAGGGCGTTACATTGAGTCCTACTGTAAAACGTGATTTTTCAGCCCAAAAAAATAAGTCGTTTCCCAGCACTAATTTTTGCGTAAAGTTACTTAGTTTGATGTACATAATGCTTGGTTGACGGCTTCGTGAAGAGTCTGTTTACACCCTGTATATCGAAACTTTTACGTAAGTGTAAATGCGGTTATACAATTCATAAACACGAAAACATTAATGACTATATTTTGCTAGAATTGCTGACCCGTTGGTCTAGTGGCCGCAAGCGCGGCTGCTGAGCTCGGGGTTCGATTCCTAGATCGGGCAAAAGTTAGTGGCGTTTTCCATCAGGAATTTTTCTATAGTAGCTTAAACATAACTGGGGAAATGTGGGTGTACTATAAGGTACAACCCCTCTACCTTAACGTTCGGGGTTTACAAGCTTGATATTGTATTGTGTGTGTTTGCTAGACCATATACCCTCAGAAAAAATAAAGTCATAAACTCGGTTCAATTCTAATTAACATTCCGTGTTCATAATTCCTCCATCATTCTCACATTATATGTACAGAACAAGTTGTTCTGAACAAACTTAATTAACTCAGTTGCAATGTCTTCAGAATTTAGGCTCTTTCATTAAAACTTAAATTAATATGCGTCACGTATGGTTGTTTTGCGGTTGTTAAGAATACGATGTTATTCGAATTCTGTTTTGAAATGAGGTTTATGAATATGAAGGGCTGTTGACTGAAAAGTAGTATTACTTATCTTGCAACTGGCAGGGCTAAAGTTAACGTTAGTTAGTTAAAGTAGGGTTTTTATACTCCTGCAGCCTGTGGGCAAAATTTACACGTAGATAGCTAGACGCCCTACGTGTTCAGTATAATAATGGTTTTAGGATGCTGCTGGGGCTGCCGCGTTACTGTAGCGCATCAGGAATATTTGCTGAGGCTAGAACTGATTGTTTCAAAACAATTGTACGCAAACGGATAGCCTCCTTGAGCTTCGAGTGCGCGACAGTACCATTGATAGGGTTGATTGCCCTCATTTGCGGTACTGGGACAGGGTACACACGGGTTCCAGGCCAATAGTTTTTAATTTTAGATAAGTTTTACTAACAAAGTTTTAAGTCTATACTTTTGCTATTTAGAGATACTTCTTTTGCGTTAGGGAAAAATGATGAGAGTAAATTTTTACGATGCGCGCGCATACCGTCACGAAAAACCGACACCCTAAAGTTAGCTAGTCAACATACACCCTGAAGTTAGCTAGTCAACATTTTAGTTTAGTACGCCAAAGAAGTATTTTTTTTTCTTTTCTTTAATTTATTTATTGATTTTATAAATCTGAAATAAATGCTTAATAATAATAAAGTGGAGTTGGGCAGGACATCTGGCTAGACATGGCTAAGATGGCCGATGTAGTAAGGTTTTGACCAAATGGTGGCCAAGGTTAGGCCTAAGAAACCGGTGCCGTCCAAAAGTGTGTTAAGTTGATACCGTCAAGTCGCGGGAAATGGATTTATAAGGGACGTACAAAACAGAGAAAAGTGGCGGAAGAAACGGGAGGCCTATATCCAAGAGTGAGTGATTCCGGGCTGAAATCATGTTGAAGTGGTACGGGTAAATTTGTGCCTGTAATTCGTATGGTGTATATAATAAAGAATAACCTTCTGCAGTAGATATTTACATTGTGGTGACACTATAATTTTTCTGCTTCGATTTCATGCTCACTCAAATATCGCGCTGATGGTGGCGAGTGTGTCGGGTCATTTAGCTTCATTCAATACTGTTGAGCTGAAAGGGGCTGATCTATAAGTCATGTTCGTGAACGCTGTCAGTTGGGACTGGTCATCTCTAAGCTGCCACGGTTTATTTTAACTTCTTACTTTGTTTTTAAAGTTTTGATATAATCTTTTACTCTGGACGCTCTTAACGTGCACGTATTTTTACATCGTTCTCACATCTATGTATAATCTCAACATGAATGTAACCAAGATTTTGTAACAATATTTTGATTGAAAAGAATGTCCATGGAGTTTCTTGCCCATTCTTCTCCATAGAGATCTACGCTTTAGAATAGGCAACTACAGTACTTTCACAAGTTATTATGCCCTGCACTGTAGTTTAGCCCTCTTTGTATTTCTGACATTCAAAAGTGCCTGTAATGGTCTTAATTGAAAGAAATGCTTTTGAGTTTGAGTTTGAGCTGTCGGAATAAGTACTGTGAGGACGTTTAATTTCTAATTAGTGTTTCATTATTGAAGAGAATAATTTGAGGCTGCTCCATATCACCCACCTAATGATATATTATATATACAGTTTAAATGTAGGTCTTTCATGAAATCAATAATAAATATTTCTAATTTTAGGGATGATATAATATGTAGATACATACTCGACCTTACCTAAATGTTCCTTGAACCGTCACAATGACACAATCTCACATTACTGCAGCTAAAACATAAAGAAAACCTTTGAAAATATGTGAAACACGGAGTTGTCGGCCCTCTCGAAATAGAAACGTCGCGGCTCTCTCATGAATATTGATGCTCAGTAAAAACCTACTTTCCGTTGAAAGCTCTGGTGTCTACGTACTCGTACTAGTGCCGATAAAGAGTGCAAAAGATACTATTGTTATGTTAAACATTGATACAAACTTGCAAATGCAGCGAGTGGTGCCTGGCTTGGACGATAGTGTCATTTCCCGGGGGTTAGTGAAGACAGTGCACATAAAAGCAGTGAAGCATAACGTCACATCGCGCCTTTAATACCTGAAGGGTTCAGCTGATGTGTACCTAATAGTACACTCCCATTTCATGAGCTATGTTTAAGTCCTATGTAAGAGGGGGCAAGACTAAGTCAAGAGCCAGGCACAAATCCAGACTCTAAGTCTGCTACTAAGAATCCTGGTCGATTGGACTTTACACGGCCAGGAAATCGAACCTAGTAAGAGGATTTTATAATATT
Organism: Lycophotia porphyrea; assembly: GCA_950005105.1. Lineage (NCBI taxonomy): Eukaryota > Metazoa > Arthropoda > Insecta > Lepidoptera > Noctuidae > Lycophotia > Lycophotia porphyrea. The sequence goes on along the minus strand of OX465392.1, from coordinate 14,269,343 downwards.
TGCTCTTATGTGCACCTTTTACCTGGTTTACACCGATGACATAATTTTTTTTTTAATTTATTGTTCACAAACGTACATATTTTTTGTTCTTACAGAATTTACTCGGCAAACGAGTCATTATTTAACCAGGTGTCGTGGGATGCAACGGACATCTTCTATACTACAGAGGATGAAAAGCAGTATCATCAGTGGAGAACTGGCAGCATCATTCATTTTTTTGTTAGTTAGACACATACACCAATCGTCAGTCGTACATTAATCACTCATCTATAACCACGCTTGACTAAATTGGTATTTTTACTGTGGATATTTCCAGAAAACTAGTACTTAGCTACAACTAAACCGACGCGACGCTGCATAGAAATTGGACAGTACATACATAATTATGTACCTGATATATTTACGGATCTACCTGTTCATTTACCCAGTTTGTATTTGAATGGAACCTTCATCTGACGACTAAAGCAAAACCCTGAACATTTCCAAGATCCCTCGAGTATTTGATGCCACAATAAGCTAAAGCAACAAGACAGCTTACATATACGCTGTCATGTTGCTTTAACTTATTTCACAAAGAGATATATATAAAGAAGAGATATGTGTAATATCTGTCTGATAGAAGAATAGTGGCTTTGTTTAACTGTAACGAGGTAGTCAGTGGCTGGAAGTCGGACAACCAGTCTGAACAAGGGGTATCAGCATTACCCAGTACTAACTAGGTTGTGGATGTCAGTAGTCGCTAATACTGATATTTAACTGCATCTGATAGTTGGTAAATGGCTGGGCAGATCATGATGATGTTTAACTGGAACGTATTACTTAAGTGTCACCTATAGACAACCTCTACGGAGCTCTCGCTTGTTGAATTATTGGTTCTCACTTCTCACGACTTCGCCTCGGAACGTTCTATGGGTAATGACTTAATCAATCAAATTAGCACTGAAGTCCACTGCTGGACATATACCGTACTTAAGTAGCCAGAGCACACGATTATCTGCCTTCTGCAGTCCGCTTACAGCCTTTTCTAGTTGTGCATTTTTCTGAGTGTCCGAGTGTGATCGAGGTTTTAGGGTATGAAGAACAGGGTGTAATGTTCTTCATCCGTCATAGAAAAGGGAGGACCCTCCGACCAGACGGGTGTTATGTCTGGTGGGCTACTACCTGACAGATGTTAGTGGGAAGTCGCGACGCCCCCGCTAGGGGGCGTGGCGAGTGGTTTTAGGGCTTTGCCCCTCGGCCGCGGAAGCCATACCTTGGCCAATAAATATTGGCCCGTCGTTGTTTTGCCAATATAGACTGTACTAACTGTAGGCGCGCCACAGCGCTGTTACACAGCGCTGATTTCTTCACGACACCTCGGCGGTTCGAGGAGGCCCGGCGGGGGACAACCAGCGACGAAGGTGCCGACTCCGACGCACCTACAGTGGATGTGTGGCACCCGCCCGTCCCACAACCGAAGCTAGCCAGCGTGGTCCGGACTGAGGTGCGACGTGAGTGTAAGGGCGGTATTGTACTGTTTAACGCCGCCCAGTGTAACGTGTGTCGCGGGCCCGCGCCACGCCATCGGGCGGCGCGGACATGTGGGATGGTGAGCCGACGGTCGATGGTGACGCCCAGGTACTTCACCCGGGGCGAACCCGACAGATATTATCGGGTTTCTATATAATTTTAAGTAGCGGATAACTTTGCTTGCGCGATTTAGGATTTGATATTTAGTTCAGCCGCTGTGTCATAGATGGCGCTGTAGTACTTTTTATTCTATGTTGCTTTAGTACTTTTTGTAATGCCGCTAGCAGGACACGATGCCTCATCCTTTGTGGAACAGCGCCACAATAACACTTCAGGGTGGAGTCATCTGCCAGGGCTGCGGGACTGTTCGAAAGAGATACCGCGGCCCTGGAACACAAAGGGCAAGGAAGGAACATGGATGGGTTTTAGTCAGTACAAGTCTGACACTCCCTTCCGCTCCGCCCAGAGCGGGAGGAGTCATTTGATGATTTCCCAAAAGAAAAAAAAAATGTTGGAGTCATCTAAATAAATAGAATACCTTAAAATTCGAAACTTTATAAGAACAAACTGATACCTACCTTGTAGTTGTACCCCTACCTACCTTCTACACCTTGGTATCTTGATATAATACGGAGGTACTTAATACACGTTTCTCAGTCTACTCTATGAAATCTTACTGCGACAATACACGAGTCCGCGATGTTTACAAGTAGTTCACACGGGCCGATTGTTTGACTCAATTTGGGTTTGGCAAATGTAATCGATTTCCTCGCAAACCCCGCCGCGGTACCTAGACCCTTCGTAAGTAAGTGCCACAATAAGGAAACACAGCGCATTACAACTTTGTTTTAGAACACAGAGGGAATCACAATCGATGCTTAATGGGATACCACCTTTAAGTGTGTTTGGAAACATTGATTTGAATTTAGAGTTACCAGATGTGGCTAACTTTACCTGAAGTCACTACCATCCCAAGGTTCCAGTTTTCTATACCTATGACCAAAAACAGGACAACAAAACAGATAGGTACGCAAGGTCGAAAGACATAATTGATTTTTTCTTAAAAACCGATCGATGTTTTCGAATGAAATTAAAATTAAATGAAGAAAAATTATCAATTGGTTAAATTAATTCAAATTTCATTTGAAGATGTGCAACAGTTTCTAAAAAAACTAAAACTATATCTAATGACCATGCATACTTATCTGTTTTGTCGACTGTACCTACATAGCAGAACTAGCCTAATGGTGTGACCGTCAGACTTCCAAGTCATAGGTTTCGAGTTCGAACCCAAGACACGCACCTCTGATTTTTTGGATTGTATAATTATCACTTGCTTCGGTGAAGGGAAATATCGTGAGGACACCAGCATACCTGAAAGATATTTCTTGACGACATGTAAAGCCAAGTAAAAGAAGATTTAGTACCTATTATATTATTTTCTTCTTCGGCCATTTATCAGGCTTCTAACGATACATAATTGCTGTCAAACCGTTTGATAGTCATATTTTTTTGACAATCCGTGTGTGGAAAAAAGATATACACTTAAATCATAGTATTCCCTCATAAATAACCTACATTTAATAACTAAAACACAATATTACACAACTATGGTATACCTATGAATAATTTTACCTCGGTAAATTTAATTATAGGCAGCGTGCACACCGCAGCAGGCAGCGGTTCATTTGTTAATGTCGTCGCAACGCGAGGCGCATTCCTAATTCACTGCCGCAAAAAATTCGATCCAGCTCGGATAAATTCTGTTGGGGAAACAATAAGTGGTTGGTTTTACAGAGTGTGGCGATCGGGGGATTTGAATGAAGGAACGTGTTTGATGGAACAGTTTTGTCGTTGGGAAACCGTTAGAGAGAGAAAAAGTGCTGTACCTAACGATTTTTAGGGTTCCGTATCCGAAGGGTAACCAACGGGACCTTATTACTAAGCCTCCGCTGTCACTCCGTGCGTCTTTCTGTCAAGGGGCTGTATCTCATGATCCGTAATAGGTAGACAGTTGAAATTTTCACAGAATGTGTATGTCTGTTGCCGCTATAACTAACAAAAAGAATATATTATAATATAATAATATATTACACATAGAAATATAAATATAAATAAAAAATTAAAGAGGGCTCCCGTGATGGTATGGAACCCTTCATGAGCGAGTCCGACTCCCACTTGGCCGGTTTTTCCATAGTACGAGTAACCTGCAGCAAAGTCAATACAACTTCTGATCCTTTTTAACATGCAATACAACATCACCATTCTTGTTGAACCAAACCATACATCAGGTAGGAACCACATTCCCACAGTACAGAAAATAGGAAAACACACACAAATAAGATGAAACACGAAGAACAAAACTAGAATGCAGTACACCAACATTCCTAATGTGCAAATTGAACAGAACTCGAAACAAACTTCTGAATTTGATAGCACAAACAGGGCGCACAAAGTTGTGCACACGTGTGGGACTAGCTGAATAATTCACTGACACATATTTGTGCTAAGTAAACTATCCACAGGTTTGGTGGATTCTGAAGTGAGTGAAGGAATCTCTGTTTGACTCCAGCCAAACTCGGAAATAGGTGATACGCTCAGTAGACTTGCGAGAGATCATTCTGTTAACATTCTCTTTGAGAATACTGGATATTTCAATTTTGCTAAATATGTAATACTAGCTTTTGCCCGGGGCTAAGCACCTGTTAATTTAGAATTTGACAATAATTTCGGGTTGTACTCTGCTTGTAACTTTAAAATTCATTAACGATTTCAAAGGCACGTGGCGCCATCTATTATCATAAGAATGATATTGTTGTTTTCCTCGGGAACATCATTTTTTTGGGATGAAGGCTATGTCCGTTTCTGTACACCTGACAACGTTTTTGCATAATTTCAGGATGATTTGTTCAGTGGTTTAGGCATGAAAAGGTAACAAACAAACACACTTACTTATAATATTAGTTAGGATTGGATGGATACTATTATTGCTGCATATCACGCTTTGGTGCCTACCGTTGTTATGTTGGCTTGGTTTACCTCAGTGTATCTTGAAGATCATCAGAAACTATTGCACCATCAGAGATGATGTACTCGAAAAGAATAGTTGCTGGTGAATCGCTAAAAGGTTGCCATAGTTATATTCTTACTTATCGTTGCATAGTGATGATTTGGCTGCTGATACAGTTCAGCACCGAATCATAAAATCTATTAAAACCCATCAATACAAATACACAAAAACCAAATACCCGTCAATACTGCCTGTCTGTTTGTTTTATAGCGACTATACAAAATTGACTACAGCAACATATAACAAAACGTACTACAGCGCAATCTATGACACATCTAAAGAACTAACGTCAAATTTCTAAATCGCGAGAAAAACCCGACAGCAATTATCCGACAGTAGTCCACCAAACACAACACCCGTCTAGTCAGAAGATCCTTCTTTTTCTATAGGGGATGAAGAAATTTACACTCTGTTCTTCATACCCCCAAAGTTATTACGCCGAGTATCGTTATTTTCAGTAACTTTTCACGCTATTTCCTAAAATTCCCCATCCATTACCATGCCTTATCTTTGTAGTTTACGTGAATAGAGCCGGGATGCACAGCTAGTCATAAATAAAACTTTTGTCTTCTCCAAGTTCTTAACAAAAACGATCGTAGTTGTCTGAGTCAACGGGTAATGTCTTGGATGTCCCGAGCCCCACCCTCAAAGGCAAATAGCAATCTGCGCGCAAATATTTCAATTCGTTCGAGCACCGACCGATAGCGCAAACGTTATTTCCTTTGTCGCTTTATCTACATATTGAGCCAACATTATCATTTTATGATTCCTATCTTACTTGTAATAGTTGGTTTTAGTGATAAAAATTATGCGTTTTTTTACCTCTCAACTGGTGAATTTTCGCATACATTGTAACGGTAAAGGCTTCTGGAGACGACCTTCTGATTTGCAAGATTAAAAAAAAATAGGAATGCGTAAACTATACCCAGATCAACCAAACTGCTCGATCCGCGCCCACAACTCAGGCGATGAATCTGCCAAACGCCCTGATTGCTCAGGAGCCGAACCTAGATAATTATATGTATGTGTAGCAGTAAAGTTATGCTTAATTATTGCATTCCGACGCCTTAGAGTGAAAACCTCATAACTGTAAAAGAAGTAACTTTTCAGAAAGAAGAAAAAACTGCGTGCTGTTTAATTTTTGCACGGCGTCTTTTATGTTTTTTTACGAATAAATTAATTAATTAACTAAAAATCATAAAAGACGCCGTACAAAAATTTTACAGCACGGCCTGCACGCGGATTTTTCTTCCTCCTGAATAGTTACTTCTTTTACACTTACGAGGTTTTCACTCTAAGGCGTCGATACAATTGTTTGGTAGTAATAGTTAGTAAAGTTCGTATCATGTTGTACTGTTGGCTTGCTGCCCGCTTTGGTCTTAACTGTAAGTGCTGCAAGTGTCTATTTAAATAAATAAATAAATTGTCCTCATTCACTTACCCTTATACGAATTCATTTGGGGTTGGCGCAGCATGTTTTCTTCTTCCATACTTCTCTATTACTAGTCATCTCATTAGACACCTCCTCTCTTGCCAGATCAACGAAACGTGGACGTAAAAAACTAAAACGATTTAATGAATTCCAAGTATGCCCAAAAATAAGTTACTTACTCTATTCTCTTATCTTATTTATTCTTGTAACTGAGTCTTTATAAAACAAAGCCGTACAGAAAACAGTAAATTTATTGTAAATTATTATACTGTTATCTACAACTTCATAATTAACTTTTATAATTGGCTCATTATTAACTTTCATAGAGCTACTTTGTTCTTTACAGACACTTCATTAATCATACTTTTAATAAAAACACAGTAACTACAAAGTGTTTGCAACAATTAGCGCTTATTAAGAAACTAAAAAAAAATATAATAACCTTTTAATTCTTACTACTTTTCTATGTATGTCTTTCTACTATCTACTTCTACTTCTACTAATATTATAAAGAGGTAAGTAAGTTTGTATGTAGGGGTTATCTCCGGAACGAATGATCCAATTTTGAAAATTGTTCTATCTAAGTGTTATTTGTGAGTGCATATTAGCCGAGCCATCACAGTTATTGTCGGGCTAGGTGGAAAAAAATACCTCTCAAAACAGAGTTTTTTGCATGCGCTACCTAAACCGTGGTATATAATTGAAAACAATGTAGGGCAATCTGGCCCGTTTTAAATAGTTCTACAAAAAAGTCCGCAATACGATATTTCTATCTTTTATATTTTAGCAGATATAGTAACTTTTATGTATTAAAAAAGTACTTTTCGACATACCTACATTTGGACGATTTTTTAAACAACAAAATATTAAACTTTATACAAAAAAATATTTTTATGATCACAAGGCCCTTTACTGTATGTCCATCGGTTAAATAGTTTCGAAGATAATATAAAATTAATAAATCGCAAAATGCCATCATTCAACATTCACGTACTGCATTAGAACATACCTTGGTCAGTTGTTATAAGATTACGTCACTGATAATATGGGAAGAATGTAGCATGAGTCAAGCTAATTTTGAAGCAGTGGATCGAACACTTAGGGACTTGAGAAACTCAGTCGCTGTCGTGGGTGGTGTAACTTTTATGTTTGCTGGTGATTTTCGGCAGACACTTTCCGTCGTCACAAAAGGGACACGTGCGGACATCATTAAGGCATGTCAAAAATCATCGCCCCTATGGAGTATAAATTAAATTTCAATTTACGTACTAACATGAGAGCCCACCTTATCGGAAATATGGTTAACGATTTTCCACAATAGCTGCTCAAAGTTGGAGACGGGTCTTTTTCTTCTCCAACCTTGGTCGCTAACGCTGCGGAAATCGTTATAAAAGAGAGTCTGGGTAGAATAGTTCACAGCTTGCAGCAACTAGATAGAATATAATAGATGCAGTATATCCTGACCTTGAATATATACTAAATAGAGATATTCATTGGCTTTGTTCAAGGGCTATCGTCTCACCTAAGAACGATACAGTCAATGAAATCAATAATTTACAAATAACATAACATAACATCACGCCTGTAATCCCCGAACGGTTAGTCAGAGGTTGGGGTTGCGATAGTCGCGGCAACTGGGTCTCGAGGTGGCTTTGCACAAGTCCGAGGCCATGTGCTGTTATGGGCCTCGGAATGCGCCACCGTCGGGATCCATAGTAACGGCGGGAGGGGTTCCCATCGGCGTCGAGACGACGTTGAAATACCTAGGGCTCGTCCTCGACAGCCGGTGGAACTTCGTGGAGCATATCCGACGTTTGGCCCCCAAATTGGAACGGACTGGGGCTGCCTTCAAGCGGCTCCTGCCCAACCTGGAAAGGCCCCGGTGTGGGTGCATTCCTTGAGGCGGCGAGCCGCCCACTACCTGAACGCGCCCCAGAAGGTGGTAGCCGTAAGGCTAGTCCGGGGGTACCGCACGATCTCCGGCGAGGCGGCGAGCCTCCTTGCCGGATTGCCGCCATGGGATCTGGAGGCGATAGTCCTCGCGCGCCTTCACGAGTGGCGTGTAGAGACACTACGCCGGGGGGAAACTCCGCTGCCGCGGCAAATTGTCGCGCAGCGGACAGACTTCCAGCGCGATCTCATGGCGACATGGAGAGAGTGACTGTCGCAACCCCGTGCAGGGTACGCCACAATAGTGGCGATAAGTCCCCTCTTGGAGGAGTGGCTGGAGAGGCGCCACGGCACCCTCACCTTCCGCCTGACGCAGGACACGGTAGTTTCGGGAGGTTCCTGCACCGAATCGGGCGGGAGGAAACGCCCGGGTGTTACCATTGCGAGGATCGCCCAGAGGACACGGTGGAGGTCTGCCCCGCTTGGGCGGAGCACCGCCGTGTCCTCGTAGCGGCGATCAGCGGCGGTGACCTATCGCGTCCGGCCCTGGTCGAGTCCATGGTCCGGAGCGAGAGGGAATGGGACGCCATCACCTCCTTCTGCGAAGCATACTAGCGAAGGAGGTGGCCGAGCGTGAGAGGGAGAGAACCTCTCGTCCCAGCCGCTGCGGGAGACGCCCCGGGCGTCGGGGGTCACGTGGTGATTTCCGGCCACCGTAGACGCGAACCTGTGGACGGGGAGTAATGGGCTAGCTCGCCGTCCGGCCGTCTTTTGACGACAGGCCGTGTTCGTGTTCGTGTTCCACGCGCGCCTCAAAGAGATGTCAGCAAACAGGGAGGGGCCCGCTAGGGCCGATGCCTGCCAGGGCTGCGGGACTGTTCGAAAGTGATACCGCGGCCCTGGAACACCAAGGGCAAGGAAGGAACATGGATGGGTTTTAGTCAGTACAAGTCTGACACTCCTTTCCGCTCTGCCCAGAGCGGGAGAAGTAATTTGATGACTTCCCATCCGTAAAAAAAAATGTTCCATGTTATAGAGGTGAATCTATTGCCATCATCCGGGTACAAATCCAGATTCCGTGGCTACTACTGAGAAATTCCTGATGGAAAAACCCAATGACAACCCGGGAATCGAACCCAAGACCTCATGCTCAGCCGTCGTGCTTTCGACCACTAGACCAACGTGGTAGTCAATAATCAAAAACATCAATAAACTAATTTTACAAAAAGTCCCCGGTTAAGTCAAAACTTACAAGTACATTGATACAGCGTGTAATATCGATAATGCAGTCCACTGTCCGCAAGAATTTTTGATCTCCCTTAATCCATCTGGCCTGCCACCTTACGAACTGCTATTGAAAATCGGAACACCTATCGTGCTTTTAAGAAATTTCAGCCCACCTAACAAGTGCAATGGCAAAATGCTACTAATAAAAATAACTTAACTGTAGCGACTATTCTCATCGGCCCAGGAGCTGGCCAGTTGGCGCTGATCACGAGAATACCAATGATTCCCACGGACCTGCCTATATACATAGTTCAAGCTTCTCCAGTTTCCCATAAAACAACATTTACCCTGTTTACTATTAACAAGTCCCAGTGACAAACATTCTCTTTGGTTGGCATTTACCTAAAAAAAGAATATTTTACCCATGGGCAGTTATATAGGCGGTTTATCACGAATTGGATCACCCGCAAATCAGATTATTTTGTTACCTGAAAATAAAACAACCTAAAAAATTCCAAACAAAGCAGTTTTAATTTAAATACCTATTTAATTTCAGTAGGTGCCTACCAGACTTAATTTTTATAAATTTCTTTCACCTATAGAAAGCTACAATATCGAGTAATAATAAATAATAATAATCTCTTTAATTCAGAATAAAATTCCATAAAAATATGTTAGTACAGTGCAGTGGTGGCCCAGTGGTAGCGACCCCGACTTACGAACAGTAAGTCGTGGGTTCGAACCCAGGCTGGCGCATTACTTTGTGTAATTTATTTCATCACCACTGCTCTCAAAAACGGTGAAGGAAAACATCGTGAGGAAACCGGCATGTCCTAGAACCAAAAATTCAAAGACATGTGACATCTACCAAACCGCACTGGGCCCGCGTGGTGGATTATAGCCTTTTCCCTCTCATAGAGAGGAGACCTGTGTCCCAGCAGTGGGGACATTATAGGTTGATGATGATGATGATGATGATGTTAGTACAAGATCACTTAAAAACTATGTTAGTGTACAAAAACCATTACATACAAAGATGTTAGTAACATAAAAACTTAACAACTATGTTAGTAGACATTCACAATATTTACAGGAGCATGTAGTTGACTTAAATGCCAGATAAAAGGACAATCCAATTTGTTTGTTGGCAATGACATTCAGGTGACTGTTGGTACTGGCACGCACCCTGTGCAACAAGGGCGCTGCTCGCTTGCGTCTGATTGCAATAATACTTCTGGGCTGTATTTTCGAAATCCACGCGGACGAAGTCGCGGGTAAAGTGCTAGTATTTTAATAATTATAGGTCATGTTTAAGGTCTTTTTAAATGCTTTTATTTAACTTACCTTGTTAGTTTGTTTGGCAGTACGTATTGGTCAAATCTTGCAACTGAATTTCAAAACAGTTCCTCTCAACCGATTGATTTGAATTTTTTTATGTGTATCATCACAGACTGACATGGTTACTGAACTGAGAATTTGAAGTTGAGAACTTGCCGAACTCTAGTATTTTGAAATTCAAAATTTTTGAAGCTACTATCTTATGCCCGCGACTTCGCCCGCGTGAAGTTCGATAATTGTCCCACGGGATCATACTACCGGAATAAAAAGTATCCTATGGTTAATCCAGGTTATAAACTATCTGTGCAAATCCGTTCAGTAGTTTTTGCGTGAAAGAGAAGCAAACATCCATCCATCTATAATCACAAAATCTCGCATTCATAATTATTAGTGAAGTAATATGAGTGTAGGTTACAAGAAGCCACTAGGCAGTGGCTATGGCGCCACAGTTAAACCTTGTTTGAACTGTCAAGTGTCAATGTTATGTCATTGTCAATAATGTCAATTTAACGAACCCGGGGCCTCGAGTACCCAAGGCGTTTAAGCGTTTTTTATTGCCGGGTCCCGCTGGAGTTTTAGTGGCCAAGAACAAGTCCATGTAAAATAATTGGCATTTAGCTGCATCCGGTTAGAATGAAAGCCGACCCCAACATAGTTGGGAAAAAGCTATGCAGATGTTGAAGACTCATTGCAGCATCAGACTCAGTTTGCCTAATTTGAGACTAAATATTGAAATAATTAACTGATCAGACTGCCTCGTTGGTCTAGTGGTCGCAAGCTCGACTGCTGAGCATGAGGTCCTGGGTTCGATTCCCGGTTCGGGCCAAATGTTATTGGGTTTTTCCATCAGGAATTTTTCAGTAGCAGCCACAGACACTACTTTTGCACCCGATTGATGGCGATAGCGTCGCCCCCTATGAGATGCGACTTAAACATAACTGGTAAGTGTACTATTAGGTAGGTATACCTCTGCTAGACCCTTCAGGGATTACAAGCGTGGTGTTATGTTTTATTGAAGTTGCAAGATTAACAACGAAATGTAAAGCATTAAGAAATAACTGTACCATAATATTTTCACAGTTACTAATACATTTGAGCCTTACCCAAAAGACTAACAAATAATATTTTAGAAACTAAGTTTGTTTTCACAGGCACATGGTCCAGTGGAGTATTCACGAGTGGCCTTTAATTATTTTAATTAATTGAGACAAGTTATTTTCAAACTCTTTCCCAAGAGACTTGGACAGTTTGACACATGTTACAAACAAAGTCATAATGATCGAACGATTTAAGAGCTTAATTTGGTAATTAAATATTTAAGTATCAATATTTGAAGTAAAAGGGTTCAAAGTTACGAGGGGTCGTTAACTTATGGAGAGGAAAGGGTTAAATAGAGAAGATCCTTACCGCATAATCAGGCGATAATGTGCCCACAGCTAGGACACATGATTCTATATGAGAAGGAATGGCTGTGATCACGCGGGCCCTGCGCCATTGGTAGTTCATCACATGTCTTATTTGTAGTTATAAGGCAAGCATGATTTAAAAAAAAAAACGGCGCCTCAAAGAGATGTCAGCAAATAGGGAGAGGCCCGCAAGGGCCGATGCATGTATATATATATGATATGCATGTTATGATGCATGTAAGAGAAAGATCCTACTTGCAACTAGATACATTTATTTGACCCAGGTTTTTTGAACATGTCGTGTGTCAAACATGTATTCAGTTTTATGACTTTTTTTTAAGTTTTCTAAAAATACTGCATACAACTTATTTGAGACTAGCTTACGCCCGCAGCTTCGCCCGCGTGGTGGTCGATAATTGTCACACGGGAACAAACTATCGGGAAAAAAGTAACCTATGTGTTAATCCAGGTTATAAACTATCTGTGTCCTAAAGGACAATGGCGAAATCTTAGCTGAATTTAATTTGACCGTCTAAAGGTGACTCATATACAAAGGCAATCCATTATTTTTCTACGTTTTCTCAAAGTATCCCAGTAACTAGTTAGGGCCGGATAAAAAAAATATTTTAAATGAAAAGTTATTTGATTTTTTCATTGACGTTAAGTGCTGCCATTTTATATTTATTCTGCTTAGTGAAAGTAAGTACAGCACTATTATATTATAACCAGTTTTAATTTATTATTGTTAAATAAAACATGATGATGTTTGTTTTAATGATGTATATTAGTCTGTAAGGTATTTATGTTATGGGTTTTTGTTACCTGAAATAAATGATATATTATTAAATTAAACTAAATAAATGAATTAACAATACTGTTTATTTCTAAGTGGAAGTGTTTCTTGCAGGGAGGTAAAAATGTTGTACTGTAAAAATAAATGAATTACTTTCAATTAATGACTGGCAAAAAGACTAATATCCCAAGTCTAAAAAAGATCTCATCTCTCGACACTCACATCTTTTACAAGACATTGCATGTTGAAATAATTGAGTAAGGAAAATACTAATGCAACGTTGCCCTTTTACTTCCTCGAATTGGATTTACCATAGACATAACCTACATAAGTTCATCACTGAATTTCTATTATTCTCGGCCTTCTCGAACAAAAATTCTTGCACAAACTGATTCAGAATTTGATGCCGAGTTAAACAAGATATTTTTCATTTAAAGTCGCAAGATTTCAATCTCAGCTAAATTAAAGTATGGGTAGCTGCCTATGTCCTTTCATCCAAATCCATTCAGTAGTTTTTGCAGTAACAAACATCTATACATCTATATATCCATACATACAAACTTTCGAGTTTATAATATTAGTATGGAAGTTAAGGTGCAAGCGCCATAGTAGCCCGCGAAATTCAAATATATTTTTTCATTGAATCCCATTCATTAACTATTTCATGAAAAATTCATTCAATGGGGTTAAATGAACTTACGACTGTTTTATTGATGATTATAATGATAATAATTCCCTGGACACGACGTGTATTGTCAGGAGGTTCCTCTCTCAACAGCCCTGACCACCGGTAGCTCGGACCCTGTTCCCAAAGCTGGTGGGCTACTATTTTTTATAATTTTTAATGTTTTTTTATGATGTTTTATACAGGCTGTCGCTTTGCATCCTGGTCAAATTCAAGAAGGTATTTGTACTCATCATTACGAACAGCTTTCACTATGGGACCAAACATGAAATCGCAAAAAAAAAACAGCTTTTGCCTACATTTATGTTCGCATAACTCGTCAAAATGTAGGCAACAGCTGATTTTTTTTGTATTTAAATATTAAGAAATGTGAATGAATATGTATATAGATAAATAAAGGAAATAATTCTGTAACTACATACGTGTTACGGACACGAATCATATTTCCATCAACATACAACCTTACACTGACCTGCAAATTGCAAAAAACGTAAGAAAGTTTGAATTTCACGGTTGGCTAAAAAAGAACCAGTAGTTAATGGAGCCAGCGATATATCTTTATCTGTAGTCTGAACGTAAATTAATCAAATACATACATATGAATAGGTAGACACCTGTCTAGGAATCTACTCTGCAGACACAAATTACATTAGTCACATCATACAATATTGATGCATATCGTCTTACCCGGCCCAATTGTGTACGTATCTATAATTCATACCCTATTGTACACCCGACGACTTCATCTCGTCACACTAATTGATTGAGTTGTACATAATGATCGTATAATGTGACATCTGGTAGGTATATTAGATGTGTTGATGAAACTAAGGATGTTATTTTATTTGATAGATTTTAATTATGGAAGTTATGAAACACAAGGAAACAATGCAAATTCTTGGGCTATGTCATTCTTTTCTTGCTTATAAGCAAGAAAAGAATGAAACATTTTTCAAGCCGTGGGGTCCGAGTGCTCATAGCCTATTTAAGGAAATTTCGAAACGCCTAGTTGACGCTTCCCGTGACCCAAGGGCTGGCTTTTACTTTGGCCAGAGGCTAAGTGTTGCCATACAACGTGGCAACGCCGCCAGTCTCTTGGGCACATTACCATCTGACAGCGTTGAGGAGGAGTTTTTCGATGCCCTTTTATAGTTTGTTGTTAGTTTATCTATTGTAATTTAATAGTTTTTAATTATCAATGTATATAGTTTAATATTGATTAACTTATGAAAATAAAATTATATTACAAATTAAATTTTTCAAGCTATAGCTTGAAAAATGTTATACTCATAAAAAAAGTGTGTGTGTACTTATTACGCACGTAAGAAGTTATACTTCTTTGGCGTATAAAACTAAAATGTTGACTAGCTAACTTCAGGGTGTCGGTTTTTCGTGACGGTGTGCGCGCGCATCGTAAAAATTTACTCTTATCATTTTTCCCTAACGCGCCAAAAGAAGTATAACTTCTAAAATAAGACAAGTATCGGTGAACCACACCTTGGTACATACATACCAACTGTGTTAAGGACTATAAACTATTTTTTTTAAAAGACCTATTAATAGAGGATAGGGATCGTTGTCAATAGGTATCCTGACAGCTCGATTACCTTTGCAAGGCAAGTAGAACATAACATCACGCCTGTAATCCCCGAAGGGTTAGTCAGAGAGCTTTTAGGTCCCATGTAATAAGGGCCTATTGCCATCAACCGGGCGCTAATCCAGACTCTGTGGCTGCTACTGAGGAATTCCTAATGGAAAACCCAATAACACTTTGCCCGACCCGGGCGGAGTCTTAGTTCGCTCGCTTCGCTCGGTCTAAAGACCATCCCCTTCGAACATAAGCCCAGGACCTCATGCGATAACTCGACCAAACTAACGTAAACACAAATACATATGCAGGAATACTACCAACAGTACCTACCAACAATTTACCAACCTAACAATTTCCACTGCGCATTTTATAAACGCTTCATTTAATCGAGTTTGTTAGTTCAAAACAAAATGGGTGTAGCTGTATTTTGAAACAAAAATACATTTTTTATTTGCACTGTTTTTTGTTTCGTCAAAAACGAACTGGCACAAATTGATGGAGATAACTAAGTACTATATGTGAACTTTGTTCAACGAATTTATCTGTCTATTAAAAGTAAAATCTTTTTAAAAACAAACTATAAAATACGGCAGGCTACTTTTTTTTTATAAAATGGAAACAAAAAACGTTGGTTTTGTGTCTGCATGTATTTGTGATCACGTATATCAGAAACCACACAATGGATGTTGACGCGTTTATAACCATCACTTGAGTAACTACTCAAAGGTTTATTTATGTGTGTAACTGATCCATATTTAACTTATAGATAGATATAGGTGATTCAAAAACGTTATGACATGTCGCTTCATCAAAAGTTTGCACCTGCAACCTAAGAAGCACAAACAGGTCGATAGTTTCATAATAATTTACAAGTAGTGTTTCCGAGTTAGATCGAGTAAATTCTGCTTAACAGACAGGTTAACGATATACACATCATTTTGAAGAGCATACTCGCAAGAAAACAGTAAAAACTTACAAAATGTACTGAAACCCCCCCCCCCCCTTCATTGCAAGAACTAACTGCTTTGTCAAATCTAGACTAAGTTTCAAGCGTTTCAACCAATGTTTCAACATAATCATTTTTCGAAATCCACCAAAACCCAACGGGTCGCGCCCGTCTGGTAATGCTCCCGTTTGACAACGCTACATATACATTGGTTATGTTTGTAGATGTTACGTACCTGAGGAGTGAGGACACCTTAAAATAAATAAATTATAATACAAAAATCTTTAATTACTTATTTCATTTCAAACAAATATTATACATTCCTTAAAAATTTGACTGTACCTGGTGCACGGGAGCGACCCAACCCAACACACCAACCAAGTTGTACGTAAATTTCTATAGATTTGGTGCCGCCCTTCGCAATTAACGCTGGCTAATAATTAATTTGCGCCGCGACACCGTGAAATGAGTTCCGACCGCTAGACTTAGATTACAGCCAGAATACCTGTAGCGTATGTAGTTGTGGGGTTTTAAAGGGAAGAAGTGTTTATTGTATACAAAATAAGAGGTAAAACATTATCTCTAGGCAAGAATTTGGGAATAAATACCTAAGTTTTAACTGAGCTTAGTTTTTTGACTGCCTCGTTGGTGTATATAACTATAGGTAAATATTAATTATGGTTCGTATTTTTACACGAAGTAAAACGCGCAATATAGCGTAAATTTTCCCTACTCGCTCGATAGATGGCGTTGAACCTTTTTCAGAATCGCGCTATGGTTTCGTTACATGGATTTAATGGCATCCCTACATTCTCTATCCATTAACGAAACATTACAATTAAATCAAAATCAAAATATTTCATATTTTTAGATTTTTAGATTAGATAGAATCTCTAGAATTATTCAGAGATTCGTGTAGTATTAAGAAACGAAGTGCGACAGTGCGTGGCGTGCAATGATAGTTTAAGGGTTGGCAGGATGGCAGATGTATTTTGTATATCATACAATCATTTTTAGGGTTCCGTACCCAAAAGGTAAAACGGAATCCTATTACTAAGACTCCGCTGTCCGTCCGTCTGTCTGTCTGTCTATCTGTCCGTCTGTCACCAAGCTGTATCTCATGAACCGTGATAGCTAGACAGTTGAAATTTTCACAACAAATACTGAAAACAGAATAAAATAATTATTTATGGGGGGCTCCCGTACAACAAACGTGATTATTTGCCGTTGTTTTGCTCGATATTAATAACGGCGACAGGAAGACGCTTGAAATATTCACAGACTATTTAGTTGTACACACATTCACTTTAAAAATAAATGGTTAAATTAAAATAAAATAAATATTTAAGGGTTCTCATACAACAAACGTGATTTTTTTGCCGTTTTTGTCTAATGTTGTATAGATAATGGTACGGAACTCTTCGTGCGCGAGTCAGACTCGCACTTGGCCAGTTTTTTTACTGCCTCGTTGGAGTGATCGCAAGTGCGACTGCTGAGCATGAAGCCTGGGTTCGATTCCCATTTCGGGCAAAGTGTTATAGAGTTTTTCCATCAGAAATTTCTCAGTAGCAGCCATTGAGTCTGGAATGCGCCCGGTTGATGACAATAGGCTCGCCCCATAGTACATGGGACTTAAATATAACTGACGGAAAATGTGAATCTACTATTAGATACACCTGTGCTTAACCCTTCGGGGATTACAGGCGTGATATTATATTAGTTTTTACTGATGATAAAAAAATAATTTTCGGGAAGTAAGGAAACAATAAAAAAGCGAGAACTACTTTCTGCATTAGTTTGACACCTAGTTTCTGAATGGCAACTACAAAAAAGAATAAAGGTACTTCCGAAGACGTCGTTAGAGAAAGTCACATTCTATCAGCGATATATTGTTTTTATTTCAGTCAGCCAATCACAGTCTTTTTGGCAATTAATCAGCATTTTTTTTTGTAGTAGGCAATTGCTTTTTTATATATCAGGTATTCCTTTCTTTAGAACTTCTATAAAAGGGCCCGCTGTCAGCAAATAAAATGGCCGTCAACACAATTTTTCTCTCACCTTATCTCACCTCCAATTTTACGATATCCAATGCGCCATCACCTTAAAACTTTTAACAAAACCTAGGCAATGTTAAGCGCTCCTATCTGCGATAACCCTTACATTACACATTACGATAAGATTAGAGGGCAACGTTAAAAGATTGAATTATTACCTATTACGAACAAACTATTGGTTAGTTACTCTGCCACAGATGTTCACAGTCAAGTGGGTTTCTAAGAAAAAAATTCGAACGTTCCTTCGTTCGAATCCTGATTTTATTTTGAATTTGAAATGTTGTTCGATTTTTAAAAGATAAATGTGTTTGCTTAGTTCAAGTATTTTTTTTTTTGGGAACTTCACGTCGTATTCGCAAAATTGTTTTTACACTTGTTAGCCCAATTTTTGAGGAAGGTCCTAGGCTGTTCAACATAACGAAACGAACCTTAGGAGCCGATCGCTTAGCGAAACTGCGAGGCACAGCTAGTATATAGGTAAACATGAAATGACTCATCAGCTCCTTATTCTGAAGTGACAAAAGACATAGCTATCAGTAAATATTAGTCATACAGCTGGACTGAGGGGAGTACCCAGGCCGCACGTCCTTAGGTTAAGTCTCAAGGACGAAAGAGGGCACCAACACTAACATCTGTGTGTTGTTACAGCTTTGTGTCATTAAGTCAGAAAACAATGGACAAACGGGACTTTTTGAAACAAAAAATTACCCGACATATCAATTCCTCGACCACTAGATGACTAGACCAACGAGGCAGTCGTCGTGGTTATTCGCAAGTGTTTCTTTTTAATCCAATTGCACATAATTTTAAACCAAAATCAGCTTTTTATAGATTAAATTACCTCTCCTGAAATCACTGCCATAATTGTTTAGAGCAACTTCAAGGAAGACCTAAATACCTTTATAAGTTGCCAGTGTACAAAGATAGAGGTAGAAAAAGTGTTGTAATCATTCTTACTTTCTGAGACGAGATACCTGGTCCGGAGAGCCGGGACTATTAATCTACTGCGGGCAAGGTCGGCTCTTATGACGTTTTTGCTAGGGTTTTTTCTTTGTAATAACTGGATGTGAAAGAAATTGCTATGATTGTGGAGCAAACTATCCAGTGTCTTTTTTTATTTTCTTTTTTTCGGCTTGGATATCATCAAATGACTTCTCCCGCTCAGGGCAGAGCGGAAGGGAGTGTCAGACTTGTACTGACTAAAACCCATCCATGTTCCTTCCTTGCCCTTTGTGTTCCAGGGCCGCGGTATCTCAACTATCCAGTGTCTTATGTGTGAAATAAAACAAAAATCCGATTAGTTATAATATTTTGTTTATGAGAAACAAATCTTAAGAACAATACAATTATATTTTTTAACAGTGATGGATACAAAAATATAACAAAACAAATGTTGTAAAATAAATCTGAAAAACACATTTTCATGTTTTACATTTTACATGCAAAATTAGCTTGTGTTGATTTCAGCTGAAAAAAAGGTATTTTCTCCGACTATTATAGAGGACAATGACCTTTGATTGCTCGTTTATATATTTTTTCTGTCAATAAAACAAACTTAGTAAAAAAACATACAGAATACCAGTTACAGACCAAATCAAAGTGAAACAGTTTAACCACGAAAAGTACCGTACCATTATATCAACACGTTTTACGCTGTATTGAAATGAAATGAAATTTATTTATTTGAATATAGGTACTTAATAACATGATAAAAATAACCTTAGTCTCACTATACAGGGTGTAAACAGACTCTTCAAGAAGCCGTCAACCAAGCATTCTGTACATCAAACTAAGTAACTTTACGCAAAAATTATTGCTGGGACACGACTTTTTTTTTGGGGTGAAAAATCACGTTTTACGGTGGGACTCAATGTACGCATTCAAAACATTGTGCTGATGGATGGATTGAATAGTACGGGGGTCGTGAAGGTGTCTTAAGTAAAAAAAATACATTGAATTCATTTATTAAAAAAAAAACTTGTGAAAAAGTCGGAACTTTGACCCCCAATATCTCCGTAATTAGAAGGTTCCCAGGTATGGTCTAGAACAAAAAAATCATCGCAATGACGGGGAAAACAAATGCCTTTCGGCTTCGTTAAGAGTCTTTTTACACTTAGATTAGACTTATCAGTCGTGCAAATATTTCAGTAAGTATACATACAGTAATCAATAAATAAATCATAAAAACCATCGTGAAATTACATTAAGTAATGTCATTAGTCATGTTACACATCATAGCTATAATAAATTTACATTCTTGCTTTGTTAATATTAATTAGGCACATTACATTATAAAATACTTATATTAAATCAGTTTACTAGATTATATCTCATTCATTGATTATTTTTTGATTAGATTTATTCATCAATTTATTGATTAGATTTATAAATAATATCAATAATTATAATTTAATTATGTGTTCGTAAATTTATAAACATCATATAAGTTTAAAATTTAAATAATCGTCTATTGAATAAAAACACCTATCACAAAGTTATTCTTTTTAGGGATCCGTACCCGAAGGGTAAAAGGCCCTATTACTAAGACTCCGCTGTCCGTCCGTCTGTCTGTCCGTCTGTCACCAGGCTATATCTCATGAACCGTGATAGCTAGACAGAAGGGGGGCTCCCATACAACAAAAGTGATTTTTTGCCGTTTTTTTGCTCGATATTAATAACGGCGACAGGTAGACGCTTGAAATATTTGGTTATATATTCACTTTAAAAATAAATAATTAAATTAAATTAAAATAAATATTTAAGGGGGGCTCCCATACAACAGACTTGATTTTTTTGCCGTTTTTATAGATAAGGGAACGGCATCCTTCAGGCGCGAGTCCGACACGCACTTCACCGGTTTTTCTTGTTTTTTTTCGGTTTTAGTTTAGTAGTAGTAGTTTTAGTTTTTTTTGGGTTTTTCACCGCCAATGGTGTAGCAGTTTTAGTTTTTTTAGAAATTTTCACCGCCGATGGTGTTGTAGTTTTAGTTTTTTTAGAAATTTTCACCGCCGATGGTGTTGTAGTTTTAGTTTTTTTAGAAATTTTCACCGCCGATGGTGTTGTAGTTTTATTTTTTTTATAAATTTTCACCGCCAATGGTGTAGTAGTTTTTGTTACATAGCTTTTAATCTGTTTCGCGATTCTACGAGAGGTGGGTGTGGGTGGTGGTGGGATTTCGGTCATAGATGTTTCATAATCATCATTCTCAAACCCAATCTCTTTAGACCAGGGCATGACATCAACAACAAGATTATTTTCCACATTTTCGTATGAGTCATCTCTATCGTCTTCGCAATTCAAACAACTGAATTTGTCACAACGACACGTAGTAGAGGACTCACAGTAGCTTGTATTGTACTCCAGGCTTTGACAGATGTATGTACACATTGAATCCTTGCACTTCCCGCGGTTCTCGCTCCGGAATCTCATAAAATCGGGAATCTTCAATGGTTCTGCAACAAGAAATAAGCTTTTGTCTAATACTTATAGCAACATAATGAATAGGAATATAAATCCTTATAATATATATCCTTTTTTTAGAATTATTTTTGTTCTATTTGTAGTCTGTATATATAATGTACATAAAATGTAATTAATACATTATTATTTAAAAACAGAATTCTCTTCAGTTTGAAGTTTTTTGGCATATTCAGTTTTTTAGGTTATACATGGTCAATTTTTCAAGTCGGTGTGGATGGCCAAATACGAATCTGTGAGGGATAGTAAAAAATATTCAAATGTTTTCGATGAAAACTAAAACTGCATTATTGGAATTTTGAAAAAACAATATTTATAGCCAGAATCGACCCCACCAACCCTCAATTACACGTATGAAGGGCTACCCCTATTTTTGACACAATTTCACGTCACTTTTGTGTAGCTGTTCATAGAAGGTACCTACTCTACAAATGCCAACTGTGCTTGACATACAGACGAAAAGGAGAGTTTTTTTACATTTGGTTATGGAAACCTAAACACATTACACTAACCTTAGATAAAAGTACATCATTATTTTAAGTTATAGTTGGTTGATATATGTATAAAGAAAAATAAATGATTTCAAAGGCGCCAATATTTGTCGAATGGAGGACGTCCGTAGCACTGGCAACGTCTTTTAGATTCACATTCACCCTTTTTGAACTCGAGCAGCTTGCAAATGTATGCACACGAGGAGTCCACACAGCGCTTTATAACAAATGGGATAATCAATGTGTCAGAAGGCGGGAATAGTCCTGGAACAATGAAAAATGCATCCAAATGAAATCTTCTTATCCTTCGAACATCCTTTACTGAAATCAGATTATAACCTTCCCACTGATAGCACTGGGCTCTTTTCTTCGACTGCTAGTGCTCTGTAATCGTCCCCGTGAGCCCAGAGGGTGATCTATACTATTATTATTAACTAGCTGACCCGAGCAACTTCTATTTTCCCCGATTTTGGAACATTTTTCATTGGTACTCCGTTCCTATTAGTCGTAGCGTGATGTTATATCACAAAGCGTAAATATGAACCTATATTAACACTACGTGCCAGACACCTTCAATTGTTTGTGTGAACAATATTGAATAGTTAGGGCAATCCAGGCGACGTTCAATGTCTAGCCGTGTGTGGAATGGAGTCATTTGGTATTATTGGTAGCCGAGATTTAAATTAGTATATAAGTGATAGTACATTGTCATCATCATCTGCCTAGCCTTTTCCCAACTATGTTGGGGTTGGCTTCCAGTCTAACCGGATGCAGCTGTATACCAGTATTTTACATGGAGCGACTGCCTATCTGACCTCCACAACCCAGTTACTACTGGGAAATACGATACCCCTTGGTAAGACTGGTTGTCAGACTTTTTGGGCCACTGACTACTTTAACGACTGTCAAAGATCTTCAAATGACAGCCGGGACCAACGGCTTAACGTGCTTTCCGAGGCACGGAGGAAACTCGGTATGTAATGGGTGGTCACCCATCCACAGACCAACCTAGGCAAGCACGGCTTAACCTAAAGATCGACCCGAGCGGCTGTTATTGTTTAGCCACGAGCTCCTCAAGTGATAGTACATTGTGATGCAATAAAAAACGAGATCGACTAGCTCATTTGTTTACAACGAAAGGCCTGGACCAACTATGTGACTTCGTAAATGTGTTCTGATTATCCAATGTATTTGGAACCGAAACAATGTTACTTGTAAGGTTTACTTTACCATGTCTTGCTTAAGCTACTCTTATCTTTTGTTTAGCCAATATTGTCCCACTTCTGAACAAAGACCTCCCCTATTTCCTTCTATGAACTCTTTTCTTGCGACACCTCAAACCAGCCCTCGTGGGCTTTCCAGATCGAACAGGTCGGCTCCACTTCTTTCTAACCTGCCCAATGCCATTTCATCCTAGCAACTTCTTACCAACGATAAAACACAGAATAGTGTTTTGAACTCTGTTTTGTCTTTTTATACCCAAAATGTTGTATCCAGACATTGAACGTCGCCTGGATTGCCCTAACTGTTCAATTTTTTCACACAACTTAATAGGTAGGTTCATTATTAGCACTTTACCCTGAAGTAGTCATTAAGCCTCTGCCTCGAATCTTGCGGGCAGCGGGGCGGCGGCGGCGGCGGCGCGGGAGCGGCAGGATCTTATGCGTACATTTAAATGGACCGGTTCTCGAAAACAGCGGCGCGGGAGCGGGCAACGAGCGGTGCACTCTAGTCAAGCGGCGCCACCGCTGCCGCCGCCCCGCTGCCCGCAAAATTCGAGGCAGCGGCCTTAATGTCAATATTTATTTGTGTTATCAAGAAATATCTCAATACATACCTTTTATAGACTTTTTTTTTACCTCACTATCACTACATATTATAATACTAGGTCCTCCACGGTGTCTGTCTGTCTGTCTGTTCGCGATAAACTCAAAAACTACTGAACGGTATTTCATGCAGGTGTCACCAATAGATAGACTGATTTATGAGAAAGGTTAAAATATATAATTAGGGGTTTGTGTAAATTGGTCGAAATATGACGATAATTGTTGGAAGTGTCGGAAAAAGTCAAGCCGCCTGGGAGCTTTCATCGAAAACGCTTACTAATCCCATTGAAATATAACAAAACAATGCACAGTGTGATATTCCTCTTTTATAGATCCACAAAAAAGTCCGGGATGGCATGTATCTATATTTTAAGGATAGCTTACTATATCCATCGTACTTCTAGAAAAATAATTACGTTAAATGCGTAATATGGTCTACTACCCGTGCGAAGCTATAAGCTATATAACATCACGCTACTAATAGGAGCGGAGTACCAGTGAAAAATGTTCCAAAATCCGGGAAAATTCCATACGCAGATGAAGTTTTTAAGAGGTAAAAAAAGTTGTTTGTAAGTTTGTATGTAAGATGAAATCTTCGGAACTATTGATCCGATTCCGAAAATTCTTTCACTAACGGGAAGCTACATTATCCCCGAGTGCTATAGGCTACATGTTAAACGTTCCGTGGGATAATTATCGTACATAACGGGAGCAAAACCATGAGCAAAAGTTAGTGATTAAATAATTTACAAAAAGTACTTAATGTGACTGTTCGCTTTCAAACTTAGGACCTTCATCAACTATACGTTGGATTGCATCACTAGTAATGGGTTTAGTTAAAAACTTAAGCATGTAATAAAACTGGCCAAGTGCGACTCGGGCTCGCGCATGAAAGGTTCCGTACCATAAACCGAAAAATACAAGTTTCTTGTATGGGAGCCCCCTTTAATTATTTAATAATTTATATTTTTATTTGTTGTTGTTATAGCGGCAACAGAAATACATCATCTGTGAAAGTTTCAACGGTCTAGCCATCACGGTTCATGAGATACAGCCTGGCGACAAACAGCCAGACAGACAGACAGACGGACAGTGGAGTCTTAGTAATAGGGTCCCGTTTTTTACACTTCGGGTACGGAAACCTAAAAAGACGTACACACGAATAAACTAAATAAAATGTCTAGATCCAGCTTACAGCTGTCTCCACTACTCTGGTAAATACCTAATTTACCAATGTATCTCCCTATATAATAGCCAACTTTTAAATTGCAATCTTTTTTAAGTAAAACTTTACGCATGCTTTACTTGGGGAGAAAGCTGGTGAATGCGTTACGTTACGAGGCAAACAGAAGTTGAAAGGGAGATATAAGTTAGGGAAGATAGAAAGAGAGAGAGTTACGTTTTTGAATTAGACAGATGATTGGTCGGCATTTGTTTAAATTTTACTTCAGTCGTGTGGTCTAGAGCACACTCGTTTTTTTTTCTATAGAAGGTTTAATTCAAATAGATCAAAAGTATGAGCACTCTATTACTATGACTACTTTCGATTCTTGTACCAGTTGCCTTAATTTCATAACCGGTATGTTTGATTATTTCAAATGCATATTGACGTACTTACAGTTAGCAGTAGTTTGTTCGGAATATCGTATGTTACTTACTGGTATGGTTTACTTTATAAATCCGTGGCACAGTGGTTTTCTTTTTAGGCTCTTTTTGCTCTCTTTCGTATTTATGCCGAAACTTCGGGTAAGGGTCCTTATATTTGTCCACGTACGCCTTGGCGAGGAAAACCAGGACTTTGTTATCTTTCTTATCCTCCTCATCGGATGAATTAATTCCGCCGCATACTGCCAACATTAAAGCACTTGCAACAACCACCAGGAGTTTCATTTTTATATATTATGACCTCTTTTTACCGGGTCGAGAAGCAAAATGAAGACGGTTTTAATTACTTGTGATGGAAGTACTGTAGAACCTGTTTATACGTAACCAACGTAAAGGTAGACAATGCGCATTCTACGAGTGTTGTAAGAATGTGTATTGAAAAATTCTACCAATTTTCAGCCAAGTTGAAATTATTGTAACCTCACCCCGATTTTTTGGTCTAATTTGACCGGACTAAAGGTTTAATTCAAATAGATCAAAAGTATGAGCACTCTATTAATATGACTACTTTCGATCTTTGTAACAGTTTGATTTTAACGTTGCCTTAATTTCTTAACCGATAGGTTTTATTATTTCAAATGCATATTGACGTACCTACAGTTAGCAGTAGTTTGTTCGGAATATCGTATGTTACTTACTGGTATGGTTTTCTTTATAAATCCGTGGCACAGTGGTTTTCTTATTAAGCTCTTTTTGCTCTCTTTCGTATTTACGCTTGAACTTCTGGTAAGGGTCCTTATATTCATCCACGAACGTCTTGGCGAGGAAAACCAGGACTTTGTTATCTTTCTTATCCTCCTCATCGGATGAATCAAGTCCGCCGTATACTGCCAACATTAAAGCACTTGCAACAACCACTAGGAGTTTCATTTTGATATATGACCTCTTTTTACCGGGACGAGAAGCAAAATGAAGACGGTTTTATTTACTTGTGATGTAAGTACTGTAGAACCTGTTTATACGTAACCAACGTAAAGGTAGACAATGCGTATTCTACGAGTGTTGTAAGAATGGGTGAAATAACTTAAGATCACAATAAAAATACTTGCCATGTCATATGGATGCATTGTGATGCGGAATATGTCTCGTATTGACTCACAAACAATTATACTATATTGTTTTTGCCGTAAGCATGTTACTAAATTTGTCTTGGAATTCCCATTGATGGAGACCGGCATTGAAATAGGGATGTTACCTGAGTAAAAAGTTATATTATCGAAAAATATTGGATGCGTATTCTTTGTTTTATCAAATCAATAAAAAATTACGAAGATAAAACGTATCAAAGTTCATGAGTGGGGGCTTGTGACGTCACTTTCCGCTAAAAAGTGTACCGAAATGTGACGTCGCCTCAGATCAAATAAAAAACTAAGACACAGCACTGTCAACAGTGACGTGAATCCGGTTTTGTAAACATGTGTGCACTGTGAGCTTAGTTTTTGAGCGTAGTTTAGTTGTAGTTTGACGTAAATGTAAGCGTAAATGTTTATGTGAGCGTGTATGCACAGAGCGAGGCGTGGTTTTGCGCATGCTTCACTGTTTTCTTTGCAGTGCTATGTCTTGGTTTTTTATTTGGTCTGAGGACGTCGCACGAGTTTTGTTCGACACACTGCATCGTCCTCATTTTTAGTTTACGAGAAAAAAAAAATACGTGCCCAGTAGTATTTGGAAATCTATCTGACGGACTAATTAGATTTTTTTGGTCAACTACCCTATTATAAACAGTAGTAAGGATTCAGGAGTAACTTTAATGATAAATTTTTCAGCCTAATTTGGTAGACACAGTGAAATGCGCATTCACTTGACATCTGGAAATGTATAAAATGTACTGTGTTGAATGAATTTACAGTGAAGAATTTAAATAATAATATGGGATAAATATCGAGATTATCTTGATAATAACCAAAATCATAAAACAATCGCTAACGTTATTAATGTCGCGTCACGTATCAAAACGCGTTAAATATCAACTTAAGAAAAACATTGTGTTTAATTAACAATTTTCGTACATTGTGATAGTTACGAAAACGCCCGGTACATAAAAACACTGTTTGGATGAATTCGAAACATAAATTCAAACTAAATAGATCAAGTTATGAATCAGCTTTGATAATTATTTGTACCGATAATCATACGATAATTATCCCCTATTTATCCGATAAATATCCAATAACCATCCGATAACTATTCGGTATCCGTATATCCGTATCCAATAATTAGCATGATATGTATCGTAGTAATTGTTCGATAATTATCAAAAGAAATAATTTCGATAATTTCTGTAGCCTTGATAATTTCGAACTCTGATACCAAAATCCTCTGTAAGAGTGGGAGCAATTCAATGGATGTCACATATTTCCGAAATTTAAGTTTTAGTCTAGGACGTACCATTTTGAGAGAACGGATGACATAACTTACACAAAATAAAGGTTCAAACCAAGGCTGGGTTAGAACCTACGCTCTGTCACTCATCAATCAAGGTCGTGCCCGCTGTAGCACCACAGCCCTCACGACCGAGAGCACCTACTGAAATCTCAGCCAAGGGATCTCCCAATCTTGACACTGCCCCTGACTCTCCACTGGACTCAGCAGAATCTTAGCGAATCATTCACGTGCCTAATTTAAGAAACGTTATTATTGTGACCTTGTACTTCATTGATCAGCTTCAATGACGTACTCTGGGTAACTCTGGGTAGTCTTTCGCGGAATTATAGCAATATTATTTAAATAGTATACATCTCTGGACGTAAGCTGTACATGCTTACGTCCAGAGATGTTTACTACACGGACTTTGTGGAATCTAGAACGAATTTCCATGCGTTGAAGCAGTTCTGCCATACCTGTTATTGGAAACTCAAACTCAAACTCTTTATTGAAGGAAACAAATACAGCAGCTCACAATTTAGGGAACAATTAATCCTGCCAGGGCTGCGGGACTGTTCGAAAGAGATACCGCCGCTCTGGAACACAAAGAGAACATGGATGGGTTTTAGTCAGTACAAGTCTGACACTCCCTTCCGCTCTGCCCAGAGCGGGAGAAGTCATTTGATGAATTCCCATCAGAAAAAAAAAAGGAGCAATTAATTGAATGCTTATTTTAATCCGTGGTGGCAACTAGGCTGGTGTTTTGTCTCTCATGGCCTAGCTCTGTTCTGCCTCCTGCTCAATATAGAGGGAAGTGGAAATTACGTATTTCCTCAGCTGTTGTTTTCTGATGAAATTCGTTGCGGGATCCAAGACAATCGAATCGTTTCTTCGGGATTTGTCAAGCTTCATTGTCTCGGCGCATTTCTGGTTGTCGTCTTTCAGCCTTTCGTCTGTCGGCTTTCAGCAGTTGCAGTGGTTGGGAATAGGGAATAGTGCGGTGGAATTGTCAAAAAGAATACGTGCTAACTTTTAATATCAAAACGTATGTTTTCAACAAAATAAAGCTAGGTTCATATTGCTGTGTCGGGGTGTGTCGGGGCGCGCCAGAACGCAATCGCTTTCGTTCATTTACTATGAATAGATTCACATTAGTAGGTTGTGTTGTGTTGTAGCGCGTTCGGTCGCAGTGAGTTTTGATTGGCCTATCCCGCGCCACGACACAACACGACACAGTAATGTGCCTGTAGCTTGAATGTAAAAATAATGACTTATGCCCGTTTCGTCATTGTCCCGGTTTGTCATCAAAAAACAAAAGATCACGATTCACAACTGTTTCAAATATGTTTGTTTTTCGAAGCTGAAGGGCATTTGTTCTCCCCGTCCCTTCAAGTTATATTACGGAGATATTAGAAGTCGAAGTTTCAACTTTTTCATAAGTTTAAAAAAGAGTACAAGTTTTTAATGTTATAACTTCAAAAACCTCCATGACCCCTGTACTACTCAATGCTTTCAAGAACACACTGTTTTAAGTGCGTTACATTGCGTCTAAAAGTTTATTTACCATCCACCCGCATTCTCCAGTCATCCCGCGATCATGGGCGCTTGCAAGCAACCGTCGGCAGCGTGTGGAAATACGACTGAGCTATGGCTCATCTCTTATTTCGTCACTCACTTCTGTTTACAGGGGAGACCCGCAAAGCACAATACTGGGCCCCATTAGTAATAACATATTCAACCTTATTTAATAACATCATACCATACTGATTTTGCAAATACTGGCCTACATTCTTATTACCCATTGCAAATAAAGTAAACAAAGGCATTTCCTGATATTTAACATCATAATGCTTAACACCAAATTCCCACGTCAACTGCTGAATAGAAGATCCAGCATAAACATACTTCATCACACGACCAGGTTAAGACATAACATTACGGACAGGTGGACCCGCGTAAACTAATCTACGTCGAGCACGACGAGGGCGTTTCCTCTTCCGACGATATGTATATGCTTTCTTGCGACCACGACGGTGAACTTTCTTCCACTTTCGGAAAACACGTCCGTATCGCCTCCCAGTACGGTTCCAAGCCACTAACAAACAACAAACGATTCTTTAAAGCATCATCCATACTATCATCCAATTCATTAGAAACAAAAATATTGGACCTTGAAATGCTATTATCATATCACTTTCACACCTAACAGGATAAGCATACTTTCTACCTTCCAAGAGTCTTTTCAACATACTTGGAACACAAAACTTAAATGAAAACTCCTCAAACAAAATCACCTTATGAAACTAATTACACTGGTATGGCAAAACTGCTTGAACGCACGGAAATTCGTTCTAAATTCTACAAAATCCGTGTAGTAAACGTCGCCGGATGTAAGCTGTACATTATCTAAAACAATATTCCGTCCTTTCTGTGATAACTACCCAGAGTTATCAGCTTAGATTATTTTGCCCCGACTTCTGAAGCTAAAGTTATTTTTCACTTTTTGTGTTTTTGAAGTAGGTTTTATTTTCTGCAAAAAAAAAATTTTACTCATATGGTTATCATCTTGGTTCATCACGTGTCTGTACCAGCGCAAGCGGGTTTCTGTAAGTTTAGTTTTAGTATTATGGTCCAATAAAAATCTTATTTTGGAAAACTCATTTATTTCGATTACAAGATGTGGTAGTAGCCACACAACATTCACATTGTATTGTTTTCTAAAAACATTATAATATAGAGTATATCTTCAGACTTAGTGTAATAACTACGATGAATCAAAAGCTTTTTACAGTTTTATGTCATTCATAGAGAGGAGGCCTGTGTCCCAGCAGTGGGAACATTAAAAGGCTGATGATGATGATGATGATGATGATGTCATTCATTACATTAACGTAGAAACACTTTATAATTGAACATAATGCTGTCATACCACATACACATTTTTAAGAGCTAGAAGTGTTGGAACACCAACACGATCTGACGGATATACAGGCGCCATATTTGAAGAGAAGCCGAAAACAAATGTGGAAACACGCAGCCTTAATACAAGGCCTTTCAATCATTGAGATGTAGATGCCAGGTGCAGGGGACGTAACGATTCCTGAAACTAGAGAAAAGATTTGGTTTTTTGTATCAAATAAACTAAAAGGTTTGATTGGCTTTTAAAAATCAAGCTTATGTAAATACCAATATTGATCTAGGATGAAGAAAATCCTCAGCTACAGAAACTGAAGATTTTCTTCCACCCAAAAACAAGTAAGAAAGTCCGAACAGGATTAAAATGTAGTGCTGAATTTTTACCAGGGTCTTCCATTTCATACCCCTCTGTCGTTTCGTGCGGGCAATCATCAATCCTTTGTTCTTCTTCCATGTTAAATACACTCTGGGGTACCTCACCATCAGCATCTTGTCCGCCAACATAACCAGTTATTACCCCAGGTTTAGCTCCATAAAAATCTACTTCCTCATTGGATGGAGTATCATGGCCATGTGCTACCAGCATCAAGGCACATGCGAAAATCACCAAGAGTTTCATTTTGATATAGGTACGACTTCCTCTTACTGAAACTAGTAACCGTATGATGTCTCCTGTAATGGTTGGAGATATACATATATCGGTGGAGTTATGCGGAATGGTAGCCTATACAATACCCATTATAACCATGAATAAAGAAAGAGACTGATTGCATTTAAGATTACAATATAATCCCTGATTCATGATTCCATGATCATGGATTGCGTATTGGAATGTTAACTATAGTATCTGAATAGTAGATTGTATGACAAGGGAGCAAAATAATAGTTTTACGGCGAGGGCGCTACTTTGAATCCCGAGTATAGTGAGGGATTCTAAAATGGAATCCTGAGCGTAGCGAGGTACATCGCCTGAAAGAAAACTATTCTTGCTCTCGAGTCATACACTCTTCTTTTGATCTCCTTCTATGAGAAAATAAATAAGAGACTCTTTTAAGTACTAAAATGGAATCCTGAGCGTAGCGAGGTACATCGCCTGAAGGAAAAATATTTTGGCTCTCGAGTCATACACTCTTCTTTTGATCTCCTTCTATGAGAAAATAAATAAGAGACACTTTTAAGTAATTAATGAATAATTTTAATTTAAAAAAAAGACATGTCTGTAGAAAGGTCAAAAACAAAACAACAAACACACCAACAGATACAAATTTATATTTATATTTGATACACTGGCGCAATTTTGAAAATGTATTGTCTCTGTTTTATTTGGGATTGATATAGTTGTGGATTTCTTTTATTTTGAGTGTTTGTAATCTTAGTATCTGGCTGGTGTTCAAGAAAAGGCACTGATTCCTTTGATCTAGAATGGCGTGGCGACAATGGTATGGGCAAATTATTTTTTATGCAAAATACGATAAAGTTCATACCGATTACAAGAACAGGGGAGTAAATCGCGCGCTTTTGTTTTTTTTTAGTTACCGCGCCTCCCCGCACCGTACTGCCAACACTTACAGCCAGTAATTTATACAATTTGCGTTCGATTTCAATGAACGATCCATGTTCCAAATTCAAATCTCATTACCCCCCACTGTAAAAAGTCTAGTGGAGAAAAGAGCTACTTTGCTCCCGCTTATAGAGGAACAAAACGAAACTTTTCGAATAGAAGGGATGAAAAATGAGCTTTTTTTTAGGTTCCTTACACGGAGGTTGTCATCGGGTACTGCCGTACCTGCTATGTTCTGGTTTGAAAGATAAGTAAACAGGAGCATACGATTTTTATTTTTTCAAAGACCTGGCGATACCTCTGATATTACAGAAATTTTCTCAAGAGATGGTCACCTTCAGGTAGAGCACTCTTCACGTTTGCTGGTCAATCACGTACTGATACTTTTCTAATAACGAATAAATACTTTGAAAAGCCGTAAAGTTCAAAGTATGATGTTCTTCTTAAAACTTCATTAGTTTTTAGAGGTAGTTAACTCAAAATAAATGTACGGCACTTATTAAACAAATACCAAGAACAACTTTCTTGTCTAATCAACTTTCTAAAATGGTATCACAGTGCCCCCTTTCAGCAAGTGTGAAACATACTCAATGAACTACGATGAATTAATTTCCGAATTTAGTACTAGCTTTTGTGGGCCTGGCACTCAGAATCAAAATCATTTTTATTTTGAGGGCACTGCATCAAAAACCTCTGTTTCTCTTGGTAAGACTGGTTGTCAGACTTTCGGGCCACTGACGTGACTTGCAAGGACTGTCAAAGATCTACAAATGCCAGATGCCAGGCTTAAAGTGCTTTCCGAGACACGGAGGAAACTCGGTATGTAATGGGTAGTCACCCATCCACGGACCAACCTAGGTAAACATGGCTTGACCTAAAGATCGACCCGAGCCGCTGTTATTATTTAGCTACGAACTCCTCATGACTAAGGCATAGGCTAGTACTAAATAATATTATTTTCTATTGTTCCAGAAAATGTTCCGATTCCTGGAGCTGCCGTTTACATCCCAATTGATTCGAGGGCTTGTAACAACGCCACGTGTGCCAACATTTGCCATCGGATTGGTTTCAGATTTGGGATCTGTCAGAACGCACACACATGTCGGTGCTTCAACTAACTACATTTTTGTACGTCTTTAATCCGTTGATGTGTCAAAAATGATTAGATATTGTAATGAAACTCAGGTTTTGTTCCCGCGAGTTTGTGTGAAATTAGTTTACTTATCTTTAAAACTTAGTTATACAAAACTTACTTATATTTAAAATATATATTTATAGAATACAATAATTATTGTAAATGTTTTTTGTTTCGCAACGTACATGTTTTTGTTTGAAATTAAAGAGTATTTCGTTTCAATTTTTAATCCTTTATTCATTTTATATACACATTTTTTTATATTTTTACATATTTCTTAATATATATTTAAAAAAAAAAATTTAAAAAAAAATATATATTTTTTTATTCTTATTACAACCAGAATGTTGCATGTTGAATGTTGTGTGCAAATGTTTTTCAAGTCACTACTTTTGTTGGTCGCAGGCGCTACTGTCAAGTATGAGGCTCAACAAGTTTTGTCGTCGTATCCCAGATGGAGCAATATATTCGTTTAAGTTAAGTTCCTAGAGCGAAAAAAATTATCACCATGACGGGAAGGACAAGTGCCTCTCAGCTTCGTTAAGGGTTATTTTTACACCCTTACTTATATCGTAGAATGTATATTGAGAGCAGTGGTGGCCCAGTGGTAGCGACCCCGACTTACGAACAGTAAGTCGTGGGTTCGAACCCAGGCAGGCGCGTTACTTTGTGTAATATATTTCATCACCACTGCTCTCAAAAACGGTGAAGGAAAACATCGTGAGGAAACCGGCATGTCCTAGAACCAAAAATTCGAAGATATGTGACATCTACCAATCCGCACTGGGCCCGCGTGGTGGATTATAGCCCATTCCCTCTCATAGAGAGGAGGCCTGTGTCCCAGCAGTGGGAACATCATAGGCTGATGATGATGATGATGATGATATTGACCGATTTTTTACAGTAGTTACTAGTAGCCAGAAGCCTGAAAGTCTGACAACCAGTCATAACAAGGGGTATCGTATTACCCAGTCTAACTGGGTTGTGGAGGACAGAGAGGCAGTCGATCCTTGCAAAAATACTGGTGGTCAGCTACATCCGGTTAGACTGGAAGACGACCCCAACAGAGTTGGGAAAAGGCTAGGCAGATGTTGGTGATGGTGATACATTATTATTACCAAGTAAATTATAATGCAGACGTTTTCCTAATTTAAGCATACCCTTCATTTTCTTTTAGGTTTCAGGGTTTTGTTAGGTTCGAAACTTCGACTGCAGTTGACGGGGCATGCAAGGTAGGAAGTGAAACTTAAAGAGTTTGTAACTGTTTTTATTTGGGCTTAGGCCCAAGAGCCATTTTGTCAATTTTATCCACATGAATACATACATACATACATAAACTCACACCCTTTTCCCATGGGGGTAGGCAGAAACCACAGAACGCCACCGCTACGATCCTTACATACTCCTTTTGACTCGTCCACGTTCATACACACACCACATGAATATTCCCACTGAATTTTGCTTTATGGAGTCATGTCGTCATTCATCTACCACAAGTCATGTTTAATAAAACAACATGTAATATATTATTTTTTTAATTGAATCACAACCGAAAATTACAACAATTTTACTGTAAATCACAACACATTTACATACACATTGTTAAAATACAAGTAATTTGAACATAACACAAAGAAACTAGGATGCATCACAGAATTTAGTACAGTTCCAAAATAACTTGCCACAAAGACGTTTCGAGAAAGACATGAATATTATTTAAAAGCACTGACAAGTGGTGGTGGACACACAGACGCCGTTGGCATAGCCGAGCATATTGCAAATCTGGCGACACGCGGAGTTGGTACAGGCCCTCGCTTCCATTGGGACGTATACGGTTTGAGGAGCGTTGACATTGTGATCTGGAAAAAGAGAAAATAATATGATTGTTGAGCTGTTGTATGAGCTAAAAAGTGGAAGTCCCTTTTTGTAGTGTCTATACTTTACGAAAGCCATTATCTAGGAGTTTTGAAGTCTCGAGTGAATAGCTATTATTAGCTATTCAAACGATACTGGACGCTTGCCTAGAAGTTATCTTCTAGGCAAGCGCCCAGTATCGTTTACCATCAGGGAACATCGTGGACACACATTCTGCTGTTATTTCCTCTCAGTCGCCAATCTATCTGTTTCTTAGACCTTCTTCAACCATTCTGCATTCATTTCAGAATTTAGTACAGATCCAAAATCATTTACACAGGAGGATCTAAAAAACACGTTTTTTTTTTTAAAAGCACTGGGAAGTGGTGTAAGACACAGACACCGTTTGCATAACCGAGCAGATTGCAAATGTAGATACACGCAGAGTTGGTACAGGCTTTCGAAAGCATTGGAACGTAAAAGATTTTAGGTAATAAAATATCGTGTTCTGGACAAAGAGAAAATAATATGAATATAACCCCTTGTCAAACGCGAATAAAAACACGTTTATCGTGCACAACTAAGTAGTGGAAGGTCTTATTTCGGGGGGGTAATTCCCGACGGCTGTAATCTGATTTTTGAAGTCCTAAGTAAGTAGTTTAAACTTTTTGATGTGTGCAGCATCGTCAGCTGCAGCTTCATTAACTATGAGGTGTGATAATGGACAAACGTTATGTCTTAGCTGCTTCCTTTAAGACCTCAATCTACTTACCTGTTTCTTCAGACCTTCAATCAATCTACATTTTTGCTCTCTGGTGAAATGTTTAAACTTCACTCAATTACAAAGGCCTTAAATGGCGAAAGTAGGAAGTATTGCCTCATAAAAATAAAATTCTGATCACTAATATGATTTCATCAAGACTGTGTAAATTGGGATGAGTAATTTATCCTGTACACTTCACAATTTTTTTTTCTTTTCTTAACAATTTTTATGTTTACTTACCGGCTAGTAGGTCTTCTAATGGAAAATCTCCTGGTGGCCTCGCATCAGCAACCGCAGGTTCATCATCTGTTGGAGCTTCTTCAACGAATTTTACACCCTCAGCCTCTTGCCCAGCATCAACAACAGCATAACCGTCAACTACTTCAGATTGAACTTCTTTAACGTCGTCTATGGATGGAGCAGCTTTGCCCTGTGCTACCAGCACCAAGACACTTACGAAAATCAAGAGTTTCATTTTGATATACGACTGTTTTCGATTGAGGCGTACTGTTAAATGAACTATTTCTTGTATTGATTACAATTATCACTAGTTTTATACCGAGTGGTATCAACTACGCATTGTGTACTTGATGAATAGTGTAGTGTTGATGCACTTCAGATTGTGATTACAGCCCTTGAAGAAGTTGGTGCATGATTCATCATGTATTGTGCAAGGAAATATCGACTCTTTTACCTGTAGGAAGAGCCTGAAATGTCATCAGCGGTTTCTTGTTTGTAAAACTTGGTAAGTTCAGTTGTTTACTAATGTAGGTAATTAATCTTTTCTTTATTTAACTCACCCGTGTCCAGGTTAGCATAGGAACATTTGTTATAGTTATAAATCTGTTTCTTTTCTCAATGCAACATTATCTGTGTGGTCCGTAGTTTTGGGTGACGTAACATCACGCCTGTAATACTCAAAGGGTGAGGCAAAGGTGTACCTAATAGTAGGTAGACCCACATTTTGCTAGTAATGTTTAAGTACATGTTATATGTAGAAGGCGAGTATATTGCCATCTACCGATACCGAGCACAAATCAATACACCGTGGCTGCTATTGAGAAATTCTTGGGGGAAAAACCAAGAGTTTTGCCCGACCGAACCCAGAAGCTCATGGTCCGCAGTCGCGCTTGCAGCCACAGGACCAACGAGAAGTCAATTTTCGACAAATTCGTGAATACTATTATATTTATATGCATGGGCTGCCACTGCCACTAACGAAATCCCAAGAGAGAGCCCATTCTTGAAGAAGGTCCCCGGCACTCAAGAGCAAAAAGTCGTATTAAAATACAGAATCAGTCTGCCAGGAAAGACTAAATTCTTTTGGCTACCCATTATTTTCAAGTCTTTAGCCAAACGTTACTTTTCTGTATACTGACGCTCGATATATTTATCGAGCCATAGAAGTTAGTAATCCTTTAGGACAATGGTCGTGAAATACAGACATATAAAAGACTATCATCAACTGATAGACAATACGCATCTAGACATCTATCAGAGTTAGTATAGTATCTTGGATTATTCCCCCCCAGAACATTTTTGAAGTGAAACTTCTTTACGCACCCTTGACTTGGGACTAAGCTGTTCAATGTGTAACGTAACGAGGCAAACGGAAGTTGAGAGGGACATATAAGTTAGAGAAGATAGAAAGAGATAGAGTTACGTTTTTGTATTTGATAGACGATCATTTTTTTTACACAAACTTTTGGTTAGCCAACTTAAATAACTAAGCTTAGTAACTGAAAGGGGTTGTGGCTCATCTACGGCATGGAATCGTTTTTCTCTTTTCTGTCGCTTAGAACTATAATTTGTTATAATAAAAAATAGAGCGGCAATGCTATCGCACGGGGCAGCATCGACGATGCTGTCGGCAGTAAGCTATGTTTCTCGCTCTAGCAAATGACGGTTCTGTGCGACAGAAAAGGATAGCAGTATAGAAAAATGCGATTTCGTGCTGCTAGACGAGGTTCAACCTTACATCGTTGGGTCCCGAAACATGATATTTTGCGCAAGAGGACAATAAAGATCTTTTCTGGAACATACATAGATACATCGTTGTATAAGTAACAAAAGAGCACACAGGAATGTTTTTTTTTTAAATCACCCCCTAATGAGATTAAATGTTGGATGGAAGTTTGTATGGAAGTTCGTTATCTTGCCATACACGGCTTTTACAAAAAAATTATAACTATAAACTTGTTTATAGATCCAATCACCCAGTCACACAACAGTATTAATTTTGAACTCATTAAATTAAAATATGTTAGTTTCCCTATTTTCTGTTTACAACATATTTAACGTATTTTGCAAAATAATACGTTTCAAAAGCCAACTGTATTTCAGTAATGAAATTCATTGATATTATTATAAAAAAAAGCAATTATTTAAAGCTTGTCAGTGTTTAATTTTAAAAGCTGGATTTGTAATCTGTCAGGACATGTTAAAACCTTTTCGTAAATTAATTCGACTTTTTCCAGATTGTATAAAATACTAGTTACCAGTAATACATAGATTTACCTACCTACATTATTTTTAAAACAAACAAAAACATTATTGGATGGTTGTTGTTTGGTTTAAAAACTGGCCAACCACGAGTCGGACTCGCGCACCAAGGGTTCCGTACCATAAACCGAAAAAAAAACTTTGATGGCTGTCTGTCACCAGGCTGTGCTCACTCATGAACCGATAGTTGACATTTTTAGATGATGTATTTCTGCTACCGCTATAACAACAAATAATAAAAATATAAATTATTTAATAATAAAAGGGGACTTTTATACAAGAAACCCGTACCATAAACCGAAAAAAACATGTTGCTTGTATGGGAGCCCCCTGATAGCCAGACAGACAGACAGATGGACAGTGAAGTCTTAGTAATAAGGTCCCGTTTTCATCCTTTGGGTACGGAACCCTAAAAACCGGCCAAGTGCGAGTCGGACTCGCGCATGTAGGGTTCCATGTCATCGTAGTAGGATTGATCTTTGTTCATAAAGCGGCAACAGAATTACACATTCTGTGAAAATTTCAACTGTCTACCTATTACAGATCATGAGATACAGCCCGCTGACAGGCAGACGGACGGACGGACAGCGGAGGCTTAGTAATAGGGTCCCGTTGGTTACCCTTCGGGTACGGAACCCTAAAAATTATGTAAGTCTGTGCTGAAGACCTGAATTTATTTGTAATTGAATTTATTGGATTATCGTAATTATTATGACAACCGATTTATACCTAGTTAGTGGGTATTTATCAGGGAACACTGTTATGCAATGCAGTATGTGCCGTCAAATGCGAACGTCATGTTCAAAATATTGCAGATTATTTTGATACATCGGCGTTTCGTGTTTATTTTGCCCATATATTAATATCTGGTTCAATAAATACACATTGTTTGAGTTATGATCCAACGGGTTCGTGATAGAATGGCGTGGACTTCAAAACAAATTAATGTTTCAAACGTGTGTTTGCTGAGAGCCGGAGAAATTTTAATTACATCGAGGGCGGGCCTATTTTTTGGCCAAAGAATCAGCATTGCCATCCAACGTGGCAATGTTGCCAGCCTTCTGGGTGCTTTTCCTATTAACAGCGATGTGGACGATTTTTTTGACATATTTATACTTATACATATTTTTATTTCTATTATAGATCTATAAATTGTAGTTTGTAAATAATGTACATTTTAAAAGTTTTTTTAAAAAACGTCGAAAAACGCAAACTTTCCTAAAATGTTTGTGGAAAGGAAAATTAGTAATTTAGGGTTTTGTATTTGGAGTCCTACGTAGAATTCGATATTAATAACAACCTTTAGATACTTAAATCATAGATGGTCAGCTAATGTTTGTGAAAACTAGGCACGTCAAGCTACCCGAACCTGTAAACTTTTCCCAATGAACCTTGCACCTAATGCTTTAGCGATAAAGTTGAAAATCTATTAAAGAAATTTTACAGATTTTAGTAGCTTGATGTATTAGCATTATTTGATTGCAAATATAGAAACACGAATCGAAAAACGAACGTAATGTAGGAATCGGGCAACAGTTATCCATTACAATCAATATCCTTTACCTACTCGACTCTAGCTTTGGAAATCGACGTCTAATATCGTCAACCTCACGATTGACGGACAGGTTATCAATTATCCTGAAATCGATACAAATACCTATTGAAAACCCTTCCCCTAACGGATATTTGTTCTCGATTAGATACATTAATTAGTGTACGAGCAACCAACGATTGATGAAATGGAATTCATTTAAACCGATTTGATTTCAGCCCGAGAGCTCTAG
Source organism: Lycophotia porphyrea (assembly GCA_950005105.1). NCBI lineage: Eukaryota > Metazoa > Arthropoda > Insecta > Lepidoptera > Noctuidae > Lycophotia > Lycophotia porphyrea. Next base: position 14,229,064 of record OX465392.1, on the reverse strand, counting down.
ATTTAAAGATGGACGAAATATTTTAGCTGTTAATCGACTGTGTGACTCGATATATATGTATTTAGTTGATTTATAAGTAAATATACATGCTGTATATCATAGAATTTATTTTTACATATTCTGTGTGTCATGATGGGGCATAATCATAACAGGTGAAATGAACATTCATTACATTTGTGGTGAACATTTCGTCTGCCCAAACGTTCGGGAATAATATGGGGTAATGTTTTGTTTTCTGTCATCTGTCTGACAACCGCTCTGACCATGGGGTCTGGTATTACTCAGTACTAATTGGGTTGTGGAGGTCAGATAGGCAGTCGTTCCATGTAAAATACTTGTATTCAGCTGCATCCGGTAAACCTGGAAGCCGACCCCAACATAGTTGGGAAAAGGCTAGGCAGATGATGATGAATGTTTTGTTTTCTTTGTGTCATTAAATACCGCCTATTTGCGACACAGCTTTTTAAACTTCAGCATGACGATGAATTCAAAAACAAGAAAGTTTGATCTTCGGTCCATTCCAAACAGAATTACAGTGAGGACCCCACTTGCTGTCCTGCCCATCCTGCACAACCATTTGCCCCTTTCAGGATTTAATCGAAGCAAATGTTACAGTTGTGCCGATGGCTGCATACTGGTCTAACACAATTTGAGTATCATCGACACGTAAGAAAGAAAAATATTAGCGCTGAAACGAAGTGATACAGTTAATAAAAACTTGATGTGGAAATAAAACAAATAAATCATTATTAATCGCAATTAAATGTGTAGATAAATCGATAGCTCTGTAACGGCCTCACCGACAAACAAGATAAACAAAATGAAATATCCCATCCTTCAGATCTACTGTAAATATTTTATCTATTAAGCTAAGCAGATTTTTCATTTAAAATTGATCGCTAGTAAATTTTGTTTCAATATTTATTTTGTTAACTTTAGATTTGCACAAATACGATTTAAATGGAAGTATGCATTTGTAAACATTAAGGGATCTGAGCATTATAGTTTTATTTGTTTGTTTATGAAATATTTGTATTTTCTTATAGTGTTTGGGGATTGTAAACACTGAACATAGAGCACCGAATTTACTTAAAACATAATTATATCAGAGGCGAACCGAACCGACGAGTGTGTCACAAGAAAGGAGAAGCCTATACCCTGCTGGGCTGCGGGAATGTTCGAAAGAGATACCGCGGCCCTGGAACACAAAGGGCAAGGATGGAACATGGATGGGTTTTAGTCAGTACAAGTCTGACATTCCCTTCCGCTCTGCCCAGAGCGGGAGAAGTCATTTGATGAAAAAAAAAGGCCTGCTGTGGGTGATTTCTCATTATAATTTATTATATTGATAGGAGCTTATCGGAATACATCTACCACTAATTGGTTCCTCTAGTATGTATGTGTCGAGGAAAAACTACTCAAGGAAGACTACATGAAAAATTCATACAGTATTTCAGTAGGTACCAACTTAAATGAGCAATCAACCAACGTTCAAGTGTTCCAAGTAAAGCACAGATAGCGCAGTTCACCATTTTCCTGTTTTGTTTACAACATTTCTGTAATCTATCTATCTATTTATCTATCTAAATATACATATAAAAGCGAAAGGTCACTCACTCACTCACTCATCACTAAATATCGAAAACTGCTTGACGTATAACGATAAAATTTGGCAGGGAGGTAGTTTATAGTTAATAGCAACCGCTAAGAATTTTGCGACAGGGCCGGATTAAGGAGGTCTAAGGGCTCTCGCAAGTTTGTACGAAAGTCCTTAATTTTTTGTGCTACAAACTTCAAATTTGGCAGGGAGGTATAGCCACACGGACGAAGTCGCGGACAACAGCTAGTGAGTATAATATAATAACTTACTATAGAAACTAACGCACCCGTTAGTATTTATACAGAGCTGCGCGGTTTTTTGGCGGTACATGAGTCATCGTTGTTTTTTCCTTACAATTTCCACAGACAATTTCATAAATGTTATCCGATAACGATTGAATCGCCAAAAGCACAATGCAACACTTTACCTAAAATAATTATAATAAGTGTTCTATCAACAATAAAGGGTGTAAACATACCCTTAACGAAGCCGAAAGGAACTTGTTCTCCCCGTCAATGCGATATTTTTTTGTTCTGGAGCATACCTGACGACCTTCTAGTTACGGAGATATTGGAGGTCAAAGTCCCAACTTTTTCCTAAGAGTTTTTATAGATACTAATTTTTGAGGTTATAAATTTACTTTAATTTTTCAGTTCAAGTTCATCAGCACCATGTTTTGAGTGCGTTACATTGAGTTTTTACGTAAAACGTAAATTTCCACCTCGTTTCCCAGCAGTAATTTTGGCATAGTTACTTAGTTTGATGGTCAGAATGCTGGTTTAATGGAATGGTCCGTTTACACCGTGTATAAACGCCAGGCAAAACCTTAAAACAACAAACAGAATGATATTGTTTCACGAATGCCGACAGGTGCGAAATGAACATCACAAATTGCAATATTAGCGAAGTATGAACTCCGAAGACGTGAGAACTCGACTGTCAACCCCGTCCTGTAATTAAGGGTGATATTAATACAGAACTACAGAGCGCATGCCGCGGCAGTGGTATTCCGATATTGCGAAGCCGTATTGGTGATCGCTCAAGTGATACGGAATATTCGACATAGCTCCGTGATCATTATATTCGCTTTCTTTGTTCATTATTATGTGTCACGAATAAAAGGCCAGTATTTATCTGTGTATAAGGTGCTTGGGCTTATCTCGGCTGGCATTCTTTTAGTAAACAACTTTTGTGAAAGTGCCTACTTAGGTACTTAGATAAGAGAGCAATATTGTTTTGTGTTGTGTAGCTCTTTCGTTTTTGTTTACGTCGTTTATTAAAGGGACGTGTGCTCGCATATAAGCACTTAAGTCACCGCTTTCATAGAGCCCTGTTTCTTCTGCAATGCAGTAACAATTGTTTAGTCTATGGCATTGCTCTTTATCAAGTTCCAGGTACATGATAATTATAAGCAAACACGCTGACTACCGAATATTTTAACGGACGCCAACAGGGCTCAACCAGAACATGGTAATAACAATTCGAGTAATACAGAGATATGGAGAATAACGTCACTCATAAATAAAATAACGTGTGAGTTATGAACAAGTGGAAAATCCAGAGTTATGATATCCGAAAATTGAGATCTAGATTTATGTTTGCAGTTGTTATTAGAGCTAGGTTCAACTAGAGTCGGTTAAATTATTGCATGAAAACGCACTCATGTGTTTTCTGCAGCGTTTTTGCGTAACATACTCGTTTCTCAATCGCAATATAGTTATTATGATAAGAGTAAAAAAGGGGAAAAACTTAAGAATATATTATCATTGGTCTAATGATGCAAGCGCGAGTGCTGAGCATGAGACTCCGGGTTCGATTCCTAAGTCGGTTAGTGTTATTTTGATTTTCCCACAAAAAAAATCTCAGTAGCAACCACGGAGTCTAAATTTATGCCCGGTTGATGGTAAAAGGCACGCTCCTTTTCATATTCCTTATGCATAGGTAGCTGACGAAATGGGTGTAATGTCTATTAGGTACACCTCTGCCTAACCCTTCGAGGATTATAGGCATGATGTTATGTACCTACTGTTAATATATTGCATATATTTTTAAGATCTTTTTTGTATCACTTCCTCTATATTTGTTCCTCAGTGCTTCTCTATGCTCGGAGGTTTTAAAACATCAGAATCAGCGCTATTGTCTATGATTTTTCTTATTCTAAATTCAAAGTGCGTTTTCATGACCAAGGACAAAATAAAACGTGTTTAGGAGTCCGACAGTCGTTTTCAAATGCAAAGCGTGTTCACTCCTCGCTAATTGTATTGAAATAATTAGCAGTCCTTGTGGTGATCATTTTAATTACAGCGTTTTGTCTGAAATTATGTACTTTGTTCAGCAATTATAAGGGGCTTGGTGTTTTTAAAACAGGGATGTTTTTAACGCAATTTTTACAAGACTAGTTGGTTTTATTACACGTAGCATGTGTCTGGTAGTAGTGAATCTCGTAAAAAATGTTAGGAAGAGTATGGACATCAACTATTCTTTTTATCCCATTTCATTCATGTCTATCATCTTTATTGAGCTCATACATTAGAAGGCTAACCCTGCGATACAGTGTATCGGATACGTACACACACGGGTATATTCAGCTGACAAACCTTCCAACTGCTGATCAAACACTTGAAAACCATTTCGATCACACACTCCGCTATAAATAACTTGAATGGGCTGGCAAATTTACGTGCTGCCTGCTAAAATAGGGATAGCTTTGGAATTTCATAGAATGGCGGAGTAGGAGGGATACCTACTACGTATGTCTGAACCCGGTTTAATGACGTACATGTCAACCTATCTAGACAAAGCAGACAAAGTGATATGTAAATTGATATTGATCTCTATATCTATCGTGGCAGGTATCGTCTAAAGGTCAGCCATCTTTAGGTTTTAGTTTTTCTATAGACTCATACTGATCTTGAAGTAGAGATTGTTTTCACCAGGGTCCACAGTTATTTAGTAAGCATCAAGGTATCCCAAAGTGAACTATTTTGACTAAAGCGTACATTAGAAATTAATCACGGTGTCAAACAGGTAGGTAAAGCATTTCAGTAGCGATAGTGATGACTGATTCAAATGCCTAATAACCGAGACAATAACAAGACTATTTAACAAACAGGACCACATAATAAAACCAACATCTTTATTTATAAGTCTAGCACACAAACGAATAAATATCTCTCACATGAAGCTGACAGATAAACGGGTATCGAGGGCCGATAGTACCCTAATAAATAAAATGCGAGAAAAATCGCTGGCAAGACGAGAACCCTTCCCGCGGGAGTGCAGTGGCCGAGGCATTTACATACATAATGATGACCTCTTGGGGCTGACTGCGACCCTAGTACCTACCCTACGAGACGTCCGTTTACGACCAGCCAATGTCACTTTTTAAACATTTTACGAGTTTTCTATGGTTACGACCGCTGACGTTTGAGATTTTAAAATGTTTTTTGATGGCGATAAAGTAATTTAAAAAATTGTTGTAACATTTTTTGGTTATGTATTCAAGAATAGGAGCTGACGAGGGATTAATTCTTAGGGGTTTGGTACTGTATGGCGTCGGACTTAAAGAATAGCACCATTCCATATCTTCCCGTGGGTGTCGTAAGAGGCGACTAAGGGATTTACCAGAGAATGGGCAGCAGCCTTCTCTGCGCTTTTGTAACAACCGTACTGCGATCGCAGCCAAACTGTCATGTCTACTATTCCGAATAAATAAAAAGTAGGAGGTAGACAGTACAATTAAATTTAATCAGAAAAGAGGGAAGATATAAAATACAGTTAAGATAAAAAACACACCTACCTACGCGCACTCAAGAATTGGGGTAGTAGGTGGACAAAGTCTACTTGCTGTTTTTATTCCGAAAGGTGAAGCCGCAGGACCGTGCCAAGCGTGGCGATTATGGCAAAACTTCCCTTTAGGGGAGGCCTATGTCCAGCAGTGGACGTCTTTCGGCTGAAATGATGATGATGATGAGGGGCTAATTCTAAAAGGAATGATAAAATTGCAACTATAGTTTCACCTTTTTACCTAACTTAAAAAGTCTGCACAGAGAAAAAGATTATCTATTCCCGGACTCTAGTACTTTATCAATCAAGCAACACTAAAGTGCATCAAATAGTGGCTTGAAACAAGTTATTATGCTAGCATGTCGGTGCATTAAAGTTTTCAACATAAAGCTGCTGAAAACCAATACATCATAAGGCGATCTTATAAAGGGCTGTACAAACTGGAACTGGAATATAGTACTATTACTCATATTGTTAATTCTGAATGTTTGATTAAAATAATTACAAACTAAACAAATGTTACATCTAATAACTGGGTAGTTAAAGTCAGATGGCAGTCGTTCCATGTAAAATCTGGTATTCAGCAGCATTCCATTAGATTGAAAGAGTATGAAGTGGCACAGTATCAGTAAGTAACTAAGTATACAGAATGGCAGAACTGGTAGCAAGTAACTTCGTAGTTCGTTGATTTTAGAGGTAATGAAATCTGTGTTGTAAAGCTCGTTACCAACATCTAGATTCCGAACTGTTACTGTAAAAGGCGGAAACCCACAGCAGCGCATGCTAGGCACGGCCACGCGTTTAAGCTGCGTGGATTCATTTGTGGGTCTACGTTTCCACTGCAGTACACGCTACGACGCACGCTACAACTATGTACAACTGTAGCGTGCGTAGCCCACTGCGGCATAGTCGTGGGTTAACATTTTTGTACAGCGTGTACCGCGTGCACAACGTGCATGACGTTGACAGCGTTGAGCTATGTGAGCGCCTTATTCGAGCAAGCCACGCGTGTAATTATGACGTCAATTGATGCATAGCGTACGTGGCCGTAGTTTACAGTGGAAAAAATCACATAGATTTTCTTGCAAAGCGAAGCTTAACACACGCGTGTAGCCTATCCGTGCGCCGCTGTGGGCATGCGCCTTAAATATGGACCAGTCTTTTCCCACTAGACCAAAGAGGAAATCATATTAAAAATTGCGACCAAATTGTTTGCTAGAAACAGCACGTGAGCTTCTAAATTCTCTACGTGAACGCGCCCTAACAGTGATTCCAGCAAGGAAGTGCCCACACAGCCATCGGAAATTACATTTTTAATCTCCTCTCGCACGCGTTACCCCGATTGGGGTTTGAGGGTTAATACTTCAATAGGAACACTGCACTATAGTACACAGAAAATAGTGAAGAGGCTAGCTAGCAGACAAATTAGAAACCTTTTTTTTTTCATTTGAGCTACCTGCAAGTTAATAAGCCATATAGTTTTAAGAAAAGCTCGGCTTTGTTGAGCCTGTCTCTGATACTAATTAACAATTTTGTTTTTTATTTGTACATAAACTGTTAATAAATTAACTATTATATTACTACTATTATAAATGCGAAACTTTGTAAGGAAGTCTTTTACTCTTTCACGCAAAACTATTGAACGGTTTTTAGTTGTAATTTTGCACACCGATAGTTCATATATATATTTTTTTTTACCTTTTCCGAGTTCCAGGCCACGGGTATAAGCTAGTGACAGTTTTTATCTAAAGCGTAATGTATAAATCATGCCATGCGACCGATCACACTTCAATTATAACATCTACAGACTTTAGTGAAGAGTATTTACATATTAATGGCCAGTAATTGGTTTGTGGTGGTCAGAAAAGCAGTCACTCCATTTAAAACCTAGTTAGACTGGAAGCAGACCACAACATTGTTGAGAAAAGTATAGCTTAGGCAGCTGCTGATAACGTCAGGCGTCGTACTAAGTCATAAGTACTAACATAACATAACACCAACATTGTACACTTAGTTCGCAATAAACGTTTTAACTTATACTTTGATGGACCTACTGAATATACTTTGGTACCTTACACTACTAACCACCCTCATGTAGGTACAGTCGCGGCCTTTTCCACCTGACTATTTAAAAAAAAATCGCTTGAATCATGGCGGAGGGGCCCGCCCGGCGAGAGAGCGCTTCATGTTGTGAGTGCAAGCAAAAATGAGCTTAGTGGTGATCAGGCGGGACTGTCCTCGATTGTACATCCTATGTTACCCAAACTAGGCTGCCCATAACTACAATGCTCGATTCTTAAGGTGAACGCGCACCTGACCGCGCCGCACTCGCCGCACGCGCCGCTGTCATCGCATTTTATAAATCTTTATATGAAATAGTATACGGCATCGCGCACCTATCCGCGCCGAACCATCCGCATTTTCTTAAAATCCTGTAGGTATACTGATTCCACAAGTTCGCGCGGATGACGTCATGAAATTCGGCGCGTTCGATGCGTGCGGCGAGTGCGGTGCGTGCGGCGAGTGCGGCGCGGGTGCGCTGGCGCCGGTGATGATGTCATCCGTATTCATTAAATGATGGTGCGATTCGGTGAGTACGGCGCGTGCGGCGCGTACGGCGCGGCGCGTACGGCGCGGCGCGTGCGCCACGTGCGGCACGTACGATGCGGACAAGTGCGCGAGGCTATGAGGAAATGCGATGACTGCGGCGAGTGCGGCGCGGACAGGTGCGCGTTCACCTCTATGCAACTACGAAAAGAAAAACACTAGAAGCGAACAATAGTGGTTTTTTGTGGGCTACTGGCGCTCTCTACCGGCGCGCGGTTGAACTAATGGCTCATTCATACATAAATAAGGAATCGAACAAAGGTTCTAGTTTTTTTTGTGGGAGCCGAATGTTCGAGAAAATAAACTGGCACCTGTATAAGTACCGTTCTGTATTTACGATGTGAATTTCATTGAACAGGATTCTAATGTTTTTGAGTCATATTATAGTTTTCATTACCCGAATATGGCAAAGTCAAAAGGGGGGGCTATGATTTTAGCGGTTCATAATGTATGTTTGTAAAAGTTGTATGTTCCACCGTAGCGCCTAAACTCCTGAGCTGATTTGGATGAATAAGGTGTCAATCGATTCGTTATTACAGCCCGGGTGACATAGGTTACATTTTTTGCTGACGAAATCAATATAGCCAGATGCTACATCCAAAAAAATTCCGGGTCGCTGAATTTTTTTTGCAAACATAACGAGTGGTTTTCAAAATCGTATCTGCCCATTAAATCATGTTATCTGCTGAAGAGAGCATATGCTGTGGGGATCGGCTGCAGACGTTGACTCCATTTTCATTTTACAATAGAGGGCAGTCCACGCGATGTATAAAATGGGTCCTCGCGAGTCCCTCACAGATAAAGAGATCGATATACTGACTCTGCCTTCACTTTATGTATTACAATGTATTTTATATGTACGCAAAAATCGAGGGCTTTTTAAAATTAGAAGCGACTTCCACAATATAAATACACGCAGTAAACACGAAATTGTAATACCTAAATTTAGATTAGCAAAAACTAGCAAGTCTTTTCTTATTAACAGTATACGCTTTTATAACAAGTTGCCGAAGTCAGTTATAGAACTGACCGATGGAAAGTTCAAAAACTACATCAAACGTGTCCTTATAAAAAAAGCATATTACAAAATCAATGACTACGTTGAAGATAAAGAAGTTTGGTAGCTCATAAACGGCACAAATATGTGGATATCTCTGACTACATATTCTCAATCTCATATTTCCCTTCTTTCTAATCAGGCTTTTTTACAATAGTTTTCAAATCATTTATACATCTTTTGCTCAGAATAGTTACAATACTGATAACAATATTTGTGTCACTTGTTTATTTATATGTAGTATTTTACAATATTTTCTTACCTTTGTATAGATTCTTTTTTACCGATCGTTTGTGAATGTGTGAACACTGTAGACTTTGTAGATTTGAACTTTTGTTAACTTTTTATCTTGTATTACATTTTTTGTGTAATACGCAGTGACTTATTGTGAGGCCTACGCTGTTCCCCCATACTTAAGTACTAATGCTGTAACATGATAATATTGTAACACCAAATGATTTGAAAAGAGTAACCATGGAGTTTCTTGCCGGTTCTTCTCCATAGGAAACAACCAACCTGGTTGCCCATCAGGGACTATGTGAAATAAAATATTTTGATTAAAAAAAAAAATCAATCCAAAATCATTAATCATCAAATGCGAAGGTCGACCTACTTTGTTACTTCTTGAGCTGATTGAATAATATAGCTAAGTTTTTAACATTTAATAAGCTGCACATGATTATTTTTTTCATTCTCCTTAATCAATATCGTCATCCTTTGCTGGACTTCAGCCACTGCTTCCACAATCCTTATTCTTCCTTAAATTGAGGCTCTTTATACAAGGTGTGAACAGACTCTTCACGAAGCCGTCAACCAAGCATTATGTACATCAAACTAAGTAAGTTTACGCAAAAATTAGTGCTGGGAAACGACTTTTTTTTTCGGGTTGAAAAGTCACGTTGTACACTAGGACTCAATGTGACGCACTCAAAACAATGTGCTGATCGATAGATTGAATAGTAAGGGGGACCTGGAGGTGTTTAAAGTAAAAATCTTACATTAAAAACATGAATTTAAAAAAAAAAATGTGAAAAAGTTGGAACTTTAACTAGAAGGAGTTACGGAGATGTTGGGGGTCAAAGTTCCAACTTTTTTTTCCCAGATATGGTCTAGAACAAAAAAATGATCGCAATGACGGGGACAACAAGTGCCTTTCGGCTTCGTTAAGAGTCTGTTTACACATTTTATACAAGACTAGGAATTAAACGAAGTATAGCCAGGCCTGTTAATAAACTGGTATAAACAATGGCATATAGGTTCTGTAACTATTAGTCGTAATTAATTAAAATACATGTTTTTCTAGCCTTGCCACAGTAACCACTACAAGCATTTATTATTAACCTAAATTAATTGTAGGTATTGTTATGTTATCATGTTGCCAAACATTTATCGTTATTATTAATCTACAGAAGGAAAATAACAGGCAGTTATTAACTGCCTGTTATTTTCCTTCTGCAGTCGAAATACATTATTGAGTATTTTTGTTCTATACGCTTGTAATTCCAGAAGGGTTAGGCAGAGGTGTACCTAATAGTACACCCATATTTCGCCAGTTATGTTTAACTCCCATGTAGTAAAGGTTAAGCCGGGCACAAATCCAGACTCCGAGGCTGCTACTGAGAAATCAACTGAGAATATTTGTTTTCTCTTTACTTAAAATAACATACTGATGTCACGGAATCACCTCATTTCAGTATAACCCTTTGAGTATAACACTCTAAAACTCATAACAGAAAGTGATTCACAAGGCGAAACGCAATAGGCTGGGTAATGGTTGAATGGTCCTCTTTGTATGAGCGTGGTACTTCCCCGGCCGAACCCATTAACGGTCAAGTGCGCAGTTGAATTGTAGCTAGTGAACGATAAGATTAATTAGGTATCCTTCACGAATGAATCACACATTCAAGTAACTTTGATCTAGTTTTAGAATAACCTACAGTAACTAGCTTAACAGTCTTCTTTTACCTGTCCTTAGACCATTCCATTTGGGGCCGGCGCAACACGTTTTCTTCTTCCGTTCTCCCCTGTCAGACGCCACGGCATCATTTACTCCTTTCTCTTTCATATCAGTCTTCCATCAACATTCATGTCTATCACTCTTTTCGTTACATGCGTTTCATCCCTCCTCATTACATGTCCATACCAAGTAACTATCTTAACAGTAAATTTAGAAAAGGCTGCTGTAGCGGCATTACATAAAGTACTACAGCGCCATCTATGATACAAATTACCATAACAATTCTGACTCTCGCTATTATGCTCCTAAACGCTATTAAAGTTATTCACGACCTAAGACTATATAGGAAAAACCCGACAACAACTGTCGGGCAGTAGCCCACCAGACACAACACTCGTCTGGTCGGTGGATCCTCCCTTTTCTATGGAGTACTGAGGAACTGTACACCTTGAGACTGGCGGCGTTGCCACGTTGTATAGCAATACTTAGCCTCTATCCAAGGTAAAAGCCCGCCCTTGAGTCTCGGAAAATATCAACTAAACGAATATTTTAATGTATAAATGAAATAAATTATAGGTTCGAACCTATCTTTTACCTTCTTTAATTTTTCGTTAATAATTATTTATTGATTGAAATTCATTTACCATTTTTAGTGTTCCGTACCCAAAGGGTCAAAACGGGACCCTATTACTAAGACTCTAAATAGTTTTTTGTGCAACAAGAGAGCAAAGTGGGTTTTTGCTGCGAGTGTTGATTTTGAATCCCGAGTAAGCGAAGGATTCTATAGCTATCTATATCTATGCTTGTTGGAATGTTTGCATGCTTCTTACAGGGAAATAAAAACCGCATAATGTTCACTAACAACTGTTTTAATGAATGATAATAAAAATACATGCAAAAAGATCAAATAAAAAAATTAAAATCAGAATAAATAAAAATCAAATTTAATTTAAATCAAAATTTTTATTTAAATCAAAATTTACAATCAAATTCAAATTTAAATCACATAATATTAAAATCAAAATTAAAATATGATTGTTCTTTCTATCGATATTGTATGCCAAAAGACGATACTGACTGTAAACTTTCTGAGAAATGATATTTCTGCCTTTTAATGACTATCGATATGAAATTTATGCCAAAAGATGATTCTGTCTGTGAACTTTCTGCGTTATGATGGTTCTACTTTTTAATTCTTATGTATATGAAATTTATGCCTAAAGATGATTCTGACTTACAAAATTATGAGTTTTGACTGGATGATAAATGAGTGCCAAAAGATTTTCTGCGAAATGAAGTTTTATGCTATCTGTTACTATGCAAAATAAAAATATGACAAAAAAAGTTCTGCAATAAAGGGTAGACCCACTTTATATATTCTAAGCTCCACGACTAAGCTAGCATATATTATTTAAGGGTAATATAACAAAAGACAGTTCATAGCTATAATGCTAAATAAGCTCTTTGCAACAATATTTATTGTCCTTTCTTCAGTACAACTTATCCTCGCTTCTTATCAACTTAACCAAAACTTGACATTGACATTATTATTAAATCAAATCATTTACAGCTCTATTTCAAAGCAGTAAAATATATAATTGTAAAACTGAATTATATGCAACAGTTCCCACTCCATTTGACTAGGGAACCATGTAGGTGTATAAGTTTTGGCGTATAAATATAGGGACTGATGGTATAACGAACTATTTCTCACTTTGTCCCGCGGGTCGCTTGTTGTTGTGTAACCTTACAGGAAGATCTTGAAATATTAATTAAATCACAATGAAGTTTTCGCTAGTATTGTTTGTGATTGCTGCAACGTTCATGGTAGCTGACGCAAAGATTACATTGAGAGACATAATGAGTTTGTACGACATGTCGCAAGGTGAGTGATTCTGATATTTGTATTAGCCTGTATTATTGATTCTGATATACCGTTGTAAAAATGTAGTTTTAATTCTTAGCCGTTTTCAAGTTGGAAGTATTTTTTTTATTTTTTGCGGACTTAATGCCACAAGGCATTCTCTATGTTTATTACTTGCCTGTGGATTTGATTTTGTAGTATTGATTTCAGTGAAAACGACGAATACTTATTCTCGTTTTCACTAACACCAGCACTAGCACAAATACTGCACTACTGACGCTGAAGCTGAAACGAGCGTCGATCCATCGGCATTTTAATAGACAGTAATTGAAGTTTCGCCCGTGATAGCAAAAAAAACTCAATGTAGTTGCACGATATTTTATTTATATTCTATTTTAAAAGCTTTTATTAAAATCTGTCGGTACGAATTACGTATGTTTCTCACACATTAGGGTGAATTTGTTTTTGTTTTTTTTTTTTCCTGTCATGGACAAATTACTATATTTCATGTGCCTCTAACTTTAATACTTATTAGCAATTTGGCGTCCAAATTTTTCAGGTAGCAACACATCAACCCCGGTTCACAATATTCTTGAGTAGGCGCGCTAGTAGATAATACTTCCCCGTAAAAACGATAACATCACGCCTGTAATCTCCGAAGGGTTAGGCAGAGGCGTATTTACTTATAATTTGCCCACATTTGGCCTGTTATGTTTAGTCCCAAGATGATAACGAGATTATTACTATTCACTAGGCAAAAATCCTGGCTCCGGGGAAACCTGTCTAAAAAGCTCAAATATTCATGGGTCTAAGTAACTACATATCTGCTTTTTCAATCAATATTAACGTCCATACTAATTAGTTTTATTGTTTCAGATGACTCCGTAAAAATAGCAACACAGGCCCTCTACATACCAATGACTTTGAAGGACTGCATCTCAGATAAATGTGAAGAACTTTGTAAAAAACTCGGTTTTGATCACGGCGTATGCGTCTCTTCATCTACTTGTTACTGTTACAAATATTAATAATTTTTGTTGAAAACTCTTTTTTTTCGTATTATGCTAGTATTAATACTCCTACCTTGTGTTGGCCTTTTTGTGAATTATAATAAGTAAAATTATTTAAGACTTTTATTTATTACCAACGCTATTTGTCTTCAGATGTGTTTTTTTAATAAAATATACTTAGTACTTTTACTTATATAAATTCAGTTTAATAGTCAGTTCGAGTCTGACAGATCCTTAACCAGTGGCCAGACAGAAAAGACGCCAGACGGGGGCGGGGCGCGGACTCGTCGCAGACAAAAGCGTTGCGCCCGCGCCCCGTCTTTGTCTGTTTTGCGTCGCGACGCTTCTATACATTTTGTATGAAAGGGACGCGATAGAGACAAATGTCCGCGCCCCGTCTGCGTCTTACGTCTTTTCTGTGTGTCCAGCGCCTTACACCTACCCCAGCGCGGAGGACACCTTTGAGGATCCATAGGTATGTGGTGCGTAAGTCTGACTACGTCTTACAAAGAGGCATCATATTATTTAGTAACTGGGTTGTGGGGGTCAGATTGGCAGTTGTTCCATGTAAAACACCATTATTCAGCTCAACTGCATCCGGTTAGACTGGAAGCTGACCCAAGCACTGTATCACTTGCTGTGATTGTAACCACAATTACAGATTAGTGACTGACTGGTTGGTCTAGTGGTGCTGAGCATGACTGGGTTCGATTCCCGGGTCGGGCACAGTGTTATTGGATTTTTCTATCAGGAATTTCTCAGTAGCGGCCACAGAGTCTGGATTTGCGCCCGGTTGATGGCAATAGACTTGCCCCCCATTACACCATAATACACAAGCATTTTTCTAGTAGGAATCTAGAAGTCGTCAAAATAAGAACCTATCATAAACAATCACCTAGAATTCTAGATAATTCCCGATAACGGGGTTTTACCATGTTGGTATCTCGCAACAGTCAGATGGCATAGGTCAGATGGCATTCGCTAGGTACGTTTGCACTTATGACATACACTTAGACAAAATAGCCAGTGTTTGTCAGACGGTCAGAAGTACAATCATCATCAACCTACAACAGTCCACTGCTGTACTTAGGCCTCTTTAATCGCACGCCACACTCGGCAACTCTCATCCAGTGCTACCAGCCACCCTCCACCGACCCTGAGAGCGTCCCACCTTACGCTTGCCGATTCGCGGTGTCCACTCAAGAACACGTCTACCCCAACGGTCATCGGTTCTACGGCTAATACTGCCGACCCATAGCCACATCGGCTTACTTATTCTGTGAGCTATGTCGACAACTCTGGTTCTCTGTCGGATCACCTCGTTCCGGATGTGATCCCACAGAAGTACAATAAGTAGTGCTTAATATAGGTTCTCTGGCAGATCTAGACCAGTTTACACTTAGAAATAACACTAAACCTGAAACTAGTGCTTTCAGAATCCAGAAAGATACAAAAGACACTAAAAAAAATTCTTCAGAAGAACTTAAGTCCACTAAGACCCTCATTAAATCTAACACACTGGCCACGGACAATTCGCTATAGCGAAAATTCGCGCGGCGCGACCGGCGGCGCGTCTTGCGAATGAATCAAATGTATGGAAATGTACTGGGCATGCCACGCGCAGCGGCGACCAGCGAGACGACCGGGGAATTTCCCCGAGCGAATCGCGCGGCACGACTAGCGATCGAAACAAATGTATGAGTTATTACGGCGCAGGCCACGGAGTCGAGCGGCAGACGCGGCGACTACTGCCGGAGCGAACTTAATTTAAAATAGTTTGTTTTTTTTTCGCGAAAATGGAGACGGAAGCTTTTATTGCAGAAATTCTAGCTAGACCAGCTATTTGGAAGTCTAGCCACCCGCAACATAAGTTTAAAAATGTTGTGAAAAAGTTGTGGGAAGAAATAAAACAGCAATTTCTAGATTCTGATGGTGAGTATTTATTTTTATTCCCCGACGCAAAAACGACTTCTACTTTTTTAGAGGTTTTTTTTTGAGTAAGGGGTTTTTAGATTTTTAATTTAATTTATTAACAGGTACCAATAAATATTTATCAATAGTTTACAAAGTAGTCTTTGAAATTATTTCTTATATCTATGGCTTGCAATGAAGCTCTATTATTACGCCGTGACGTTATAATCCTCCTAGACCTAGTTCTCGATCTCATGTGTCGCCGAAAATCGGGATCAGAATTTCCATCTCTTTCTCTTACAATATTATGTAGCAGACATCCAACCTTAATTATAAGTTTTGCATGTTTTGTGTCAGTCTCGATTGCTTTGAGGAAAATGCGCCATTTATTCGTCATAATACCATAAGCACACTCAATTGTCACTCTGGCTCTTGATAACCTTTTGTTAAAAATTCGTTTCGAATGATCTAAATTGCTGGATGGGAAGGGTCGCATAAGAGAAGGTTTCAGTGGGTAGGCTTCGTCACCAACCAGGACGTGTGGGCATAATATATTTGATCCAGGCAACGTTTTCGGCGGTGGTAAATTAAATCGATTGTTAGTAAACAACTCGTTAAGTTTAGAAAAATGGAACGTGCCTCCCTCACTTTGTCTTCCCCTTCCACCGATCTCAATTACAGAAAATTTGTAATCAGCGTCGGAAACTGCTTGTAAGACCAATGAAAAAAAATGTTTATAGTTATAATATTGGCTTCCGCTTCGTGGGGGCTTTTGTATTCGAAAATGTTTCCCATCAATGGCTCCTATACAGTTAGGAAACTGCCATCTTAAGAAAAAGTTATCAGAAATTCTCGTTAAATCTTCACTGGTCAGTTTTGGTGACATATGCTGATTGACGAATTTATTCCATATTGCCTTTAAAGTTTGATAAATCGTTTTAGCAACGGTACTTCGGCCTAGAGAGTATGAATGAGCCAGAGATTTAAAAGTCATCCCAACTGAGAGAAACCTGAAACAAAAATATTTTCTATAAGTATATACACTATACAGTCAGCTATAGGGGATATCCATAAATTATGTCACATATTTTGAAAATTTACATCTGAAATTATTAAATTAAAACAGTATTTCCGAAATTAGTTTCGCTTTATTTTTCGACATCTTACGTTACGAAATTTAGTAACCCCTTAACGTGTGACGTAATTTATGGATAATAATTAAACTAAGTGTAACATGATGATCATGTGAACGTCCTTAACTAAATAAATAAGTAAAATTAGGTAACAATTTAATTTTCAGTCAACGATCTTAAGAAGAAGTGGAAGAACTTAAGAGACACATACAGTAAAGAGTTGAAAAGAATTCCTAAGCCCCGATCTGGATCCTCAACTTCAAATTATGAACCGTCGTGGAAGTACTTCACACTTTTAGGGTTTCTGAAAGATGAGTACATGCCTCTTGCGTCCGAATCAAATTTAGATGAAAATGCTCCTACAGTCAATGAAAATGACGACATATACGTGGACGATTTCAGTGGGGTATCTTCACCAGCAACACCACTTTCTCCTGCGCTTACATCTTCACCAATTGAACCCTCAACATCTAGTGGTCAAGATTCTACTAGAAAAAGACAAAGTGTAAGAGACATTCGAGCCGAATACTTAGATATTGAGAAAAAGAAATTAAAAATTTTAGAAAAAGAATCTGCTAAACAACATGACAGTGAAAGACAGGAAAAAAAATCTGAAGATTATCACTTTTTGATGAGCATTCTACCTGAGATGGAAAAATTACCCCCTATGCAGAAAATTAGGCTTAGGAATAAAATTAATCAAGCTCTTTTAGACGAAATTACTGTGACTATGTATGGCGAACCTTATGGGAGATATGGATATTCTACTCAACCAAACCAGCTGAACAATAATTTCAATAATGAGTAGATAATAATATTGTTAAAATTCAATTTTAATCATTGAGAAGACTGATTGTTATTAGATTTATTATTCAATTTTAATTAAGATAATTATAGTGATCGTAAGTGGTTAGCTGATTAAAGGGGAAGTAAATTGGAATGATTTTCAGGGTAAATAAAAATTTGACTGTGATTACAAAAGGCTGATTAAAATTGAGAAAAGTTGTTATTACAATTAAAAGTTTAAAATAAATAATTTTTTAAATTGTTTTCGTTTGTTTTTTTTTTTCTAGTAAAGTGGGTTAGTACTGTAAAGAGCACGTCAAACTTGACACTAAAATGGTTTTTTCTTATTCTATGGCAAATCTATAACATTGATTAAGAGCGCGCGTTTGTACCTTTGTATGCAAGCTTGATATGCTCTATACTGAATCAGTATACAGGAAAAGTTTTTAACCAGTGCGTAAATTTTTTTTGGTAGTTCAATGTCAGTAATAGAACACATTTCCGTGATTAGTTTAAAAAAAAAATTAAAAAAAAATTCATCCTTATCCGAGTTTGAAATAAGCAAAACATGGACATAATCTATTCGCCATACTATCAATGAAAACTCGCGGCCGCCGCCCGGGCGCATGGCTGGGGTGAGGGGGTGGGGAATGCGCTAGCGCCGGGCCGCCGCCCGCCCGCCGTCAGTACGTTCCACGCGCAATTGGTGTTCTGACGTCCGAGCGTTCTTACCCCGCGCAACCCCTGCGCCCTGCAGTTGCCGCGTACTCGCGTCGTATCAATCACGATGTCAAACTTTACTCACCGCGAATACTACGAAATGGTGCGAGTGTATTTATTAAGCAACGAGAATCTACGAGCAGCTCGAAGAAGGTATGAGAGGGAGAGCGTACCTCGTATGCGAGCCCAGGGGATCCGTAACCCCGCCGTCCCTAATGAAAGGACCATTCTAGCAGCCAATCAGAGGCTGCTTGATCACGGCCAGTTTACGACCCCGAATCATGCACAAGGATCTGGCAGACCTCGACTGGCGATCGAAGTCGAAGAAACCATTTTTGATTTTTTTGAGAGGGATCCTAGAGCCAGTACCTACGACGCGGCACGTCGCTTCGGTGTGAGCCATAATGCAATGGTTTCAATTAAATGTTTTCATGTTTATGTTGCATACCTATCTTAGTGCTTCATTCAAGTTTATTATTATGCATTTTGATGGTCCTAAGCCCATGAAAGTATGAAGGAAAAGTTGGAATTACGTTAACAAGTAACTTCATATCGCAGTCCAAACTAAAAAAGGTCAGTAACCGCACCGCGTAGGTACGTCGTCGCAGCGGCGAGCGAGCGCCGACTCAGCTGATACCTACGCACGCGCCGTCTCAGCTGATACCTACGCACGCGCCGCGCGCCGCCCGATCGCCCGGCGAGTGACAATAAAATATTGTTTTTAAGTAAACATGTTTCGTAAGCGATAACTTTTTTTTTTAGTACTAAGACATATCAAAATAAAATATACGTGTTTAATAAAACGTGTTGAAGTTGATTATGGCAAAATTTACGCACTGGTTAAAAATTTTTCCTGTATGTATAGATATACGCACAAATAAATACCTTAACGTCAAAAACAATTTTTCTGCAGCACTTAAAACCCTGCTTGAATTCATCTTTTTCTCCAGTTCTGATTGAATGCTCCCAAGTATATAATCGAATGTTTCGACGCTCATTCTGGTGTATTGGAAAAAAAAATCTGGGTGCTGCCTATATTTTTTATATTTTTGGTGGAATTCTCCGTCTGTAACACGATTTCTATTTAATTCGTAACTTATTCGTAATTTATTTCTATATCTTCCAAACATTAAATCTTGAGCAAAAAAGCTGCTACTCTCCAAACAACGTCGAGCTAACTTTGATAAAGCCATCTCGTCTCCTCGTCTACACTGGTCGCGGCGGCGAACGCAACTGCCCGTGGCGTGCTTGCCGCGCCGCGCGAATTGCCGCGCCGCTCGCCGCGCCGTCGGTCGCGCCGCCGGTTCCCGTGGCCAAGGTGTTAGACCAATGTCGTTTGTAGGTTTAGGTGCGCTGCAACGTTATTACGTAGTTAGGTGGGTTATGTTAGATACCTATGTAGATACGAAGTAGGTACCTGGGTACAGGTTTACCTTAAATGTATGTGTGTAGTTTTAAATACTCATATTTCCGGTTCTATGTAGGTAAATAAGTTGTAAATAGATCACCTTATCATCATTTTTCCTGTTGGTCTATGTTCTTGTTCCTAATTATACCTACTAGGAATAGGTAGAGATCATTAAAAACGTCGCGTTGTTAAGACGAACGTGACTTGTTTCTTGTGGTAAGTTAAAATATTCTTTAAGTGTGTTAAGATTTTATGATATAGATATTAAACCTTTCACTTCACCCCCCATATTAGGTGTGACAGAGTGGTTACATATTAAAATTCATTCTATAATAGAGTCTATTACAATTAAAATTACATCAATTTATTGAAATTAGATCGTACAAAGCCTAAAGTGTATCTATAATATAAATATTGGTCCACTTAACTAGAACTTTAGGTGTACCTAATGCAAATAAAACTCAGATAAAGAATCGATCAAAAACATTTATTTAAAAAAAAACTAACACAAAGAAGCCTGTGCTAACTAAATACCAAAAACTTAAGCTAGATTCAGACTGTGGAGACTTCACGAGAAAATCACTTAAATTTGGAACTCAATCGAAGTGTAGCACCGACATGTATCATTATTAACGCACGTCCCGTACTTGTAACCCAGCATTTTGCACACGAAGTTGCAGGCTCCGGAGGTACACGCCCGCAAATTTCTGTTCATCGGTATTAACAGAACCTCATTTGCCACCTTCACCGAAGTTCCTCCTGAAAAAGAAACAAAAATAATGTTACTACTTATACTGGTTACACCAATGCCGGCCGACCAAGCGTTGCAATAGGGTTGTATTTCAGCTAATACTCGTACAATATTTCTTCAAATCGTCATCGATCTAAAATTCATATAAAATGATTTTCATTACAAAGAACGAGTGTGTTACGTTGGCGATGGCGATGGCGCTGCGTTTCTTCTACAAAATATCGAAGGTGACACCTACTAACATGATACCTACTTGATGTTATGTTAATATAACTAATCCTTACTACCAAGTTCACTGACGGTCAACCACTTTTCGACCTTATTACTTAGAGCATAAGGGTGAAAACGTGCAGACCCTCAGTGAACTCGGTAGTATCTACTACAGTTACTTAGTTATCAGCTTTTTATTAAGTGCAACTGCCATTTGACCTCCACAATCTAATTTGTCCAAAACATCCATAGATAAAAAACTGGCCAAGTGCGAGTCGGACTCGCGTACGAAGGTTTCCGTTGTATATCTATTTATACAACATTAGACAAACATGGCAAAAAATCACGTTTGTTGTATCCCCCTTAAATATTTATTTTATTTTAATTTAATTATTTATTTTTAAAGTGAATATACCTACAACTAAATATTCTGTAAATATTTCAAGCGTCTACCTGTCGCCGTTATTAATATTGAGCAAAAAAACACCAAACAATCACGTTTGTTGTATGGGAGCCCCCCTTAAATATTTATTTGATTATGTTATTTGCTGTTATAGCGGCAACAGAAATACATCATCTGTGAAAATTTCAACTGTCTAGCTATCACGGTTCATGAGATATAGCCT
This sequence comes from Lycophotia porphyrea, assembly GCA_950005105.1. Classification (NCBI taxonomy): domain Eukaryota; kingdom Metazoa; phylum Arthropoda; class Insecta; order Lepidoptera; family Noctuidae; genus Lycophotia; species Lycophotia porphyrea. The sequence goes on along the minus strand of OX465392.1, from coordinate 14,207,638 downwards.
GGTGACAGACGGACGGACAGCGGAGTCTTAGTAATAGGGTCCCGTTTTACCCTTTGGGTACGGAATCCTAAAAACTGCGTCTGAGTTGTAAAACTGTGCTGTGTTATGACTTTGAATGACATTGAAGTTGGAGTGACGAAGTTTTGGTCCATCAAAATTTAAAATTAGACTGATTCTGAGAACCCACCACACGTCACCGTCATTCCGCGATCATGGCGCTTGCAACAGCGTCAGCGGCATCGTCGAAATATCGGGAGCTCACACTACTGGATAATCACGGAAAATATTCCATAAGAGACGGTAGGTATGTTTGGGGAGATAATATCGTCTGTATTTTGTATAATTACCAATATTTAATTTAGCTGTTTTTAATTTAAATATCCAGTATCAATTTAACATTGCAGTTATAATTACTTATTTCAAAAAAGAACCGAATAACCCTTCCTTGGCAGCCTGGATATGATATGGATAAGGAATGGCATTAAACGCAAAAATATTTTAACTATTAATATACGCCCAATAATATAAAACAAAGAAGTGGCTTAATGCGCATGGAACATTAAAAAAAAAACCTAACAAAACAAAAGACAATTCACATGATGACAAGTTACCATTGGAGCGCGGGAAAAGTTCAACTTGGCAGACGCAACCTTTTTGAATTACTTACTAAAATTAATCTCAAAACTCAAACGTGACACTGGTTAATGCACAAACCGTGCGAAGAGTTAAAAAAAAAACTTACCGTTGCCAATTTCGTTGGTGGAAATGTCTGAGGAAACTTCATAAGCCCTCAGCAGATCTTCCAGTGAGATCACCTGAGATGATGCAACCAAAATCATGGCACAAATAACGACCAACACGAACTTCATCTTGATATTTTATCACACGACTGTCTTGCACGGAAACAGACCATAGATTGACCACACCAAAGGCTCAGGAGACCTTATATTTCGTAGTCCGTTGTAAAAATTATTTGGAGTTTACATAAGCAAATCTGTACCGTAAAGCTTTTGCGTTAAAGTTGAAATTGTGAACTCTAAATGGTTTGTTTATGTTCCTTCGCTACATGTATGTAGTTAGTTGGTATACAAAATATCAGGAATTGAGTGAGTAGTTTATTTTCAACCGTCTGCCTACTGTTTTGTGGTAGGTACCTATACCTAATGGCGATGGCCCAGTGGTAGCGACCCCGACTTACGAGCAGGAAGTCGTGGGTTCGAACCCAGGCAGGCGCATTACTTTGTATAATTTATTTCAGCACCACTGCTCTCAAAAATGGTGACGGAACTCATCGTGAGGAAACCGGCATGTCCTAGAACCAAAAATTCGAAGACATGTGACATCTACCAATCCGCACTGGGCCCGCGTGGTGGATTTTAGCCCATACACTCTCGTAGAGAGGAGGCCTGTGTCCAGCGGTGGGAACATTATAGGCTGATGATGATGATGTTCTCATTAAAGTGATTAAGCTTTTTAATCAGCGACCATCATCATCTGCCTAGCCTTTTCCCAACTTTGTTGGGGTCGGCTTCCAGTCTAACCGGATGCAGTTGAATACCAGTATTTTACATGGAGCGACTGCCAATCTGACCTCCAAAACCTAGTTAATACTGGGTAATACGATACCTCTTGGTAAGACTGGTTGTCAGACTTTTTGGGCCACTGACTACCTGTAACGACTGTCAAAGATGTGCAAATGACAGCCGGGACCAACGGCTTAACGTGCTTTCCGAGGCACGGAGGAAACTCGGTATGTAATGGGTGGTCACCCATCCACAGACCAACCTAGGCAAGCACGGCTTAACCTAAAGATCGACCCGAGCAGCTGATATTATTTTGCCACGAGCTCCTCATCCCGCTACTCCATCCAGCTCCTCCTCCCTTCCATCAGCGACCTTATCTTATCAATATTAGTATATTGATCGAAGTACTAGATTTCTTCAGTTTAGCTGACTGGACGTGGAGAACTGCTGACTGGCCTTACAGACATAAAGGGTGTAAACAGACTCTTAACGAAGCCGAAAGGCACTTGTTCTCCCCATCATTGCGATCATTTTTTTGTTTTAGACCATACCTGGGAACCCTCTAGTTACGGAGATATTGGGGGTCAAAGTTCCAACTTTTTCACAATTTTTTTTTTAAATACATGTTTTTAATGTATTTTTTTTACTTAAGACACCTTCACGACTCCGGTCCTATTCAATCCATCCATCAGCTCAAGGTTTTGAATGCGTTACATTGCGTTCTACCGTAAAACGTGATTTTTCACCCCAAAAAAAAAAGTTGTTTCCCAGCAATATTTTTTGCGTAAAGTTACTTAGTTTGATGCATACATTATGCTTGGTTAACGACTTCGTGAAGAGTCTGTTTACACCCTGTATTTATAAAAACCAGAAAATATAAACTATTGTACACGAAGTGACGGTGTCGTGTTGCACTGCGTGGTGTCGCGTAGCCTTCCGCTGAAACGCCGATACATGACACCCTTCGGCCAAAACTCTTCCTTGAGGAAGGTCTCAATATGATGAGTCGGAACTCGCACGCACCACGAACGACTTGAAATTCGTGTTGTGGCGCGACTCCAACTTCTCAAGCCTCAAGGTCCAGCTGGTCTTCGCTCGGACACACTCCACGTGTGATGTATATTATACCTAGTTACCTAATTTACAAAACTAATTTTACTTGATATTATGTCTAAGAGGTAATAGGAATCAATATAAGGTCACAGCCAGGTTATTGACACTCAAGAATGTGATATAATCGTGAAGTAGGTAACATAATTAAATAAATAGGTACTTAGGTACTAAATAAATAACACAACAATATTATACCATGAGGATTAACCCGACCAAAATATTTTACACTAGCAGCGCCCCGCTGTTTCACCCGCGTAGTTCCCGTTCCCGTGAGAATACGGGGATAAAATATAACTTATGTTATTTGCTGATAATTTAGCTTTCCATTAATTAAACAATTTTTAAAATCGGTACAGTAGTTTTTGACTTGAATCGTAACAAACAAACAAACAAAAAATCAAATCTTTCCTCTTTATAATATTAGTTTAGATGACAGGACTCGAAACCCCGTTTTCTCAGAAATTAAAATCTAAAATAAAACTACATTGGCCATTACATGTGTAGCCTTGATAAAATATCGGTTTTGTTCCTTTTTCGACAGATGCTGGTATTGTTACAAATCCTACTAAAATTATATTTTGTTACTCTTTCACGCAAAAACTACTGAACGGATTTGGATGAAATTTTGCACAGACATAGTTTATAACCTGGATTAACACATAGGATACTTTTTATCCCGGTAGTATGATCCCTGTGAGACAATTAGCGAACTCCACGCGGGCATAAGCTAGTATTACATCATTCTTAGAATCTTTTGCTCGAGGTCGAGGTATACATACCTACCTGACTACTTTTTACAATGATGGCTTTTTAAAAAGTAGTTAGACCTTTTTTTTTCGGATGGGAAACATCAAATGACTTCTCCCGCTCTGAGCAGAGCGGAAGGGAGTGTCAGACATGTACTGACTAAAACCTATCCATGTTCCTTTCTTGCCCTTTGTGTTCCAGGGCTGCGGTATCTCGTTCGAACAGTCCCGCAGCCCTGGCAGAAGTAGTCAGACCTTAGGTTGTATATTATTATTAACAAATTAAAGTTTTCTAGCAAGATGGTTTGAATCGAATTTAAATACATTTTGGCAATTTGCGTTGTATCCAGCATGTCACGGTTTTTGTCTTTAGCTGTAGGTACCTAAGTATCTAGGTAAGTATATGCCTATACCTACCTAGATACTTAGGTACCTATATAGCACAAATTGGCGTGTCCTTGGAGTCCGGTGGAGTAGCGGTCAGAAGGTTGAATCTAATTTTAGCCACACTAAGTATTCACGTCTTACACGGGGATTCCCCTGACATAGACACACACATAAAGTAATTTATTGCTTAGTGGGTGATTCTTTTAAAATTTAAAATATTGCAGATAGGTACAGACGCCAGCACATCGAGCTCCCGGAAATGACAAATTTTCCCAATCAACCTTGAACCTAATGCTTTAGCGATAAAGTTGAAAATCTATTGAAGTTTGACAGACTGTAGTAGCTTGATGTGCTGACGTCCGTACTATAATAGAGTATATAAAAAAAAAATCTTATTAAAAAAAAAACAAGTACATATTTCATTAAAATTACGACTTGCATACACACAAGAACTTAATAAAGCTGATGAGTTCCAAGTTCCGATGAATTTATCCAATCAATTATTTAATTATGCACAAAATTTTTTTGTGAACGCAACGAAGTCCGCTCAAAGTTGAAACTCAATTTGTAAAACTACGCATAACATTATGTCTGTGAGTTTTGGATATTTCCATTTATATTCTCAATATTTCCAAATACACTTCACAATTTTTATAACTTTAGTTATCTGGCTAATGTGGCCAACCCGCCAACACAAAAAAATCTTACGCCATCGATGTCCGTAGCTATTCACGCATATTTACGTCTAGAAAAACATACAAAATACTCTTTGACAAACTCAGATTTATTCTTAGAGTCCAAGTGGGTAAAAACCGTGCAAAGCCATAAAAAGAAAAAAAGAGTGGGTAACAAATCATAAACAAAATAAAACTGAAGTGTCAGGACTCCGATTACACTGAAGTATTTTGAGTTGTCGCTTGCACTTCAAGTAGGCACTTGAGTCACCATTCTGACAAAAATTATTAACAAACTGTCGAACGAGCCATCAAGTATCTACATTACGATCCCCTAAAATGTTATTCTGATCACAGACACTTCATTTCGCCAAATTCTCTCCAAGAATCTTTTGTGAAGACATTAATTAGCACACAATGCTAAAATAATTAAATGCGAAAATTAAGCGTCATTCATCAGATCTTCATTAAGTCCCGACATTGGATTCAAATTGAATTTTCATTTGTATGACAATCATAATGTTAAAATCTTCAATGTTCACCATCGTAAAGAAAAGCGCGCGTTAATATTGCTCATCGAGCTTGGAAAGGAACGGAACGGTCACATCACATGTACGAGGCTTAAGTAAAATAACTAACTGAAAAAATAGGTAGGTAAATACTTACATGGTCATGTAAAAATCTGCTGCTCACATGCTGCTCAGTACATTTTTGTGCAAATTTAGCGACAGAATATAGAAATATAGGAAACATCTAGGTATTTTTCCTTCCGTGATTTCTGTGATAGAATAGAAAAAGTGGTTCATGATGGAGGGGTACCACAGGGTACTACTTACTTTTAAGACCATTTTTAGTCATTTTAATTAGGTTTAAACGACTAGTTAGATATTCCATATTATACATAGGTGTTATATCTAATGCTTGATTAGTAACATACATTTTCCTGTTTTAAATAATACCTAGCTTATTAAGCCGTTGATAGCGTGTAGGTACCTACAACCCGGTCACATTATCTCGAGACCTGGCGTCGACTGACCACAGATCATAGAAACAACAATGTTGTTTCTATGATCTGTGGCACTGCCCCTATATTTAAGTGCCTACATAGTGATGATTGCTATGACCTCTCCGTTTTACTCAGCTTAAGTGACTCCGTCCTCGTGGCGGGAGATCTTGACGCAAAACACCCCTCTTGGAACTGTTACATGACAAACTCAAGAGGCAGGGTACTGTTTGAATTATGTAGCTCCCTCAATTTTGATGTCGTCGCACCGATGCATCCCACTCACTTTCCTCACGACCCTAATCAGCGCCCTGATGTGCTAGACGTCGCGCTTCTAAAGAATGTAAACTTACGATTACATTCTATAGAAGCGATCGACGAACTCAACTCCGACCACAGACCAGTCATCCTGGAACTAGTCCCCAGTACCGGTCCCTCTGACCCCTCACAACCCCCCGCTCCCAAATTGATCACGGATTGGGCGAAAGTAAGCGAATTGCTGAAATCCACCGAATCCCCGCATTTGGATAAAATACCGAATAACATCGAGACTGTAGCCGACACGGAAGCCGCGATCAGCTTGCTCACAGAACACGTGCAATCCGTCCTGAACATTTGTTCAAAGGAAGCCCCAGCGGAAGACCGCTGGAAGCTTCCTGACGATGTGCGTGATCTCGTGACCGAGAAGAACGCGGCTATCCGTGCTTACAGATCTTTCCCTTGCGCCAGCAACAAAGCTTTTATGCGTTACCTACAACGTAAAGTAGGCAATCGCGTTAAAGAGCTGCGTGATGAGCAATGGGACAAGATGCTCGATGAGCTAGAACCCACCCACAAAGCCTTCTGGGATCTTCAGAGGAGATTACGCTCCCCTGGGATCACCTCCATGCCTCCCCTCACCCGCCCGGACAACAGCGTCGCATTCGACGACGATGATAAAGCCGAATGCCTGGCCGACAGTCTAGAGTCACAGTGCTCCCCCAGCACCCAGCCAGTAGACATAGCTCACCTCACTGAGGTGGATGCTGAAGTCGAACGCCGGGTTTCACTGCCCCCCGTAGAGGACCCGGATAATCCCCTCCCCCCCGTCACTCCAGACGAGGTGGATGGGATTATCAAGGGACTCAAACATCGGAAGGCCCCTGGCTCCGACGGAATCACTAATAAAGTGTGCAAACTCTTCCCTCCCGCGTTCATAGTGCTATTAACCGCCATCTTCAATAGCGCTCTGGCTAATAACATGTTCCCACAACAATGGAAACAAGCCACAGTGATCGGTATCCACAAACCGGGCAAGCCAAAGTCTTCCCCCAGTAGTTACCGTCCCATCAGTCTACTCAATGTCCTCGGTAAAATCTACGAGAGGCTTATTTATAAGCGACTCAAAGATTACGCCGAGGCAAAGAGTCTAATTCCGAAAGAGCAATTTGGCTTTAGAGCTAAACACTCTTGTGTCCAACAGGTGCATCGCATAGTCGAACATGTCAGCGCCCGCTTCCAGCGAGGCATGATGACCGGTGCCCTGTTCTTCGACATCGCGAAAGCCTTTGACAAGGTCTGGCACAACGGGCTGATATACAAGCTATATCAGCTCGGTGTGCCAGATAGACTCGTGCTCATCTTACGAGATTTCTTGTCAAACCGCTCCTTCCAGTACCGCATCGAAGGGGCGCTTTCCTCTCGCCGTCCGATTCGTGCCGGAGTCCCTCAAGGCTCAGTTATTTCACCACTCGCCTTCACGCTCTATACCAGCGACATCCCCACGAGCGGTCTGGCCGAGTTAGCTCTTTTCGCTGACGACACGGCCATTTACTACTCGGGTAGGAGCCCCAACAACATCACTCGCATTCTCCAAAAATCCGCAAACGCTCTAGGCGCTTGGTTCCGGAAATGGAGGATCGAGGTCAACCCAGAAAAGAGCCTGGCTGTTCTTTTCTCGAGCCCGCGTCAATCTTTCCCGGACACCCCCAGACCGATCACCATGTTTGGCAAGCCGATCCCTTGGGTGAAGCAAGCTAAATATCTGGGAGTCACCCTCGACCGACGTCTCTCCTTCAGTGAGCACATAAAGACGGTCCGTTCGCGGGCCGCTTTCGCTCTCGGTAGGCTCCACTCCGTGCTGAATGCGCGCAGCAAGTTGTCACTCAAGTGCAAGTTGCGTATTTTCACAGCGTGCATTCGGCCAATCATGACTTACGTTTGTCCCGTGTTCGCACACGCCAAACCCCACCTTATCCATAGGATGCAGATTCTCCAGAACCGATTTCTCCGCAACGCCTCGGTCCGAACCCCACAGGGGGTGCCCTCAGTGATCGGTCATTTAACTGAAATCCTTAGTTTGTAAGCCCTGGCTGGGGGCCTTAAAGTAATTTTTGGCCACCACAGGATTGTCCGGTTAAGCAGTCGACAGCCTCTCTAGGCTGAACTGCGAGTGGTCATATCAAAAAAAAAAAAAAAAATGATTGCTATGATCTAATACATATACATACCTAGGTACATGTATATCTTGTTTTGCACTTTGTAGACGAGTTGTTTATTTCAGGGGAAGAACTGATATCTCTCTGTATTCATGATGTGGTTTATAATTAGAACAAAACACGTCTATCATTTTACCTACATGTGTCAGACTCAAACTATATATATACTAAAGGATGATTTCGACCAATCGACTCGCATCGCCTCGATCGGAACGGATTTTACAAACATTAAACGTTAAATCGTGTACATTATGATAATTTTTGAAACCGAACAAAATAATAGTAGGATACAACCCATTGGAAAAGAATATAACAAAAATTAAAGGAAAAATAATTTACGGACGATCTGAGGTCGATCTGGGGTGAGTTTATAAGGGTAAAAAACGGTTTATCTCGATTTCCGGCAAAACTACAAGTTCTATGGAAAAAAGTTAAATGGCAAAGTTGTAGGCAATAAAAAGATCTACAACTCTTGTATTTACTTACTTTTTTCACAAAACCTCAAAATGTGTGTGAAAAATTCAAATAACCAGGTTTTGGTTTTTTATTTTTACCTTTTACAAAACATTTTTTGTTTTCTCGAAATTTGGTGTAAACTTACCTTTTTATGTACCAAACACACTTGATTTAAAATATTTATTGTATTTACCTTATTTTGACTTAATAACGAAAAAGCACCCTAATTTTCAATCGAAAATTCTCGCGTCAAAATATCCGCTTTTTTTAAAAAGTCGGTGGGCTTTTTGTTCGTTGAAATCTTAACAATCTATTTATTGCCTACTACTTTGCCATTTAACTTTTTTCCATAGGACTTGTAGTTTTGCCGAAAATCGACATAAACCGTTTTTTACCCTATAAACTCACCCCATCCACTTCCCGACCTCAGATCGCGTTTTGACAGCTGATAAAAATATGTACATTGATTGGTAGTGCCAACTAAATGATATAAGATTGTGCGGCCAGCAGTAAAACCTCACATTGTCCTATGTGGCCCTTCAATTGAATTTCATTTATTTTTCAATTTTATTTTAGTAATTTAATTTCACTAGAAAAGAGTGAAGACCACTAGAATCGAAAAAAATATTGCAATATGTCATTCTTCAGCTTCGTTAAGTCTTTTTACACCCTATATTATCAAGCCGCTTGACCGCGGATGTCTTCCGCGACACGCGATCGTAGCCGAAAGTATGCTGCAACCCCTGACCGGCTCCGTTCGCACGTCGTCTTATCCGATCGGATCCTTTCGGCTGGAATAAACTTAACATTAATGAAACTATTTTACTAGGCGCAGAAACGGATACGTTCGCAAGCGACGGTACGGAGCCGATCGTATGCTTCGACATCCTGTTGAATATGCAATCGGCTGTCGCCGCATCTGTTCGTATCCTTTCTGATCCGATGCGATGCGAGCCGTTTGGTGGAAATCATCCTTATCTAGTCTTGTCTTCGGTAGGTTCATTCATCATCATCTGCCTAGCCTTTTCCCAACTATGTTGGGGGCGACTTCCAGTCTCACCGGATGCAGCTGAATACCAATATTTTACATGGAGCGACTGCCTATCTGACCTCCACCACCCAATTAGTACCGGGTAGGTAAGAGTGGTTGTCAGACTTTCGGGCCATTGAATATCTGTAACGACTATCAGAGATTTACAAATGACAGCCGGGACCGACGCCGTAACGTGCTACCCGAGGCACGGAGGAAACTCGGCATATACATAATGGGTGGACACCCATCCACAGACCAAGCTAGGCAAGCGCGGCTTAACGTAACGCTCGACCTGAGTGGCTGTTATTATTTAGCCACGAGCTCCTCTCAGATCGGTGCATTTTTCACAAAAAAATCTAAGAGATGATTTCAGCCTTCAGAGCGCACCAAAGTGATCGCAGCTGATTGTTTTAGTTAGGAGGTGGGGTCAGGTGAAGTTATTTATAAAGCAGTAAGTCGTTTTTCGTCCAGTTACTATAGACTTGCGGTTGAACATATTACCTTTTTTCTTTAATATCAATTCTGATAGTGGCAGCAAGATAATAATAAACTCAAAAATTTTAAACGACAAAAGTCATCATTTCTCCAAGGTCTCAGGTGGCAAGTGTTACAAATCCCAGTATGGGAAAAGTATTGAAAGAAAACAAGTAGGTAATCTAGAAATATCAATGTTTTATTTTCTTTCTGGATACACTGGCGATTGGTTCGGTCTCGTATTCTATTTCGACGCGAGCCTTCTTCTGAGGTACCCTTACAGCCATGTCCTGTGAAGAAATGATAAGATTTATTATTGCACCAACGATACTATTACTTCGTGGGACTGTAAAAGGTCAGAGTCGTCTTAGGACCAAAGTAACAAATAACACGTAATAAAACTAAAATCGCAGGTGTTGTTGAAGTTATACTTCGTTTGGCGCGTTAGGGAAAAATGATGAGAGTAAATTTTTACGATGCACGCGCACACTGTCACGAAAAACCGACACCCTAAAGTTAGCTGGTCAACATTTTAGTTTTATACGCCAAAGAAGTATAACTTCTTACGTGCGTAAAAAGTACACACACACTTTTTTTTATTGAGTATTTTCTCTCATTTTCTCACACACGGAACAAAAATACAAATAATAGTCATACTTTATCAATAGATACCAGATTATTTGCAACTTAAAATGGTATGCTGCAAATATTCCAATTCTTTTTTTTGTGTGCTCTAATTATGCAAGAAAATTGCAAAATAAGGAACATAAAATGTATAAATCCATTCGACATTCACTGAAGTCACTAGGCACTATTTGATTGAATTTCGATGCTTTATTTGCAAGTATCATCACCTCGGGCATATTAGATAGTTAGATACAGTTAAAATTAAAGGAAACATACCCAAGTAGTTTACTATCAGCCGATTTTACCTAAATTATGCAATACCTACAAAAATAACCATAAAATCCATTTGAATATTTATAAACCCTGATAAATTGATACAAATTTATCAAAACTTATAACGATCATAAAATGCTATGTCTCTGATTTTTATAATTATGCTTACGGAGCGAGCAACACTAATCCTATTTAGTTAATAGATTTTGTTTTATTTATTTATTTTATTTTATTTTTTTATTTGGCTCTTCAACAATGGGTACACTATTACATATATGGTATAACGTTCCAAACTTAAGTCTAAGTGCCCCATTACTTATAGAAGAGCACTACATTCACTATATTATGCGCTTAAAGAGCTAATCGAAAAATAAAAAACGAAAAGAAAGAATAAAAATACAAAAAAATAAATATTAAAACAACAGTAATATCTAAATAATAATACTGGTCTATCAATACTGACAGGACTATTGTAGCCAATAAGCCTGACATAGTGGTAATAGACCGATCAGCGGCCGCGTAATGATAATCGATGTCACCATCCCGCATGACGAGAACCTCGTGAAAGCTGAGAAAGAGAAACAAATAAAATATCTCGACTTGGCACACGAGGTTGTCGACATGTGGAATGTGAACTCGGCTGTCATTGTGCCCATTGTCGTAACGGCCAATGGCCTTATGGCTAAGAGCCTCGACGACCATCTTTCGAAGCTCTCCTTAGGCGGTTGGATCAAGGGCCTGATTCAGAAGGCAGTACTCCTCGATACGGCTCGCATTGTGAGGAGGTTCCTGTCTCTGGAGCCCTAACCACCGGTAGCTTGGACCCTGTTCCCGACACCGGCGGACCGCTATTTTTTTATATTTTTAAATGTTTTTTTTTTATGGATTTTTTTAAGAAATATTTAAAAATGTTAAAACATGTGTATATATAAATGAATAAACGGAATAATAATAATAATTTGTTTTCTTTCAAAGATATAGAAATATAGTAATAAAAGTAAGTATAGAAAGAGAGAGAGAGAGAGAAGAGAGAGAGCTAGCAAGAGAGTAGAGCATGAGTATAATATGTGTATAGTATGTGTGTGTGTGTGATATAGTTTCTTTGGCTTCTTGACTAGTGTTTGAGTTCGCGCCAACTTATTTTTGCGATTAATTTTTTGTGCATCGTATTTTATACATATATTGATTGATTTTTGCCTGATGAGGATATAGCAAGGAATTCAAGAATTACCTCAATGTCCGATGTTTCTGACTCGAAGTCGCTGTCAACATCCGCATTTTCTTTCTTGCCCGAGTCAGAATCCTGAAATATTTATGAATTAACAATATTGAATTTGGTGACGGTGACTGGTAATTAGTGACCGATACTTATACACGTGATTGTCCTTATGATAACAAACATCTTTCCCAAAGAAACATTTGTGCAAACACATGTGTAAGTATGGGTCACTAATTACCTGTCACCCTATATTATTAACAGGTATCCCTGTTAATTGAACTGTTGTTCAGCAGCGTGTCATACTATGAAGCTGCCATGAATGAGTACAAACAATCTTCCAGCGCACCCTGGGTAGTCTACTTCTGTGTCTACACCATACAAACAATCTTCCAGCGCACCCTGGGTAGTCTACTTCTGTGTCTACACCATTATCAGCCTAACCTTTTCCCAACTCTGTAGGGGTTCACTTCTACTCTTACCAGACACCACAACCCAGATAGTACTGTGTAATACAATACCCTGGTAAGACTGGCTGTCAGACTTTTGGGCCACTGACTACTTTTAAAGACTGTTTAATATGTACAAGTGACAGCCGAGACCAACGGCTTAACATGTTTTCCAAAGCATGATGGTCGCCCATCCATGGCCAGCGCTGCTTAACCTTGAAAACTGACCCGTGCGGCTGTTACTATTTATCGACGAACGATTCATGCAAGGCATCATGATAGAGGTTAAAGGCTTTTATAAAAACAAGAAACAAAATCCAACTTACTTCATCACTGTCCATATCACTGTCAGCTTCAACAAACTCGTCAGCCTGTTCCACAGTCCTCTCCAACTCCCTCTCAAGCTCTGGTTCCATCTCCCTCTCTACTTCTTCTTCTTCCTCATCTTCTTTCTCACTCTCGCTGGATATCTCTTCTGCTTTGAGCGCTGAGTCGAACGCCATTTGTGGGAAGTTGTAAATGTCATTGTACTGGAATGAGAGAAAGAGACATTCTTAATTATTTACAGAAAGGGTTGTTTGATTTTGTGAAAAAAAGACTCAAAATGTAGTAAAAAAAACCTTTTATGACAAATTGGCTCTCTCTTTATGACAAATCTCCAATAGTACCTCGTTTGTGATAAAAGTAAAATAAAGACTAATATTTCTTGCAGGATTTTTTTTCATGTGAAAGTGAAACCTTAAACTGACTAAATTAACAATGACTATCCTAGAGTTTTTAAGACCTCATTTGGAGTTATAAGTCGGCGCGTATCCTGCTTTGCAAGCAGCAATAATAATAATAAAAAATTAAAAAATAAAAAAATGTTAAAAAATATGTATATACATGAATAAACGGAATAATAATAATAATCATTTTATTGTCAGGCATCTAAGGCCCATAAATAGAATACACAAATGAATAATCTTATACTATAATAAACTAATGCATATTAAAAACCTTATAAAACTATGACTAAACACGCAATGTTGACAGCGTCGTGTTTCGCTGCGAGGTGTCGCGTACCCGTCCTCGGAAACGTCGATATACGACACCTTTCGGCCAAAAGTCTTCATTCAGGCAGGTCTGTAGATGATGGGTTGGAACTCGTAGCACGAATGACTTAAAGTTGATGTTGTGGCGCGATTCCAACCTTTCAAACCTTTTTTTTTTTTTTTTTTTTTACGGATGGGAAATCATCAAATGACTTCTCCCGCTCTGGGCAGAGCGGAAGGGAGTGTCAGACTTGTACTGACTAAAACCCATCCATGTTCCTTCCTTGCCCTTTGTGTTCCAGGGCCGCGGTATCTCTTTCGAACAGCCCGCAGCCCTGGCAGGCATCGGCCCTTGCGGGCCCCTCCCTATTTGCTGACATCTCTTTGAGGCGCGCGTGGAACACGAACGCGCCGTCAACACGGCCTGTCGTCAAAAGACGGACGGACGGCGAGCTAGCCCATTACTCTCCGTCCACAGGTCCGCGTCTACGGTGGCCGGAAGCCACCACGTGACCCGGACGCCCGAGGCGTCTCCCGCGGCGGCTGGGACGAGAGGTTCTCTCCCTCTCACGCTCCGCCACCTCCTTCGCTAGCATGACTGCTTCGCAGAAGGAGGTGACGGCGTCCCATTCCCTTTCGCTCCGGACCATGGACTGGACCAGGGCCGGACGCGATAGGTCGCCGCCGCCGATCGCCGCTACGAGGACACGGCGGTGCTCCGCCCAAGCGGGGCAGACCTCTACCGTGTGCTCCACCGTATCCTCTGGGCGGCCCTCACAGTGGTAACACCCGGGCGTTTCCTCCCGCCCGATTCGGTGCAGGATTAGGCAGCTGGATCAAGGGCTTGATCCAGAAAGCGGTACTCCTGGACACGGCTCGTATTGTTAGGAGGTTCCTCTCTCTGGAGCCCTGACCGCCGGTAGCTTGGACCCTATTCCCGATACCGGTGGGCTACTATTTTTTATATTTTTAAATGATTTTTTTTATGTCGTTTTATATTTAAATATTTAAAAATGTAAAAAATGTGTATAAAGATGAATAAAGGATAAAAAAAATAATAATAATAATAATAAAATGTTAAAAAATATGTATATACATGAATAAACGGAATAATAAGAATAATCATTTTATTGTCAGGCATCTAAGGCCCATAAATAGAATACACAAATGAATAATCTTATACTATAATAAACTAATGCATATTAAAAACCTTATAAAACTATGACTAAACACGCAATGTTGACAGCGTCGTGTTTCGCTGCGAGGTGTCGCGTACCCGTCCTCGGAAACGTTGATATACGACACCTTTCGGCCAAAAGTCTTCATTCAGGCAGGTCTGTAGATGATGGGTTGGAACTCGTAGCACGAATGACTTAAAGTTGATGTTGTGGCGCGATTCCAACCTTTCAACCCTCAGAGTCCAGTTGTGAAAGTGAAGACTTTCACATACTGTACGACATCCTCAGTTGTAGTGGAGTGATGCCGACGTGAAAGGTATAGCTGCGTCGTAGGCACAGCAGGGCGCAGCAGCATGTTGGGCCCACTCGGTGCGGTACCGCACAGGTTACGAGAACAGGGCTTCCTCTTCTTCCTTTCTACTTTCGTGAAGCCCTCCTCATCAACTTGGCTGCAGGTTCTTGGCAAGGAGCCTCGGACCGCAGTCAGGGCAGGTGGAGCACCTTTCTTCTGTTTTTCCCTTTTCTGGTTTGTTGCTTAGGCTGCGACGCATCAGATTTGCCGTTGGTGACAAGAGCAGCGTAAGCACGTTTAGGGGTCGACGTACCTACGCGTGACGTTTCCACAGCCTGTGTTGTGGCGCGGGCGACGGCAGCGGCCGGCGGCGCTTGCTCAGCGTTATCGTCGATCCAAAACTGCCGACGGATGCATTTTGGGCCCCTCGACGACTGTTCACCTTTGAGGCCTCAGGTGACACAATTGCTGAACCAAGGTTGCGCAATAACGAGATTTCCGCACGTAGTTCAGTATTGGTTTTATCTGAAACCTCCATTCTGGACTGCATCTTGGTCATCTCCGCTTTCAAGGTAGTGATGTCCTTTAGCAGCCGTGTAACGTCGACGTGATCAAACGTGACGGGGGCAGCTTACTCAGCTGCCTCGCCACGAAATCTGGCACGTCGTCTGGGTCAGTCTTCTTCAACATATCGATGATATCTTGAAGACTCTTCTCGGTTCCATCTCTGCGGCGAGACGGCATCTGGTCCAGTTTACCAAGTGACTGGAACAGTAACAGTTTTCCACTGCTGATCTCGTCCTCCTTGAAATTGGACCGGCATATCTGCAGGATGCTCACCTCGTCCATGTAGTCGATAGCATGGACTAGGAACGCCAGCAATTGATTGACTATGAGTTGTTTGGAACGTTTGTTGTTAGTTTTTACGGGCATCGGATAGGGCCGCGCAATACGCGAATAAAATTCATGCCATGCACAGTGGAAACACGTCCGTGTTCGAGCGCGCATCGCACTGCACTACTAGAACCGAAAGGATTAGACCCATCGACAGCGCGTAGGCCTTTAACCTTATAACCCGTTTTATACTCGTACGCAAAATACGCACTTTGGACATGGAGTTGCGAAAACTAGCCCGCTATACATTACAACGACTTTATTAGGATGACGAAACACCAGCCCACGTGCTTCTGCACTGTCCAGTGGTTGCAACATACAGGGCAAAATACTTCAGAAACCCAGGTACCCTCCGCGAGATTGTCAGCAACATCAAGGCGTTGCTGGCCTTTCTCGGGGAGTTGGGGTGGATCGAATGCATTTTCCCACCCGCACACAAAATACGCGCATAGACGTGGAGTTGCGGACACCAACCCGTTTACAATACAATAGGATGTATTTATACTTACAGTGCCCTTCTTCAATCTCTCAAGCAGTTGTTTTTCTATAGCATTGTCTATTCTTGCAGCAACTAAGGCCTTCTCCTCCCTTCTTCTTTCGCGTCTCTCTATCTTACGCTGTATTGGGACTAATTCTTTACTGCAAAGGGAACACATTTTTCTATTTAAAAAAGCAGCATACAATCATCTTAAATTAAATTATGTGACAAGGAATGTATTTCAATATGATGATCCTCAATTAAGCATGAAAACGAACAGGTTCCACCCTTTCCCTGATCAATGAATCACTTATGGTTTACAGCAATTGTTTAACTATTGTGTCTGCTTCACAGACAGTTTAAGTGTTAATTAAGAAAATAGTTGATTAGATTTTAATTAAATTTTACCCACAAGTAGACTCTGCCTTGGGGTGGGGCAAAAGGTACTTTTTATCCCAGTGTTCCATTTAAATCTACATGCAGACAACGTTGTGGGTAAAAGATAGTGTTTTCATAAAACATTTTAGACAATGAATACTTACACTCTTCTCAGTTTGAGTTTTCTCATCCGTATAAGATACTGTGTTATTTTGACAAATCTCTGTTTGCATTTTGCTTTGATAAAAGCGGGCCAATATAACAGGTTCTCATTGATTTGATATATTGCTTTTTCAAAGTTTCTTGATAGCTTTACTTTCTCCCATTGCTTGGCTGGAAACATTACTCTGAAAAAGGAACACATCATCATAACATTATGCCTGATTTCAGTGAAAGCATAGACAGAGGTGTAAAGAGTCATGTTAGTTCTGATATATGCCTGGTGGTGACGAGACATTTTTCTTTCTTAGCTTTTTAAAAATGTTGCTCCATATTAGTAATTTTTCCTGTATTGTGGATGTGTTTACAAACATTTAAAGTCACACAGTCAAAAACAGCCAGACCCAGAACAACTACTTGTAGGCCATACAAATTTTTGCTCTGGGCAAGAATTGAACCCGCAACACGCAGTGAAGCAGGCAATCAGTGTGTGGCTCAGCCACTGCACCAACCACGCCGTCAACACATTCCCTTTGAGTTGTTCTCTGCTTTCTGATAATTTGGTGGGTTTATTCCAAACCCAAAGCTCTACCAAGTGGTTCTAGTGAACACCATAATTGTGGAAAATAGAATATTCTAAAATTGTTGTCACATGTTTTAATTTCTTCAACAAGCCTCAACATAATAAAAATTATCATCCTATTTACTGTGTGTAGAACAATAATTGTCTACTAAAATAAGAGCCGTATGGATTAACAACACAACTAAAAAACGTACCTTTCAGCAGTCTTCATGAACAAATAAATAATACCATTCTCCTCTCGAATTGTCGCATATTTACTGTTAGCAAGCGGGCAAGATGCCCGGCTACATAGACCTGTTAGGTTGAACTCATTTCGGCAAAACTGCTGAGTTTTTGTCCTGGAAAGTTTATCACAACCCTATTAATAAGTTATCTTGCAAAAGAATATTACTTTATTCATTCTTGCAGCAAAATACTTACGTTACTTTGTGAGAGCAATGTGTTTTGTTGATGATGGCCCACACAACCTGTAAACAATAGTTATCACATCAATAAATGAAGTTGCAGAAATGAAACAATTCTACCTAATTATATAAATTACTTACGTCGTCATGCTGCATTTTAACTTATGTTTGTAACTCAACAAACTATTTTAAATAAATCACATGGGCTCACACAACATAACCTCAATCTCAATTTACTAACGAAATGACAGTATTCTGTACGACATGACAGTGACATTCCAAAGAATGGTGTTGCCAAGATTCCAAAATCTATCGGTCTACACCACTAAGGAAAGATACCCAGAAAGCGTTGAGAAATCAAAGTAAGAGAAGGCTCAATTATGGATATGTGACGCTTTGTGTGACGCGGTCCGCAATAAATTCAAACATATGGTGAGGTATGAGAGCGTTTAAACGGAGAAGTGATTTTATGCGCGTAGCCTTGAAATCCAGCGTTACTTGCAGCGGACCCCACGGACGTCACCGCCGCGACGCACGCATTAGTATTATTTATGATGCTCGGTGCACATGCAGCGTTGCGGCCAGCCATTTCCTTTATTACTTTGTGCACGGAGACGCGACGTGTGCGACGAAGCAAACGGCACCGCACGCGGTGCTTCACGCTCCCCGCGTATTCGTAAATAACACCGGACATTGTCATATTATGTTTGTGTATGCACATGTAATAACGCAGGCCACTGCACGCACCGTTTTCAGGTAACGGAAAAAATGCGCAACGCGCCGCGAGACGCTACGCTAGCTGTTCGTTTCCACCGCCGAGCAGGGGATCGAACCGACAACAAGTTGTAGATCCTGGTGTTTCCTATAGACCTCCAGTACTTTAAATGGGTTTTAAAAAATAGTAGTAAAGAATTTCTATCATGTTACATGTATGTATACTACTTTAAACTAGTTAAAACCTATTTTCTATTTGCTCTAATAATTAAACAGATTTGATTTTGTGTGGTGATTTTTGAACGAAATAAAATGTTTAATCTGTATTTAACATTCAGCATGAATCGATTTTAATTCGATATTATACTGTAGTTGAAATCGATTTAAAACAAACAGTCTATAGTGAGCATCGCAATGCTAGCAAGATGAGTATGACATAAAGTAAGGGAGGAAAGAAACCTAAGGGTGCGTTTCCACAGAAGCGGAGTTGCGCGGAGTTCAGCGGAGCAGAGCCGTGTAAATAGGTACGTATTTCCACTAAAGCTGCGCAGAGATGAGCGGTGAAGGGCTGAGCTGTGTGGCTGGTGTGTAGGAGCCGAGCGGAGCTGCCCTGCTCCACCCCGCGCAACCCCGCTCTACCGCGCGCATCTCCGCTCTACACCACGCAGCCCCGCTCTACCGCGCGCATCTCCGCTCTACACCACGCAGCCCCGCTCTACACTGCACAGCCCCGCTTCACACAGCACAGCTCCACTAAGCTCGACACCGCTGTACCCCGCTGATCTCCGCGCACCATACATTTTAATGTAAATCTTCTCAACTCCGCTAACACTGTTTCCACTGAATCGGAGCGGAGATGAGATGTGTATTTTGAGCAATGTGATTGGTCAATTTTTATAAGTCTCTGCCCAGCTCCGCGCAGCTCAGCTTCTGTGGAAACGCACCCTTAATTAGTTACTATTTCCAATAATTAACTTTTGATTGCAGTTCCCACGATGATTTAAGAGCACATTCATTATACAAAAAAGCGAACCTAAGCGGATAACAAAGTCTGAGTACTTTGTTATCCGCTTAGGTTCGCTTTTTTGGTATTTAATACTTTCACTCCCTTTTATGGCTTTCACTCCATTGAATGTAACATTTATTGCAATTACAAAAACATACAAAACACACGACACAGGCAAAACACATGACTTTTTGGTTATGTAGAATTACTAAATGATAAATGATGTTTATTATGCAAATAGGTTTTTACAAACACTTTTACACGTCATGTTTTTTTTTAAAAGTAGATGGGGCCGGTATTTCGTCCCTGACTACTCTGAGAAGAAACAGCCGAAACAAACTCAAAGGTCATAGTTGCTTTTAAAGTCCAGACATAAACTTGGTTAACTCACATGTGGACTATGCAGATTAGTGTCTGAGATGGCCTTTGGAAGAAAGAATCAGACAGATTTGAGTGGACCTGTCCAGTCAGTGCAAGCATTTGTCAGTTATCGTGAGCTCGACTTGTAACTCAAGGAGCTCAACGACACGACGAACACGAACTAATATGTCGTTGTAATATGCGCAACAAAGACTTTCGAGTAAGACTAACTATATTACCTTTTCTCATTTTCAAACGATGATATTATTTCAATAAAAAGACCCAAAACCCGAATCCCCGAACCCGAATCTGTACATTTTTTTATGGCAATTACATTCAGTTACATAAGTCGATAAAAATCATGATCGAGTACAATCTGACACGTGCATCACTATTTCTTATTCTATTTTTTCAGTTTGAAATCGTATGTCGGTTATTTTGGTGTTCTGCTTCTGTTTACGTTTGTTTTCTAAACGTTAAAATTGCATAGGTCGCTTATTGATAGAATGACGATTTCGCTTGATTTTCATGCCTACTTTTTCTAATATTCATTTCATATTAGGGAGGCGTAGATAAATAATGATAAAAAAATGAGTGACAATATAAAAGTAGTTGTCAAAGTTAGACCTTTAATTTCGCGTGAAATAGAAGATAAACTTTCGTACCAGTGGCGGGTCAAGAATGACACGCTTTATCAACTCGATCAAAATGGAAAAGATCTCGGGCAATCTTTCACATTCGGTGAGTGAAACTTTAATAACCCCTAATAATTAATTGTGTGTGAAGCAATTACGATTCAAATGTGTATAGTAAATACGTCATACAGTCGAAGGTTAACGAATCAAACGAATACTAATCAGGGAAAATGGTTTTTCAGACAAAGTCTATGACAAGGATACGAAGACTACAGATGTGTACGATGACATTGCGAAGCCAATCGTGCAAGCAGCGACGGCTGGCTTCAACGGCACTATATTTGCGTACGGACAGACGTCTTCTGGCAAGACGTATACTATGACCGGTACAGACAGCTCGCCTGGAATCATTCCACTGGCAGTCGTCAATCTATTTGAAATTATCAGAAACGTGCCAGACCGAGACTTCTTAGTGAGGTAACAACATTTATTTTTTCTATTTACCTGTATACTCACCTATAGTCAATCATATCATCATCATCATCTGCCTAGCCTTTTCCCAACTATGTTGGGGTCGGCTTCCAGTCTAACCGGATGCAGCTGAATACCAGTATTTTACCTATAGTCAATCATAGCAGTTTCATAATTCTATTTAATTTATAAACGAATGGTGATGGTTTAACTTTTTAATTTCATGGTTAGTTAATGATACGAGTGTGTCTCCACAAGTCGCAATGATTTTTCTGAAAAAGTCCTGATTTTATGTCAGCTTTTGATAAACACAAATTTGCTTGATAAATTCCTAAGCAAGGTTATACAAATAGAAACTTCAACTTGACAATCCCAATAAGAAGCCAATCAATTAATACCGGATATATTTAGCAAGACATTAGCATTGTTATCAGACAGATATGATTACATGTAGAAATCACAGGCCTATTACATAAGTCTGAAAGAAAATCAATGAAATCTGGAATAATACATCTTAACAATTTATTTCTTTATGGAATTTTCACCACAGAACTTACTGGTTAGGCATTTGTGGCTCAATTCAGTATTTTATGTATAAAAACTCAGCCAAGGATAGTGTACGCTGCTATTTGTACTTATACTTAATTGATAGGTAAGGTTCTCATCATCATCATCATCATCAGCCTATAATGTTCCCACTGCTGGGACACAGGCCTCCTCTCTATGAGAGGGAATGGGCTATAATCCACCATGCGAGCCCATTGCGGATTGGTAGATGTCACATGTCTTTGAATTTTTGGTTCTAGGACATGCCGGTTTCCTCACGATGTTTTCCTTCACCGTTTTTGAGAGCAGTGGTGATGAAATAAATTACACAAAGCAATGCGCCTGCCTGGGTTCGAACCCACGACTTACTGTTTGTAAGTCGGGGTCGCTACCACTGGTCCACCGCTGCTCTCAGTCGGTAAGGTTCTAAGTTACTTAAAATGTCAAATATCTGATATTTATGCTTAGTTGGACACCTGTTTTGTAAAGTTGGTCTAACCTGTTAAATTGTGACAATTAGCAGAAGATAAAAACAGCCTGCCTGATAGCTTTTCAGATACCAGGGGGTGTGTTTCAGTGGGTCATCAATGTAGGGACCTATTGATCAGGTTAAGAAGTTTGACCTATAACCCATAATTATTTTTGAAAAATTTGGGTTATCTCATAAAATAATTCAGTAGAACCTTGTTAAGTCGAGCCTCGATAAGTTGAAATCCTCCAAATCTCGAAAAAATGTTTTGTTCCCTTCTCTTCAAACACCAAAACCTCCATTACTCGAAATCTCAATCCTCTACTAGTCGAAATAATCAGTGAGTCAAGCCAAGCCTTTTTGGGACATAATATCCCTCCATAACTCGAAAAATTAAATTGGACCGCTGTATCTGTATCTCTCTAACACCTCTGTATCTCGAACATAGAAATGTTTTATTTTACAACATTTACAACTTGATTATTTGAAACTTATTACCTCTATAGTTCCTAGAAAGATAAACTTTTAAGAATTTACCAACAATGTAAGTACACCATTGTTTCTTAGAAAACAATTTAGGAGTTTATAATAAATAGGATTACCATGAATTTATGACTCACGTTAGCATGTGTTTACTATTATATTATAAGAGAGAAACTTTATTGTATCACAAACTTTCAATACAAAATAATCTATAACTACTGTACTGCCAAATTATTGATTAATTGACTTATAAAACAAGCTCATTTATCCATTGGGATTTATTGCAATCGGCATCTTTTTGGTTTGTTGGCCACATCCACATCAGTCTTGTCTAGGTACGATATATGTTTCAGTGTTCATACATAGTTACATCCCATGCGTCAAACAAACAATATTATTATTGAAAGCATAAAATTCTTTTCCAGAGTGTCTTACATAGAAATCTACAATGAAACAGTGAAAGACCTGCTAAATGTTGATAAAAAAGACATTAAGATTCATGAATCATTACAAGGAATCAAGGTGGATGCCACCGAGAAAGTCACTTCTTCACCTGAAGAAGTTCTTGAAGCTATGAGAGAGGTATCCTTGGTTTTTACTATTATAAAAGAAGCATTAATACTAATAACAAAAACTTTCACCTTTCAGATATTTGATGCAAGTCTTGTCTGATTCTGCTTTCTAATTATTTTGGTGAAATGCTACAAAAAGTGCTCATTCAGTATAAACAGGAGTTTAGTGCTTTGGCAATGATTTATTAATAAATCACTTTCTCAGCTTTAAAAAGTTACTAAATAAGTTAGCTAACATTTTGTGTATAATTTTAGGGTGAAGCAAATAGACAGAAGGGTGCCACAAATATGAATGAAGAAAGTAGCAGATCCCATTCCATATTTCAAATAGTAAGTAAAAGTACCTATATATTATTATTTTTAAGATAGAAAATTTATTGCAGCCTGTCTTTTAAAAACTAAGATTTTTTCGTGCATCCAACTTTCCGTTTTCATTGTCAGATTTGTTTTTAGAACATTTCTTAAAGTAGAAAACAGATATGATGGGGTTTTGGCTTTGCAATGTTCAATGTCGATATTTTATGAACCTACATTCAGTCAAAAAGTATCGGGGATGGATGATTTGTATAGGGTTCTAAATTCAATTTTTTGTTTTTTTTTTTGTTGTTAGCATTTTTGCGCGGTTTGGCACAACTCTTTCCCATTTTGGCGCGGTGTTTGTTGCATTTTAGAGTGCATTTTGTGTTGCGTTTTAGGTTGCACTTTAGATTAAATACAGTGCTGTTTTTAGTTAAATCTTAAATTTAGTGTGTATTGCGAATTTTATAATGGACAAAAACATCGAACAAAGAGTTTGTGTTATAAATATTGCATCGCCAATAAAACTTCGTGTTCCGAGTCCCTGAAAATTTTAATGCATAAAGTGAATCGACTTTAGCAGAAACACGTGCCTAAGAGTGGTACAAAGCGTTCAAAAGCGGTCGAGATGTGATGGAAGATATGCCCCGCTCTGGTAGGCCATCAACGTCTACTACTGAAGTTAACATCACAAAAGTGAAGGAAATAGTGACTGAAAATCGTCATTCAAGTTTGAGAGAGATAGCCGCTTAACTTTCTGTCTCTCGAGTCGATCCATACCATTTTAAATAATCACTTGGGTATGAAACATGTTGCCGCTCGGCTAGTACCAAAAGACCTGAATTTTCTCCAAAAACTCAATCGCATAAGAGTCGCTGAGGACATGCTAGAACGAGTCAATTCCGACCCAACATTCATAAAACGCATTGTTACTGGTGACAAGACGTGGGTTTATGAGTTTGACATGCAAACTAGTCAACAAGCTTCGGAGTGGCGCCTTCCAACTGAACGGAAACCACGCCAAAGTCGATCAAAAGTCAGTCATGTTGACCGTTTTCTTTGACTATCGCGGTGTTGTCCACTCGGAATTCTTGCCGGAAGGTCAAACAGTAAATAAAGAATGTTATTTGAGCGTTTTGCGGCATTTAAGAGAGCAAATTCGACGAAAAAGGCCAGATTTGTGGAACGAAAATTCTGAACCACGATCATGCGCCTTCACACAAGGCCATCATAGTGAACGTATTTTAGACCAAAAACTCAACAAATACCATCGAGCAACCACCTTATGTACCAGATATGGCCCCAAACCAATTTCTTTCTTTCCTAAACTCAAATTACCACTTTGTGGAACCCGTTTTTAAAGGAGAATGCGCGGCGAAAACTGAATTCCGGAAAAGGCGTTTAAAAAATGTTTTGATGATTGGATTATTTGTTGGCGTAAGTGTTTCTGAAGGAGCATACTTTGAAGGCGATTAAATAACTTTGGATGAATAACTAACATTTTGTGTATTATTGATCGTTTCCCGGTACCTTCTTGGATAGAGTAGTTTACCTTTCATACCAGGTGGTATTGCATGGTAAACATAAAATATTGACTGAAACACTTAACATGTTACGGTGTGTATGTGCATTTTTGATAATGACCTGTTAATTCAAAACGTACTATCCATTTTAAGTTAGATGAAGATAAAAAACTTTTTTGTGTACTTGAGTAACATTGTGTGGGACTAGAATTTGGCATTCAACCTTAATCATTATGTACCTCTTTTGGACATATGCTGATGTAACACGATACACCCACATGTTAAGCAATTTATATTTACTTTAATAGTGTAGAAGTTTTGGAAGCTTACTATTAATAGAATGCTATGTTACAAGTACCATGTAAAAAGATGCGGCAAAAAGAACAGCTAAGGATTGTCATGAGTATAGCTTTTCTGCTAATTTAAAAAATATAGGTTTGTTGTACATGAATACGGTTGCACAAACACAGAATTGGTATAATAATTTCGATTCCTGTATAGAACAAATATAATTATGTATGGCCTACGGGTAGGTTGTTCCGGGTCTGGCTGTTTGTGTATGTGAGTTTAAATGTTTGTTAATGCGCCCACATAATATATTCAATTGCAGTGCACAACATATTTTAAGGTTCTGGAACATCTAAACCACCGATCGAACTAAAACCTATACCTTATAGCAATCAAACTTTACTAACATGCCACTTGTATTGAATAACGAGCTGGTGTCCACAAGTCCACGTCACCACGTCCAAAGCGTGTTTTTTGCGTACAGGTGGGAGAATTGATTATTCGATCCACCACAGATATCAGAGAAAGGCCAGTCGCCAGTAACACCTTGGTGGTACTGACGCTCTAGCGGCGTGAAACTGGGTTACCGGACCAATTTGCCTTGAATGAGGCAACCTCTAAGCAGTTTTTTTTTTTAAAAACGTTGCCCCACACTAGGAATTTCTCCTGTATCGCGGGTGCGTTCACAAACATTTAAACTCACATACACAAACAGCCAGACCCGGAACAACTATCTGTAGGCCATACAAATATTTGTTCCGAGCGGGGATCGAACCCGCGACACGCAGCGCAGCAGTCAATTGCTCAGCCACTGCGCCAACCGTGCCGTCAAAAAAAGTTTAAAAGCATGTGGCGAAAAGGAAGGTGTTCAGTAAAAAGCCGTGTCCCGTAAGCAGCTATTGTTGGTCAGTCGGAGCGCCTGTTTAGTGAATAACACGACACTTACAGCTTGTGCAACCTCCTTGTCATGAAAATTCGTCCTTCCAGATAATAGAATCTCGTGAACACATCGAAGGTGAAGAGGAGCCGGGTTGCGTGAACGTGTCACAACTGAACCTCGTCGACCTTGCCGGGTCGGAGCGCAGCGGGCAGACCGGCGCCACTGGCTTACGGTTCAAGGAAGGCACGCATATCAACAAGTCACTGTCGGCCCTCGCTCTTGTCATCAAACAGCTGTCTGAAGATCCTAACAGGTATGTATCCTGAACATAAGATCGTAATGTTACGCATATACTCACCAAACGGTAAAGGGGTGTATTAAGACGCTCTTATTTCTCTACTTGTGTTGAAGTCCGATGTTATATGAGGCGAGCCTATTGCCATTTATCGAGTGCAAATTCTGACACGTGGTCTCTACTCTCTCCTTATCTGTCTGTGTAGGCCCAACACAGACAGTAAACCTGGCCAAGTGCGAGTCGGACTTGCGCACGAAGGGTTCCGTACCATTATCAATACAACATTAGACCGGTTTACGATTTATGACGTATTAAAAAACAACTACTTACTAGATCTCGTTCAAACCTTCGGTGGATATTTGCATGGTAATTTAAATCATAGATTTTTTTTAGTTTTATCATTATCTTATTTTAGAAGTTACAGGGGGGGGGACACATTTTACCTCTTTGGAAGTGTCTCTCGCGCGAACTATTCAGTTTAGAAAAAAATGATATGAGAAACCTCAATATCATTATTAAAGACCTATCCAAAATTTATTGCTATTTTTCTATTTTTGTGTGAAAATCTTAATGCGGTTCACAGAATACAGCTACTTACCAAGTTTCAACAGAATAGTTCTTTTAGTTTCGGAAAAAAGTGGCTGTGACATACGGACGGACCGACAGACAGACATGACGAATCCATAAGGGTTCCGTTTTTGCCATTTGGCTACGGAACCCTAAAAAAAGTGGGGCGGAAAATAATTGGCCTACTCTGTAGGCCTTTCTTTTTCAGAGCAGCGGTGGCCCAGTGGTAGCGACCCCGACTTACGAACAGTAAGTCGTGGGTTCCAACCCAGGCAAGCGCATTACTTTGTGTAATTTATTTCATCACCACTCAAAAACGGTGAAGGAAAACATCGTGAGGAAACCGGCATGTCCTAGAACCAAAAATTCGAAGACATGTGACATCTACCAATCCGCACTGGGCCCGCGTGGTGGATTATAGCCCAATCCCTCTCATAGAGAGGAGGCCTGTGTCCCAGCAGTGGGAACATTATAGGCTGATGATGATACGATTTTGCACTTGTAGCTGTGTGCAAACCGCCTCAGCGTCTTGTCAAAGCTTATCAACCTCCCGGGGCCCTTGAAGGCCTAGTAACCAGCCTAGAAGGCCTATTAGTTATGTTCAATCTTTATTTAATTAATATACATTAGTGGTTAGAGTTACAATACTACAGCTAACAACATCAGCCTGCCAAAATGAGGTTGGTTGCACTGTCTAAGCCTAATATGCTGACAAAATACACGAATTGGACGTGACTGACTAGCTAAACAATTTACTATTGACCAAACTTTTAATGACATTCGTGTTACCTTTTAAAAAAATAATTATATTATTACTAATTATATTATATTTTATGATTCCAGGTTCGCAAACTACCGTAACAGCAAACTAACTCGTATACTACAAAACTCACTCGGCGGTAACGCGAAGACGAGCATCATATGCGCGATCACGCCCGCGGCCGTCGAAGAAACCATATCCACTTTGCAGTAAGCTATTTTATTTGAACATTACACTTGTAGCAAAGGAGTATGTAAGGATCGTAGCAGGTGGCGTTCTGTGGTTTCTGCCTACCCCCATGGGAAAAGGGCGTGAGTTTATGTATGTATGTATTACACTTGTATATCCAA
Source organism: Lycophotia porphyrea (assembly GCA_950005105.1). Lineage (NCBI taxonomy): Eukaryota > Metazoa > Arthropoda > Insecta > Lepidoptera > Noctuidae > Lycophotia > Lycophotia porphyrea. The sequence goes on along the minus strand of OX465392.1, from coordinate 14,179,571 downwards.
AGAGGTAGACAGAGGTGACTAGTGGTCCTACATTTCACCTGCTGTGTTTAAGTCCAAATGTTGAACGTGACCCACTTACTACATATCCTAAGTGTGTTGCATGAATACGACACGAGGGGTACAAGGACCTAATAATTGCCAATGGTGTTTCTAGTGTCCAGGTATATTGGTGGCGATAACATTCCGAACGGAGCTAGAATTTTTATCGGTATTTTTAAAATAAAATCAGCAGCTCCATACATTTTGACCGTGTAGGCGGTGTAGATATTGCACTTTTTTAGAAAACAGCAATTAAAAAAAAACACATCTACAAACAATTTCACACAAACACGTAGTTACCGTTTGTGTGTCGATGTCCCTTTTCCCTGTATAATACCATTGACTCGAAAAGACGCAAGTATTTTTTATTCCTAGTAAATAATAAGAAAATATGTGAAACAGATTCGCAAACCGAGCCAAAGCAATAAAGAACAAGCCGGAGGTGAATGCTGTGGTCACTGCCGACTCCACTATGATCCAGCGCCTCACCAAGCAGATGTGCAAGCTGCAAGCACAGTTGGAGAGCAAGAAGAATATTGAGGTATGTTGGGACTTCAAATAATATATCTTCACACCTTGTATTCGAGAGACAGGTACATACAGGACACTCATATTTCGACATTTCATATTTATCCCATACATTTGGAACATTTCACTATTTTTTACTACTGTCTCTTAATTTTCTCGCTATAATAATATTACTCTTTTTCTATTGCAGAAAGACAACTACAAACTACAGAGCAAGATACAGAATTTACAAAAACTGATATTGAACGGGTTTGCTCAGAGACACAGCGTGGACCTAATAAGTGGGGCACGAAGGAAACTACAACAGCCGAGGAGGATAACAATATCTTCATTACATTCTATAGCTGATGACGAGCCTGTTGTCAGTATACCTAAGTTTTGTACACCTAGTTTGAAGTATAAGTAAGTGATTTGTTTTTTCATTGTTTTTGTAGCATCAAATAACGTTTTGAATACCAATTTTTTGTAAGACTGAAAACGAAATTTAATCTTCATTTTGACCTTTGACATGTGTTACGAACACAAATCACACAATGAATTCATTGACAAAAGAGGGCGCACGGGAATAATCGTACAGGAATGGGGTAGCAAACTGTGAAACTAATGGCGCTAGTATAGCTAGTTCCCAACATCGTCATTGGTTGAAAATCTGTTGATGTCAATTTATATTTGAAAATAGCGTGGTCTCATTGGTCAGATTGGGGATAAACTATAGACACGCCATCTACAATGAGCTTCAAACGATGATGTGTGATGCAACTTGTTAAAAACTTGTTATGCCATATTAGCGCCGCGGGACTGTAAAGGTATGATTCCACCACGCTGCACGCAGCAGTGCTGCCGCGACACTACTGGTCCCCATACAATTTCTATAAGCTTATATGAGATTACATTCCGAGCTAGGCAGCAATGTAAGCAAATCACCTTAGTGACAGCACTGCGGCAATAGCACTGCTGCTTGTTGCCGAGTTCGGAATCATACCTTAACAATGAGTGATGGTTTTTAGTTAACGTAAGATGTGTTGCAGTCCCGCGCTGGTGAAAGCGGACTTCCTGCCCCTCGCTCCCGACTGCAGCAAGCTGGCGCCCGTGCCTGAGGAGGCGCCGCGCCAGGTCACCCCGCCGCCCACACGCACCGTGTTCTTCAGTAACGAGATCATTGAACTCGGTTAGTACTACACTACTTTTCGTGGCAGTTTTGATCACGTAAGGACGCCAAACCACCACCATATGGGGGTCTATCCCATATGGTGGTGGTTTGGCGTCCTTACCAAAGCTAAAATCGCGCGAACACGACCGTTGTGTTCATTTTTATCGACAGCTCCGAGAAATAACTAACAAAAGAAAATAACAACGAAAGTTCACAGACGTAATGAGTATTGATATCTAATAGTAAGAAAATAACGTAACTAAAAGTGCGCAACAAACGAAGAATGAACAGATCCAGATGAAATTTCCGCAAATTATTTTAAAAAAACAGGAGTAGGCGACAGTATGTGTTCCTAATTGCCTTACAAAACATCCCGTCATGGAGAAATAGTGTCCTATAGTTTTTCTATCTTATATTCCACAGACAGTGATGACGATGACTCGACGCGAGATGAAGTACAAACATGCTCTCCAGTTCATAAATGCTATGGTAACTACATATACCTCCATTTTTTTTTATGTATTATACTATCACCTGCCTAGGTTTCCAACGAAAGAGTGTAAAGACCCTTAACGAAGCCGAGAGTTACGGTAGTCTTACCAAAAAAACTGGCCAAGTGCAAGTCGGACTCGCGCACGTAGGGTTCCGTACCATTATCAATACAACATTAGACCGATTTACGATTTATGACGTATTAAAAAGTAAACTACTTACTAGATCTCGTTCAAACCAATTTTCGGTGGAAGTTTGCATGGTAATGTACATCATATATTTTTTAGTTTTATCATTCTCTTATTTTAGAAGTTACAGGGGGGGGACACATTTTACCACTTTAGAAGTGTCTCTCGCGCAAACTATTCAGTTTAGAAAAAAATGATTAGAAACTTCAATATCATTTTTGAAGACCTATCTATAGACACCCCACACGTATGGGGTTGATGAAAAAAAAAATGAGTTTTAGTTGTAAGTATGGGGAATCCCCAAAATTTATTGTTTTTTTTTCTATTATTGTCTGAAAATCTTAATGCGGTTTATAGAATACATCTACTTACCAATGTCGTGAGATGTCGCTGCACCGGGTGCGGCAGGCGGTCGCAGGGCCTTGCCCTCTGGCCGCGGAAGCCTACCTGGGCCTGCTATAGCAGAGCCCGTCCTTTTGTTTGCCGATATAGGCGGCGGTAGAGCGAGCGCACGTACACGACGCGCGCACCATGTGTGGTTGCAGTGCGAGTGACTAGGCACGACACAGCGCTGATTTCTTCACGACACCTCGGCGGTCCCCCCCCTGGCGGTGAGACCTAGAGGCCGGCGGGGGGGGGGGGGGGGTCCGGCGCCAACCCCGACGTACCTGCAGTGGGTGTGTGGCCCGCGTCCGTCCCACCACCGGAGCGAGCCAGTGTTGACCCGGGCTAAGAGGCCGACGTGTGTGTGTGGGCGGTGTTGTACTGTGTGGCACCGCCCAGTGTGTGCGTGGGGCGCAGGCCCGCGCCGCGCGCCACGCGTGAGTCTACGTGTGTGTAGAGACGTGCATGTGTGGTTTAGCTACGCGACATGCCTATATTAACTTAGCACACGCAACGCAGCTGGATGTATGTAGAGTGTAGAGTCTTAGTGTGCAGGTAAGCTGCGTGTAGCCTGGTACAGCTTACCCGGGCGTCAATCTACTTACCAAGTTACAACAGTATAGTTCTTATAGTTTCGGAAAAAAGTGGCTGTGATATACGGACAGACAGACAGACAGGCATGACGAATCCATAAGGGTTCCGTTTTTTTCCATTTGGCTACGGAACCCTAAAAACGAGTGTGCTCTAGACCACACGACTGGAGTAAAACTTAAACAAATGCCGAACAATCATCTGTCAAATTCAAAAACAGAACTCTCTTCTCTTTCTAACTTCACTAACTTATATCTCTCTCTCAACATCCGTTTGCCTTATAACGTAACACCAGCTTACTCCCCAAGTCAAGCGTGCGTAAAGAAGTTTTACTTCAAAAATTTTGCTCAGTGTCACTTGGTTTGATGTACAGAATGCTCGGTTAACGGCTTCACGAAGGTACCCTTTACACCCAGCTCTGTTGGCATTGACTTGCAGTCTTACCGGATGCAGCTGAATACCAGTACTTTACATGGAGCGACTGCCTATCCCAGTAACCCAATTACTGGGTAATACGATACCCCTTTATAAATCTGATAGAATTTCGTGCTTCTGACTACCTGTAATGTAATGTTTTTGAAATGAAAATTCTTTAGGCGCGTTGGGCATTTTTGAGATGGGGAAAAATAATTGAATTCGCGACACCGTTAAACGACCTTTTTTTCGTTGCAGAGTTAGCCGTATTGCTACATACGGGGTGTAAACGGCTTGGTGAAGAGTCTGTCTTCACCAAGCCGTTAATCAAGCATTATGTACATCAAACTAAGTAACTTTACGTAAAAAATATTGCTGGGGTTTATTTTTGGGGTGAAAAATCACGTTTTACGGTAGGACTCAATGTAACGCATTCAAAACATTGTGCTGATGGATGGATTGAATAAGTACGGGGGTTGTGAAGGTGTCTTAAGTAAAAAAAATACATTAAAAACATTTATTTAAAAAAAAACTTGTGAGAAAGTTGGAACTTTGACCCCCAATATCTCCGTAACAGAAGGTTCCCAGGTATGGTCTAGACAAAAAAATTGGTCGCAATGTCGGGGAGAACAAGTGCCTTTCGGCTTCGTTAAGAGTCTTTTTACACCTTTTATTACAAGCCCAAAAAAAATACAGTGTATAGTCAATAATGTTTAAAGACTGCAAAAATATTTACTAAAAATAATCCGGAATCTTGAAAAAAAAAGTTTTCTTTTCTGTCGGCACTCCCGGAGTGGTTAGGTTTTGTTATTGAAATAACGGCTTCACATTATTTTCAGGTGCGACAAAAACACCGCCATGCATTCTTAGAAGAAATGCAAAAGAGGCTGAGAGGAATCTGAAAGGTATTATTGAACTGACTGAAAGAGAGAAGATGTATTCGCCTAATGTGGTAAGTTATCACTACCCAACTTTAAAGCCCCATTCATGAGTCATCATTATTTATGCTTCTTCTTTATACTCAGTCCCTCAGTGGTGAAGACCTTGACTCATCTTGTTGGTTTCTTGTCCTGGCTCGGCGCCAGATAAATGTCAGTTCCAGCAGGCTGTTCATGACGCTTCCTCGAATGATAGCCCCAAGGAATGGATGACCGAGTTGGTAATCGTCAGTGGCGTGCAGTGGTTCTCGCATACTGACACCCCAAAAAAAACACGCAGCATCACAGTGTCGTTCTACTTAAGATGACCTTCAAAGTAGTCAAATTTATTGTTTTATAATATTTGAAAAAAAAAAACATTGAAATTCATCATCATCATCTGCCTAGCCTTTTCCCAACTATGTTGGGGTCAGCTTCCAGTCTAACCGGACGCAGCTGAATACCAGTATTTTACATGGAGCGACTGCCTATCTGACCTCCACAACCCAGTTACTACTGGGAAATACGATACCCCTTGGTAAGACTGGTTGTCAGACTTTTTGAAATTATAGACTGTAAAAACAAACGTTATAAATACAAGAACTCTCCACATTATTCTGTATTCAAGATTCAAATCACAATTTTCTAACGATGCAAACAAAAGAAAGATTCGGCCACCTCAAATATCTCATCCAAGTGGGTGGGTGATAGTTACAGAACACGTTTCTTTCAAGATATTCGAAGCAGCCTTTGAAGGCCCTATTTCATGTGATTCGCATGTATGAATATATTTAATAAGTTAACTTCTTAAACAAACACACATTATCAGCGCAAACTTCACAACAGATCACCATTTTTATGTCTATAAACAAATAATAACACAACAAATAATATTTACAGTAACTGTACGGTTGAAACGAATTACTTATAACTTAGTAAGTTTGAAAAAGCAAAACATTCAAGATTCCGATATAAATTGCGTGTCACATGAAACAATATGGCTTGTCAAGGAAAATAATTTCTAATTTGTCGATAAAAACAACACTACCAAATTAAATTGCATCATTTTTATACCGTGATCTTTTACGAATGAAAAATGAGTGGCGCCAGTAACACGTATGTAGTTACAGAAATACAATCATGAAAATCATCAAATCACAAAAAACTAAAGAAAATTTGAATTTCGCGGGCTACCGTGACCTTACGTCTTGACTGTTGTGGGGCAGCCATTCGGCCAATCACATCATACGATGACCGTCTACAGTCGCAGGAGTTAACGCCCATAATCTATACATGTGTGCCGTTCATACACGCGAAAATATGCATCAGTGTGCGTAAATTTATGAATGCAAAGGTAGGCCCTCGATCTTCGAGCCTAAAATCCAAACGGAGCGGTGTAGTAACGTATAGTGTGAGTTCAAACGGGCGCGACAAGTTGCTATAAGTATTTAACAGGAGTTTTAACTTATTTTTTAATATGTTGTTTTATTTTATTACATAGTAATAAATGCATTTGGCGTTGTTGGTAGGGTAGGCTAGACCTAATTCCCTCTATGGACGGCACGCCCCTGGTAATCGTCGTGTTTATGATGAGTATCAAGAATAAAGGGTTATTGTGACTATGAATACAACAAGGCTTAACACGTGAGTGAATAATGTGGGCAAGGACCTCGTGCTACTCGAACTCGACCTCGACAAGTGGCCTCTGAGTCCCAGCAAAGTAATGTAATCATTAAATACGCATCACACACTTTTCCATAACGACCACCTAGTAGCCCCCAGGTGCGTTCCCGGCCTCGGGTGATGCTATTAGCGTCAAGCACCACTTGTTTCCGTGGCTCCGCAAGACGTACAGGGTGTAAACAGACTCTTCACGAAGCCGTCAACCAATCATTATGTACATCAAACTAAGTAAGTTTACGCAAACATTAGTGCTGGGAAACGACGTTTTTTTTTTGGGCTGATAAATCACATTTTACGGTAGGACTCAATGTAACGCACTCAAAACATTGTTCTGGTGGATGGATTAAATAGTAAGAGTTTAAAGTAAAAATCTTACATTAAAAACATGTATTAAAAAAAAAAAAACATGTGAAAAAGTTGGAACTTTGACCCCCAATATCACCGTAACTAGAAGGTTCCCAGGTATGGTCTAGAACAAAAAAATGATCGCAATGACGGGGAGAATAAGTGCCTTTCGGCTTCGTTAAGAGTCTGTTTACGCCCTTTATAGTAGTGACTTGTGGCACGCTCTAAATATCTTTCAATTGTTTTTTTTTTTCGCTGTCACAAGATGCTCGCTTGACCTGTGGCAAATGGAATAATGTGCCGTCGCCGTCTCGACTAGTTGCGACCAAACTGAGTATTTTGCGACCGTCTCTGGGTAAGACGTTGGGGCTGCCACACACATACCATGTTTTTTTTTCTTTTAAGGTTGAATACATAGAAAAATTAGAGCATAATACGACTGTGATAGCGAAATTGCAAGACCAAATTGAACTCATGAACAAACAGAGCAAAGAAAAAGATTTAGAAATGGAACATTTAAAAAGTACAATTAAGCAGACTGAAGAAGCTATAAAAAGTTTAACCTCCAGTAAGGTAAGAGCTTATTATTTTACTAGTATTTTTTTTACTTAATACTATTGCACCCTCTCAATAATGATTGTTGTTTCACAGACCGAACTACAAGCACAGTGTAATAACTACAACACTAGATTGACGGACGCGGAAGTAAGTTACGAAACTCTAAGGAACAAAGCGAAGCTCAGAGAAGAAGAACTGCTGTCTTTGCTGGAGGAGCTAAACGCGAAGAACAAGAAACCTCAAGATATTGGTAAGTTTAGACTAAGACACTACAGATGCATTTCACGAGTGTAAATCACTCCGATTTATACCTTATAACAATAAAATAAGAGTCGCGCGCCATTCTGAATTACATAGGTATTTATAAAGAAGTGCCTGCTGAACCAATTTTTTTAATACTTTTGTTAATAATGAACTTTTTTATTACCATTTATAGGCAAAGTTTTGTCCCGCACATTGGACAAGGAGATACAATTCATGGATATTTCTAAAGATATTTCTCTCGTCCATAGTGACAGTGATAGCATAGTTAATACAAATGACGGTGACCATATGAACGAATTACTCGCTGACACACAATCAGAATTGAACCTAAGAAATCAAACCATCATAGAATTAGAAGCGAATATCTTTGCCCAGCAACAAAAAATATCCTCGTTAGAAGACCTTAACAAAAATCTCCAAGAAGAAGTAACAACTTTCAAAGAAAAACTCTCTCTAATGGACAATGAGAATTCTCTCCTTAAATCAACAATAGACACGCTAAATTCGACTATCAAAGGCCAAAAAGAAAATTTAGAAACCGCGAATAATGACATAGAATCGTATAATAGTGTTATACAAGAATTACAAATAAAAATAAGCCAACAAGTAAAACTCAACATTGATGATAGCACACTAGAAAATATGATTGCTAATGAAGAGAAATTTATTGCTAGCAATGAAAACATGAAAAATATCATTCACTCTCTTAAAATCGCTCTTAATTCCCGAAGTAAAGAAATTAATGAATTAAGAACATCAGCGCAAATAAACAGCGACGCAATACACGAAAATGAAAAACTTGCGGAACAGCTTGAAAATAAAACAAAAGAGGTAGATAGCTTGAAAAAGCAGATAAATGAAAACATAGCAAGTATCAGCAAACTAGTGTATGAAAATAATGTTCTTAAAACTCTCGAACAAGATCTCTCTAAGAAACTAGCAGATTTTGAACTTAAAAATAATGAACTTGAAAAGTTTAATATAGAAATCGCTCTTAATTCCCGAAGTAAAGAAATTAATGAATTAAGAACATCAGCGCAAATAAACAGCGACGCAATACACGAAAATGAAAAACTTGCGGAACAGCTTGAAAATAAAACAAAAGAGGTAGATAGCTTGAAAAAGCAGATAAATGAAAACATAGCAAGTATCAGCAAACTAGTGTATGAAAATAATGTTCTTAAAACTCTCGAACAAGATCTCTCTAAGAAACTAGCAGATTTTGAACTTAAAAATAATGAACTTGAAAAGTTTAATATAGAAATCGCTCTTAATTCCCGAAGTAAAGAAATTGATGAATTAAGAGCATCAGCGCAAATAAACAGCGACGCAATACACGAAAATGAAAAACTTGCGGAACAGCTTGAAAATAAAACAAAAGAGGTAGATAGCTTGAAAAAGCAGATAAATGAAAACATAGCAAGTATCAGCAAACTAGTGTATGAAAATAATGTTCTTAAAACTCTCGAACAAGATCTCTCTAAGAAACTAGCAGATTTTGAACTTAAAAATAATGAACTTGAAAAGTTTAATATAGAAATCACTACTTCCGCTGAAAGACTGAAAGAAGAAAATGATAAACTTGCACTTTTCCAGGTAGATAATGATGCTTCGGAAAAAGAAATATCACAAATGAAAAACTTATTGTTGGAAGAACAAATTAAGATTATGACCGATAAAATTGCTGAATTAGAAAGAGAAATAAGCGAAAAAGTTGATCTGATATCTTCTCTTGAGAAAGAAGATAAAGAATCAAACGAATGTTTACTTAAGGCTAAAGCTGCGGTCCTCAAATCACAACTGATACTCAACACTTTGTCTGGTAACATGCAGGAAGTGCCTGAAATGATTGATAACTTAGTAAATGTTTTTAACGTTTTAAGTAATAGTATGAATACTTTAGAAAATGTTGCCAGTAATGTTATCAAGCAGAAAGAAGAAACCTCAAAGACTAACGACGATTTGAAAGTTATGTTAGAAGTACTCACTTTAAAACATAAATCTGAAATATCAGCGCTTCAAGAACAATTAAATATCTTTAGTAACACTGGAAGTAGCAAAAGCCAAGAAAATGATACTTTAACTCTATCAATAAGTCAGTTGAACAATGAACTCGAAAAGACCCGCAATGAGCTGCATTCAATAAAATCAGAAAATGAGAGTCTGAATGCTGCTCTAGAACAGGCTAAAGGAATTATAGAAACATGCAATCAACAAATAGCCGATTTACTTGATAAGAATAATGTTCTTGAAAATCTTACAACTAAGTTAGAGGAAGAGGAACGCATACTACAAGAAAAGCTTGCAGAGTTTACTGTCATTAAGAAACAAACTACCAATTTAATTCAAGAGCGAGATGACTTATTAAATAACATCTTTGACAAAATAACAGATTTCACGATCAATTATAATATCCAAAACGATATTAGGGGAGAAGTAGGTACCGACTGCCGAAAAATTCACGAATACATTCTTTCAACTTTGGACAAAGTAGGGAGTCACATAACGTTTATCAGCTCGAAAAACGAAGATAATGATGACGAAAATACTAAAGTAAATGAAATTTTACTAGAAGCCAAACGTGAAATAGTTGAGCTAACACAACAGAATCTCAATCTTATAGAACAACTATCTCAGGTTGAAAGCGATCACGGTAAATTGTCATCTAAACTAACAAAAATTCAGGATGACAATGAACAACTGAATAAAGAATTGTCAATGAGTCAACGTGTCCTACAAAGCCTACAGGAAGAACTTCAAATGAAGGCTGACGAACTAACAAGCATGGAAAACAGAGTTAAAGATTGGAAAGAACAATTTACAAGTCTAGATTTTATAATGAAACAGCAGATGGATGAATTAAAATTAGAAAACGAAAAACTTAAAGATAGCATCACAGATATTCGACGTAAGCCTGAATTGAAACCAATAATAACTTACGAACACAAAGATTCATTTGATATTAACAATCAAGATGAAGCTGATATAAAACAATCTGATACATGTGGTGATTTATCGTCTCCTCCTAGCCTGTTAACGATATGCTGTAACAAAATAGTGGATTCCATACAACCCAAGGAAATTGATTCAAACACCAGAACTGTAAGTTCTAATAGTGATTCAGATAAAAGTGATCAAAATAACATAGTCGAATGCAAATGTAGTGAACTCTCTTTAGAACTGGAATCTATCAGAGAAGAAAACTTTGAAATCCTTGAGCTTATACAGCAAATGGAAGCTGTGAATCAACATCTTATGCAAGAACAAGAAGAAACACGCAATGAAATACAGCTTCTAGTTGAACCCGCGTATGAATTGCAAAAAAGAATTATTAATCATAAAACAAATCTGTCCATCTTAACAGCTACAACTACTGCCGAAAATAGAGCTTTAAAATCACAGGTTAAGGGACTACAACATCACCACAGCCGCTTTCACAATGTGTGCCAAAGAGATATACCTGACTTTAAGAAGCAATTACGTGAACTCATGACTTTGTTGAAAGGGGATCCGTCTATAGCCGATCAACAAAACGCCAGTTTTAAACGATATTCACTACCAGATGTACTGGACAGCAGTACAGCTCTTCCGAACTTTAAAAATGAATCTACTCTAGACGGGGATCTTTTAATGCTCGATACAAATATTACAATAACTACAGCCGCAGATAACACATTGACAGGTCATGAGCAAACTTGTTTAGATTTAACTCAGTTCTACAACGAGGCTTCTTGCCAAACGAATGAGTTGAATCAAACGGAAATTCTAAGTCATCATGACATAAACATGTATGAGAGGTTAAATATCCTGAAAGATGAGAACGATAAACTACGTGAATTAGTCAAGAAATACGCTGAAATGAAACAAACAATGACAGACGCACAAGTTAGCCCCATCAAGATAAATAATGTTTCCCATGAACATATTAATCAAAGTCCAAAGATTAATGAGATTAGGGCCCTCAATGAGTGTGATAAATGTAAAGAGTTACAACTCGCACAGGAACAGCTCTATGACAGTTTTAAATCACTTTCTCAAGAATTATTAGACATTAAATCACAAAAATCCGAGATCGATCAAAAATATAACAATTTAATCTTAGAAACACCCTCAACTGATCTCCTTGTTAAGAAATTGAATAATTTAGAAAAAGATAACGATAATAAAACTCAGGAAATACATAAACTTAACAATACGCTTAGCATTAGGACTGAACAACTACAAAGCTTACAAGAGGAAAACGATTTGTTATCTACACAAGTAATGGAAAATATATCCGAAGCCGATGACTTAAATAAAGAGTTAGACAATATGAAAAAAATCAATACTGAATTATTAGAGAAATGCAGCAAGCTAGAACAATCACTTAAGGAATTGAGTTACAAAGAGCTTTCTGACAGCTGTTCCGAGTGTCTATCGAAAGATGAAATTATAAAAACACTGGAATTAAAACGAACAAAAACATATACAAAACTAAGCAGAAGTCTGAGTGACTCCGATACCTCATCGAGATATAACAAGATCTGCACCCTGCAAAGTGAGTTAGATGCAGGTAGAGAAGATTGCAAGGAGATTACTGAAGATGTTGTGACTATTAAAAATCATTTAGACCGCAGCAACCTCTCGATGGATTTAGATGATAGTATGGGAGAATCCAACTTGTACACGTTTGCTAATGACTATGTGGTCAGCAGCCCTCAGTCGAACAAATGCTGTATGCCTGATATTCCTGAGGAACAACCCATAGACATATACAAAATGGACAAAATAGACTGTTTTAATTACTACGCTGAAAAAACAGGTGTAGGCAATGAAAATGTCAACCGTGAAATCAAAATTATCGATCTCATGAAAACGTTTTACGAACACTTAATTACCAAACATGGTAACGAAGTAGAGAATTTAACAAATAAATTAAAAGACTATGATGAAAGTAAAAACCGGTTAGAAAGTCAAATCAGCAACTTAAAAGAAAAACATTCTCAAGTTACCAGAGAATTGGAACAGAAAGATCAAAATTATAACGCGGTTGTAAATGCACTCTCACAAATTAAAAATAATATTGATATCTTAAATCAAGAGATAATTAAGTTTTCTGATATAGACGTAACTAAATTGGTAAATATGTACAAGGACTATTTCTTTAAAGTCTTAGACAATGAGTTAGGTTTGTCCAGTATGAAAATTATCGAAAAGCTTATCAATAACATTGTTAACAAGCATCAAACTGATTTGACCGGAATTACGGAGCAATACATCAAGTTACAAGTGCATATGGAGAGTGTCACTCAGGAATTTATTTCTGCTAACGAAAACTTAGAGCACATGAAGTTTGAGTTATCGGCCAAAGAAGAAGAATACAATTTACTCAAGAAACAGAAAGAGAGAATCCATGAAATAAGCAATGCAGTTACGTTAGACATAGTCAAGAGAGACAAAGAATTAACCGAAACAATTAACAATGGTTTTAAAAAACTTATAGAACTGAATGTAGTAAGAAATCAAGATGTTGATTTGACATTACCCATTACTGCCAATATAGACTTGCTATTTGAGTACTTGTTTACCCAACACAAAAACAGCATTAGCCCCGATACAGAAAAGGAGAGAGAAAAACTTGCCTTAGAAGTAAAGAATTTAAAACAAATTATAGAAGTAAAACAAAAAGAAATTGAGGATCTTCAAAAATGTAGTCAAAACTTACAAGAAATTAATAGCGCCGTTACTATTGATTTAGCAGATAAAGAGACCAAACTACAAGCCCAAAGCGCCTTGTTTAATGATTTGAATGAAATATACGAAAGTAAAGTTAAAGAGAACAAAGCAAATGTTGATCTTATAGAAAAGTTATCAGAAGAAGTAAAGTTCCTAAAAATTACAATCGATGAGAAGGAAAAGACTATTGAAAAACTTGAACTGGAAATCGAAACACAAAATGATTGCAAACGAAGAGAATTTACCCATATGCTAGAGAGTGTAAAAGTATTACAAGATGATTTTGCACAGTTGAAAGCAATGAATGAAGTTATAGTTAAAGAAAAGGATTCATACGCTACTGAGTTGATAAAGTCTGGTGAGACTATAAAAAAGAATAGCATAGAAATGGATAAGATGACTTCAGATATTTTAGTACTAAGAGAATCTGTACGAGAGAATGGTATCCTAATAGAGAATTTGAATGTGGAAGCGAAGAATTTGTTAAAACAAAATAAGGAGCTTAAAGAAAAGTTAGAAGATAAATGTAGGGAATGCTCTAGACTGGAGACTAATATTAAAACTCATGAGAAGACCGCGGAGATTCAGACCAGGATGATAATGAGGTGAGTCTTCTTTTAATCATAATGTTATCTTTGGTTTCCTGGTTGCTTTCAAATTAATTTGCCCGAAGCTCCAATTGCGTAATTGGGGAACTTCTTCATGTACGAATACGAACTACTAAACAACCCAGTGTTAATCCAAGACTAAAGTA